>CM066317.1:55478500-56919000 GCA_033807775.1 Saussurea involucrata
TGGGTTGAATTCGTTAGAAAGAAATCAGATGTTCCAAATATATTGATAAATCTAATGAAAAGAATCCAAGTTCTTTATAATTGCAGAATACAGAAGTTAAGAAGTGACAATGGCACAGAATTTAAAAACTCTGTCATTGAAGCCTATCTTTCAACAGAAGGAATATCACAGAACTTCTCTGCAGCTCGCACTCCACAACAGAACGGTGTTGTCGAAAGAAAGAATCGAACACTTGTGGAAGCCGCAAGAACTATGATGTCAGCATGCGGATTATCAATGAACTTTTGGGCAGAAGCAATTTCTACTGCGTGTTATACTCAAAATCGATCAACCATTGTGAAAAGACACCTCAAGACGCCTTACGAATTGCTTAACAAAAGGCCGCCAAATATCAAATTTTTCCATGTATTCGGATGCAAATGCTTTGTCTTAAACGACAGAGATTCAAGTGGAAAGTTTGATGTAAAAGCAGATGAAGGCAAATTCATTGGATACTCTGCCACTTCCAAAGCTTACAGAACATTCCTTACAAAGTCTCACAAGATTGTAGAAAGCATCAATGTTTCTTTTGATGATTCATTCCAAATGACTTCTGAACAAATCAGTTCAGAACTCGGAATTAAAGGGAAATCCTCTGTCATCTCACGAGCAAAAGAAGACTTGGGTCTTCTATTTTTAGAGATGCTCCACGAAAACATTGATCCTTCTGTTGGAACAATCAGGGTTTCTGAAGAACCATCCTCTGTCGGACAAAATCCTACAGGTTTGTCTCTAACTGGTCCTAATAATGCTTCATCTTCTTCTGTAAATACTACAGATGCAATTGCCGAAGCAGAAGAAAGTGCAGAAGATGAAACATCAAGGAAAACGACCACAGAAGCTTCACAAACCACAGAAGAACCAATTACAGAGGAAATCGAGGACCAAGACTATACGTCCTCAGAGGAACAAACTCCACCACCACTCATACCAATCATTCCACAAACGGTAGAATCAACTACCAAGGCACGAAGAACAACAGAGGCTACACAAGAAGAAACACAAGTCTCTAAAGAAAGTCTGAATGACATTGATGATCATCTTCCACGCACAACTCAATGGACAAAAAGCCATCCTCCAAGCCAAATAATCGGAGAACCTTCTGACGCGGTAAAAACAAGGTCTGCCACTGCTAACTTTTGTTTCTTTACAAATTTTATTAGTGTGATAGAACCAAAGAAGATTTCTGAAGCCCTAGATGACCCAAACTGGGTAGACGCCATGCAAGAAGAACTTTTGAAATTTGAGTGTAACAGAGTATGGACTCTAGTACCTCTGCCAAGAGGAAAACAGACCATTGGGACTAAATGGGTCTACAGAAACAAGAAGGATGAAGATGGAGTGGTCATCAGAAACAAAGCAAGATTAGTAGCAAAGGGATATAGACAAGAAGAAGGCATAGACTACGATGAAACTTTTGCCCCTGTCGCACGACTCGAAGCAATAAGAATATTCTTAGCCTTCGCAGCCCACAGAGGTTTTAAAGTCTATCAGATGGACGTAAAATCTGCTTTTCTCAACGGTGAAATCCAAGAAGAGGTCTACGTTAATCAGCCACCAGGATTTGAAAGCTCAAAGTTTCCAAGGCATGTATACTACCTTGAAAAAGCTCTATATGGACTGAAACAGGCTCCACGAGCATGGTATGAACGACTTTCTACCTTTCTTCTAGTCAATGGTTACAACAGAGGTACAACAGATACTACCTTATTCTATAAACGCAAAAGTAGTGAGATAATGCTTGTACAAATATACGTAGATGACATAATTTTTGGGTCTACTAATTCAAAAGAGTGTAAAAGATTTGAAAAACTCATGCAAAGTGAGTTTGAAATGAGTATGATGGGAGAATTAACTTTCTTCCTCGGACTCCAAGTCAAACAATCATCAGAGGGAATTTTTATAAATCAAGCTAAATATGTCTCTGACATTCTTTCCAAGTATAGCTTCTCTGATGCCTCTGCAATGAAAACTCCAATGGCCACTGGAAACAAGTTATTCTTAGATTCAGATGGCATCTCTGTAGAATGCACTCTCTACAGAGGCATGATTGGATCTCTGTTATACTTAACAGCAAGCAGACCTGACATTATGCATGCCACATGTCTCTGTGCATGCTATCAAGCTAATCCAAAGAAATCACATTATGATGTCGTAAAGAGAATCTTTAGATACCTAAAAGGGACCAAAAATCTTGGTCTCTGGTATCCACAGAACTCTGGTTTTGGTCTTAAAGCTTATACAGATTCAGACTATGGAGGATGCATGCTCGACAGAAAGAGTACCTCTGGGAGTTGTCAATTCCTAGGTGGTAAACTAGTCAGTTGGACCTCCAAGAAGCAGAATTGTGTTTCCACATCCACTGCAGAAGCTGAATACGTTGCTGCCGCTAGCTGTTGTTCTCAGGTTCTATGGATGAAGACTCAGCTAAAAGACTACGGCCACATTCTGTTCAAAATACCCATCTTCTGCGATTCCAAAAGTGCTATTGCTATCTCTGCCAACCCTGTGCAACACTCAAAAACCAAGCATATCGATATAAGGTATCACTTCTTGAAACATCATGTTGAATACGGTACAATCGAAATGCATTTTGTGCCCACAGAATATCAACTCGCTGACTTATTCACCAAAGCACTAGACGAGAAAAGATTCAACTTCTTGGTGGGTAAGATAGGAATGATTAACATGGTGTGAAAATCCTCAGTAAGTATAGTTTTATATTCTGTAAATAATAAGTAAATACATTGCTTAATTTATTGCTTTGATTGATTCTACTTCTGTATGTAAATTCTTAAAACCTTAAATAATTCTTAAAATCACAGAGCTTCTGTAAGTCAACTCAGAACCTCTGACGACCCCTACAGAACCTCTGAAAGACCATGACCTATGTTCTATGCAAAACTTATCATTCTTTGATCCAAGCATAGGTCAAGGGGGAGCAAAAGGAAATTACTTGATCTACAGAGGTGATTAGGTCAAGGGGGAGCAAAAGGAAATTACTTGATCTACAGAGGTGATTAGGTCAAGGGGGAGCAAAAGGAAATTACTTGATCTACAGAGGTGATTAGATCAAGGGGGAGCAGAAGGGAACCCTGAAATGATCTAAAGAAATAAAACTTTCAAGGGAAAGCCAAAGAAAAATGTCGATGACTCCATATCGACAGAAGTCAGATATCACTGCCGAGAAAAGAAGAACCAAAAGGTATGTCTCTCGCACAAAAGGTTTTTGGAAAACAATTTTCTAGGACAAGAATTGTCAAATATGTCCTAAATATACTGTGAATAACATTTCAAAAATCAAAAGCTCAAAAAGTTTCACAAAATTCGAATTAGGAGAAATTTAAGGTCATAGAGCTTCTGCTGAGCTCAACAGAGCTTCTGCAGGAAATATGCTCTGTAATCACAAATTAACCTTCTGTCGATCTTTTGGAATGTTATCTCGGAAACCGAAAACGCAGACCATGACCTTCTCGAACAAACCGTTTTTTTTAACAGTTTTCTCGGACACAAACTTTCAAATATGTCCGAAAAACATCTCTTAAACCAAATCAAAAATTGGATGATCAAAAAAACTAATAAAATTTTTGTTATGAGATTTTTTCTCTCATAGAGCTTCTGCTGGCCCTCACAGAACTTCTGCAAGTTCCAACAGAGCCACAAAACCTCTGCGAAGCAAATTTCTTCACAAAAATCCGATTTTATCCTCTCCAATGCCTTTACAAATGTTTTGGTTAAAGAAGAACCCCACAGAATTCATGATAACAATGAGATATATGAAAAAGGGATAAAACATCAAAGATTTTCAAGATCACAGAGCCTCTGTAAACTACAGAAGCTCTGTCAATCTGATTACTTGGGAATTTCTGTAACAATAACGGTTACTTTTACTGAGAGTGAAACTCATATGGCTAAGAACAACTCCACGCGCCTAGCATTAATAGGCCGCGCACGACGTCCTGTCATCTTCTGACATGGCCTACGTGTCCCATTTTCATTGGGCAAACATGGAACGTTTTTTTTTTGGTAAGTTGAACCCGCCGCTCAAACTCGAGTGCGGATTCCAAACTTTAATCCATTGCCATATATTTTACCCTTTCGAAGTCTACCGTTTTACCATCCTATAAAAACAAACCTTACCCTCTCATAAAACTTTTTACAAACTCTCATCTTCTTCTCCGGCGATACCCTGCAAAACACTTGCAAATGGCTTCATCTTCTCGAGCTACATCATCTGAACTCTCTCCGGCGAACTCAACGGAAAACTCCCCTGCTCATTCAGAACATTCTGAAAACCCCAGCCTTGCAAGAGATATTGAACAACAAGATTCCGGGGACTCCGCAGACTTTGCTCCGACGACACACTTGCAAAACTTCATAGCTAAGGATCATTTCGAAGCCACTCTTCCTATCAAATCCAACAACTGCTATTTGGTCCCCTCACCCACTACTTTCGGCGAAGCCCATGCCATACTTCTGAACATCATGGAAAACCATGTCCTCTTCCCTCTACTATCAAGAACCCCTAACAAAATTCCAGTCCGTTATTTGAACCAATTTTGGCAAAGCTGCCGATTTGATAAAGACGATTCTCTTATCAAAGGGTACATTTCAAGACCTGATAAATCTGAGCATCTTGAAATCAAGTTCAACAGAACAATGTTCTCACTTGAATTCAACCTACCAACAAGGGGTCTTCTGGGATTGAAAAGTTATGCAGAGCAACCAACAGACGAAGAGCTCTGTCGATTCGTGGAAATGCTTGGGTACAACACCCAACTACGGAAGAGAAATGACTTCCGCAGAGGCCGATTACCACCTCTGTGGAACACTTTGTTCTCTATTCTTAACAGATGCCTGACAGGAAAGATAGGGAGTATTGACCAGAGCTCACATCAAATCTTGAGCATCATGTATGGGGTTTACTATGATCGTCCACTAGATTATGCGACCATAATGATGCAAGAGATCATAAACACCATCGACAGAAAGAACAACTCGAAAAGGGTCAAAGAGAACGATCCCAACTTTCTACCACCTCTGCAATTCCAAAGAATATTGGGAGTACTGTTCGAACCTCTGCTGCTAATCCAAAATTGGCCAATGGAAGGGCCAACTCCCAAACAGTTCCCGATGAACAAAAATACCCCCACTGATCATGCTGATGGCTACTCACACTGCAGACCTCTGTCAACGAAACTTCTGCACTATGCATCGAACAAAGCCCTTAAGAAAGAGTATATACGCGATCATAGAACTCCAAAACCGAGTCCTATGACACCCCCGCGTTTAGGTGTCCCCCAAGGAACAATGATAGCAAAACCTCTTTCCAATCAAGAAGAAAAGGATCAGAAGTTAGCAAAACACATGGCTATTCAACTCAGCTTTATAGCCAAACGTGCAAAACTTATGGGAAAGAAGTCTTCATCAAGAACCTCTGCATCTACTCCAAAAGCAAAGAAGAGAAAAACTAAAGAAGGCACCTCAACAAGCACTACAGAAGATCGACCTTCACCTCCCCATGCCACAGAGATTGGCTCCTCTGCTCCTCTCCTTTTCACAAAACAGAAAAAGAAAAGATCCAAATCAACAGAGGAAGGGGCACCAAAACCAAAAAGGAGGAAAACCAGAAAGAAGCATGGTAAAACACTTAAAAAGTTGTTTACCATTGCAGAAGAGGAAATCATAGAGGGAGAAACTGCAGAAGAAGAAGATGCAGAAGTAGGAATGACAGAAGAAGGATATCAATCACCCTATCAATCTCCAGATAGATTTGCTCACCAAGGAGACCTGGATGATTTCCTACAGAACCCCGAAATTGCAAACACCCTTAATACAGCAGGGTGGACGGCACAACCTCTCGACCACCACACTCCAGAAGAACAAGATTTCTTCATTTCTGGCATTGACACACATCTACAAGAAGATGACACAACACCCAGAAATCAACCAGCCGAAACCCCTGTGATTTTACAAAACCCTTTCATTCAAGGATTGGACGTCCACAGAAGAAGTCCAAACCAAGCTTCAGAAGAAACAGAACAAATCGAAGCTGAGTGGAATACAACTGAAGTTACAGAGGCAACGGTTGTAGAAGAAACAACAGAAACAGGGATAGAAATCTCAGAGGTAGATTCAGATGAAGAAGAGGCTGTCTGGATACGAAAAGGTCTCTATCATCCTCATGTCATGTATACGGATCTCATCACATGTATGACCTTTTACGACCAGAGCAAGGAACTTCCACAGAACCAGAAGAAGAAACGAGAAAAGATGCCGAAGTTGAAGAAGGCACACAACCAAACCCAACTCCCAGTGCAACCCACATTTCTAACTCTGCAGGTCTAGCTGCAGAAGGAGTTATTGAAAAAGAGCAGCACAGCTCGATCCTAACCCAACCCATCCAGCCAGAGGTTACTCTTTCAACCTCTGTGCCCACAGAAACCGGGGAATCCATTCCTAGGGAGTCTCCTCAAAGAGACTCACCAAATGTTCGTGATCAATCGCCCCAGATCACACAAGAACACCCTACAGAGGAATTCGTTTCCTCTGTCACGCACACATTAAGGCCAAACCTTCTTTCAGAGAGAAGTAGTAAGCACAGAGACGAAGAGACTCTAGACAAGTCTCCTAGTCAACAGAAGGACATTCCAATACCCACCTCTGGAGTGGATTTGGACTCTGTTCTTCACAGAACTTCTGTAGAGAACGAAACTCAGGTTTCCTCTCGAGGATCAGAAGGAAATCCTTCCACCCCCATCGTACAAACAAGGGTGAACGAAGGTGTCCCAGGAACAGGGACTCACTCTGGAGACGAATGTGTTCCTCCAGAGGTTACAAAAGGAACACAAGTATCAAGGGATGAGTTCCAAACCCTTGTCACCTCTGTGAACCAAACAATGAAAGAGTTGCAAAGCTCTTTCAAATCCTTGGCAGAGACAACATCTACAGCTCTCTTGAATCTGAACACCAAAATGGACGATCTGTCCACAGAGGTGAAAACCGCCATCTCAGAGATGAAGTCTTCTGCAACAACCACTGCCAAAGAAACAGCCACTTCTGCCGCTCATCAATTCGAAACAACTGCAACTTCTGCGTTCAGGGACTCGGTCAAAGATTTCCTTGAAAAATTGAATACGCAACCCAACAGAGCAGAGGGCATTACTCCTGCAGACTTACAGAATGCGTTATCACAAGTTCAAGCAGAGGCAATACGAACCACGACAATGATGCAGCCAAAAGACTATATGACCAGAGCACAGCTAACAGAGCTAGGACAAAACGTCATAAACCAGGTCACAGAAGTCATTGTCTCCTTCACAACTGCAAATGCCAACTATGTGAAGGACTTCAAGAAAAGTGTCGGCAAAATGCGTTTCAAGACAGAAGCAGAGCTTGCGACATTTATTGGTCTCTGCGATGATATATGTGAAAAATTGAAGGCAGCAGGAGCTGAATTGCCAAAGAAGCCCAACACTTCTTGCAGAGCAGAGGATACTTCGGATAAGAGTCAGGATGACTCTGATGATGATGACCATCCTGGTCCATCAGATCATCCTGAGGGGGAGAATTTAAGGGAGAAAGCTACGAGCAGAGGAATTCAATCTCCACCAATCGCAGCAGAACCAATCAGCCAAGCCCCTCAAGAACAAACCCAACAACAAACTCAAAGAACCACAGAGAATACACCCATCTCTGTGGATTCAACCTCTGAAGAACCCAACACTACAGAAGCAGATAAGCAAACCTCAGAGGCAACTACCACCCCTGGGGTAACTACTTTGGAAGAAACAGATGAACCAACCACAGAGAAAACACCCACCTCTGTGGAAACACCCCAAACCATACCCAGAAGAAAGTCGATTGCCACCAAACCAAAAAGAGCAACGACCTCTGCTTCTGACATTCTGAAAAGGATGCACACAACAATGAGTGATCGTATGGTGAAGAGAGAAGAAGAAAGGCACAGGTTCACTTTAGCTTTTAGAATGGCAAGAAGATTCAATGAAAACACTTCATCAACAGAAACTGAGCTCACAGAAGAAGTCACCAAACAACCTCCAACAGAGGTTACAGAGCAAGTCAAGCCAACAGAACCATCGCCACAAAAGTCCTCTAAGTCACAATCGTCAAAATCCACAGAGGCAACCTCCATCAAACCTACAGAAGTGCAAACCTCAAATCCCACAGAAGCAACAGGTTCTGCCACGACAACAAAAGATAAAGGCAAAGGGATACTGACAGAAGAGCCTAAGAAGAAGAAAACATTGTCAAAGCCAACAGAGAAACTGATGAAGAGTGCGTTTGACGCCTTTCAAACCCCAAAACCCGAAGAAGTTGACTGGGCACATGGATTGAAGCCTCTGTCAGAAATTCCTTTAACTGGTAGAGCTGCAGAAGTTGTTCAACAGATGGAGAGTCTCAGAAGACAAATTCCACGACCTGGTCCAACACATGAAGAAATGGAAGAAGTGGTATACAAATACCTCTACAAACAATCCTTTCAGACAAACTATCCAACAGATCATGTGACAGATCCAAGGATCAGAGAAGAATTTGAAAACATCTTCACGAGAACAAAGCCAAGAACCAAAGCAGATGTTTTCTCAATTCACAAGATCAAAAAGGTGATCTTCTGCCGATTCTCCTTCACAAGAACCTATCCAAGGGTCAGGTACAATCTTTACAAAGTCAGAAGAGAGAACAATTCAGAATCTACCTTCGCTGATGCTGACTTAAGAAACATCAATCCATACGATCTACCTGACCTTCTGCAATGGACAAAGGACAACTACAACACAGAGGCAAACACCAGAGCCTATCAAGTATTGAGAAAAGCGATGAGGGAAAAGCTTCTGCTCTACAGCATGATAGATTTCCAGCTGGGAAAGGATCTCGGTCTCAAACATCTGGATCTACGACCACCAGAGGATCGCTGCCCACCAGACGCCATACCAAACTCAATCATCACAGAACCACGGTTTGGGTTAGTATTTCCAAACCCTCAAGGCGAAACTAAACTATTTGTATGCATGGACTGTCAGAAGTACGCAACAAATACTCTGCACAAGTTCAGAGCAAGCCTTGTGAAATACAGAGGTTCAAAGAAAATGGAAAAAGATGCTGCAGATACAATCATAAGAGAGATTGACGCAACAATTCGCCTAAGAGAACTCTGCATCGGATTCTACAAAGAGATCAGAAAAGTTGGAAGAGACAATAGAAGCTACAATGATTTCAAAGATGCCAAAATCTGATTCTCAGACCTCCAATCTCTGCAAACAAAGTTAAAAGTTTATCTTTCATTGTACTCAAATGTAAAATGTCTCTGGCATATTTCTAAATGAAAGAAATTTCGAGGTATTGTTTAACCTCTGTCTTATCCAACTTAGCCTAACTAAACTCAAAGTCAAATTTTTATTTTTTACTACTTAGGGGGAGATTGTTAGCTTCAATCTTCCTAATCATAGAAATACTTAGAAGTAGTGAAAAATAGGCTAAGTATAGAAAAGCCTCTCACAGAGGCTCTGCCACTTCTTCCAGAAGATCAAGTCCAGAAAGCCACAGAAGCTACAGAGGTAATCACAGAACCTCTGTAGTGCGCAAGAAGAAGATCAACTCGGAAACAAGTGGACTGCTCCACAGAAGGTCAGACCATAGAACCTCTGTAATGCCTTACAGAGCCTCTGTGGTCTGCTATGAAGACTTGGAAGATATTACTGGATACGTTCATCAACTTGCATGGAAAAGTACTGTCAAAACACGTGTCAAGCTCTGAGTGGACTCAATAGGGCATGGTACAAAATAGACGTCTGCGCCATTTAATGCATTTACCAATAGTACATCTGCTCCATTAAATGCGCATGGCTCAAACAACTGTTCACACCATCCAGTTCACTATTCATGGCGTAAAAGGAACAGTGACCTACTTCATAGTCTTCTAAGAGTAGTATAAAAGGAAGTCTCATGTTGAGATCTTCCTAAGGACGAATACACAAGGAATCACTAATACTCTCAAGCTTTATTGTCAAATATCTGAGTGTTATATTCTCACACACACCAACAGTTCTTAATCTGTTCTTCGTGTTCTTATTATATATTGAATAACAGTAACTATTCAAGAAATCCTTTTTATTCCTTACTGTTTTCTTTATATATGTGCGTTCTAATATCTATCAAACATATCTGTTAGTTTAATACGCTTCCGCATCAAACTCTAAACTCCACTAACAGATTGTTAATCTTGATTAAGTGTATCTGGGTTCCAACAATGACAATCACCAAAAATTTGTGATAAATCAGAAATGTGGTTTGCCCGGCTCAAAAAAAGATAGTGCAGAGTTGTATATTTCTTTTGACTCTGTTCTCACACCCTCTTTCTTTTTATCATGTAGCTCACATCTAACCAAACTCTCTTTTTAAATTTTACCTCTCAAGCACAATGAGAAAAACTCAGATGAGTTATCTCCCCCACTCTTTGATGTAGACCCTTCACCTCTCAAACACTCAAGGTTTACTTCTTTGGTAGGAAACACATGTTTAAGTGATCCATAGAAGTTCTATAAAGCTCACACATTTATCCCATGAAATTGTTGTCCTAGAGGTTGGATTGTTCCACACACTGACTACTTGTAGTCTCAGAAAAGCATTTAAAATCCAAATTTCTATAGCAGATAAAGCATTTTAGCATGTAGAAGTGGTTTGACCATTTGAAAGAGGTTTTATCATTCTAAAGATGGCCTTTCTCTAAAAATGATGATGAGTTTAAAGGTTTAGAAATTTTACCTTTACACGAACAAGGTCAAATCTGATTTGTTTTCTCCCCCTCAAATTGAGCAGTAAATTTCATTTAATCTCAATTTGAAATCAGATATCCTATAAGAATCAGAAAGTGTTGGTAATCATTTTTGATGATTCCACATTTGTTAGGAATATCCAACAGCACAAATAGTTCCACTTAAAAAAAATACAAGGTGCGGGGGATCAGAGTTTAGAAATTACCAGCCAAAACTCTTATTTGAACATATCTGAAGTACTGGTCCTACACTGGAGTATGTAGAAACAACAATCAGTTGAAGTCCTTGTTCTATACTGATGTGTATAGAAGCAACCTCAGTCTGATCTGAATATGGCAATGGAGAGAGTGAAGTGATGCTTTCGATCCAGCAAGTATCCATCGACTTTGACACAGATTCTGACCTTTAAGAACACATAATTTGAGAAAACTCAGAACATCAAAGTCGTGTGTCTCTGAATTATCTTTCCAATGCAACTGGAATCGAGTAATTTGGAGCACCGAGTCAAAAGTTATGCGCATGTTTTTGAAGGAGCGCTAAGCTGACAACAAGTAAACAAAAATCGGGCTCTGAGGTTGAGTCGCAGAAGTTCGGTCCACAGAGGCTCTGTCGGATTTCACAGAGGCTCTGTGGTGAATAGTACCATAGAGGTTGGTCGGCAAAGGTTGCTCGTAGTGCCGACAGAGCTCTGATGATGATTTTTGTGAAACACAGCTTTCTGTCCAGCAGATGTATACTGACTTTAGCAGAGGTTCTGACCAAGAAGAACACTGATTCAGACCAAACTCAAAACATGAAAAAGTTTCATCTGTATCTTAGGAATCCAACGCATCTGGACTCGTCAAATTTGGAGCTTCGAGGAGGGAGTTCTGTTGAAAATACGACAGGTGCGCAAAGCTGACATCAAGAACTAAGACGTTGCGCTATGGGCTCTGAGGTTCGGTTGCAGAGGTTCAGTCCACAGAGGCTCTGTCGGGTTTCACAGAGGTTCTGTGGTGAACAGTAACACAGTGGTTGGTCGCGTGCGGCAGAGGTTTGGTCGCCGCTCGGCAAAAGCTTAACAGAAGTGTTACAGTTACTTTCACACCGATTTAGACCATTTTACCTCTGGAGTTTGCAAAAACTCAAAACACAAACAACTTTCATTGGTTTGTTATCTGTTCAGATCATCTTGAATCACCTCTTTTTGAGCTCGTACGACAAATATATGGTTGATTTACCACAGTCGCGCAGATCTGTCCATCAGCTTTCCATCAGCACACTGTTGTCTACTTCAACGATGCATATGACCCTTATAAATTTCGGATCTCTAAATTCTCAAAACACAAAAGCTGTTCATCAATGTGTTTTGAATCCAGGGCCTTTTGAATCGCATCAATCGGTGCCTTTATCAGTGAGATATGAACGATTTACTACAGCATCGCAAATCTGCCAGCATGCTGTCATTTTACTTGAATGTTGTGCACCGAAATCAATTGCCTTTGACGGATGAGTCTTAAACTGAGTGTTTAAGAGTCCATATTGAACTTTGAAGCCTGAGTCCTTAACAGATGTATTAAGGAGTCCATTTACCTGCAAGACAGATCAAAGAACTTTTGGTACCCATTTCCAAATGGCTCATATTTTGTTAGGATTTGCATGAAGTGCTTTGCTGATCTTTTTATGTTCAACAGAAACAAATGACTTTCGAACATTTTGAACAAGTGAAGAGCCTTTGACTATCCAAACCATTTTTACTCTTCTAAAAACTTGATTAACTGATTGATCTAGCCTACGATAATAGAAAGGATTAGAAGTAGAGATCTGATTTTTTGAAAACTTGTTTGGCTTAATGAACTCTTTTGTTTTAACAGAACTTTTAGAATTTAATTTGAGAACCAAATCATTTCGTTCTTTAATGCACAGATCAACTTGTGATTGTAAATCAGATTTCAACTTCCTTTCTTTCCTAATCTCAGCAGATAAATCAAAGAACCTTATTGTCAGTCTCTTCTCTTCAGATCTAAAGTACAATCTCTCTCTTTCAAAGTCATCTTTTAGGCATTTCTTTTGAAATCCTTGAACCTTCAACTTTTCGGACTTTTTTCTTTCAAAAACACACTCTTTCCTCTCCTTTTCAAGAGTTTTCTGTAACTCTGAAATTTTGCAAGAAATTTTCCATATATTTTGTTTCAAAAGTAGTTTTCTCCTTTTCAAACTTTTCTCTTTCACAGATCACAAGCTTTTTAAAATCAGAAACCAACTTAGAAAATCTTAAACATTTAAGTTCACGTCTTTTCTTCTCTTCTTCAAAAATCTTTTCAGACTCACATCATTTTCTCTTAAGATCGAGATTTTCACAGGTTAAGAGTTTATCTAATTCTTCAAGCTTAGCAATCTTTTCTGAATCAATCAGAATGCCTTTGTTCTTTTCTTCCAACTCTTTCTCAAGATTAGGAATAATTTTGCGAAAATTAGTACTGAGTTTAGAATAATAATGAAAATCAGCATCAGCACTAAATTTTAGTCTTGACATATTGTTACTTGAAAAAATGATCGTTAACAGATACTTTGTGAGAAGTAGAATTTGTGCACTTGAGTCAATTTTTCAAATCTTATCGGATTGAGCTGAAATTTGGTAGGTAGGTGCACGAGAATATTCTGGACAACTTTAATTCTTAGAGTTTTGTCCAAAAACCAACAGAAAATGGTTTTTCGAAGCAAAACAGAGTGCAGCAAAATAAAAGTTTAAAACTCCGAAAATTGATAAAAATCATTGGATTGAAGCACAAATTCGAATCTGTTTGGCTCTGATACCAATTGTTGATCCCATTCTTGAGCAACAATAGAAAAAATATAAAGTCCATATTTAAATATAGAGATAAGATATACATGAAGAACAATCATAAAGAAACTTATCTCATATTCATTGATGATTAAATATGGAGAGGAGAAATGTTGAAGAACACCACACTAAACATGAAACGACTCTCATAAGAAACTAGTCTATGTGTGTTTTTGTGTGCTTTCCATATCTCTCACTTCTTGAAATAAGACTATGGACACCTCTTATATAGGGCCATTTACACATTAGATATTTAAAATATCTAAAATCTAGACAAAAATATCTAAGAAAATATCTATTACAAAATATCTAAAACATTAAAATATCTTTATAAAACATTCATTAAATTAGGAGCTAATTAAAGCTAACAGATACTTACCTTGGAGGTTTGTGTAACGACCCACGCTTTCGGGGTGTACCATTTGAAGGTAGTCCCGATGTGCCGGGCCTTGAGGCGTTACCAAGTGGGTAGACGTCAAGGTGTATCCTCAATGACGGTGTAAGTTGGCTTCGTAGAGCAGAGTTGTGGAATAGGCCAGACGAATGTGGTAATTCCCGACGTCGTTGGGAGGACAGAGATAGGCATAACATAACTTGTAATCTCTACTCCCAGTTGTACGATGAACGTTGTATGGGTGGTATACTTATGTGTTACCTCCACCTTCAACGGATACGGGTCTCCCCCGTTTATGGTATTTGATACTTATTGCATTTTACGGTTGCGTGAGTATTGCTTCGTTTTATGTTTTAATAAAGAGTTGTATTTAATGGACGATTTCCATGTTTGGTGAGTCAAGTATATATTGTCAACCGTATTTGAAGGTTTTGTCTAAACTAAACTTATCCACGTATTTCAAGTTAATTGTGAAGGTAATTCAGTTTGGAAAACGTATTATAACTTTTGAGAACTTTCTCGTAGAATTGTGGGAGTTGAAAATGGTTGTTTGGATTTAAAGTAAACTCTTTTGAAATCATGACTATAACTATTACTCTTACGATTTATGTTTTTATATAGTCATAATAAAATGCTTGAACTCACTAGGCGTAAGCCTAACCCTTTTTATTTCTTTTATTTTGTCGGCATGTGCAACAGGCTCAGGTTGGGGTAGCTCTAGCTACATCGTGAAGTGGCGAATGCTAGTATAGTGCACGAGAGGTGAATAGCTTAAGGTATGTTCCGCATTTACCCTTGGGAAGTAGCACTTGTATTTGGAGTAAGCGGTGTCCGAAGCGAGTTTAGTCTTGGTAATAAGACTTATGTAGTATGTATTGATTGGAGATAACCATTGTTTGTAATTGGAAGTATTTTACTTATTGTTTTAGATGTACTATCAAAAATTTTAAATTAGTTGCTCTTTCCAAATTTGAGGGTGTTACAAGTTGGTATCAGAGCCTAAGTTTGAGAGATTTAGGTGTTGATTTTGGATACCTAGACTCAAACTATCGTTGGTTTAAGTAAATGAGAGTGAAATTCACCATTAGGCACTTTAAGATAGGATGATTCGAGGTCAATGGATGTTGTCAGAAACGAGAATCACGTTGAGAGTAGCAAGGATAATCATGTACGGTGCGTTCATAGTGACACCTGGCCAGTGTCATGGTGAACCTACTAGTACATGTGCATACTTGAATTACTTTAATGTGGTGATCGTCGAGGTAGTGAAAGAGGTTCTAAGCTAGTAGTCGTTGGAATAGATGGACAAATCTAGTATTTGTCACTTGGAGTGACGATAAGCATGATATTTGCTTTAAGTAGACCGTCTCGGGTCTAGATTGATGGTTGGATTAGAACCATAGGCGTATTGAGCCGATTTTGATTTGAGGAAAAACCGTAAAATTAATTGATGTATTTCCCAACTTGCCTTAAGAGGTTAAAGTATCCGGGTGAAATTAGTGGACCGAAGGATTTGGAGGAATATGAGTTGAGACGTTAAATGCCGACTATGTCATGCACGAAGTTTATTTTGAAAATAAATTGCACCAACTAATTCTTGTGTTTCAAATCCTTATATGGATTGTATTTTGAATTTTGAGAAATGTTTAGCACACACACACAAGATTTCGAATCATGATTTTGAACGTGCATGAAACCGTTTTATTGCGGGAGTTGCAAACTCCGCCGGAATTTGTTTTGCTTTATTTCAATGTTGTTCAACATTTTTTTTTGGATATAATGATAATCATATTTTTATGATGTTTAAGATGTTGGGCAAGTAACTACGGTTTGTGACTTTAACATTGGATCTCCTCCACATATGTTAGAGTTGGGACGGAAAGTTATCTTCCATGATGTATGTGTAAATTATTTTGGAGAATTTGTTTAATATGAGTTTGTTAAACAATGTTGGTTATATGGCATTATCCTAGAAGGGGATTTTTGGATTTTGGCGTCTCATTTATGATTTTGCTTATAGTAATTTGGCTTTGAAAGCATAATGTTTAGCACCGTTTTATTGACTTGGAGTCATTGAGTCCATTGAGGTTCATGGAGTTTTGTTTTACGACATGTTGAGTCGTGTGAGTATAATTTCACAAGGTGCATGCTTTAATTACTTATGTGAAAGGTTTATAAGTTATGTTGGGCATTTTTGTCCTACTCGAGTTGTGTTGAGAAAAGTTAATTTTAAGCCATAAGGCGACTAAGAAGAGATGAGGTTGGAACTCTAGTGTCGCGTAACTTTTCTTTCAAGAGTTTGTGTTATTAAGTATTTCGTTGCAAATAATTCAGTGTATGGATTGACTTATACGTGACTTAAATAATGCGTGAAAGAACATTTTGGTAACATTTCATAATAATTGTTGGGTGCGCTTTCGGTCAGTAAGTGTTTTATTATCATTTTATGTAAATGCGTTATATCGACTTAGGGGTATGCATGGCTTGGTAACTATTGTTTCTCGACATTTTGTTAAACGAATCGTGAGTAAAAAAAATTACTAACTCATTGTATAAATGATGACCATTTGGTCAAAGGGTGTTTTGGCGTTGTGGAAATCATGCATAGTTCGCAATAATTTACATTTTGAAAACACAAATGCGTGAGTCGTTGACATTTGGTCAACTTTGGTTCGAAGGATATTTTGGAAAATTGTAAACCTTTGGTTATAAAGGAAACGGGTATTTTGGGTATTTTAACAGGTAAACTTTTAGGCATCAACGTTCTAACGTTTTATGTTACTAGTACGCAACTTTTGATGAAGATACTTCGTGTTGAAAATTTTGGGAAAATGAATTGCTTAAACTTGGGGAACATGGGAACCCCTATGTTTTGAATATTGATGCGCACCGTTGGTGCAACTTGGGATTTGGAAATAGGTTTGAACCCTTTTTGGTGTCAATAAATTATTATCACTTATTTCCTCGTATGTTTTGGAAAAACGCATTGTTGTGTACAAATTTGCCAAAAACGTTTTATTCAAATAGCATTATAGGACCGGATGAGAAATTTTGGGAAATCAATTTAAAGAATTTCATCTCTTGAAATTTTGGTGTGAGTTACTTAGTGCATGTGTGTCCTTACAAGAAATTTCTAAGAAGTGTTACAAGTTTGCATGCCTACCCCAATTTGAGATCTTATGATGTATTAGTCGATATTTTCAAGTGATGGAAACGGACGGGTTTTGGATTTAAATATGGAATTTACACAAGTCATTTTGTGTTTTGACTAAGGTGAATTTGTAAACCGTTTCATCGTTTTGTAAAACGAACTGGCGCGCGCAAAATTTTGTTGGTGAACCTTGTTCCATGTCATCTTATGGCTAGAAAGGAAATTTTGGAGTCGAATGTCGTTTGGGACTTCTTTTGAAATATGTGCACACCTTTTTGTTGCACCATGTTTAAGGTCGAGCAGTTACTTTACGTGCATGTCATGAGTCAATCCATATTAGAACCGTGGCGGTTTATTTTAAAGAAATTGTTTATTTCGCTTTTGCATTTTGTGGGTAAACGGAACTACAATGGAATAATTTTCATCATGATTTTCATATGTGGGACGAGCGTGTCCATTTTTGCGTAACTACCGAATTAACGATAGTAGTTTTCTATGCGTACGATTTATTTGATATGAAAATCTTTACGCTGAAATTTTGTGAATGGTTTTAATTAATTGGCATATTTATTGAGTAACGCACTTGAAAACCTTGAACTCGTTAGGACCTTGTAAAGGGTAAGTAACCCAGTTAAGGGTAAGTGCGTGTAGCACTTCGACGGTGGAAGGTTGGGTATTCCACGCGTGTTGGTATTATAGGCCGGATGATATTGGTAGCAAAGTCAATGTGTTGGTGGTAATTGGAGGGTTAGACTTGTGGTATCGCATGTTGAGGTTGGTATAACCGTTTTGTTGACAACCTTAGTTTCGTGGAAACACTCGGTAAGCGGAACTCGTGTGTGGAGTCCTGTTAGAGTTCAAAGCTTGGTGATATAATTAGGTGTCAACCCTGTGGGCTTGAGGTCGGAAACCGTTGGTGTAATCGGGGGATTGTAGCCAATTTTAAATGAAATATTGGTAATGGTAGTAGTAACCTTAAGATGCTCAATTGTGACGAGCCGTTTTGGTGAAATAACCTTCGTGTGTGGTTAATGAACCTGTCGGTTGATGATTAATGTTGAGGTGGATTTTGGAGTCTATTAGAACTCGTTGGAGTTAATCGACGGTTAATGGTAGGAATGATTGGAATTGAGGATGATGTTGGATTCGTTAGTGAACAACCTTGGAGTTGTTAGAGCTTGAAACTGAAATCGAGATGTATGGAACATCTAAGGTTGGGAGACAACCGAAGTTGTCTGACTAGGAGTTATTCCAGTGATTGGAGTGTTCTTCCGGACATAAGTACAGTGTACGTGAAGGGGGCTTTGTGGATGAGCAATTGTTCGAGGAATTGTCTTTATAGACTGTGTGGAGGGAATTTAGATTCCAGTTAGGAACTGATAAATTATGGTCGGCGTTGAGTCAGTTAACCTTGGGTTGTAAAGGATGTATATTTCGAGGACGAAATCATCCTAAGGTTGGGAGGATTGTAACACCCGTAATTTTCGGATAAGCATAATTTCGAATCAGTGTGGAAATCGATCTCTTAAGAAAAATATGAAAAATAGGATTTTGGATTAAATCCTAGATTTTATGGTCTTGTTGGATGAGGAATTAAAATACGAGTCCAACGGTTCTTTCCGGAGCTAAAACGGAGCTAAAACGAAGAAGTTATGGCCAAAACAGTGTTTAAGGGGAAACCGGGCGACCAGTGCCCGGCGCGCATTGTGGCGCTAGTTCACTAGCGCGGATACCCGCGCGGAGTTCCTGATCAGCTTATATACACGAATTTCATCCCTCAAACTTCATTTCTTCATATCTCTCTCATTTCAACTCCGATTTTGATGATTCAACTTGCTATGGTTCCATTTTTGAGAGCTCTTCAAGGATCTAGAAAGAGTTTGGAAGATCATTGGATGATTCAAGGGTGTTTGGTGGTGGTAAGTCTCGAATCTCCTCCCTTTCTCTCCCAAATCGTTTTCCCTTTTCTCCCTCACAAAACCCTAACCGATTTTGGGGTTTCTCTTGGAGATTGATGCGTTCCTTACCCATTTTATGATATTGATTTCATCTATATATGCAAGAGCAAGTTTCATCCACGACATCTTAGAGATTTTAGGGTTTTCTAGGTTTTCATCAAAACCTAAGTGGTGAGTTCATCCTCCTAGCTTCTATACTTTTATATGAGTTATAAATGTTCCATTGATGATCTCCTAGTGTTTTGTTTATTCAATTTTGGCTTAGATGATTTTGGAAAAGTTAGGTTAATATTGGGGTTTTTGGTCAAAATGGAGATTTTAATATAAGATGTTTGGGGAATAGTTTTGAAGTGGTTGAATATGAATATTCATGGTTGGAAGTTATGAATTTAGGTTTTTGGAAGTTTTGGCTTGAAGATGTAAACTTCATCAAAGGAACATACGTTGGAGAAACCCTAGATTTAGCTAAATCTAGCAAGGTGAGTTCAAGTTACTTTGCGAAAACGTTGTACATGCCAAAATGAGTATTTTACAAATATGTGTGTATTTAACTTGAAAATGTATATGGTTGAATTATTTGGTAGATTTAAATGTTATCTTCATAAATGTGTAAAACACCCATATTTGGGACTTTTGGATGTTTAGATGGTTAGAAACCATAAATTATCTTTAAAAGATTATTTGCTCAAAATGAGGTTTAATTGATGGTTTAATCATGCATGTGTAAATGATTTTGAAATATAGCTTGCCTAAACAAAGTTTAAATGTGTTTTGACCGACATATGGGTCTAGCAAGATTGGAGCACTTTGCTCGGTTTTGACTGTGAGTAAGTCTTGGGGACATTTGTCCGGTTTAAATGGCTCAATGTGGAGTCTTGTTGATGGGTTGCTTTTATTGCACTATTTTGCATATTATTGCACGTTATGAGTATTTACATGTTTGGGTGAGTGAGTCATTCTAGGATACACATGTTGTGTTAGACTGTGTTGCATTGGATCCATAGGCATATTAGTCAGTCGCTAGTAAAGGTCAATTGGGTATCTTGAGGACGAACCTCGAAACTCACGTTTATGACCTTAACTTTCTAAGTAGGCACCAGGAGGATATAGTTTGGATACTTACCTTGGAGGTTTGTGTAACGACCCACGCTTTCGGGATGTACCATTTGAAGGTAGTCCCGATGTGCCGGGCCTTGAGGCGTTACCAAGTGGGTAGACGTGAAGGTGTATCCTCAATGACGGTGTAACTTGGCTTCGTAGAGCAGAGTTGTGGAATAGGCCAGACGAATGTGGTAATTCCCGACGTCCTTGGGAGGACAGAGATAGGCATAACATAACTTGTAATCTCTACTCCCAGTTATACGATGAACGTTGTATGGGTGGTATACTTATGTGTTACCTCCACCTTCAATGGATACGGGTCTCCCCCGTTTATGGTATTTGATACTTATTGCATTTTACGGTTGCGTGAGTATTGCTTCGTTTTATGTTTTAATAAAGAGTTGTATTTAATGGACGATTTCCATGTTTGGTGAGTCGAGTATATATTGTCAACCGTATTTGAAGGTTTTGTCTAAACTAAACTTATCCACGTATTTCAAGTTAATTGTGAACGTAATTCAGTTTGGAAAACGTATTATAACTTTTGAGAACTTTCTCGTAGAATTGTGAGAGTTGAAAATGGTTGTTTGGATTTAAAGTAAACTCTTTTGAAATCATGACTATAACTATTACTCTTACGATTTATGTTTTTATATAGTCATGATAAAATGCTTGAACTTACTAGGCGTAAGCCTAACCCTTTTTATTTCTTTTATTTTGTCGGCATGTGCAACAGGCTCAGGTTGGGGTAGCTCTAGCTACATCGTGAAGTGGCGAATGCTAGTATAGTGCACGAGAGGTGAATAGCTTAAGTTATGTTCCGCATTTACCCTTGGGAAGTAGCACTTGTATTTGGAGTAAGCGGTGTCCGAAGCGAGTTTAGTCTTGGTAATAAGACTTATGTAGTATGTATTGCTTGTAGATAACCATTGTTTGTAATTGGAAGTATTTTACTTATTGTTTCAGATGTAATATCAAAAAATTTAAATTAGTTGCTCTTTCCAAATTCGAGGGTGTTACAACATCTCTGTCATCAACTTTCTGTGTTAAGAAAGTCCAAATGTCTGATTGTACATCCTCTGGTACAAATGTTTTTAAAAGGACAAAAACTTCAGAAGGATCAAGATCCAAAAGGCTGAATTTCAGAAATGTCTGCTATGACACCTCTGATCATGAAAAGGTTACAGAACCATCTCTCAAGTTAATTCATGATCAAGGAAAAGCTGAAATCATAATTTCTAAATCTGCTGAAAGCCTTGATCCAAAAGTGTAACACCCTAAAACAGGGGTTAACAAAAACTTCCATAAAACGGAAGAGTGGTACACATTACAAAAGTAAAAGTATATCTAATTAACATTTCAGAATCATTACAAGGATTTAGTTGATTATAACTACTATTGGATCACTAGCTTATTTGATCACTACTATAGAAATCAAATATCAAAAGAATGCCGGAAGGTTCTATCATCAATCTTCCAATGTTTTATCTCTCTAACAACGATCCCATGCTCACAACCCCGTTCTAGACCTTCTTGTCCGGAACCACTAAAATCTGTAATACATAAAACACATAACAATTGTTAGGCTTTTAAAGCCTAAGTGAGATTTACACATAGCACATAGAGCATAATCATAGCATGTAGGAATAACAATTCGATACATTCACAAATTGGATTCCATGGAGAAGGCCCATATCGCTACCAGTTACATCATAATTGAAGATATACCTTGATTTATACCCCACGGTACAAGGCATAACGCAACGGAAAACCCCACGGTATCCGAAGGTATGAACGAAATACACTACCCCACGGGATGTATGATTATATCCTCCAATGCCTACTAGGTGCTCCTCCAATTATGTGAATACCAAATATGTTAATCCAAATAATATTCAAGCATATTAAGCATGTAACAATGGTCCAACCATTTAACATAACTAATACCACTTTCATGTAGTTCATTTACATCCATATGTAATAAATCATATTCTATATGATATCAATAATAAACATCCATGTTTATAATTCAATAATAAGTCCAATTTGACCATTAAGCCATCAATTCCTCATTAAGACATCTATTAAGTCATCATCTCAATATCACATACTTTGGATATATAATCCAACCAAACTCTTAACATCAACATTTATTATGGCATACAAAGTAATAAACACAATTAAGCCACATAAACTTACTTGAACTCCTCTTATTTCCCTCTTAACCATTAAGAGCATTTATTCAAGATTTCCCATTAGCTATACCAAAAATCAAGATGAAGAATAGTATATAAATGTAATACAAACAATTAATTACAAGTTACTCACCTTAATTCTTCAATTGATAGAACCCTAACTTGAATACTTGAGCTTAATGACTCCCACAAGAAGAATGAAGATGCAAAGCCCTAATTCAAGCTTAATTGGTAAGATTCCTTTAAATGGTTGTTTGAATTGAGCTAGGATTAATAGAGGTGAGTTTACCTTACAATTTGATAGAAATTCGTCTGAGAAGAAGGAGCAGAGCAAAAAATCTGATTTGAGGGTTCTTAAGTGAAAGGGTTGATGACTAAGGGTAAAGAGGTGGGTTTAACCCCCTTTTGGCACATCAGGAATTCGGCGCCGATCACCCGCGCCGATGCATCGGCGCCAAGCCATTGGCGCCGGCTTCTGTTTGCTAGTCTTCTCAATCTCCACTAATTTAGCCGTAACTTCTTCGTTAGAACTCCGTTTTTGCTCCGGAAAGAACCGTTGGACTCGTATTCAAATTACCCATCCAACTAATCCATAAAATCTAATATTTAACTTTATCATCTATTTTTCATTTATTTCCTTACGAAATAAACTTACTGATTTCTACCGGAAATTATCAAATAACCAGCAAAATCACGGAAATTTCTTAGAAACTCAATTAAAATCTAAGAAGTCAAAATATAAAGAAATATTAGGACTAATATTACTTACAAGGATTTTCCGGGTGTTACAATTCTCCCCAACTTGAAAATGATTTCGTCCTCGAAATCTATACCCTTTTAACAACCCAAAGTTAACCAACCCACTATCGACCAAAATTCAATAATTTCTAATGGAAATCTAAATTCTATCCACACGGTCTATACAGACAATCCTTTGAACAATTGCTTAATAACAAAGTCTCTACACACACATTGTACTCATGTACAACTAAACGTTCCAACCATTGACAGGCTCCCAACCTTAAAACGTTCTATATAACTTGATTTCAGTTTCAAACTCTAAATCAAATTAAGGTTCAATTAATACTGAGGCCAACCAAATTTCTAATTTCAATTGTCCCTATCATTAACGGCCATTTACATCCAAAGAGCTCTAATAGACTTCAAAATCCATTTCAATAATTAATCATTAAACGGACAGGTTCGTTTACCAATCTCAAAGATTAGTTCTCTTACACCACTCATCAACAATGAGTATCTTATGGTTACTACTACCATCCCCATCATTCTTTCTAAAATCAGCTACAATTTCCCGATTATACTAAAGGTGTTTGGCCTTAAACCCAAAAGTTATCACCTAATTATCATCAGCCTTTACACTCTTAACCAAATCCACACATGAGTTCCATTCTCAAATAAAGTCTAAAAGGAACAAGGTTTTATCGTTCATATTTCCTGAACCTTACTTCTTTCATCATTATCCGCTCTCCAATCCAGATTTGTAAGCCTCCTTAAAGTAACCATTTATCATTAAACCCTTATCCGACTATTGCTTAGTCTCCCATACCATCATCTATGATTCACACGTTTCTTCAGTATAAAGTATTACCATTTCCTTGCATCAATATCGTACTACACGATCACATTGTAACCAAGTACTAAGATATTATATCTCAAAGGTGATAATTCCATCGAACCCGTAGTATAACTACGTTCTTAGGTCCGACCTTTCTATTATTACTTCCTATGATTCAAAATCATAGACTCATTTAACGACTCACACAACCACAATTACTTTGGATAAACCTACACTACCGCTCGGCATTCTATTCCAATTATAGCCAAATTACTACATCATTTCACCACCACATAATTCAACAGTTTCATTGACAACTAGTACCATTCATCTGGAATCCCCGACAAGACTTCCATCAGATATCAACTTTACATACTTGTTGACACACTTATCTTGGCAGTTGATACCTGTACTCACTCGTACATTCTTCACATAAAGTCCTTCACCACAGACCAGGTTTCTCACAATCACTCATACACCTTTTAACCGAGTTTATTTCACTAAATATCTCCTCCCCAACTTTAGTTGAACTACCACTTTCGATTTGCTAAATAACTTGAACTTATTCGCTCATACTAACTCCTTGTGATTCCAAACCAATACTAAACATAGTACAATCCTGCATAAATCAACATTTTCCACACCTGACTTCATTTGTGCTTAAAACTTTCTCCTTTGTAACCCATCCACATCGCAAGTAAAACACTTCTATAACACAACCGTCTTTCATAATCTTAACACTCTTACAAAGTGGTCCTTTAGCTTTTATTCTTCTAATTTAGGACTTAACAACAATTAAACCCAAAAGAATACCCAAACATTTATATCATGCAAACTTCTATTTTAATACAATCCATGTAATTCCAACCCAAACCTACAACGAGCTCATTAAATTGGGTCAATACTCTTAAAACTCAACTAAGTTCAAAACCTAGCAATCTACTTCAAGGATCAATGATCAATATGCAACATGCGTTCGGAGGCATAATAAATCTATGACTCCTTCATTGTTACTCTTCCCAACGAAGTCAATTTATATAGGTATATGCAATTCTTATATACTTCACAATGTATATACCTCGCCAAGGTTCGTTAGTTCCTAAGGTATTAAAAACGTGAAAGTTATCAAACAGTCTTTACACTTAAGATCGATACCTATTCACATAAAATGCAGTCAAGCATATAATACAACCAAGACTCCATCTCGAGTCATTAAACTGACAAACATTCAAAAGACTCATTTGAATAACATTAAAGCCTTTAAGGCTAAAATAAACGTTTGGTTAAAACAGTGCCATGCACACGAGTACATAAACCAAAATACATTGTTACCCAATTCTTTACCTTCCTTAATCTCTTAATTGGCCATCGACCCCAAAACAAAGTTTTGCCAAAATCCTCCAACTTACATGTGCACACTTTTAAAACATAAATCCTCATAAATATTACACATCCACCAAATATTAAAAGCATAATTTTGGCTACTTATCTTTCGCTTGCGCAACAATAATTTGAGGCTTCTATCAACAGTGATTTATTCTTTAATCACTCAAAATCTCACATGGGTGTTTCACAATATGAGCATCGACCGCTCTGCGCATACCATCTGCATAAAAGCATGCCGGTACCGCTCATGGTTTTGTTCTTGCCTGCACAGGCATACGCGGGACGCACCCCAAACCGCACCCTGTGACAGGAAAAGGCCTCATACATCATATACAACTGCCGACTTTAATGTCTATAGTCGACCTATCGATACTTCTTTAATCCATTCATTAACAAGGACTGAGCCTAATCCTTTCAACATAACATAATACAATTTACATCTCATCGTCTTCATCACAAACTTATTCGTGCAATACTAATATCACAAGATCACTATAAATTCTATTTAACGTCAAGGGTATTTCCTTTTTGTCTCACCACACTACTCATAGCAATTTGCTAATTCCATCACCATGATGACTGCTAATCTTTCCTCCGTACACAACCGTCCCTTGTTAACTGTACTTCTAGTTACCAAACGAGGGTATAATCCTTCTTACCACCGACTCTAAGTCCACTTTCAACTCTCCCATTGTTCACCTTCCTCTTGAACACCATTACCAAAATTACAAACATCTTCCCAAGACTTATTCCACACTTCTCCAATCTTGGAGTTCTTTCTCAACTTAAAGTGTAATTCTCTACGACCTAGCGAGTTCATAGCCTTCATGCAAGACAACTTGATACATAACTCAATTCACACATTTTCTCATTTTAAATAACCACTATTGGAATAACTTGGGCACATATGACCCCAACATTCTCAAGACTCCAAAGTACTGTACAACTATCTCGAGAATTGTTTGCATAATAAATTTCCGTAAACTCAATCTTTCTTATCCAAAATAAAGTTGTTACGATGAAAATAAAATAAAATAAAATAAAAAAATCTTTTCTTGTAAAGTAAGAAATATTTTGTAAAAACTCCTAAATTTCGCTGTACCACGTAAATGGGATTGCCTTTTCTTTAAATACTCACTAGCACATACTAATTCAACCTTGCCTAAAACTGTTATTTATGTAGCTGGTTTGAAATCATGAAAATTCATGTAACATATTCTAGAACACCAAGCATAAAAACTTTACTCGCAATTAAAGGCTACTTACTCAACGAGATCAATCGTCTTACTTAAGTAACTATCATTGACATTTTACCTCCGACCGATGGTCGTCCTTTCGGCCTTATGCCGTTTGCAATTCATGCATTCCGCTATTCACATATCAACCATGTCATACTATTTTCGTCGTGGTCAAACTTTTCATATTCTATTTCTACGCACATCAATCACCTATTTAAAGATTACCTTGGCGGACGTTCATGAGTCCCGCCAATTTTCAGGTTGTTCTTCCAACCCCCAATCATTTACCGATCTGTCTTCCAAAGGATTTTGGTGGCATAATCACCATCGTCCTATATAACCTAAAGGGATAATCACAAGAAAATAGTTATGCACATATCCTTATACAAAACGTACTTTATCGATCGTTAGTCACCGTAATAATCTTAGAAATAAGTATGCTCGCGTAATAATATATTCATAATACCAGTAGCTAATTGAAATTGTGAACATATCATACATGAGAATCCTCGTTACTATTATCACAGTACTAATTTCACGTATTTTCGTTGACTCTAAGACTATCCCGTCCTAGTATTTCTACCCAAATCTCACAAGTCGTAACTTATTTCATCTCAGCTTAAGTCTAAGCA
The DNA here is from genome assembly GCA_033807775.1 of Saussurea involucrata. NCBI lineage: Eukaryota > Viridiplantae > Streptophyta > Magnoliopsida > Asterales > Asteraceae > Saussurea > Saussurea involucrata. The sequence continues at coordinate 55,505,791 of CM066317.1, forward strand.
TCTTATCAGCATACTTAGTTCACTTAAACTATTGCTCTGATACCAACTTGTAACACCCTAAGACAGGGGTTAACACAAACTTCCATAAAACGGAAGAGTGGTACACATTACAAAAGTAAAAGTATATCTAATTAACATTTCAGAATCATTACAAGGATTTAGTTGATTATAACTACTATTGGGTCACTAGCTTATTTGATCACTACTATAGAAATCAAATATCAAAAGAATGCCGGAAGGTTCTATCATCAATCTTCCAATGTTTTATCTCTCTAACAACGATCCCATGCTCACAACCCCGTTCTAGACCTTCTTGTCCGGAACCACTAAAATCTGTAATACATAAAACACATAACAATTGTTAGGCTTTTAAAGCCTAAGTGAGATTTACACATAGCACATAGAGCATAATCATAGCATGTAGGAATAACAATTCGATACATTCACAAATTGGATTCCATGGAGAAGGCCCATATCGCTACCAGTTACATCATAATTGAAGATATACCTTGATTTATACCCCACGGTACAAGGCATAACGCAACGGAAAACCCCACGGTATCCGAAGGTATGAACGAAATACACTACCCCACGGTATGTATGATTATATCCTCCAATGCCTACTAGGTGCTCCTCCAATTATGTGAATACCATATATGTTAATCCAAATAATATTCAAGCATATTAAGCATGTAACAATGGTCCAACCATTTAACATAACTAATACCACTTTCATGTAGTTCATTTACATCCATATGTAATAAATCATATTCTATATGATATCAATAATAAACATCCATGTTTATAATTCAATAATAAGTCCAATTTGACCATTAAGCCATCAATTCCTCATTAAGACATCTATTAAGTCATCATCTCAATATCACATACTTTGGATATATAATCCAACCAAACTCTTAACATCAACATTTATTATGGCATACAAAGTAATAAACACAATTAAGCCACATAAACTTACTTGAACTCCTCTTATTTCCCTCTTAACCATTAAGAGCATTTATTCAAGATTTCCCATTAGCTATACCAAAAATCAAGATGAAGAATAGTATATAAATGTAATACAAACAATTAATTACAAGTTACTCACCTTAATTCTTCAATTGATAGAACCCTAACTTGAATACTTGAGCTTAATGACTCCCACAAGAAGAATGAAGATGCAAAGCCCTAATTCAAGCTTAATTGGTAAGATTCCTTTAAATGGTTGTTTGAATTGAACTAGGATTAATAGAGGTGAGTTTACCTTACAATTTGATAGAAATTCGTCTGAGAAGAAGGAGCAGAGCAAAAAATCTGATTTGAGGGTTCTTAAGTGAAAGGGTTGATGACTAAGGGTAAATAGGTGGGTTTAACCCCCTTTTGGCACGTCAGGAATTCGGCGCCGATCACCCGCGCCGATGCATCGGCGCCAAGCCATTGGCGCCGACTTCTGTTTGCTAGTCTTCTCAATCTCCACTAATTTAGCCGTAACTTCTTCGTTAGAACTCCGTTTTTGCTCCGGAAAGAACCGTTGGACTCGTATTCAAATTACCCATCCAACTAATCCATAAAATCTAATATTTAACTTTATCATCTATTTTTCATTTATTTCCTTACGAAATAAACTTACTGATTTCTACCGGAAATTATCAAATAACCAGCAAAATCACGGAAATTTCTTAGAAACTCAATTAAAATCTAAGAAGTCAAAATATAAAGAAATATTAGGACTAATATTACTTACAAGGATTTTCTGGGTGTTACAAAAAGAGATCTTTAAGTTTGACTCTTTCAAATCACACAAGTCTGTTACTGCTGTGAGTGGTCACTCTATAGTCAAAACTCTGAGTGAACTTAATCCAGAAGCACCAGATTTCTATCCCACCTCTGAGGATGTTAGAACAACATTTAAAGAGGATTTCGAAAAAGTACTTGAGGAAAACTCTATTTTTGATGCCTTGAAACCAAAGTTCAGAAGATTTAAAACTTACACCATCAGAGATTAGAACTTCTCTGACTCCAACAAGCTTCTGCCAGAATCCCTCAGAGACTCTCATCTCTGATAGAGTCAACAAAGACTTTCTAGACTCTGACTCTAACTCAGAGGTTGAAGAGCCATGCGTACCTCAACAACTCATTCCTTTGTGCCTTATGTTTATAAACCAATCAGATTCACTTCAGAGCAAAAAGGAAAGTGGATAGTAAATGACACTCCTAATTCTCAATCTGTAGTGAATCACAAAGGAAACAAATCTTTTTGGGCCAAGGAAAATCATCATCAGAGGAATGTCAATTTCAAGAAAACACCTTGTTGGACAACCTAAGGGGGGGGGAAGGTTGTATTTAAAATCTTTTACTTTCAAAAATTCTTTTATAAATAAATACAGAATAAATAAAGCAGAGTATAAATAAATAAGTATACAACAATTATATAAACAGATATAATTTAAATACACAGAGATTATATAAATAAATATAAATGCAAAGCGGTTTATATAAATAAATATAATATAGCACAGCGGAATAAATAAAGAGATAAGGGATAGAGATACTTGACACAGAGATTTACTGATTTACCACCAACTGTGATAAACCAGCAGCCGAGACACTTCTCGACACGATCCAATAAATGTATTCTTTACGGTAGAAATACAAACCAAGTACAAAGGTATTGTAATAGTTTCTCAAGCCTCTGCTATGAGATAAACAGGATCACACACCCGTTATTCAAAAACTTACAAGAGGAGTATAACTCACAATGGGTAATCACTCTTGTATAATATCTCACACTTGGATATTTTATAAAAAATGTTTTATAAAATATATATTATAAATAGATGAGAGAGCTGAGAGGTGCGGTTTGTTGTTGCTTGTTACTGTTGTTTTTGTCTGAGGTCTAAAGTCTTCATCAACAGCATGCTTCATATATATACCAAGAAGCTCCAACGGTCACATGACCTGGCGGTATACCGCCTTGCACACCGCGGTATACCGCGGTCAGAAAGCACACTGGTACACAACGGCTACATGCAAAGTTGACTTCTGGAAAAACGTACCCGCGGTATACCGGCTGTACCGTCGCGGTATACCGCCGTCAGGAAAAGCCACTTCAACCAATAGGAATTGTACACGGCCTGCCGCGGTATACCGGCTGAACAGCCGCGGTATACCGGCCTGGTGTACCCGCGGTATACCGGGTATTCCCCACGGTATACCGGCGTCAGGAATGAAAACTTTCCAGAACTGCAACCAAATCTTGCTGATCTTCTTAAAACCTTTATTAAAATTAATTTATGGGTTTTTAGAAATATCCAAGTGGTATATTATTTTAGGGTGTTTATCATTATTAGTTATAAACAATAATGACGACGTAAACACTTCCGTCTTGAACCCTTCAGATTAAATCTTCGTGTTCTTCAACAACTGCACACTTGGATTAAATTGTTAGATAAACAATAATGCGGTGTGTTTGTAATCATCAAAATAAATATATATAAATATATAGAGATGTGGTACACTTGCACCAACAATCTCCCCCTTTTTGATGATGACAAACACAACCGCTAAGCAAGAGCATATGCGGTTTCTCTCCCCCGTTTGTCGAAACAAAAAGGGTCAAGAAAGACGGTATGCTTCCCCTCGAGAGATGCTCCCCCTCAAAATATGCATATAATTGAGGTAGCATACACTCATGGGTAAAAGAGCTAAAACGCTCCCCCTCAAATTAATAACGATATCAAATTGATTTTATAAAATTTGAGGGATAAAATAAAATGCAAAAAGCAATAGAGACAAAGATATACAAACCAATACGAAACACTTGCACCAAAACGGATCTTAAGGCTTCAATATTCGGTTAATTTTATGTGATTAAAAAAAATCACCACGTATTATGACCTCGTCAGGTAACCACGTATTATAACCTCGGCAGGTAACCACGTATTATAACCTCGGCAGGTAACCACGTATTATAACCTCGGCAGGTAACCACGTATTATAACCTCGGCAGGTAACCACGTATTATATCCTCGCCAGGAAACACGTATTATATCCTCGCCAGGAAACACGTATTGTATCCTCGCCAGGAAACACGTATTGTATCCTCGCCAGGAAACACGTATTATATCCTCGCCAGGAAATCACGTATTATAACCTCGGCAGGTAACACCTACAAAAGGCAAAGAAAATATTTCGTGGTACCCTTTTCTTATGGGTCCTTTTAACAGTTAGTATAAAACATAAACTGCAAATAAAAAAATTAAAATATGTTGTCGACATAAAATAAAACATGACAACATACAATCCACAAAATTTGTTTAAAACCACAAACGCATCCCACCGGGATTGTCAACATTAAACATTCCTTTCGGAATCCATTTTCTAACCATTTTAATTTTACGATCGTATTCATCATAGACGTAAAAAGAAGTATGCGGATTAACATTTTTCTTAGGATTCGCAAACTTATTATTATACATAAACGCATGTGATTTTCTCGACATATAATTCACATAATTCATTTTAGGAATATACGGAGGTTTTTGCGTTTTATTTTTAACAACAAATTTAGGTTTTTCAAAAACCTTTTTAATTGGCATACAATCACATTTTTCAATACACGTATTTGAACCAATGCCTTTTCGGCAATTTATACGATTTGATATATTAAGCATTTTAAGCACTTTATCATTGCTATTTTGAAATGCATTAGCTAACAGATTATCTTTCTCATGCGATTTACATTTAGCATTTAAATATGCAACTTCATTTTCAAGAGACTCGCATTTTGTACATGCAACACTTTCATTTTTATTTTCACTTAAGCATGCTATTTTATCATTTAAAATAACACAAGATTTACAAATATCTTTTTCACTTAATTTATTTTCTAATTTAGTGATAACATCTAAATCATGAGCAGATTTTTGTTTACCGTCATCTATTTCCTTTTTATATGCAGATACGGTTTCTTTTAAATTAGAAATTTCATCTTTATATTTATTTGCGAGAGCGGCCATAGCATGAAATGATTTATATAATTCGTCAAGATTATTTTCATCGTCACTGTAATAATTATCACTATAATTACTATCACAATTATTTTCAAAAAGATATGATGAAGATACCTCATTATCATGGTCGGCCATGAAACAAAAATTTTTGGCTTCATCTATGCTTGCGCTCAAGGCGCCTCCAACCAAAGCTTTTGGTGTGTTGATTTGTTTTGCTCGATTCGGACACACACTTGCATAGTGATCCTTGTCACCACACACATAGCAAAAGCCTTTCTTTTTATTGGCTTTTTCATCGTCGCTAGATTCGTCATATTTGTCTTCACTTTTGTGGACGTTGCGACTTTGGTTTTTACCACCACGACGGTAGTCTTCATTTTCTTGAAACCTATCAATATTAGTAAACTTTTTGTTAGATAAAAGTTTAGAAAGTTTTCTTACCAACTTGACTAAATCGTCAAGATTTTCGGGTTCATCATCGGATGAACTTGCATCTTCCTCCTCTTCCTTTTCTTTTGAGGCAACGACCTTGAGAGCGATGGATTTCTTTTTGACTTGCTCCCGGACTTGATTTCTTTTTAGTGCGATTTCGTGCACTTTAAGATTGCCGATGAGATCATCGAGTTTCATCGTTGCGAGATCTCGGGAGTCTTCCAAGGATGTGATTTTTGCCATCCACTCCGAAGGAAGTGCTCGAAGAATTTTCCTTACATAGTCTTCGTTTGGATAAGTGCGACCTAATCCCTTCAAAGTAGTCATGATGAGGTTAAAACGTTTAAACATTGAGTCGATTGACTCATCTTTTGACATTTCAAATAATTCATAATCATGAACTAAAATGTTTATTTTAGAACTTTTAACTTGAGTATTTCCACGATGAGTGTCACTCAAGCTTTGCCAGATTTGGTTAGCAGTTTTACAGGTATAAACTCTTTCTATTTCATCGGAAGTTAAAGCAGCATATAATATATTTTTAGCCTCAAAATTTAAACAAAAAAGAGATTCTTCAGCGGGAGTCCAGTCCTTAACAGGTTTATCAACAATAACATTATTTTTTATAATAGTAGGGTTAAAATTCCCATTTTCTATAATATCCCAAATTTTTTGACTTTTGCCACGAACGTGACATTCAAATAGCTCGGCCCAAATGCCAAACTTTTCAGTATCTATCAAAGGAGTTTTAGAGAACACAAAATTAGTTTGTTGAGCCATTTAAAAAAAATTAAAGAAATGACTTTAAAAATTTAAACAGAAAATTTTTGAAAGCCCTGCTCTGATACCAAATGTTGGACAACCTAAGGGGGGGGGAAGGTTGTATTTAAAATCTTTTACTTTCAAAAATTCTTTTATAAATAAATACAGAATAAATAAAGCAGAGTATAAATAAATAAGTATACAACAATTATATAAACAGATATAATTTAAATACACAGAGATTATATAAATAAATATAAATGCAAAGCGGTTTATATAAATAAATATAATATAGCACAGCGGAATAAATAAAGAGATAAGGGATAGAGATACTTGACACAGAGATTTACTGATTTACCACCAACTGTGATAAACCAGCAGCCGAGACACTTCTCGACACGATCCAATAAATGTATTCTTTACGGTAGAAATACAAACCAAGTACAAAGGTATTGTAATAGTTTCTCAAGCCTCTGCTATGAGATAAACAGGATCACACACCCGTTATTCAAAAACTTACAAGAGGAGTATAACTCACAATGGGTAATCACTCTTGTATAATATCTCACACTTGGATATTTTATAAAAAATGTTTTATAAAATATATATTATAAATAGATGAGAGAGCTGAGAGGTGCGGTTTGTTGTTGCTTGTTACTGTTGTTTTTGTCTGAGGTCTAAAGTCTTCATCAACAGCATGCTTCATATATATACCAAGAAGCTCCAACGGTCACATGACCTGGCGGTATACCGCCTTGCACACCGCGGTATACCGCGGTCAGAAAGCACACTGGTACACAACGGCTACATGCAAAGTTGACTTCTGGAAAAACGTACCCGCGGTATACCGGCTGTACCGTCGCGGTATACCGCCGTCAGGAAAAGCCACTTCAACCAATAGGAATTGTACACGGCCTGCCGCGGTATACCGGCTGAACAGCCGCGGTATACCGGCCTGGTGTACCCGCGGTATACCGGGTATTCCCCACGGTATACCGGCGTCAGGAATGAAAACTTTCCAGAACTGCAACCAAATCTTGCTGATCTTCTTAAAACCTTTATTAAAATTAATTTATGGGTTTTTAGAAATATCCAAGTGGTATATTATTTTAGGGTGTTTATCATTATTAGTTATAAACAATAATGACGACGTAAACACTTCCGTCTTGAACCCTTCAGATTAAATCTTCGTGTTCTTCAACAACTGCACACTTGGATTAAATTGTTAGATAAACAATAATGCGGTGTGTTTGTAATCATCAAAATAAATATATATAAATATATAGAGATGTGGTACACTTGCACCAACACACCTCTAGATAGGAAGTTTAACAAAACCCTCTAACTCTAGATCCTTTAATTTCCAAAAGGCATGTAATCCTATGTTGATGAATCAAAACTGAAGTTTTACACAATACTTTCCATGTTCTGTCAACTGCAATTGCTTTAAACTTCTGTTAAAACTCCAGAATCATCTCAATGGTCCTCATTTCATTCTGAACTGGTCACCAAAGAAGAAAAATCCTAAGACCATGTCTCAGAAAATGCAAGGAAAAGTCTCTGGCAAACCATCATAGAATGGAAAGCCAGAAGGTAAACCGATCAAACCGAAACCTAACAAGAAATGACCCATTTTGCAATAGGTACCTAAGAAAATCTAATATGTCTTGTAGAAACAGCATGCACAAATTTGGTACTTGGACTCTGGATGATCAAGGCACATAACTGGAAATAAAGAGTTGCTAACCTCATTCATGGATAAAATGGGAGGTGTAGTAACTTTTGGTGGACATGGGCAAGGACAGATCAGAGGCTATGGGTATTAACAAATAGAGGAGTATCGGTTTCTAAAGTTTCTTATGTAGAAGGGTTAAATCATAATTTGCTTAGCATAAGTCAACTTTGTGAGCATGGTTTTGATGTCAATTTTAAGAAAAAATATTAGTCTCTGTTAGTTTCAAAGTCAGGTCAAGAATTGCTCAGACCTGACAGAAAAGGCAATCTTTACCAAATGAATTTCAATCCAAATAAAAAGTATAATACAGAAAGACTATGTTTAGTTTCTTTGAACAAAGAAGATGCTTGGCTCAGGCATAAAAGATTTGCACACTTAAACTTTCAAATCTTGACAAGCTTCTGAAACTAAATCTGGTAAAAGGGTTACCATCTCTTAAATTTGACAGATACCATTTATGTTCTGCATGTGAAATGGGTAAGCTCAAAAGAGCTTCACACAGAACAAAGAGTGATCCCAATTGCCCTAGACCATTGCACATGCTACATGTGGATCTTTGTGGTCCCATTTCTGTGCAAAGTCTTTCTGGCAAAAAGTATATCCTGGTTCTAATTGATGAATATTATAGATATACTTGGATTGAGTTCATCGGAGCAAAATCTGATGTCCTAGAGGTACTAATCAATTTGTTGAAAAGGATTCAGGTGCTGTTGAGTTTAAAGGTACATAAGCTGAGAAGTGATAATGGAACGGAATTCAAGAATGCAAAACTTGAATCACACCTCACAGAGGAAGGAATTTCTCAGAACTTCTCTGCTGCCAAAACTCCTCAACGTAAAGGTGTTGTTGAGATGAGAAACAAAACTCTGGTAGAAGCTGCCAGAACAATGCTAGCAGGTTCTGATCTCCCAACCATCTTCTGGGCAGAAGCAGTTTCAACAACCTGTGTCACCCAAAACAAAGCTATCATAGTGAAAAGATTCAAGAAGACTGCTTATGAACTAATCAACCACAGAAGGCCAAATATGAAGCACTTTCATATTTTTGGCTGCAAATGCTTTATCCTGAATGACAGAGATCAACTTGGGAAGCTTGATAGAAAGGGTGATGAAAGGAAATTCATTGGATATTCGCTGACTTCAAAAGCCTATAGAGTCTATAACCTCAGAGCCAAGGTCATTCTGGAAAGCATCAATGTATCATTTGATGACAGAACATCAAGCATCTCTGAAAGCAAATTATCAGAGAAGATATATATCACAGAGGAGCCTAGTTCCTCAAAATCTAGAGAAGAAAATATCTCTCTGATATTCAATGACTTCTTTGATGATTAAGATTCCTCTAAACTCATCAACAGAGGCAATCAAGTTCAAGGTTCTAAAGGATAGCAACAATCAGGTACATCTCTGTCTGGTCCTTCAAATACTTCACACTTTACTTCCTTGACTACAGGTCCAATTCAAGGAGAAAGTTCAAGACAACAGTTTGAGGAAGAAGAGCCTGAACCATAACTATCATCACCCCTGATGACAAACATTGAAAGAAATTCCATATATATAAGTTCACCTTCACAGATCCCTGTTGGTACCCTTCAGAGCAATGAAGCCACTCTTCAGAGCACTGTGCCTCAGAGCCCTGGTGCCAATCCTCAAAGCTCTGAAGCTGTCAAACATCAAGTTTCTTCAGAAGCATAGACACCACCTCTTGTCCATGCTCCAATGACAAGATGGACAAAGGATCACCCCATCATCAAATAATTGGTGCTCCTGAAGATGGTGTAAAGACAAGATCAGCCATAGCCAATGAGGCTTTCTTTGTCAACCTTTTGAGCATGATAGAGCCAAAGAAGGCCTCTAAAGCCCTTGATGACCCAAACTGGATAGAAGCAATACAAGAAGAGCTTCTGGTTGCAAAAGGATGTGATCATCATCAAAAACAAGAAAGATGAGGATAGGATCATCATCAGAAATAAGGCCAGATTGGTTGCAAAAGGATACTGCCAAGAATAAGGCATTGATTATGATGAAACATTTGCTCCAGTTGCTAGACTAGAAGCCATCAGAATCTTTATAGCCTATACAGCCCACAAAGGGTTCAAAGTTTATCAAATGGATGTCAAATCTTCCTTTCTGAATGGCAAGCTACATGAAGAAGTCTATGTCCAGCCACCTCCAGACTTTGAAAGTTCAGAGTTTCCAGATCATGTGTACTTACTTAACAAAGCTCTGTGGCCTTAAACAAGCCCCCAGAGCCTGGTATGAAACTCTGTCTACTTTTCTATTGAAAATCACTTTGAGAAAGGTATTGTGGATACTACCTTATTCATTAGGAGATATAAAAATGATCTTCTTCTGGTACATATATATAAATATATATATATATATATGTTGATGACATTATCTTTGGGTCTACAGATCAAAAGTATTGTGATTGGTTTTCTGAGTTGATGAAAAGTGAATTCAAAATGAGCATGATGGGAAAACTTTCATTCTTCCTTGGTTTACAAGTAAAACAATCTATCAGAGGAACCTGTATAAGCCAATCCAAATATGTCTCTGAGATTTTAAGAAAATATAAGCTCAACATCTCAAATCCTATGAAAACACCTATTGCCACTAGAGTTAAACTTGACCATGATCCAGAAGGTCAATTTGTGGATGTCAAGACCTACAGAGGCATGATAGGTTCACTTTTGTACTTAACAGCAAGCAGACCTGATATAATGTTTGCAACCTGTCTCTGTGCTAGATTTCAAACAAATCCTAAGGAATCTCATTTGTATGATGTCAAAAGAATTTTCAAATATCTCAAAGGGGCTCGATTTTTTGGTCTCTGGTATCCTCTTAACTCTGGCTTTAAGCTTGTATCATATACAGATTCAGATTATGGAGGATGTAGCAATGACAGAAAGAGTACTTCTGGAAGCTGTCAATTACTTGGAGATAAATTAGTGAGTTGGACATCTAAGAAGCAAAACGGTGTGTCAACCTCTATAGCAGAAGCAAAATATGTTGTTGCTGTTAGTTCTTGTTGACAAGTAATCTGGATGAAGACTCAGCTCAGAGACTATGGTCTTGAGTACAACAGAGTTCCAATCCTCTGTGACTCCAAAAGTGGAATAACAATCACAGCAAATCCAGTTCAGCACTCAAAGACAAAGCACATTGATATAAGGTACCATTTTATCAAATATCATGTTGAAAAGGGAACAATTGAAATGTTTTTTGTTTCAACTGACTTTCAACTTGCTGATCTGTTTACAAAAGCCCTTGATGAAAGGAGATTTAATTTCTTAATCAGCAAGTTGGGTATGCTCAATATGTCTTCCTAATCTCTGGACAAAACATCAGAGCCTTTGATAGAGTAATTAGGTAATACATTTTGTCAGAACCTCTGTTATTCTCTTCAGAGCTTTGTTAGCATACTTTCAACATTTTCTTGTTCTCAGAACGTCTGATCTGTCCATCAGAGACTCTCTTGTTTGTTTCATTTGTTGCTCTTTTCTGTAAATATTTTTTTAAATCATGCACGCTTTAAGGGGGAGCTTAAAAGCTTAATTTATGAGAATAAGCTCATTATTCAAGGGGGAGCAAGTCCAAAAAGTCAATTCTTTCTAATATTATGACATGGAAAAGGATAATCAAGAAGAAACCATCTTTGAGAAGGGAAAACATATTCTGATGAAAACAACTTTGAATACATCTCTGAACTTTTCTTCAGAATCGGGTCTCTGAGACTTCGTCAAAGCCTCTAACATCAACATCAACATCAGAGCCTATGTGATACTTTATGAGGCCAAATCTCTGTTTCAAAAGGGTTCATTGATTATTTCCACATCAGGATTAGGATTTTAATGATTTTTGGGTATTAAAGGTGAAACATGTTGAAAATGGTTACTTGTGATAACATCAGAAAGAAAAATCATCAGAGTCTCACTATTAAAAGAAGGGCTCAACATAGCTCTGACATTTTTCAAATGCCTTGTGCATTTTCTGAAACAATATGGACTCTGAGTGTGAGTTATTTCTGAGCCTCAACCACCTGTCACTTGCTAAACCCTAACCGTGACAGTTCCATCTCAGAAATTTGTCAGTTCCAAGACACACGTTGCATCATATGATTGGCCAACTGACAATAAGTCGTAACCACATCCCCTGAGACGACGTTCCACTATCTAACACTCCAGTACTCTTCTAACGTTATCCCTAAGAATCGATCGAGTATAAAAACCCATTTCAAACTTCATTTCATTCCTTACGCTTTCAAAATCTCTTGAGTTCATCTGTTTCCCTCTCTTCTTGCTTACCAATCTTCTTGTGTTCATCAAAACCTGCAACCTGCAACTATGGCCACACAAAACTCCGTAGAATCAAGCAGAGTAGCCCCTGTCGATCAAATCAACATCGTACCCTTTCCTTTCAATAGCAACAACTTTCTGGTAAATCTAAGCCCTACAAGATATGAACCTCTATACCACATCATCATGGAATTCTTCCATCGTTCAGAACTCTTCAATGCCCTAACAATGGTAGACACCACCATGCCACAGGTCTACGTTCAACAATGGTGGTCTACCTGTTAGTATATCGAAGAACAAGGAGGTATAGTTGGCAAGGTCGATGTTGGTGCTCGTGGAGGAGCATGGATCGTGACAATCAGGCCGAGGACGCTACAGAGACTTTTCAACCTTCAAACCCATGAACAACTTCAAGTTGAAGCCAATGAAATCCCACCTGAACAACCCACCCTTGTGGAATTCGTCAAGTTTTTGGGTTATAATGAACCAAACATCACTAGAATCAGTGCCTTCATAAGGAAGCAACTACCCCCAATCTGGAACTTTATGTTCTCAGTTCTGAACCAAACCCTGACCTCAAAATGTGGTAGCCTAGACCAGTCTAGCCCTGCGATACTTAATATCATGTATGGGTTATATGTTGGAAGGAAATTCGACTATGTCACCATACTGTACGAAGAGCTTCAAACAGTTGTAGGCAACAAGAATAAAAATCTGGCATGAGGTAAACAAGTTGGAGATGACAAAGCACTCAAATCCATCTTGTTCCCAAGATTTATCAGTCTAGCCATCAGAACAGCCTTTGAGTAGCTGCAATTACTACAAGAAGGAGCCCCTACACCATCCTAGACCATGGCATCTTTCAAACCAACCAAGTCATGTATGTACCCTAACACTCGCAAAGTCCCCAGGACAATGCTCTTACTGATTCACCCAAATCATCTTTCTATAACCTCCTATAGACATGCTGCTCAACCTCAAGAACCTGAGGTGAGATCCCGAACATATTTAGGCTCTGAGCCCCATTTGTATGAAATATCAGAAAAAGAAGAAGAAATGCCAGAGGACAGAGCACCCACAGAGGGGTCTGCCTCAGAGAGTGAGGAGGAGGAAGTAGAGAATGAGGACAGAGTGCCCACAGAGGGGTCTGCCTCAGAGGGAGTTAATGGGACTTCAGAAAGAGGAGCAGAGAGCTCGCCCTCCTTTGAAGAGAGTGAGCAGAGCGAAGGGCGCCCTGGGTTTTCTAACCCCATAGGAGCCGAGAGTCCTATGAGCATAAAAAAGTTGTTCGTATGAACACACATGTGCGTTTTAGGACTCCTACCCCAACTCCCAGTGCAAGCAAATCATCTAGTCATGGTGATCTAGCCCAAGTGACTATTGAAACAGAGGTGCACACCTCAAATCCTAACCAACCTGGACCGTTAGAGGCAGCTCTTCATGCCTCTAATATGCACAATGCCGGGGAAGTCAACATTGATAGTCTTACCCATTTTCCCCAGGGTAATAGGTTTAACTCACACGATGATGCCTCTGTGACTCATCTATCTAAGGAAGCCCAACTTAGAAACCTAGGTAACTTCAGATTTACCCTCCAGGATTGTCTAACCCAGGGACAATGGCAGAGCCTAGTTTCACAGGGATTGGATTGCCTGGATCGCAATGTCAATTCCTACCTTTACTTTACTCTCTCAGATTTTGAGGATGAGGGAGCTTTTGTAAATAGAATACCCAGATATGCTTCTCCCCTAAGAGAACATCAAGGATTGGATTGAAGTCCTTCCAGAGGCAACATCCAAACACCTCTGAAAGAAGGCCTCTCGGAACTCAAGAGAAACTTAGAGTCATGTGTTGACCGTGAGATTACCCCTTCTGATCTCATCACAAAGGTAGAGTTCACAAACTTTTGTAAATGAGATCAGAGACTCCATGAATGATAAACTTACAACCACAGGTGTTACTGACCAAAGGTCTGCAGTTGATGAATCTCTGAAGGGTGAGCTGAAAAATGTAAAAGATCAGTTAGCAGAGACATCTCAGAGACTAGTTGATTTAGAGAAAAAGAGCTCTGATGAATCCCAGAAGCTGCAGTCAGAGATCAAAGCTCTGAAGGATGAGTTAGCAAATTACCAGAAGGAGAATGCCCCCAGAACTATCCAACCACCTTCTATGGAACTGTCAGAAACCAACCTCGGCACCATCAAAGAGGTAATCTCAAAGTCTATATATGCTGCTTTTGCCAACCTACCAACACCTTCTACAGAGCCAACTCTTGTTGCTGTTGTTCCTGCTTCTACCTCTGCACGTCCAGATGATCTTCCCATCACTAGAGCTTATATGGGAGACTTCAGAAAATAGGTATTAAGCCGTATGATGACTATTTCTGCAAAGTTCGTGGCCAAGGCACAAGTAACAGAGAAACATGTGCAAACATCTCTTGATGCTCACACTGTCAACTTTGGAGATCAAGTAGATGAGGTCAGAGCCGCTGCGACAGAGCTGGAAGACATAATGAAGGATGCTGCTAAATTTTTTGATGACCTCATCTGTGACATAGCCTATAGAAAGAGACATGTCGCTGGTGAGCCATCTAAAAGAGCATTCAAGAAACAGAAGTTTATTGTCGATAATGAGACCGATTCAGATATTGATGATTCTAACTTGTCGGGACAACTAAAGGGAGAGAATGATGAGGCTGGCAATAAGGTTGATTACACATTCAAGTATAAAACCCTCAGAGTAACTGATGTTGAAGCCTTTACCTCAGCAAAACCCATAGCAGAAACCATTATCCTTGATACACCAACCACCTCACCCACCATAAATGAACCAGAGAGGACAAACCAAGCCTCTGCTGAAGAAAACCTTAACCAACCCCAACCAAACCTTGATACTACATTGATCATCCATGACCCCCACCAGAGCGAAACCTCAGAGGCCATGGAGATCCTAGCAGAAGAAGAAAGAGCAAAGAAAGAAAGGGCACAGAAAGAGCAAGCCGACAAAGGTAAAAATAAGGTGATAGAAGAACAAGATCTAGACCAGATCATACCAGATGTTCTCTGTTCCATCAATGCTAAAATCCACACATAGCCCAATACTGAAACTGTTCCAGAGGCACAAGCATAAATACCACCAAAACAACCAGCTCCAGAGAGCTCCACACGCCAAGAACATCCACCTTCACTAGAAGAGGTATTTCACTATCTCTATGCTGACAAAGATCTCATCCAACAGAACTCAATTCCTATCAACCCAAGGCCGAATCCCAAGAGAGCCAATATGTTGGATGATGCATGAAGAAGATTTATCATAGAGTAAACCAATGATGGTGGAGGAGTGTACTCAGAGCGTCCCATCATAAAGATCCACCAAACCAACCATAGAACGTTTGCCTACAACAAGGTAACCTACCATGAGTACATTGTGCAAAGAACTGACAACCAGATGCATGTGTTCAACGACAATGTAACACCCCAAAATTGGAAATTTGACTTTTTAGACTTGCGGACGTCCGCATAGGGTCAAGGCCGGACGTCCGTGTCCAGCTGGTTGTCTGCGGGTCGTCCACGGAAGCAACAAAAAAATGGTTGGGTTCGGATCTAATCAAGGCCAAACGTCCGTATGGTGGCTGGCCGGACGTCTGCGTAAGGCCTGGTGAGATATTTTTTTTGTTTTTAAGACCTTTCCCTCTCACTCCCCTTATTTCATTTTCCAAACCACAACTCAACTCTTTCTCTCTCTCTCTAAGCCGATTTCCTCCCCAAGAAGCCTCAAACCCCTTCCTCCTCTTCTTCATCTTCTCCACTCAAACCAAACCCATTTCCACCATTATTGAAGATATGGAAGCTTGAAGCTTTTGTGGGAGATCAGGAGCTCTTGTTTTGAGGGTTTGAGTGATGAAGGTAACCTTACTCTCTCTCTACCCAAATGCTAGGGTTTTGTTGATTTCATCTTCTATTTTTATTGTAGGTTTTGTTGGTGTGATTTTGGTTATGCTTGGCTAAGGAAACCTTCTCCTACTTCATCTACGAAATTAGGGTTTTGGTATAAGTTAGGATTTTGATGAAAAATGCTTGGGGACGATTCTACATGTTTGGATTTGGATATTGATGGTTGGAAACTTATGGATCTAAGTTTTTGGAAGATTTGGCTTGAGGATTCGTGTTTCTTCAAAGGAGCTTACGTTTGGGGAAAATCTAGATTTAGCCTATATCTAACAAGGTGTGTTCAAGTTGATTTGTGAAAACGTTGTACATGCCAAAATGTTATTTTCCAACTATTTGTGTGTTTTACTTGAAATTATCAGTTGTTGAGTTATTTGATGAGTTTAACCCATTTGAAATGTTTAACTTTAAAAATTTGTAAAACACCCATATTTGGGATTTTTGGGATATTTTGATGTGTAGAAATCATAGATATGTCCTTAAATGATTTATTGCTCAAATGGAGTTTATTCAATGGTTTGATCATGTTGGTGTAATTGATTTTTATAAACCATTTGGGAAAATGAACGTTTTCGTGTCATGAGTCGTTTTGAGGATTATGAAAGTATGAGTCCCTTTGGGGAAACCATTTGTTCTAACCCGTGACAAGTTTTGGGTTAATGATGATTTTATGGTATATGTTTACCTAAGTGATTCCTAAATGCATTTTATATTTTGAGGACCGTTAATTATTGGTCAAATGAGTTTTGATCATTTTGCTCGGTTTTGACTTTAAGGGAGTCTTGGGGACATTTTGTCCCATTTCGTTGGCTCAATGTGGAGTCCTATTAATGGTTTGCATTTATTGCATATTATAGCATTTTATTGCATGTTATCGATATTTACATGCCCGATGCTTTAGTCATTCCGGGATGGGCCTGTAATTGTAGACTGTGTTGCATTGGATCCATAGGCACGTAAGTCAGTCTTTATTTGATGGTCTACTGGGTGTTGCGGGATTTAACCGGGCCCCATGTTTTATGACCTTTACTTGTCAAGAGTACACTAGGAGGGTTGATCCGGTTGAGCTGTCATGATTGATGGGCGTTTATGACCTTCGCCATGTCGGGGCAATGCCATGGTTGTATCCCCGTTTGTGCCGAGCCTTTGGTGGTATTCATGTTAATATTTCGCTAAGGTCAGATGTATCTTTGGATGTGTATTAAAAGGAGTCGTAGGGACACTTGGGCTTTTATGTCGTGTAGTGTCATACGATTAACATTGTATCAGTGGCATACTTTTGTGTTCCTCCACTCTCAATGGATACGGGTCTCTCCCGTCGTCAGCCATCATTACTTTGGATGTTATAATGTCCTTGTTTTTATCATCATTGGTCTTGTGCGATTGACTGCAACTGATGACTTTAATATTGGATTTCCCTCCATGTATATTAAAGTTTAAATGAATCAGGTCATTTCCATATTTATGGTATTTGGACTTCATTACATTTTACGTTCACGTGAGTATTGGTTCGTATCATGTTTTCGGTGAAGTATTATATTTATATGGACTGCTCTTTCATGATTTATGGGTTGAGTTTTATGTCATCAACCGTATTTGAAGGTTTTACATAATGTAGATTTATTCATGTGTTGAGTGAGTTTGGATTGGAATTCATTTTGGAAAACGCTATATACATGTTGGGAACTTTTCTCATATGTTTTGGGTACGTTGGAAAATGAGTCGTTTGCATCCATCTTATAAACTCTTTTGGAAATCATAATCTATGTCGTAAACTTTTATTTAAAGAATTATTTAAATCATGCTATAAACTCTTGAACTCACTAGGCGTTAGTCTAACCTTTTTATTTGTCGGCATGTGCAACATGTTAAGGTTGGGAGTAGTTCTAGTGACACTGCAAATGGTCGAGTGCTAGTAGTGTACTCGAGAGGTGAATTGGTTAAGTGAGGTCTTCCGCATTGATTTTTGGGAATAGCACTTTGTATTTGAGTTAAGTAACACCCGATGTGAACTTAGCCTTTGTAATGAAACTTGGATTATAATTGTTTGAGGTATTCCTCGTATTGGTTTATAGGAAGAAATTCTATTATTTTGGATGTATTATTGAAAATTTTATTTAGTTGCTCTTTCCCAATTCTAGGGTGTTACAAGTTGGTATCAGAGCATAAGTTTGAGAGAATTAGGTGTTGATTTTGGATACCTAGACTCAAACTAGCGTTCTTTTAAGTAAATGAGAGTGAAATTTCACCATTAAGTACTTTAAGATAGGATGTTTTGAGGTCGATGGAGACGCTAGAAACGAGAATCGCGTTGAGAGTAGCAAGGATAATCATCTGCGGTACGTTCATAATTACACTTGGCCAGTGTTATGGTGAACCTACTAGTTACGTGTGTATACTTGAACTATTTTAATGTGATGACTGTTGGGGTAGTGAAGAAGTTTCTCAGCGAGTAGTCATTGGAATAGATGGACGATTTTAGCATTAGTCACTTGTAGTGACAATAAGCATGATAATGGCATTTAGTGGATCATTTCGGGTCGAAGTTGATGGTTGGATTAGAACCATAGGCTTATTCAATCGACCTTATTTCGAGGGGAAATCGTAAGGTTAATTGATGTAACTTCCAATTTTTCCTTAAGATGTTTGAGCATCCGAATGATGATATGGTGACTGGAGGAATTTGGAAGAGTGTGGCTTGAGACGTTGAGTGCCGACTAAATTCATGCACACAAATTATTTTCAAAATAAATTGCATCGGTTATTTCTTGTGTTTCAACTCCTCATGTGGATTGAGTTACAAAATCTCGGAAAACGTTTAGCACACATAAGATTTTAAATCATGGTTTTGAACATGTATGAAATTATTTTATTGCAGGATTTGCAAACTCTATCGGGACTTGCTTTATTTTGTTGTTGTCCAACGTTACTTTCGGATACAATGTATCCATATTTTAATGTTGTTTAAGGTGTTGGAAGTAACTACGGCTTATGACTTTAACATTGGATCTCCTTCACATATGTTAAGGTTTGGACGGAAAGTTATCATCCATTATGTCTATGTCAAGCTTAATTGGAAAATTTATTTAATGTGAGTTTTGTTGAACAGTGTTGTTTATATGGTATTACAACAAAAATGGATTTTCGGAATTTTAACATTTTAGTCATGATATTGCTTTATGCAATTCGATTTCTGGAGGCGAATGGTTTGGCGTCATTTGGTTGATTTGAGGCCATTGAGCCCATAGGGTTTTACGGAGTTTCGTTTTACGACGTTTTGTGTCGCGTGAATGCAATTTTGTAATGTACATAATTCATTTATTATGTGAGCTAATTTATGAGTTATATTGAGCATTTTGTGTCATTCGGGCTTTGTTGAGAAATATTATTTTATACCGTAAGACGACCAAAATGAATGTTTTGGGAACTTTGGTGTCGCATATTTTCTCCTTTGAAGATTTGTATTAGCACATTTCTTTGCAACTTGTTCAATGTACGGATTGATTTATATGTGGCATGAGTAATGCATTAAAGAACATTATGATAGTATTTCTTAACAAATTGCTTTATGGTATTGATCTAGGGGTACGCATAACTTGGTAGCCACTAACGCTCGACACTTTGATAAATGAATCGTGAATGAAAATGTTTTATCAATTTATTGCACTAGTGGAAATCATTTGGTCAAAGTATGTTTTAGTGTCATGGGGATCATGCATGGTTTACGATACGGTGCATTTTGAAAACACGAATGTGTGAGTCGTTGAACTTTGGTCAATTTTGGCTTGACGAACATTTTGGAAAATTGTAAACCTTTTTGGTTTTGGAGAAGTTGTGTATTTTGAGTATTTTAATGAGTAAATTTTAAGCATTGACATTTTAACGTTTTATATTGCGAGTGTAAAACTTTAGGTGTAAATGCACCGTGATGGGGATTTTGGAAAATTAACTATCTTAACCTAGAGTGCGTGGAATTATTTAAGTTTTGGAACATTAATACACACTGTTTGTATGATTCGAAGTTTGAAGTCGATTTAAACCCTTTTGGTGTCAACCATTTACAAGCACCTATTAATCTCCTAGGTTTTGAGAAAACACATTAACGTGTGTGAGTCCTGTCAAAGAGGTTTGTTGTTCCGTCAAATCTAGCAAAGTATAATCAAGATGTAGAGAGAGAATCTAGAGAGAGAAATGGTGATAGTAACTTTGTATAACGGATTTTCTTAGGCTTGTCTTAGTCATAGTGATAGTAACCATTCCTCGTTCGTTGTTGTTTCTCTTGTAAACCTATTAACCGATTGGTTTTGTTTAAACCTTTGTTTATCTTGAAGGTCTCCATCTCCAATCGATCTTCAATGTCTCCGTCTCCTTCCCTCCTTCATCGTCAGTTATCTCGTAACCTCGACAACCTTTTGGGTTTCTTTTAAACCCTTATTCATCTCGAAGGATGAAGCTACGAGATACAATGAACCAAAAAGATAGAGAGCTTCACTTAGTGCAGATGCATCTTTTCATTTCCATTGTTGTTCATCACCATCTTAGTGAAAGAAAAACAAAAGGACTGGGAGGGGGTTTCAGGTAATGGCAAGTCGAAGAACGATGGTGAAAATGGGTTATAAGATGAAGACGATGGTGGCCAGTTGTGGCGGTTGACTGTGTTTCATATATGGACTAATCAATAAAAAATGACAATCTTACACTTCCAGTTAGACGATTCGCATGAAAATGAAAACTAGATGAGTGCTTTCAATTGGTTTATAGAGTTAGTACGTACAAATTAGGTGGTTAGCAAAAGAAGATGTCTCTATATTTAAAGCATTTCCATCATATTCTAAAAAATGAAAGAGTTTAGGGATTTTTGGTCCCTAAATTGAATGGACCCCTTGTAGTTTTCAAAATAATACGATGAATGGTCCCTAAATGGAAGTGTAAGATTGTCATTTTTTATTGATTAGTCCATATATGAAACACAGTCAACCACCACAACTGGTTTTTATAATGGCGAGTACGGAGAATAATGTAGTCATCACAGATGATAACGATGAAGGCTTGGAGTTCACTGAACTCGATGAAGAAAACCATACGAATAATTATAATATAGAACATTCGTAACTGATAGTGCGATCAATTTCCGAGTCATGAAGCATCGAAAGGCAACCAGGGATGGACCCAGGAAAATTTTCATACAATGGCACCATATTTTTTCATACGGTTTTTATCGAAGTGTTTTTCATCTGTTTACCAATGTTCAATATCGTCCGATGTGTTTTTAGCCAAATTCCGGCGTTTCAAGAGATTTTTAACGTTTTTTGCTTGATTTCGTTGGGTTTTTAAGTTTTTTTATCGATTTCGAGAGTTTTTCCGGTATTTTTTTGTTGATTTCAAGAGATTTTTTTGGTTTTTTTGGTTGAATGAGTATAAGATTTGGGTATTTTTTATCAGTTTATGTGCACCCCTTGTAGTTTTCAAAATAATACGGTAGCACCTCCTAAATCGATACGGTGACACCTTCACAAAAACGAATTTTTTTACCCTTCGTCGGAAAATTGTTACGGTGGCACGTGCCACCACGTGCCCCTCTAGATTAACAAAAGCTTTACAATACAAAGTTACTATCACTATGACTAAGACAAGCCTATTTATACCCATGACATACAAGGTTCAAAGGCATAAGCACATAACATTGACTAATACAAGTACATTGACTTTACAGTAAATCTTGAATACAATAATGCTCTAACATTCTCCCCCTTTGGATTCAAGATTAAACAAAAATATAGCAGCAGTCTTCAGCACCTGATTTTCAAAAGTTTAACACTGGTCGCTTTAAACATTGAAGCTCTTATCATCTTCAAACACAGAATAATCTTCAATAAGCTCTTTGTAAAGTCAATCTCTTGAACAAAAACTCAATAAAATCATCTTCAAATCTTGTACATGAAAATCATATCTTTGCAGCTTTAACAACTATGGAAGCATTAAACTTTTCGCATCCCACATAGAATCATAAAACTTTTCGTATCCAACTGAGTAGGAGAATAAAACTTTTTGGATCCAACTGATGTGAGTTCTTCACTTCTCGGATCCTTCTTGATCCGAATTCTGCACTTCTCGGATCCTTCTTGATCCGAATTCTGTACTTATCGGATGCTTCTTGATCCGAATTCTGTACTTCTCAGATGCTTCTTGATCCGAATTCTGTACTTCTTGGATGCTTCTTGATCCGAGTTCTGTACATTTTGGAATCTTCTGATGCGAACACTTAGAAAGTTAATGTTCATTTTAGGCTTTGATGCGAAAACTTTGATTGAAACATTGACTGAATTTTTGTATCTTCATTACTCTGACTTTGAACTGTCTTTGAACAACGAACTTTCTCGAACAATCTCATAACATCTTCTTGACATTGACTTATTATTTCCCCTTTTCTTCATATTATTTCTCCGCCTTTTCATCAGTATATTATATCTCCCCCTTTTTGATGATTGTAAGCATCATGATCATCAAAACCATATCAATTTCAGCACATACTTTGTTCACCTCAAGTAACATTCTCCTCTTTTTTGATCTGATAAATCGTTAATTCCGAAATAATTTATCCGAATTTTTTCAAATTCAGACAAAAGAATGTGGTAACCCTGAAACAACGGATGAATCATTTAAAATGCGTGTAAGTAGCACGGAGCCACTTAGTACAATGGATGTACTTTGTAAAGGATCTTTTTGATGTTCACTCCCCCAGGGCTTCCATTCAATCATCGAAAAACCACAAAGGAATTTCTATGAATGCTATGACAAGAAAACATATTCCTTGTGTGTATGTGCTTGTGTAGAAAGAATTGAAGCAACATATGCTTGAAAAAATATAGGCTCAAAGCGTGTAAACTGTTGAGACAACAACAATTTTCCACAGACTCAATGTGCATGAATGAAGAGCAAAGGTGGGGCAAACTTCCTTCTTTTTCAATATCTAAACCTTCTGAATGAAGATTCGATAGATTATATGTTGCATCCCCAAGAAAAATGGAACATTTCTTTGTTGAGAAAGAAATGAGTGGCCGGTGGGGTTAAATGCAAGAGTTGGCATGGGCTAACTGCCTGTTTCAATGATGGTCACCAAAGAATGTGAACCAATCAGTAATGTGGCTTCCCGGCTCAGAAAAATGGTTGGTGCAGAGTTCTCTTATTCTTTTAACTCTGTTCTCACACCCTCTTTCTGTTTTTAATCCGCTCACTTCTACCCACTTTCATTTACATTTTACCTCAGCACAATGAGATACTCAACCGGATGAGTTATCTCCCCTACTCTTATATTTCGACCCCTCACCCCTCAATCACTCAAGGATAACTTCTTAGGTAGGAAACACTGGTTAACGTGGATCCATAGAAGTTTAATAATCTCACACTGATTCCCATGAATTTTGTCCTAAAATGATGCTTTGTTCAACAGTTTAGCTTAAACAAATATGAATATCGGCATTTGATTAACATTGCCATCATAATGTATGCTCCTCAATAATATCATGAAATATTTGAGCATTTGATCTTTGAAGAATTCTCAAAAACAAGGATAAAGAATGAATGAAATGAATTCGAAAGACTTATTTGAGAATCTGACAATGTATCAATCAGATCAAATATGAAGGATAATCATGTAAGGTTAAGGGTATCAAAGAATTGAAATTTGTTTATATGAATAAATATAAACAATCTTTGAATAAAATGCTTAAGTTCTCACGCTGAAAAAGTATATGATGCTCAACAAAATTAGAATACAAACGGGAGTATTACCATCGAAAAATTGTTTCATTTTGAGACATGGTAATAACAAAGTCAATAAGAACCTGAACCGGTGTGTATGAATACTTGAAAGTATATAGAAAAGATAATACACAAGTATTAATCTTTGGAAACACACGGTCAGAAATTAATGTTACAATAATCCAAGATATAGATATATATATATTGTGAAATCCCAGATCTAGCAATACAATATAATCACAAGTAGAGAGAATCTAGAGAGCAAAGTTGTCATCCATGTATTGATCACAAAAGTACAAATGACATATGTTTGTAAGTGTTAAGGAAATAACAAAGGGATCTTCTTTATATAGTAGGGCCATGACATGTCCATGCCTCTACTCAGAAGATACAATACAAAAGATTAATATTGTCTTGATAGCTACAAAGTGCTCTAACAATCTCCCCCTTAGCTATCAAGGCAGAAAAGGTCTTCTTCTTCTCCGGAAACCAAGATAAGTTTCAATTCTTCTCATAGCCATTCTGAAGTTCAATCTTTCATCAATCTCTTCAATAGCTCTTTGCAAAATAATTCTAGGTCTAGTAGACATCCAAGTAATCTTTCGTTCAGCATCATGTCTCTTAAGCCTTTCTTCCAACTGAAGTCTTACAACCTTGAGTGTACCATCAGAGTACTTTGCCAGATCATCAATCCGTATGAAGATCTTGTTTGCACCATTCTTAAAAACAATCCCAAACTCTGGCTGATCAATCACAGAGTATAAGGCATCTTCATCAATCCAGGCAAATCTCGATTAGGCCTTATCAAATTTACCTTAGGTTGATTGGTTTCCATGGCCATCTGAAAATCATGACATTGTGTGTACAAGACGTGTCTTCTCAGAAATCTTTTAATGGCATTCAATGCAAGAGTCACGTTTTCTCTTTTGATCTGAAGATCTCTGAAATGATGGTACATGAACTCAAAGTCTTCAATCATTAGGTGACAAAAATCAGCTTCAGTAAAACTGTAGTTTCTACAATCCTGCCTTTGAACAATAAACTCCGGATACCACATTTTGTAGAATAATCTGGCAGTCACTTCTTTTATAGTTACAATCAACTTTTTACTCCTCACATCTTTTTTATTCTGACACCTGTCTCTCAGAAAGTACATGTATTCGAACTTGTATTCGGCTGACTGATATGTAATTCCCAACACGGCGTAGGGATTCAATCTCCTGATTCTATGCACAAACAGTCTTCTTTCAGAATCTTCTATGAAAGGTGTTCTCAAATACAAAGTTCTTTGCCACTGTTCAAGTTCAGATAAGTTTCTGCTTCGTGAAGTTGATGGACCAGGTTGATCAGATACTGGTGGATTAGAAGGACCGGCTTCATCGTGTGATGGAATGATAGGTGGTACAAAGGGTGTGGTGAGTGGAGGTTCTGTTTCCTCAGGCTTTGGTTCTTTAAGGAATGGATCATGGAAAGGTTGTGATTCATTTTGAACAGAAATGGATTGTGGAATTGATTGAGTTGAATGTTGGGTAGGAATAGTTTCAGAAATTGGTTCAGATAATGGTATGGTGGTTTGTGTTTAAATTGGTTGGTTAAGGTTAAAGGATAATAGAGTAACATCAGATTGAGCTTGCATCAACGTAGTTGAACTAGTGTAGAAACCAGGATTCACTCTTACAATCAATTAATGTTGGTCCCGAAAGGCTTAAACAAGTTTGTAGAAGGGGGGGGTTGAATACAAACACACTATTTTACTTTTCTAAATTGTTTATTGATAAATCATTAACAATTTACAGCTTGTTGCGGAAACAAGATTAAGGATAAACCTAAATCTAAACAAGTTGGAACACTAAGGTTTTCTTGCACTAAGAAAGATAAGGAGATTACTAATAAAATCCTATCTTGAGAGATTTGAACTTGTCCAGAGTTAGCAAGTTACTTCAAATGAAGTGAGTTCATCTCTTTATATACTGCATGCATTTAATGCAATTCTGTATATACTTTACACGTGTCATCAGCGGATTGGTTGCATGTCATTGACCTTTGTTGACAACCTTAGTAGCCGCATGAATGAACAGTGTAGTATCAGAGTGGTTGTACGATTTCAGTTTTTCGGAGGTTCTTTTCTGACATTTCGTACGGTGGCGTGCAAGGGAGGTTAAGACAAAAGTACTTTGTACGGAGGACTTCATGATCAGCTTTCGTTGATTCAGCGATTATCATTTACTATTCAGCAGATGATAAAGTTCAGCGATAGCTGAAGTCTTGTACTTGATACTTCACGTTGAGTGGACAAATCTGAGTCTTCGCTGATCCGCATCAGTTCATTAGGAGACTTGTCGCTGGTTCTTGAGCTTGATCTTCGACTTCAGCGTAGAACCTTTGTTGACGTGAATCTTGTCTTCAGTGATCATAAGTAAACAACTAACTTATCAGCGATCACCATAAGGAATGAACAGACTCAGCGATATGGTGAACAGTGTTCGCTGAATGTTTAATCTAAAAGTGCGAGAGTTCCTATCAGCAGTACTGTAAGATCTTAGTACTTATCAGCGATAGTGAAACTATGATACATATTGTTTACTTACAATTTTCACTAAGTATTTAAGATAGGGTCATTATCAAATCACTGAGGGTTTGGATCAACAATCTCCCCCTATTTGATTATGACATAGCAACAGAGAAAATTGCTATTTAATGAAAACATAAGGATAAAAAGAACTCATAAAATATTTGTCCCTTTTACTGTTTTCTGGGATCTTTTCAGTACTGATGGAGTAAAGTACATTCGCTGAAATCTTTCTTTAAATCTTTGAATCAGGTTACAATATGAATAAGAAAGATTACAAGTACAAGCGAAATAAATTACAAGTACTGAAGGATGACTGATACAATAGAGAAAATGGTGATTGTTGTCAGCCTTCAAAGGGTTCTTCCTTAATGAGAAGTTCATCAAGGGTTGTCTTTTCAGTTGGAATCATCCAGTCAGGAACCTTTTCTCCTTTATTCTTTAGCTTCAGAGCAGCTTCAAAAATCAAGGGTTTTAGGTGTCGTGCCTGAATGTCTTTTCTGAAGTCGCACCAGTAGATGAGATCTTTGAGCTTTTCGATTGGAGTGATTGGAAGCTCAGCGATCCGTTGAAAGCATTTACGTCTGTCGTAGTCAAGAAAGAATATTCCATAAGGATTACTGATGACTTTACCAGGGACGAAAAGTTCACATGGTGGCAAAGAGACGTCAAGGGCAGATAGATCAGGATCAGGACCAAGTACTTCAGCGCGAGAGAAACCAATTCCAGTTTCATTTCGTATGACAGGACCTGAGTTTGAATCTTGACGTTTCTTCCTTGGAGAGTCCTTTTTTCTTTTCGGCTTTAGATCAGGAACAGGAGGAATATCCACACAAGAAGATATCAAATCGATCTGTCTGTTTATCAGCTTTTCGAAATGATCCTTGTACTTAGATTTTGATGGTTGGATAGCTAACCTCATCTCCAGCCATTCAGAGAGACCATACCTTTTTACAGTGTCAGCACGAAAGGTTTCAGATGAGTCATCTTCTCTGAACAGTTTGATGTCAACAATAGGTACTCCGATGGAGGTTCTTCCAGAGATGAATACCTTGTTGATCTTCGCTGGACGATATCTGAAGTGGATTTTCTCTTTACACCAGATCAGGGTGGTCTGAGAAACTTTAGCTTTCTTTTCCACGATCTTCTGGGCTTGTTCCCAAAGCTTTCGTTGGATTTGAATGGGAATACGCTTCAGCTTGGGGTCTTTGACAGATTCTTGAGTGAGCTTGATGGCGTATTCTCTGTCTTTATCTTCAGCTTCCTTCCTTTCAGCGATGAGGCGTTCAGCTCTGAGATGATCCTGGTATTCAGCTTTTGAAATTCTGAACTTAGGAGGAACTGAAGGTAGTTGATCGCGCCTTAGGATGATTCGTTGATCCTCGAATCGCTTTATCATTTCTTCTCTCCTCTTTTGATCTTCTTCACTCAGCCTTTGAGGAACTGAGGAAGGTCTGTTTCTGTGCGAGAGAGGTTGTTCTTCTGGTTCATCAGTCTCAGAGATTAAATCTAAGACTGGGATTATGTCTTCAGCGGTAGCTGGAATTATTGGTGAAGTCGCAATAGAAGATCTTTCAGCGATATCCTCAAACAGGGGAGAGGACTAGCTGAAACGCAGCGATCTTACAAATAAGAACTGGGTAGAAGAACTTGGGTAGAAAAGATAGAAAAAAAATGTGGATGTGTATGGTGTTTGTGGAATGGATAACTGATTTTTCAGAGATGATCAGGGAAGGAAAAATAAGTTTAGTGTACCTGACAAATCGGCTTTGCAAGTAGGATCGCCAGATTATCATCTTCAGCGATGCCTTTGTCTTTGCTTTTCTCAGCGCCAGAGGCTGAGTGCTTTGTCTTTGTCTTCTCCCCTGAAGGTTCTTTTATTGAAATACCTTTAAGAGCTTTGGTTCGAGGAGCAGGTTTGACAACAAAGAAATCATCGTCATCTTCATCATCATCATCATCGTTCCTTGGAGAGGAGGATGGTTCAGCTTCAGGGATGTCGAAGTCTTCGTCTTCTTCTGCTTCGGATTCCTCAGCATCTTCTTCGAGTTGCTCCCCCTCAGATACAGAGGCGAGGTTCTCGGTTCCCTCAGGGTTTTCATCTCCCTGAGGTCCAGTAATCCGATCTTCATTACCCTCTCCCCTGATAGATTCATCACGGGAAAGGTCTTCAGCGCTCTTGTTTTGATCTTCAGCGCTCTTCTCCTGTTCAGCGCTCTTCTCCCCCTCTTTCTCATGATGGGCGGGGGAGGAATGGGTAGATTCAGCATTGGTGTTGTCTCTGTCTTCTGGGCCAGAGATTTTCACACAACCTTCAAGCTTAGCTATTCTGTCTTCTAGGCCAGAAATAGCAGGCGTGATTTTCTTCAGCTCTTGGCGATCCTCTGCGGTGAATGAGTCCAAAACAGGTGCAGGGGCCGGAGCAGGAGCTGGATTATTTGCCTTGTTCACCAGTGTCTCGATCATTGTCTTGACAGAACCAAGGTCGGTCTTCACTGAGCCCAAGTCGGTCTTGACCACTGACATATCACCTTCGAGTGTACCAACCGATTTCTTCAGCGTTGTAACCTCGCTGGAAATGGTGGAAACTGATGATTTGAGGTTGGTGTAGTCAGTGTAGATGTCGGAGTGCACTTTGGCAAAGTCGGCGAGAGTTTTATCAAGGTCTTTGATGTCATCAGAGGAGGCCTTCTTTTCCACCACAGTAGTCAGCTTCGTCAGATTCTCTCCAGCGTTTGTTACAGCTGTAGAGTTATTTGATAGACCGGTGGTGAGATCCGTAAGTTTCATCTCCATAGACTTCAGAGACTGGTTGATGTCTCCCAAAAAAGGACCTGTAACATATAAGTACTTGTGAACAAAGGAAAGCTCAGAAGTTTCAGGTTTAGTTACAGTGTTTAAGGTGGGATCTGTACCTGCAGGAGCGTTGACGAACTCATCAAAGTTTCGAGTCCCTCCATAGTGTTCCATATCTCCCTCAAAAGTTCCGTGAGGGATGGAGATCTCTGCAGGTCCTTTCTTCGTCATTCGCTGAGAAGCTTCAACGGCTTCTTGAATGATGGCATCTCCAGTTTTGACTGGAGGAGTGTCCAAAGAAGTAGAGGGAGGAGCGAAGGATAAGAATTGGGGTTGGGTTTCAAGTTCAGCGTTGGATTCGCAGAGAAGTACTTCATCAGTCTTTTGAGAGACTGACGAAGGTTGGGTAGATTCCAAAGTTCTAACCTCAGCGTTTAGGGACGCTGAAGTAGGTTTAGAAGGGATGGCTTGAATTGGTGTGGCAGAGCGTACCACGGAACTTTCCTTCAGCTCTTCAGAATGAGCTGAGGAGTCTTCAGCATGCAATTGCTGGGGTTGCTCCTTGGTTTTCTTGATCCTTTTGGAATCAAGAGGGGTAAGAGATTGTTTCCTTTTCTTAGAAGGAATGGATTTTGTGGCCGGGGTATCAGCGATGGGTATTGTCGCTGAAGGAGCCACAGAAAGCGGAGAATTAAGAAGAGTGAGAAGAGTAGAGAGACGTACCTCGTTGGCGACAGGCTTGAAGTCGAGAACTTTAGGGCCAATCTGAGAGAGTTTCAGATCACCCTCTTCAGGATAGCTGTCCTTCAGGCCATATTGAAAGATGGCGCTGATGAATCGCGGGTAAGGAACCCATGCTGGTCGGTCAGCGGCAGAATCAACACGTTGAATGAGGTCTTCATAGATGATGGAGGCCCAGTCAATGTTGAGACCTTTCAGCAGTGCGTAACCCATGGCCTGCTGAGGTTGAGCGGCTTCATCAGAAGATCCGGATTTCGCTGTCATGCAGCTGATCAGGTGAGCGAAGATGAAGTTCATCTCGCTGGGCATCTTGGATTTCTTTATCAGCGTCAGCTTCTTCTCAGGTAGCTTGTCTCTTCCAGTCTCCCAGATGTAACCCATCGCATCAAGGAAAGCGATGATTTCTTCCCTGTCAGCGTGCTTCTTGTGGTCATGAAATGGAATGAAAGGATTTTCTGAGGTAGCGTTAGGGAATTTCAGAGCTTTGCGGATTATTGCGGGGGTTATCTTGATGGTGCCATACTCAGTATCGCTGAGTATGCAGTCGATGGTTTTAGATGGATCTTTGGCTGAGGGTAGGTTGGTGTGTCTGGCAGAGTACCAGAATTGGGATAATAGACGCTGACTGGCAGGAGGTGTGATTGTCAGTGCTGTGTATATGGGGCTATTCTTCAAAAAATTCACAGCGTCGTCTAGATGGGATACCTGCTTCCGAGGAGGAAACTCGAGAAGCGCTGAAAGGTTGTTTGCCTTTGTCCAGTCTAGTTGATCCAGCTCAAACTTAACCTGAGGAGCTTTAGTGATTTCCAGTTCCTCAGAATCAGTGGAGATGGACTCAGCGGTAACATTCAGCTTTGAAGTTGCCATTTCACTGTATTATCAGTTCAACCAAAGATGTTAACAAATAAGAAATATCTTAATGTGGAAGGAGAATTTCCATTAAGATTTTTCGAATTTTGTCCATTTCATTCAGACAAAAAAGTCTTAAAGAAGATTAGGGTTTTTCTTGTTTTTTTTTTAAAAAAAACGAGTATAACACCTATAAGCCTTGTATTCCAGTTTTTTTTTTTAAAAATGGATACGAAAGAAGAACAAGTTTAAGATTTTAGATTTAAAACTTGAAGAACAACCATGAAATGGCTGTGTTTATAAAACCATGAAAGAAAATGATTTTATTTTGAGTTCTTTTGTTTGATCTTGTGTAAAACAAAGATAAGATCGAAAACAAGTTATTTGCATTTGATAATAGATAAGAACATATTAACCTTGAGTTTGATGAAGAAGATGATGAACAGTTCTTGAAGATCGAGAGCACAAAATGCAACAGTGTTCTTTTCTTGCGGAGAAAGATTTACTCGCATAAAAGACAAATATAAACTTTGAGAGAGTTTATATAGGAAGAGAGTAGAGAGAGAAAAACTTGAGCGGGAAAGTTTTTCATCATGACACGGACACGTGTTTGCATTTGATTGGATAGACAACGAAACGTGCAAACGTGTGTCAGAAAAAGAAACGTGCCTGGTGTTATCCGTTGCAATGACGTCACAACTGTCCTTTCACATTCTTTCGTTGTCTCTGAGGTTTTGAAAGAAAAACTCAGGGACTCTTTGGAAAATATGAAGCACTGAATAGAAATATCAGTGAGGGTTTTAAGAAATTTCAAAATATTATTCAGCGATGAAAGAATTTGAAATCTTGCATTTTCATGCGTTTTGTCAGAGAAAACATACCTTGATATCAGTTTAACCCAATTTATTCAGAGAGAAGATGATGAAATGGATTGTACTAGTTTATTTTATCCAGAGCCTATACAAGAATGTATAAACGTATCGCTGATTAAATGTGAACCGCTGAAGATTTATCCTTCAAAGTTCAGCATTCCAAGCTCGCTGATGAGAAAGTTGAATCTTGTCTCATCAAGAGGTTTGGTAAACAAATCAGCTAACTGATAATCAGTTGGGATAAAATGAAGTTCTATATCACCATTCATCACATGATCTCTGATAAAATGATATCTGATTTCTATGTGTTTTGTCTTTGAGTGTAGCACTGGATTGTTTGCTATAGCGATGGCACTTGTGCTGTCGCAATAGATTGGAATTTTGGAGAGCTGAAGATCATAGTCTAGTAGTTGATTTCTCATCCACAAGACTTGAGAACAGCAGCTTCCAGCGGCTACATACTCAGCTTCAGCTGTGGAAGTGGACACCGAGTTTTGCTTCTTACTTGTCCAACTTACCAGCTTTCCACCCAGGAGCTGACATCCTCCTGTGGTGCTTTTCCTATCCATTTTGCAACCTGCAAAATCACTGTCTGAATAGGCGGTTAGATCGAATCCTGAATCTTTGGGATACCAAAGACCTAGATTCGCTGTACCCTTAAGATATCGAAAGATTCGCTTTACAGCTTTCATATGAGATATCTTAGGTTCAGCTTGATATCGTGTGCACATACATGTTGCAAACATAATATCGGGTCGGCTAGCTGTAAGATACAGTAGTGAGCCGATCATCCCACGGTACAGCGTGACATTGACAGGAACACCCTTTGTGTCCTTATCAAGTATCAGCGGTGGTGCCATAGGGGTTTTCATAGCTGAACTTTCAGTTAAGTCGATTTTTTTCAGCATATCTTTAACATACTTTCCCTGATTTATAAAAGTTCCTTTTTCAGTTTGCTTAATCTGAAGACCAAGGAAATATGTTAGTTCACCCATCATACTCATTTTATACTCATCTTTCATTCTATCAGCGAAACGAGTACAAAGCTCAGGGTTAGTAGAACCAAATATAATGTCATCAACATATATTTGAACTAAAATGATATGACCTTTTATTTTTCTAAAAAACAAAGTTTTGTCAATCTTACCTCTCTCAAATTTTTCAAGGTGGAGATACGTAGAAAGAGTGTCATACCATGCACGAGGAGCTTGCTTCAAGCCATAAAGTGCCTTATCCAGCTTATAAACATAACCTGGACGCTTAGGATCTGAGAATCCTGGAGGTTGTTCCACATAAACTTCTTCATTCAGCTTTCCATTTAGAAACGCTGACTTAACATCCATTTGATGTACAGTGAAGTTTTTGTGTACAGCATATGCTAAGAAAAGACGAATAGATTCAAGTCTTGCTACAGGAGCAAAGGTTTCGTCATAATCTATACCTTCCTCTTGTCTGTATCCCTGAGCAACAAGACGAGCTTTGTTGCGAGTTACAGTACCATGTTCGTCCAACTTGTTTCGATAGACCCACTTAGTGCCTATCACTGTTTTGTCAGTTGGTCTCCGAACAAGTTTCCAAACTTTGTTTCTTTCGAATTCGGTCAGCTCTTCTTGCATAGCGCTGACCCAGTTTGGATCTCTGAGGGCATCATCTATTTTCTTTGGTTCAGTTAGAGAAATAAAGTTAACAAATAAACAAATATTACCTGCACTTCTACGAGTCTGAATACCAGCGTTGGGATCACCAAGAATTTGATCGATTGGGTGATTTACAGTCCATCGCTGAGCCGGAGCATGCGTCGCTGACTCAGTCTGAACTGGAGAAACTGAAGATGAGGCTTCAGCTACTTCTGGATAATCAGCTAAGAGAGGAATGCTTGCATTTGTCACTTCATTCACTGATTGCTGAGAAATAGATGGAATTTCTGAGACATTTGGATCAACTGCGGGTATAGTATTTATAGGAACAGCTGAGACCCAAGATGTTTCAGCTTCACTATTCTGCATATTGGGAATGATAGTAGGACCATCATTTTCAGTTGTATGAGTATGAGTAGTGGGAACATCTTCTGAATCACCAAGATGAGAAAACATCCATTGATTCAGTTCTTCTGTATCAGCGTTCGGTTTAGAGTTCGCTGAACGGGATTCGTCAAACGTGACGTGAATAGTTTCTTCTACAGTTTGTCTTCTTCGGTTGAAGACTCTGAAGGCTTTGGAAACTGAGGAGTATCCAAGAAAGATTCCATCATCAGCCTTAGGATCAAACTTTCCAAGGGCATCTCTGTTGTTCAGTATGAAACACTGACAACCAAAGATGTGAAGAAAGCTGATTGAAGGCTTTCTCCCATGAAAAAGTTCATAGGCTGTCTTTTTGAATCTTTTGACTATCAGCGACCTGTTTTGCGTAAAACAAGCCGTGTTGACAGCTTCTGCCCAAAACTGAGTAGGCAGGTGAGAATCGCTGAGCATTGAACGTGCAGCTTCAATAATTGTTCTATTTCTTCTTTCAGCGACTCCGTTTTGTTGTGGTGTTCTCACTGACGAAAAGTTGTGAGAGATACCCTTGCTCTCAAGGAAGGAATCAAGAGAACTGTTTTTTAATTCAGTTCCATGATCACTCCTTATTGAGCGAACAGTCATATTGTTCAGAGTTTCCATCTTCCGAACAAAGGTGATGAGTTCTTCAGGGGTGTCACTCTTAGAACGGAGAAACATTACCCATGTATAACGAGAGAATTCATCAACTATGACCAGCGTATATTTCTTTCCAGCGATGGATTGTTTGTTAACGGGGCCAAACAAATCCATATGGAGTAGTTGAAGAGGAGATGACACTGAGGAAACTTGCTTGGACTTAAAGCTTGCCTTGGTCTGCTTCCCTTTTTCACACGCTGAACATAAGGATTCTTTGGCGTATGAATGTTGAGGTAGACCAGTGACTAACTCTTTGGATGAAAGAGTATTCAGTGTCTTGAAGTTGAGATGTGAGAGCCTCTTGTGCCATAGCCAGTTGACATCAGAAGATGCCTTTGAGAAGAAACAGGAGTTCTCAGTGGTTGTTGAGTCCATGTTTATAACGTAAACATTTTCCAAACGATAACCGCTGAGAGCTATCTTCTCCTTTTTGTCAGAGACAAAGCAGGATTCCTTGGGGAAAATCACTTTGTTATCCATGTCGCAAAGCTGACTGATGCTCAGAAGATTATGCTTCAGCCCTTCAACATATGCGACTCTTCTGAAGGATGTTGTACCATTTGAAAGTACACCATACCCTCGGGTGTGTCCTTTTCCATTTCCACCGAAAGTCACAGAGGGACCCTTCTCTTCCTTGTATTCAGCGAGCAGGCTTTTCTTTCCAGTCATGTGTCTAGAGCATCCGCTATCGAGATACCAGATACCCTTCTTAACCTGCAATACAAAGGAAGATTAGTTTTGCTTGGGTACCCACTTCACCATGTATACGCGTTTGTCAGTGGAAGTGGTTGGAATGGGTTCAGCAGTCTTCGCAGCATTTGAAGATTCAGCTTTGTCTTTCTTCACTTTGGTCAATTTCTTGACCTCAGCGGTAGGAGTCACCTTGACCTGACTTGCAACTGGTTTGGTCTTCTTTGGTGCTATCTTCACCTTAGCTATCTTATCAGCTTTGGTGGCTGTGGGACACTTACTTGCAATATGATCGGTAAGTCCACAGTGATAACATTTCCTATAACTAAAATTAGTTCTAGGACCACTTGTGTGCTGAGCTTTTAATTTGGAATTAGAAGTGCCAGCACCAAGTACACTATTGGTTTTTGAAATAGGACGAACATTCAGTTCTTCAGATTTCTTACCAAGGACATCTACTCTGAGTCTAGGAGTAGGTCGCTGAACTGATCCAGAGGTCTGATTTCTAGAACCAGATGAATGAATCACTAAGGCTTTGGAAGCATTCAGCTTAGGTACTAAAGTACCCTTCTGAGGATTTTGATAAATTACAATTCCTTTACCTTTATCTTTAGAGACAGAGGTAGGTTTTGAATAAACCATTTTCTCCTTACCTTTTGAGGAGGTAGGAGTTTCCTCAGGGATTGGTGTAATCGACGAGGAGTACTGAGATGAAGAAGTATCAGCTACTGAGGATACGAACGTTCCAAATTTAAGCATTGAACGTTCAGTGGTTGGTATTGGAGTATCATATTTATAACCCAGACCACGTTTATCACTCAGAGGAATCCGAGCCTTAATTATCTCAGTGATCTTTGTTGAAGAATTACACCATCCTTCAACAGTAGCTTGTTCAGCTTTTAATGCAGCGATAGCTTCCGCTCGTTCAATTTTGACTAGCTGATTTAAATGGACTTGATCTTTTAAATCTTCTTCAAATTTAGAAAGCTTTTCTATTTGAAGGTGGCAATTTTTAAGCTTTTCAGCGAGATCAATATTTTGGTTTTCAACCACAGCTTTGCCGTTCATGGCTTCGTATAAGCTTCTAGTCAGTAGTTCGATTTTACGGAGACTATCAGCTTCATCAATATTTACAATATTGGTAAAGAAGGAAGGTGATACCTGAATGGCAGATGTTGAAGTGGAGGGAATGTCTGAACTTTCTTCCTCTTCTTCAATCTTGGCCATGAGACATTGATTTGCTTCATCATCTTCAGAATCAGATGATGAGGCTTCTTCATCAGAAGCAGCCCAATCATAGTCAGCCATTAGGCCTTTTCCCTTCTTCTTAAAGCTTTTCAGCTTTGCATACTTCTCCTTCAGCTTTAAGTATTTGTCATCTTTATTCCTTGGAACAAAGGATTTCTTTGTAAAGGCTGAAGGTCTCATGATTTTCTTTGACCTGCACTCGTTAGCGAAATGACCTGTCTTTTCGCAGTTAAAACAAGTAGCAGTAGCCTTATCAACAAAAGCTGATGACTTAGGCTTGTCAGCTATAGAAAGAGTTTTGTTCTTTCTAAACATTTTCTTCTTGGCGAATCTCCTGAACTTTTTAGTTAGGAGAGCCAAGGATTCATCATCTGAAGAATCAGAATCTGATGATCTTTCAGAGTTACTTTCTAACTCAGTGATAGTGACCACGGGTCGCTGAGTAGAAGGTTCCTCTGAGATTAAAGCAACAGGGGTGCTTTTGGAATCTTTTACAAGATTCTTCTTAAGATGGCTAGATTGCTCATGATTCAGCAATGTGCCATATAAGGTAGCCAGTGTCATTGATCTTAGATCTTTTGACAGCTTGAGACACATGGAATAATTTTCCCAGCTTTCAGGTAAACATTCTAAAAACTTTGTCAGAACTTCAAAGTTAGAATATTCCTTACCAACCGTTTTAAGATCTATAATTAAGCAATTAAAACGTTGATGTACTTCAGAGAGAGTTTCATTCTTACCAGAGATGAAACTTTCGTATTGTCTTACCAGGTTGATCTTTCTTGAATCCTGGACTTCAGACGTTCCTTCATACTGAACACATATTGTGTCCCACATGGCCTTTGAGGATTTCAGGTTCATGACGGAATGGTAGACTTCGTCAGGAAGGGCCATGGATAGTATGGATCTGGCTTTTGTATCTATAGCCACTTTCTTCTTGTCTTCATCGGTCCAATGATGGATTTCCTTTGGAATCAGCCTTTCTGGAATAGCAGCTCTAGTTGCAGTGGCTGGAACGGCAGGATCAATCGTTACAGGGATGTGTGGACCGTTTTCAAGATAGTAAGGTATAGTAGGGTCTACACCTTCTAAGAAGAGTGTCATCCTATTTTTCCATAAGTTGAAGTTGTCTCTGGAAAATCTAGGGGGTTTTGCAAGAGAACCATTGTCGATATAGTGAGTGTTTGTGTTTGAGTTGGCCATTTTCAGATAATAGCAAGGAAGAGAAATATCTTAGATTAGATCTTGTTTATGAGATTAAACAAATCTGCTCTGATGCCACTTGTTGGTCCCGAAAGGCTTAAACAAGTTTGTAGAAGGGGGGGGGGGGGGTTGAATACAAACACACTATTTTACTTTTCTAAATTGTTTATTGATAAATCATTAACAATTTACAGCTTGTTGCGGAAACAAGATTAAGGATAAACCTAAATCTAAACAAGTTGGAACACTAAGGTTTTCTTGCACTAAGAAAGATAAGGAGATTACTAATAAAATCCTATCTTGAGAGATTTGAACTTGTCCAGAGTTAGCAAGTTACTTCAAATGAAGTGAGTTCATCTCTTTATATACTGCATGCATTTAATGCAATTCTGTATATACTTTACACGTGTCATTAGCGGATTGGTTGCATGTCATTGACCTTTGTTGACAACCTTAGTAGCCGCATGAATGAACAGTGTAGTATCAGAGTGGTTGTACGATTTCAGTTTTTCGGAGGTTCTTTTCTGACATTTCGTACGGTGGCGTGCAAGGGAGGTTAAGACAAAAGTACTTTGTACGGAGGACTTCATGATCAGCTTTCGTTGATTCAGCGATTATCATTTACTATTCAGCAGATGATAAAGTTCAGCGATAGCTGAAGTCTTGTACTTGATACTTCACGTTGAGTGGACAAATCTGAGTCTTCGCTGATCCGCATCAGTTCATTAGGAGACTTGTCGCTGGTTCTTGAGCTTGATCTTCGACTTCAGCGTAGAACCTTTGTTGACGTGAATCTTGTCTTCAGGGATCATAAGTAAACAACTAACTTATCAGCGATCACCATAAGGACTGAACAGACTCAGCGATATGGTGAACAGTGTTCGCTGAATGTTTAATCTAAAAGTGCGAGAGTTCCTATCAGCAGTACTGTAAGATCTTAGTACTTATCAGCGATAGTGAAACTCTGATACATATTGTTTACTTACAATTTTCACTAAGTATTTAAGATAGGGTCATTATCAAATCACTGAGGGTTTGGATCAACAATTAAGATCAATCAAACAGTAAATGATAGAGAATTGGATCCAAAAGTATTGTATTCAATCAAGAACAGATTACAAATCTAGAGAGAGAATCTCTCAAAGATTACAAAAGTGAGTACAAAGATATGCATAAAATTATGCCAAAGATTAGTTAGCTTACAGTTGCTAACAACTATATATACTGTAAGGAAAAGCTAAAGCTACAGTATATATACATGAAAGTCTAATAGGAATATTACACGTATCCTAATTAACTAATAGAATACAAAGGAAAGTATCCTGTCATAAGTTCTGAACATGTTGTTCAGAACTTCTGACTAAGCATAGCAGAACTTCCTTTAAAGCACTTGGTCTTTTTAACTTCTTCTTCAGAAGTTCTGAGTCTCCTACTCAGAACTCTGATCCTTCTGTTCAGCCTTCATACTTGTAATCTTTTAGAGACTTCTCAGCCAGAGCTTCTGAGTCTTCTTACTCAGAACTCTGAGTCTTCTATCCAGAACCAATACTTGTAACTTTTGACAAAACTTCAGATCTAACAACTAGGTTTGGGTGAGTGTATAGGGCTAACGGTTATTTCTTCAGGTGACTTTGGCCCATATATTTCACTCAGAATGTCTACTTCCTCTTGTGTGAACCCAACACCTTGATCATCTGATTCATATGTAATCATTAAGAGCGGTTCAGTTTCCTCCTTTACTCTCCAATACTTCTCATACTCACTTGCCCTTTCATCAGTTTCATCATCAGAACTGACATCAACCACTTCAACAGTTTCCACAAATCTGTCTACAACTTCCCTTATTTCCTCCTCATTTACCTCAGGCTTTTTAACCGTCGGTTCTGCATTTGGATCCACATATAGTACAATATGTTTTCCGCTTTCTTCTCCCATTTCACCAGATTCAAACATATCAGCTATTTCAGAAACTGATGGATTTTTCTTTTCGCCTTTAGAACTTTCAGACTCAACCCTTCGCTTCTTACTCTTCTTCCCCTCATGATCATGATCATCAGGATCTTGATCATGACCACGTTTAGTACCTTGGGCTTGAGTCTTACATGACTATTTCATCAGTTCTTTCAACTCATCTATGGACTGCTTCATATCGCTCAGAGATTGTACAACTTCTGACTTGAATGAATTGAACTCCGTGATAGTAACTGTTGGTGTAGGTGTAGGTTGTGGTGGTCGTGGAGGTGGTGGTGGATGTGGAGTAGATTGGAAGTTCTCGAGTAAAGACAATAGAGTTTTGCTTTGTTGATCTTCAGGACTTATGGACATCAATTTAGCATAGAACAAATCTCTTAACTCATCAACACTTTGATCAATCGGATTTTGCTGAACTGAAGGAGGCTGAGTTACACGACTTTGCGGAGGCGGAGGCAAGAAAATTTCCGGATGTGGACGTACAGCGGGCTCATCAATCACCGGCCCTTTGCCTTTCAATAAAGCTTTCACTCCTTGTATCTCCCGAATGAATGTTTCCTCAACAGCCTTTAGGGCGCCGTCGAAAGTTTCCCTTGTCTCGAAGACGGGTAAAGTAACACCGGCAGCACTTAGGTTAGCCGTTGACACAACAGTTGTTTCAACTGTGTGACCTACGCTCAGTGTTGGCATAGTGTTAGCACTGGTAGGATTTCCACTCTATCCTTGTAGTCCTGTGAGAGGATCTACTCTGAGTGTTCCAGATGGGTCACTAAGACGCGCATCAAATGTTCCCGTAAGTGTCCTATTCAAAGAATCAAAAATATTAGCAATTTGTACTAGACGCTCAACTTGTGCAGGATTAAAGGTCGAGGACCGGGGAGGAGGTCGCTCTGTTTCAATACCCGAAATCTCCAAGTGAGATCCGGATAGAGTATGTGCTATAGCCCCGTGAGAAGATGAGACGGCTTCTTGTTGAGAAGAAGCCGAATAGCTGGCTGAGGTGTGCAATTGCGTTAGTGGGCGACTAACGTCTTTTTCAACACCTGATCCCAACACATGAGATCTGGTGGTGGATGTGGCTGCCCTTCTGGTATAGTAAGTTTGTGTAGCTCTCACACTCTCCATATTTTTTTCTTCATTTTCTCTCGCAAACTCACATATATTTTCAACTAATTCTCCCTCCATTCTCCTTGTACCTCCCATTCCTTCACCAACTTGAGAAGACATCAAGGGCATGTCATCTAAGTTTAATTCTTCCACATTAATATTTGCTGACAAATTCATTCGTGGAAACTGTTAGGTCTAACTATGTCTTCAAGATTTAATGATAAAGTCAAAGTCAAAGTCAATGTATTATGTGTTTGTGAAAGTCAAACTTAGCTTATTGTCTTGTATAGTTCTTAGGTATAAATAGCTTTTGTTTAGGCTAATCATGTAACAATTGAGAGAACACTTAGAGCATAATTCACATCTTGTAAACACAGAGAGCCGACTCAATAAGAACATACTTTCTCTCTCTACTCTCTCTCTCTCTAGATCTTGTGTGAATTCTTGATTGTTTGATCATTTTGGGATTAACAATTGGTATCAGAGCAAGTTAATGAAGATCTGCTGAAGAATTTACACGAATTGAGATCAAATTTGTTAGTTTTTGAGGAAAATCGATCGATTTTCTTGAATTTTTCAAGAAAATCTCTTTTTCTCAAATTCTTGCAATTTTTGAGATTAATTCATCTGGTTTTTGAGTTCGTTGTGTTAGGAATCTGTTTTGGAACATATCTTATTCAAGAATCGAGGGCTAATTTCAGAGATTTGAGGGTTAATTTGAAGATTTTTGGGGTTTCTGTTCGGTTCGATCGTTTCTGTCTGGTTGATTATTCTGACATCGATTAAGTGGTTTTTAGCAAAATTAGTTTACATCATCGTGTTAGAAACTTGTTTTCTAACATATCTGCAAAATTTGATAGCTTAATTCGAAGATTTGATCGATTTTTGAAGGATTTTTGAGATTGATCATCGTCTTGTACATCAGATCTGAACTTTGCGCCACCTTCATAAGTCCACTTTGCGCCACCAACGGGTAGCGCAAACCACACTTTGCGCCACCAACGTCTAGCGCAAACCTTACTTTGCGCCATTGCCTCTTTGCGAAAACCCCACTTTGCGCCAGCCTCAAAGAGTATTTTGAGAAAAAAATTTATACTGAAATTTTTTCTATAGTGTATTTCATACACTTTAAGAGTTTTTCAAGAAAAAGTTTTATATAAATTTTTTTGGTCATTTTCTGCATATTCAGTAGATTTTTCATTATAAAGATCCGTTATCTTTAAGCAATCAAGAACCAACCACCTGTGCTAATCAAAGATTCTGATTTTGAACGATGGAGAATTACGTTCATCGATTTTATTGGAGGTAGAGAAAATGGAGAGAATATGATAAAATCATTCTCCGAAGGTCCAATGAGCTGAAATAAAATAGAGAATGATTTTACAGAAGAAGAGAATAAACGATTGAAAGCTGATAAGGAAGCTTCATCCAACGTGATTCTTGCACTTCCAAAACACATCTACAAAAGTGTTGACTGTTTCAAACACAATCCAATGCTTATGTGGAACGAATTATCTAAGCGAATGCATGGATCTGAAGTTGCCTTTACAAAGAGAAAGGAAGAAGAAAAGAAAGTTGAGAAAGAGGATTCGGAACAGAACCTGTCTGAAGCTGAAAATGAAGATCTTAAGGAAAAGGTTATTGAGCTCACAAAGAAGCTGTCAGACATGGAAAAGTTGCTAAAAGAGGAAAGAGAAAAGTTCAGAAAAGAAAAAGCTGATCGTTTGAATGACAAGAAGTGTTATGGAAAGCAAATTCTTTCTCTTTCTCAGAAAGTTTCGGAACTAGAAAAGACTTCAATTTCTGAGAAGAAAGAAAATGAAGAAAAGAAAGCTCTTGAACTCCGATGCATAAAACTTTCAAAGCAAAATTCTGACTTTGAGAAGGTTTTAATTCTTGAAAAGGAGAAATTGGAGAAGGAAAGGCTTGAATTTGAAAATTCAAGGAAAGTTTTTGAAGCGAAAAATGTGAAACTGTCAAAGAATATATCTGAGCTTCAAAAGGAATTAGATGAAGAAAGACAAGAGCTAGAAAAGAGGAAGAAAGCTGACTTTCAGGCTAGGAGGGTTAAAGACGAATTCTCTGTTGAAAGGAAGATATTTCAGCAAGAAATACGAAAGCTAACAAAGAATTTGGCAGTATTATCAACTGATATTATGATAGAGAAGAGGGTTAAGTCTGACATTCAGAAGAATCTTGATTTGGTGACCAAGGAACGGAACAACTTATACTACAAAGTGAAGTCACTTAACAAATCCAAACGCTATTCTGAATGTCCAATTCGTCCGTCTAATCTCTTCCATGATCATTCAGTGGATAATTCTTCCAAATTTCAATCTGCTGATCTTCCTACATATAAGAAAGTCAACATGCAATGGAGAGTTAAAGGTACGTTTCCTGAAAAAGATGTACCAAAATCATCGGTTCCTAACAAGAACACTAAACTGAAAGGTAAATCTTTTGTTAAACCCGGTACAATATATTTCGCAAATAATTTAATCAGGTTTGCACAAAAGAAAATTTGTTGTTCTTATTGTGGAACTAATGATTTTGTTACAAATAATAATGTTCAATATTGGTATGGCACTTATCATTTTCCTTCTTATAGAGCTCCGCTTAACAAGTCAGGACCCAAGACGCGTTGTGTACCAAAATCTACTTAATCTGTTTTTGCAGATTTAGAAGTAAAGCGTTGAACTCTCGGAAGAAGATGTATCTGTGCATTTAAAGTTTATGGTTTCTATACACATCGGTTTAGAACCCGGATTTCAAAGTTTGTGGTTTCTGAATACATCAGTTCAGAACCCGTACTTCAAAGACTAAGACTTCTAAACAAATCAGTTTAGAACTCATACTTCTCAGGTGATATCCTTATCTGTCACATCTTTCTATTTCAAGGAATAAGTGGTAAAAGGTAACATTGTATTATACTGCTTTGAAAATTTGAATCTTTACAAATTTAATTTAATGAGATGAAAATTTCAATTTTCATTCAATGAATTAAATGTGTGCTAAAAGATTATTTTACAAGTATTTTTGTATTATCTGAGTTACATTTGTTTCAACTTTCACCTCTGAAATAAATCGAAAGGTCAGCAAAACATGAATGAAATCATGCTGAATGCTCAAAAATATGGAAATCTGAACTTATATAGAATATAATGCTCAGAAAAGCCTAAATGTCAGAATGATGGATGGAAACGAAAATATGGGTGAAGCACTATGTTTTTAAAACCAAGTGATTGAGATGCATCAAATTAACAAATAAAAATCATTTAGTTTGAAAGTTTGTACGTGTGGCCTTTCTGGTTTGGGAGATTAAGTCCTAAGGGGTGCTCGACACCTAGTCCCTAAGGCCAACTGGTATGGGATCGGCTGACCCAAATCCTTCTATAGAACCAGATAGAAAGCCATGTTCTACTGGTACAAATGGGTTTAAGATATATCGATGTGGCCTTTCTGGTTTGGGAAAGTAAGTTCTAAGGGGTGCTCGACACCTATCCCCTAAGACCAACTGGTCTGGGATTGGCTGACCCAAATCCTGCTATAGAACCAGTTAGAAAGTCATGTTTAACGGTGTATCTTATTCTTACTAAACTTTGTGATTAAAAGATGCCAATGAGCACAAAATCAAAAGATGTCAATGATGACAAAATCAAAAGATGCCAATGAGCACAAAAGAAAAGATGCCAATGAGCACACATCTCGTGAAACTTGGGGAAAATACAAAGTCGCGATAAACCTGTAAATTTGTGAAAATTCTGATTTTGGACAAATAGTGTGAGTAGAGCAGAGTATTCTGATATGTTTTAGAATTGCATATGCTTGTTGCTAATTATATTTCGCATGCTAGCACACCAAATAGATTTAATAAAGGGGTTGAAACTGAACATTTTTTAACTTGATATGCAATGATGTCTTGTATTTGAATCCAAACACATGCATTTGATTTCATTTGATTGAAAAATCTGTTAAATTTCATTAAGTTGGATTTCTTTTGTACAGTTTTTCATATGATCAAATGTTAGTAGTTATAAAATGTAGTTCAATGAATTTTATTTTCCTTGAATAAAATTTTCAACTATTGTGCTATTAATGAAATATATGCATACTTTCAGGGGAATAAAACTAATTGCTCCAGAATTCTTATTTTGAGGGGGAGCAAGGTTATTCATAAAGGAGGAGATTGTTCGTGATACTCAGAGACGCGACTGAAATTGA
Organism: Saussurea involucrata; assembly: GCA_033807775.1. NCBI lineage: Eukaryota > Viridiplantae > Streptophyta > Magnoliopsida > Asterales > Asteraceae > Saussurea > Saussurea involucrata. The sequence continues at coordinate 55,550,700 of CM066317.1, forward strand.
AGAAGGTTTTTGATGATCGTGATGCTCACTATCATCGAAAAAGGGGGAGAAATGTTTATTTCAATTTCATGTCAAAGAGCTTTCAAGTCATAGATTCAATTCTATGACAGGGGGAGAAATGTTTAAAGAAGATTCCGTCTCAAGTTAGAAAAAGGGGGAGAATTCTTCTTCAAGAGTTTTAGAAAAATCGATTGATCATCCTATGATCTCTTTTTCTTAAACTTGTGCTACATTGTAAATATCATTTCTGAAGCAAGTAATTCTCCATATGAAAGAAAGAAAATATCCGTCTGAAGATTTTGTGACGATTTGACTTTGACAAGCCTTGATAAAGACCGAAGTTTTGAAGATTCAAGCAGACGAAGTCTGCTGTTCTCAAATGTTTAAATCTTGAATCCAAGGGGGAGATTGTTAGGTCTAAATATGTCTTCAAGATTTAATGACAAAGTCAAAGTCAAAGTCAATGTATTATGTGTTTGTGAAAGTCAAACTTAGCTTATTGTCTTGTATAGTTCTTAGGTATAAATAGCTTTTGTTTAGGCTAATCATGTAACAATTGAGAGAACACTTAGAGCATAATTCACATCTTGTAAACACAGAGAGCCAACTCAATAAGAACATACTTTCTCTCTCTACTCTCTCTCTCTAGATCTTGTGTGAATTCTTGATTGTTTGATCATTTTGGGATTAACAGAAACTCCAAATATCAGCAACATCACCAAATATGTTTTCCACATCAGCATTATCATTACCATCATTGCCATCATCATTATCATCTGAATCACCGTCATATTGTTCTTCCGCGGGATCAGACGCATTGTCAAACCCTGTACTATCATTAGAATATTCAACCAAAGGAGCGTTTCCAATATGATCGGGAATTACTTCTTCGGAATCGTCTTGTACAAGATCATCTAGATGTGTGTCCTCAGACGATGACCTTGCATCTTCAAGTATAGGTGACTGACCCCCACCGGTTCCCCTCTCGGTATTTTCCCTCGATTCTCCCCGTTCAGTAGCCCGTGCATCCTGAACCCTCACTGACTCCTCTCGCCTAGGGGTTGAGTCCTGGGTAGGTCCCTCCGGTGTTGGCCGGACCATAGACTCTCTATAATCTACTATACACTCGGCGTCCTGATCCGCGTATGAAAGGAATCCTTCCGGTAATGGCATTTCATAATCATATTCCCTTCGTGGTAGTTGAAGATATTGCATAGCTATTTCGGGCACAGATGAATGGTTCACTCTTCGTGGGATTTCTCTGTTTGACCGCAATATACTTTGCATAATAATCTGAAGAAACCGCATGTAAGGAATGTACGGCTTTCCTTTGTTTTGTCGTCGAAGCTCTATCTTTTCGTTCAGCTCATGCCAAAAGATGGCTGCATAATCTACGTGAAGATCATACACCACCGCATGAAATAATTTCAGAAATCCGATACTTGCTGTGTCAGTTCCCGAATGTTTATCAGTTAAGCACCGGATTAAGATTGAAAAGATCGCGTAATACAAAGGTGGTAGATTTGATTTATGGAATTCCTTCCCTTGCGTTAAACGGCCTGTATATCCCATTGCCCGTATACCTTCAAACACTTCTTCCTCAGACGGATATGGATCGAAATCTGTCTTTCCTTCACGAGAATCAGGCTCAGGTAACCTCAATACAAGTCTCAGTCTACGGAAGTCGAGCTTTGTTATGAATTCATCAATCTGAAAGATAAAGATCGGTCTTCCGTTCTCCATTGATGTGGTTATTGTCTTCCATGCTTGTTGTAAGTAAAGCATAGGCACATTGACTGTGTGAGTCAATGCGTATGCTAACGGATGATTTCTGAGCACTTCCTTTACCACCGGATGAATATTGATTCGATCAAAATCAACATGATGATTATTGAATATGATCGCGACATAGTTGAACGGGTGAATGATAAAATGATCGGGATGGCCGCCGGTTAGAGATTGATGTATTGATCGTGTTGATGGTAAAGGAACATCAGTTGTTGGATCGGGAACAATTGGAACATGATCACCAAAGCCTTGAATACGGCTTTGTTCTTCTTGATTCGCCATCTGAACTGTTGTTTTTGAGCAAAACAGTTCTGGAAAAGGTTAACAGTTGAAAAAAAAATTCGAAAAACATTTCTGAAATTTCCTAAGTATAGGATTCGGATCACACACGTATACATATGGATTCGGATGAACAAGGATCCGAAACCAAGGATTCCGGATCAAGCAGGATCCGAAACCAAGGGATTCCGGATCAAGAAGGATCCGAAACCAATACTTCAATACAAAGAAGGATCCGAAATCAAGGGAATTCGAATACACAAGATCCGAATCCATGACTTAGTCGATTTCAGCATTTTCAAAAATCCTTTAAGATCAGTATTTCGTATCCAAGAGGAACCGAAACCAAGGATTTCGTATTCCACTGGATCCGAAACCAAGCTTGAACGATCCGAAATCCCTATGAATGATCTAAAACCCTGATGAATGATCTGAAACCTTGACTTAAACCCCAAAAATCACTAAATCTGCCATAACTTTTTCAGTTCTTGATCAATTGTAATGAAAATTGCACAGACTTGTTCGAAAAATGATCCCGCACACTTTCTTAGATGATCACAAATCCTAATTCGATCAATTTAATCGAATTAAGATCCAAAACAGTAAGAACAAGTTTTCAAACAAAACAGATGAACAGTATATGAAGATCAATCCGAAACCATGATGAACAGTGTAAAAAATCTCTAAAATGGTCTGAATCTGTTAGGGTCAATTTAATGTTGACTTAAAGTTCAAGGGTCTGACTGTAATTCTTTATTTTGAGCCTTATTAGTGAACGGGCCGTGGGCTTGTTAACCACGGGCCCGCCATATAAATAGATAGCTTAGCCTTAGAAAATAGGCTAGTTGTCTCATTTGCTTTTCTGAATCGTATTGTAAACACTCTGATTGAAAGCATAATACATGGATGACCAGTTGAAATCATTGTTCTTATCGTTCATATTACTGATTTCATAATTGTTGCACGGATCTGGATTTAACAATTGGTATCAGAGCAGACGGACGGATTTGATTCAAAGTGTTTTCATCTATTTCTAGTAAGTGTTTGACTTTTCTCGTTTGTGTTCATCTTGAAAAATCAAAATCTTGATTCTGATAAAATTGTTCGATTATGTTTATTGGGTTGTGTTAGCATTATTGTCATTACTGTTTCTGCAAATTTTCTCATCCCAATTCATCCATTTGAGTATTCAATTAAGCAAATCAAAGTTCAAAGTTTTTGGTAGTGTTCTTCAATAAAAAATTCGAATTTTTACTATCAAAACTCATTGTTTTTGCTTTAAAATCGATTGGGTTAGTGTTGTTTTTGTGTTTGGGATTGTTTCTAATCTTTCAGGAACGTTTTTGTGCAACCCTAATTGAGTTTCAATCGAAATTGAGAAGTCAGCCGCAGAATCCGGATAGAACAGCCGAGGTTTCCGGACGCGGCCAATCCTTTCCGGACATTTGTGTGAATCCCATCCGGATTCGTCCTTCTTTCCGGGTAAGTCCAACATTTCGGGTAAGACTTCTTTCCGGGTAAGTTTTTACTATTTCAATCAATCCGGGTGATTTGTTCCGGAAACCCTGATCTTTCCGGTAAAGTAATTTATCCGGACAAGCCAAGGTTTCCGGTAATCATTTTCATCCGGAATCTCTGTCTATCCGGTAAGTTTTGTGTTTGCTAATTCTATCCGGACATATCATCATCCGGAAAGTAGTACGTTTATTTGCCATATCCTGACAGTTTTGTCATCCGAAAACCTTCCTCTATCCGGACACTCTAAACTGTCCGGACTCTCCTACTTTATCCGGTTACTTTGTGATTTTTGAAATGTGTTGTCTATTGATCTGATTCGGACACTTCCTGATCAGACTCTTATTTGGATTCCTATCCAATAATATCACTCTTAGTTCACATTAGTCGTAGAACCTGCGTTTGGACCACTCTTAGTGCCTTGCGTTAGCTTTACTCTTTGAATCAATCTACACGTCTGACGATCACTCCGTTGCAACCTACGATGACTTCACGTGACACACTTGCTATTGGGACCGACTCCAAACCACCTTGTCTCTATCAAGGTGAGTATAGCCAATGGCGAGATAGATTCATGATCTTCATTAAATCGAAGGACAACTATGTGTACATCAAGAAAGCTCTTGAAGATGGTCCGATTCCTTGGCCGAAGAAGACCATTGCACCAACTGCAGCAAATCCTGTGACTAGTTATGAGGACAAGACTGAAGCCGACCTGACCGCAGAGGAAAGTGGTAGAATAGAAGGCGAAAAGCATGCCAAGAGATATATTATCCAAGCACTTCCCAACTCAATCTACCAAGCTATCGACAGCTACAAAGGTACGGCAAAAGGCATGTGGGATCAAGTGGCTAGAATGATGCGTGGGAGTGTTGTTGGCAATCAACTGAAAATCAACAGCGCAATAACCAAGTTCGATGGTTTCAAGCAGCGCAACGGCGAGACTCTCACTCAAGCATATGAACGTTTCTGCTTACTTCTCAATGAACTGAACAAGAACCGGATCGTCCGTTCCAACACGGAAAATGCGCTCAAATTCCTCAACAATCTGCTACCAGAATGGAAGGTGTTTTCTTCTCATGTCAAGCATAACAACTTGATAGAGAACCTCAGTATCAACGAACTGTATGAGACGCTTCTTCAAGACGAAGATGAAGTAAATGAACTTCTGGGCGAGAAGAAGACTGAAGCAAAGTCAACTGCTGATCCTATAGCACTCATATCCTCAAAGAAAGGGAAATCTTCGAGCCATCATTCTAAACGTGCTCAAAGGCAAAGCTCTTCCGAATCTGAGAAGGAAGACAGTGACTCGAATGATGAAGTAGCTGACTTCAAGAAAGTTGTTGCTCTACTCACTAAATCTTTTCAACAACAGCGATTTTATAAGAAGCCAACGTCTAATAATCAGCGCTACTCCACTGCCTCCAACAAGCGCCATGATTATCAAGACAAGCACGAGGGAAAGAAGAAAGTTGATCAGCAGGACACGTATGAGAAGAAGGAGAAGAAGGAGAAAGATGATAGAAAGAAGAGAGATGAACCAGTGACCTGCTACAACTGTGGAAAACTTGGTCATTTTGCTAAAGACTGCAAAAGGCCTGTAGTAAAGAATTCTCACTACTACAAGGCCAAACTGGCACTGGCTAAGTAGAAGGAAGCTGGAGAAGCTATGTTCTTGGAAAACGACTACTGGTTGGGTCGTTCTGATGATGAAAGCGATTCTGATGGTGCAAATGCTTTCATGGGCTATCACTCTCCAGCTGATGAAGAGAAGACAAGTCAGGTATGTGAATTTTCTCAACAAGAGCTTATGAATGATATGCAATCCCTTATTGATCAGGCGAATTCCTTTAAGGCCACCACTAAAGAACAACAGCTTGAGATTAGTTCACTAACCGAAAAACTAGATGTTCAAACGCGATTAACTGATAAACATAAGTCTGAAAATGCTATGTTAAAGGAAAAATGCAAAATCCTTTCAATTGCACCCAAAGACTTAAGGGCCAAATTATCTGATCTTCAGTCTCAGTTTGATCAGTGCATGAATGAGAAAGAAGAACTTGTTTATCAATGTTCCTCTCTTCAAATTCAGTACAAGGAGTTTGTTACTAAAATTCTTGATCTTGAAACCAAACTCCACAAAATGGGTCAAACTGTTCAAACCATCTTTCTGAATAAACCCAAAGAGTTCACGTACTTTAACAAAGAATGGGGTATCGGATATGATAACCCACATTATTTGAAAAAGGGAAGATGGCATACACCAACTTTGTATGATTTTACATGTTTTGGGTTAGATAAAAAGTATCCGGAATATGCCATTCAATGGACTGGTCCTCTTGAACCTGAAAAGGAAGAGGACACCGAGGAATATAAGCGCACACGCAAACGAGGAATTCAGCTTCCGTTTTGTTATGAACCTTTGAATAATTCCTATAAAAAGAACAAAAAGTATCTCTCAAATGACTACTTCGACCCTTACAAGGTTGCTAAGCCCAAGGATTCCTCCAAAAAGGATGAGGACCATGCACCATCAACCAAGACTGAGACGGACGAGTTTAAACTCTATGTTCCCCCTCTCATCTTGGAAGCAAAGATTGTCGAGTTGGAGGAGTCGTTTGAGAAAGAAAGGTCGGTTTTTCAAAACGAGAAGAAAGTGCTAATTCAGGAACTTGAGAAACTCAAATCTGAGAAAACCGAAGGTGTGTCAACTGAAGGACAGGAAATCCTTCGAGCTGAAATTAATATGCTCACATCGAAACTGGCTGCTTTGGCAACAGAAAAGATGGAGGAGTATGCAAGAAATGGTCAGCTCCAAGAGCAAATTGACCAACTCAAATCTGAAAAACAGATTTCACCTGAATCTTCCTCGAATTCATCAGAAACGTCTTCGTGTAAAGCTTTTATTGGTAAAATTTCCACTTCACAAGATGGTAAAGATTCTCAAGACGAGACTGTTTTAAGGAACTTAAACTCTGATTTTTTCTTAGCTTCCGCACCAAGTTCCCCAAAGCACAAAGGGTTCCTCGCCTTCCTCGACCGGTCTAAGTCCAGTAATTCCGGATGTCGATTTTTCAGCATTCATGAACTCTAAAGGCAATTCTGATGGAGAGTTTGAGTCGTTCCCTTTCGACAAACCTCTCCCGTGTTACACTGATTTTTTGTCTCCAGTAGCCAATCATCCGGTCAATTTTCTAAAGGGTAGCAGTTCTCAAACAAAGGCCACAGCTGTGATCAAGATTTCTCAATCAAAACCAACTTCTAAACCTGTTTCTAAAAAGCAATCAAAGCCGAGGCAGGAGACCGGACCATTGCCTACCAAAAATACTGTTCCTTCTAAAGTCACTGACCATTCTGTCCCTGTTATTTCAGAAAATAATGGTCGAGCAAAACCAGAAAAACTAAAGTGGCTAAACAAGGAATCTGTCAAGGATGCAGCGTCAAAGTCGTTCCCTACTGCTTTTAATTCTAGAAAAAACAAAGGCAATTGTGTTTGGAATAATTGGAATCGTTTTGAAGTTTCTTTCCCGATTAAACTTAATTCAGTTCATCAATTGATTCAATTATCGCGTGATTGTTTAGTTTGTTCTAGATGTGGTTGGAATGATTTTGATCAAATTAACTTAAATGATTGGTATGGGTCAAATCACAAGTTTAATCACACACCCAAACGAAACCCTCGTAAAACCAACAAGAAACACCATACTCAACGAGGGTTCCAATCAGAGGTTAAACCGCAGCAGAAGACCAAACCCAATGCAAAGCGGGCTGCTCCTACTGAGGTTAAACCGGCACCTAAGAGGCAACCTGCTAAAAATAATGTTCCTCAAAAAGGTGTAAATTCTACACCAAGGAGGCAACCTGTGCCAAAACCAGTTTCTGCTAAAGGTGTACAATCTACACCTAAGGGGAAAGCTGTGTCAAAGCAAGTTCCTCCGAGAGGTGTCAAACCTAACCCTTCAGGACCCAAACAAATTTGGGTACCTAAAATCCATTAATCTGTTTTTGCAGCACGGTCATGTGTGGTACTTAGATTCTGGATGCTCCAAGCACATGACCGGAAGAAGGGAGCTTCTCACGAACTACAAGGAAGAATACGGTGGACACGTGAGATTTGGAAACGACCACAAGGCACCGATCGTGGGCTACGGCGACATTGTTCAAGATAAGCTCACTATCAAGAAGGTATCACACGTCACGGGATTGGGACACAATCTGTTCAGCATCAGGCAATTCTGCGACAAAGATCTCGAGGTTAGCTTCAAAAAGACACGGTGTAGAATCCTCAACGATGACGGAGAGGAGTTATTGGTTGGAAAACGTGAGACAAATCTCTACACGATCGACCTCGCAACTCTGAAGCCCGATAACCCCGTCTACCTCATGTCAAAGGCCAATTCCCAACAAGCTTGGATTTGGCATCGGAGACTATCTCACCTAAATTTCAAGAGTATCAACAAGTTGGTGCTGGGCGGACACGTAAAAGGCATGCCCGACCTTCAGTTCGTGAAGGATCGTCTCTGCGGGGCATGTGAGATGGGAAAGATGAAGCAAGTACCACATCAGCCGAAGGCAACTCCGAGCACGTCCCGGACCCTCGAACTTATCCATATGGATTTGTGTGGACCAATGCGTGTTCCGAGCATTAACAAGCGCAAATACGTTCTCGTAATGGTGGACGACTTCTCGCGCTACACTTGGGTGTTGTTTCTACGCTCGAAGGATGAACACCCAGAGCTGATCATTAATCACCTGAAGACTATCCAGCTGAATAAACTACAACAAGTTCAGTCTATCAGAACCGACAACGGGACGGAGTTCAAGAATCGAACGGTGGACGAATATCTGACGTCCGTTGGCATCTCGCACACTTTTTCTGCCGCACGCACTACTCAGCAAAACGGAGTGGTGGAACGACGTAACCGTACCCTGGTCAAAGAAGCTCGTACCATGCTTTCCCAATCCAACCTTCCGCTATTTCTATAGGCCGAAGCGGTGTCTACGACTTGTTATACGCAAAACCGCTCCATCCTTAACAAGCGGTTCAACAAGATGTCGTACGAGATCATGAACAATCACGTTCCGAACATTAGCTACTTTCATGAGTTCGGATGCACGTGCTATATTCTGAATGATAAAGATGATCTTGGCAAATTCAGCCCCAAGGCGGACAAAGGAGTCTTTATCGGATACTCCATGCAGGCTAAGGCGTATTGCGTTTACAACAAACGGACCAAATCTGTTGTTGAAAGCATAAACGTGACATTCGACGAAGCCGCTGATTTGGCTTCTAAACAACTCAGTTCAGAACCCGGTTTAACTGGCGTGTTAGCTTTCGGACTCCCAAGTTCGGGATCTGTACAAGCGACAGTAAATCCGAATCATGCATCTTCATCAAATGATAACTCTTCTGATTTAGATTTATTGTTTAAGTATTTTTATGATGACATCTTTAATGTTTCCCCTACTGTCTCAGCACAACCTCGACTTGAAGCTGCTTGTATTGAGGACTCGTCGCACCTATCCGGTCCGCCGCCTTCTACAAGCACGTCGTCCATCACTATGGAGACAGCACAACCGTCATCATAACATCTATTTATACCGTTATCCCCCCGGAGGAACCTGTTACAAATCCGGAGATCAATCCTGGTGATTCGTCTTCTGATACAACCGACGATCAACTTTTGAACTCCTCGGAACCGGGAGTTGTTCAACCATCGACGAATCCTCCCCCACCTCCTCCGAGAAATCAACCTGCAACACTCGAAGCGGTAGAAGACCTACCTTCTGGTGGTTATGTGGATTCGGACGAGTCTCACTCTACTCAACAACCACTTCCGCATACCACCAAATGGATGCGAGCTCATCCCTTACACCAAATCATCGGTGATCCCTCCACACCTGTTCAAACACGAGGTGCATCCGCCAACTTCTGTCTATTTTCCGACTTTTTAAGCAACATCGAGCCGATGAACGTACGCGAAGCGCTTGAAGATCCGGATTGGATCATTGCTATGCAAGAAGAGCTCAACCAATTCGAGGCTCTGAAGGTATGGCGACTGGTTCCTCGTCCAAAGAACAAGACGGTGATAGGAACCAAATGGATCTTCAAGAATAAAAATGATGAAGACGGAATCGTCTTACGCAACAAGGCGCGTCTAGTGGCCAAGGGGTACCGTCAACAAGAAGGGATCGATTATGATGAAACCTATGCTCCGGTAGCAAGAATCAAAGCCATCCGAATGTTCCTTGCTTATGCCGCACACAAGAACTTCACAGTCTTCCAAATGGATGTGAAAACCGCGTTTCTCTACGGTAATATCGAGGAAGAAGTTTATGTGTCGCAACCAGAAGGATTCGAGGACGACTCGAAGCCTGAACACGTCTACATTTTAGACAAGGCGCTTTACGGTCTAAAGCAAGCTCCACGAGCATGGTACAAAACTCTGTCCGAGTTTTTGATAAAGTCCAAAATTCACACGAGGTAAAATCGATTCGACTTTATTCATCAAAAACGAAAATGGTCACATACTCCTCGTTCAAGTGTATGTAGATGATATAATATTCGGCTCTACCAGTCCCCTATATGCTAAGAACTTTGCCACTCTTATGGTAATTTTTTTTAAAATGAGCATGCTTTGCGAGATGAATTTCTTCCTTGGTCTTCAAGTTAAACAACTGTCGACCGGGATATTCATAAACCAGGCTAAGTACATCCGAGATATTCTTCGGAAATTCCAGCTGGACCAGTCCTGGCCAATGAAAACTCCCATGGCGCCCAATACAAAGATTCACGCCGATCCTCAGGGAACGGATGTGAATCCTAAATTGTATCGCGGGATGATAGGTTCTCTAATGTACTTAACTGCAAGTCGGCTGGATATTATGTTCTCAACTTTCTTGTGTGCCCGATATCAATCAAAACCTAAAGAGTCCCATATGACTGTTGTCAAACGAATCTTTCGTTATTTACGTGGTACTGCTGATCTTGGTATGTGGTACCCGAGAGATACAGGTTTTGCACTATCCGCCTATTCCGACACGGATCACGCGGGCTGCATGCTGGACCGGAAGAGCACGTCGGGTCACATTCAATTTTTGGGAGATAGTCTGGTAAGTTGGGCATCAAAGAAGCAGCAATGTGTTTCAACATTAACTGCCGAGGCGGAGTACGTGGCTGCTGCGAGCTGTTGTTCCCAAGTCATCTGGATGAGGACGCAACTCAAAGTTTATGGTTTCACGTACGTCAAGGTCCCGATTTACTGTGACTCGAAGAGCGCCATCGGTATATCAAGTAACCCGGTTCAACACACCAAGACGAAGCACATCGACATTCGGTATCACTTCATTAAGGATCACGTCGAAAGAGGTACCATCGAACTCTACTTCGTAAATACTGAACATCAGCTAGCAGACCTATTTACCAAAGCATTGGACGAAAAACGTTTTAACACTCTTGTGTCCATGTTAGGTATGCTAAAACTGACGACTTAATCTGATTGTGTGCCCGTTACAAGTTCCATACATTTACGAGTAAATGTCAACTCCTCATCCGGTATTTACCCTCCTGATGAATGAGCACACACTTCCTCGCACTTGTATTCTACTTGTTCCAGTTACACTGTTAGATTTAGTCTCTGTATTTATTTTGTAGATTTCGTTTGTTGTCCTTTCTTTTTCTTCGTGTGTTTCTTTTATTTCATATTGTCGTCTATGTTTGTTTATCTATCTATCTCTGTGCTTTCAAAGTGCGTTCATGTGTTTAGGGGGAGCACAAAGAAGTATCAGGTAAGTTTACTTATCCTTTGAGGGGGAGGGTTGCACACAGTTTTTCTTTAATGCTAAAAAAAATTGGTATGTGGGCACTCCTGTGAGATTCTCAAGTTACGTTCATCATTTGAGGGGGAGCGACACTATTTTTTTCTTTAAAAAGCCAAAAGTTGTTTTTAGTGTCGGACTCCTTCACTGCACTCTACTGCGCTATCCGAGGGGGAGCAATGTCATCCCCATGCTCAGTTTGAGGGGGAGCGAGAAAAGTCTCTTCCAGTTCCAATTACTGCAAAATTCCCAGGAACAGGAAAGTTTTTGAGGTATCCGGACAGTATCCGGACCTGCTCTACCCGGGTACGCCATCCGGATTCTAAGGTCCATATAAATACATATCCGGGCTCATTCTTTTTCACTTTACCCGGACTATCTTTGCAAAACCCTAAAAACCCTCTCGAACGGCTCTCTCTTGGCTCACATCAGACTCGCGATTTTCACCTCGCATTCGCTCCCATACTCAGGTATGTTACTCATGAACCTTTCTCGATGTCATTGCTTATAATTTCAAGCCCTTAACATCACATTTCGACCACTGATTGGTCGATTATTACGAACCAAAACCCGTTTTTGGGTCTCGTCGACTTTAGAGCTCAATCGATGGTATCTAGGTTGCAAAGACTGTTTCGGAATGACTGCATGCGTCGATCGACACTCCCTGTTTCGATTGGAATTTGATTAGACCTGCTATTAACTCAATTGGTTAAAATACCATTCGTCCGGGTTCATTCATCCTACCCGGACAGTTTCAAGGTTTAGATGTTTTATCCGGATTTACTCAACACCCGGAAACCCTAATTGTCCGGGAACCTTCGAGTTCCCGGTAAGTTCAATTACCGGGAAGTTGGTATGTCCGGAATCCCATATTATCCGGAAAGCCCTGTCTTATCCGGTCTGTCCATTTTGTCCGGAAACCATTATCCCATCCGGAATCCCTTTGACCGGAAAACATGTGTTGTCCGGACAGTTTAATCATTTCAATACTATTGTCCGGGTTGTCAATTTTCTCCAGGAACGTCCATCCCATCCGGTATCTTGTGTCATCCGGATACCATTGTTCGGATACCATGAGTTGTCCGGAAACCATATGTTGTCCGGAAAGTTTGACATTCCCATCTTTGTCCGGACACCCCTGTTGCTGGTCATTTCAGTACCTATTTTGACACTACCAGTCTTCAATCCATCTCAGTTTGAGCCTCATAATGCAAAGGTACGCGCCGACATTTGGTCATTCGTCTCAATTACTAACTATGCTCTATTTTATAGATACTTCAATGGCGGATCACCAAAATCCACAACAACCTCCGGAAGAGCAAATTCCTCAAGAGGATTTTATAGACGAGGCAGCGGATAATGCCTTGGTCGAACCTGACCATGGCACGGAGATAGAGCCGAACAATCATCATCTGGACCCGGCTCAGTTCCGTCCACAACCACAACATCGTGTTCTATTGGATATACTTACCCGTCACCTTCTCCGTGAGGCACTCACCACCATAACTGACGTTCCGCTCATCTATGTCCTTCAGGTATGGTTCAGTGCCCGAGTCGTCACTGCTGGGAATACACAGACAATCACCGCCCAGATTGACAACCAACCTTTCACGATGACACCGAAATCCTGCCGTCGCCTCCTTTCACTTCCGGAAGCCACCGCTGGCGGACATCAAAGATACGACCCCGCGGTCAATGATCAAACGCTGTGCGAACAAGTCCGCGCGCTAGGGTACAATCATGGCCCCCATCTGGTGTACTCTATTCACAATTTTGAAAATATGTCTTTCATCGGGGTGGAAGGGCATCGACCAATGAATCGGCGATTTTCTACGCCTATTCCATGCCATGTGCTACAACCGCCACGTCGGCATAGCAATGAACTAGTACAGGCCATTCGCCAAATCGGAGGTTCGTAACAGAAGAAGCTCCTCCCCTACCCACGTTTCCTTTCTCTCGTTATCCGACATCACATGGACGCCAATCCCGTCATATCGTGACGCCTAACCCATCCGGTTTGTCCCCATCATCATCTACAGTACATGGTCATCCGTAATCCATCCAATGCGGTGTCCATGCCCATCCCTGAAACCTTTCTAGCTATCGTCGATCCCGCTGCACCAGGGGTAGTAGCATATAGGGAAGAGATAGGGAATCCCATGGTCCAGCCAGCACCGGAGGGACCTACCCAGGGACTTAGACCTGAGAGACGTGAGGGTCCAAGAATGAGAGGTGGTAGGGTCCGGCAAGCAGGTGCGGCCGGGCGGGGTGTGTTAGTTGTGAGAGGAAGAGAAACGAATGTGAGTGGTGCAGTGGTATCGCAACCCAGTTCCAGCCAACCCCGTCCAACAGGCGAAGCCGGAGCATCGTCCTCACGACCGATGCTTCACCATGACTCCACACCATATCTTTCCTACTCGCCTTCACCTACCTTCCAGGTTCATAATGTAGAATCTGACTCCGATACGGCATCTGACACGACCCGTGCCATTCGGCTCTCAAAAATACCTCCCCGTATCGGACCGAACCCCGACTTCACCGAAGGCATCCCACTTGACTCATCTACCCATGCTTCACCTAGGATTGAGGGAGTAGAAGGAGTTGAGTTAGAAATTGCGAGCCGGAGAGAACTGCGTTCGAAAGTGAACCAGGAAAGATTGAGCCGTCAAGATAACGAGGCTCTTGAGCGAACCGGACCGAGCGATATTCGGGTAGCCACATCTGCTATCCCGTCTCATTTGTTGGGACGGGGTATTGAAGAAGACTCCGTGGACCCAGTGAAGCAATTGCACCACCCCCTCATCCACTCATCCGTCTCTCAAAAGACGGATGTTTCAGTCTCACACGGGGATATAGCACAACTTCCACCGGTCTCTCACTCGGAGAGTACTGGTGTTGAAACAAGAGACCAGCAACCTCCGGTCTCGACTTCTTTCAGTGCACCATCGAGTCTAGATCCACTTGTTATTGAAGATTCCTTGACTAGGACACTTGATGCGGAACAACACCAAGTCGCGGCTCTTAGTGACCCGACCGGAACGTTTGTAGTGTCTCCGTCTGTTGGAACACGAGGATCGGATGGAAATCCTACCACAGCTATCATCTTGCCAACTGTGAATGTAGGTGGCTCTGCCTCTCAGGTAGATGCCTCAATGGGTGTTCTAAGTGACCCCGGCGTTATCTTACCCGACATTGTGTCACCAGGGTCCCTGGACAGCACCCTTAAGGCTGTCTGCGAGGCAATGGAGCAAAATATGCAGCAAAATGTAGCCGCTGAACTTGCCAAAGTTATGCGCGCAATCAAGGGCAAAGACAAGGTCATCGAAGCTAAATCCGCACCTGTACCTCCACCGATCTCAACTCAACCTATCTATTCGGTGGACACTCTAAAGACGATGCTACTGGCCCAACTGCTCCAAGAATCAGAAACAAACGCCTCAACCGAAGCAGACCTGATCCCCGTTCTGAAATCCCAGGTCACTGCTCCTTTATTATCTATTACATCTCGCCTGGACTCTATCGACTCAACTCTCAAGGAATTCAACCGAGCTCTTACTTTGATGTCCGAGAGAGTCAGTTTCCTAGAAGAAACCTGCAAGAGTCAAGCAGGCGGTCTGAAGCAGAAACACGATGACCAGGATGATCCTGATCACCGTGAGGGGGAGAAAAGACCCAGATTATCTGAGACCGAGACCGCCGCCCTGATCCAGACTGAAGCTACAACAGTGGTTCACCAGGAACCCCCAACTGCGGCAGCTACTACCGAAGCACCTGAAGCCGAGTTGCCATTAGCCGAGATGGTAATCGACATGGAGATTTCAGATGATGAAGACCCGACGGTTGAAAAGCCCGAGGGTTCAACACAGGAACTGATCGAACTTGATTCATCAGACAGACCGCTATTGGATATGATAGATCCAGATTGTGAAAACAACCCGGAGACCGAAGATGCATGGTACGAAAAAGCCGCCAGTGCCGTAAATCTCCAAGTAAATTTGGTTTTCCCTACTGATGAAGACGACAACATCGACTATGATCAGTTCCTGCTCCAGAATCTTTATGGTACTTCTCCCGTTCACTATGCTCAACCCACTGGAACTTCAACAAGACCACCTTTCTTTGTTCATCCAATCTTAACCTTTCATTCAACAGAATCTTGATCATTCTGAGCGTTCCATCAGAATACAGATTGACTTCAATGAACCTCAAGAATTTCTTCTTCTTTTGCCCATTATGATAAACAACACCAAACTCTCGTTTTTCTAACACAGTATATAGAGGAATACCTTGCATGTCGGGTAAGCCTTTGTTTGGCCTTCGTTTGTTGACTCTGATTTGATTACTTTCCAATGCCATCTGAAAGTCGGTTAAGTAGGAAAGCTTGATCAGGTTCTTCATGAAACGCTTTAGGGCTTGATAGGCTTCAGAATAAGTTATGTCTTTGTTCGGCATCCGGGCAAGAATGTCATACATCCTGAAGAAATCTGCACAGGTTAGGGATTTGAAGTCGGCTTCACAGAAATTCCATTCTTTTTCATCTGATCTGAGGACGTAGAACCTCGGATAAAAGAGTTTTAGAATCTTCTCCGATTCTATCTTCACAAGCTTAACAATTTATTTATCTGTTCTGACTGCACTGAGCTTTTGATCTTTGTCACCCATCATATACAAGTATTCAATCTATTTTGGACGTGGAAGCTTTTCAATAGAATACAACTTTACCTTGTCGATTGGCTGAATCTTTTTCACAAACAAGTCACTCCTTATATCTTCTTGAAATGGAGTAATGATTCTTGTTCGGTGAGCACGTCTGACAATCAAAGCTTCTCTATCAATTAACATCTGTAGATTACGTAATTCTGCCTTGGAGACTGCATATCTGATTTTGCCTTCAGGTAGATCAGGAATTACCAGAATTTGTATCACTGGATCAGGTAGATTACTTTCTTTCTCGGAATCAGAATCAGGTTGTACGTTTCCACCATCAAATACATCATCCATCTCCTCTTTGATCTTTATCACAGTTTGATCCTCATCCGAATCAATGTAAATCAGATCCTGTAAGAAATCATCAGCCATAACTTCTTCATCAGTTCTGTTATCACATCCTTGAGGCTTTTCAACAGTAGGATTGATATCATCCAGAACACCAACATTAGCAATTTGAACTCCTTGTGTACCACCAACATTACCGGTACCCGTTTCCTCAGTAATTTCCACATTTTCAGTAACATGAACACCCGAACCACTGCCTTGTTCAACCGTTTGTCTTACACTTCTCTCCCTCTCATGGTGATCATGATCGGGATCTTGATCATCATGCATCCGTTTGGTGGTTTGGGCTTGAATTCCATACTTTTCTTCCACCACTTTGACTCGGTTAGATAGTGATGTGAAGCCAGAAGAGATAGCATCGGTTAGGTTGGATATGGATTTTTGAAGGGTATCAAGTGAATTTGGTAAAGTGCCTTGTATTTCGGTTTGGCGTCTAAGTAGACCAAGAATATCTACTTCTTCTTGAGTATTTGCATCGCCTTGTTCTAGTAAACGGGTTAGTAACTGGGATTTCAATTCGTGTAAAGGTAAAGTATGATGTACCTTTGGGTTCGGCTGAGATTCTGGTTGAGTGTCGGATGGTGCGGATGAAGAATCAGCAACAGACTTTCCTTTAACAAACTTGTGTACTTCGGCAGATAAATTCTTAACAATATCTTTCAATTTGGACATCTGAACTTTATGGGTATTGGAGAGAGACTGGATGGCCATTTCAAGTAACTTCTTTGATACATAGTTGTGAGGAGGAGGACCCACCAAAGACTGAATATCACGCGCTTGTTCCAAGGTAACACCCAGACCACTTAGGTTACTGGTTTGCATAGCAGTCATAGAGACTGTATGGCCTACGTTCAACGCTGGCATAGTGTTGACGTTGGAAGGACTTTCGCCCGGTCCTCGTGAAGCACCAACAAATGGCGGCAACACTCGAGGCATTCCGGTTGGGTCACACATAACACCAACGTTTTGTGTCACCATAGATGAAGTGACGAACGGTCTTCATGTCCTAGGAAATGAAGTAAAATCAAAAGGTTCTAGACTCGGTCTGTGAACAAATGAAGGTGGTGGCTGGGGCAGGTGCCATCCTGTTTCAATATCAGCCAACACCGAGTGTGTCGCTGATAGTGTTTGTGCTATTCCCCTGTGACAAAATGAAACATCAACTTGTGGAGAAGTTGATGAGTGGATGAGTGGGGTTGTGCATTGCATAGCTGGGCGGACTATGGCTTCTTCAATGTCATGTGGCAACGAACGCGCACCGACCGTAGATGTGGCTGCCCGACTAGACACGGTTTGGGAAGGATCAGTAGTTAAAACTTTTGTTGATCCTGTCTCACACTCACCATCTTTTTTTCTTTCCTTCTCACTCAACCTCACTTGTTTTTCAGTTTCAACTAATACTCCCTCATTTCCCCTTATGACTCCTCCATCACCACCAGAAGTAGTAGTAACGACATTTTCAATCACGGTATCAAGATTCTCCATGAGTTGATCATTGTTGTTATCATCGTTATCATCATCAGAACTATCATCGTCTTTCTCATCATCAGCATTCGCATCATTACCATATGAACTATAAACCAGATTATCAGGATCATCAATATCCGCATCAAGATCCTCGGAATCTTCTTCAGTATCGTCTGAACCAAGATCTTCCTCATCATCGTCCTCAAAGATGTGAATCTTCTTTTTGATTTTGGATGACTGACCAAGATTACCCCCAACTCCTTTTCCCCTTACCTTACTTTTTCCTCTCAACACGCCCTGTTCAGATACCCCAGTATCCTGAACTCTCTTTCTAATTCTAGAACGCTCACCACGCTCACCTATTAGGTTGGCAATGTGGGTAGGCCCTACCGGTCCTGGCCGGGCCATCAGTGTGTTCTCTTCTCTATACTCACTCAAATATGGTGACTCTTGGTCATTGTAGGCGAGTAGTGCTTCAGGTAAAACCATAATAGTAGGAAAAGATAGACCTTTCGGAAGTCGGAGATACTTCATGTAATTGGTTGGACCAAGAACTGCATTCTCGCATCTCGGAATCTGATCATTAGAATCCATGATAGAACGGATAATAATCTGAAGATATCTTTGAGATGGTACAAACGTTCTGTCTTTTGATGGCTTTGCTTTATCGGTGACCACCTCGATCAAATCATTCCAAACAGAAATTGCAAAGTCAATCTTCCGGTCAAAACCAATAGCATGGAACATCCTGATCACTGAAATACTGTCCGTGTCGACTCCCGTGTGCTTTGAAGTCATACATCTATTCACAGCATTGAATAGTGTGTAATAGATCGGCGTAGATAATTCCTTTTCAACTTTGATGTACTGGTTAGCACTTTATAATTCGGACGTGGATCATTGTAACCCATCAGCATAATATTCCGGCATAAATCTTCTTCAGACAACATATCTTCAAAATTAGAAGAATAAGGAAGATCAAGAACTGTCCGCAACCTTTTCAGAGTCAGCTTGGCATCAAAATGATCTACTTTCAGAGTAAAGTAGTTGTTCTATGGTACGTATTGGATGTTATGCCATACTTGTTGCAGATATGTTGGAACCCAGATACACTTAATCAAGATTAACAATCTGTTAGTGGAGTTTAGAGTTTGATGCGGAAGCGTATTAAACTAACAGATATGTTTGATAGATATTAGAACGCACATATATAAAGAAAACAGTAAGGAATAAAAAGGATTTCTTGAACAGTTACTGTTATTCAATATATAATAAGAACACGAAGAACAGATTAAGAACTGTTGGTGTGTGTGAGAATATAACACTCAGATATTTGACAATAAAGCTTGAGAGTATTAGTGATTCCTTGTGTTTTCGTCGTTAGGAAGATCTCAACATGAGACTTCCTTTTATACTACTCTTAGAAGACTATGAAGTTGGTCACTGTTCCTTTTACGGCATGAATAGTAAACTGGATGGTGTGAACAGTGGACTGGATGGTGTGAGCAGTTGTTTGAGCCATGTGCATTTAATGGAGCAGATGTACTATTGGTAAATGCATTAAATGGCGCAGACGTCTATTTTGTACCATGCCCTATTGAGTCCACTCAGAGCTTGACACGTGTTTTGACAGTACTTTTCCATGCAAGTTGATGAACGTATCCAGTAATATCTTCCAAGTCTTCATAGCAGACCACAGAGGCTCTGTAAGGCATTACAGAGGTTCTATGGTCTGACCTTCTGTGGAGCAGTCCACTTGTTTCCGAGTTGATCTTCTTCTTGCGCACTACAGAGGTTCTGTGATTACCTCTGTAGCTTCTGTGGCTTTCTGGACTTGATCTTCTGGAAGAAGTGGCAGAGCCTCTGTGAGAGGCTTTTCTATACTTAGCCTATTTTTCACTACTTCTAAGTATTTCTATGATTAGGAAGATTGAAGCTAACAATCTCCCCCTAAGTAGTGAAAAATAAAAATTTGACTTTGTGTTTAGTTAGGCTAAGTTAGATAAGACAGAGGTTAAACAATACCTCGAAATTTCTTTCATTTAGAAATATGCCAGAGGCATTTTACATTTGAGTACAATGAAAGATAAAACTTTGTTTGTAGAGATTGGAGGTCTGAGAATCAGATTTTGGCATCTTTGAAATCGTTGTAGCTTCTGTTGTCTCTGCCGACTTCTCTGATTTCTTTGTAGAATCTGATGCAGAGTTCTCTTAGGCGAATTGTTGCGTCAATCTCTCTTATGATTGTATCTGCAGCATCTTTTTCCATTTTCTTTGAACCTCTGTATTTCACAAGGCTTGCTCTGAACTTGTTCAGAGTATTTGTTGCGTACTTCTGACAGTCCATGCATACAAATAGTTTAGTTTCGCCTTGAGGGTTTTGAAATACTAACCCAAATCGTGGTTCTATGATGATTGAGTTTGGTATAGCGTCTGGTGGGCAGCGATCCTCTGGTGGTCGTAGATCCAGATGTTTGAGACCGAGATCCTTTCCCAGCTGGAAATCTATCATGCTGTAGAGCAGAAGCTTTTCCCTCATCGCTTTTCTCAATACTTGATAGGCTCTGGTGTTTGCCTCTGTGTTGTAGTTGTCCTTTGTCCATTGCAGAAGGTCAGGTAGATCGTATGGATTGATGTTTCTTAAGTCAGCATCAGCGAAGGTAGACTCTGAATTGTTCTCTCTTCTGACTTTGTAAAGATTGTACCTGACCCTTGGATAGGTTCTTGTGAAGGAGAATCTGCAGAAGATCACTTTTTTGATTTTGTGAATTGAGAAGACATCTGCTTTGGCTCTTGGCTTTGTTCTTGTGAAGATGTTCTCAAATTCTTCTCTGATCCTTGGATCTGTCACATGATCTATTGGATAGTTTGTCTGAAAGGATTGTTTGTAGAGGTATTTGTATACCACTTCTTCCATTTCTTCATGTGTTGGACCAGGTCGTGGAATTTGTCTTCTGAGACTCTCCATCTGTTGAACAACTTCTGCAGCTCTACCAGTTAAAGGAGTTTCTGACAGAGGCTTCAATCCATGTGCCCAGTCAACTTCTTCGGGTTTTGGGGTTTGAAAGGCGTCAAACGCACTTTTCATCAGTTTCTCTGTTGGCTTTGACAATGTTTTCTTCTTCTTAGGCTCCTCTGTCAGTATCCCTTTGCCTTTATCTTTTGTTGTCGTGGCAGAACCTGTTGCTTCTGTGGGATTTGAGGTTTACACTTCTGTAGGTTTGATGGAGGTTGCCTCTGTGGATTTTGACGATTTTGACTTAGAGGACTTTTGTGGCGATGGTTCTGTTGGCTTGACTTGCTCTGTAACCTCTGTTGGAGGTTGTTTGGTGACTTCTTCTGTGAGCTCAGTTTTTGTTGATGAAGTGTTTTCATTGAATCTTCTTGCCATTCTGAAAGCTAAAGTGAACCTGTGCCTTTCTTCTTCTCTCTTCACCATACGATCACTTATCGTTGTGTGCATCCTTTTCAGAATGTCAGAAGCAGAGGTCGTTGCTCTTTTTGGTTTGGTGGCAATCGACTTTCTTCTGGGTATGGTTTGGGGTGTTTCCACAGAGGTGGGTGTTTTCTCTGTGGTTGGTTCATCTGTTTCTTCCAAAGTAATTACCTCAGGGGTGGTAGTTGCCTCTGAGGTTTGCTTATCTGCTTCTGTAGTGTTGGGTTCTTCAGAGGTTGAATCCACAGAGATGGGTGTATTCTCTGTGGTTCTTTGAGTTTGTTGTTGGGTTTGTTCTGGAGGTGCTTGACTCAGAGGTTCTGCGGCTATTGGTGGACCTGTAAGTCCTCTGCTTGCAGTTTTCTCTGTAGTTTTCTCCCCCTCAGGATGATCTGATGGACCAGGATGGTCATCATCATCAGAGTCATCCTGACCCTTGTCTGATGTACCTTCTGCTCTGCAGGAAGCATCGGGTTTCTTTGGCATTGTGGCTCCAGCAGCGATCAGTTTCGCGCAGACATCATCACAGAGGCCAAGAAGAGTTGCTAGCTCTGCCTCTGTTTTGAATCTCATCCTTCCTACACTTTCTCTGAAATCTTTGACGAAGTTAGCATTGGCAGTGGTGAAGGAAAGGATGACTTCTGTCACTTGATTAGTCACGTTCTGCCCAAGCTCTGTCAGCTGTGCTCTTGTCATGTAGTCTTTGGGTTGCATCAGCATGGTATTTCGCATGGCTTTTTTGAACTTTTTGTAGGGCCTTCTGTAGATCTGCAGGAGTGATGCCCGTTGACACTGAAGTCTGTTTGTTCAATTGATCAAGGAACTTGATGATGGAGTTCTCAATTGAAGAAGGAATAGTTGTTGCGGCAGAAGTGGTGGATGCGGTAGCAGCAGACTTCATCTGTGAGATGGCAGTTTTCACCTCTGTGGACAGGTTGTCCATTTTGGTGTTCAGGTTAGCATTGCCAGTGATGTTGTCTCTGCAAAAGATTTGAAAGAGCTTTGCAACTCTTTCAAGGTTTGGTTCACAGAGGTCTCAAGGGTTTGGAACTCATCCCTTGTGACTTGTGTTCCGGTGGTAGCCTCTGGAGGAACACATTCGTCTCCAGAGTGAATCCCTGTTCCTGGGATACCTTCTTTCATTCCTGTTTGTATGTTGAGAATGGAAGGATTTCCTTCTGATCCTTGAGAAGAAACATGAGTTTCAATCCCTACAGAAGTTCTGAGAAGAACATTGTCCAAATCCACTCCAGAGGTGGGTATTGGAATATCCTTCTGTTGACTAGGAGACTTGTCTAGAGTCTCTTTGTCTTTGTGCTCTCTACTTCTCTCTGAAAGAAGTGTGGGTCTTAATAATTGTGTGTCAGAGGAAACAAATTCCTCTGTAGGGTGTT
This sequence comes from Saussurea involucrata, assembly GCA_033807775.1. Lineage (NCBI taxonomy): Eukaryota > Viridiplantae > Streptophyta > Magnoliopsida > Asterales > Asteraceae > Saussurea > Saussurea involucrata. The sequence goes on from CM066317.1 coordinate 55,573,452, forward strand.
CTTGTGTGATCTGGGGCGATTGATCATGAACATTAGGTGAGTCTCTTTGAGGAGACTCCCTAGGAATGGATTCCCCGGTTTCTGTGGGCACAGAGGTTGAAAGAGTAACCTCTGGCTGGATGGGTTGGGTTGGGATCGAGCTGTGCTGCTCTTTTTCAATAACTCCTTCTGCAGCTAGACTTGCGGAGTTAGAAATGTGGGTTGCACTGGGAGGGGGTGATTGATGTGTGCCTTCTTCAACTTCGGCATCTTTTCTTGTTTCTTCTACTGGTTCTGTGGAAGTTCCTTGCTCTGTGCGCAAGGAGTCATACATGTGATGAGATCCGTATAATCTCATGACATGAGGATGATAGAGACCTTTTCGTATCCAGATAGCCTCTTCTTCATCTGAATCTACCTCTGAGATTTCTATCCCTGTTTCTGTGGTTTCTTCTACAACCGTTGCCTCTGTAACTTTAGTTGTATTCCACTCAGCTTCGATTTGTTCTGTTTCTTCTGAAGCTTGGTTTGGACTTCTTCTGTGGACGTCCAATCCTTGAATGAAAGGGTTTTGTAAAATCACAGGGGTTTCGGCTGGTTGATTTCTGGGTGTTGTGTCATCTTCGTGTAGATGTGTGTCAATGCCAGAAATGAAGAAATCTTGTTCTTCTGGAGTGTGGTGGTCGAGAGGTTGTGCCGTCCACCCTGCTGTATTAAGGGTGTTTGCAATTTCGGGGTTCTGTAGGAAATCATTCAGGTCTCCTTGGTGAGCAAATCTATCTGGAGATTGATAGGGTGATTGATATCCTTCTTCTGTCATTCCTTCTTCTGCATCTTCTTCTTCTGCAGTTTCTCCCTCTATGATTTCCTCTTCTGCAATGGTAAACAACTTTTTAAGTGTTTTACCATGCTTCTTTTTGGTTTTCCTCCTTTTTGGTTTTGGTGCCCCTTCCTCTGTTGATTTGGATCTCTTCTTTTTCTGTTTTGTGAAAAGGGGAGGAGCAGAGGAGCCAATCTCTGTGGCATGGGGAGGTGAAGGTCGATCTTCTGTAGCGCTTGTTGAGGTGCCTTCTGCAGTTTTTCTCTTCTTTGCTTTTGGAGTAGATGCAGAGGTTCTTGATGAAGACTTCTTTCCCATTATTTCTGCGCGTTTGGCTATGAAGCTGAGCTGAATAGCCATGTGTTTTGCTAACTTTTGATCCTTTTCTGCTTGAGTGGAAAGAGGTTTTGCTATCATTGTTCCTAGGGGGACACCTAAACGCGGGGGTGTCATAGGACTCAGTTTTGGAGTTCTATGATCGCGTATATACTCTTTCTTAAGGGATATGTTCGATGCGTAGCGCAGAAGTTTCTTTGACAGAGGTCTGCAGTGTGAGTAGCCATCAGCATGATCAGTGGGGGTATTTTTGTTCATCGGGAACTGTTTGGGAGTTGGCCCTTCCATTGGCCAATTTTGGATTAGCAGCAGAGGTTCGAACAGTACTCCCAATATTCTTTGGAATTGCAGAGGTGGTAGAAAGTTGGGATCGTTCTCTTTGACCCTTTTCGAGTTGTTCTTTCTGTCGATGGTGTTTATGATCTCTTGCATCATTATGGTCGCATAATCTAGTGGAAGATCATAGTAAACCCCATACATGATGCTCAAGATTTGATGTGAGCTCTGGTCAATACTCCATATCTTTCCTGTCAGGCATCTGTTAAGAATAGAGAACAAAGTGTTCCACAGAGGTGGTAGTCGGCCTCTGCGGAAGTCATTTCTCTTCCGTAGTTGGGTGTTGTACCCAAGCATTTCCACGAATCGACAGAGCTCTTCGTCTGTTGGTTGCTCTGCATAACTTTTCAGTCCCAGAAGACCCCTTGTTGGTAGGTTGAATTCAAGTGAGAACATTGTTCTGTTAAACTTGATTTCAAGATGCTCAGATTTATCAGGTCTTGAAATGTACCCTTTGATAAGAGAATCGTCTTTATCAAATCGGCAGCTTTGCCAAAATTGGTTCAAATAACGGACTGGAATTCTGTTAGGGGTTCTTGATAGTAGAGGGAAGAGGATATGGTTTTCCATGATGTTCAGAAGTATGGCATGGGCTTCGCCGAATGTAGTGGGTGAGGGGACCAAATAGCAGTTGTTGGATTTGATAGGAAGAGTGGCTTCGAAATGATCCTTAGCTATGAAGTTTTTCAAGTGTGTCGTCGGAGCAAAGTCTGCGGAGTCCCCGGAAACTTGTTGTTCAATATCTCTTGCAAGGCTGGGGTTTTCAGAATGTTCTGAATGAGCAGGGGAGTTTTCCGTTGAGTTCGCCGGAGAGAGTTCAGAGGATGTAGCTCCAGAAGATGAAGCCATTTGCAAGTGTTTTGCAGGGTATCGCCGGAGAAGAAGATGAGAGTTTGTAAAAAGTTTTATGAGAGGGTAAGGTTTGTTTTTATAGGATGGTAAAACGGTAGACTTCGAAAGGGTAAAATATATGGCAATGGATTAAAGTTTGGAATCCGAACTCGAGTTTGAGCGGCGGGTTCAACTTACCAAAAAAAAACGTTCCATGTTTGCTCAATGAAAATGGGACACGTAGGCCATGTCAGAAGATGACAGGACGTCGTGCGCGGCCCATTAATGCTAGGCGCGTGGAGTTGTTCTTAGCCATATGAGTTTCACTCTCAGTAAAAGTAACCGTTATTACCACAGATAACAAAATGGCAGAACTTTTGTGTTTTACAGAAGCTCTGTGATTTTGAAAATCTGAGTTTTAACCTTCTCATATATCTCATTGACAAAATTAATAGGATTTTGTCAAGAAATTTTACTCACAGAGGTTTTGTAGCTCTGATGGAACTTGCAGAAGCTCTGTGAGAGCCAGCAGAAGCTCTATGAGAGAAAAAATCTTATAACTTGAATTCTATTAATTTTCTGATCATCCAATTTTTGATCTGTGTTAAGAGATGTTTTTCGCACATTTTTGAAGGTTGGTGTCCGATAAAACTATTTTGATAAACGTTTTGATCGAGAAGGTCATGGTGTGTGTTGTCGGTTTTCGAGATAACATTCCAAAAGATCGATAGAGGGTTAATTTGTGATCACAGAGCATATTTCCTGCAGAAGCTCTGTTGAGCTCAGCAGAAGCTCTATGACCTTAAATTTCTCCTATTTCGAATTTTGTTAAATCTTTTGAACTTTTGATTTTTGAAATGTTATTCACAGTATATTTAGGACATATTTGACAATTCTTGTCCTAGAAAACTGTTTTCTAAAAACCTTTCATGCGAGAGACATACCTTTTGGTTCTTCTGTTCTCGGCAGTTTTGTCTTTCTTCTGTCGATGGAGAATTATCGACATTCTTCTTCGGCTTTCCTTTGAGAGATTTTACCTCTGTAGATCATCTCAGGGCCCCTTTTGCTCCCCCTTGATCTAATCACTTCTGTAGATCAAGAATTTTCCTTTTGCTCCCCCTTGATCTAATCACCTCTGTAGATCAAGTAATTTCCTTTTGCTCCCCCTTGACCTAATCACCTCTGTAGATCAAGTAATTTCCTTTTGCTCCCCCTTTGACCTATGCTTGGATCAAAGAATGATAAGTTTTGCATAGAACATAGGTCATGGTTTTTCAGAGGTTCTGTAGGGGTCGTCAGAGGTTCTGAGTTGACTTACATAAGCTCTGTGATTTTAAGAACTATTTAAGGTTTTAAGAATTTACATACAGAAGTAGAATCAATCAAAGCAATAAATTAAGCAATGTATTTACTTATTATTTACAGAATATAAAACTATACTTACTGAGGATTTTCACACCATGTTAATCATTCCTATCTTACCCACCAAGAAGTTGAATCTTTTCTCGTCTAGTGCTTTGGTGAATAAGTCAGCGAGTTGATATTCTGTGGGCACAAAATGCATTTCGATTGTACCGTATTCAACATGATGTTTCAAGAAGTGATACCTTATATCGATATGCTTGGTTTTTGAGTGTTGCACAGGGTTGGCAGAGATAGCAATGGCACTTTTGGAATCGCAGAAGATGGGTATTTTGAACAGAATGTGGCCGTAGTCTTTTAGCTGAGTCTTCATCCATATAACTTGAGAACAACAGCTAGCGGCAGCAACATATTCAGCTTCTGCAGTGGATGTGGAAACACAATTCTGCTTCTTGGAGGTCCAACTGACTAGTTTACCACCTAGGAATTGACAACTCCCAGAGGTACTCTTTCTGTCGAGCATGCATCCTCCATAGTCTGAATCTGTATAAGCTTTAAGACCAAAACCAGAGTTCTGTGGATACCAGAGACCAAGTTTTTTGGTCCCTTTTAGGTATCTAAAGATTCTCTTTACGGCATCATAATGTGATTTCTTTGGATTAGCTTGATAGCGTGCACATAGACATGTGGCATGCATAATTTCAGGTATGCTTGATGTTAAGTATAACAGAGATCCAATCATGCCTCTGTAGAGAGTGCATTCTACAGAGATGCCATTTGAATCTAAGAATAACTTGTTTCCAGTGGCCATTGGAGTTTTCATTGCAGAGGCATCAGAGAAGCTATACTTGGAAAGACTGTCAGAGACATATTTAGCTTGATTTATAAAAATTCCCTCTGATGATTGTTTGACTTGGAGTCCGAGGAAGAAAGTTAATTCTCCCATCATACTCATTTCAAACTCACTCTGCATGAGTTTTTCAAATCTTTTACACTCTTCTGAATTAGTAGACCCAAAAATTATGTCATCTACGTATATTTGTACAAGCATTATCTCACTACTTTTGCGTTTATAGAATAAGGTAGTATCTGTTGTACCTCTGTTGTAACCATTGACTAGAAGAAAGGTAGAAAGTCGTTCATACCATGCTCGTGGAGCCTGTTTCAGTCCATATAAAGCTTTTTCAAGGTAGTATACATGCCTTGGAAACTTTGAGCTTTCAAATCTTGGTGGCTGATTAACGTAGACCTCTTCTTGGATTTCACCGTTGAGAAAAGCTGATTTTACGTCCATCTGATAGACTTTAAAACCTCTGTGGGCTGCGAAGGCTAAGAATATTCTTATTGCTTCGAGCCGTGCGACAGGGGCAAAAGTTTCATCGTAGTCTATGCCTTCTTCTTGTCTATATCCCTTTGCTACTAATCTTGCTTTATTTCTGATGACCACTCCATCTTCATCCTTCTTATTTCTGTAGACCCATTTAGTCCCAATGGCCTGTTTTCCTCTTGGCAGAGGTACTAGAGTCCATACTCTGTTTCGCTCAAATTGCAAAAGTTCTTCTTGCATGGCGTCTACCCAGTTTGGGTCATCTAGGGCTTCAGAAATCTTCTTTGGTTCTATCACACTAATAAAATTTGTAAAGAAACAAAAGTTAGCAGTGGCAGACCTTGTTTTTACTGCGTCAGAAGGTTCTCCGATTATTTGGCTTGGAGGATGGCTTTTTGTCCATTGAGTTGTGCGTGGAAGATGATCATCAATGTCATTCAGACTTTCTTTAGAGACTTCTTGTGTTTCTTCTTGTGTAGCCTCTGTTGTTCTTCGTGCCTTGGTAGTTGATTCTACCGTTTGTGGAATGATTGGTATGAGTGGTGGTGGAGTTTGTTCCTCTGAGGACGTATAGTCTTGGTCCTCGATTTCCTCTGTAATTGGTTCTTCTGTGGTTTGTGCAGCTTCTGTGGTCGTTTTCCTTGATGTTTCATCTTCTGCACTTTCTTCTGCTTCGGGCTTCGGCAATTGCATCTGTAGTATGTACAGAAGAAGATGAAGCATTATTAGGACCAGTTAGAGACAAACCTGTAGGATTTTGTCCGACAGAGGATGGTTCTTCAGAAACCCTGATTGTTCCAACAGAAGGATCAATGTTTTCGTTGAGCATCTCTAAAAATAGAAGATCCAAGTCTTCTTTTGCTCGTGAGATGACAGAGGATTTCCCTTTAATTCCGAGTTCTGAACTGATTTGTTCAGAAGTCATTTGGAATGAATCATCAAAAGAAACATTGATGCTTTCTACAATCTTGTGAGATTTTGTAAGGAATGTTCTGTAGGCTTTGGAAGTGGCAGAGTATCCAATGAATTTGCCTTCATCGGCTTTTACATCAAACTTTCCTCTTAAATCTCTGTCGTTTAAGACGAAGCATTTGCATCCGAATACATGGAAAAATTTGATGTTTGGCCGCCGTTTGTTAATCAATTCGTAAGGCGTCTTGAGGTGTCTTTTCACAATGGTTGATCGATTTTGAGTATATCACGCAGTAGAAATTGCTTCTGCCCAAAAGTTCATTGATAATCCGCATGCTGACATCATAGTTCTTGCGGCTTCCACAAGTGTTCGATTTTTTCTTTCGACAACACCGTTCTGTTGTGGAGTGCGAGCTGCAGAGAAGTTCTGTGATATTCCTTCTGTTGAAAGATAGGCTTCAATGACAGAGTTTTTAAATTATGTGCCATTGTCACTTCTTAACTTCTGTATTCTGCAATTATAAAGAACATGGATTCTTTTCATTAGATTTATCAATATATTTGGAACATATGATTTCTTTCTAACGAATTCAATCCATGTGAAACGCGAATACTCATCAATTAGGACAAGTATGTATTTCTTGCCACCTAGGCTCTGTATGGCAATGGGACCGCAGAGGTCGACATGAAGCATGTACAGAGGTCTAGTGCAAGATACATCTGTTTTGCCTTTGTGGGAAGCTCTTTTGAGTTTTCCCATCTCACAGGCAGAACATAAATGATCCTTATTGAATTTAACATTTGGCAAACCTTTAACTAGATCAAGTTTGACCAGTTTTTCCAATGTGTGAAAATTTAAGTGACAGAACCTGTTGTGCCATAACCAGGCTTCTTCACTTTTGCAGGCAACAAGGCAAACTTTGTCTTTGTTCTTTGAGTTGAAGTTCATTAGATATAGATCACCTATTCTTTCAGCTGGCAGAAGTTCCATACTTGTTTCTTCACTTTGTAGAGAGCAGAAGGTTCTTTTGAACAACACATTGAATCCTGTATCACAAAGTTGACTTACACTGAGTAGGTTGTGCTTAAGGCCATCCACATATGCAACTTTGTATACAGAAACGTCTTCTTTCCTTATGACTCCATAGCCTTTTATGTGTCCTTTCTTGTTGTCTCCAAAAGTCACAGATCCACCATCTTGTGTTTCTTTGTACGTGGATAGTGCACTTCTGTCACCAGTCATGTGCCTTGAGCATCCGGAGTCTAGATACCAGATTGGCACATACTTCTTCTGCAGGACAATCACAGAGATTTAGGTACCCATATCCATATGGGTCCAATATTGTTAGAGTTTTTCAAGTTTGCCTTGGCATTCTTGAAATACATTTTGTTCTCTGCAGAAGAGTCAGATTGTTTCTTTGTGGGATTTGACTTTTGAATTGTCGTAGAGAGTAAACAGACTTGACTTGAAAAATGATTATTAAGTTTAGACATAAGATCAAAGCAATGACAGTATTGAATATGAGATGTAATTTGCTTGAACTTTTCATTGAACTTTTTAAACTCAGCCACAGAGGCATTACATTCTTTCTTTACATTAGATTTCCTATTACTAGAAGATCTATGAATACTCGAATGTTGTTTGCAAAAGCTCTGTTTAGGACCTGCCTTCTGTGGGTTGCTTCTGTGGTGAACTTCTTTTATCACTGTCACAGAAGAAAAAGATTTATTAACCTTGGGTTTTGAAAATCTAGAACTTATAGGATCAATAGAGGTCTTCTGTAACATTTTAAGCTCAGCAGAGGTTTTGATATGTAGATTCAATTTTAGAAAATCTTGGCAGATTGGAATCTCTGTGAGTTTCTCTTTTGGAGAAATAGTTCTGTGAGGAACTTCAGAGGAGAATTTGACATCCTCTGTGTCACAGTGAATTATCCCTGATTTGAAATCAGTCTCTGAGTTGTCAGAGGATGAATCGTCCTCATATACAGAGGTTGAGTCAATTCTTTCAATAGAGGCTGGATTTTCTGAGCATGTATCGTACGAGCTTTCTTCCTCTGTAGAATAGTTTTCATAGATTGCAGAGGTTTCTAATAAGATTTCTTCAGTGAGAGTTTTATCTATAGAAGATGTACATAAATTTTCTAAAACGCTTGATTTCCATATTTCCAAAATTTCTTTTTCAATTAAATTTTTAAAGTTTTCTTCTGAAAAAATGGGTTTAAACTCAGGAGCTTCTGCTGATAATTTCTTTTCAACGTTTATCAAACAGACAAAAGCAACCTGTGTTTGGGTCTCTGGTTTACCAAACTTGAAGATACCAATCTGATCTTTTGTTTTCAGATATTTCTTTGGTTTGATACCTCTATTGACAGAGGTTGAAGATGATGAGTCTGTGTTTTCAAACCACACGTTAATCATCTTCTTATGTTTCTTCAAGTAAGGATCCACAGAGATTTTCGCCCGTTTGCTTACAGAGATTAGATTTGGAAAATCTGGTTTGTTTGTTTTTCCAATCACAAATAACGAGGACAAAGGTTTGTTTCTTTTGCCTTCAACACCTAGGGTGATATCATCATACCCTATTCCTCGTCTTCCTATTTGTGAGTTTATTTTTTCATAAACTTTCTGTGCATCTTTATAGTTTTTAAGCAAAACTTCTCTTCTGAGTAAATCTTGCCATAATACCTCTCTTTCTCTTTGAAAGTATTCTTTAAGAGCTCTTATGTCAGTAGTTTCGCTCCTTGAAACTGAAAGTTCTTTTGTTTTATCTTTTAAAGTATTGGTTAATTCAGAAATTTGTTTTTTTAAAGGATCTAGAGTTTTGTTCCAATTCTTTTCTATTCTCTCTTTTTCCTCAAAAATCTTTGCTTTTTCTTGAGTGAGAAGTCGTACTTCTCTCTCATTGAAAGTGAGTCTTTTCTGAATACTTTGATTTATCTCTTTCAGTTCAATTAATTCAGTGTTAATTCTAAGTGTATTATCATCTACAGAGGTAATACAAGAGTTGGAATTTGAAGTAGATACCTCAGAGTCAGTGCAGGAGTCGACTTCTGCCATGCCACAGAAGAGGGCATTAGCGGTATGTTCATCGTCAGAAGTAGAGTCTGACTGGAAGTCTTCTGTGTTCTCCTCAGAATGTCCTTTTGCCATTAAGGATTTTTGAGCATAATATTCGGCTTTCTTTTTGTAGAAAGCAGAGTCCCTCTGTGGGCGATTTGATCTGCTTCTGCATTCATTCGCAAAATGGCCTGGTTTGCCGCAGTTAAAACATCCTTGAGGAGTGTTTCCTGTTCGATCATTGGACTTCTGTAGGTCTCCACCTTTCTCTGATCTACATTCATTTGCATAGTGACCAGGTTTGCCGCATTTGTAGCATTCTTGTTGCGTGTGGCTTACCGAGTCATCTGACCTCTGTCGGTCATTCCCTCTGTAATTTCTATCGTTTGACCTCTGTCGGCCACTTGATTCTTCTCCTCTTCTGTTGTCTCTTCTGTCATCCTGGTTTTCTCTATCATATCTTTCATTTCCGGAACCTCTTCTGTTTCCTCTGAACTCTTTTGTCAATAGAGCTAAAGATTTAGCTAGTGACGCAAGAGTTATTTCCTTTTCTGCTTGCTCTTCTTCTTCACTGTCAATTATCACCATCTTCTTCTTCTTCTTCTCCTTCTTCTTCTCCTCTGTGGCTTTATCATTTCTTGGTCTCTGTGCATCCTCTTTAGTTTTACTAACCAATGCATATGGTGCAATGGTTAGTGTTTTAGCCTGTGCTATCTGAGGTTCTTGTGCGGCTAATGTTCCGTAAAGATCAGAGAGAGTCCAGGTGTCTAGATCCTGATTTGTCTGTAGGGACATAGACAGCTGGAGCCATTCTTCATTTAGACTTTTTAAAAACATGACATTGTTTTCTTCAGAAGTTCTGTCAATGCCTGATTTTCTGCACTGGTTGATTAGAGAGTTGAATCTGTCGTATATTGTTTGCAGAGATTCTGTTGCAGAGGCTTTGAATGCGTGATATTCATTGATGTACTGTGCTCTTCGGTTTTTTTGTGTTTTAGCACCTCCTTCCAACTGTCTTTCCAGTTCTTTCCACAGATCATGAGCTGTTTCACATGAATCCAAGGATTGAAAGAGTTCGTTGGGTATTGCCATAATTAATGTCCTCTTGGTTTTCTGAGCAACTTCATCTTCTGCTTTATATTCGGTTGACCACTCCCCTTTTGGCTTTGGTTTTTGATGTTCGGGGATTTCGGCAGATTCAGCAGTAGCAGGTATACGAGGTACTACTGTCATGGGAATAGGAGGAGGATTGTACAGATATTGTACTTGATTTTTTTCAGTGCCCTCGAAAAAATGGACCATTCTTATTTTCCACTGAGGATACTCATCTCGAAGGAGAGTAGGAGGTTTAGTGAGAGAACCAATAGTAAAGAAATTATTTGTATTTGTCATTTGAAGATTTTAGAAAGAAAGTATGACTAAAGAGTTACTTCGATGAGCTTGAAGATTTTCTGGGTTTAAGCAGTTTCCAGACACAATTTTAAATCTCAATAATATCTATCAAGAGTCTTGATAAGTGGATCACTTGATATTGAAAATCAAGGAAGGCTCTGATACCAATTGTTGGAACCCAGATACACTTAATCAAGATTAACAATCTGTTAGTGGAGTTTAGAGTTTGATGCGGAAGCGTATTAAACTAACAGATATGTTTGATAGATATTAGAACGCACATATATAAAGAAAACAGTAAGGAATAAAAAGGATTTCTTGAACAGTTACTGTTATTCAATATATAATAAGAACACGAAGAACAGATTAAGAACTGTTGGTGTGTGTGAGAATATAACACTCAGATATTTGACAATAAAGCTTGAGAGTATTAGTGATTCCTTGTGTTTTCGTCGTTAGGAAGGTCTCAACATGAGACTTCCTTTTATACTACTCTTAGAAGACTATGAAGTTGGTCACTGTTCCTTTTACGGCATGAATAGTAAACTGGATGGTGTGAACAGTGGACTGGATGGTGTGAGCAGTTGTTTGAGCCATGCGCATTTAATGGAGCAGATGTACTATTGGTAAATGCATTAAATGGCGCAGACGTCTATTTTGTACCATGCCCTATTGAGTCCACTCAGAGCTTGACACGTGTTTTGACAGTACTTTTCCATGCAAGTTGATGAACGTATCCAGTAATATCTTCCAAGTCTTCATAGCAGACCACAGAGGCTCTGTAAGGCATTACAGAGGTTCTATGGTCTGACCTTCTGTGGAGCAGTCCACTTGTTTCCGAGTTGATCTTCTTCTTGCGCACTACAGAGGTTCTGTGATTACCTCTGTAGCTTCTGTGGCTTTCTGGACTTGATCTTCTGGAAGAAGTGGCAGAGCCTCTGTGAGAGGCTTTTCTATACTTAGCCTATTTTTCACTACTTCTAAGTATTTCTATGATTAGGAAGATTGAAGCTAACAAGATAGATTTCCGGAACTTGTTGAGTTCTTTCAAGAGCAATACGAAGCGGGTGACCTTTGAGTATTTCCATAATAAGATGATAATCCATAGTGACATTGACATCTAGAGTGTAGTTGTTCGGCTTTAGATCCTTCTTATCTCTTGGAAGAATAAGTTCAGCATCTAAATCTCGAGCGTTCACTGATGGATGTGATGAACGATGAGACGGGAACACTGTGTTCTCGTCAGAAGAATTACCATCACCCTGCTCTTGCAAATGTGCCATGGTCTATGATTGACAGTGTAAGACCATATGGATATCAGTGCTTTTTCACCACAAACTTTTCAAAAATTTCCTAAGTATGGGCCACTGTCGTACAAAACATCAAGTCGCATGACTTTACTAGTCGGACAAATCTATGAATGTCGTACAAGCTGTGTGCGACAGTTATGAATGTCAGTTGTATGCGACAGTTTTGAATGTGAAGAACTGTTGGATCCCAGATACAACAAGTAACAATAATAATAGCAATATATTGAATGATTGAGAGTTTACAAGATAAGATTGAAGAACACTCTCTTACAAAATGAAGCTCTCTCTTTCTATACGTATGAAACTAGAAATTAGAGGCTGGGAGATTTTAGAGGCTTAACCTAAAATCTAACAAAGATACACATTAAGTACTAAGGTTTTATGGCCTAAGCCCATTAGCAACTAAAGCCCACATATTTAATTTGGGCTTTTACAATTAAAACAAGTAATCTTGAATACAATATAAAATAAAAGCTAACAATCTCCCCCTTTGTATTCAAGATTAAAAATAGCCCGATCTTCCACAAGGTCAGTTGCTTCAATTCCTTCTTTCACTCCCCCTTGATCGTTGCATACTCCTCTTTGATCTTTGCGTACTCCCCCTTGACTGTTGCATGGCTTTTCTGGTCTCAGCTATCTCTCAAACGATCAAAGAATGATTTGATGTGCGGAAGCTTGTTTAACCAGTTTGAGTAGTAACCGCCAGCTAGGAGATGAAGAGTAGCAAATACATTCTGCTCATGAGAATCTGCATTAAAGAATAAGTAATCAGGGGTAATCATCTAACATAGAAGCACAATAGCAACTATTATCACAACAATTTATAAAAATTTGTGTGGCCTATGCTCAGAGTTGGCAATGATGAAGCTCTGACAGGACTTCCAGTTATCATTGAAGTAAATTAAAAAATAAACTTCTCAAACTGTTCTTGGCAATATCACATAGATATGCATGTGGAATCACAAAGATTCGTGATATTGTGTGGAAGAAAAATAGAATATTATCTATTAGGCTCAAAAGTGTGCATGAGTGAAGTGTGAAGGTGGGGCAACTTTCCTTCTTTTCAATATCCAACCTTCCAAAGAAATATCAGATAGCATATGTGCTGCTTCCCCGTGGAAAAGTGAAACAGTTCCTTGTGGAGAAGGAAGTGAGTAGCTGGTGGGGTTAAGACAAGAGTTGGCATGGGCTCACTGCCTATTTCAATGACAATCACCAAAAATTTGTGATAATTCAGAAATGTGGTTTGCCCGGCTCAGAAAAAAAGTTGGTGCAGAGTTTATAATTCTTTTGACTCTGTTCTCACACCCTCTTTCTTTTTATCATGTAGCTCACATCTAACCAAACTCTCTTTTCAATTTTTACCTCTTAAGCACAATGAGAAAAACTCAGAGAGTTATCTCCCCCACTCTTTGATGTAGACCCTTCACCTCTCAAACACTCAAGGTTTACTTCTTAGGTAGGAAACACAGGTTTAAGTGATCCATAGAAGTACTATAAAGCTCACACATTGATCCCATGAAATTGTTGTCCTAAAGATTGTATTGTTCCACACACTGACTATTTTTAGTCTCAGAAAAGCATTTAAAATACAACTTCTATATTTGAAAAAGCATTTTGGCATCTAGAAGTGGTTTGACCATTTGAAAGAGGTTTTATCATTTTAAAGATGGCTATTCTCTAAAAATGATGATGAGTTTAAAGGTTTAGAAAATTTACCTTTACATGAACATGGTCAGATCTGATTTGTTTTCTCCCCCTCAAATTGAGCAGTAAATTTCATTTAAGCCATCCTCTAAAAATGATGAAAGGTTTAGAAATTTTACCTTTACACGAACATGGTCAGATCTGATTTGTTTTCTCCCCCTCAAATTGAGCAGTAAATTTCATTTAAGCTCAATTTGAAATCAGATATCCTATAAGAATCAGAAAGTTGGTAATCATCTTTGATGATTCCACATTTGTTAGGAATATCCAACAGCACAAATAGTTCCACTTAAAAAAAATACAAGGTGCGGGGGATCAGAGTTTAGAAATTACCAGCCAAAACTCTGATTTGAACATATCTGAAGTACTGGTCCTGCACTGAATTATGTAGAAACAACATTTAGTTGAAGTCCTGGTTCTATACCGATGTGTATAGAAGCAACTTCTGGTAAGACACTGGTTCTACACTGATTTATGTAGAAACACAAGTCTGAGCATTAAAATATCTTCTGATTTCAACCTCTGAAATTTGATTCATCATCTGAATTTTGTGTTTGATCTCTGAATTTTACTGTTTCTGCTGCACAGGTTTGGGATCTTCCTGAAAACTTTTCTGTTTTTGAACAGCAGCATACCAACAGGAAGCAGCAACAGCAACTTGCTGATTAAGCACACTCAAACAGACAGAACAGGTCTGAAGTATGCACAATTTGCTCATTCTGCTGCATACTCTGCTTAAGAACACATAATCTGATGATTTTGTTCCTGAAAAAATACACTCAGATTAGCACAGTTCTAACTTTTAAATTAGAGGAGAAATACACAGAGCTTTAAACATGAATAACAGAGGAGTAAGTGACAATCAATATGTCACAATAGCAGCATGAAACCGTGAAGAACCGTTGAGAGAACAACGTTCTTGAAAGCAGAAAGAGCACGAGTGAAATGCAATGATTTCGGTCCAGCAAGAGTCCATTGACTTTGACACAGATTATGACCATTAAGCACACTGATTCAGCCCAAACTCAAAACATGAAGAAGTTTCATCTGTATCTTAGGAATTCAACGCAACTGAAATCATGTTGAAAGTTCAGGATACACTCTTACAATCAAATATGAACAATTAAGATTGTATTCACAGCAACTGGTCATATGATTTATTAACAATCTGTGAATTACAAGATATTACAATGAATTTCTCTAAATGGATTCACCAAAGATTATATCAAAGATTCTTTAAAGATTAGCCAAAGATTCTCTTAGTTACAGTTGCTAACTCCTATATATACTGTAGAGAATAGCTAAAGCTACAGTACATATAAGAAACAGACTAATAGAACAATTACACGTGTCCTAATTAGTAACTGAATATAACAGATAATATCCCAAGATATGAATTCTGAACATACTTCTGAATAAGCGCTTCAGAACATTTGTCTTCATAGTCAGAAGTTCTGAGTCTCCTACTCAGAACTCTGAACCTTCTAGTCAGAATCCAACACTTAGAATCTTTTTGAGATTTCTCACTCAGAACTTCTGAGTCTTCTACTCAGAACTTCTGAGTCTTCTGAGTCTTCTTTAGTCTTCTTACTCAGAACTCAACACTTGTGTTTTTGACAAAACTCTAGACCTAACAATCTCCCCCTTTTTGTCAAACACACTTGTACTATTCATCATCAAATTCTTAGAGCATGAACAATCTTCAGAAGGAGCTCTTCTGAATGTTTTGACAACTTTTGCTCAGAATTCTGAATAATCTGAGTTAACAACTTCTGGTCAGTCTTTAATCAGCAGCAGCAACGATTTCCAAATTGATTTCTGTTATATATTTGCTTTTTCTTTGCTCCCTCTTGAAATGACAATTCTCATCTTCATTTCAGCTTTCATAAGATTTCTTTATAAGAAACAACCGATCAGTTTCCTTTTCCTCTTCTTCTTCTTAAAATAACATTTCTCTCTTTTGTTATTTCTGTACAAAAACCATATCAATCTTCAAAATCTTTAGCTTTTCTCCCCCTAAAGTTTTGGAAAGCAAAATCATCTTCAAAATCTTTAGCTTTTCTCCCCCTTGATTTTCAAAACTTTAGCGATGCTTTTTCTTCGAATGAAGTCTATGCTTTTTCTCCTCCTTAATGAATAACCTTGCTCCCCCTCAAAATAAGAATTCTGTAGCAGTTTGTTTTCTCCCCCTGAAAGTATGCATATATTTCATTAAAATTATTCATTTCAAATATAGTGCTTTAATGAAAACATTTATACAAGGAAAATAAGATTCACTGAACTATACTTGATAACTACTAACATTTGATCATCTGAAAATTTTACAAAAGAAATCCAACTTAATGAAATTTAACAGATTTTTCAATCAAATGAAATCAAATGCATGTGTTTGGATTCAAATACAAGTCATCATTGCATATCAAGTTAAAAAAAATGTTCAGTTTCAATCCCTTTATTAAATCTATTTGGTGTGCTTAGCATGCGAAATATGATTAGCTTCAAGCATATGCAATTCTAAAAACATATACGAATACTTTGCTCTACTCACACTATTTGTCCAAAATCAGGATTTTCACAAATTTACAGGTTTATTGCGACTTTGTATTTTCCCAAAGTTTCAAGAGATGTGTGCTCATTGGCATCTTTTAATTTTGTGCTCATTGACATCTTTTAATTTTGTGCACATTGGCATCTTTTAATCAAAAAGTTTAGTAAGAATAAGATACATCGTTAAACATGACTTTCTATCTGGTTCTATTGCAGGATTTGGGTCAGCATATCCCAGACCAGTTGGTCTTAGGTGCTAGGTGACAAGCACCCCATGGAACTTAATTTCCCAAACCAGAAAGGCCACATCGATATATCTTAAACCCATTTGTACCAGTAGAACATGGCTTTCTATCTGGTTCTATTGCAGGATTTGGGTCAGCCGATCCCAGACCAGTTGATCTTAGGGACTAGGTGACTAGCACCCCTTAGGACTTACTCTCCCAAACCAGAAAGGCCACAGGTACAAACTTTCAAACTAAATGATTTTATATATATTTATATTTCATCTCAATCACTTGGTACTAAAACGTAGTACTTCCCCCATATTTTTGTTTCCATCCAACATTCTGACATTTAGGCTTTTTGAACATTATATTCTATATAAGTATAGATTTCATAACATTGAGCATTCGACATAATTTCATTCATGTTTTGCTTACCTTTCGATTTAATTCAGAAGTGAAAGTTGAAACAAATATAGCTCAGATAATACAAAATACTTGTAAAATCACTCTTTGACACACATTTATTCATTGAATGAAAAAAAATTCATATCATTGAATTAAATTTGTTAAGATTCAAACATTCAAAGCAATAGAAATAAACGTAATGCAATGTTACCTTTCACCACTTGTTCCTTGAAACAGAAAAATATGACAGTTAAGGATATCACCTGAGAAGTATGAGTTCTAAACTGATTTGTTTAGAAGTCTTAGTCTCTGAAGTACGGTCCTGAACTGAATTATTCAGAAGCCATGGTCATTTAAGTACGGGTTTTGAACTGATATGTTCAAAAACCTACAACGTTGAATCACGGGTTTTGAACATTATCTTGAAACAATCAGATCAAATTTTGAGTCAATGCTTCCTCTGAAATCAAGATAATCCTGCAAAATCAAGAGATTTTGGTAATCATCTACGATGATTCCTCATTAGTTATCAAAAAAAAAATCTGAGTAGTAGAGTCAGAATTCTGATTAGAAGAGTCAGAATTATGAGTAACTTGCTCAAAATTCTAAGTATCAGAGTCAAAATTCTGATTAGTTGAGTCAGAATTCTGAGTAGTGGAGTCAGAATTCTGAGTAGTAGAGTCAGAACTTCTGAGTAACAGAGTCAGAATTCTGATAAAACTATCCAGAGAAAATGCCTTAGAAAAATGTTTGGATTTTGTGATTTTTGAACATTCTGAACTTCAAATCACCATAACTTGCTCAAAAATCAGAATTTTTCAACCAAAATTTGCAGGGTTGCTTAAAATGTGATTCTGAACACATTCTCTGGAAATGTTTTCTACTAAAAACACCCACAACTATGAGTTCGATTACACCACAGTAAACTGAACTTTTTTTTTAAAAAAATGCTTCAAAATCAACAAATTGATCTGTATGAATCAGAAATCCATAATCAAGATGAGACAAATTGTAAGTCCATAATCACATTCAGACCGAGTTTTGGACTGAATTATCCAAAAGTCAATATTCTCAATTAAGCACAACATCTGTTTTCAGTCATGTGTCGGTATGGATCATTCATTCAGCTCTACACATGAATAACCTGCAAAACAGATTAAGTTGACTTTGGTACCCATATGAACTTGGGTCCAGGTTTGTTAGGTGCAGTGGTATATGCAGATATTCTATAAGAACCATACCAGTGCTGAATAAAATTCTTGTTCACAAAATCATCAGTCCCACAATATGAACAACAAAGTTTCTTTTGTGCAATTCTGACTAATTGATTTACAGAATAAATCACATCAGGTTTAACAAAAGATTTTCTTTGAAATGTATTGTTCTTCTTGACATTTGAATTAGGAACTTTTGATTTTGGCACTTCTTTCTTGGAAGTAGTTCCTTTAACTCTCCATTCCATTTTTATCTTTTTAAAAGAACAATTATAAGATTTATCAATAGCAGAATCATAAAACAGATTAGAAGAACGAATCTGATCTTTTGAACTATGATTTGATTTGTCAACAACTTTTGTTTCAAATTCTTTAAACTTTTTAACATACAAATCAAACCTTGACTGCAAATCAGATTTGGACTTCCTCTCTATCATGATTTTAGTTGATAAATCAGATAATTTCTTAATAAGCCTCCTTATCTCCAAATGAAAAACTTTCTTTTCCTTCTCAAACTCATCTTTTAAGCATTTTTCTTTAAAACCATTTACCTTCTTCTTTTCAGTCTCTTTCCTTCCATCTTCTAACTCTTTCTCCAACTCATTGATTTTTACAGAAAACTCATTTAACATTCCTGTTTTCTTTTTCTCAAAACCATTCTTTTCTTTTTGAAAAACATTTTTCTTGCATTCAAATTCTTTTCTTTCTTTTGCAAGAATTTTCTCCAAATCAGAAATTTTCAAAGATAATTCAACAGACTTTGTTTCAAAACCTTTCCTCTCAATTTGAAAGTCTCTTCTCTCTTTCTCAAATTTCACTCTTTCAAGTATAAGAACTTGTTCAAAATCATAGATCTGTTTCAAGAGTTGACAATTTTTCATTTCACATGATTTGATTCTATTTTCAGACTCTGTCAACATCTTTCTTCTAAAATTGCCTTTCTCTTTCAAATCAACATTCTCTTTTTCTAACAACTTTATGTTTTCTTGAACCTTTTCAAAATCCTTTAGAAAATCAGATTTCTCTTTTTGCAAAATCTTTATAACTTTTGCATATTCGTCTTGTTTTGCTTGAAGATTAGCAATCTTGCTTTCAAAATGAACAATCTCAATTTTTAGTTCAGAAATTGTTTCTTTTGCTTTTACAGGACTTAATTTTTGTAAATTGTCTGAACTGGTTATAGAAATTGCAGGTCTCACAAAAACTTCAATAATCTCAGGCATGATGAAATGACAAATTCGAATATCAACTATGAATTATGATAAAAAATGAGAATCAACACAAATCTAGAACATGCAAGAATTAATCAAATCTGTCACATGCATTTCATCAAACAGTTAGAGTACATGAATTAATGAAATCTTCTTTTCAACAAAAAATTTGAATACTAATCAACATGCAACAGATATAATCACCTTGATCAAGAAACCAATCAAGAATTTCGAAAACATACCTGTGATCTCTGTTTAATTTTGAGAATTAATCAGCATAGAGAGAAAATCTTTGGATGACTTGATTGTAAGATATCGATTCAACAGAAAGACAAATTCAAATTTCTTGAATCAATGATAGAAATGAATTCAAGAATTGTAAGGAATTCAAGAATTGTTAGCAGCAGCGGAATCAATTGTCGAATTGATCAAGAAACTTCAAGAACGCGATCAAACACACTCTTGGACGAATTTGTTTGTTGATTGGCTCTGATACCAATTGAAAGTTCAGGATACACTCTTACAATCAAATATGAACAATTAAGATTGTATTCACAGCAACTGGTCATATGATTTATTAACAATCTGTGAATTACAAGATATTACAATGAATTTCTCTAAATGGATTCACCAAAGATTATATCAAAGATTCTTTAAAGATTAGGCAAAGATTCTCTTAGTTACAGTTGCTAACTCCTATATATACTGTAGAGAATAGCTAAAGCTACAGTACATATAAGAAACAGACTAATAGAACAATTACACGTGTCCTAATTAGTAACTGAATATAACAGATAATATCCCAAGATATGAATTCTGAACATACTTCTGAATAAGCGCTTCAGAACATTTGTCTTCATAGTCAGAAGTTCTGAGTCTCCTACTCAGAACTCTGAACCTTCTAGTCAGAATCCAACACTTAGAATCTTTTTGAGATTTCTCACTCAGAACTTCTGAGTCTTCTACTCAGAACTTCTGAGTCTTCTGAGTCTTCTTTAGTCTTCTTACTCAGAACTCAACACTTGTGTTTTTGACAAAACTCTAGACCTAACACATGTGAAATCTGAAAATCACATTTCGAGTAACCCTGTAAAATTTCATTGCAAAATTCTCATTTTTGAGCAAGTTATGGTGATTTGAAGTTCTGAAAGTTCAAAAATCACAAAACCCAAGTTGCAAAATTTCGTTGCAAAATTCTAAGTTTTGAAAGAGATTTCATGTCTAATATAAGCTTAAGCTGAGAAGGAACAAAAACTTAACAAATCAGAAAGAAAGCTCTTTCAAAAGTTGTTGTTCCAATGTGCAGAGCTTAACAGACAAGTTGCTGTTCCATTCAAATCAGAAAAGTGAATTCAGAGCTTAACAGATACATGCCAATTTTTTTTGAAGACTTAAGTCATCAGAACTTCATCAAGGCTGTACAGACATCAAGCTTTGCTGATTCAGAGTTTGTATCTGTAATTAAGAAGTTTTATGCAGACATAACAGTTCTCTGTGTTTTTTTTGTCAATATCTGCTACTGCTATGTTTGATGCCTCTAGTTGATGCTTATTGATCTTAAAAGTGTGCTATATTTGATTTTAAATGGATGCTTAATCTGTTGCTGTTCATGCTTAATCTGCTGGTTAAGCTGCTGCTATGTGTTGTGTGAAAACAGGAACACATCAGAAGATCTGATTGGGCTCAATCAAAACTCAGATCAGAATGTGTACAGTTATTTGATCAAAATCTGACGCTGTACAGATTTTAATTGCTTGTAAAGCTGCTATGTAGAATAGGCTTAATACATAAACAACTCACATCGTTGCTTAGTCTGCTGTCAAGTGCTTAATTAGACCTCATTTTCTACTTCAAACTCTAATTAGCTTTTTCAAGTGAATCTGATCAGGTTTTGCTTTCAAACAGATCAGAGAATGCTCAGATATGCTAATCTGTGTGCTATCATTAACTTTCAGACGTTTAAGACCAGAAACATGTTGCGCTGATTTCTTAAAAGATTAACAACTTAATGAGTTTAACCTGTTAAGCTGCTGTATGAGCTGTTAAGCTGCTGTGAGAGCTGTTAAGCTGCTGTATGAGCTGTTAAGCTGCTGTGAGAGTTGTTAAGCTGCTGTGAGAGATGCTAAGCTGCTGCGAGAGCTATTAAGCTGCTATCGTGCTCCTCTTGCTGTCAAAAACAGAAAACAAGTTGTTGTCGTTTATAAAGTTGTTTAGTTTCCAGATCTGTGTAGAAGCAGATCACAGAAGCTGCTTGTTTACACAATCTGATCGGAATTCAGTATGTTCTGAAGTAGAAGGAATTGGCAGAGATAATTCAGACGAACCAGAACAAATCCTATATCTGCTCTTAAAGAAGAAAGCTGCTGTTAAGTTTCAAATTCTGTAGATGCTCTTCGTGTTTATGACAGAGGCTGATGCAGAGAGCTTCTGAGGCCGATAATCAGAGCCTCTGTGAAATAGTGCAGAGCCTCTGTGATCAAAATGTGATGTTATTCAGAATGCTCAATCTACAGAAGTTGTAAACAGAAGCTGATCACAGAGCCTCTACGCACGATCAAAAGTCAAAGGTTGTCAAGAGTTCAAGGACAGAAGATTTAGAAATCTGATGGGCATCAAGAGTTACGTTCAAAGGTATTTCAGAAGCTCTGAGGAACAAATTGTGTGCAGAGCTTCTGTAAGGCTTCACAGAGCCTCTGTGAGTCTCCGCAGAGACTAGGGTTTGTATTATGTCTAGGTGCAGAAGATGCTCTAAGTCCAGAGCTGATCAGAATGTGCAGTAGAAGAGGTGAACTACATAAGATAATTATGTGCGACCAAACCTCTGCCGCACGCGACCAACCTCTGCCGCACGCGACCAACCTCTGTCGCACGCGACCAAACCTCTGCCGCACGCGACCAACCTCTGCCGCACGCGACCAAACCTCTGCCGCACGTGACCAAACCTCTGCCGCACGCGACCAAACCTCTGCCGCACGCGACCAAACCTCTGCCGCACGCGACCTAACCTCTGCCACACGCGACCTCTGCTGACCAGCCTCTGTGGACTGAACCTCTGCGACCGAACCTCAGAGCCCGGTTTTTGTTTACTTATTGTCAGCTTTGCGCTGCTTCAGAAACATGCGCATAACTTTTGACTCGGTGCTCCAAATTACTCGATTCCAGTTGCATTGGAAAGATAATTCACAAACGCACAACTTTGATGTTCTGAGTTTTCTCAAATTCAGTAATCTGATATGCTTAATTGATTGTCAAAGTCAGTAGATACTTGCTGGATCGAAAGCATCGCTTCACTCTCTCTATTGCCATAATCAGATCAGATTGAGGTTGCTTCTATACACATCAGTATAGAACCAGGACTTCAACTGAATGTTGTTTCTACACACATCGGTGTAGGACCAGCACCTCAACAGATCAGACTCTGACTGGTATTTCTAAATCTCTAACCCCTAGCACCGTGTTTCCTTTTAATTTGAATTAACTGTGCATGTGGATATTCCTAACAAATGTGGAATCATCAAAGATGATTACCAACACTTTCTGATTCTTATAGGATATCTGATTTCAAATTGAGCTTAAATGAAATTTACTGCTCAATTTGAGGGGGAGAAAACAAATCAGATCCGACCATGTTCGTGTAAAGGTAAAATTTCTAAACCTTTAAACTCATCATTTTTAGAGAAAGGCCATCTTTAGAATGATAAAACCTCTTTCAAATGGTCAAACCACTTCTACATGCTAAAATGCTTTATCTGCTATAGAAATTTGGATTTTCAATGCTTTTCTGAGACTACAAGTAGTCAGTGTGTGGAACAATCCAACCTCTAGGACAACAATTTCATGGGATCAATGTGTGAGCTTTATAGAACTTCTATGGATCACTTAAACCTGTGTTTCCTACCCAAGAAGTAAACCTTGAGTGGTTGAGAGGTGAAGGGTCTACATCAAAGAGTGGGGGAGATAACTCATCTGAATTTTTCTCATCGTGCTTAAGAGGTAAAATTTAAAAAGAGAGTTTGGTTAGATGTGAGCTACATGATAAAAAGAAAGAGGGTGTGAGAACAGAGTCAAAAGAAATATACAACTCTGCACTATCTTTTTCTGAACCGGGCAAGCCACGTTACTGATTTATCACGACTCTTTGGTGATTATCATTGAAACAGGCAATTAGCCCATGCCAACTCCTGAATTAACCCCACCAGCTACTCACTTCCTTCTCCACAAGGAACTGTTTCACTTTTCCACGGGGAAGCAGCACATATGCTATCTGATCTTTCTTTGGAAGATTGGATATTGAAAAGAAGGAAAGTTTCCCCACCTTCACACTTCACTCATGCACATTGAGTCTGTGGAAACCTGTTATGTCCAAACAGTTTACACACTTTTGAGCTTAATAGATAATATTCTATTTTCTTCCACACAATATCACGAATCTTTGTGATTCCACATGCTTATCTATGTGATATTGCCAAGAACAGTTTGAGAAGTTTAATTTTTTATTTACTTCAATGATAATTGGAAGTCCTGTCAGAGCTTCATCATTGCCAACTCTGAGCATAGGCCACATAATTTTTATTAAATTGTTGTGATAATAGTTGCTATTGTGCTTCTATGTTAGATGATTACCCCTGGTTACTTATTCTTTAATGCAGATTCTCATGAGCAGAATGTATTTGCTACTCTTCATCTCATAGTTGTTTATCTACTAACGGTTACTACTCAAACTGGTTATACAAGCTTCCGCACATCAAATCGTTCTCTGATCGTTTTGAGAGATAACTGAGACCAGAAAAGTAATGCAACAGTCAAGGGGGAGTACGCAAAGATCAAGGAGGAGTATGCAACGATCAAGGGGGAGTCAAAGAAGGAATTAGAGCAACTGACATCGTGGAAGATCAGGAAAAGAAGAGTCTCACAAGACATGGAGATTGACACTCCAACGCCTCTAAAGAAAGCAAGGGGGAGACTACAAGATGATGCTTTCTTTATAAAACATTAGGGGGAGATTGTTAGCTTTATTTAGCCCCCAATTTATATGAATGTTTTATAAAGAAACACTTTAAAGTAGTGTAAGGGTTTATTTGTATTTGTTGAGTGGCAAGGGCTAAAATTGTAAATAACCAATTATTGTTTTTGGTTATAAAGTCTTGTTTGAGAGTTTATTAGGTCAAGCCTCTCTTTTACATTTCATACGTTTACTGATAGAGAGAAAGCTTCAAAAGAGAGAGTGTTCATCAATCCTATCTTGTAAACTCCTCTCAATCATTCAATATATTGCTACTATTATTGTTACTTGATGTATTTGGGTTCCAAAAATGGTTTTATGGATGACAGAGCTCAGATAGTCTACTCAGAAGCTTCTAACAGATTCAGAGTTCCTGACTCAAGACTGCATATCCAGAAAAGAATTGAGAAAGTTCTGATGTTTCAACAAGAAGAATTCAGTGGTTTAATGTTTGTTAGAATGGATGTGCTGAAAGAAAGAAATACAAAGGTTTCCATGTCTACTTTTGATTTTCACAGATTGACTCTTGATGATCAGATCTTTCTAGTCAAGTTCTTTGCCAGTACTGAAGAATCCTTAATGGAAATTGAATGCAGAAGACTTCTGGGTATCTATGTCAGAAATATACACTTGTATGACTTCCAATTAGCCATTGAAGAAAGAAAAGAGAAGTGTAATCTGAGTTCTCCCACAAAGAAAACTGAAATTGGTGTAGAATTGAAGGGATTTGTGAATGAAGGAATGGAGACAGAAGGGTTCACATATACAGTTCATGGAAGGCTTGAAATGTTCAGATTAAAAGAGTTGGTGAAGTACAGTGATGCAACTCTAAATTGGTTATTGATTGAAATGGAAGTAAGTGTGGAAACTGAAAGAAAGAGTTTAAAGAAGAGATGTATGAACTCTGTGAAGAGAAGGTTGGATCTTAGAAGAAAAATCAGAAATTGTAGTGAATGGTTGTTATCTGAGGTGAATCCCAAAAAGATTCTACATAATGACATTGTGTTTCCTGCTGAGTATGAAGTGAATGAAATTTTGTCAGATGAAGTTGAAGAAGTTCAGGACACAACACCTCAGAATGTGCAGATAACTAGTTTTGATCAAGCTGAACAGTCTGAACCCAAAGAAGATGAAATATCCATTGATCTAAATGGATACTTTCTTGAATTTGATCTGCCTGAGTTTTTCAAACCAAAAGAAATACAATTCTTGGATGTGTACTATGATAGACCTAAGGAGACTCAGATCTGGTTGGCTGAAAAATTAAGATGTCTTGGTAAAACAAAGCAAGTTGTTTACTCAGATTTTCTAATCACTGGAATTAGAGAATTGAAGGTTAAGAAATTCAGAAAGATGGAGTACTTATCCTTTGAAGTTCTGAGAGAAGATGGTAAGGTTTATTACTTCACTGATGCAGATTTTGAGAAACTATCAGTGGTTGACTTCTACAGATTACACAGCTTTCTATGCTTTAAAGAGTCAAGCAAAGACAGAAATGAAAGGAAGGCAAGAAGTGTGGTGATTGAGGCCATGTTCTATATCTTAAGGTGGCACTGTTATACAGATTTCCAAATAGCTATGTACTTACAAAATCCATGTGTTTATCTGGCAAATCCCAACACAAATCATGAGCAGAAAAAGGTGTTAAAGACTGGAAGTATTCACAAATATCCAGATTTGGGAGTATTTTTGAAAAACAAAAGTGGAAAGATCTTCTTTAGAGCAAAGGAAACTGCAAAATACTGTTCTGGAACTTTAAGAATCATAAAGCACAATTTGGAGAAAAAGATGTTGAAAGTGAAGGAAGCAAACATAACTCAAGAAGTAATCAATCAGCAAGTTGAAATTATTCAAGAAATCATTGTCAAAATTGACAAGAGGCTTAATCTGAGAAATGTGCTACTTTAGAAAATTGTTCCTGCTCTGAAAGAACTGGATGATGCAAAATTCAAGTTTATTTGACAAAAAGGGGGAGATTGTTAGATCTGAAGTTTTGTCAATAAACCAAGTGTTGAAGATCTGATAAGAAGACTCAGATGTTCTGAGTAGAGGAGTCAGAGATCTGAGAAGAGAAGTCAGAGTTCTGAGAGAAAGAGTCAGAAGCTCTGAGAAGCGTTATCAGAAGAATGTTCAGAAGTTCTGAACAACCTGTTCAGAACTTATGACTACATACTTTACTTAGTATTTAGTAAACTAATTAGGACACGTGTTATGTTCTTATTAGTCTTTCTTATTTGTACTATAGCTTTAACATGTCCGTTGCAGTATAAATAGAGTGGTTAGCACTACGTTGCTAACTGATTGATTTTCCCGTATATCTTTGTATTCATTCTTTGTAATCTTTGAGATTCTCTCTCTCTTAGATCTGTAATCCTGTTCATCATTGAATACAATTGGGCTTGACCATACAACTTCTCAATTACTGCTTTCTATATTGATTGTAAGATTAGATCCTGTACTTTCACTGACCTATCGATCTAGACCATCCAAAATAATCAAGGCAAATATCAGAGGAAGACTGTACGCTGAAGTTCCTGTTGTTGAAGTGGATGTCTACAGAGATGACAATACCAAGCAAACCTTCTATGCTGCTACCTTAGAAAAGTTTGGTCTCTCTGAATGGTTAGAAACAAAATTAGCCATTCAGGGATCGCGCTCAAAGTTCAAAAGCCATGTCGAGATGATCTTAAACAAACAGATCGACTTGCTTTCATCAGCTGTGGATATTCTTCCTACTCTTCCTCAACCAAAGAAAGTCTCTGCTAAGAAAAAGAAAGTCTCTGATTCAGGTCCTACTATTCGAAATGAAACGGGTATTGGTTTCTCTCGTGCTGAAGTTCTTGGCCCTGATGTCGATCTCTCAGCGCTTGACACCTCCCTACCACCTGGAGAAACTTTCATTCCTGGCACAGTTGTAAGTGATCCCTATGGTATATTCTTTTTAGACTACTATGGAAATCATCACTTTCAACGTATCTCTGAGCTCAACATCGCTCCCATCGAACAACTCAGAGATCTCGTATACTGGTGTGAAGTCAGACGTGACATCAAAGCTAGACACCTGAAGCCCTTGATTTTTGAAGCAGCTCTGAAGAAAAAGAATCAAGGAGAAGATGTCCCTGACTGGATGATTCCCATATCAAAGACCCTTGATGAACTTCTCATTAAGGAAGAACCTTTTGACGGATAGGATCGCCTTGTAATTCTTTCTATCCTTATCTGTCTACAACTTCTGTACTTGTAATTTATTTCGCTTGTACTTGTAATCTTTCCATTTTCTCTTTGTAACCTGATTCAAAGTTTTAAAGAAAGATTTCAGCGAATGTACTTTACTCCATCAGTACTAAAAAGATCCCAGAAAACAGTAAAAGGGACAAATATTTTATGAGTTCTTTTTATCCTTATGTTTTCATTAAATAGCAATTTTCTTTGTTGCTATGTCATAATCAAATAGCGGGAGATTGTTGATCCAAACCCTCAGTGATTTGATAATGACCCTCTCTAAATACTTAGTGAAAATTGTAAGTAAACAATATGTATCAGAGTTTCACTATCGCTGATAAGTACTAAGATCTTACAGTACCGCTGATAGGAACTCTCGCTCTTTAGATTAAACATTCAGCGAACACTGTTCATCATTAATCCTCTGAGTCTGTTCAGTCATTATAATGATCGCTGATAAGTTAGTTGTTTACTTATGATCCCTGAAGACAAGTTTCACGTCAACATAGGTTCTACGCTGAAGTCGAAGATCAAGCTCAAGAACCAGCGACAAGTCTCCTAATGAACTGATGCGGATCAGCGAAGACTCAGATTTGTCCACTCAACGTGAAGTATCAAGTACAAGACTTCAGCTATCGCTGAACTTCATCATAAGCTGAATAGTAAATGATGATACTCTGAATCAACGAAAGCTGATCATGAAGTCCTCCGTACAAAGTACTTTTGTCTTAACCACCCTTGCACGACTCCGTACGAAATGTCAGAAAAAGAACCTCCGACTGTCTGAAATCGTACAACCACTCTGATACTACGTTGTTCATACATGCGGCTACTAAGGTTGTCAACAAAGGTCAATGACATGCAACCAACCAGCTGATGACACGTGTAAAGTGTATACTGACTTGCATTAAATGCATGCAGTATATAAAGAGATGAACCCACTTCATTTGAAGTAACTTGCTAACTCTGGACAAGTTCAATCTCCTATCTCAAGATAGGTTATTATTAGTAATTTCCTTATCTTTCTTAGTGCAAGAAACCTTAGTGTTCCAAATTGTTTAGATTTAGGTTTATCCTTAATCTTGTTTCCGCAACAAGCTGTAAATTGTTAATGATTTATCAATAAACAATTTAGAAAAGTAAAATTTGTGTGTTTGTATTCAACCCCCCCCCCCCCTTCTACAAACTTGTATACGCCTTCGGGACCAACACTTTTTTTAATTAAACTTTTTTTTAATTAAACTTTTCGGAACAAACTATATAGAACCAAACTTTTCGGGACAAACATGAACCGAATTCTCAACTTTTCGGATTAAACAGATCCGAAACCTACAACTTTTCGGAATAAACTGATCCGAAACCAAAACTTCTCGGTACAATGAGGAACCGAAATCTGTACTTCTCGGATTAAACTTGATCCGAGTTCTTTGCTTTTCGGATGAAACTGATCCGAAATCTGTAATTCTCGGATCAAAAAAACTTTTCGGAACAAAGATGATCTGAATCCTTGGCTTCTCGGATTTCTGAATTCTATACCTGTTGATTTCACATAATTCGAAAAATCAGGTTAACAATCCAACAATCAGATGAATGATCTGAATCCTCTATGAATAGTCTGAATCCTCGTTGAATGATCTGAATTCTCTATGAATGATCCGAAACCTTCAAAAATATCCGAGAATCACTAAAATTGCCATATCTTTTTCAATTGTTGATCAATTTCAACAATTCTTGCACAGACAGATTCGCAGGACAATTTCGCACATAATCTTAGTTGGTTCCAACTTCTAATTCGATCAAAATAAGCAGGTTTTGATGCAAAACAGTGATTTTGAAATTTCGAACAAAAATATCACAAATCAATGAAATTCGTGATTTTTTGAAGAATTGGATGAAAATTCCTGAATTAAAGATGATCAGGAGTGAAAAATGAGTCCAATGATGTCAAATTCAGTCCAATTCGATCACAAATCAGAAAAATTCGAAAAAATGAATGGAACAGTTGATCCGAGTTCTTCCCAAAAACAGTAAAAATCTTCAAAAAATGGTACTCAATCTGCTTGAATTCTCTGTTTGTGCTCTGATACCAAATGTTTTTCCCTCAAATCTAGATGTGCTCTGATAATCAAGATGTAGAGAGAGAATATAGAGAGAGAAATGGTCATTCATATATTGAGAATTAAGTACAAATGACACAAAAGCTTTACGATGACAAAGTTACTATCACTGTGACTAAGACAAACCTATTTATACCCATGACATACAAGGTTTAAAGGCATAAGCATATAACATTGACTTTACAGTAAATCTTGAATACAATAATGCTCTAACAAGGTTTTACTCTTATGTCATTATATGACTAAATGAGAAAATTTTGAAAATTGAATTAATGAAATTTTCTATTTCGAAAACTTAGAATGGACTGCCTATTGCATGTAATTTTAATTCCGGAAAACCACTAGGAAAGTGTTACAAGTTTGCATGTATATTCCAATTTGAGATTTTTCATGATGTTTTAGTCGATATCTTCGAATGATGAAAACGTATTGATTTTTGTCTTTAAACTTGGAATAGACACAAATCATTTTATGTTTTAACCAAAATATATTTATGGATCGTTTCACCATTTTTGTGAAATAAACTGGTGTGTGCGAACTTTGTTGGTGAATTCTATTCCATGTCATTTTATGGTTAAAGAAGAAATTTTTGGAGTCGAATGTCGTTTAAACTTCTTTTGAAGTACGTACAAATCCTTCTTTTGCACACTATTCAAAGTAGAAAATTACTTTACGTGCATGACATAAATAAATCAATGCTAGAACCGTAGCGGTTCATTTCAAAGAGTTGTTTAGTATGCTTTTGTGTTTTGTTAATAACCTAAATCACGATGAAATGGTTTTCAATATGATTTTCATATGTGGGACGAGTGTGTCCATTTTTGCACAACTACCAAATAGATAGTAGTAGATTTTGGGCGTACAATTAAATTGATATGAAAACCTTTGTGTTGAAAATTTCTATAAAAGTTTTCAATTGGCATATTTGTTAAGTATTTCACTTGAAAACCTTGAACTCAATAGAACTTGGAAAGGTTAGGTAACCCTGGTTAAGAGTAAAGGTGTGTAGAACTTCGACAGTGGAAGGCTGGGTGTTCTAACGCGTGTTGGTACCATAGTCCAAGCAGTGCTATTTGCAGAGTCGGTGTATTTTGTAACTGGAAGGTTAGACTCGCAGTATTTTCTGTTAATGTTGGTGGTAACCGTTTTTGTCGGCCACTTTGTTTTGGGTCTTGGTCAATTTCGCATAAAGAACGTGTAGTACCTTAGGAACACCATATTGATAACCTTGGTTTTGTGGGAATGCTCGACGAACGGAACTTGTGTGTGGAGTTCTGTTGGGGTTCAAAACTTGGTGGTATGACTAGCTGTCAACTTTTTGGCTTCGAGGTCAAGGACCGTTAGCGTATTTGGAGTTTTGTAGTCCAATCTTAAGGGACGATCGTATCGTTTGTAGCGATTTTAAGAAGTTCAGATTGTAATAAGTAGAATTTAGTAGGACGACCTTCCTTGATTGGTGAAAGAATCTGCCGATTGGACGATTGGTACTTAGATGTATTTTGGAGTTGTGTAATTGATGGGTCAGTGACGACCGTCGATGTTGGAGTTTAATGGAATTAGTTACGAGTAAATGTTAGTTCAATAGCGGGAACATTTAGGATTCAGAGGTTTTTGTTGATTTCGGTAGTGATTAAACCTTGGGCTGGTTTGGAGAGAAAATTTAAGAGCATGTGGATATGGATTGATTAGGAGGTCGAATCTGCCATTTGGAAAGTATGGAAAACCTAAGGTTGGGAGGCAACCAAAGTCGTCTGGTTGGGAGTTACTCCAGTAGATGGAGCGTTCACCCGGACACAAGTATAATGTACCTGAGAGGGCATTGTTGGTAAGGGTTTGCTTGAAGTTGTGTCTGCATGGGGGAATTTGGATTTCAGTTAGGAGTTAGTGGAACATGGAAGGTGTTGAGTTGGATAGCCTTTGGTTTAGATTTTGAGGACGAAATCATTCTAAGGTTGGGAGGATTGTAATACCCTATAATTGGAAATTTGAATTTTTGGACTTATGAACGTCCGCATAGGGTCAAGGTCGGACGTCCGCGGGTCGTCCGCAGAAGCAACAGAAAAATGGTTGGGTTCGGATCTGATCAAGGCTGGACGTCCGCATGGTGGCTAGCCGGACGTCCGCGTAAGGCCTGGTGAGATATTTTGTTCGTTTTTAAGACCTTTCCCTCTCTCTCCCCTCATTTCATTTTCCAAACCACAACTCAACTCTTTCTCTCTCTCTCTCTCTCTCTAAGCCGATTTTCTCCCCAAGAAGCCTCAAAACCCTTCCTCCTCTTCTTCATCTTCTCCACTCAAACCAAACCCATTTCCACCATTGTTGAAGATATGGAAGCTTGAAGCTTTTGTTGGAGATTAGGAGCTCTTGCTTTGAGGGTTCAAGTGATGAAGGTAATCTTACTCTCTCTCTACCCAAAAGCTAGGGTTTTGTTGATTTCATCTTCTATTTCTATTGTGGGGTTTTGTTGGTGTGATTTTGGTTATGCATGGCTAAAGAAACCTTCTCCTTCTTCATCTATGAAATTAGGGTTTTTGTATAAGTTGGCATTTTGATGAAAAATGCTTGGGGAACGATTCTACATGTTTGGATCTGGATATTGATGGTTGGAAACTTATGGATCTAGGTTTTTGGAAGATTTGGCTTGAGGATTCGTGTTTCTTCAAAGGAGCTTACGTTTGGGGAAAATCTAGATTTACCCTAAGTCTAGCAAGGTGAGTTCAAGTTGATTTGTGAAAACGTTGTACATGGCAAAATGTTATTTTCCAAGTATTTGTGTGTTTTACTTGAAATTATCACTTGTTGAGTTATTTGATGAGTTTAACCCTTTTGAAGTTGTAGAAACCAGGATTCAATCTTACAATCAATTAAGATCAATCAAACAGTAAATGATAGAGATTTGGATCAACGCACTTGTATTCAATTAAGAATAGATTACAGATCTAGAGAGAGAATCTCTCAAAGATTACAAAAGCTGAATACAAAGATATGCGGAAAGTTATGCCAAAGATTTTCCAAAAGATCAGTTAGCTTACAGTTGCTAACTGCTATATATATACTGTAAAGAAAAGCTAAAGCTACAGTACATATGAGAAACAGACTAATAGAACAATTACACGTGTCCTAATTAGTAACAGAATATAACTGAAAGTATCCAAGACATAAGTTCTGAACAACATGTTCATAACTTCTGAACATTCTTCTGATTAAGCACTTCAGAACTTCCTTCAAGTACTTGTGCTATTTTCTTCATCATTCTCAGAAGTTCTGAGTCTCCTACTCAGAACTCTGACTCTTCAATTCAGACTTTCATACTTGTAATCTTTTCGAGACTTCTCAGATCAGAACTTCTGAATCTTCTAACTCATAACTCTGAGTCTTCAGTTCAGATCCAACACTTGTAACTTTTGACAAAACTTCAGATCTAACAGAAGTGTTTAACTTTATAAATTTTGTAAAACACCCATATTTGGGATTTTTTGGATATTTTGATGTTTAGAAATCATAGATATGTCCTTAAATGATTTATTGCTCAAATGGAATTTATTCAATGGTTTAATCATGTTGGTGTAATTGATTTTTATAAACCATTTGGGAAAATGCACGTTTTCCTGTCATGAGTCGTTTTGAGAATTATGAAAGTATGAGTCCCTTTGGGGAAACCATTTGTTCTAACCCGTGATGAGTTTTGAGTTGATGATGATTTTATGGTATATGTTTACCTAAGTGATGCCTAAATGCATTTTATATTTTGAGGATCGTTAATTATAGGTCTAATGAGTTTTGAGCATTTTGCTCGGTTTTGACTTTAAGGGAGTCTTGGGGACATTTTGTCCGATTTCGATGGCTCAATGTGGAGTCCTATTAATGGTTTGCATTTATTGCAACTTGTAGCATTTTATTGCATATTATCGATATTTACATGATCGGGTGCTTTAATCATTTCGGGATGGGCATGTAATTGTATACTGTGTTGCATTGGATCCATAGGCACGTAAGTCAGTCTTTATTTGATGGTCTACTGGGTGTTGCGGGATTTGACCGGGCCCCATGTTTTATGACCTTTACTTTTCAAGGGTACACTAGGAGGGTTGAGTCTGGTTGAGTTGTCATGATTGACGGTTGTTTATGACCTTCGCCATGTCGGGGCAATGCCATGGTTGTATCCCGCTTGTGCCGAGCCTTTGGTGGTATTCATGTTAATATTTCGCTAAGGTCAGTTGCCTCTTTGGGTGTGTCTTGAAAGGAGTCGTAGGGACAGTTGGGCTTTTATGTCGTGAAGTGTCATACGATTAACATTGTATGAGTGGCATACTTTTGTGTTCCTCCACTCTCAATGGATACGGGTCTCCCCCGTCATCGTCCAATATTACTTTGGATGTTATAATGTCCTTGTTTTTATCATCGTTGGTCTTGTGCGATTGACTGCAATTGATGACTTTAATATTGGATTTCCCTCCATGTATATTAAATTTTAAATGAAGCAGGTCATTTCCATATTTATGGTATTTGGACTTCATTACATTTTACGTTCGCGTGAGTATTGCTTCGTATCATGTTTTTGGTGAAGTATTATATTTATATGGAATGCTCTTTCATGATTTATGGGTTGAGTTTTATGTCATCAATCGTATTTGAAGGTTTTACATAATATAGATTTATTCACGTATTGAGTGAGTTTGGATTGGAATTCATTTTCGAAAACGCTATATACATTTTGGGAACTTTTCTCATAGGTTTTGGGTGCGTTGGAAAATGAGTCGTTTGCATCCTTCTCATAAACTCTTTTGGAAATCATAATCTATGCCGCAAACTTTCATTTAAAGTATTATTTAAATCATGCTATAAACTCTTGAACTCACTAGGCGTTAACCTAACCTTTTTATTTGTCGGCATGTGCAACATGTTCAGGTTGGGAGTAGTTCTAGTGACACTGCAAAATGGTCGAGTGCTAGTAGTGTGCTCGAGAGGTGAATTGGTTAAGTGAGGTCTTCCGCATTGATTTTTGGGAATAGCACTTTGTATTTGAGTTAAGTAACACCCGATGTGAACTTAGCCATTGTAATGAGACTTGGATTATAATTGTTTGAGGTATTCCTCGTATTGGTTTATAGGAAGAAATTCTATTATTTTGGATGTATTATCGAAAATTTTATTTAGTTGCTCTTTCCCAATTCAAGGGTGTTACAGACAAAGACATGGTACTTATCAATCCCTATGATCTGCTACATCTGCATTCCTACTGCATAAACTTCTCAAACCAACGCAAGACTGCCAGAACTGCAAGATACGAGGTTGAACTAGCCATGGAGGAACATGTGAACATCAAAACCCAGACAGATTTTCAGCATGGCATCACTTTCGAATTGGAGAAGTTGAGCATTGGTCCCCCATATGAGAGCATGGAGGGACTTGAACATTATACCTTTGGATCTCTGGTAGCTGAGCCTGAAGCTTTTATTGTACAACATAAGGGAATCAAGAAGGCCATTCGTTCATATGAAGTACCCAAGTACTCGTCTCAATCGCTAAAGTATCTGAGGAAGATAGTACAAGGCCGTGTTGGAAGCTCGAAATGCCCAGAGAATATAATCAAAAGTTTCATCAAGAATATAGATCTTACCCTAGAGTTTAGGGGTTTAATTATGAAATTTGATAGAATTCTCAGAGGAAACTTTTATGATTAGATTTACTGTCTTTTTGTACTGCAATGTAACTTATCTTTAAAAGAAGTAAATGCTTTTACAGAGGATGACTTTCTCCTCTTTGTCCTTATTTATCTTATCTTTGTAGTATAGCAAAAGTTGTATTTTCAATACTTAGGGGGATATTGTTAGCCCCAAGTATTTCAATGTAAAAGTATTGAAACTATTACAAGTCAGAAGACATCAGAGATAGCTCAGAAGACTTAGTAGAAGAACAACAGAAAAACGTCAGAGACCAAGCAATCAGAAGACCATCAGAGCTCTGGAAAATGATCTCTGATGACCAAGACCTCTGTGAAGCCGAAGACTCGTATAATTCTCTAAGTGTTAAGTCTAGTGTTTACACTTTCCATGTCAGCCCTAAAAGGACAACGACATACTTTCCACATGTCATTCCAGGGTTTGATAGTACACTGATTTACACTTTATCAGGCTATAAATAGTGAGTAGTGGAGCACACAATTGTAAGAATTCATGTAAGAGCACACTCACTACACACTCCATTCCACTATTTGTGTACATTTTGTAGCCTGAGAGAATTCAGAAGATAAAACACACACTTAGGTGTTCTTAGTGTTCTTCTTATTTAATATACGAGCAGTTTGTTGATTATTCATATCTTGTTCATTGTTCCGGTATATTATTATTCTCTTATTGTTCTTGCTTAAACAATCACTCATTATCAAACAATATTATTATGCTTCCGCTATCTTTGATATATATGTTTGAATGAGACAAGGTGAATCTGGGAACCAACAGATTTGGGTCCTGGGCTTCAAGTCCCAGGTGTAACCCATGAGATCCAAGAAGTTGATCAATTCAGCATCAGAAGGAGGTTCATCGAAAGGTTCTACTGCTAGATGGAGAGCTGAGCGTATTTCGTTGGCAGTGATGCTGCCATGCCCCAGCTCAGTCTGGAAAGCGATCACAGTGACCACCTTCC
Source organism: Saussurea involucrata (assembly GCA_033807775.1). Taxonomy (NCBI): domain Eukaryota; kingdom Viridiplantae; phylum Streptophyta; class Magnoliopsida; order Asterales; family Asteraceae; genus Saussurea; species Saussurea involucrata. Next base: position 55,609,414 of record CM066317.1, read on the forward strand.
TGGATTTCAGCGTAACTTTAGTACGCTCAGCAGTATACCAAAAATGCTGAAGAAGGTTCCGGTGAGCAGGAGGTGCTACGGTTAGGGCATAGTAAATGGGAGAGTTGCGGAGCAAGTTCACTGTGTCATCAAAATGGAGGCAAGGTTTCTTTTCAGGGAAGTGGAGGAGGGCCAGATGGTTATTTCCCACAAAGTGAACTTGATTGAGTTCAAACCTGACAATTTTGGATTTCACCTTGGTAACTTCTTGGGATGCCATTGCTGAGAAACAAGAAACAAAGGAGAAGCAGAATAGGTTTCTTAGTATGTAAAGATTTCAAAAAATAAGATTTTAGGGTTTTACCAGTTTCCTTTTAGGGAAAGAAACTTGTAAAGAGGGTTTTCCAGTTTGAAAGATACTAAAACCGGTAGAAAACTATGTTTTACCAGTTTCCTTTTTGGGAAAGGATCTGGAAAACACATTTAAGAAAATGGAGAAAGTTTAAAGAACATTTTAAACTTATGAAAACTTTTTAAGGTTTTGTAAAAAAATCATGAAAGAAGATGATTTTTAAGAAAAGAAAACGTTTTTGATCTTTGTTATCAAAGAGTTAAGATAAAAAAAAGGCTTTTGAGTCCAAAAATGCATTAGAGATTAAAAGTAGGAACCTGTAGTCTTAAAGTTTTGAAGATCGAAGTCTTAAGTTCTTAGTTCATTCAAATGCAAAGGAAAATTCGTGCCTTGAGAGTATTTTGTGCTCGTAAAAGGAAAAATATAAACAAGGGTTGTTTATATAGGAATGAGGGAGGAGAGAGAAAGGTTGATGAGCGGAAAAAATACTCATCATGACACGGACATGTCCCACGAAGCGTGTTCGTCAAGAAGTGTAACAGACGAACGTGTCAGACAAAAAGGTGTGCCATGGTTTATCCTCTTTTGATGACGTTAGAAGAAACTGTCGTTTCATTTATCAAAAGGCATCTCTGATAACTGAGAAATATCAGGGTTGGATTAAGTTTTTTTTTTAAGAATCACTGATGAAAAATATCAGTGAGGAGTTTTCTTTTTCAAAAAGATCACTGATAGGAAATTGTTAGTGAATAAGATGTTCTTTTGAAAAGTTATCTTACTGAAGATAGCTTCAGTGATTTTGGGATAGAGAACATACCTGAGTATCAAAAAACATTTACTCGGAGATTAAGAGATGAATGAGAGAGATAGAACCTTGTTGCTGACAAAATGCGTAACTGCAGAAGAGAGTTTATTCTTGTCTCATCAAGAGGTTTGGTAAAAAGATCAGCTAACTGATTGTCAGTTGGAATAAAATGTTCTTCTATGTCTCCATTTATCACATATGATAAAATGATATCTGATTTCGATGTGTTTGGTCTTTGAGTGTATGTTAGTCCTAGATTTAACAGGTAACAACGATTCAATGAGAAATAACAAGAACACTTAATGATTTCAACTTGTCATCTCTCTCATATTCAAGAATTAAGATAGTTACAAATATTGGAATGGAAATCAAAACTATCTCTCTCTAACAATTAGGCTCTCTAATGAATAATGAATCGCTTATCGAACGTCTAACCTAATTCAAGGTTAACACTAACCTTATATACCAAGGCCTTAAACACACAGGCCCATGGCCCATCAAGCTAATCTAAGCCCTTTTATGATTAAAGGCTTTTACAATTAATTAAATAAACTCTATAATTAAACAATATAATTATTTATATATCTTTCTAATATGTAGGACATTTATGGTCCTAACAATCTCCCCCTAAAGATATATAAATAAAATCGGTCTTGAAACCTTCAGGTCTTGATCTTCTCTTCTTCTTGAATCTTTGAAGCATTTCAATGTTGCTTGTCTTCATGTCTTTTTCCGCTCCCCCTTGAATAAAGCTCTTGATTAAAGCTCTTGAATTAGCTTTCAGCTTTAAAAAAACGTGTAGAACCAATATGCTCGGAGGAGGAAACAATTTGAAGCGAACACCACTTGATAAACGATGAGAAGAGTTGATCACTTGTAAGCACTTTGATTACTTAAATGCACTTTGAAGCTCTTTGAAAGTCGGAACTGACCAAATAACTGTTACTCCCCCTCGGCTTTTGCATGGGGTCTTGTTACTCCCCCTCAGCTTTTGCGTGGGGTCTTCTTTACTCCCCCTCGGCTTTTGCTAACTCCCCATCAACTTGATAATCCGTGTCTTTGAATCTGTACCCTTTCTCCCCCTCATGATGAGTAGGAGCATTCGGAGCATCATGCTCGTTCATAGACAATTGTGACGAGTAGCAAAGAATCCAGATAAAACAGTAAGTAACCAGAACGGGGTAAAAAGCTAACACAGAAACACGTTAGTAACTGTTTTCACAACAATTTTAAAAAATTGTGTGGCCTATGTTCAGAGTTGGCAATGGGGTATCTCGGATAGGACTTCCAGTTATCGCTGAAAAATCATAAAGATTACTTCTCAAACTGTTCCGGCAATATCACGAAGATATGCAATGGGAATCATAAAGACTCGTGCATGTGTGAAAGAAAATAAATTCTATCTAATTGGCTCAAAATATTGATTTAACTCGGGACGCAAGTTAAAATCAATTGACACAGTGAATAGAATATGAAGTTCGGAGATCGGAGTTGTTGTCTTCCTGTTTCAATATCTAAGACCTCCGAGTGAGGAATAGATAGATTATGTGCTAAATCTCCGTGAATATATGAAACAAGCATCTGTTGTGAGATACTTGAGTGGATGGGTGGGGTGACACGAGTTATCGACACTGGGTCCATGTCTGTTTCAATATTCATCTCCAAAGAACGAGAATGAATAGATTGTGTGGTTACCCGGATAACTGACTCGGTTCGGTAAGGACCAATAATTCTTTTAAGTCCTGTCACAGCCTCACCATATTCTTTTCACTCCAAACTCATCTAACAATCTAGACCCCTCAATGTTGTCTATAAAGGATGTGTTTCTTGGGTAGGTCCTTCCGGTTCTGGCTTGACCATAGAAACAATGTAAGCCCTAACACTCCTTTCATGCATCGAGTATAACAGTTTAGTAAAACAGTTGAAGTACGAGTTCTAAACTGAAGTGTTTAGAAGTCACACATTTAAGACTGAGTTCTGATCTGATTTGATCAGAAGTCATGACATTTAAAAACGAGTTCTGAACTGAATTATTCAGAAGTCATTGTTTGAAATAACAGAATTTCAATGAACAAGATCAAGCGCAAAACAGAATGACTCAGTAAGCACAATATGTTCAAAAATCAATCAATGATTAGAAAGTTTAATTGTGAAGAACAAGTCACAATTAATATGAAATGATGAAAGGTGAACACAAAGTGGAATTCAAAACGAGTGTATTTCCATCAAAAATTCGGCAAACATTTGAGACATGGAAATAACTAAGTCAAGAAAGCTTTGATCATGGCAATCATGGAAGTTAAACTTAGATAATAACAAACGCAAGTAAGTTATTCAGAATGAATTGCCATGGTTTTTGAATTCAGTTAGAGTTCACATACCTTGCATACGATAGTACTCTCCCTCAAAATTGGCCTAACCTTTGAATGCTCGTCATGTGAAAAGAATCTTCTAATTTAAATGCACATGACGTTCCTGCAAAACAGATTAGAGGTATTTGGTATCCATCTTGGGATGGATCCTTGTCGGTTAGATGCCCTATGACTGTGAGGACCGGGGATACTATAAGTACCATACCAATACATAGCATGGTCTTTCTTCACAAAGTTATTTGTTCCACAATAAGAACAACACAGCTTCTGTGCAGATAAGCTGATCAGTTTATTAACAGAATAAACACGATCAGTTTTCACAAAAGATTTAGCATGGAAAGCTGTGTTATTCTTGGCATTCTTTACAGGGACAGATGACTTTGGAGCAGGAGTGGTTCCTTTAACTCTCCACTCCATTTTTACTTTCTTGAAGGTTTGATTATCTTTATTATCAACACGAGAATTATAGAAAAGATTCGAAGGTTGAATCTGATCTTTTGGAAAATCATTTGATTTGACAAAAATCTTTGAATCAGATTTAACCATTTGATTCTTCAAAGTCTCGGTTGCTAATCCAGATAATCTCTGTGTAAGTTTAGAAATCTCGGACTGCAAACTCTTTCTCTCTCTTGAAAAATCATCTTTTAAACATTTTGATCTAAAACCTTCAACTTTCCCTTTCTCGGACTCTTTGATTAGAACGTCTAATACCTTTTCTAAATCAGATATTTTCAAAGAAAGTTCTCCATTCCTTCTAGAAAAAGATTTGCGTTCAGTTTCAAACTTTTCTCTTTCAAAAAACAAAACTTTTTCAAAGTCGGAGATTTGTGTTGAAAGTTTTAGACATCTAAGTTCAAAGCTTTTCTTCTCTTCAAGAGATTTAGTTGAAACGCCAGATTGCTTTTGTAAGAGCAATTCTTTCTTCTTTTCAAAATTAGATAGTTTACTTTTAAGCTCAAGGTTTTCACAGTTCAGGAGTTTACCTTTTTCTTCTTCTTTCGCCAGCTTCTCAGAACCATTCCAGATTTGAGATTTTAGCTCTTTCACTTCCTTGATGTACTTGCTGATCAAATCATCTTTCTGCTTGATTTGCTTTTCATATAGTCTTGCTTGCTCTTCACATTCAGTCTTCTCCTTCTCATCAGGCTCCTTGTGCTCATCTACCTTCTTCTTGCCTTCGTTTTTACCATGGCAATGCTGCTGGAAAGATCTGGAGAACTCAGCCAGGTCTTTCTTAAAGGCTGTGATTTTAAGATCATCTTCATCCTGACAAGTTGCTTCATACTGAGATGAATAAGACATTTGTTACCTGAAAAATAATGATCGTTAATCGGTGTTGATTTTGAAGAATAAAAAATGCGGAAGGAAATCAAAAATTAAATTTGAAAAACAAATCTAAAAATAAATTTGTTTAAAAATTTTAAAATCTGATTATAATCGAATTCGAACGAACGGACTCTTCGAGAATAAAATCTGCGAGAAAACACACCAAGTTAGATCAAGACGACAAAATGAATCACAAAAAATAATAAGCGTCGCGAGTAAGATCAAATCGTAGCAAAAAATCTCAAGCGTCGCACAAAAATTGCAAATTGATCGTTAAGAAAAATTGCAACTTTCGTTAAAATTATCAATCACGAGACGTGCGGTATCTCGGGTACCGACGAGAACTAGCCAAACAAAACTTACCGGGTGAGAAAACTGAAGCTTACCGGATGAGGTTTCCGGATGAACGATGGTTATCAATCACAAGCTTACCGGGTGGTTGAGATTCTTACCGGACACCAAGTTGTGACTTACCGGATGAAACGAATAGAACTTACCGGGTACGAAGATACTTACCGGATGATGAAATTCTTTCAAGAAATTAGCACTTACCGGATGATGATACCGTGGACTTACCGGATAATTGTGGTTACCGCGTAAACTGATCGTACCGGATACGTATTCGCGAATGTAAAAACTTTCCGAATGGGGAGCTTACCGGATAAGTGATGAGAACTTACCGGGTTAGAAAAAACACAACCACAAACTTTGATTAATAATAATAATAATAATCAAATAATCAAATCAAATCTTTGTAACGTTGATTAAGAGAATTAAGAAAACCTTTTATAAAAAAGATTTAATGGTTACACAGGTAATTGTGTGGTCAACAAAAAAAATTCAGTCGGTCAAGAGTTGTAGGCGGCAGCAAGGTGATTCAACCGGAAAGTCCAAGTGTGTTTGAGGTTACCGGAAAGTGGTGTTTATCCGGGATGTGCTCTTTTTGTCCGGAAAATGGTATTTGACCGGAAAGTGGATTCAAAAAAAATTTGTCCGGATAGTTTTGTGTTTCAATAAAAATTCATCCGGGCACTTTTGAAAAAATCACCCGGACAATTAAGAATACAGGAAACTTACCCGGATAGCTTAGAAACGTCCGGACACTGCGGCTGTGATTGAGAAATTCGATAGGGTTGCTTGGTTCCACTCCTGTAGGGTTAGATTTTGACCAAAAACACAAAAATAAACACACCCAAATCGATTTCTAAGCAAAATATATCCTATTTTTCACAAGTCACCACAAAAAGATTAAGAACACCAAAAGATTCAAGAATTGATTTTTTTTTATTGAAAGATTAAACCTTTTGGGAATCGATATAAGCACAAAAAAAATCGCAGATAAACGCAAGTAATCAATCGAGATCAAACAAACGAATTAATAAAACAACGAAAAGTTTTTCTAACCCGATTGAAGAACGATTTTTGATCAAGAAAAACTGTTGTATTTCGATACAATCTGGGAGACTTCTAGACCTCCGACGACCAATCCAACCGGTAACAACGATTCAATGAGAAATAACAAGAACACTTAATGATTTCAACTTGTCATCTCTCTCATATTCAAGAATTAAGATAGTTACAAATATTGGAATGGAAATCAAAACTATCTCTCTCTAACAATTAGGCTCTCTAATGAATAATGAATCGCTTATCGAACGTCTAACCTAATTCAAGGTTAACATTAACCTTATATACCAAGGCCTTAAACACACAGGCCCATGGCCCATCAAGCTAATCTAAGCCCTTTTATGATTAAAGGCTTTTACAATTAATTAAATAAACTCTATAATTAAACTATATAATTATTTATATATCTTTCTAATATGTAGGACATTTATGGTCCTAACAGTGTAGTACTGGGTTATTTGCTATAGCGATGGCACTAGTGTTGTTGCAATAGATGGGAATTTTGGATAGCTGAAGGTCATAGTCTAATAACTGATTTCTCATCCATAAGACCTGAGCACAACATCTTCCAACAGCTACATACTCAGCTTCAGTTGTGGAGGTGGACACTGAGTTTTGCTTTTTACTTGTTCAACTCACCAGCTTTCCACCCAGGAGTTGACAGCCTCTTGTGGTGCTTTTTCTATCCAGTTTGCAACCTACAAAATCACTATCTGAATTAGCAGTTAGATCGAAGCCTGAGTATTTGGGATACCAAAGACCTAGGTTGGGTGTACCCTTCAGATATCTGAAAATTCGCTTTACATCGATCAGATGTGATTCTTTGGGTTCAGATTGCTATCGTGCACAAAGACAGGTAAAATACATGATATCAGGACGACTCGCTGTAAGATAGAGAAGATAGTCGATCATTCTTTTATAGGCAGTGACATTAACAGTTTTCCAGAGGGATCTTTGTTAAGTGTCAGCGGAGGTGCCATAGGGTTTTCATAGCTGAGCTTTGAGTTATCGAATTTCTTCAGCATAACTTTAACATACTTACCTTGGTGGATAAATGTACCTTTAACTCTCTGTTTGATCTGAAGTCCAAGGAATTATGTTAGTTCACTCATCATACTCATCTTATATTCATTTTTCATTCGTTTAGCTAAACGAGTACACAAAGATGGGTTAGTAGAACCAAATATAATATCATCGACATATATTTGAACAAGAATGATATGACCTTTGACTTTTCTGAAAAATAGGGTGTTATCTATTTTCCACGTTCAAATTTTTCAACAATAAGAAAGGAAGATAAAGTGTCATACCGTGTACGAGGTGCTTGTTTTAAACCATAAGGAGCCTTATCCAGCTTATAGACGTATTTTGGATGCTTAGGATCAGCGAATCCTAGTGGTTGTTCAACATAAACTTCTTCATTTAGCTCTCCGTTAAGGAATGGTGACTTAACGTCCATTTGGTAAACTTTGAAGTCTTTGTGAACAACATAGGCTAAGAAAAAGTCGAATTGCTTCGAGTCTTGCCACTGATGCAAATGTTTCATCATAGTCTATGCCTTCCTCTTGTATGTATCCCTGAGCAACTAGTCGAGCTTTGTTGTGGATCACAGTTCCAAATTCATCTAACTTGTTTCGATGCACCCACTTGGTGCCTATAACGGTTTTGTCAAATGGTCTGGGAACAAGAATCCGAACTTTGTTTCTTTCAAACCTAGTCAGCTCTTCTTGCATAGCACTGACCCAATTTGGGTCTCTAAGGGCATCATCAGTTTTCTTTAGTTCAATCAGCGAAATAAATTTAACAAATAAAGAAATATTACATGAACTTCATCATGTCTGAATACCTGCATTTGGATCACCTAAGATTTGCTCGATTGGGCGATTCACTGTCTATCGCTGATCAGGAGCACGAATCTCTTGCTTAGAATGAATTTCTAGAGGTGCTGAAGAAGAGGCTTCAGCAGTGATAGTTTCAAGTATGTTAGGCAGGAGTTGTTGAGGTTCAGATGATATTTCGTTCACTGATTGCTTATTAGAAGTGGATGGATTTTCAGGGGTTGAGGGTTCAGAGGGAGGCAAAGTGTTTATGGGAACAACTCATACCCAGGATGAGGATTCAGCGTCACTTGATTGCATGCTAGGAATGATGATAGGATCATCATCAGCGATTGGGTTGTTGACCTGAGGGTCAGGATTGAATTTTGCTTCTGATTCCCCACAATGAGAAAACATCCACTGATTCAATTCTTCGTTATCAGTAGTAGGTCTAGAATTTGCTGAATGGATTCATCAAAAGTTACATGAATGGTTTCTTCGACAGTTTTTCTTCTCTTACTGAAGGCTCTGAAGGCTTTAGATATTGAGGAGTATCCAGGGAAGATTCCATCGTCTGCTTTGGGATCAAACTTTCCAAGAGTATATCTGGTGTTTAAAATGAAGCACTGACAACCAAAGTTATGAAGAAAACTGATAGATGGCTTTCTCCCATGGAAAGGTTCATAGGCAGTTTTGTTGAATCTTTTAAATATCAACGACCTATTTTGAGTAAAACAGTTGGTGTTAACAGCTTCTGCCCAGAATTGAGTTGGAAGTTGAGAATCATTGAGCATACACCGAGCAACTTTGATGATCGTTTTGTTTCTTCTTTCAGCAACTCCGTTTTGTTGAGGTGTTCTCACCGCTGAGAAGTTGTGAGAAATGCCCTTACTCTCAAAGAAGTTATCAAAAGAACTGTTTTTGAATTCAGTCCCATTATAACTCCTAATTGAGCGAACCATCATATTATTCAGTACTTCCATTTTCCTTACAAAGGAGATGAGTTCATCTGGGGTGTCACTCTTAGCACGGAGAAACATTACCCAGGTATAGCAAGAGAATTCATCTACTATGACGAGAGTATATTTTCTTTCCAGCAATGGATTGTGTGTTGACAGGGCCAAATAAATCCATGTAGAGGAGTTGAAGATGGTTTGTCACTGATGACACTTGTTTTGATTTGAAACTGGCCTTTGTTTGTTTTCCTTTTTCACACGCTGAGCAGAGAGATTCCTTAGCGTATGAATGCTGAGGTAAGCCAGTGACAAGTTCTTTTGAGGAGAGAGTGTTCAGCGTTTTGAAGTTTAGGTGAGAGAGCCTATTATGCCATAGCCAGTTGACATCTGATGAGGCTTTAGAGAGAAAACAAACGTTCTCAGTGGTTGTTGAGTCCATGTTTATGACATAAACATTTTCCAAACGATAACTGCTGAGAGCAACCTTTTCTTTCTTATCAGTGACAAAACAAGCTTTCTTTCTAAAGCATACTTTGTAGTCTTTATCACATAATTGGCTGATGCTTAGAAGATTGTGCTTAAGTCCTTCTACGTAAGCGACTCTATTGTAGGTAGTTGTACCATTTCAGAGTACACCAAACCCTCGGATATAGCCTTTTCCATTTCCACCAAAGGTCACTGAGGAACCTTTCTCTTCCTTGAATTCAGTGAACAGGTTCTTTTCTCCAGTCATGTGTCGAGAGCATCCACTATCAAGATACCAGATACCCTTCGAGACATGCAAACAAAAGTAAGATTAATTTTGAATTGGTACCCACTTTACAATGGGTCCACATTTGTCAGTGGAAGAGGAAGTGGAAGGATCAGCGGTCTTCACAGCATCTGATGATTCAGCGTCAGTCGTAACCTTCACTTTCGTTAATTTGTTAACCTTAGTGGTATTTTTCACCTTGGCTTGATTTTCACCTGGGGTGATCTTATTTGCCTTGGAGGCAGTCATCTTCACCTTAGCTGGTTTTTCAGCTTTGGTGGTTGTGGGGCAATTACTAGCAATATGGTCTGTAAGTCCGCAGTGATAGCATTTCCTATAGCTGAAAGTAGCTTTAGGACAATAGGCATGAGTATTCGAAACCTTTAAATGAGAAGGGCCCATACCAAGAATGCCTTTAGCATCAGAGATAGGAGGAATGTTAGCTTCTTCAGATTTCTTAGCTATGACATCAACCTTTATTCTAGGGGTTGATCGCTGAACATGTTCAGGGATCTTTACTTTTGAATCAGAAGGTTCATTAGCTGAGGGTTTAGTCTTCAGCTTTACACTTTGGTACCCTTCTAAGGATTTTGTAAAACGGTTTTTCCTTTATCTTTGAGTTTGGGGATCAAAGGAGATTTTTCCACAGGGATAGGAGTATCAGAAGAAGAGCACTAAGATGATGAGGTGTTAGGAATGGAAGAGATGAACATTCCAAACTTATGCGTGGAACGATCTTGGCTTGGTTCTGCTGTGTTAGCATTAAAACTTATAAGTGCATATTTTTATATATTTTTGCGTCAAAGTCCCTTACAATTAGTATCAATTAGATGGCTAAGGTACTCCTATTAAATCATGTTTTAGTATTTTATTGTTTGTAAATAAATGAAAAGAAAAAGAAAAAAATATATAAATTTATTAATTTAGTTGTGTGTGTGTGTGTGTGTGATTAATAAAGAATAAGGAAAAAGAAAACAAAAACTTTTAGTTTGTCTTGTGTTTCGTGAGTTACTACATCAAAAGCAAAACAAAATTGAGAACTTTTAATTTGGACTTTTATTTGTGTTTGCGGTCCACTTTGAAAATAAAAGAAAAAGAGGAGTAGAGAATAGGCCCAGCAGACTGCAGCCCAGAAGAGAGAAAAAGAGAGTCGAACGCACAGCAGCAAATTTGAACGAGAGCGACATCAGCAGATCGGGATTGAGCACCGGCGCGAGAACTCCGGCAGCTACACTTGTGCCGTGTCCCGCGCGGGACACTGTTCGACCCTCTGCTACAACCGCGCCACCAGCTGCGCCTAACAATTTTCTAGACCGAATCGTCGGTATTTCGTATTTTGGAGCAGTTTTCTTTTGGAAGGTATATATATGGCAGAAAACCGTCATTTGGAGGGGGGAATCATTTTCAGTAATCGTTTTGGGGAGCAAGAGGAGACCGATTTGGAGCAAACTCCTTCATCAATTTCTCTTCATCTCTTGGTAATTTCTTTTTAGTTGTAACCCTAGTTTTCATGTTCCATCATTAGTTTGATTAGATTTTGATGGTTACACTTTGAGATTCCATTGTAATCGTTTGGGACAAACCTATTTGCTTGATTTCCATTTTTAATGTCAAATTCGTTTGGGTTTTCAGTTAACTTGATCAATTACTTGAATCTCTTATGAAAGATTGTTAGTCAAAATATTAGATACGTAATCGTCTTTTGGTTTTGATGGAGTAACAATGGATTTCTTTGAATTCAATAAGGTTTTCAACTTGAGTTCTTGAAATCTTGCAATCAAGGCTATAATAAGCCGAGCTTATGAGCTTATTGCTTTGAGTTGTTATTTTTATAGTTCGATAAAGCTAATCACTTCTAAAGAAATTAAGAGCTTATTTAATTTCTTATTTGTGATTAAGATCCGGTTAAAGAGCTTATTTTAACCGATGTAAATTAAGGAAAAATAGAGGTCGTTAGAGCTTGTTAACGACTATAATCAACTTAGGTTCGTTCCTTATGTTTACATTCTTGGAATCAATGATAGGTGCCGTCATCTTAATCGAAGTTAAACTAATGTTGGGTTTTATTTCATTGTTTATAATTAATTTTAGTCGTATGTTTAGTTTAGTTAATCAAATCCAACCCCCCCCCCCCTTTTTTACGTAACGTGTAGAAGTAAAATAATTGTCACGACCAATCCCCGTGGATTCGACCTGACTTACCACTATTACAATTTATATTGTAATTTGGGACAGTTAGAAAATAAATACTTATTATTTGACGGTCTCGACGCCCGTTAAATTTTTGGCGCCGTTGCCAGGGACTCGGTATTTCTAACGGTTTATGCCTAGATCTTCACGTACAGGTACCCCTATTCCAATAAACTCAGAGATAGAAAAAACGCTAAATGGTTGAGGAAACAAGCTAGACTTCGAAAGGAACAAGGCGAGTCTTCCTCTTCACCGGTAATCAACATCTGGAAAGATATTGATTTACCATCCGATACCGAAAGCGAGAAGGAACCAAAGACGGAATCTGAGGACGAAAAGGAAGAAAAGCAGGAAATCATCATGGCGAAAGGAGCGGAGCGAACTCTTCGAGAGTTAGCTACACGCGATGTCACCCAAGTGCCCATATGTATCACGTATCCTCAAGGTGAAGGTAATTTTATTTTGAAAACTGGTTTGGTCCATCTCCTACCTACTTATCACGGGTTGGAGAACGATGACCCTAACAAGCAACTTAAAGAATTCCATGTAGTTTGTTTGAGTATGAAACCCAATGATGTCACGGGGGATCTCATAAAGTTAAAGGCATTCCCTTTTTCTTTAAAAGATCGGGCTACGGATTGGCTCTACTCGTTACCGCTCGGTTCGGTAACGACTTGGAACCAAATGGCGAGGTTGTTCTTAGATAAAAATTTTCTCTCCTCCAGAGTCGCGACACTTCGTAGGGAAATTTGTGGCATAAAACAAAGAGATGTAGAAACTCTCCATGAATACTGGGAGAGGTTCAAGCATCTTTGCGTTAGTTGCCCACAATATGGGATTTCTGAGCAACTTTTATTACAATACTTTTATGAGGGTCTCCTTCCCATGGAGAGAAAGATGATAGATGCCGCTAGTGGAGGGGCAATCTTTAATAAAACCCCAACTCAAGTGAGGGCCTTAATCAACACTATGGATGAGAACTCTCAGCATTTTAGTGTGCGAGGTGATATGAGGCGAGAGCCCCAAAAAGCTAATGAGGTTAATGTTGCTAGCATTGAAAGCAAATTATTTGATTTAACTAACCTTGTGAAGCAGTTAGTTGTGGGTAAAGAACAGTTTAAAGCGTGTGGAATATGCAGGGAAGTGAGCCATCCTACGGACGCGTGTCCAAAGTTGCAAGAAGATGTTCTAGTTACGGTCGAAGACGTTAATGCCATTGGAGGTTTTCCGGGCCAGCCGCAGCAACAAAGGTATTTCAACAACAATTTTGGCAACCAAAGACCTCCTCAATTTCAGAACATCGTACAAAAGTCGCCCCAACAACCATTTCAGCAAAGAGCACCCTTCAATCCAAATCAAGCTACTTCTAGTAGCTCAGGTATGTCTTTAGAGGATATTGTTAAGTCTCTTGCTACTAATACTCAACAATTTCAACAGGAAACGCGGACCAATATCCAGAATTTGGTGGCACAAAACAAGAATTTGGAGGCTCAAATCGGTCAAATGGCGGTCTCACTTAATCGCATTGAGAATCAAGGTAAGATACCGTCTCCAACCGAAACTCCTCCAAAAGCTAATGTTAGTGCTATCACTTTGCAAAACAGGATAGTGCCCAAAGCAACTATTCCACAATAGAGAAGGAGCTTTTTGCTATAGTTTTTGCATTAGAGAAGTTCCGTCAATATTTACTGGGTACTAAAGTGATAGTTTTTTCTGATCATGCAACTCTCAAATATTTAATGAAGAAGAAAGACGCCAAACCACGCCTTATCCGTTGGATATTGCTTCTACAAGAGTTCGACCTCGAAATCCGGGATAAGACCGGATCGGAGATTTTGGTAGCCGATCACCTAAGCCGTTTGTTAAATGGTGAAGATCCTTCGACCTTGAAAGACGAGTTTCCCGACGAGCATCTTCTATCCATTCAAGAGAACACGCCGACACCCACTCCTTTCTTCGGCAACAACAGCGGCGGCAAGAAAAAGCGCACCGGAGCGACCCTAGCGCGACCAGAACCGCGCCGCACCTCGCGGGAGCCGCTGTACAGTGCTCGGCGCCCATTCTCGCGCGACCGAACCAGCGGCAAACTCGCTCCAGCTTCTGTTCGGGTGTCGGCACCCTTTTTCGCGCGACCGAACTCTCGCCGCCACTCGCGACCGACGATTTTCAGGCCCAAAACGTGGGTTTTCATCTTCTGGAGCGGTTTTTCTTATTTCATGGTATAAATACGACTTGGAACCGTCATTTTAAGGGGGGAATCACTTGGAGAGTTCGATTTTGGCGACGGGAGAAGCAAAGAAACGCGATTGGGAGCAATTCTTCATCGATTTCTCTTTGATTTTGATAATTTTTGAAACTAGGGTTTAGTAATTTCCCTTAGCCATGTGTGGCTAAGTTCTTTCTTTCCAACAATGGTTTTTATTTAGATTTTTATCGCAATTACTTTGAGATTTTGTTGTAATTTTAGGGAGACACATTTTAATTGCTTGAATTTCGTTAGAATGTCAATTTCGTTGGAATTATTAATTAACTTGATCGATTAATTATTTTTCTTCCGAATGTTCATTATTTGAAGTCTTACGACCGTAATTGTCTAGGGATTTTGATAAAGTGACGAACGAAATCATTGGTCTCAATAAGGTTTCCATTTCGATTTCGTGAATTCTTGCAATCGAACCTCTAATAAGCCGAGCTTGTGTGCTTATCGGTTCGAATTGGTGATTTTTCTAGTTCGTTAATACTAACCACACCTAGGAATTTGAGAGCTTGTTCAAGTTCCTATTTGAGGTTGAGAATTGATTATAGAGCTTGTTTAATCAATGTTGATCTAAGGAAAAATCAAGGTTTTCAGAGCTTGTTGATAACCATGGCCAATTTAAATTTGTTTCGCTATTTACGTGTTCGGAATCAATGATAAGTATTTGCGATTGAATCGAAAGTGAACTGTTGTTGGACTTTATTTATAGAGTTTTTCTATCACTTTTTAATTGCATGTTTAGTTTAATTAATCAAATCCAACCCCCCCTTCGTATTTACTTTTAATTAATTGTGCTTGTGCTTGAATACTTTGGTAATAATAAGTTAGAACTGAGTCTCTGTGGAATCGACCCGACTTATCGCTACTACAATTTTAGTTGTAATTAGCCAATAGTTGGAATTATTTTTGGTGGACCCTTATGTTATTATTACCCTTCTGTGCACCACTTTGAACCTTAGCCTATGTCTTTTGCCACCCACATTATAAACCAAACCAAACACGACTCACCCGACCAACCACCAATAGAGTGTCTCGGTATCCCTATGTGCTTGAAAGTACAACATATATTTTGGGAAAGAAAAAGAAAGAAAAAAAATGAAAAAAAATGAGAAGAAAAGAAAAAAAAAAGTCAATGAAAAAAAAATATGTGTCGTCAATAAATAAATAAAGTAAGACGACGAGAATGATGATGTGGTCGAATATAACGTTTCATTTTTTTCCCTATCATCATCAAAAGGGAATTGTGCTTCAATTGATAGATATGAAGCCCTTTGTGGAAATAAAGTTTCATGTTTAAAGACGACGATTTCTCCGTTGGTGTACGGTTTTTAGTCACTTTTTCCCAAATAAATCCCTACCTTACCCAAAGCCTTATTTTACATTACGCCCGCAAAGTCCTTTTGATTTAATTGCATGTAATTTATCCAAGTAGTGGAAAGTGAGGGATTTTTCAAGAATATGGTAGATACATACTAGTGTAGTGACAGTTTGAGCGGTACACTTTTAAACCCAAGGAGTGAATTGAGTGTTGTTTTGATTATCCCATTCGTGATAGTTCTCGTGATTAGCTTACGCCTATTTTAATTGGTATGTGCTATAATTGATGCTAAGTTTGCAAATCTCTAGTTCATGATGTGCTATATATGTTAACACTCTCATTTGATTCATGTCGGTCACTGCATGCTAACTTAAGTCATTGCCTGGACGGACAATGATCTAAGTGTGGGGGAATTTGATAAGTGTCAATTGTTATATTATTTTACGTCGAAATTCCCTATATTTAGTGTTAATAAGATGACTAAAATACCCTAATTATATTAAGTTAGTTTTATTATATGTAAATAAATAAAAGTGAAAAAAATATATAATATATAAATCTTTTAATATGTGTGTTTATTATTAAAGAAAAAGAAAAAATATATATATAATTTTGGTTCTTGTGGCTATCGTGAAGTGCAGCAAAAAGAATAAATAAATAAATAAATAAATAAATAAATAATGAACTTAAAAGTTGTGTGGATGTGTTGTTGTTAGCAGGCCCAACTCCCAATCAATCAAAAGAAAGAAAAAAATAGGTTGGCGGCCCAATTCAAGAGAGCACGCCCTGGTATGCCGACATTGTAAACTATTTGGTTACAAAGACCTTGTCAGGTACGTTGACTAGGATTGAAAAGGATAGAATTAGAAGTCATGCTAAATTTTATTTTTGGGATGATCCCTACCTTTGGAAGCATTGTGTTGATCAGATTATCAGAGGATGTGTCCCCCAACATGAAGTACAAAGTGTACTTCAGTTTTGTCACGAATATGCTTGTGGGGGGCATTTTGGTCCAAAGCGTACGACCCATAATGTTTTAGATTGTGGATTGTTTTGGCCTTCTATCTTTAAAGATGCATACATGTTTTGTAAGAGTTGTGATAGGTGTCAAAGGACCGGGAATATAGGACCACGTAATCAAATGCCCCAAAACCCGATTTTGGTTTGTGAAATATTCGATGCTCGTACTGTTTCATCTTTTCTTAGATCTAACATTTTCGCCAGATTTGGGACCCCGAGGGTCGTCATAAGGGATCGGGGAACACACTTTTGCAATAGGGAGATTGAGGCACTCTTCAATAATTATCATGTGATTCACCGAATTTCGACCGCATACCATCCCCAATCCAATGGGCAAGCCGAGGTCTCCAACCGGGAGATCAAGTCAATCCTTGAGAAGACCGTAAATCCAAACCGTAAGGATTGGAGCGAGCGTTTGGATGATGCTTAGTGGGCCTACCGCATGGCCTACAAGACACCTATAGGTATGTCCCCTTTTCGATTAGTGTATGGTAAATCATGTCATCTCCCTGTTGAGTTGGAGCACAGGGCTTACTGGGCGGTCAAGAAGTGCAATATGCGGATGGATGAAGCGGGAGTGCTAAGGAAGCTACAGTTGCAAGAGCTTGAAGAGATCAAAAATGACTCATATGAGAGCTCCAAGACTTATAAAGAGCGGACCAAAGCTTTTCACGACAAGCTAATCTCCCGGAAAGAGTTTGTGGTCGGGCAAAAGGTTTTACTTTTTCATTCATGCCTAAAACTATTTCCCGGTAAGCTTCGATCAAGATAGGTTGGCCCTTTTATAGTTGTTAAAGTTTATGCTCATGGAGCAGTCGATATTGAGAGCCCGAAAATGGGTAAGTCTTTTAAAGTGAACGGGCATAGACTGAAACCTTTTTATAAAGGATTTCAATCTAAGGACATTGATGTTATGGCTCTTGAGCCACCACCCGTGGTTGGTTAGTTTGGATAGCGTCTAGCCAAAGACGTTAATGAAAGGCGCTGCATGGGAGGCAACCCATGGATTCTCGTATTTGCTTTAGTTTCGTGACAATTCTCCTCTTTCACTCTTGTTTCTCCCTTGATTATTTTCAGAATTCACCCCGGAGTTGGAGCTACATGCACGCATCCACCTTCACGGACCAATACATTAGAGGATTATTCACCAAATCAGGGGAGTTTACTGTTTCCCCTTATCCTTTAATTGCTTTGAATGTCCTTTGCTTAATTGAATACATTGAGGACAATGTATGGTCTAAGTGTGGGGGTAGGATGTCATTTTTGAGTTTGCATGAGTTGGGCATGATTTGGGTAGATAAATATTTTAGGGGTAAATTTTTGCAATTTTCTGCAAAATTATGTGCTTAAATGTGGATTTTTGTCAGTCTTGTTGATGTGTTAGCATGTTTTTATGTCGATGATAATGAGATTGGATGCATGTATAGCATGATTGAACTTGATTGATAGCACTTAGAGTCAATTAGTGGTAATATACCGGTTAAGTTAGACCTTTGCTAATCTCTTGAACTAGCTTTAACACCGTGAGACTTTGAGCCTATTAGACTAAACATTTAAATTAGTCTCGAATTCATTTCTTGTGTGATTACGTCATGCCTAGATGTGTATCTCTTGAACTTGATTTGTCTCTCCTTAAGATTACATGATATTTACATGCTAATAAATATGATAAAGGCCATCATTTTCTCATTTTTATTTTAACCCATTTAGCCTAAACCCAACCCTTATACATGTATTCCATCTTGATCACCCATTTGAGCCTATTTACCAGTTTTTCTTGTTATTGCACCACATTTTAACCCCTAGCCAAACACTTCACTCACCGGACTTTGGAATGAAACTATATGTTTTTGGTTAGACTCCTTGTCATAAGAATTATAGACCCTCTACATGATCCAAAATGCCTATACAATGATGGGTAGAGGTTCGAAAAAAAATATATATTATACAAAAAAAAAGTATGAAAGGGAAAAAGAAAGAAAAAGAAGAAAAAAATGAATAAATGGAGACCAACCTCGAGAAAAATACAATTGTCTCCACAAAGTGTTAAGAAAAATAAGCGCTCGAAAAATGAAGAGTTTTATAATTGCTTGGGTGTGCAAGATGTAGAGTCTATATACTTTGATTTTTGGTTTATTTTCCAAAGTCCAATTTTAGTCACTTTACCAAAATTTCCCTACCCTAACTCTTAGCCAAGTTACAACGCATAACTAAAGTCCTTTTGATTCACACTTAGTTTTTACCGTTTAGCAATGGCGAATTGAGACTTGATGCAAGCTTATGTGTAACGACCCAAAGAATATAATAGAACAACCATAGCGTTTAAGCATAAATTTACAAAACTGGGTCCCAAAATTTTCGTTACAACATACATAAGCTAAGGTTGGCGGAAACAACCTATACACAACTGAGAATAGTCTACTTCTATAAGAGGTACTGGTACAGTCTCTAGTTGTGTCTGCACCGTAACTTGTTCTTGCTCACTTATTTGAGCCTTCCACTAAAAGTTTACCTAAAAATGGTTTAGTTTTGAAAAGCGAGGGTTAGACCAAAAGATCTAGTGAATTCCCTCCATAGAACAACATGTATAAACAATCTGAAATCATTTGTTAAAATGCATCACAAGTCATCACATATGGTACTGCACTGTGTAATGGATCACTTAACCATTTGCGATCAGGGCCCAAGCAGACTCCCCTTTCGCCCTCTCGTATCGAGGCCCAAGCAGACTCCCCGATACCCGCCTAGGAGGAAACGAATTCCAACCTACCGTCTCGTCATACATATCCAAGGGATCATCAGATCCCGAGGCTCATTGATCCCACAGTACAGACCGACATCACATAACATGCACATATGTTTCATAAAAGCATTTGACTCTTTATAAATCATGCGCATCATTTCAACATATCAAACATTCCTTTCCTTCCTTGCATAACAGTTCATAAATATTTCATGCTTGTTAAAAAAAACCATAATCAGTAAAAGAATCATTTAACATTTACGTCGTAAAAGGTTTAGGAAACTCACCTGGCTTGCTCGCTCCAAGCTTCTCACCTACACTTCCGGTCTCTAGGTGGAACACCTATTATATTAATAACGTACGTCATAATTCGTCCATTTATTACTCGAGTTAAATCCCGAACTCAACCCAAACTTATCTAAGTTGGTGGACTACACTTCTAGTCCAAAAATCATAATTAGTGGTCTTTGCTTACTCATCCATTTGAAAATGCTACCGGGTCCAATAATTTACCCGACTCTAGGTTCCCAACATAAAATTATAACATTGGATCCTAAATGCCAAAACTGGATCATGTTACCAATAATATGACCCACTTTAAATAAATAGACTATCAATCACGTACTAGGCCCCCTTTAAAAAATAATTATAGACTTTAATCATAAACTAAGCCCAATCTTAATAATTAAGCCCCAAAAGGACTTAATACATCTCTCGGCCCAACAACCAATTCGGCCCAACAACCCAAATCGGCCCAAACTTGAGTTACGGGCCAACTCCCGGAACATACCGGCTTCCGATTCACACGGTTCAAAACAAAACCCCACATTCCTCGCCATTATTCTAATTCTCCACAAAATATGGCGACAACCTCTTCTTTTATTAATTAATCGATACACGACTCCCTAACCAAGATTTCACGTAACATTGCTTAACTTGACAACAAGAATTTATATTCAAAACTCTATAATAATACTCTTAATTGATTTCTCATTTCACATAGCCGAGCGTAACTAGAGACCTAACAAATCTAACATAACTTGCAAAAGAGAGCAATGAAATGGAAGGGTTTCTTACCGGAATAAAACCTCACGGAATGGAAACTGCTGCCCAAAACTCCGGCGACCACCACTGCCGACCACCGCCGGCCACCGCCGGCCACCGCCACCTTCATCTCTCTCACGCAGCTCTCTCTCCCTTTCTTGCTGCTCTCTCTCTCTCTCCCGCATTCTCTCTCTCTCTCTCACGAAGCTCACTCTCTTTCTCTCTCACGGTCTCTCTCTCCGTCGGCGTTTTCTCTCACTCGTCGGCGACCACCTGCAGCGGCGATCCGCCGGCGACGAACCCCAGTCACCACCTTCGTCTTTCTCTGTCTCTCTCTCCTCGTCGTCTCTCTCTTCTCTCTCGACTTCCATCTCTCTCTCGCACTCACGATCTCTCTCTTCTCGTCTGTCTCGCTCTTCCTCTCGCCGGCGTTCCCTCTCCCTCGCCGGCGTTCTCTCTCCTTCTCGATCTCTCTCTGCCGGCTGCACCCAAAACACCTCACAAAACCATCTCTCTTTCTCTCAATGTGCAGCCATAAGTGTTACCCACAAAACCCTAAAATGATATCTAATCCTTTACTAAAAAAAACTACACACTTGGGAATTAATTTCCCAAGTTCCAACTCTCACCCTCAATCTTTGCACAATATACAATACACCCCTTTAACCTCCATTTAACTTAAAACACTTAATTTGGGTTATTACAATCTCCCCTCCTTAACAGAATTCCGTCCCGGAATTCACTCCAAAATAACCGACGAAATTGATTATTGAGACTTAAATCTCGCTAGCACTTCCTCACGGACTCTCGTAATCCATCTTATAAATTATAACATGCGGTCAGGATTGTAAGCATCTTAAGGCTCACTACTCCCTAATTATCCTTATCTGGTTCACGACCACATTACAGTTTCCGAACTTAACACCTTTTTTTCCGGCTAGCACAATATAACCACTGATCCTTATCGCACAACACAATACAATTCTTCTCTTTATCACCGACAACTTTAACTCGACCCACTCATTTCAATTATAATTATTAACTTATTTCAAAGGATCGACTCCAATTGAGACTCAGTTCATTTCTTTCTACTAACCACAAATTTTCATGTTTGATAACTTAGCATCAACATCTCGTTATGCTGGTATTCGCAAAATCCGACAGTCAAAACTGATTTCTTACTAACAACTCCACTAAGTAACCCAAAGCTTGCAATTTTTTGAATTAATTCGAAAATTTCTCCATCCATCGCACCATCATCAACTTCTCACTTCAACAGATCGATTCTCTCCTCTTAATTCTTAGTAAGAATCTCGGTAGAGTCATAACATCTTTAATGATAACAATAAATGTCATTAGCTAACAATCCTCAAAATTGTTAATCATCCAAACAAACGCTTATACATCTATCCTGACGTCTCGAATCAACTAATGATCATACCACCGCTCCGACCCATAATCATCATCCTTCGTTAAACATAACCAAATTCCAACTATCTCTCTCTAGGGTCATCCCCCTTCACAAAAGAAACGATTCACGTTCTACAAATACCTAGCATTTACCATAACACATTTGACTAATCCACTCTTCAACCTCTATAAACTTCTATTGATTTCAACATATACCTACCTAGCGACTATTACAACTAAGACACTTGGTTTCTCCTTTGGGTAATATCCCACCACTACTCCGTCCTTCTATCCTGATCATAATCGTACCATAAGGTCAACTTACTCTCTATGTGTTCCAACAATTTGATTAACAGGTCGTACCTCCCATCCAAAAACCCCAAAAGCTTCTAATTGATGCTTTCTTTCCTCTAACATCACCTCACTACGATACTAGCTAGTACATTTAACTTAGCAATTAATGCCATTACATAACTGTACGTTCCTCACTCAATACATTACACTGCAGACCGAACCCCTCATAGTCATTCATTCATAATCCACACTTTTCTTCGTGTCCTTCCGTATACTACAACCGAGTCTATCTCACTACGTAGTCCTTTCCCGACTTGTTGAACTATAAACCACGAGTTCTCAAATAGCTCACACGCAACCATTCTAGTTAGCTCTTCGCGATCCGAGCCCTTATGAAGACACACCACTTTTCTTACTGACTGCTAAAATCTACACACTCGCTTCGCCCAAGTTACTTACCTCATCATCCTACGAACCCTCTTCTCTTCGGGAATAGAATGCTTAATCAAACAATAACTTCTCTTCCCCTTAGAACCCCTACAAGGTGTTCTATCACTCCCAACTTTCTAATTCCAGTCTTCGGTCTCGGCCAACGTACACATCCGTCGACTTCTACATCGACTGACAATCCTGTAACTACTTTCTTAACTCATTCTTAAACATGGTTCCCTTACGGAGCCTACTCCTACCAACATATTGAATCGTCTTCATGATCCACCTCCCTCCTTTCGTAACCTACTCAGGTAACATTACCATTAAAAGCTCGCCTCGAGTCTCGCATTCCTACACCACAAACATTTCATTCTTCCTTACCACACTATTCTTAACGAGTCGCTAAAATCATCACCTTGAAGACTTCAAGCCCTCCCTCCGAACACAACCGTCCCTAGACAACCGTACTTCCGGCTACCGAACAAGGGTGCAACCCCTCATTCGTCCGATACTATAATTCACTACTGACTCTATCACCGTCCACCCCTCCTCTTGGGCACTCTTACTAAAGTTATATCATTCCTTCCTGATTTGACCAATATCTCTTCACTCTCGGAGTTCTTCCTCGTCTTAAAACGTAATACTCTATGACCTAGTGAGTTCATAGCCCTCATGCATGACAACGCATTAAATAACTCATTTCGCACACTTTATCATTTTAAATAAACAACACTCGAAAACATCTTGGGTACACATGTCCCCATTACTCTCATAAATTCAACGCCCTGCACAACGATCTCGAGAATCGTTCGCATGCAACTTTCCATAAAATTAATCTTACTCCTACCGAACGGTGTCAATTCGACAGTGATATATTGCATGAAAATCTTTTTATTTGGCGCCATTTTGAAAGAATTACCGTCACTAGGTAAATCATTTGGTTTTCGTACTCATAAATAACTCCAACATGCGATTACTCACTTTGGTCATAAAAGTTTTCATTTAATCGTTTTCTTGACTTTTGCAATAATTTAACTTGTCATGAAAAGAACGAAATACTTTACAAATCACAAAACTCGAAACTTCGTGGTGCCATGTGAATGAATTCACCTTTTTCTTTAAACATACGCGTGCACATTCTGACTCGTTTTCGATCAAAATTTATCTTTACATTTTTAACTTAAATCGTGAAAATTTCATGTTACATAAAAAAAATCACCATGCATGAGACTCTACTTGCATTTGAAGGCTACTCACTCTAACAAGGTCAGCTGCTTTACTCGCTTATCTTATCCTTGCCATTCTACCTACGACCAACAGTCGCCCTCTCGATCACGCAACAACTTGCTGAACACACTTTCCACATCTCACTTACTCAACCCCTTCATACTATTTCGTTTTAATAACTATCTCATTTTCTACTTATACATGCTTTCATTTCACAATAGGTATCTTATTTCCTTTACACTGCCTTTGAAAAGCTCGACTAAGAAGTCAGGGTTCCAGTGATACATTCAAAATTTCAACACTGTCGCTCCTTATCATTATAACTGATCTCATCCCACTAGTTCTAGAACTGGGACTTTCTAGAACAAGCGTCTTACTCAAAATCAATCATATATCTCTTCGAACCCACGAAGGTCTATCTCTATACGATTCATAACATTCTAAACAATATTTCGCCTCTACGATGCATACATTATTCATTTCATAAATAATTTCCCCTGAACCTCCCCAACAAGGGGTCTCAGTCTACACTTCAGAGATCTCGTTGACATCCTAACGTACTGAAACACGGCATAAATACTGGGTAGGTTAATAAGGTAGGTTAAGCACGTACATGTACCTGTAAGTTTGCAATTACACTGGCCAGGTGGAATCTCAAACTTACCTTACATGACAGTCCTCAGTACCCTATTAGTCTTATTTCTACAATAGTGTCATCCTAACGCATCTTCTGTATTTACAAAAGTGCCCTCCTAACGCATTTCCTGATTCTCAGTTGTGATTTCTACTCCCAAGTTTAAGTTTAGGCCCGTCCGGTCAACTAAGTCTCTTAAACTATGGCTCTGATACCATTTGTAACGACCCAAAGAATATAATAGAACAACCATAGCGTTTAAGCATAAATTTACAAAACTGGGTCCCAAAATTTTTGTTACAACATACATAAGCTAAGGTTGGCGGAAACAACCTATACACAACTGAGAATAGTCTACTTCTATAAGAGGTACTGGTACAGTCTCTAGCTGCGTCTGCACCGTAACTTGTTCTTGCTCACTTATTTGAGCCTTCCACTAAAAGTTTACCTGAAAATGGTTTAGTTTTGAAAAGCGAGGGTTAGACCAAAAGGTCTAGTGAATTCCCTCCATAGAACAACATGTATAAACAATATGAAATCATTTGTTAAAATGCATCACAAGTCATCACATATGGTACTGCACTGTGTAATGGATCACTTAACCATTTGCGATCGGGGCCCAAGCAGACTCCCCTTTCGCCCTCTCGTATCGAGGCCCAAGCAGACTCCCCGATACCCGCCTAGGAGGAAACGAATTCCAACCTACCGTCTCGTCATACATATCCAAGGGATCATCAGATCCCGAGGCTCATTGATCCCACAGTACAGACCGACATCACATAACATGCACATACGTTTCATAAAAGCATTTGACTCTTTATAAATCATGCGCATCATTTCAACATATCAAACATTCCTTTCCTTCCTTGCATAACAGTTCATAAATATTTCATGCTTGTTAAAAAAAACCATAATCAGTAAAAGAATCATTTAACATTTACGTCGTAAAAGGTTTAGGGAACTCACCTGGCTTGCTCGCTCCAAGCTTCTCACCTACACTTCCGGTCTCTAGGTGGAACACCTATTATATTAATAACGTACGTCATAATTCGTCCATTTATTACTCGAGTTAAATCCCGAACTCAACCCAAACTTATCTAAGTTGGTGGACTACACTTCTAGTCCAAAAATCATAATTAGTGGTCTTTGCTTACTCATCCATTTGAAAATGCTACCGGGTCCAATAATTTACCCGACTCTAGGTTCCCAACATAAAATTATAACATTGGATCCTAAATGCCAAAACTGGATCATGTTACCAATAATATGACCCACTTTAAATAAATAGACTATCAATCACGTACTAGGCCCCCTTTAAAAAATAATTATAGACTTTAATCATAAACTAAGCCCAATCTTAATAATTAAGCCCCAAAAGGACTTAATACATCTCTCGGCCCAACAACCAATTCGGCCCAACAACCCAAATCGGCCCAAACTTGAGTTACGGGCCAACTCCCGGAACATACCGGCTTCCGATTCACACGGTTCAAAACAAAACCCCACATTCCTCGCCATTATTCTAATTCTCCACAAAATATGGCGACAACCTCTTCTTTTATTAATTAATCGATACACGACTCCCTAACCAAGATTTCACGTAACATTGCTTAACTTGACAACAAGAATTTATATTCAAAACTCTATAATAATACTCTTAATTGATTTCTCATTTCACATAGCCGAGCGTAACTAGAGACCTAACAAATCTAACATAACTTGCAAAAGAGAGCAATGAAATGGAAGGGTTTCTTACCGGAATAAAACCTCACGGAATGGAAACTGCTGCCCAAAACTCCGGCGACCACCTCCGGCGACCACCACTGCCGACCACCGCCGGCCACCGCCGGCCACCGCCACCTTCATCTCTCTCACGCAGCTCTCTCTCCCTTTCTTGCTGCTCTCTCTCTCTCTCCCGCAGTCTCTCTCTCTCTCTCACGAAGCTCACTCTCTTTCTCTCTCACGGTCTCTCTCTCCGTCGGCGTTTTCTCTCACTCGCCGGCGACCACCTGCAGCGGCGATCCGCCGGCGACGAACCCCAGTCACCACCTTCGTCTTTCTCTGTCTCTCTCTCCTCGTCGTCTCTCTCTTCTCTCTCGACTTCCATCTCTCTCTCGCACTCACGATCTCTCTCTTCTCGTCTGTCTCTCTCTTCCTCTCGCCGGCGTTCCCTCTCCCTCGCCGGCGTTCTCTCTCCTTCTCGATCTCTCTCTGCCGGTTGCACCCAAAACACCTCACAAAACCATCTCTCTTTCTCTCAATGTGCAGCCATAAGTGTTACCCACAAAACCCTAAAATGATATCTAATCCTTTACTAAAAAAAACTGCACACTTGGGAATTAATTTCCCAAGTTCCAACTCTCACCCTCAATCTTTGCACAATATACAATACACCCCTTTAACCTCCATTTAACTTAAAACACTTAATTTGGGTTATTACATTATGGTAGTGCATTTTCATGTGAATTGATGTCTTGAGTGAAAACACTTACACCTTTGTGTGAATGAGCGATTCGAATAGATTTATATCTTTTGTAAGGTGTTTGTGAAATTCGCATGTATTCATCTTTGGTTTATCTTGTGTGTTGATTTTCGTTATATCGGTTAAGCTACGCCTTCATGCAATGCTATGTCCGTTTTTGTAATTCTCTAAAAATCAACTCGTGCGTTTACTTCTTGCTAAAACCTTAGTGTTTGCCCGAGGACGGTCAAAGTTCTAAGTGTGGGGATATTTGATAAGCGCATATTTTTATATATTTTTGCGTCAAAGTCCCTTACAATTAGTATCAATTAGATGGCTAAAGTACTCCTATTAAATCATGTTTTAGTATTTTATTGTTTGTAAATAAATGAAAAGAAAAAAGAAAAAAATATAAATTTATTAATTTAGTTGTGTGTGTGTGTGATTAATAAAGAATAAGGAAAAAGAAAACAAAAATTTTAGTTTGTCTTTGTGTTTCGTGAGTTACTACATCAATAGCAATACAAAATTGAGAACTTTTAAATTGGACTTTTATTTGTGTTTGCCGCCCACTTTGAAAATAAAAGAAAAAGAGGAGGAGTAGAGAATAGGCCCAGCAGACTGCAGCCCAGAAGAGAGAAAAAGAGAGTCGAACGCATACCAGCCAATTTGAACGGGAGCGACAGCAGCAGATCGGGATTGAGCACAGGCGCGAGAACTCCGGCGGCTACACCTGCGCCGTGTCCCGCGCGGGACACTGTTCGACCCTCGGCGCCCCTTCTCGCGCGGCTACAACCGCGCCACCATCCGCGCCTAACAATTTTCTGGACCGAATCGTGGGTATTTCGTATTTTGGAGCAGTTTTCTTTTGGAGGGTATATATATGGCAGAAAACCGTCATTTGGAGGGGGAATCATTTTCAGAAATCGTTTTGGGGAGCAAGAGGACACCGATTTGGAGCAAATTCCTTCATCAATTTCACTTCATCTCTTGGTAATTCCTTTTTAGTTGTAACCCTAGTTTTCATAATCCATCATTAGTTTGATTAGATTTTGATGGTTACACTTTGAGATTCCATTGTAATCGTTTGGGACAAACCTATTTGTATCTTATTAATTAAATAAAAAAGTAATATGTTTATAAATTTAATTAAAAAAATTGATTCTTAGCATATAAAGAAATATAAAAATAAATTCATTAAATAAAACTATATTGATTTATAAACATGTTAGCTTACTAAAAAAATTGTATCTTATAAATTAAATAAAAATAATAATAAGTTTATAAATTTATAAATTTAAATAAATTTTTTTGATTTATAAGCATTGTTAACTTACAAAGAAGTATAAGAAGTTGAATAAAAATAAATTCATTTAATAAAAGTATATATACCTTATTGATTAAATAAAAATAATAATAAGTTTACAAATTTAAAAAAAAATGTTGGATTCATTGTATAATTAAAAATGCAAGGTAAATAATATTTTATATAATAATAAATATATATTGGTTAATGGTTTTTAATTTAAATTAAAAAATAAAATGAAAAGTTTAAGCATTTAATGTGTTGAAATCAATTAAAAATAAATCGAAATTATAACAAAAGAGATAAAGGGCCATGCAGGCTTCTCCTTAACTCTCCCTCCTTCATTCTCCTTTATATATATATATATATATATATATATATATATATATATATATTGATGATTGTTAGCTTTCAAAAAAATATAAAAAGTTGAATAAAAATAAATTCATTTAATAAAAGTATATATACCTTATTGATTAAATAAAAATAACAATAAGTTTATAAATTTAAAAAAAATGTTGGATTCATTGTATAATTAAAAATGCAAGGTAAATATGATTTCATATAATAATAAATATATACCGGTTAATGGTTTTTAATTTAAATTAAAAAAATGAAAAATTAAAGCATTTAATGTGTTGAAATCAGTTAAAAATAAATCAAAATTATAACAAAAAATATAAAGGCATGGAGGTCTCTCCTTAATTCTCTCTTCTACATTCTCCTTTGCTTATATATATATATATATATATATATATATATATATATTAACAATCGTAGCAACATTCTTGATTTACTAAAAAAATTAAGAAATTTAATAGAAGTTTTAAAATATAAGCATTGTTAGTTTTCAAAAAGATTATAAAATTAATCAGTTTAATAGAAATGTTGATTTATAAGCATTGTTAGCTTATAAAAAAATATAATAAATTAAATAAAAATAAGTTCATTTAATAAAAGTATATTGATTTATAATCATTGTTAGCTTACTAAAAAATTGTATCTTATTAATTAAATAAAAATATAATATGTTTATAAAATTAAATAAAACATTTTGATTGTTAGCTTATAAATAATTATAAAAATAATATAAAAATAAATTCATTTACTAAAACTATATTGATTTATAAACATGTTAGCTTACTAAAAAAATTATATCTTATTAATTAAATAAAAATAATAATAAGTTTATAAATTTAAATAATTTTTTTTGATTTATAAGCATTGTTAGCTTACAAAGAAATATAAAAAGTTAAATAAAAATAAATTTATATAATAAAAGTATATATACCTTATTGATTAAATAAAAATAATAATAAGTTTATAACTTTAAAAAAAATTCTAATTAAAAATGCAAGGTAAATCATATTTTATATAATAATAAATATATATTTGTTAATGGTTTTTAATTTAAATTAAAAAAGAAAATGAAAAGTTTAAGCATTTAATGTGTTGAAATCAATTAAAAATAAATCAAAATTATAACAAAAAAGATAAAGGGTCATGGAGGCCTATCCTTAACTCACTCTTCTATATTCTCCTTTATATATATATATACTAGTGCGAAAATCGCGCGTTGCGTGGTAGCATGAGTAATTTTGATAGTAATATGTGGATTGTCCATTTAAATAAATATATAAAGATGTAAAATACTTAACTCTAATAATGCCACATCTAATGTCTTTCATATTTCTTTTATATACATAAAGATGTTATATAAATACTTTTATTTTGCAAAACAAAGGCAGTGTTTAACCTTATCATTTTCAAAAAGAAAAACATCATCTTATCATATACCTACATCTATTCTTCAAACTAAAGAGGTCTCCTTAATATGAGACAACCAAAATCACACTTTATATCAAAATTTTAAAAGAGTTAACTCTCATAATGCAACATCATATGTCTTTCATCTTTCTATAATATATGTAAATATTTCATATAAATAAGTTTATTTTGCAAAATGAAGGTAGTTATTAACCTTATCATTTTTGTAACATCCCATATTTTTTTTCTTTTGTAGTATTTTGGAATAAAATGGGATGTTTGGTGGCCAAAGTGAGAAGATTGAAACCTTAGTGCTCAAGGGGGTGAAATCAAGAGTTCAAATAGATGAAAACCCCTATTCTCTTCATTCTCATTTGGTGAATGCGATTGAGAGAAGAAATTGAGAGAGGAAGAGAATCCTAATTGGAGGTGTGGTGGGAAGAGTTGCAGCAATTGATAGAGTCATCATCTTCAAGGTATGAACCCTATTTCTTCTTCTTCATAGTTGGGTATGTTGTTTGTAGCTTGGGGTTTTGTAATCTTTGGGATTGTGATTTCTAATCCTTGGAATAAGAAACAATTGATTTTGGGAGTGATTCCCTTAAGTTTTGGATCAGAACATTGAGAAATCTCTTCATATTTGTTAAGCAATCTCCATTCTTGCTATGGTTTGAGTTTTAGCTTTTGGGTTTTGAATCATGAAGCAATGGTTGGGTTTCGGTTGAGTTTCATTAGATTAAATGATGTTTTGATGTTTGGTAATTGTGGGGAAAGGTTTAGAACATTCATTATTTCATTTTGGAGGCTTAAAATCGATTTGGGATGAGTTGGGGTTGAGAAAGGGTGAGATTTCGGACTGAAAGTGTTGTGCAGAATTGAGAGGGACAAAATAGGAAGTTGCGCGGTTTGTCCCGCGGTTTGCAAACCGCGTGACAAGTGGCGCAAGACCCTGTTTTGTGCACCTTCTTCGGTTCGCTTCATGTTTCGGGTCTAGAATCGAGGCATCGTTTGGGGGTTTGTCTTAGGGGCTTAGTAGGTGTAACATCCCATAAGTACCATAGAACAAACATAGCATTTAAGCATAAAATTTACAAATCTGGGTCCCAATATTTCTTACATAGGTCTCCAAAATCTAGGTTGGCGAAAACAACCTATACACAACTAAGAATAGTCTAGCTTCTATAAGAGGTACTGGTACAGTCTCTAGCTGCGTCTGCACCCTATCTTGCTCTTGCTCACTTACTTGAGCCTTCCACTAAAAGCTTACCTGAAAATGGTTTAGTTTTGAAATGCGAGGGTTAGACCAAAAGGTCTAGTGAATTCCCTTCGTAAAAGAACATGTGTAAACAATATGAAATCCTTTCGTTAAAATGCATCATAAATCATCACATATGGTACTGCACTGTGTAATGGATCCCTTAACCATACGCGATCGGGGCCCAAGCAGACTCCCCTTTCGCCCTTCTCGTATCGGGGCCCAAGCAGACTCCTCGATACCCGCCTAGGAGGAAACGAATTCCAACCTACCGTCTCGTCAAACATATCCAAGGGATCATCAGATCCTGAGGCTCATTGATCCCACAGTACAGACCGACATCACATAGCATGCACATACGTTTCATAAAAGCATTTGACTCTTTATAAATCATGCGCATCATTTCAACATATCAACATTCCTTTTTCCTTCCATGCATATCAGTTCATAAATATTTCATTCTTGTTAAAACCATAATCAGTAAAAGAATCATTTAACATTTACGTCGTAAAAGAGGTTTAGGGAACTCACCTGATAGCAATTTCCTTTCTAACCTTGTGTCTCGTTTCGTCCGTTCACCTAATGCATAATTATAGATCAATTAGGAACATCTCCAATTCAGATCCTAAGTCCTCCTCTTAATTCGGTCTCAAATAACTCACTTAGGTCCATCTATTACATATTGGAATTCTTTTATCCGCTACTAAGCCCACGAGACTTAGGCTAAACTCTAAACACATCGGCCCAATAGCTAGACACTACAGGCCTGACAGACGAAGCCCAAACCGACGATCCCCGCATGCTTCGACTCTCGGTGGCCCGAAGTCCCGGTACCCCGACTCCCGGTACCCCGACTCCCGGTACCCGACTCCCGGTACCCCGAAGTCCCGGTACCCCGAAGTCCCGGTACCCCGACTCCCGGTACCCGACTCCCGGTACTTCGGTCTTAGCGAACAGGGACGAACCTTATGCGCTTCATTACTCGATTTCTTCCTAAGGAGTCCAGTAAATTGAGAATTTAACACAGCATTCTTACCCAATTTGTTCTATTACAATTCCTTAAACAACATAAATTTCTAGTCCATTGATTTCATTAGATTACAATCCCATTCGTGAACTAAAACTCTCCACAGTGATTTTAAACAATATCCCAGCTTAAACATGAAAACCCATCCAGGAAACTAACTTTTCTAGCTATTAATGCACAAGAAGATAACACTGATTTGAGATTTTACTTACCAGAAGAGTCTTCTCCCGATCCTGGCGCCAAACCGATTTCTCCCTCTTTCTGCTCTTCTTCTCAGCCGCCACAACACAATAATACTGAATCACATGGAAAACCTAGGGATTTGGCTCATTTAAATATGTTTCACAATTTACACTATAGTCCCTAAGCCCAAACTTTCATTCTTTCAATTCTGGACACTAAACTTTCCAGCCTACTAAATTTGGGTTGTTACAACACTCCCTCCTTAAAAGAATTCCGTCCCCGGAATTCCTCATTGGGAAAAAGATGCGGGGGTCTTGTCCATACCAAAACTGATACTTCCCCAAGGTAATGTCACTTCTGGCTCAGTTCATTACCTCATAAATTTCGAAACATGGAACCTTGGGTGCATTTCCTTCAGTTCTTACGGTACTCTAACTCGTAGGCTACTGTTCCTACTCGGTCGATCTTGACTACAGAAGATTTACTAAGGCTTCTCGTGCATCAACCTTTCCTTGAAGGAGGAACTTGGCTAAATCCTTTGCCCCCACACGAGATTCATTTACCAAGAGACAGACACACACTTGACCGCTTGACACAAATCCAAACCTGAACGTCCCGACAACTCACACCCCAGGGTTCCTTCATCGAAACACAAGCAATCCTAGATCACTTCTCCCAATCCAACAATCGCCTATGCCGGAAACATTTCCCTTTTCCGACCACCTCGACCACAGCTCATCAACCATTTCTTACATCCTCACCACTTCATCACTCCATCCTTGTACGTAACCAAGGGCAGGAACCTTCAAACCTAACGTTGAAGTGTTCGCCTACTCGCATTAAACTTATCCTGAAACACAACAAACCCTTGTTGATTACCACGTTCGTTCGGTTATAAAACATAGCTCCGGTTACCCTCACTCAACTGGGAGGAATAACCATGGTCACGCCATACTATTCTCACTAGCTTAAACACTGCACGACCAAATCGTTTAAACATTTCTCACAAGGTTACTAGCTTAACTCATTTAGTTGTCTCATCCACTTCTTCCCAGCACAAAACATACACAATCTCCTTCCTCAATATTCGTTCCAACGGTTCGCATACTTATCTATGGCAATCTACACCACACTGCACCTTTCAGCATTACTGCCAAGTTTGCTACTTCCAATTTACTCGTTTAATCCGGCATACTATCTTCATCTCCCACTTTAGCGTGGAGCACTGTCCACCTAACATTACTTGCCCTTCTCTCCCGGCCTTTCCACATGCCGATAACACTTTCCCAAAACTTACATAACTAAACACTTGCACCAAGATCTTATCTTAAGGCATTTAACCAAGCCGTCTTGAAACAAGACCAGAGTTCGACGTCACTACACATTCTTTAATCTCTAACTTCTACCTTCTCAGACATTTCTTTCACACATAAGTAGCAATTCACATTCTTTGAGGATTTCACATCTATCCCACCACATTTTGATTAACACAACCCTCATCCTCTTTAAACTTCCAATGACCCCAAAGTATGTTTCTTAGTAACGTCCCCTATTCACTCTAATAATCTACCCCCCCCCCCCCTTGGATCCCCTATTACAAACGGATCTATAAACTCAGGAACACCCCGAAACTCGGGTTCCACAATTCTTTCAATTAACCACCATGATCATAAAATCAGACAGATGCATATATACCGTCATCCCGGCTCTCTTACTTAGATTTACCTTAAATAATTCTTTAACAAACAACGCGTTAATCTCAATAACACTTCCCCAAGAATTGTAACACATCCTGTAATAACAATGAACGTTATTACCTAACAGATCTATAAAATTTTAATCAACCAACCAAAGGCTTATACCTCTACCATGACATTTCAAATCAACTAATGATCATACTACCATTCCCTCACGCATAAGGAACAATTTTCATTCTTTACCAGTTTCTCATCTACTATACTACAGCTCAACTAATCTATTCATCATCTTCTTTAAACGTACTCTGCCCTCAAGAATATACTTAACAACATACATAACCAAAAAGCTTGGTCTCACAACTGGGCAATCACCCAATTCTGCCCCGGCATTCCATTCCGATAACAGTCAAAATAAACACCAACTTACAAACCACGTACTTCAACAACTGGGGTTGCAAAACGTACACTCCACCCGAAATCCCAACCGGACTTCCTTCTAATCCTTCATCTCTCTAACATCACCTTACTACATCACCGGCTGACATAGAATTCTTGGCAATTGAAGCTACTATTAGTTCGTACATCCACCACTCCTATTGTCACACTACCGACCAAGTCTCTTGTGGTCATTCGTACATCATTCACACTTTCCTTCACATTCTCCCGTATACTACAATCGAGTCTGTCTCGCTACTTGGTTCTCTCCCAGCTTGTTGAATTATGACTCGCGAGTTCGCACTTAGCTCAAACACAAACATCCTAGCTAGCTCTTTATGATTCGAGCTTTTACGTAAGCTAGACACAGTCCCTCACTAAGCGATAAAGTCTACACACTCGTTTCGCTCGTGCTACTTACCTCATCATTCTACGAACCTTCCATACTTCGCAAATAGAACGCTTGTTTAAAACAATAACTTCTCATCTTCTTAACACTCCTACAAGGTGTTCAATCAACTTCCAACCCTTTGGTTCAAGACTTCGGCCTCGGCCACCTCACACAACTGTCGGCTTCTACCACAACAGATAACCTGTAACTACTTTCTTAGTTTATTCTCTAATAAGGGTTCTTTACGGAACCTAATCCTACCAACATATCATAATCACCTCATAAAACGCCTCTCTCTTTTCTGAACTTACTCCTGTAACATCAATATTACAGGCTCACCTCAAAACTCATAGCTAACACCGTGGACATTTCGCTTCTGCCTCTCAACACTACTCAACGAGTTGCTAGTACCAACACCTCGATGACTTCTACTCCTTCCCCTGGGCTCAATCCGTCCCTCAACAACCGTACTTCCAGTTATCGAACAAGGGTGCAAACCCTCATACAACCAACACTATAATCCACTTCTGATTCTACTCCTGTTCACCTTTCCTCTTGAACACAAATACTAGGGTTACAACATTCTTTCCTGATTTGTCCGACACTTCTCCACTCTTGAGGTTCTTCCTTAGCTTAACGTGTAATATCCTACGACCTAGTGAGTTCATAGTCTTCATGCATGACGACGCAATAGATAAATCATTCCGTACATTTTATCATTTTAAGTAAACAACATTTAGAAACAACTTGGGTACCCGTGACCCCATCACTCTTATAACTTCAAAACCCTGCACAACGATTCGAGAACCGTTGGCATGCATCTTCCCGTGAACCTCAATCTTGCTCAATCCGAACAATGTTATTACGAGAGTAATGTATTGCATGAAAATCTTTTCGTATGAGACAATTCTGAAAGAATTTCCGACACAAAGTAAACCAGTCGGTTCTCGCACTCAATTGTATGATATCAAAAGGTCAATAAGCATTTTGGTTATAAGTGAATTGCAGGTAACCATTTTCTTGACCATTTTTGTAACAATTTAACTTATCATTAAAAGTGTGGAATACTTTGCAAATCGTTTACCTCAAAAGTTCAATGTGCGACGTACTGAAATCGCTTTTTCTTTAAACGTGCACTCGTACAAGCCGACTCATTTTGTTCAAAGTTGACATTTACATTCTCATTTTAAATCGTGAAAATTTCATGTTACATAAAAGAACGCCATGCATGAGACTCTATTTGCAATTGAAGGCTACTCACTCTAACAAGGTCAACTGCTTTGCTTACGCGGCTTATCCTTGACACTCCACCTACGACCAATGGTCGTCCTTTCGGTCACGCAACAACTTGCTGAACACACTTTCCACATCTCACTTACTCAACCCTTTCATACTATTTCGCTTTGACCAACTATCTCACTTTCCACTTCTATATGCTTTCATTTCACTATAGGTATCTTTTTCATTTACTCTGTCCTCGAAAAGCTCGAATAAGAATTCAAAGCTCCATTGACACTTTCAAGATTTCGACATCGACCTTTCTTACCATCCCGACCGATCTATCCCATGATTTCTAGGACTGGGATTCTCCCGAAACAGGAGTCTTACTCAAACTCAACATCCATCCTCTTCGAATCCACGAAGAGTTACCTCTAGCCGACTCATAACGTTATATACAATATTTCTTCTCTTCGATGTATACATACATCACCTCATATACGACTTCTCATGAACCTTCCCAACAAGGGTTTCAATCTACCCCTCGGGGACCTTGCTGACATTCTAACGTGCTGGAACACGACATAACACTAGGCAGGTTAATAAGGTAGGTTAAGCACATACATGTACCTGTAAGTTCGTAATTTCACTGGCCAGGTGAAACCTCAAACTTACCTTACATGACAGTCCTCAGTACCCTATTAGTCCTATCTCTATAATAGTGTCCTCCTAACGCATTTCCTATGTCTATATTAGTGCCCTCTTAACGAATTTCCTGATTCTCAGTTGTGATTTTCTACTCCCAAGTTTAAGTTTAGGCCTGTCCGGTCACCTAAATCCCTTAAACTATGGCTCTGATACCATTTGTAACATCCCATAAGTACCATAGAACAAACATAGCATTTAAGCATAAAATTTACAAATCTGGGTCCCAAAATTTCTTACATATGTCTCCAAAATCTAGGTTGGCGGAAACAACCTATACACAACTGAGAATAGTCTAGCTTCTATAAGAGGTACTGGTACAGTCTCTAGCTGCGTCTGCACCCTATCTTGCTCTTGCTCACTTACTTGAGCCTTCCACTAAAAGCTTACCTGAAAATGGTTTAGTTTTGAAATGCGAGGGTTAGACCAAAAGGTCTAGTGAATTCCCTCCGTAAAAGAACATGTGTAAACAATATGAAATCCTTCGTTAAAATGCATCATAAATCATCACATATGGTACTGCACTGTGTAATGGATCCCTTAACCATACGCGACCGGGGCCCAAACAGACTCCCCTTTCGCCCTTCTCGTATTGGGGCCCAAGCAGACTCCCCGATACCCGCCTAGGAGGAAACGAATTCCAACCTACCGTCTCGTCAAACATATCCAAGGGATCATCAGATCCCGAGGCTCGTTGATCCCACAGTACAGACCGACATCACATAGCATGCACATACGTTTCATAAAAGCATTTGACTCTTTATAAATCATGCGCATCATTTCAACATATCAACATTCCTTTTTCCTTCCATGCATATCAGTTCATAAATATTTCATGCTTGTTAAAACCATAATCAGTAAAAGAATCATTTAACATTTACGTCGTAAAAGAGGTTTAGGGAACTCACCTGATAGCAATTTCCTTTCTAACCTTGTGTCTCGTTTCGTCCGTTCACCTAATGCATAATTATAGATCAATTAGGAACATCTTCAATTCAGATCCTAAGTCCTCCTCTTAATTCGGTCTCAAATAACTCACTTAGGTCCATCTATTACATATTGGAATTCTTTTATCCGCTACTAAGCCCACGAGACTTAGGCTAAACTCTAAACACATCGGCCCAATAGCTAGACACTACGGGCCTGACAGACGAAGCCCAAACCGACGATCCCCGCATGCTTCGACTCTCGGTGCCCCGAAGTCCCGGTACCCCGACTCCCGGTACCCCGACTCCTGGTACCCCGAAGTCCCGGTACCCCGACTCCCGGTACCCGACTCCCGGTACCCCGAAGTCCCGGTACCCCGACTCCCGGTACCCGACTCCCGGTACCCCAAAGTCCCGTTACCCCGACTCCCGGTACCCCGACTCCCGGTACCCGACTCCCGGTACTTCGGTCTTAGCGAACAGGGACGAACCTTATGCGCTTCATTACTCGATTTCTTCCTAAGGAGTCCAGTAAATTGAGAATTTAACACAGCATTCTTACCCAATTTGTTCTATTACAATTCCTTAAACAACATAAATTTCTAGTCCATTGATTTCATTAAATTACAATCCCATTCGTGAACTAAAACTCTCCACAGTGATTTTAAACAATATCCCAGCTTAAACATGAAAACCCATCCAGGAAACTAACTTTTCTAGCTATTAATGCACAAGAAGATAACACTGATTTGAGATTTTACTTACCAGAAGAGTCTTCTCCCGATCCTGGCGCCAAACCGATTTCTCCCTCTTTCTGCTCTTCTTCTCAGCCGCCACAACACAATAATACTGAATCACATGGAAAACCTAGGGATTTGGCTCATTTAAATATGTTTCACAATTTACACTATAGTCCCTAAGCCCAAACTTTCATTCTTTCAATTCTGGACACTAAACTTTCCATCCTACTAAATTTGGGATGTAATTAGATGGTTAACACCATTCTTATGGCGTCCAATTCAGGTGTTCGGTTTGAGCCAAAGTGTGTCCCGGAGCGGGTGTCGATGTGCTAAGGCTAACGTGAGTTCCCTTAACTCTTTTGATGCAAATGAAATTTTTGCTAAAGTTTTCGTATCTGAATTTGGTTTGAGCATGATGGCATGATTTTATACTATGAAAAGCCTTGTTATTTCACAATGTGGAAATGTTTATAAATTCACGCATGTTATGAAAATGTTTATAAATGCTCATGTTTGGCTTACGTGATATTATCCATTATGTGGTACGATGTGTGGAGTCGGGTGCACAGTGGGAGTAAGGTACCTTCGGTTATCTTATCCCTTGGTTGTTAATTAGTTACCTCATACATTTGGAATCCGTTTCCGGTGTATGTGGAAATGGGGAGTCTGCTTGGGCCCCGAGGGCGAGAGGGGAGTCTGCTTGGGCCCCGATCGTGGGAACTACCGTGTGGTGGAGAATGTCTACGAACACTATGCAAATACCCATATGTGACGTGGTTTGGTCGAAACATTTTGATGGGCCTTTACGGCGGTTTACTTTTATTCTTTTTAAATTGGGCCTTTATGGCAGTTTGCATTTATATTTTTAAATGCTTTGTTAAACTGTTTCGGGAGGGAATTCACTAGACCTCATGGTCTAACCCTCTCTTTTCAAAAACTAAAACCATTTTCAGGTGATGGTCGTGTTTTGGGTTTCATAAGGAGAGTGAGGGAAGGTTGTGGCGTTGTAGAAGAGCTAGAGTCTAGTGAAGACTTGTAGATCACCGACGGGCTTCCTGTAGCATCTCAGTTGTGAAGGTGTTTTCCGCAGCGAATTTAGAGTAGAACTGATGTAATTTATATACTTTGGGACCGATTTTGGTTGTAATGTTGTCAAATGTTATTTATGAAAATTGGGTTGTTACAAATGGTATTAGAGCCATAGTTTAAGG
Organism: Saussurea involucrata; assembly: GCA_033807775.1. Taxonomy (NCBI): domain Eukaryota; kingdom Viridiplantae; phylum Streptophyta; class Magnoliopsida; order Asterales; family Asteraceae; genus Saussurea; species Saussurea involucrata. The sequence goes on from CM066317.1 coordinate 55,649,070, forward strand.
AATTTAGGTGACCGGATGGGCCTAAACTTAAACTGTGGAGTAGAGTGGGGCACAACTGAGATATAGGAAGCCATTAGGAAAGACCTTAATCGTGGGATATCTTGACAATGGTAGTGAGGACCCTCATGTAAGGTAAATTCAAATCGCATCTGGCCAATGCTATTATGAATTTACAGGTGCATGGGCGTAATCAATCGCTATTGTCGGGATGAGTGGTGAGTGTGGCAGTATGGAGAAGGTTCTAACCTTGTATTTGATAGCAAAAGGTTGATGTGTCATGGGAGGTCGCTGGTGATGCAATGCTTTTACCGTCTAGGTGAAGTGATTTTCGGTATGTCAGTGAGTCGGCTAGGCATTTGATACTTGGAATGGATGTGTCGGTTGGTTGGGATAGGAAGTGAGAATTATGTTGACATCTTGAAAGCTTCAGTTCAAGATCGAGTGAGGGAATCTAGTCTTGGATTCCTTAGTTAACCGGTTTAGTGGCAAGGTTAATGAATGAAAGTTATTAGTGTTGTTTTGGAGGTATGCATAAGAGTAGGAAGTGAGATAATTGGTCAGTTTGGTAAACCATATAAGAGTGGTCGATCAGGTGGGCTGTGAAACACTTGTACTACAAGTTGTAGCATTGGTAAGAAAGTAGTTGTTGGTCATAGTATGGTATCAGTGAAGAGTTGAAGTGAGTGCAACGGTTGACTTGATTAGAGTGAATAGCCTTCAATTGCATATTGAATTTCATGCATTATGTCATTAAACGTATTACACGAGTTCTTTCATGTTAAAAGCATGTACGTGCATGTCAGGTTTTCTTGTTTTGGGAAATAAGTTGACGCGTGCGAGCGTGTGTTTTCTTTAAAGTAAAAGACAAACTTGTTTTCATTATACGATAAAGCTTTGAACTTAGTGATCTACGAATTATTTCACGTTTTTCCTTGTGGAGAGAATCTTCGTTACGAAAATATTGAAAACGTTTTATTGCAAGGTTTTGTTTATAAACAAAATGAGTATTGACTCGTTATTATCTTGTAAACGAGTGTTGGAGTTGACAGACCCACTTTGGGTAAGTAATTTCGTTCGAAAACTTTTTAGTCGTATGTGAAAGGGTTTCATTGGAGACAACCGTAGTGTCGGCATCGATTTGGATGGACAAAGTTACAAAATATCGTAAGAGTGCCTGCGAGCGATCCTTGCGATCGTTGTGTTTTACTATTCATCTTGAGTGGTGTTGTTTCATGCATGCTCAAGCTGGTTTTATGATTTTGTACCTATTGTGTTTTTAAAAGAGTGTAAAATGATTTCAATCGTTGTGTCATTGTGCTTGAAGGCTATGAACTCGCTAGGTCGGGGAGAGTATTACAATCGAGGTTGAGGAAAGGCTTCGGGAGTGGAATTGTTAGTTGAATAAGATGGGGTCGAGTTATGACCTTAGTGTTTTCGTTAGAAGAAGCGGGTGAATACCGGGAGTCTCGGGCAGTGAATTCGGAATGTCGGTGTGATTGTAGTTTGAGCTATTGCTTAGTTTTGGGAGAATGGTTTTATTTGCGGTAAGATTTGAAATGGTCGAAGTGATTCTTTTGATGGAATCAATATATATATTAAAAGAGAAAACCACAAAAGATGATGTGACATCCTAATAATTGAGAATTCCTCATTTCTTGAATTGTGGTTGCTTCTAAGGTATCCCACATTGATAGAGAGACAAAAGATTGGCAATGAATTGTGGATATATAAATGGAGGTTGAGATGTGTTTGTGGTAACTCATAGGATTGACTCATTTTGACCGATCCTCTAAACCAATGTTGTTGGTTTTTTTTGGCCGACCCTCCAAACAATATGTTGGCTCATTTTGGCCAACCTAAAAGTTTAAATCTATATCTATATCTATATCTAAAAGGAAAATCCACAAAATACTGGGTGGCATCCTTAGAATTAAGATTTCCTCATTTCTTGATTTGTGGTTGCTTCTAAGGTATCCCACAATGATAGAGATACAAAAGAATGACAATAAATTGTGGATATATAGATGGAGGTTGAGATGTCTTTGTGGTAACTCATGGGGTTGGCTCATTTTGGCTGATTCTCTAAACCAATGTTATTGGTCTTTTTTGGCCGACCCTCCAAACAATATGTTGGCTTATTTTGACCAACCTAAAAAGTTTAAATCTATATCTATATATATCCTTTATATATATAAAATCAATAACCACACAGAATGATGTGGCACAATATAGGATTAGAATGCTTCATTATCTAAACGGAAAATCCACAAAATATTGGGTGGCATCCTAAGAATTGAGAATTCCTCATTTCTTGAAATGTGGTTGCTTCTAAGGTATCCCACATTGATAGAGAGACAAAAGATTGGCAATGAATTGTGGATATATAAATGGAGGTTGAGATGTCTTTGTGGTAACTCATGGGGTTGACTCATTTTAGCTGATCCTCTAAACAATGTTTTTGGCGTTTCTGGCGTCTTTAGCCGACCCTCCAAATAATATGTTGGCTCATTTTGGCCAACCTAAAAGTTTATATATATATATATATATAGGGAAGGGTTCAATAGAGAAGTCCAAATATTTAGAGAAATAGAGAAGTGATCTTGGCCATTTATTCGGTCAAGATCGACGGCTTTGACCGAGAAGCAGCGGATAATTACTCGCGTGGTCTGCACAAGATAGAGGGGTAGTTTTGTAAAAAATACATGGGCTGAGTTCATATATGAATCTGTGTGATTCACATATGAACTATATAGTTCATATATGAACCTTTGTAATTCACATATAAACTCTTTTTAACTAATTCATATATGAACCTTTGTGATTCATATATGAACCTTTGTGATTCATATATGAATCAGTTAATTTGTTCATATGAGAAGTAGTTAAAAAAAATTCATATATGAATCACAAAGATTCATATATGAACACAAAAGTTCATATATGAATTAGTTAAAAAAATTCACATATGAATCACAAAGGTTCATATATGAACACAAAGATTCATATATGAATCAATTAATTGGTTCAACTGATTCATATATGAACCTACAATTAATTAGTTTTATATATGAAACACAAAGGTTCATATATGAATCACAAGATTCATATATGAGTTAGTTATAAAGAGTTCATATGTGAATTACAAAGGTTCATATATGAACGTATAGTTCATATGTGAATCACACAGATTCATATATGAACTCAGCCCGTGTTTTTTGTAAAAGTTACGAAATTGCCCTTCTATTTTTGGAACAGTCGCAACTTTTGACCAGTCAAAGCCGCAATTTTTGACCAGTCAAAGCCGCAACTTTTGACCAATTATTACCGATCTTGACCGAATAAATTGCCAAGATCACTTCTCTATTTCTCTAAATATTTGAACTTCTCTATTGAACCTAAGGATCTATATATATATATATATATATATATATATATATATATATATATATATATCTAATAGGAAAATCCACAAAAGATTGGGTGGCATCTTAAGAATTTAGAATTCCCCATTCTTGAAATGTGGTTGCTTCTAAGGTATCCCACGTTGATAGAGAGTCAAAAGATTGACAATGAATTGTGGATATATATATATATATAAGAAAAATCCACAAAAAATGAGATGATATCCTAAGAATTGAGAATTCCTCATTTCTTGAATTGTGGTTGCTTCTAAGGTATCCCACATTGATAGAGATACAAAAGATTGACAATAAACTGTGGATATATAGATGGTGGTTGAGATGTGTTTGTGGTAACTCATGGGGTTGGCTCATTTTGTTGATCCTCTAAATCAATGTTGTTGGCCTTTTTGGCCAACCCTCCAAACAATATGTTGGCTCATTTTAGCCAACCTAAAAGTTTAAATCTATATTTATATGTTAGATCTGAAGTTTTGTCAATAAACCAAGTGTTGAAGTTCTGATAAGAAGACTCAGATGTTCTGAGTAGAGGAGTCAGAGATCTGAGAAGAAGAGTCAGAGTTCTGAGAGAAAGAGTCAGAAGCTCTGAGAAGCGTTATCAGAAGAATGTTCAGAAGTTCTGAACTACCTGTTCAGAACTTATGACTACATACTTTACTTAGTATTTAGTAAACTAATTAGGACACGTGTTATGTTCTTATTAGTCTTTCTTATTTATACTGTAGCTTTAACATGTCCGTTGCAGTATAAATAGAGTGGTTAGCATTACGATGCTAACTGATTGATTGATTTTCCCATATATCTTTGTATTCATTCTTTGTAATCTTTGAGATTCTCTCTCTCTTAGATTTGTAATTATGTTCATCATTGAATACAATTGGGCTTGATCATAGAACTTCTCAATTACTGCTTTCTATATTGATTGTAAGATTAGATCCTGTACTTTCAATTGGTATCAGAGCTAATCAACAAACAAATTCGTTCAAGATTGTTATCGCGAAGATCGATTGATCAATTTCTTGAAGATTTCTTGATTCATTCAAAATTCGATTCTGCTGCTAGGGCTAGTTCTTGAATTCTTGGCAATTCTTGAATTTCCTGTTACATTTCTATCAAGAAACTCGAATTTGTCTTTCTGTTGAATTTTCTTACAATCATGTCTTCTAAAGAATATCTAGCCATGGGATCTGAAACCAAACCGCCTGTTCTTATACCAGAAGAGTATCAGCAATGGAAAATTCGTATGATCCAATTCCTAGACAACATTGATGAAAACCTTATGGTCTCTATTCGAGAAGGTCCAATTGAAGTGTACATCGATGTTGCTGCAACTCCTGCTACAGAGACAACTCCAGAAATTCCAGCGACCAGGGTGAAAAAGAGTTATTCCCAATACACAGCTGAACAGAAGAATAGGCATGCTATTGACAAACGAGCAATTACTTTGATGACTTTGGCTGTCCCAAATGAGGTTCTTAACAGGATTGACAGTGGATCATCAGCTAAAGAAATGTGGGACGAATTGGAAAGGCAGATGTTAGGAACTGTGAGATCTATTCAGGCAAAGTTAAATCAAAGCATAAATGCTTATGAAAGGTTCAAAGCAAAAGAGTCAGAAAGTTTGACACAGACATACAGTAAATTTTGCACTATTCTAAATGACTTGAGAAGAAATGGACTGAAGAAAACAAAGTCAGAAATAAATTACAAATTTCTGAACAGTTTAAATTCAGAATGGTCATCATTTGCCATAAGTCTGCAAATGAACAAGGATATGTGTGAAGAAGACTTAAATGATCTGTTCTGTGTTCTTAATCAACATGAAGACTCTGTCAAGTTAGTTGTGGAAGAGAAGAAAAATGTTGCGGATCAGTTAGCGTTCTTATCAAAGTCCAAAGCAATCAAAGCACCTAAAAAGACTGCATATCTATCAGAGATACCTAATCTGGAAGAATCTGACAAGGAAGAAGGATCAGAAGATGATGAAGATATCAAGATAATGGCTGAGAAATTAGCTTTGTTGACAAATACTTTCAACAAAAGGTATGGGAAGGGTAGATTTCAAGGAAATTATAAGAGAGTTGGGAGTTCAGATTATAAGAAGAAAGAAGACAGAGAAGAAAATAAGTTTGAAAAGAGAGTAGAGAGGAGTGAAGAAAACAATGAAGAGAAGGATGAGAGAAAAGAAAAGAATCTGTGTTTCAAGTGTGGAAAATCTGGCCACTATGCTAAAGATTGCAGAGTTAAAATTGTGAAAGACTATGAGTACTACACCAAGAAGGCTCAGCTTGCAAAGAAGAGAGATGATAAAATTGCTTTATTGGCTGAACAGGAGAATTGGTTGTACTACACTTCTGATGAAGACGATCATATCAACTTTCCACAGATGCAAAGCTATATGGCAAAAATGAGGAATGAGGATGATTCTGATTATGAAGATGCTGATTCTGAGTCATCTGCTAAGGTACATTCTTCACTTGAAATAGAGTTAATGACACAGATTGGTGAAATGAAAACTGAATTTGCCAATCTAAGAAAACAGATAAAAGGAGAAAGAAATTTGGTTAACAAATTCAGAATTGAAAAAGAAGTAATAAAAGAACAATATGAAGAATCTGAGGCTGAGAAACAGAAAGTTAAAAATGAAAATTCTGAATTGTTGAAAAAGCTTTCTGAACTAAAAGTTGAGTTTTCAAAAATAAAGGATGAAAAAGGTGATTTACAAATAAAATTTGATATGTTATTTGAAGAAAGAAAGAATTTATACACCAAAATCAAAGAATTGGAAGATCTGAATTTAAAAAGGGGTCAGACTCAGCAAACATTAAATCTTTTATTAAGCAATGTTAAAGATACAAGATTTTACAATCCAAAGAAGGGATTGGGATTGGAAGAAAATGTCATTTTAAAAAGAGCTCCAATCAACTTGTATGAAAAACTTCAAGTTTCTAAGCCAAAAATCCCAGAAATTGTTGAAGTTTTCATAAGACCTACTAGTTCTATAACAAGTTCTGACAATTTGCAAAAACCAAACTCTCAAAAGTCAGATCAGAAAAGTTCTGAGTCTAAAACAGAAAAGTCAGTTGGTTCAGAAGAAAAGGTTAAGAAAGAAGTTTCTAAACCAACAGATGAGAAGCCAAAATACAATGATATTAAATTCAAGTATGATTCTTTAAATGTCAGCTACAAAAATAAACAACCAAGTTTTTCATATCATGACATTGAGAGCATATTTGACACAAGTAAAAATTCTGAAACAGTCAATCAAAAGTCTGAAACTTCTAGTCAGGATTCTGAACTTTGTAGTCAGAACTCTGAGTCTAAAGATCAGACATCTGAGTCTGTAAATCAGAACTCTGACTCAGGTAGTCAGAAGTCTGATTCAACTGGATTTTCTGAAACAAAATCAGATGAACTTTTACAACTTGAAAAGAGATTTAATCTTGTGAGTCAAGAACTTGAGGACTTAAGGAAAGCTTATGATGAACATGAAAATGATTTCTGTGAGGTGGATATTAAACTTGAAGAAGCTTTGAAAGAAAAGAATATTTTTATTCAGAAAATAACAGAGCTTGAAAAACTGAAGATTGAGTATGATTTTTTTTAAATTAATGCTCCAAGAGAAAATGATAAATTCTTTAATAAATCAAGTACATATGAAAAAGGTGAATCATCTAATTCTTCTAACAAAAAGGACTTGAATTTTTCAGAAAAAGAAGAAAGCAAAAGGAAAGATGATCTTGCAAAGTTGAATGATCTGAAAAGGGATCTTGAGAAGCTTAGAATGAAATCTACTTCTGAACTCAAAGCTAGAAATTCTTGTAATAAGGGCAATTGTTCTCTGAACAGTATCAATAAAAATGAAATGATCTATGTTTCAGATTTATTGTCACTTGCAAAGAAAAATCTTGTTTGTGTTAGATGTAAAAATGATTCATTCCAATATTCTCATAAATGTCAAGTCAAAATAACTTTTGTTTCATACATAAGAAAAGATATTCAGAATTCAGAAAAGAAAACTGTTTCTATTCATCAGAATACAGAAAAGAAGAAATTTTTTGTTCCTCAGACTGAGAAGAAAGAAAAGATAAAAGAAAAGAAAGTTGAAAACGTTGCAAAATCAAAAGATACAACTTTCAAAAAGAAAGTGAATAAGTTTGTAAGCAGAAAATGTTCTGACTTCATAAAAGTTCAAGGAAAGTGGTGTTTGAAGAAAGATTTTGAGTGGAAAGTAAAAGGTACTAATGTTAAATCCAATGACAAAACTAACAAAGATGGACCCATTCCAAAATGGGTACCTAAAACTAACTGATCCTTTTGCAGGGCTGTCATGTGTGGTTTTTAGATTCAGGAGCTTCAAGACACATGACAGGTCAGAAGTCTTTTCTAACAAACTTCACAGAAAAGGCTGGAGGAGCAGTAAACTTTGGAAATAACAGCAAAGGACAAGTCAAAGGTTATGGGGATTTAACTAAAGGGGATCTGACTATTCAAAGGGTTTTCTATGTTGAAGGATTACAGCATAATCTTTTCAGCATAAGTCAGTTTTTAGACAGTCTTTGTCAAATCAAGTTTCAAATAACAGGTTGCATGATTTTAACTGAAAATGATGTTAAAGTCTTCTGGGCCAAAAGACATATGGACTTATTTGTAGTTAATTTTTCAAAATTGAAAACATTAAATACAGTTTGTCTTTTATCAAAATCAACTGCAAATGAATGTTGGCTTTGGCACAGAAGATGTTCTCATCTAAATTTCAAAGATCTTAATAATCTCGTTGCAAAACATCTGGTTAAAGGCTTACCAAAGCTTAAATTTGAAAAAGAATCATTATGCTCAGCTTGTGAAATGGGCAAGATGAAAAAGAGTTCTCACAAATTAAAAATGGACTCATCTTGCAAAGCACCATTAGAAATGATTCATACTGATCTTTGTGGTCCAATTTCAGTTCAATCTATGGGAGGAAAGAAATATATGCTTGTGATTGTTGATGAATTCTCCAGATACACATGGGTTGAGTCCAAAGAGCTAAGTCAGAAGCTGCTACTACATTGATAAATTTTATCAAAAGGATTCAAGTTCTCTTACAACTTCCAGTTCAGAAAATCAGAAGTGATAATGGAACAGAGTTCAGAAATGAGACTCTTCAGAATTTTTTAGAAAGTTCTGGGATTTCTCACAATTTTTCTGCTGTCAGAACTCCTCAACAAAATGGTGTTGTTGAAAGGAAAAATAGAACTCTAGTTGAAGCTGCGAGAACAATGCTGGCTTATGCAAATCTTCCTACTTTCCTATGGGCTGAAGCAATTGCAACTGCTTGTTTTACACGGAATAGAACTTTAATCAATAAGAGATTAAATAAGACTGCTTATGAACTGATAAATAAAAGAAAACCATTAATCAAATTCTTTCATGTTTTTGGTTGCAGGTGCTATGTTCTTAGAGACAGAGAAAATCTTGCCAAATTCGATAAAAAGGCAGATGAAGGATACTTTGTGGGTTATTCTTTAACTTCCAAAGCATTCAGAATCTACAATAGAAAAACCAAGAGGATGATGGAGAGCATAAATGTAACTTTTGATGAAGCCAGAAATAGGACTTCTGAACAAGACAGTTCAGAACTCATGCTGAACAAGACAAAAATGACTTCTGATACAAATTCTAATCCTATTTGTTCAGAACTCAATTTACTGTTTAAGGATGCTTTTAGTGAACTAATTTCTGATTCTTATGCAGAATATGAAAATCCGAAGATGGTCAAAGAGATGAAAAATAAGACTCCAGAAATAGTTCAATCAACTGTAATTTCTGACAAAGGTCCATCAGAGGAATGTCCAAATCTAATAAATACAAGTGGTGAAAATTCTGAACCTTGTAATCAGAATTCTGATTCTTGTACTCAGAACTCTGAACAAGTCACTCAGAATTCTGACTTCATTGATCAGAACCCAAACTTGGATGTAACTCCTACTCATACATCAGAACAAGGGGACAGCTCATAATTACAAGCAATCATTGATGAGAATGATGCAAACAACAATTATTCAGAGATTGATGTACTCCCTAGTGCAAATAAATGGACTAAAAGTCATCCTATTCATCAAGTAATAGGTGATCCATCAGCAGGAGTAAAAACCAGATCAGCTACAGCAAATGAAGCAATGTTTGCTGGTTTCTTGAGTGTGATTGAACCAAAGAAAGCTAATGAAGCCCTAGAGGATCCAGACTGGATTTCAGCAATGCAAGAGGAATTGCTTCAATTTGAAAGAAATAAAGTTTGGAGACTCATTCCAAAGCCTGAAGGTAAATCTATTATTGGAACTAAATGGGTGTTCAGAAACAAAAAGGATGAATCAGGTATTGTTATCAGAAACAAAGCAAGATTGGTTGCTAAGGGATACTGTCAACAAGAGGGAATTGATTATGATGAGACATTTGCACCAGTGGCAAGAATAGAGGCAATCAGAATATTTTTGGCCTATGATGCACATAAAAACTTCAAGGTGTATCAAATGGATGTCAAATCAGCCTTTCTAAATGGCAAACTTAATGAAGAGGTGTATGTTCATCAACCTGAAGGTTTTGTTGATCCAGAATTCCCTGATCATGTTTATATTTTAGACAAAGCTTTATATGGTCTAAAACAAGCACCACGAGCCTGGTATGACACTCTTACTAAACACTTGTTAGGTTCAGGGTTCAAGAAAGGTAAGATTGACACAACTTTGTTTTTAAAGAAACAGGGTGATGATTTAATTCTGATTCAGATTTATGTTGATGACATAATATTTGGTTCTACCAGTCCAGAATTATGTGATAATTTTTCAAAAATCATGTCATCTGAATTTGAAATGAGCATGATGGGTGAGCTGAATTTTTTCCTTGGTCTTCAAGTCAAACAATTACCAAAAGGTATTTTTATAAATCAAGAAAAATATGTCAGAGACATTCTGAAAAAGTTCAAAATGTCTGATTGTGCTTCTATGAGAACACCTATGGCAACTAACATAAAGTTAGATGCTGGTCTCAAAGGTGTTTCAGCTAATATCAAACTCTATAGAGGCATGATTGGATCATTACTTTATTTGACTGCAAGTAGACCAGATATCATGTTTTCTACCTGTTTCTGTGCTAGATTTCAATCTAACCCAAAAGAATCACATATGTTGGCTGTCAAAAGGATTTTAAGATATCTCAAAGGAACACCTGATCTAGGTTTATGGTATCCAAAAGAAACTGACTTCAAATTGACTGCTTTCACTGATGATGATCATGCAGGAAGTAGGTTGGACAGAAAGAGTACATCTGGTGCTTGTCACTTTTTGGGAGATAAAATAGTGAGTTGGGCATCAAAGAAGCAGAATTGTGTGTCCACTTCAACTGCTGAAGCAGAGTATGTTGCTGCTGCTGCTTCATGCTCTCAAACATTGTGGATGAGAACACAACTCATGGACTATGGATATCAGCTTAACAAGATTCCCATCTATTGTGACTCAGAAAGTGCAATTGCCATTACTCAGAACCCTGTTCAACATTCGAAGACTAAGCATATAGATGTGAGGTATCATTTTATAAAGGACTATGTGGAAAAAGGAACTATAGAGATGCACTTTGTGCATACAAAGTATCAATTGGCTGACTTGTTCACAAAGCTTCTTGATCACAAAAGGTTTTCTTTTCTCATATGTAAAATAGGAATGCTTAATCTGCCTAATTGAAAATATTTTTTTCTTTTTTTAAAAAAAATGCTAAATTTTTCTAAGTAAAATTGTCTGAGTAGTGTACTCAGAACTCTGAGTCTTAAGAATCAGAACTTCTGAGTACTAAGATCAGAACTTCTGAGTCTTGAGTTCAGAACTTCTGAGTCTTGAGTTCAGAACTTCTGAGTCTTGAGTTCAGAAATTCTGAGTCTTGAGATCAGAACCTCTGAGCCTTAAGGTCAGAGATTATGAGTCAAACTTCAGCAATCTAACTTTCAAAAATTTATTTTTGAGAAATACAAATACTTCAACTGTGTCGATTATGCTTCTTCTATTATCTTTTTATCTCATCTTTATGTATCATTAATAGTCAAATGCATGCTCAAGTCAAGGGGGAGCATCAAAATTTTTTTGGAAATCATTTTGTGATGCTTAAAAGATTTGTTTTCATTTCTTATCTCTGATCATTCTAAGAAGAACAAGCTTTTAATGATAATTTTTTTTATTCAAACTATATCTGAATTAAAAAAATTCATATTCAGATATAAGATTTTAAATGATTTTTTTTTTAAACATCATAATATGAACAGAATTTTGATGATAAAAAGTGCTTCTATCTGTTCAAACCTCTTCTGAATAATCAAAATGTTTTATATTTATCAGAAGTTGATTTTAAATGACATTTTGGTTACAAGGCAAAATTCTTCTGAGTAGAACAATCATATATCTGATAAAGAAAAGTCAAAACATCTGAGCGTGTTATTCAGATCTTTGACTTGAGTCAAAATTCTATCTACTAACACGTGTCAGCTTCATATTTGTTTGATTATGCCACGCATTTCATTTAAATCCTCTGTGGCATTTCAAATGTGTTGACTCCGTTATAACATTGATTTCGCTTTTCCATTAAACCTTTCAACTTCGCGGATTTTAAATAGGTCTTAAAATCCCTATTTCAAATCTTTTCAAATTCCAGAGCAAAAAGTGAGATACGAATCAAATCCAGAGTTCTTTGAGTTTGTTTTCTTCTTAAATCATGTCTGGAATACGAAGGAGTGGTCAAATTTCGCTACACTATACAAAATCGATAATGGATTCATCTGATTCGGATAATGATGAAGTACAGAATAGAGCTGTAGAGGAAGAAGCAATAAGAAATGATGGAGAAGATGAACAAATGGATGAATCTGAAGGAAATGCGGATGAGGTAAACGTTAATATTGAACATGAACAGAGTGCTGCAGGTTCTATTATGTCAGATAGACCTACTTTAGTGGAAAGAGTTGTTCCTGAGAGTGAATGGCTGAAATTATCTGAAAATAACTGTGTTATATTATTTGAGGAAAGCCGTTTTAAGCCTGAACACAGAATTATCATGGAGTTATTCAAACACCATCCGTACAGAAAATGGTTTACACGAAGTAAAAATGTGCCTGTTCAGTACATACAACAATGGTGGAAACATCTTAGGTTAGAAGATAATAGGTTTGTGTCTGAAATTGGAGGAGTGACATTTGCCTTATCAATCTATGCACTAAGAGAAATGCTGAATTTACCAGAGAAAGATGATGTACAAAGAAGGACATATTTTGAGGACTCACCCTTAACAGAGGAATTAATAGCAGAGTTTATGAAGTTGGGATATAATGAAGGATTGAGGACTCTCAGTTTTTTCAGAAGAAACAATTTACCACCTATTTGGGCTTGCTTCTTTCATGTGGTAAATAAATGTGTGTCAGGGAAGAATAGTTCTGCTGATCAAGGTTCTAAACAAATTCTTCAGATCTTTCAGGGTTTAGTGAAGAATAGGCATTATGACTATACTTTAATACTTTGGGAAGACATGAAGAATACATTTGAGAAGAATCAGAAAGCAATTCAGAAGAAAACAAAGGATGCTCCACTGACATACATTCCTTATATAAGGTACTGGCAAATTGTTATTTGGTATGCCATGCAGGAAAACAGAACAATCTCAAGAAGAACAAATGAAGAGCATGGTCCCACATTTTATTTGGGTAAGATGACCTCAGTAACAAGAATTGAAAACTATCCCAATCATAAATTGTTGCCAAAATCACTTAGGAATTATATTCCAAGGGAGAGTGAGATTTTAAAAGCTTATTGCACCTCTATGGGAATTGAATTACCTCAAATCCCTACCCAAGAGGACCAACCTGAGAAGAGAGGTGAGGGGTCTAGTCGAATTAGAGAGGGGGAGGATGTTCAGATGGGTGAACATTCTGAGAGACTTGAGGGGGAAAATTCTGAGAGCTTGGTTAGATTTGGTGAGGAAAAACAGAATGAGAGTGGTGAGGATGAGAGATTGTCAACAGAGGTTCAAACAGAAAGATATGCCTCTGAACCAGCTAATCTTGACCAGGTAACCACAAATGCTATTGGTTCACGTTTCTTGGTGTCCAATATTGAAACAAACACCATGGACCTAGTGGTGGATCTTGAACAACCCATCCATATCCACTCAGAAGCATTTCAACATGCTACTGTTTCACACAAATCCGGGGAACCATCCCAAACTCATTTGGAGGGAGGTGATAAATCCCAATCTATTTTTCAACACATTGAGTCTGAATATCACAGTCCTATTCATATTGAGCCTGAAATTCCTTCTGACACTTGCACAAATCAGGAATTTCGTATTCCTGAAACAACATTCATAGACATACCTAATGTTGGGTGTCGAGGATTGGATGGAAGTCCTGGTGAGGTGAACATTACAAAAGCCTCATTCAAACGTGCATCTGTTGTACAAGATGACTTTGTGTTATCTACAGGCCATGAGCCCTCTGGGCACATGAAAACTGGACCATCTGTTGGTTCAGGTTCACTGTTAGAAACTTCTGAATTTGAAAAGATTCAGAAACAAAACAAGGAGATGGGGGAAAAAGTAGAAAATTTGGAGAAGAAGGTGGAGGATTTGAATGATGAGATGTCAGATTTGAAAATTGTGTTGGAGAAAAAGTTGATTTCTGTTGAAACCAAAGTAGATGATGTAAAGAAATCCTTGGATTCTCACAAAAAGGAGATCATGGATATAATGTCTAGTTTTCAAAAAGATATGTTAAAACAAATGCAAGGTATGCAGGAATCTATACTGAAAGCACTGAGTGTATCATTGGCTTCTACTTCAAAGCCTCTTGATCCTGTTCCTATTGCAGAAGCTGAACCTGAAGTTACTTTTAATCAGAACTTGAAAAGAAAGTTTGATGATAAAGATCCTCATGATCATCAAAAGGGGGAGAAAAGACAGAGGTTAAGTTCTGATGATGACATTGGCATAGAAGATTTTGAGATAGCAGATATGCACTTAACCAGTACAAAAAGTTCAGAAGATCAGACACAAGAAAAGTTAAAGGCAATAACTCAGATAGTTCAGATTGATAGTTCAGATACATAGGAAATGGAGTTGGAAAGTACAGATGGTGGTGATTCAGATAAAACAGAGGAATTGAACTTAGACACAGAGATGGAAGGAAACTCAGATGAAACTGAAGCTATTGAGGAATCTGTATTGAGATCAGAAAAGACAGTGGAAAGTAAAGTGGTCAACATGTGTACAGATATTGTGGTGTATAACAAAGAAAATATGACGGATTCTGAATTAGAAGAAAGGAGGTTAAGTGAAGAGTTGATCAGAAGGATGCATAATAATTTAGTCAGAGCTTTGAATGTTCAAAAAGTTCAGCAAGGAATAAAAATGGTAAGACCTATTGATCTAATGGGAGAAGAAGACAGAACTGTGAATTATACTCAGGATTTTGAAGATGATTTTATATTTAACTTTTGTGATGAGTTAAATACAGAAGAAGAGTATGTGAAAGTGAAAGACTACTTTATGCCTTCTGAGTATGTATTCAGAAAACCAATTGAGATCCCAAAGATTAACTTGCAAAGACTAGAAGAACCTGTATGTGATTTCATTCTAGAGTTAAGTGATGTGCCATTAGCCAGACAATTTCATGATGATATTTTTCCTGAGGAAATATATGATAATCTCTACTACACAGAAGGAGAGTATGAGCTTTTGGAAAGTAATATTGATGGTTTTATGGATGACAGAGCTCAGATGGTCTATTCAGAAGCTTCTAACAGATTCAGAGTTCCTGACTCAAAACTGCATATTCAGAAAAGAATTGAGAAAGTTCTGATGTTTCAACAAGAAGAATTCAATGGTTTAATATTTGTTAGAATGGAAGTACTGAAAGAAAGAAATACAAAGGTTTCCATGTCTACTTTTGATTTTCACAGATTGACTCTTGATGATCAGATCTTTCTAGTCAAGTTCTTTGCCAGCACTGAAGAAGCCTTGATGGAAATTGAATGCAGAAGACTTCTGGGTATCTATGTCAGAAATATACACTTGTATGACTTTCAATTAGCTATTGAAGAAAGAAAAGAGAAGTGTAATCTGAGTTCTCCCACAAAGAAAACAGAAATTGGTTTACATTTGAAGGGATTTGTGAATGAAGGAATGGAGACAGAAGGGTTCACATATACAGTTCACGAAAGGCTTGAAATGTTCAGATTAAAAGAGTTAGAGAAGTACAGTGATGCAACTCTGAATTGGTTATTGATTAAAATGGAAATAAGTGTGGAAACTGAAAGAGAGAGTTTAAAGAAGAGATGTATGAACTCTGTGAAGAGGAGGTTGGATCTCAGAAGAAAAATCAGAAACTGTAGTGAATGGTTGCTATCTGAGGTGAATCCCAAAAAGATTCTTCATAATGATTTTGTGTTTCCTGCTGAGTATGAAGTGAATGAAATTCTGTCAGATGAAGTTGAAGAAGTGCAGAACACAACATCTCAGAATGTGCAGATAACTAGTTTTGATCAAGCTAAACAGTCTGAACCCAAAGAAGATGAAATATCCATTGATCTAAATGGATACTTTCTTGAATTTGATTTGCCTGAGTTCTTCAAACCAAAAGAAGTACAATTCTTGGATGTGTATTATGATAGACCTAAGGAGACTCAGATCTGGTTGGCTGAAAAATCAAGATGTCTTGGCAAAACAAAGCAAGCTGTTTACTCAGATTTTCTAATCACTGGAATCAGAGAATTGAAGGTTAAGAAATTCAGAAAGATGGAGTACTTATCCTTTGAAGTTCTGAGAGAAGATGGCAAGGTTTATTACTTTACTGATGCAGATTTTGAGAAACTATCAGTGGTTGACTTCTACAGATTACACAGCTTTCTATGCTTCAAAGAGTCAAGCAAAGACAGAAATGAAAGGAAGGCAAGAAGTGTGGTAATTAAGGCCATGTTCTACATCTTAAGGTGGCACTGTTATACAGATTTCCAAATAGCTTTGTACTTACAAAAGCCATGTGTTTATCTGGCAAATCCCAACACAGATCATGAACAGAAAAAGGTGTTAAAGACTGGAAGTGTTCACAAATATCCAGATTTGGGAGTATTTTTGAAAAACAAAAGTGGAAAGATCTTCTTCAGAGCAAAGGAAACTGCAAAATACTGTTCTGGAACTTTAAGAATCATAAAGCATAATTTGGAGAAAAAGATGCTGAAAGTGAAGGAAGCAAATATAATTCAAGAAGTAATCAATCAGCAAGTTGAAATTATTCAAGAAATCATTGTCAAAATTGATAAGAGGCTTAATCTGAGAAATGTGCTACTTCAGAAAATTGTTCCTTCTCTGAAAGACCTGGATGATGCTAAATTCAAGTTTATTTGACAAAAGGGGGAGATTGTTAGATCTGAAGTTTTGTCAATAAACCAAGTGTTGAAGTTCTGATGAGAAGACTCAGATGTTCTGAGTAGAGGAGTCAGAGATCTGAGAAGAAGAGTCAGAGTTCTGAGAGAAAGAGTCAGAAGCTTTGAGAAGCGTTATCAGAAGAATGTTCAGAAGTTCTGAACTACCTGTTCAGAACTTATGACTACATACTTTACTTAGTATTTAGTAAACTAATTAGGACACGTGTTATGTTCTTATTAGTCTTTCTTATTTATACTGTAGCTTTAACATGTCCGTTGCAGTATAAATAGAGTGGTTAGCATTACGTTGCTAACTGATTGATTGATTTTCCCATATATCTTTGTATTCATTCTTTGTAATCTTTGAGATTCTCTATCTCTTAGATTTGTAATTCTGTTCATCATTGAATACAATTGGGCTTGATCATACAACTTCTCAATTACTGCTTTCTATATTGATTGTAAGATTAGATCCTGTACTTTCACTATATCTACATATATCTAAAGGAAAAATCCACAAAAGATGAGGTGGCATCCTAAGAATTGAGAATTCCTCATTTCTTGAATTGTGGTTGCTTCTAAGGTATCCAACATTGATAGAGAGACCAAAGATTGGCAATGAATTATGGATATATAAATGGAGGTTGAGATGTGTTTGTGGTAACTCATGGGGTTGACTCATTTTGGCCGATCCTCTAAACCAATGTTGTTGGCCTTTTTTGGCCGACCCTCCAAACAATATGTTGGCTCATTTTGGCCAACCTAAAAGTTTATATATATATATATAGGCAACAAATCAAATGCAAACCTTGCATTTGTTGCACCCCCTTACAAACCAGTGTGCATATATGCATAATCTGATATGGATATATGCAATATTCCATATGAATGTATGTCAATTATATGTATATTCTTACACGTATGCATATACATATGTATATGCACATTGTGCACATATGCACACTGGTTTGTAAGGGGTGCAACAAATGCAAGGTTTTCCATTTTACGGAGCCTCTATCTAAAAGGAAAATCCACAAAATATTGGGTGACATCCTAAGAATTGAGATTTCCTCATTTCTTGAATTGTGGTTGCTTCTAAGGTATCCCACATTGATAGAGAGACAAAAGATTGGCAATGAATTGTGGATATATAAATGGAGGTTGAGATGTCTTTGCGGTAACTCATGGGGTTGGCTCATTTTAGCTGATCCTCAAAACCAATGTTTTTGGCGTCTTTGGCTGACCCTCCAAATAATATGTTGGCTCATTTTGGCCAACCTAAAAGTTTAAATCTATATATATCTAAAAGGAAAATCCACAAAAGATGAGGTGACATCCTAAGAATTGAGAATTTTTCATTCTTGAATTGTGGTTGAATTTTTTATCTCACATTGATGAGAGAAAGAAGATTGAAAGACGAACGTGTGCATTTGAAAGAAGATCATACTTTGTAACAATCGGCCATATTATTGGTTTAAACGAATTAACGCTTTCTTTTTGCCAATAAAAGTTTGAGAATGATGCCTATTTGGTAACTAGATCTATTTTTGTTTATATAATATTTGAGGAGGTGATATTAGTAGATGTTTATATTATTAAAAATGTATGTATATCTATATCTATATCTATATATATATTTAAAAGGAAAATCCACAAAACATGAGGTGACATCCCAAGAATTGAGAATTCCCCATTTCTTGAATTGTGGTTGTTTTTAAGGTATCACACATTGATAGATAAACAAAAGGTTGAAAATGAATTGTGGATATATAAATGGAGGTTGAGATGCGTTTGTGGTAACTCATGGGGTTGGCTCATTTTGGTTAATCCTCTAAACCAATGTTGTTGGCCTTTTTTGGCCGACCTTCCAAAACAATATGTTGGCTAATTTTGGCCAACTAAAAGTTTAAAATATATATTTATATACATCTAAAAAGAAAACCCTAGAACTATAGTAGAATCCTAAGAATTAAGAATTTTTAGTTTTTGAATTGTGATTGAATTTTTTGTATCCCACATTGATGAGAGAAAGAAGATTGAAAGAAGAAATGTGTATATTAAAAGAAGTAATTTTTTATAGCAAGTCATGATGAGATTTGAGGGTTTTTTTCTTAAATCTCAAAATATGATTAAGTTTGTTTATCGCACGTTGGTGAGAAGAAAGAAGGAAATATGTATATGAAAGGAGAAGGTCATTTTCTGTAGCAAGTCATTTTAAGAATTCCTTAAATCTTGAAATTTGTTTATGTATGTGTATCTCACATTGGTGAGAAGATGATGATTGAAAGAAGAAAGTGTGCATATGAACGGAGGAGGTCATACTTTGTAACAAGCGATCATATTATTTGTATAACTATTTTTTTGCCAATAAATAAATAAATATCAGTATTTAAAATCATTTGAAAAAATAAATCATCAAAAGGAGGTGGGTATAAGAATGAACAAGTATAAAAGTACAGAACATTTTCATGAATAATTCATTGTTATACTATTTAATCTACATAATATAAAAATTCATTATATCAAAATCTCTCAATTTTATCTTTATACATATAAAAGTAACAACTAAGGGTACTTGAGGTGGCATTGAGAGAATTGAATATTTTCAACTATTGCAAAGTGGTATTACTTTAGTTATCCCACGTTGATTAAGAAAAATTAGATTTAAAAATGAAGATAGTTATAAGAAAGGATGAGGGATGATTTTGATGATTAAAATGTTTTATTGGATAGAAAAATCTTTTAACCAAACCTCATTAGAGATGTTTTATAAAACATTACATAAATCTTTATATATAAACCCAAAAAAATACTTACATTATCTTTCTTTCTTTCTTTATATGTACGAAAGAAAGAAGGGAAATTAATTAAAATACCCAAAGTTTGACTTTTACTTACCAAAATACATAATTTCTCGCAGAGTTTATCAAAATACCCAAATCTTCCGCGGTGGGCCCCGCGATCGTGGGCTAGGGCCTACGTGTCACCCCTGTTGGGCCAAAGTGTCCCGTGGAGCCCCCCCCCCCCCCCAACTATGCCCGCGGTGACACTTTTGGTCCCTCCCCGCGGTGGTTGTCCGCGATGGGTCCGCGGTAGGCAAAAAATATTACATTTTTGGTCCTGTTTTGCACGAATCTTTGCATGCTTTTACTGTTTTTTTCTACAATTACTGAGTTAAGATATACTGCAATTCATCTGTTAACAGTTAATGGGATATAATATTAAACAATGAAATATATGTCCTTTTGATGGTTAATTTGCTTATATTGATAATCTTTTGTTGCTATGAAAAGTTTGAGACATACTCGTAATAATTTGATTGTTGTGTTATTTAGAACTCAAACGATCGTCTCACAATTGTATCAATTTTTTTGTAGAAAGAGCTTGAACAAATATTTTTCCCCCAAAAAAGATTAACTAAAATTAGTCAAATTAGTCAACCATATAAGTTGTCACACAAAGGCATCCTCTTTATTTTCTATTTAATTCAATGTGATAATGATATTAGAAATTATATTCATATGATAAGAAGAGATAGAATATATTAGTGCTACATAAAGATGATTAAATATTTAAACCAGAACTTAGAATATGGAAAAGTTTTACATTTATTTTAAATGTTAGTCTATGACGTGTGTGAATCAATAAAATTGAAAATGATGTGATTAGATAAATATATAAAAATGTACTTTCTAAAGTTAAAAGTGTAAAAAATAAAGGCTAAAAATAGATTAAAAGATTAAGAAAAATTATGTGCCGTAAAAACCCACCTTGTGGCGCGTAATTTACTAAGGGCCGTTTACAAAACGCTTACCTGGGTAAGTGCTTACCAATTGATATTAGCTTACCGGATGATCATGGCAAGGACTAAGAATTTTACCAGGTAAGAGCGAAAGCAAGGACCGAGAGTCTTACCCAGTAAGTGAGTGCGACGGCTCTTACCACGGTTAGCGCTTACCGGCTAAATTGTTGCATACGATGCCATTTTGGTGGACAAAAATCTTACCCGGAAAGTAAGTAATAGTGTTGAATTTTACCGGTAAGCACTTACCCGGGTAAGTGATTAGGTAAACGGCCCTTAAGCCGATTCTTAAATTGGTTGTTACATAGAAATATATAATTAACAATAATACGAAAATAGTTAATTGAATAAAAAATAATTAATTTAAAAGAACAATATATCAAAAACAAAACTTGCTTTAGTCCAAGCCATCCGACGTGAATAAAAAATGTTATCTCGTTAAATTTATGTTATAATTAATATATGAAAAAATAAGAGTATTTTTGTAGATGTTTAACCAAATCTAATATTTAGCAATGTTCTATAAGTCACAAAGATTGTTTTTTTATGCGATCCTTACCATTAAAAACTCATAAAGCAATATGCTTCTCGATGAACATATTCTCTATTAAACATGCCTAAAGCTCTCTTCAATTCAAGATTAGAGGTTTGAAGAACCCAATCAGCTGTATGTTTGGTTCAGCACATAATTTTTCATTATGTTTATTAAACCTCTAATATTTTATTAGAGGTTTGAAGAACCCAATCAACTGTATGTTTCGTTCAGCACCTGTTTATGTATCATGGGTGACAGGTTACTTTTTATTTGTGCAGCATGCTTGGAAAAACACAACTCAATATTTTGTGTTGCTGATTGTGAACATAGCAAAAGAGAAGAGTGGAGAACTTGATAGAGAAAGAAAGTTGGGTAATAACTAAGAAGTAAATCTTATTGGTTTTCGTGTTCTTTTAAATATTGGTTGGCATTCCATTTGACATATAACACATCTAAACACACACACACACATGTTAAAACATCAGGAAACCGATTCAAAATCTATTTCTTGATTCACATTCACATTGCATATTGTAAGGAATCATGTTCAATCCAAAAGTTTTGGCATACATACCCTCAATTATGCATTGTGAATGCGAAGGATCGTGTGAGGAGTTGAGGTTAACGTGAGAAGCGTGAGAAATGGATCTAAACCGTTGATCACTTTTAATCAGACGCCCTCCTATGAATTGCGCTTTAGAAGTGAAATGATCTGGTGCATCTCGGTGTATCTTATCTCGGTGCATCTCATCCTAATGTGCGTCTATTTCTCATCCAACGGTTCATAACCACTTCTCACGCTTCTCACATTAACCTCAACTTCTCACCGGAACCCAACCCTTATGTATAATGAGTTAAACTATTAAAGTCTCATGCTTTAAGACCCCATCACTTAAATAAATAAATAAAACCCAAAAGAAATATCACACAAACAAATGTTCTTACTTTTCTTCCTTAATCTGTACATGGAAATCGGTAACCGAGAAATTCGGGCCGCTGATATTCCTCTGTTTTCAACACAAAGGGCTTCACCTAAGTTCAACAATTCCTGCACACACACACACACACACACACACACACAAAATCATGTTTTAACAGTAGTTATTTCATAAATAAAAGAAAAATTGAAACATGTACCTCATATTGCATATTATCAGGATCAATGGAGTCTTGTCCCGAATCCGAGCTTGCAGCCTGGGCCCACCATTAAACACCAAGATTAATAAACATATAAAAGCGGGCGAGTAAAACGTTAAACCCCAAATAAAAGTATCCATACCATCGAAGGAAGAGTTGCTATACGACTTTCTGTGCTACGTGCACAACATGTAACAATAGCATGTTTACAGATATTTGTACATTTCAGGATAAATATTTGCCATAGACTTGAGTTTTATTTCGGTTTAGAGCGAAAGAATAAATGGGATAAAGTTTTAACACACCACTTGCATAGATCGAGCCAAAGAAGACCTTCGTTAAGCACGTTATATGATTAAAGGGTCTTAATCTTGATTCGGCTAAATGTAAGTTGAATCTAACTCATGGCGTAATTCAAGAACCACAAAAGGTAACATCTTGATGTTTAAGATTACCTGTTGTAAGAGAACCTCTTCGTAACTAAGACCATCGTTATCATCTGAAAATAATTCTTTCAAATTCTCAACAATTACATCCGGAAGAGAACCTCTTCGTAACTAAGACCATCGTTATCATCTGGAAAGAAGCTAAAGAGAAATGAGAGTGTTATCAACATTCCATACACGATAGAAGTAGCATTTTTTTTGTTCCACCCCCCCCCCCCCCCCCCCCTCCCCCCAAAAGAGAAGATACTAACAAAAGATTGCATCATTTCACCTTGCAAGTTGCAAACTTGTTACAACAAACAAATCAAATTGTGGTGTAAATGGCATGGTAACTCTCTTAGTCTTTGGCAATTGTATGTGAGAGAGACTTAGAAAGCAACTTTAATTGGTTTATTGTAAAAAGTGAGATGTACTCCAAAATAGATACATTCCTAATTCTGAAGTATGATCATCATGCATTTCCAATATTGCCTTCAACTAAACAAAAACCTCACGCTTATTTCTGAAAGCAGATTGATTTTAGGAAACAGATATACATTTAAAACATCCTTAGAACTATAAAGTCAATAAAGAATATCCTCAAAGATGTCCCAACATAGGTTCCTCTTTTGTAATTTTACTTTATGTTTATTTTCCTAAATCACACTTTGTTAATTTGCATTTGTTCATGTGTGAATATGATCATAAAGATAAAGTTAATTTGAACAAATAAATAACTTCTACTAACGATGCATCCAAAACAAATCACCAGCTGTACAAAGACACATACAGAAAAGATAAGAAGATCGACTAAACACAATCCACATAATATTCCTAATTTACGCCTCTTTTAAAATCTAAAAAAAATTGTAATAAAAAAAGAACAATTTCTGAATCCGATCAGAGATGAGTAAATCGGTGAACTGACCTTATAATGAAACTTTTGCCGGAAACAGATCGCCATCTGGAGAAACTCCGTTTGAAAATCGGAATCGTGGATACGTTATCGAGAAGGATACGATGGAGAAAAAAGGTATACCTGCAGCGTCAATCGTGAAAGAGTTCAAGAAGAAGAAATCGATGGGTGTTGGAAATCCTTGCAAGAAGTGGTGCGTTCATATTTGCAGAAGTGGATCTGACGCAGAGAAAGAACCTTGGGTAAAGGGGGATTTGGGGCGGGGCGGGGCGGAGGAGGCTAAAAAACCCGAACGAAGGAGAAAAAAGAAAAGAGGGAGGTCTGCCCTAAGGAGGTGCCACGTCATGGTCTTTGGTTTACAGATTCGAATTCAATTCACGGTGGCTGTTGGGCATTTTCGATTTTGGAAATTTGGAGTCTTCACGAATTCAGAATTTCAGATTTTAATTTACAAAATAACGAGGGTTGTTGGAGTGTTGGGACTGTTTACAAATTCGATATTAACGAGGGCTGTTGGAGTCTTCACGGTTCAATTCGGCTGTTTACAAATTCACGAATTGACAGAATTCAAACATCAGGTGTATTCTGTGTCCTAATCCTAAATTAGATTTATCACGGATTTATTAGATTCTAAAATGATTGACGTGTTAGTTGCAAAGGGTCCTAAAAGAGATTTATCTATTAAAAAAGGTCCTAAAGATAGATATTGTAAACGATTTTCTGCAACATCTTATACTAGAATTTTATCAAATGGAGAAAATGTGATAGAGATTGGCTTGTGTATTCTTTAGAGCTCGATAAAGTATTTTGCTTTTGTTGTAAACTTTTTAAAAAGAGGCATGTAAATGGCCAATTGACAAATGATGGGTTTAGAGATTGGCCACACCTTAGTACTAGACTTAAATAACATGAAACAAGTGTGGAACATGTTACGAATATGAAAACTTGGTATGATTTGCGTTTAAGACTTCAAAAGAACGAAACTATTGATAAAGTTGCTCAAAATCAAATAGAGAAAGATAAGAATCATTGGAAAAAAGTCTTGGTAAGAATTTTTTGTATTGTGAAGTTTCTTGCAACACACAATCTTGCATTCCGTGGTACTTATAGTAGATTGTATGTAAATAGCAATGGAAATTTTTTAGGATTGATTGAAATGTTGGCTGAATTTGATCCAATTATTCAAGATCATGTTCAACGTATTACAAATGATGATATACATTTTCACTATCTTGGTAATAGGATTCAAAATGAGTTAATAGCTTTGCTTGCTAAGAGAATCAAATGCGAAATCATTAACAAAGTAAAAGAGGCAAAGTATTTTTCCATTCTTCTTGATTGCACTCCTGATATAAGTCATCAAGAACAAATGTCCTTAATTTTAAGTATGTAGACCTCTCTTCCAAAACTGTTAGTATTGAAGAATCTTTTCTTGGATTTTTGGAGGTAGATGATACCACTGGTCAAGGTTTGTTTGATGTTTTACAATCTGAGTTAAAGTGTCTTGGTCTAGATATAGACAATGTCCGAGGACAAGGTTACGATAATGGTGCAAACATGAAGGGAAAACATAAAGGAATGCAAGGTTATGATAATGGAAATGACTTATATGTGGAATTAAAATTACTCCAAGAGTTTTTACCACATGAAAAGATGGGACCTATTGATATTTTGGAGTATTTGAAACATGTAGACTGCTTTCCTAATGCTATTATTGCTTATAGAGTATTGTTGACTATTCCCGTAACTGTTGCATCCGCAGAAAGAAGTTTCTCAAAGTTGAAGTTGTTGAAGAACTATTTACGCTCGACAATGACACAAGAAAGACTTAACGGACTAGCCATGATAGCGATTGAAAATGGTTTCTTGGAGAAAGTTGATTACGAAGATTTGATTGAAGATTTTGTTTCAAAAAACGTTAGAAGACTCATTTTATTTAAATGAATTTCAGTATGTTACTTCATTTTTGTTTTTTTAATATGTAATACTTTTAATATTAATTAATGGTATAAAGTTTAACATTTTATTTTATTTTATTCAATATTTTATTTTGTAACAGGGCCTCCAAAATGATTGGAACGGCCCTGCTTTTCAACAAAATTGTATTCTAGGTTTACTTTGAGAATACTAATCCGGGTTTTATTTTTTATTGACTTTTGTTGGGATTTTAGATTTATTCTTACTTTTATTTCTATATTTTCCTTAACTTCTTTTAAATTGAAGTTTGTTGTGGTTGTGTCATGGATTGTAATACGTACATGCAAGATTCGATCATTGAACTATCGTTGCCATCAAAACTTTAAAATCACTTCCTTAAGAATTGATATTTCACCTAATATGAAATATTCTCATTGTAACAACCTAAATTTCAAGTTTGAGATATGAAAGTTTAGTGTCCTTTATGCAAGAAATGAAAGTTAAGTTGAGGGACTTGTTTGCAATTAGTGAAAGATATTTATAGACTCAAACTTCTAGGGCAGCCCCCATTTGCACAAATCAGTGAATTGATCTTGTGTGGGTGTTGGTGGCGTGAAACAAGGAAAGAAAGGGAAGAAGAAGAAGAAGAAAGCTAAAGAGAGGAGAAATCAATCAGGTAATCCCTCTAAAATTCGTAATCTGTGTGATGTAGTATTCCCTCTTCATTAGTTCGGATTCTATGATTGAAATCAGTGATTCATTGTGTTTTCAACCACAATTCCTAAAAAGTGGGTTTCATGGGTTTTGCCTTAATATATCGATTTAAGAGGGTTAAAGATGGATTAAGTGGGTGTTTGGGACCCTTATAGTTGTCTAATCAAACTAATGGCTTAAATCGGAATTTAAATCGGTTTTAGATTTTCTAAGTTCAAACAACAGCGTTTTCCGGACACCAGCGTTTGAAGGTGTCCGGATATGTTGCATATGTCCGGGTAAGTGCCTCGTGAAGGTGTCCGGGTAGTGTTGCCCGGATAAGTGGCGTGTCTGGATAAGTGTAGTGTCCGGAAAAGTGTAGTGTCCGAATAAGTGTAGTGTCCGGAAAAGTGTAGTGTCCGGAAAAGTGTAGTGTCCGGATAAGTGTAGTGTCCAGATAACTTCAGTGTCCGGAAAAGGGTAGCGTCCGGATAAGTATAACATCCGGAAAAGGGTATCCGGACAATGAGGCTGAGCTATTTACCTGATGTGGATCTTTTGCCTTAGGTGTTCGGTAGGTGTAGCTTGAAGGTATTTAGGAAGTGCATTGTACGACAATCAAGGTGAGTTCCCTAAACCCTTTTTACGGCTTAAAATATTAAACGTTTTCTTTACTGATTATGGTTCTTAAAGCGCACGAAATGTTTACACTGACATGCATGTTTCTCACGAATGTACTTATTTATATTTAAAGGAAAGTTTGACATGATGAAATGAAAAGCATGATTTGTAAAGATTCTATTTTACATGCCTATGAAATGTATGTGCATGCTATGTGATGTCGGTCTGCACTGTGGGATCAGAGAGCCTCGGGATCCGATGATCCCTTGGATGCGTATGACGAGACGATAGGTTGGAATTCGTTTCCCTCCTAGGCGGGTATCGGGGAGTCTGCTTGGGCCCCGATACGAGGCGAGAGGGGAGTCTGCTTGGGCCCCGATCGCGGATGGTTATGTGATTCCCTATATAGTGCAATACCCTATGTGATGATTGATGATTCATGATGCAATTCAACAAAATGATTTCTGGTGATTCATATATGTTGTTTTATGGAGGGAATTCACTAGACCTTTTGGTCTAACCCTCGCATTTTCAAAACTAAACCATTTTCAGGTAAGCAAGTAGTAAGAGGCTCAAGTAAGTGAGCAAGAGCAAGATAGAGTGCAGGCGCAGCTAGAGACAGTGCAAGTGCCAGCCATAGAAGTTAGAATATTCTCAGTTGTGTATAGGTTGTTTCTGCCAACCTTAGCTTACGAATGATGTAACGAAATGTTGAAACCCAGTTTTATTGAGAAGAGTTTGATTTTTATGCTATGTATGTCCTATAGTGTTTTTGGGTTGTTACAAATGGTATCAGAGCCATAGTTTAAGGGATTTAGGTGACCGGACGGGCCTAAACTTAAACTTGGGAGTAGAAGATCACAACTGAGAATCAGGAAATGCATTAAGAGGGCACTAATGTAGACACAGGAAATGCGTTAGGAGGACACTATTATGGAGATAGGACTAATAAGGTACTGAGGACTGTCATGTAAGGTAAGTTTGAGATTTCACCTGGCCAGTGTAATTGCGAACTTACAGGTACATGTATGTGCTTAACCTACTTTATTAACCTGCCTAGTGTTATGTCGTGTTCCAGCATGTTAGAATGTCAGCAAGGTCCCCGAGGGGTAGATTGAAACCCTTGTTGGGGAGGTTCATGAGAAGTCGTATATGAGGTGATGTATGTATACATCGAAGAGAAGAAATGTTGTATAGAACGTTATGAGTCGGCTAGAGGTAACTCTTCGTGGATTCGAAGAGGATGGAGATTGAGTTTGAGTAAGACTCCTGTTTCGGGAGAGTCCCAGTTCTAGAAATCATGGGATAGATCGGTCGGGATGGTAAGAAAGGACGATGTCGAAATCTTGAAAGTGTCAATGGAGCTTTGAATTCTTATTCGAGCTTTTCAAGGACAGGGTAAATGAAATAAGATACCTATAGTGAAATGAAAGCATATAGAAGTGAAAAGTGAGATAATTGTTCAAAGCAAAATAGTATGAAAGGGTTGAGTAAGTGAGAGGTGGAAAGTGTGTTCAGCAAGTTGTTGCGTGACCGAAAGGACGACCATTGGTCGTAGGTGGAGTGTCAAGGATAAGTTGTGTAAGTAAAGCGGTTGACCTTGTTAGAGTGAGTAGCCTTCAATTGCAAATAGAGTCTCATGCATGGCGTACTTTTATGTAACATGAAATTTTCACGATTTAAAATAAGAATGTAAATGTCAACTTTGAACAAAATGAGTCAGCTTGTACGAGTGCACGTTTAAAGAAAAAGCGATTTCAGTACGTCGCGCATTGAAATTTTGAGGTAAACGATTTGCAAAGTATTCCACACTTTTAATGATAAGTTAAATTGTAACAAAAATGGTCAAGGAAATGGTTACCTGTAATTCACTTATAACCAAAATGCTTATTGACCTTTTTTTGATATCATACAATTGAGTGTGAGAACCGACTGGTTTACTTTGTGTCGGTAATTCTTTCAGAATTGTCTCAT
The DNA here is from genome assembly GCA_033807775.1 of Saussurea involucrata. Taxonomy (NCBI): domain Eukaryota; kingdom Viridiplantae; phylum Streptophyta; class Magnoliopsida; order Asterales; family Asteraceae; genus Saussurea; species Saussurea involucrata. The sequence goes on from CM066317.1 coordinate 55,677,942, forward strand.
ACGAAAACATTTTCATGCAATATATTACTCTCGTAATAACATTGTTCGGATTGAGCAAGATTGAGGTTCACGGGAAGATGCATGCGAACGATTCTCGAATCGTTGTGCAGGGTATTGAAGTTATAAGAGTGATGGGGTCACGGGTACCCGAGTTGTTTCTAAATGTTGTTTATTTAAAATGATAAAATGTACGAAGTGATTTGTCTTTTGCGTTGTCATGCATGAAGGCTATGAACTCACTAGGTCGTAGGATGTTACATGTTAAGCTAAGGAAGAACTTCAAGAGTGAAGAAGTGTCGGACAAATCAGGAAAGAATGTTGTAGCCTTAGTATTTGTGTTCAATAGGAAAGGTGAACAGGGGTAGAGTCGGAAGTGGATTATAGTGTCGGTTGTATGAGGGTTTGCACCCTTGTTCGGCAACTGGAAGTACGGTCGTCAAGGGACGGTTGTGTCCGGAGGAAGAACTCGAAGCCTTCAAGGTGATGGTTCTTGCAACTCGTTATGAGCAGTGTGATGAGGAAGAATGAAATGTCTATAGCGTGGGAGTATGAGTTTCGAGGTGAGCTCGTAATGTTGATGTTACATGAGTAGGTTTCGAAAAGAGGGAGGCAGATCATGTAGTTGATTATGATATGTGGAAGGATTAGGTTCCGTAAGGAACCCCTGTTATAGAATAAGTTAAGAAGGTAGTTACAGGTTGTCAGTTGATGTAGAAGTCGACGGTTATGTAAGATGGTTGAGGCCGAAGACTTGAACCATAAGGTTGAAAGTTGATAGAACACCTTGTAGGGGTGCTAAGAGGATAAGAAGTTATTGTTTTGATTAAGCGTTCTATTTATGAAGTATGGAGGGTTCGTAGAATGATGAGGTATGTAACACGAGCGAAGCAAGTGTGTGGATTCTATCGTCCAGTGAGGGACTGTGTCCAGCTTATGTAAGGCCTCGGATCGTAAAGAGCGAGCAAGAACGCTTACATTTGAGCTAATTGGGAACCAGGGAGTTATAGTTCAGCTAGAGTGAGAAAGGATAAAGTAGCGAGATAGACTCGATCGTGTATGCGAGAAAATTCGAAGGCAAGTTCAAATTGTGTACGAATGACCATGAGAGACTTGGTCGGTAGTGTGATGATAGGAGTGGTGGATGTACGAACTAACAGTAGCTTCAATTGCCAAGATTTATGTGTCAGCCGGTGATGTAGTAAGGAGATGTTAGAAAGATGAAGGATTAGAAGGAAGTCCTTTTGGGATTTCGGGTGGAGTGTACGTTTTGCAACCCCAGTTGTTGAAGTACGTGGTTTGTAAGTTGGTGTTTATTTTGACTGTTATCGGAATGGAATGTCGGGGCAGAAATGGGTGATTGCCCAGCTGTGAGACCAAGCTTTGTGGTTATGTATGTTGTTAAGTATATTCTTGAAGGCAGAGTAAGTTTAAAGAAGATGGTGAATAGATTAGTCGAGTTGTAGTATAGTAGACGAGAAATTGTTAAAGAATGAAAATTGTTCCTTATGCGTGAGGGAATGATCCTAGAAGGAAATAGTTGGAAATGTTGGTTATGTTTAAGGAATGACATGATGATGATTATGGGTCGGAGTGGTAGTATGATCATTAGTTGATTTGAAATGTCATGATAGAGGTATAAGCCTTCGGTTGGTTGATTAAAATTTTATAGATTTGTTAGGTAATGATGTTCATTTGCTATTACAGGATGTGTTACAATTCTTGCGGAAGTGTTATTGAGGTTAACACACTGATTGTTAAATAATTATTTAAGGTAAATCTAAGTAAGAAAGCCGGGATGATGGTATTTATATATCTGTCTGATTTTATGATCATGGTGGTTAATCGAAAGAATTGTGGAACCCGAGTTCGGGGTGTTCCTGAGTTAATAGATCAGTTTGTAATAGGGATTCCAAGGGGGGTGGATTATTAGAGTGAATAGGGGACGTTACTAAGAAACACGCTTTGGGGTCATTGGAAGTAGTAAACTTGACAGTAATGCCGAAAGGCGCTGTGTTGTGTAGATTGCCACCGGTAAGTGTGCGAACTTTTGGAAAAGAAAATATTGAGGAAGGGATGGTGTAGGATTTTGGACAGGAAAGAAATGGATGAGACAACTGAATGAGTTAAGTTAGTGACTTTGTGAGAAATGTTTAAACGATTTGGTCGTGCAGTGTTTAAGGTAGTGAGAATAGTATGGTGTGACCATGGTTATTCCTCCCAGTTGAGTGAGGGTAACCGGAGTTATGTTTTATGACTGAGCGAACTGTGGTCTAGGTGGTCCGAGAAAAGGGAAATGTCATCGGCATAGACAATTGTTGGGTGTTGCAAGGTAGTGAGTTGTGATACGATGAAGAAACTCGGGTTTGTGAATGGTCGGGATGTACGGGGCTAGCCTTGTGGCAAGCTGTCAAGTGAGTGATTGTTTGTTAGTAAATGAATCTCGTGTTGTAGCGGGGGATTCCGCCAAGTTCCTCCTTAAAGGAAGTGTCGATGCATGAGAAGCCTTAGTAAATCTTCTGTAGTCAAGATCGACCGAGTAGGAACAGTAGCCTACGAGTTAGAGTACCATAAGAACTGAAGGAAACGCACCCAAGGTTCCATGTTTCGTGTTTAATGAGGTGGTTGACTGAGTCAGATATGGCTTTACTTTGGGAAGTGTCGGTTTTGATGTGGGCAAGATACCCGCATCTTTTCCCCAATAAGGAATTCCGGGGACAGAATTCTTTTAAGGAGGGAGTGTTGTAACAACCTAAATTTCAAGTTTGAGATATGAAAGTTTAGTGTCCTTTATGCAAGAAATGAAAGTTAATTTGAGGGACTTGTTTGCAATTAGTGAAAGATATTTATAGACTCAAACTTCTAGGGCAGCCCCCATTTGCACAAATCAGTGAATTGATCTTGTGTGGGTGTTGGTGGCGTGAAACAAGGAAAGAAAGGGAAGAAGAAGAAGAAGAAAGCTAAAGAGAGGAGAAATCAATCAGGTAATCCCTCTAAAATTCGTAATATGTGTGATGTAGTATTCCCTCTTCATTAGTTCGGATTCTATGATTGAAATCAGTTATTCATTGTGTTTTCAACCACAATTCCTAAAAAGTGGGTTTCATGGGTTTTGCCTTAATATATCGATTTAAGAGGGTTAAAGATGGATTAAGTGGGTGTTTGGGGTTGGTGGATGAACCCTTATAGTTGTCTAATCAAACTAATGGCTTAAATCGGAGTTTAAATCGGTTTTAGAATTTCTAAGTTCGAACAGCAGCGTTTTCCGGACACCAGCGTTTGAAGGTGTCCGGATATGTTGCATATGTCCGGGTAAGTGCCTCGTGAAGGTGTCCGGGTAGTGTTGCCCGGATAAGTGGCGTGTCCGGATAAGTGTAGTGTCCGAATAAGTGTAGTGTCCGGAAAAGTGTAGTTTCCGGAAAAGTGTAGTGTCCGGATAAGTGTAGTGTCCGGATAACTTCAGTGTCCGGAAAAGGGTAGCGTCCGGATAAGTATAGCATCCGGAAAAGGGTATCCGGACAATGAGGCTGAGCTATTTACCTGATGTGGATCTTTTGCCTTAGGTGTTCGGTGGGTGTAGCTTGAAGGTGTTTAGGAAGTGCATTGTACGACAATCAAGGTGAGTTCCCTAAACCCTTTTTACGGCTTAAAATATTAAACGTTTTCTTTACTGATTATGGTTCTTAAAGCGCACGAAATGTTTACAACTGACATGCATGTTTCTCACGAATGTACTTATTTATATTTAAAGGAAAGTTTGACATGATGAAATGAAAAGCATGATTTGTAAAGATTCTATTTTACATGCCTATGAAATGTATGTGCATGCTATGTGATGTCGGTCTGCACTGTGGGATCAGAGATGTAATAACCCGAATTAAGCGTTCTAAATTAAAAATAAAAGATAGGGGTTGATTGGCTATTTGTGAGAAAGTGTGAGGGGTAAAATAGATAAAAGCTAAAAGTTGAGAAACTTATTCCCTTCTTTTGTTTCCTTGCGCCGCATCTGATGAAAAATGGGAGAGCACCCCATTCTTTTAGGGTTAAAGGCTTGTGTGTGTGTGTGTTGCAGCATGTCGAGATGAGGCAAGAAGAAAGAAGAGGGGGTTGTGTGGATGTCTTGTGTGGGTGTGCGCCGGGAACAAATCCGCCGGCGAGTTAGAGAGAGAGACGAACAAGAGAGAGATACAGCCGGAGATAGAGAGAGAGATACAGCCGGAGAGAGGGAGAGAGCAGCGAGAGGAGAGGGAGTCGTGTGAGAAGAGAGAGAAAACTGCACGTTTCGGGAGGAAGAAGAGAGAGAGGGACGCCGGGGAAGACAGCCGGAGGGAGAGAAAGAGACGCCGGAGGGAGAGAGCTGCGAGAGAAGAGAAGAGAGAGAGAGAGCTGCGAGAGAAGAGAAATGTCGAGAAAGAGAGAAACAGCCGAAAGAGAAGAGAGAGAGACGATGAGAGAGAGAAGGTGGTGGATTTCGCCGGTGGTCGGCGGTGGCCGGCGGTGGCCGGCAGTGGTGGTCGCCGGAATTCTAGGCAACAGTTTCCTTTTTCGCGAGGTTTTATTCCGGTAAGAAACCCTTCCATTTCATTGCTCTCTTATTCAAGAAATATTAGACTTGTTAGGTCTCTAGTTGCACTTGGCTATGTGAAATGAGAAATCAAATAAGGGTATTAATGTCGAGTTTTGATTATAATTCGTGTTGTCATAGTTAAATCAAATATTTATGTGGATTCTTGGTTAGAGAATGGCTTGTGTAAATTAAAAAGAAGAATTGTGGTCATTATGGGGTAGAGTTTGATTAATGGCGAAATATGTGGGTTTGGTTTTGAACCGTGTGTATCGGAAGTCGGTATGTTCCGGGAGTGGGCCCGTAACTCAAGTTTGGGCCGGGATTGGTTTATTGGGCCGAGTTGGTTGTTGGGCCGAAAGAATTATTTTAAGTCCTTGTGGGCTTAATTTTTAAGATTGGGCTTAGTTTTTTGTATTGGACTTAATTAATTATTAAAGTCTATAATTTTATACTAAGGGCGTGATAGGCTAATTATTAAATTTGGTCATATTATTATTAACGCGATCCGATTTTATTATTTAGAATCAAGTGTTATAATTTTATGTTGAGGACCTAGAATCGGGTAAATTAATGGATCCGGTATAGTAGGTCAATCGGATGAGTAAGCAAAGGCCATTAATTATGATTTGGACTAGAAAGGGTAACCACCAACTTAGATAAGTTTGGGTTGAGTTCGGGATTTGACTCGAGTATTTAATGAACGAATTATGACGCACGTTATTAATATAATAGGTGTTTCACCTAGAGATCGGAAGTGTAAGTGAGGAGCTTTGGAGCAAGCCAGCCAGGTGAGTTTTCTAAACTAAAATGTGTGGCTTTTAAAGTGTTTTCAAAATGTGTTATGAATGTTGAGAATTGCCATGCTTTATTATTATGCTTTAATTGCATGAAAGTTGTTTAAAGTTTTATGTAGAATGTATGCATACATCATGGAGACGTAAACTGGCAAAGACGGGAGAGTAGTTCCGCCAGCTCTCGTGCGGGAAGGGAGGTCCCTATATGCCAGGAGCGAGGCTCCACAAGGCAGCATGAGGCTGACTCGTTGTCACCTTCGGGTGGCTTCAGGGTGTCAGATTACGAGGAGGCGGACTTTAGTCCGTATACGATTTTGACATGTTGAGTATGAATGTTTAAAGCTGAAAAGTTAAACTGTTTTTAAATGCTTTGATAACTGTTAGGAGGGACTCACTAGACCTCATGGTCTAACCCTCGCATTTTCAAATTAAAACCTTTTCAGGTAAGCAGGTACAGAAAGGCTCTAGCAAGTAAGCAGGGCGTTAGCAAGAGAAAGATGGATAGTGTAGCGACACTATAGCTTTTCTTAGTTACTTCTCAGTTGTATAGGTTGTTTCCGCCAACCTAAGATATTCAGTCAGATGTAATGAAATTTTTATGTACCTAATTTTGTAGTTGTTTAATATTAATACTATGTATGCCTTAATTGAGATTGGGTTGTTACAGTTGGTATCAGAGCCGTAGTTTAAGGGATTTAGGTGACCGGACGGGCCTAAACTTAAACTTGGGAGTAGAAATCACAACTGAGAAATAGGAAATGCGTTAGGAGGACACTATTATAGAGATAGGACAAATAGGGTGCTGAGGACTGTCATGTAAGGTAAGTTTGAAATTCCACCTGGCCAGTGTAATTGCGAACTTACAGGTACATGTATGTGCTTAACCTGCCTTATTATTCCGATAGTAGTCAAAAGCTAGTGTTTATGCCGCGTGCCAGTACTGGAGAATGTCAGTAAGATCCTTGAGAAGTAGATTGAGACCCATAGTCGGGATATATCGTAAAAGATCATTTATGATATGATGTATGTATACATCATAGAGAAGAAATACTGCATAGAGTGTTATGAATTGTCTAGAGGTAGCTTTTCGTAGACTCGAATAGGGGGAAAGTTTGAGTTGAGTAAGACTCCTGTTTCGGGAGGGTCCCAGTTCTAGAAATCATGGGATATGTCAGACGGGATGGTAAGAAAGATCAGTGTCGAAATCATGAAAGTGTTATAGAACTTAATTTTTTTATTTATTTAATCGAGCTTTTAAATGGCAAGGTTAATGAAATATGATGCATATAGTGAAATGAAACCATGTAGAAAGGGAAAGTGAGATAGTTGCTCAAAACAAAATTGTATGAAAGGGGTTGAGTAAGCGAGATGTGGAAAGCGTGTTCAGCAAGTTGTTGCATGACCGAGAGAGCGGCCGTGGTAGTAGGGAAAGTGTCAAAGGTAAGTTGTGGAAGTAAAGAGATTGACCTTAGTTGAGAGAGTAGCCTTCAATTGCAAGTAGAGTCTCATGCATGGTGTTCTTTATTGTAACCCGAAATTTTCACGAGTTAAGTTAAATGAGTAAATATGAATTTTAATCAAAAACGAGTCAGAAAGTGCACACGTATGTTTAAAGAAAAGGTGGTTTCATCCACGATGCACATTGAAGTTTTGAGTATAACGATTTGCAAAGTATTCCACATTTTATGATAAGCTAAATTGTTACAAAAAGGTCGGGAAAACATTTGTCAGCCAGAACTTTTACAATCAAATACCTATTGTTTTATCGATATCATACAAGTGAGTGTGAGAACCGAATGATTTACTTTGTGTCGGTAATTCTTCCAGAATGGTGTCAAATGGAAAGATTTTCATGCAATATAATACTTTCATAATAACACCGTTCGGTCGGAGTAAGATTAAGTTTATGGAAGGTTGCATGCGAACGATTCTCGAGATTGTTGTGCAGTGCATTGAATTTATAAGAGTGATGGGGGCATGTGTACCCTAGATGTTTTTAAGTGTTGTTTATTCAAACTGATGAAACGTACGAAATGATTTATATATTGCGTGTCATGCTTGAAGGCTATGAACCCACTAGGTCGTGGGATGTGGCGTTTTAAAGCTAAGAAAGAACTCAGAGAGTAGAAAGTTGTTGGTCAAATCAGGAAGGACGTTTGTAATTTTGGTAGGTGTTCAAGGAGAGAGTTGATCAGTGATTGAGTCAGAATTGAATTATGGTGTCAATTGTATGAGGGTTTGTACCTTGTTCGGTAACTAGAAGTACGGTTGTCAAGGGACGGTTGTGCCTAGCGGTAAGACTTGAAGCCTTTAAGGTGATGGTTTTAGCAACTCGTTATGAGTAGTGTGGTGAGGAAGAATGAAATATCTTTGGTGTGGGAATATGAGTTTCAAGGTAAGCTTGTAATGTTGTCGTTACATGAGTATGTTTCGAGAAGAGGGAGACCGATCAGGAGGGTGATTAGGGTATGTTGGAAGGACTGGGTTCCGTAAGGAACCCTTGTTTAAGAATGAGTTAAGAAAGTGGTTACAGATTATCTGTTGTTGTAGAAGTCAATAGCTGTGTATGATGGCCGGGACCGAAGTCGTGAACCAGAAAGTTGAGAGTTGATAGAACACCTCGTAGGGGTGCTATGAGGATAAGAAGTTATTGTTTTGATTAAGTGTTCTATTTACGAGGTGGATGGATCCGTAGAATGATGAAGTTTATAGCACAAGCGAAGAGGGAGTGTAGATCTCATCGTTCAGTGAGGGGTTAAGCCCTGTTTTGTAAGGGCACGGGTCGTGAAGAGCTAGATGGAATGTTGCGTGTGAGCTAATTGAGAGCTCGTGAGTTATAGTTCAGCAAGTTGGGAAAGGACGACGAAGAGAGATAGACTCGATTGTAGTATTCGGGAGAATATGAAGGAAAGTGTGAATTGTGTATGAATGACCATGAGAAGGTTTGGTCTGCAGTGTGATATTATGAGTGAGGAATGTACAGTTATGTAATAGCATTATTAGCCAAGTTAAATGTATCAGCTAGTATCGTAGTGAGGTGATGTTAGAGAGGGAGAAAGTATCAGATAGAAGCCTTTGGGGTTCACCGATGAAATGTACGGTCTATTAATCAGATTGTTGGAGCATAGAGTGTAAGTTGACTTTATGGTGTAAGTTTACCCAAAGGAGAAACCAAGTGTTTTTGGTTGTAAGAGTCGCTAAGTAGGTATATGTTGGGATTGTTGGAAGTTTAAAGAGAATGAAGAGGGTGTTAGTCAAATCGTGTTACAGTATATGCTAAACCTCTCAAGAGCACGAATTGTTCCTTATGTGTGAGGGAATGATCTTAGAAGGAATCAATTAGAAATTTGGTTATATTCAAAGAATGGAAAGATGATGATTACGGGCGGAGTGGTAGTATGATCTTTAGCTGAATTGAAACATTATGATAGAGGTATAAGCCTTTGGTTGATTGATTAAAATTTATGGATTTGTTGAGTAATGACCTTTATTCGTTATTACAGAATGCTTTATGATTCTACCGAGATTCTTACTAAGAATTGATGAGGGATAGTCGATATGTAAAGTGAAAAGTTAATGATAGTATGATGGAAATAGGTAATTTTCATATTATTTTGTAAATTGTGAATGGTTGGGTTATCCAGTGGAGTTGTTAGTTAAGAAATCAGTTTTGACTGATGGGTTTTATAAATACCAGCATAGCGAGATGTTGATGCTAAGATATTATATATGATAAGTTATGGTGGGTAGAAAGGTATGAATTGCTTCTCAATTGGAGTTATCTTTTAAAACAAGTTGATAATTATAATCGAAATGAGTTGGTCAGGTTAAGGTTGCTTGTGGTAAAGAGAAGAATTGCATTGTTTTGTGCATTAAGGATCGGTGGTTATCGTGCACTAACCGAATAAGGCAGTTGAGACGGAAATTGACAACGTGGTCGTTAATCGGATAAGGATAATCAGAAGCGGTGAGTTTAATCAGAGTTGCGCAGTTAAGGCGTGAAAGTAAGTTGTTAATATATTTTTTTTTATTAGAAAGATTTGTTCCGAGAGGTCGTGAGAAAGTGCTAGTGAGATTTAAGTCTTGTTAATCAAGTTCGTCGGTTATTTTGGAGTGAATTCCGGGACGGAATTCTGTTAAGAAGGGGAGATTGTAATAACCCGAATTAAGCGTTCTAAATTAAAAATAAAAGATAGGGGTTGATTGGCTATTTGTGAGAAAGTGTGAGGGGTAAAATAGATAAAAGCTAAAAGTTGAGAAACTTATTCCCTTCTTTTGTTTCCTTGCGCCGCATCTGATGAAAAATGGGAGAGCACCCCATTCTTTTAGGGTTAAAGGCTTGTGTGTGTGTGTTGCTGCATGTCGAGATGAGGCAAGAAGAAAGAAGAGGGGGCTGTGTGGATGTCTTGTGTGGGTGTGCGCCGGGAACAAATCCGCCGGCGAGTTAGAGAGAGAGACGAACAAGAGAGAGATACAGCCGGATATAGAGAGAGAGATACAGCCGGAGAGAGGGAGAGAGCAGCGAGAGGAGAGGGAGTCGTGTGAGAAGAGAGAGAAAACTGCACGTTTCGGGAGGAAGAAGAGAGAGAGGGACGCCGGGGAAGACAGCCGGAGGGAGAGAAAGAGACGCCGGAGGGAGAGAGCTGCGAGAGAAGAGAAGAGAGAGAGAGAGCTGCGAGAGAAGAGAAATGTCGAGAAAGAGAGAAACAGACGAGAGAGAAGAGAGAGAGACGATGAGAGAGAGAAGGTGGTGGATTTCGCCGGTGGTCGGCGGTGGCCGGCGGTGGCCGGCAGTGGTGGTCGCCGGAATTCTAGGCAACAGTTTCCTTTTTCGCGAGGTTTTATTCCGGTAAGAAACCCTTCCATTTCATTGCTCTCTTATTCAAGAAATATTAGACTTGTTAGGTCTCTAGTTGCACTTGGCTATGTGAAATGAGAAATCAAATAAGGGTATTAATGTCGAGTTTTGATTATAATTCGTGTTATCATAGTTAAATCAAATATTTATGTGGATTCTTGGTTAGAGAATGGCTTGTGTAAATTAAAAAGAAGAATTGTGGTCATTATGGGGTAGAGTTTGATTAATGGCGAAATATGTGGGTTTGGTTTTGAACCGTGTGTATCGGAAGTCGGTATGTTCCGGGAGTGGGCCCGTAACTCAAGTTTGGGCCGGGATTGGTTTATTGGGCCGAGTTGGTTGTTGGGCCGAAAGAATTATTTTAAGTCCTTGTGGGCTTAATTTTTAAGATTGGGCTTAGTTTTTTGTATTGGACTTAATTAATTATTAAAGTCTATAATTTTATACTAAGGGCGTGATAGGCTAATTATTAAATTTGGTCATATTATTATTAACGCGATCCGATTTTATTATTTAGAATCAAGTGTTATAATTTTATGTTGAGGACCTAGAATCGGGTAAATTAATGGATCCGGTATAGTAGGTCAATCGGATGGGTAAGCAAAGACCATTAATTATGATTTGGACTAGAAAGGGTAACCACCAACTTAGATAAGTTTGGGTTGAGTTCGGGATTTGACTCGAGTATTTAATGAACGAATTATGACGCACGTTATTAATATAATAGGTGTTTCACCTAGAGATCGGAAGTGTAAGTGAGGAGCTTTGGAGCAAGCCAGCCAGGTGAGTTTTCTAAACTAAAATGTGTGGCTTTTAAAGTGTTTTCAAAATGTGTTATGAATGTTGAGAATTGCCATGCTTTATTATTATGCTTTAATTGCATGAAAGTTGTTTAAAGTTTTATGTAGAATGTATGCATACATCATGGAGACGTAAACTGGCAAAGACGGGAGAGTAGTTCCGCCAGCTCTCGTGCGGGAAGGGAGGTCCCTATATTCCAGGAGCGAGGCTCCACAAGGCAGCATGAGGCTGACTCGTTGTCACCTTCGGGTGGCTTCAGGGTGTCAGATTACGAGGAGGCGGACTTTAGTCCGTATACGATTTTGACATGTTGAGTATGAATGTTTAAAGCTGAAAAGTTAAACTGTTTTTAAATGCTTTGATAACTGTTAGGAGGGACTCACTAGACCTCATGGTCTAACCCTCGCATTTTCAAATTAAAACCTTTTCAGGTAAGCAGGTACAGAAAGGCTCTAGCAAGTAAGCAGGGCGTTAGCAAGAGAAAGATGGATAGTGTAGCGACACTATAGCTTTTCTTAGTTACTTCTCAGTTGTATAGGTTGTTTCCGCCAACCTAAGATATTCAGTCAGATGTAATGAAATTTTTATGGACCTAATTTTGTAGTTGTTTAATATTAATACTATGTATGCCTTAATTGAGATTGGGTTGTTACAAGAGAGCCTCGGGATCCGATGATCCCTTGGATGCATATGACGAGACGGTAGGTTGGAATTCGTTTCCCTCCTAGGCGGGTATCGGGGAGTCTGCTTGGGCCCCGATACGAGGCGAGAGGGGAGTCTGCTTGGGCCCCGATCGCGGCGAAAGGGGAGTCTGCTTGGGCCCCGATCGTGGATGGTTATGTGATTCCCTATATAGTGCAATACCCTATGTGATGATTGATGATTCATGATGCAATTCAACAAAATGATTTCTGGTGATTCATACATGTTGTTTTATGGAGGGAATTCACTAGACCTTTTGGTCTAACCCTCGCATTTTCAAAACTAAACCATTTTCAGGTAAGCAAGTAATAAGAGGCTCAAGTAAGTGAGCAAGAGCAAGATAGAGTGCAGGCGCAGCTAGAGACAGTGCAAGTGCCAGCCATAGAAGTTAGAATATTCTCAGTTGTGTATAGGTTGTTTCCGCCAACCTTAGCTTACGAATGATGTAACGAAATGTTGAAACCCAGTTTTATTGAGAAGAGTTTGATTTTTATGCTATGTATGTCCTATAGTGTTTTTGGGTTGTTACACTCATCATCCTTAGTTCACTTGAGACTATTTATTCCAAGCATACATTATCGGTAAAGAATCTTGAAAAAAAATAGGATTTAGTCATATATGTAAAATGAAAGATATTATATCGATTCATAGTTTGATTTCAGTTTAAACTAAATAATAATATTGATGTAATTATATATTCATGATAGTAGTAGGTTATTCTTTCTAATTTTATATACTTTGTTATTAGTATTTACTTATATGTTAATCTTATTTTGTGATATTAAATGTAATAACTATTTCGTTTATTAAAAAAGAGCTCAATAATAAGTATTTACTTATATATTGATTATATTTTCATTAATATATATTGGTTGTAATGTCAGTTATATTTATATATGGATTTTAATAAGATTTTAAATGATAATAATTTTTTAAGTTTTATATATTGATTCAAACTTTATATATTTATTCAAATTTTAGATATTTAATTTTATTTGAAGATAATACAAATTAATATATATATATATATATATATTGTAGTAGAAAAATTATTGAAATTTGTGTGATTGATCATAAAAATATACTGTTTTTCAAATTTTATATATATAGAGTGTTCTAGCTGATAATGATCATAATGACGTGAGTAATCGTCTTCATTTATTTATATTAATTATAATCATTTTATTATTACATAAATAAAAATACACATATTATTATATTCAAGTCTCATAATAGTAATTCAATTTATATAATAAGTTCTTGAATATGTTGGTATATATATTTATTAAATGCTATGTAAATAAAAAAAATAGAATCATTGTGAAATAAAAGAAATAAAGAAATTTACACATTAACAAAGAAGACGAATGGTCTAAGTAATTAAACATTTTGTTAATAACTATATCAAAAAAGGCAAAATTTGAGAAAAAGAAAGAGAGAGAAAAAACATACAAACCCAATCAAACATAACATAGACAATAAATGTTATTCCATTTTGATAGAGCATTAGGTTGTAGCTTATAAATAATTTTGTTATAGGTTTCTTTTAATTTATAGATGGAAAGATGGAGAGATTAAAATAAATGTCTTTTGGAAGTTAGATAGTTTAGAATGTAAAGGTAATTAAATTGGAAGTTAAATTATGAAAAAAGTCTTTTATTGAAATACACATTTTTTATGTAAGGGTAGAATAATTTTAACTTATTTAAAGTTTTAAAAATTCAAAACAATGAGAAAATTTATATTACTTTAACAATGTGTCACATCATTCTTAATATGTTTCTTTTATCATTTTATTTTTTTGGGAGTTGTTCTATTCACTTATGGTTCATTGTAGATACAACATTTTTAATTATAACAAATCTCAGTACATACCTCATACGTTTTTTTATTTGAAAAGATGTATCTATAATATGGCTTCATAATGAAGCTTCAAACTCCCTAACCACACGAAAAACTATCATTTCATTACCACATCTAATTCATGTAATAATGATGATCAAAACATGTTGTATTACAATGAGAAAGACAATTTTTCATTGCTCAAGGAAGGGTTCATTGTTTATTGCAAAAAAAATATCCCTAAAGGCTATAAAAACCGTAGAAACCCTAGTTAAAAATCCCATAAAATTTGAAACAATAGTAAAAAAGCCTCCAAGATTTAAGGGGTGAAGAAAAGACCAAGCTCCTCTTCATGGGCACTTCAGTCGCAACCAAATCAACGTTCACTTTCCTCTACAACAGAAAAAATGAAAATTCAAACACAAAATCAAAAGACAAAGTGAGTTTATCTTTAATAGAATTAAGGGTATTGAATGTTGTAGTGACAAAATTAAAAACTAAACCATAAACAACGAACATGATCGTTAAAGGCTATAAAAACCGTAGAAACCCTAGTTAAAAATCCCATAAAATTTGAAACAATAGTAAAAAAGCCTCCAAGATTTAAGGGGTGACGAAAAGACCAAGCTCCTCTTCATGGGCACTTCAGTCGCAACCAAATCAACGTCCACTTTCCTCTACAATAGAAAAAATGAAAATTCAAACACAAAATCAAAAGACAAAGTGAGTTTATCTTTAATAGAATTAAGGGTGTTGAATGTTGTAGTGACAAAATTAAAAACTAAACCATACACAACGAACATGATCGTTAAAGGCTATAAAAACCGTAGAAACCCTAGTTAAAAATCCCATAAAATTTGAAACAATAGTAAAAAAGCCTCCAAGATTTAAGGGGTGAAGAAAAGACCAAGCTCCTCTTCATGGGCACTTCAGTCGCAACCAAACAACGAACAAGATCAAATATTTTGTGCAATGCATGTAAGATATATAAACCACAAACATCATTTAACTTTGGCTTCTTCACTAATATATTAGATATATATATAGTACAATATGAATGCTTTCTTCTTTAATATATTGGGAGATGAAGAGGAGCTTGGGAAAATGAAAAGACCAATGTTAAATGAAATCATAATTAATAATTAATGCAAATGGGAAATTAAGAAAAGAAAAGGATTGAAATGATGATTAAGGAGAAAAAAGATAAAAACTAATGCAAATGGGAAATTAAGAAAAGAAAAGGATTAAAATGATGATTAAGGAGAAAAAAAATAATTAAGTTTTCTAGCCTTTAGGAGATCCATGTCATCAACCTTGGTTTTTGTTTTAATATATATATATATTGAAAACTAAACCATAAACAACGAACATGATCGTTAAAGGCTATAAAAACGTAGAAACCCTAGTTAAAAATCCCATAAAATTTGAAACAATAGTAAAAAAGCCTCCAAGATTTAAGGGGTGAAGAAAAGACCAAGCTCCTCTTCATGGGCACATCAGTCGCAACCAAACAACGAACATGATCAAATGTTTTGTGCAATGCATGTAAGATATATAAACCACAAACATCATTTAACTTTGGCTTCTTCACTAATATATTAGATATATATAGTACAATATGAATGCTTTCTTCTTTAATATATTGGGAGATGAAGAGGAGCTTGGGAAAATGAAAGGACCAATGTTAAATGAAATCATAATTAATAATTAATGCAAATGGGAAATTAAGAAAAGAAAAGGATTAAAATGATGATTAAGGAGAAAAAAGATAATTAAGTTTTCTAGCCTTTAGGAGAGCCATGTCATCAACCTTGGTTTTTGTTTTAATATATATATTGATTTCGTTCGAAAACTTTTCAGTCGTATGTGAAATGGTTTCATTGGAGACAACCGTAGTGTCGGCATCGATTTGGATGGACAAAGTTACGAAATATCGTAAGAGTGCCTGCGAGCGATCCTTGCGATCGTTGTGTTTTACTATTCATCTTGAGTGGTGTTGTTTCATGCATGCTCAAGCTTGTTTTATGATTTTGTACCTATTGTGTTTTTAAAAGAGTGTAAAATGATTTCAATCGTTGTGTCATTGTGCTTGAAGGCTATGAACTCGCTAGGTCGGGGAGAGTATTACAATCGAGGTTGAGGAAAGGCTTCGGGAGTGGAATTGTTAGTTGAATAAGATGGGGTCGAGTTATGACCTTAGTATTTTCGTTAGAAGAAGCGGGTGAATACCGGGAGTCTCGGGCAGTGAATTCGGAATGTCGGTGTGATTGTAGTTTGAGCTATTGCTTAGTTTTGGGAGAATGGTTTTATTTGCGGTAAGATTTGAAATGGTCGAAGTGATTCTTTTGATGGAATGGTAATAAGTAGCGTTACGTTACTTGATGTAATGTTATTGACTGTGGCCTGTGAGTCTGAGTACTAAGAAAGTTCTTGTGTTTTTTTCCCCAAGTGAGAACGGTGGGGTATAAGTTGGTTATGATGCGTTGGACGAAGTGGGTTCTGTTAGGAATCCTAGATTGTCAGGAAGGAATGGAATCATCATATAGTCCATTGTTATGGAGGTTTGCGACTGTTTAACATGTCTCAAGTTAGAGGCGTTGCCAGGAGATTGAATCGTGAGAATGAACCGTTGTGTGTGAATGAATGAGGTTGTCCAAGATTGTGTAAAAGATATGTTATAGGAACACCTAGTGGGGACATTGGGAAAACGGAAGGTCACCAATATGGATGAGGGGTCCATTGAGGTTTTTATGATTCGTTTAAGCGTAAGGTGTTTAGCACAACGAAGATGGATCGCGAGGAGTTGACGATAAACGAGAACTTGTTCGGGGAGTTAGGAGGAGTAGATTCCTTCCGGAATCCCTATCTTTCGTGAAGCGGCTGGACAATTGCATGTCGGCTGGCGATGCTGAAATTAATAACCGTTCTGTTGGATGGTTGCCAGGAGGCTGGTATTGGAGGAGTAACTATAGTGTGGTTACCTTATTGAGTCTCTTGCAAAGATGTAAGAAGTTGATCAGAGACAGGCGTGTATCCGGCATGACGCTGGACCACCTTGTGTGAGTGTTACAAAGGTGAAAGGTCGTGGTTGCATAAGTGATTTTCCTATAGGGTTTGGTGAGCCATATAAGAACGAAATGATTAGTGTAATCGAAGCGGGTGTGCTTTGAATAGTTGACCTTGTCATGTGGTTCGTCTAGACCCGGGAAAGACAAAGTCGGAAAACGATTTTACTTCACATAGAATTGTGTTATGGGTGGCATGAGAGTAGTTATATCGTTTGTGTATGAAAAGGCATCTTGATAGCTTGTTTGCAATGTGGTCGCGTGGTGCGATAGTAGTGTAAGGAGGCAGTAGCACTTTGTACCGGAAGAACGTGTAAGTCATAGAGGTATTGGTGGTTGCCGCATTATTGAAGTATGTGGATTTTCAGGCAGTATATGTTATTGCTATTTCGAGACCTGGAGATTGAGTTGCGGTTGGCGATGGGACGAAAGGAGAACCCTTGTTCTTCTCGCTCCCATTGGATTTTGAGTGAGTTTCATACTTCACTTGATTGTCGAAGAGGATACTGTAACCGTTAAGCTGTAGTTCTTCGTTATGAAGTTTAGTCAAGGGCGTTGGAGTATTCCGTGGGTGTAAAGAAATACAATGAGTAGGGTCGGCTGTGTTGGAGAGTTGGGAACTCTTGGTAGTTCGTGGTGCTAGGTACTTCACGAGAACTTGGCTAAAGGTCTTGACTGACAGTTT
This sequence comes from Saussurea involucrata, assembly GCA_033807775.1. Lineage (NCBI taxonomy): Eukaryota > Viridiplantae > Streptophyta > Magnoliopsida > Asterales > Asteraceae > Saussurea > Saussurea involucrata. Next base: position 55,695,253 of record CM066317.1, read on the forward strand.
TGGAGAAACCGTTCTTTTGGACTGTAGCGGTGTGTGTTGGGCGTTCCGTGTAGGCACGAGAGAAAATGATGATGGTATGGTAGATCAAGTATAGACAGGTTTGCGGCGAGAAGATGTCAGGAGACACTAGAAAGGTGGACTATGATTAAGGAACTGTTATTTGTAAGGCACAAAAGAAGGGGGTCGTTGTGTATGTCATGGTTAAAGAGTGGAGGAAGCTAAGTTCGTGCGACCGGTCTAAAAGCTGACTCATGTTAGCGAGTCATTCTTTTGAGGCATCTTTAATGTATCAAGTTAGAAAGGAAACAAGTGGTCGGATGTAGTGCCCTGGTTGAGAGACCTTTGGATTAGATTCGGTATTGTCGAGGAGAATGTTCCACGTGAGCGTGTTGTTCAGTGTTCGATAAAGTGAGATAGTTTGAGTGAGCTTGGTCACTCCTCTTCTTGGAGGGCAAGTGATTTTGGTGGTAGTTCCTATTTAGTGGAACCGTTCGGTGGATTTGGCGAGGAATATAATTTGTGTATAGAATTAAATTATGGCTTAGTGACTGTTGTGAGTTTGGACCGTTGATTTGTAACTGTTAGAGCACGTGTGATCGGTGTGATTTTGAGGAAACGCAAATGGTGCCAGGCGAACGCTATATTGGTGGGAGGGCATTCTTCCTTTTGATGCGAATGTTATATGATGGTGAGAATGCGGTAATAATATGAGGGCGTTAGTGTGTAATGTCGACGAAGGGAGTGATTAGTCTCCGTTTAGAGATTTAGGTTGTTACGGTGTTGACTTCGGTGGGGTAGCTTCCTTTTAAAGATAGTAATTCGGTGTGAGTAGTGTGATTGATCAAAGAGATTGCAAGTGTGTATGGTTCGGCACGTTACCGACCTGAGGATGTGGTAGTTGGCCGATGAGCGTTGTCTAAGAATGCTATACGTTGTCGGTTCTAGTCAGGAAAGGGATGGATAAGTGGATGGGAATAAGAGGATTGGATTGGAAAGGATGAGTAATTTCAATCTCAAGTCGGGAGAACAGTTGGATGGGAACACGTTCCCATGGTTTGTAGTAGTGTGCTTCAGTAGGAGATTGAATTGGGCCACATTGTAATGGAGTAATGGCAGTTATCGAAAGGATTGGGGGAAATTACTGAATGAATTAAATGTGCTCAGTAAAGTTATGGAACATTCATGGTGTGTTTCACGTCCCTAATTTGGGGAGCGTGGGTCGAAATCTTGGTACGATGTTACCTTTATGGGTAGCGCAAAGGGATGAAGAGTAGGATTTTGTTGTGTCGTTGGAATCAATCTCTGGGCAAGGTAAGAGTTGGAAATCAGAAGTTAACTCCAACTTTCAGCATGTGTCCGGCAATGGAATTACGAGGACGGAATTCTAATAAGGAGGAGGTGATGTAACATCCCATATTTTTTTCTTTTGTAGTATTTTGGAATAAAATGGGATGTTTGGTGGCCAAAGTGAGAAGATTGAAACCTTAGTGCTCAAGGGGGTGAAATCAAGAGTTCAAATAGATGAAAAACCCTACTCTCTTCATTCTCATTTGGTGAATGCGATTGAGAGAATAAATTGAGAGAGGAAGAGAATCCTAATTGGAGGTGTGGTGGGAAGAGTTGCAGCAATTGATAGAGTCATCATCTTCAAGGTATGAACCCTATTTCTTCTTCTTCATAGTTGGGTATGTTGTTTGTAGCTTGGGGTTTTGTAATCTTTGGGATTGTGATTTCTAATCCTTGGAATAAGAAACAATTGATTTTGGGAGTGATTCCCTTAAGTTTTGGATCAGAACATTGAGAAATATCTTCATATTTGTTAAGCAATCTCCATTCTTGCTATGGTTTGAGTTTTAGCTTTTGGGTTTTGAATCATGAAGCAATGGTTGGGTTTCGGTTGAGTTTCATTAGATTAAATGATGTTTTGATGTTTGGTAATTGTGGGGAAAGGTTTAGAACATTCATTATTTCATTTTGGAGGCTTAAAATCGATTTGGGATGAGTTGGGGTTGAGAAAGGGTGAGATTTCGGACTGAAAGTGTTGTGAAGAATTGAGAGGGACAAAACAGGAATTTGCGCGGTTTGTACCGCGGTTTGCAAACCGCGTGACAAGTGGCGCAAGCCCCTGTTTTGTGCACCTTCTTCGGTTCGCTTCGTGTTTCGGGTCTAGAATCGAGGCATCGTTTGGGGGTTTGTCTTAGGGGCTTAGTAGGGATGTTTTGGGATGTAATTAGATGGTTAGCACCATTCTTATGACGTCCAATTCAGGTGTTCGGTTTGAGCTAAAGGGTGTCCCGGAGCGGGTGTCGATGTGCTAAAGCTAAGGTGAGTTCCCTTAACTCTTTTGATGCAAATGAAATGTTTTGCTAAAGTTTTCGTATCTGAATTTGGTTTGAGCATGATGGCATGATTTTATACTATGAAAAGCCTTGTTATTTCACAATGTGGAAATGTTTATAAATTCACGCATGTTATGAAAATGTTTATAAATGCGCATGTTCGGCTTACGTGATATTATCCATTATGTGGTACGATGTGTGGAGTCGGGTGCACAGTGGGAGTAGGGTACCTTGGGATATCTTATCCCTTGGGAGTTAATTAGTTACCCCATACATTTGGAATCCGTGTCCGGTGTATGTGGAAATGGGGAGTCTGCTTGGGCCCCGAGGGCGAGAGGGGAGTCTGCTTGGGCCCCGATCGTGGGAACTACCGTGTGGTGGAGAATGTCTACGAACACTGTGAAAATACCCATATATGACGTGGTTTGGTCGAAACATTTTGATGGGCCTTTACGGCGGTTTACTTTTATTCTTTTTAAATTGGGCCTTTATGGGAGTTTGCATTTATATTTTTAAATGCTTTGTTAAACTGTTTCGGGAGGGAATTCACTAGACCTCATGGTCTAACCCTCGCTTTTCAAAAACTAAAACCATTTTCAGGTGATGGTCGTGTTTTGGGTTTCATAAGGCGAGTGAGGGAAGGTTGTGGCATTGTAGAAGAGCTAGAGTCTAGTGAAGACTTGTAGATCACCGACGGGCTTCCTGTAGCATCTCAGTTGTGAAGGTGTTTTCCGCTGCGAATTTAGAGTAGAACTGATGTAATTTATATACTTTGGGGACCGATTTTGGTTGTAATGTTGTCAAATGTTATTTATGAAAATTGGGTTGTTACAATTTTCAAAAGGAAAACATCATCATTTCATATACCCACATCTATTCTTCTTTCATATACCCACAACTATTATTCAAACTAAAGATGTCTCATTAATATGTGATAACCAAAATCACACCATGCATCAAGATTTCTAAATACTTAAGTCTAATAATGTCACATCATGTCTTTTATCTTACTTTAATATATATAAAGATTTCATATAAATATCTTTGTTTTGCAAATTGAATGTAGTCATTTAGCAAACTAACATTTTCATTTTCTCCCTTTTATACTCACATAGTCACATTCATTCTTCAAGTTAAAGTTGCTCATCAATGAGGGATAACCGAAATCACACATACTTCAAGATTTTAAAATACTTCAATCTTATAAGATTTTTTTATTTTGTATAGTTAACTTGTTTGCTAAATGAGCGTTGGTCAAAATGAACCAACCATAACTTTTGAGTATCAGCCAAGAGGGGCCAACAACATGAGTTTAGATGATCGGCCAATAAGAGCCAACCCCATGATGTACCACAAAAGCATCTCAAACTTCCTTCATATACCACCATTCATTGTCAATATTTCATTTCTCCATCAATGTGGGATACACAAAACTCAACCACAATTCAATAAATGATGAAATATTCATTCCTTAGGATGTTATCTCATTCTTTGGGTTTACTTGATATATATAAAAAAATTATTTTTTATTTTGTATAGTTAACTTGTTTGCTAAAAATAAATCGGCTAAAATTAACCAACCCATGAGTTTAGACGATTGAAGGAGCCAAAAAATGAGTTTTGAGGATCGGCCAAGAAGAGTCAACCCCATGAGTTACCACAATGACATCTCAACCTCCCTTCATATATCAACCATTCATAGTTAGTCTTTCATCACTCTATCAATGTGGGTTACACAAAACTCAACCACATTTCAAGAAATGATGAATACTCATTCCCTAGGATCTCACCTCATTCTTTGTAATTCCCTAGAGAGAGAAGTGAGAGCATTCTAGAGAGAGAAAGTGCATCAATCCTATGTAATTCTCTAGATTCTTGAAGATCAATGGATGATTTGATGATTACCTAATAGAAACTGGTTTTACAATTATAAATACATAAAGATCAATATATATATATAAAGCAAAATGTAAAAGAGAGGATTAAGGAGAAGCCTCCAATGAGGCTTTAGAATTTTCTTAGATTTTTGGTTATTTTTAAAAAAATTGTTGCATTAATTAAGTAGAACCTTTCATTATCTTTTGAATATTATTTTGTATACTTTGGTTTTGTATTATTTTGGTATACTTTGTTTTATTATTTTTTTTGTTTAAGCTAACAATTATCAATATATATATATATATATATATATATATATATATATAAAGTAAAATGTAAAAGAAATGATTAAGGAGAAGCCTCCAATGAGGCTTTAGAATTTTCTTAGATTTTTGGTTTTTTTTTTAAATTGTTGCATTAATTGAGTAGAACCTTTCATTATCTTTTGTATTATTTTGTATACTTTGTTTTGTATTATTTTGGTATACTTTGTTTTATTATTTTTTTTGTTTAAGCTAACAATGCTTATAAATCAATAAAATGTGTATTATTTTGGTATACTTTGTTTTATTATTTTTTTGTTTAAGCTAACAATGCTTATAAATCAATAAAATGTGTATTATTTTGGTATACTTTGTTTAATTATTTTTTTGTTTAAGCTAACAATGCTTATAAATCAATAAAATGTGTATATTTTGTATACTTTGTTTTATTATTTTTTTGTTTAACCTAACAATCATCAATATCAATATATATATATATATATATATATATATATATAAAGCAAAATGTGAAATAGATGATTAAGGAGAAGCCTCCAATGAGACTTTAGAATTTTCTTAGATTTTTGGTTTTTTTTTTAAATTGTTGCATTAATTGAGTATAACCTTTCATTATCTTTTGTATTATTTTGTATACTTTGGTTTTGTATTATTTTGGTATACTTTGTTTTGTTATTTTTTTGTTTAAGCTAACAATGGTTATAAATCAATAAAATGTGTATTATTTTGGTATACTTTGTTTTATTATTTTTTTGTTTAAGCTAACAATGCTTATAAATCAATAAAATGTGTATATTTTGTATACTTTGTTTTATTATTATTTTTGTTTAACCTAACAATGCTTATAAATCAATAAAATGTGTATAATTTGTAAATCTAACAAAATGCTTAATAATCAAAGTCTTTTTTCTTATTAGGCTAACAATCTAACAAAATGCTTAATAATCAAAGTCTTTTTTCTTTTTAGGCTAACAATGCTTATAATTCGAAGCTTATTATTAAAGTTAACATCATATATGTAAGTTATGTTTATCGTCACCGCGCAACGCGCGGTGCACACTACTAGTTTCTTATAAATACCTTTGTTTTGAAAGAAAAAAAGGTAGTTATTAACCTTATCATTTTCAAAAAAAAAAATTCATCTTTTCATATACCCACATCTCTTCTTCAAACTAAACATGTCTCCGTAATATGGGATCACCAAAATCACACACTATATATAAGGATTTTAAAATAGTCAACTCTCATAATGCAACATTATATGTATTTCATATTTCTTTAATATACATACAGATTTCAAAATAAATGAGTTTATTTTGTAAAATGAAGGTAGTTATTAACCTTATCATTTTCAAAAGAAAAATATCATTCTTTCGTATACCTAAATCTGTCCTTTAAACTAAAGATGTCTCACTAATATGGGATAACCAAAATCAAACTATACATCAAGATTTTAGGGTTTATGTGTTTGCTAAAAGAGCGCTGGCCAAAATGAACCAACCCGTAAATTTTGAGGATCGACCAATAGGAGCCAACTCTATGAGTTACAACAAAGGCATCTCAACACCCTTTCATACATCAACCATTCATTGTCAAAATTTCATCACTCCATCAATGGAGATACACAAAACTCAACCACAATTCAAGAAATGATGAATATTCATTCCTTAGGATGTCATCTCATTCTTTGTGGGTTTTATTTTAATATATATACAAAAAATATTTATATGCCAAAAAAAGGTCGGCTAGAATGAACCAACCCGTGAGTTTAAAACTTTAGAGGATCGGCCAAGAGGAACCAACAACATGAGTTTAGAGAAACTAACCCATGAGTTTAAAGAAACCATCTCAACCTCCCTTCATAAACCAATCATTCATAGTCAATATTTCATCACTCTATCAATGTGGGATACACAAAGCTCAACCACAATTCAAGAAATGATGTATACTCATTCCTTAAGATGCTACATCATTCTTTGTGGTTTTACTTTAATATATATAAAGATTATATAAATTGATGAAATATAGTGATTTTTATACATTTATCTATCAATTTATTTACTTATATAAATAGATTTTTAAGAAAAATAAGGTTGGCCAAAAAGAATATTTAGCCATGTAATCCTATAACTAATCAAAAGCCAAATCTCCTCATTTATTATAGTTACTTTCATTCTCCAATCTTATATTCTTTATCAACGTGGGATGAGTTAAACAACACCACAATATTAGATTTGAGAATACTTAGATCTCACAATGCCACATCATTATATATGGTTATTTCTTTTTTATCATTAAATATTTCCAATTTTTTTAACTTCTCAACAATGTGAGATAGCTAAAAATCAACCACCCCACCATTTATGAAATACTTAAATTTCATGTTGTCACTTCATGACCCTTTGGTTCAATTATTGGGTTTTTAACATCTATATTGATTGATATATTAATCGATTGATTTTGTATATAATAAGATTTTTTTGTCAAAAAAAATCCAAAATAAAAAAATATATGAATCATAACCCATGGGTCATGGATGGACACAAAGGCATCACATTACATTTTTTATTCACACATTTATTCCAATTTTTCAACTTTTCACCAATGTGGGATAGACAAACTTAACCACGCAATTCACCACTTGAGAATACCCATATCTCATGGTGTCATCTCATGACCTTTTGGTTCTTTTAATATATACATGTATAAATAAATATATTGATGATTGATGATAGTTTTTATAAAAAAAAAGTCATCTAAAATAATACAACCTTATGTGTCAAAACCCCATGAATAGACACAAATGCATCATAGTCACTTTTTTTACATACATCTCTTCTATTTGAACCGTATGGGAATGGACACAAAAGCATCACATCCACCTTTTTTTATGCACGCCTCTTTATTCCAAAATTTAACTTTTCACCAATGTGGGAGAGCTAAAACTCAACCACAATCTATTATTTGAGAATAGTCTCATGATGCAAAACAAAGGTTATCCAAAATAAGCCAACTCTATGAGAATGAAAACAAAGTCATCACATCCACCTTTCTTATACACACATATTTGTTCTAAAGTTTCAACTCCTCACCAATGCGGGATAGTTATAAATCAAGCACAATCCACCATTAGAGAATACTCAATTCTCATGGTGCCACCTCATTGCTTTTGGGTTTTGATTTTATATATATAAAGATTGATGATTGTTAGTTTGCAAAAAAGATTATAAAATTAATCAGTTTAATAGAAATGTTGATTTAGAAGCATTGTTAGCTTATAAAAAATATAATAAATTCATTTAATAAAAGTATATTAATTTATAATCATTAGTAGCTTACTAAAAAAATTGTATCTTATTAATTAAATAAAAAATAATATGTTTATAAATTTAAATAAAAAATTTTGATTGTTAGCTTATAAATAATTATAAAAATATATATAAAAACAAATTCATTTACTAAAACTATATTGATTTATAAACATGTTAGCTTACTAAAAAAATTATATCTTATTAATTAAATTTAAAAAATAAAAGTTTATAAATTTAAAAAAAAATTATTTATAAGCATTGTTAGCTTACAAAAAAATATAAAAAGTTAAATAAAAATAAATTTATTTAATAAAAGTATATATACCTTATTGATTAAATAAAAATAATAATAAGTTTATATATTTAAAAAAATGTTGGAATCATTGTATAATTAAAAATGCAAGGTAAATAATATTTTATATAATAATAAATATATATTGGTTAATGGTTTTTAATTTAAATTAAAAAATAAAATGAAAAGTTTAAGCATTTAATGTGTTGAAATCAATTAAAAATAAATCAAAATTATAACAAAAAAGATAAAGGGCCATGGAGGCCTCTCCCTAACTCACTCTCATACATTCTCCTTTATATATATATATATATATATATATATATATATATATATATACTAGTGTTGTGCACCGCTCGTTGCGCGGTGACGTTATACATTTTTCGATTTTCTTTGTAGCATGATCCTTTACGTATTAGATACTTTTCTTGAAAAACATTTACGTATTATATATTAAACTAATAAGAATCAGTATTTCACTTTATATATAAGAAACCACCTCGTCATTTCTTGTTATTCTTTTAGCCAATGCACAATTATACATTTCAAAGACGCAAATGACCAAAACAAAATCATGGTTCAAAGTTTTAAAATACTAAAAATAAAAATCATTTTTTAAGAAATATTAGACAAAGTTAAGATGAAATATATTTCCTTGGTGGTTAATCCGCGCATATTGATAATTTTGTTATGAAAAGTTTAAGACGCATCAATAATCATTTTGATTTTAGGTTATTTAGAAATCAAATAACATTTTCACAATGGTACCTAATACATCCACTGTAAAATTTCATTTTTTTCTTAATTTTTATACGGATAATCTTTTTGCAAAAAAAGGTCGGCTAAAAAATATGTTTAGCCAATGAACCATTTTACTTATTAAAGTTATAGTAGTATTATATACATAAAAAGTAATAAAATAAATTAAAAGATTAACCATTAAACTTGGGTTTAACTATATTTTGCCAAACATCATTTTATAATTTTCATCAAAATCAATCAACCCTTTATAAACACATCTTCATCACCTAGTTTTTCATCAACTTGGGTTTAACTATATTTATTAAAGTAATTTTAATAAATATATTGTTTTAAAATGATTTTAAAATGTAATGGAAAAGTATATCTTACAATTGTTTCATGTCCAATTTCACAAAAGAAAAACTCATGTCCCAAGCAATCCTAATGTAATAACCGTGTTCATTTTTAAATAAATAAATGTTAGAAATGGGGGTGAGAAGTGTGAAAAGAGGGAAAATTTGTGTGTTTGTGGAAGAGTATAAAAGGGTGTAAAACCCTAAGATCAATGATTTTTGGGGAATATGTGTGTGTGTGTGTGGCGGCTCAGAAAGAAATAGCAGAGAAGGAGGGAGTGTAGTCTCGAGAACAATTGGAGAAGGAGGTTTCAACAATCATCAAATTGGAAGAATAATTGAGAGATTGAACCTAGACCTCCATTGATGCATTCAGGTAACCTCATCTTTAATCCCTATTCTTGCTTACTTTGAGAAGGTCAGAATAATTGGATTCTAGTTGTTGAGTTTTGGTGTATACAAGAAATCAATCGGCTGTAAGTATTCAAAAGTAAGATTAAATGGATTAAAAGAGTAAGAATAACCATTTTTGTTTAGGAATGGACTTATTAATTGAGTTAATTGGATTTATTTTCAGTTCGATCATTAAGTTGTATCGCATCGGATTTTAGTCTGGGAGTTTAGATCCGGAATAAATAAGAGTTCCGGTGTTTTATAAATAAGGGTTCCGGTATTTTATAAATTGGGTTCTGGTATTTGTTGTTAAAATTAAGATCCGGAACTGTTGGAGTTTATTAAAAGAAGAAGACCAGAACTGAGCTACAATTTATGTGGATCCGGAATGGTTTAGTCTGGGCCAAGGTTTCGGAACTTGGGCCTTAGTTTCATGCGCATCCGGAATCCATTTTATGATCCGGTATTCAATAAACCAACAATCCGGAACTTGTTACAATGGGGAAATCGGAAATTAATAATGAAATTAGGGGGGGTCCGGAATCATACAGGTTTGGTATTAGGGACTATGGACCGGATTGCATTTTAATATTCATGGACGGTTGGGTCGATCCAAAGTCATTAGTGAACTCCATTTACTTTCTTGGGCCTCGTAAACATCATCATCAGTAGTGGACCTCAAATTTAAGAATTGTTATTTGATTACTAAATTGATTTCGGTAGTGGATAACTAATAAGAGTTCCGAAATTTAAAAGGGATTTGGGTGGATAACGTGGTGATCCGGAATTGGATATCTTTTGGGCTAAAAATCATGGATCCGGAATTCATATGAAAACCGGAAGTGGGCTGCATTATATGGGTTTCGGAATTATCCATTAATTGGACTTCCATATATTAATTAAGTGGGTTGTGATGTTATTAGTTAATTGGACTTTCATATATTAATTAATTGGGTTTTGATGTTATTAGTTAATTGGACTTCGACATTAATAATTAATTGGGCTTCGATATTATTAGTTAATTGGGCTTCGGTAGATATTTATTTAAATGGGTTCCGGCATATGTGTATTTATGGGAACCAGAGTTGGGCTTTAAATCTATCGGATCCGGTATTTAAGTGTTGGGTACTTTCGGCTGAGAGTTTCGAGGCAGTAAAATTCGGTAAAATCCAGTGTGTCTTACCTGGTATGTGTGTGGGTTTAAATTGTAGGTGCGAGTAGAGGTGATCGATATGAGTAAGCATTTTTAATCTGGACTTCAGGTGAGTCTTTCTAAACCTAAATTTTATACAAGCGTTTGATGGTTATTATCTAACTGTTCGCTTTTCAACTGTATTTATTTCAAAGCGAAGAATAAGCGTGTTTGAAGGTTATTATCTAACTGTGTGCTTTTCAACTGTTTCTATTTCAAAGCAAAGATTAATTGTGTGATTTATATGTGTGTGAACATGCTCTGGCTTTGGTGTGAAATGGGGGTGTGTCCAATAATAATTATAAATATGAATTTGTTTCATATATGGGCGGTGTATGTCCTATTGCGCTGTCACGGTGTGTGTGACTATAGCGTGTGTGTGCCTTATTGCGCTGTCATGGTGTGTGTGACTATAGCGTATGCCAGTAGCATGTGTCCATGTGTGCATATCATCTTAGTGTGCTTGTTATGATTGGTATAAATGCTTTCATAACTGATTTTATAAACTGTGATATTTTGGTGTGACCTGGTGTGGAGGGAACTCACTAGACCTCATGGTCTAACCCTTGCTTTTTAAAACTACAACTTTTTCAGGTAAGCAGATAGACGAGAGCACGTTTAGAGTTTTGGCAAGACGTGGGTTGGAGCTTGCGTTTAGAAGGATTAGAAGAACTTCCTTTTTATGTCTAGTTAGATTTCTCAGCTGTATCTAGGGTTATTTCCGCAAACCCTGTGTTGTAAATCTTGACAGTGTGACCTTGTTGAGCCGTTTATGGCATTATGAATTAAAGAGGTAGCTTATAGCTTTTATGTTTAGAACTAGGTTGTTACAAATGGTATCAGAGCCCTAGTTTAAGGGATTTAGGTGACCGGATGGGCCTAAATTTAAACTGTGGAGGAGGATGACACAACTGAGATACAGGAAGCCTTTAGGGAAGACCGTAATCACTGAGAAATTAGGACGAAGGTAGTGAGGACTCTCATGTAAGGTAAATTCAAATCACATCTGGCCAATGTCATTATGAATTTACAGGTGCATGGGTGTGCTTGATTACCGTTCTTCTGATTTTGGTAGTGTGTGGAGTGTGGTGGATTGAATGTGAAGAACAATAGTAGTGGGTGGAGTGTGGTGGTAAGTGTGTGGAGAATAATGGTAGTGTGTATTGTGGTGGTCAGTGTGTGGAGGATAATGGCCTAGTGTGTGCACAAATGTTAGTGAGGATTGAACCTCTAGTGTGTGGGGTTGTGTGGATAAGATGGCGGTAACTTATAATTAGTGAGCATGCGAAGCATGGTGGTAATGAGTTGCTGTGAGGTTAAGTGGTGGACTAGAGTTGATATGGGGTGAGCGTAAGTGGAGATCTTTGCTCGGGATTTGTTTATAAGTTGTTCAAATGTGGCAAAATTATGTGTAGTGATGCATGGATGTCTAAGTGGCGTGTGGTATTGTTATCCGAGAATAAAAGAATGGGATGGCAGTTGGTGGCTAGCTAAGAGGGAGTTGTGTGCTCATGGATTGATTAATTTATGATGTTTTGTAGTAGATACGAAACCTTTGGGGATGTTGAGCTAATCCTCGTATGTAAAGGAAATACAAAGGAGTGGGTTAGTATCGTTTGAGAAATGAGAAGTGTGTGGTCGCTTCGAGCAAAGAGTGTGATTTCGGATTATCTTGATTGAATTTCTCGTATGAGAAGTGGTGGAACTGTGGGTTAGGCTTAGTAACCGTTGAAATTTGCGTGTATGGAGCGATTAATGTTGGATGGGAAATGTTCCATGCTAGCCTGAGGTAATTGGGACGGTAGGTTGGAATATGTGAGTAAGTGTGAAGTAGAAAGTGTGGCAAGTGGCACGGAAAGTGGGAAGCAATGTTTTAAGAACGTCACCGTCGGGTGCATGAACTTCTAGTGGGAGTATGAGAAAGAGGATTTATGTGTATGTGATTGGTTTAAGCGTTGAGAAAGCTAGCTAGTGTAATTGGTCAAGAGTGTATACCTTCTAGTGAGTCGTCCTTTGGAAACGTATTTTATGTTCGAGAAGTAAGTGGAATAAAGTAGTCGAATGTAGTCATCGGGGTGAAGGACCATTGGTTTAGACTAGGTAGTAATATAGGAGTGACGTTGTGGTATAAGCGTGTGAATTGTTTGTTATTATTGGATTGTGGTCAGTATAATTAATGTGAGAAAGTGGTAGCTGCCTTAGACGTACTTGGTGTTAGGAAAGTGATTGTAGAATTGTGTGTAACCTGTTGAAGATAATTCTTAACTGCGAGTTAAGGTGGTATTCAAGGTTGATCTTGTGATCAGTTAACGAATTGAGCGTTGTTATATTTAATGAGAGAATCATGTTGTTATGACGCTAACTTAAGTAAAATTCATTATTTAAGAGAGTGAAATTGTGGGTGAAACCCTTATTTTTTGACGTGTTTTAAAACCGTGAGTCTAGATGTGTGAATGATACTGGTACGGTTTGCCTGGGGCATTTTCTTATATTACGAATAATGGAGGAACAAGAGTTGTGGATAACTGTAAGTGTGTTAATTCGTTGGTATACGCCCTAATGTTGAAGGGTTACGCATAGTGGGAGTTCATTCGACGTCCCACGTATCGAATCTTAGGAAGTGCCTGGCCGAGGAAGGTATGGTTGTGTTGCTAGAAAGCATTCGCGTGGACGAAAGTTGGATTATGTGGGGGGGGGGGGGGGGGGGAAACGTTGGCGGGTGCAGATCGCAAGGTTAGAAAACTGAGGAGCCACTTCCTAGATTGTTCGAAGATGGATTTCTGGGGATGGAATTCTTTTGAGGGGAGGATGATGTAATAACCGTGTTCATTTTTAAATAAATAAATGTTAGAAAATGGGGTGAGAAGTGTGAAAAGAGGGAAAATTTGTGTGTTTGTGGAAGAGTATAAAAGGGTGTAAATCCTAAGATCAATGATTTTTGGTGAATATGTGCGTGTGTGTGGCGGCTCAGAAAGAAATAGCAGAGAAGGAGGGAGTGTAGTCTCGAGAACAATTGGAGAAGGAGGTTTCAACAATCATCAAATTGGAAGAAGAATTGAGAGATTGAACCTAAACCTCCATTGATGCATTCAGGTAACCTCATCTTTAATCCCTATTCTTGCTTACTTTGAGAAGGTCAGAATAATTGGATTCTAGTTGTTGAGTTTTGGTGTATACAAGAAATCAATCGGCTGTAAGTATTCAAAAGTAAGATTAAATGGATTAGAAGAGTAAGAATAACCATTTTTGTTTAGAAATGGACTTATTAATTGAGTTAATTGGATTTATTTTCAGTTCGATCATTAAGTTGTATCGCATCGGATTTTAGTCCAGGAGTTTAGATCCAGAATAAATAAGAGTTCTGGTGTTTTATCCGGAATAATGGACCGGATTGCATTTTAATATTCATGGGCGGTTGGGTCGATCCAAAGTAATTAGTGAACTCCATTTTCTTTCTTGGGCCTCGTAAACATCATCATCAGTAGTGGACCTCAAATTTAAGAATTGTTATTTGATTACTAAATTGATTTCGGTAGTGGATAACTAATTAGAGTTCTAGAATTTAAAAGGGATTTGGGTGGATAACGTGGGGATCCGGAATTGGATATCTTTTGGGCTAAAAATCATGGATCCGGAATTCATATGAAAACCGAAAGTGGGCTGCATTATATGGGTTTCGGAATTATCCATTAATTGGACTTCCATATATTAATTAAGTGGGCTGTGATGTTATTAGTTAATTGGACTTCCATATATTAATTAATTGGGTTTTGATGTTATTAGTTAATTGGACTTCGACATTAATAATTAATTGGGCTTCGATATTATTAGTTAATCGGGCTTCGGTAGATATTTATTTAAGTGGGTTCCGGCATATGTTTATTTATGGAAACCGAGGTTGGGCTTTAAATCTTTCGGATCCGGTATTTAAGTGTTGGGTACTTTCGGCTGAGAGTTTCGAGGAAGTAAAATTCGGTAAAATCCAGTGTGTCTTACCTGGTATGTGTGTGGGTTTAAATTGTAGGTGCGAGTAGAGGTGATCGGTACGAGTAAGCATTTCTAATCTGGACTTCAGGTGAGTCTTTCTAAACCTAAATTTTATACAAGCATTTGATGGTTATTATCTAACTGTTCGCTTTTCAACTGTATTTATTTCAAAGCGAAGAATAAGCGTGTTTGAAGGTTATTATCTAACTGTGTGCTTTTCAACTGCTTCTATTTCAAAGCAAAGATTAATTGTGTGATTTATATGTGTGTGACCATGCTCTGGCTTTGGTGTGAAATGGGGGTGTGTCCCATAATAATTATATATATGAATTTGTTTCATATATGGGCGGTGTGTGCCCTATTGCGCTGTCACGGTGTGTGTGACTATAGTGTATGCCAGTAGCATGTGTCCATGTGTGCATATCATCTTAGTGTGTTTGTTATGATTGGTATAAATGCTTTCATAGCTGATTTTATAAACTGTGATATTTTGGTATGACCTGGTGTGGAGGGAACTTACTAGACCTCATGGTCTAACCCTCGTTTTTCAAAACTAAAACTTTTTTAGGTAAGCAGATAGCCGAGAGCACGTTTAGAGTTTTGGCAAGACGTGGGTCGGAGCTTGCGTTTAGAAGGATTAGAAGAACTTCCTTTTTATGTCTAGTTAGATATCTCAGCTGTATCTAGGGCTATTTACGCAAACCCTGTGTTGTAAATCTTGACACTGTGTGACCTTGTTGAGCCGTTTATGGCATTATGAATTAAAGAGGTAGCTTCTAGCTTGTATGTATAGAACTGGGTTGTTACACCTAAAATGACAACACAATTCTTGTGCCCTCTATATTTTGATTGATATTGATTGTAACAATTATTCATTTGTTTATATTAATGATTAATAATTGGAAAAAATGAAATGTTTTTTCAATTCATAAGTGGCTTTAATTGTTCAAAATAATCAATATATAATGTAATATTTTTTTAAAAAATAAAAGAATTGCTTATATATATATACATATATATATATATATTAACAATCGTAGTAACATTCCTGTTTTACTAAAAAAATAAAGAAATGTTAGTTTTTAAAATATAAGCATTGTTAGTTTGCAAAAAGATTATAAAGTTAATCAGTTTAATAGAAATGTTGATTTATAAACATTGTTAGCTTATAAAAAATATAAAAAATTAAATAAAAATAAATTCATTTAATAAAAGTATATTGATTTATAAGCATTGTTAGCTTACTAAAAAATTTGTATCTTATTAATTAAATAAAAATAATAATAAATTTATAAATTTAAATAAAAGTTTTTGATTTATAAGCATTGTTAGCTTACAAAAAAATATAAAAAGTTAAATAAAAATAAATTCATTTAATAAAAGTATATATACCTAATTGATTAAATAAAAAAATAATAAGTTTATAAATTTAAATAAAAAATGTTGGATTCATTGTATAATTAAAAATGCAAGGTAAATAATATTTTATATAATAATAAATATATATTGGTTAATGATTTTTAATTTAAATTAAAAAAGAAAATGAAAAGTTTAAGCATTTAATGTGTTGAAATCAATTAAAAATAAATCAAAATTATAACAAAAAAGAAAAAAGACCATGGAGACCTCTCCTTAACCCTCTCTCGTACATTTTTCTTTATATATATATACTAGGTAACTGCACCGTGCGTTGCACGATGTATACTAACAGTGTATATGAATATAAGTACGATAAAATATTTAGATAAAGGCCAATGATGGCTTCTCATTTATTTAAAGTTTTAACTTTGCTTTATATATTGATGATTGATTGTTAGAATAATAAGAAAAAAAATACTCAATCGCTAAAAAAATATAATCTTTTAAAATAAGTTTTCATTTATAAGGATTGTTAGCTTACTACAAAAAAATAATAAAATTAAATAATAAAAAATATATTCCATTAAAATAAGTTTTCATTTATAACCATTGTTGCATTTCATTAAAGTTTTGGTTATGTAAAAAAATTCAAATAAAAATATATGTTAGATTAATAAAAAGGAAAAAAAAATACTCAATCGCTAAGAAGATACACTTTTAAAATAAGTTTTTATTTATAAGCACTGTTAGCTTACTACAAAAAATATATTCAATTAAAATAAGTTATCATTTATAACCATTGTTGCATTTCATTTAAGTTTTGGTTGTGTAAAAAAAAAATTCTCAATCGCTAAAAATATACACTTTTAAAATAAATTTTATTTCTAAGCATTGTTAACTTATTACATAAAATAATAAAATTAAATAACAAAAATATATTCCATTAAAATAAGTTTTCATTTATAACCATTGTTGCATTCCATCTAAGTTTTGGTTATGTGAGGAAAAAAATTCAAATAAAAATATATGTTAAATAATAAAAAAAAACTTAATACGAATACAGGGTATAATTATATATATTGTTGTTAAAAATGTGATGTAAATAATATTTTGTTTTGTTAAAAATATTAATATTGAATATATAAAATAATAAAAATTAGTAACGAAAATGAAAGTATTAACCCATTTAATGCTATCTTTGATTTAAAAAAAATCAAAGCTATAAGAAAATTCTAAAGCCTCAATGGAGGCTTCTCCTTAACTCTCTCTCCTACATTTTCCTTTATATATATATATATATATATATTGATGTTGCATTCCATCTAAGTTTTGGTTATGTGAGAAAAAAATTCAAATAAAAATATATGTTAAATAATAATAAAAATTTAATACGAATACATGGTATAATTATATATATTGTTGTTAAAAATGTGATGTGAATAATATTTTGTTTTGTTAAAAATATTAATATTGAATATATAAAATAATAAAAATTAGTAAAGAAAATGAAAGTATTAACCCATTTAATGCTATCTTTCATTTAAAAAAAATTCAAAACTATAAGAAAATTCTAAAGTCTCAATGGAGGCTTCTCCTTAACTCTCTCTCCTACATTTTCCTTTATATATATATATATATTGATGTTGCATTCCATCTAAATTTTGGTTATGTGAGAAAAAAAATTCAAATAAAAATATATGTTAAATAATAAAAAAAAACTTAATACGAATACAGGGTATAATTATATATATATTGTTGTTAAAAATGTGATGTAAATAATATTTTGTTTTGTTAAAAATATTAATATTGAATATATAAAATAATAAAAATTAGTAACGAAAATGAAAGTATTAACCCATTTAATGCTATCTTTGATTTAAAAAAAATCAAAGCTATAAGAAAATTCTAAAGCCTCAATGGAGGCTTCTCCTTAACTATCTCTCCTACATTTTCCTTTTTATATATATATATATTGATGTTGCATTCCATCTAAGTTTTGGTTATGTGAGAAAAAAATTCAAATAAAAATATATGTTAAATAATAATAAAAGTTTAATACGAATACAGGGTATAATTATATATATTGTTGTTAAAAATGTGATGTGAATAATATTTTGTTTTGTTAAAAATATTAATATTGAATATATAAAATAATAAAAATTAGTAAAGAAAATGAAAGTATTAACCCATTTAATGCTATCTTTCATTTAAAAAAAATTCAAAACTATAAGAAAATTCTAAAGTCTCAATGGAGGCTTTTCCTTAACTCTCTCTCCTACATTTTCCTTTATATATATATATATATATATATATATATATATATATATATATATTGATGTTGCATTCCATCTAAATTTTGGTTATGTGAGAAAAAAAATTCAAATAAAAATATATGTTAAATAATAAAAAAAAACTTAATACGAATACAAGGTATAATTATATATATTGTTGTTAAAAATGTGATGTAAATAATATTTTGTTTTGTTAAAAATATTAATATTGAATATATAAAATAATAAAAATTAGTAACGAAAATGAAAATATTAACCCATTTAATGCTATCTTTGATTTAAAAAAAATCAAAGCTATAAGAAAATTCTAAAGCCTCAGTGGAGGCTTCTCCTTAACTCTCTCTCCTACATTTTCCTTTATATATATATATATATATATATATATATATTGATGTTGCATTCCATCTAAGTTTTTGTTATGTGAGAAAAAAAATTCAAATAAAAATATATGTTAAATAATAATAAAAATTTAATACGAATACAAGGTATAATTATATATATTGTTTTTAAAAATGTGATGTGAATAATATTTTGTTTTGTTAAAAATATTAATATTGAATATAAAAAATAATAAAAATTAGTAAAGAAAACTGAAAGTATTAACCCATTTAATGCTATCTTTCATTTAAAAAAAATTCAAAACTATAAGAAAATTCTAAAGCCTCAATGGAGGCTTCTCCTTAACTCTCTCTCCTACATTTTCCTTTATATATATATATATATGTTGCATTCCATCTAAATTTTGGTTATGTGAGAAAAAAATTCAAATAAAAATATATGTTAAATAATAAAAAAAAAACTTAATACCAATACAGGGTATAATTATATATATTGTTGTTAAAAATGTGATGTAAATAATATTTTGTTTTGTTAAAAATATTAATATTGAATATATAAAATAATAAAAATTAGTAACGAAAATGAAAGTGTTAACCCATTTAATGCTATCTTTGATTTAAAAAAAATCAAAGCTATAAGAAAATTTTAAAGCCTCAATGGAGGCTTCTCCTTAACTCTCTCTTCTACACTTTCCTTTATATATATATATATATATATATATATATATATATATATATATATATATATATATATATATATATATATATATATTGATGTTGCATTCCATCTAAGTTTTGGTTATGTGAGAAAAAAAAATTCAAATAAAAATATATGTTAAATAATAATAAAAATTTAATACGAATACAGGGTATAATTATATATATTGTTGTGATAAATGTGATGTAAATAATATTTTGTTTTGTTAAAAATATTAATATTGAATATATAAAATAATAAAAATTAGTAAAGAAAATGAAAGTATTAACCCATTTAATGCTATCTTTCATTTAAAAAAATTTCAAAACTATAAGAAAATTCTAAAGCCTCAATGGAGGCTTCTCCTACATTTTCCTTTATATATATATTGATGTTGCATTCCATCTAAGTTTTGGTTATGTGAAAAAAAAAATTCAAATAAAAATATATGTTAAATAATAATAAAAATTTAATACGAATACAAGGTATAATTATATATATTGTTGTTTAAAATGTGATGTAAATAATATTTTGTTTTGTTAAAAATATTAATATTGAATATATAAAATAATAAAAATTAGTAAAGAAAATGAAAGTATTAGCCCATATATGTTAGTTTTCATTTATAACCATTGTTGCATTTCATCTAAGTTTTGGTTATGTGAGGAAAACAATTCAAATAAAAATATATGTTAAATAAAAAAAAACTTAATACAAATACAAGGTATAATTATATATATTGTTGTTAAAAATGTGATGTAAATAATATTTTGTTTTGTTAAAAATATTAATATTGAATATATAAAATAATAAAAATTAGTAAAGAAAATGAAAGTATTAACCCATTTAATGCTATCTTTCATTTAAAAAAATTCAAAACTATAAAAAAATTTTAAAGCCTCAATGGAGGCTTCTCCTTAACTTTCTCTCCTACATTTTCCTTTATATATATATATATATATATATATTGATGTTGCATTCCATCTAAGTTTTGGTTATGTGAGAAAAACAATTCAAGTAAAAATATATGTTAAATAAAATTTAATACGAATACAGGGTATAATTATATATATTGTTGTTAAAAATGTGATGTAAATAATATTTTGTTTTGTTAAAAATATTAATATTGAATATATAAAATAATAAAAATTATTTAAAAAAATGAAAGTATTAACCCATTTAATGTTATCTTTGATTTAAAAAAAATTCAAAACTATAAGAAAATTATAAAGCCTCAATGGAGGCTTCTCCTTAACTCTCTCTCCTACATTTTCCTTTATATATATATATATATTAATTGATGATTGTTAGCTTACTAAAAAAATTGTATCTTATTAATTAAATAAAAAAATTTGATTGTTAGCTTATAAAGAAATATAAAAAAACTATATAAAAATAAATTCATTTAGTAAAAGTATATTAATTTATAAACATGTTTGCTTACTAAAAAATTTGTATCTTATTAAATAAATAAAAATAATAATAAGTTTATAAATTTAAATAAATTTTTTTGATATATAAGCATTGTTAGCTTACAAAAAAAATATAAAAAGTTAAATAAAAATAAATTCATTTAATAAAAGTATATATACCTTATTGATTAAATAAAAATAATAATAAGTTTATAAATTTAAATAAATAATGTTGGATTCATTGTATAATTAAAAATGCAAGGTAAATAATATTTTATATAATAATAAATATATATTGGTTAATGGTTTTTAATTTAAATTAAAAAAGAAAATGAAAAGTTTAAGCATTTAATGTGTTGAAATCAATTAAAAATAAATCAAAATTATAACAAAAAAGATAAAGGACCATGGAGGCCTCTCCCTAACTCATTCTCCTACATTCTCCTTTATTTATATATATATATATATATATATATATATATATATTTTGATGTTAGCTTACAAAAAAATATAAAAAGTTAAATAAAAATAAATCATCAATATATATATAAAGGAGAATGTGATAGAGAAAGTTAAGGAGAAGCCTCCATTGAGGCCATATAATTTTTTGAGAGTTTTGAATTATTTTTAAATAAAAATGTACCATTAAATGTGTATAACCTTTCATTTTCTATATTTATTTATTTTTATTGATTTTAACTCAATTTTATTTGTTTATTATCTAAACCAAATTTTAATAAAATCCACATTCACAAAAATTTTAAAATTATAATTATTATTTTATAACAATGGTTATTCTACTATAATAATTGTGTTTATTGATTTAATTTATTTCGTAAGCTTACATGATTTAAATATTATATGAATTTATTTTATTAAGATGGATAACAATGTTTATAAATCAATTACTTATTTTTAATAGGTTATATGAACTTATTTCTTTTGTTTTTTAGTAGGGTAACAATGCTTATAAATCAAATGCTTATAATATATGAACTTAATTTTATTTTTCTTTTAATAGGCTAACAATGCTTATAAATCAAAAATGTTTTCACAATGGTATGTTTTTATTTATTTACTTTTTTGGATAAGCTAACAATACTTATAAATCAAAACTTATTTAATAGAGTATATTTTTTAATTATTTAATTTTTTGTTTTACTTAATAAGTTACCAATGATTATAAATCAAAACTTTTAAAATGTTTTATTTTCTTAGTAAGATCTATACCAATGTTTATATTTTTTTCTCTTAGTAAGCTAACAATATTTAAGTCAGTACTTATTTTAATAAACTATTATATATATATATATATATGTATATATATATATATATATATTAGTAAGATAACAACTGCTTATAAATGGATAATTGTTTTAATAAATATAATTATTATTTTATAACAATGGTTATTTTATTATAATTATTGAGTTTATTGATTTATTTTTACTTCGTAACCTACTTGAATTAAATATTATAAGAACTTTTTTTAATAAGACAGATAACAATCATTATAAATCAAATACTTATTTTAATAGAATATATTTTTTTTTCTTTTTTTTCTTTTAGTATGCTAAAAATGCTTATAAATCAATTTTATTAATATAGTATATTTTTATTTATTTACATTTTTTTGGATAAGCTAACAATACTTATAAATCAAAACTTATTTAATAAATTATATTTTTTATGTATTTAATTTATTATTTTTCTTAATAAACTAACAATGATTATAAATCAAAACTTTTAAATTGTTTTATTTTCTTAGTAAAATACCAATGTTTATATACTTTCTTTTAGTAAGATAACAATAATTTTTTTAGTAAAATATAAGTCAATATTTTTTAAGTAAAGTATATTAATCTTGGTAAAAATATTTGTATTCACCGCGCAAAGCGCGGTGGTGTTACCTAGTTTATTTAATAAAAGTATATATACCTTATTGATTAAATAAAAATAATAATAAGTTTATAAATTTAAAAAAAATGTTGGAATCATTGTATAATTAAAAATGCAAGGTAAATAATATTTTATATAATAATAAATATATATTGGTTAATGGTTTTTAATTTAAATTAAAAAAGAAAATGAAAAGTTTAAGCATTTAATGTGTTGAAATCAATTAAAAATAAATCAAAATTATAACAAAAAAAATTAAGGGCCATGGAGGCCTCTCCATAACTCACTCTCCTATATTCTCCTTTATATATATATATATATAGGGGAGGTTTCTTTTGCAAACCATCCAATTCTTAAAAACTATAGAAACCACTTTATAACCAATCAATTTAATTAATTTCAGTTTTTTAATATTCTCATTTAATATAATTCGTAAGGACTAAAAGGTAATTCTATAATCAATTTATTTATTTAATTTTTATTGATTAAATCTTAATTATAGTAACTAACCACATTATATGGGATTATGATCAGTATCAAATATCCACTATCACCGTTTTTTTATCATTATCTTTCACTAATTTGTTTTTTAATCTTCATATAATCCGATTAGCAGCATCATATTCTTAATCTGTTTTCGTGTTCTTCATCATGAAACCCAGGAACAAATCATGATTCACCAAATCATGAATGCAACATCATGTAAGACTCATAATCATAAACATGAAATCTGGGAACACATTAATCATGAATTATATTGTTGGCATAATCATGAATACCAAAAATCAAGTTGTATAAACCCTAAAATCATGAACACCAATATCATTGAATCCAAAATCATGAATACAAATGTGACAACTGTCAAATTTATACCTCAGGTTAGAACTACGCTGGATATCTCATTTTTCTCATGACATAGTTCACACAGTGCAAGTTTAGCAGTAAACGCGGTACGATAGGAAAATTCGAGAAATTTTGCCTAAGAAACCCTTGAATTAGGAAATTATCCATAAATCTCATAAAATGCCAACTTGACCTACATTTATACTACAAGTATTTATATAATTGATAATTTATGTATTTCAATAATAGTATATATATATACTTTATTTTATATATAATTACTTTGTATTTCATTTATTAAGAAAGTACTTGTATTTTAATTTTTAATCAAAAAGACAAGATTTGACAAATTATTTCTATCACTCACCCCCCCTCTCTACTCCATAAGAATGCAACAAGTCTTCACAATCCATTTCATTATCTCATCTCACTCTCTCTCTAAAAGAATACTTGCAATTCTTTCTCTCTCCATCTTCAAATCTTCATCCTCATCTTCATATCATCTTCAAATCTTCATCACAACTCCAGCCCCTAAATCACATTTCTTCAAGAGTTCAAGATAATCAAAGGTAAAAACAAGTGTGTTGGGTGAAATCCACACACACTCTTTTAAATCTTCTTCAACTTCCTTGCATTTTATGAATGTTCTTCATCTTTCTACACTTTCTTCATGTTTTTAAAAAACCATCTTTCATATGTCTTAATGTTTGTAGATTTACCATCATAACATCTTTTTGTTAGTAAAAGATGGTGAATCCAAAATCAAACCTAAGTTAAGACCAAAGATGAACATTTTGAACACATGCATGTAGTTTTCTTGAGAAATCCATCATCTTTTATTCAAGAGTTTCATGAATACATCTTTGAAATCCACTAAAAACATACTTAAACAAACATGCATGAGCTAAATATGCACAATTTTAAGTTGCATGTTGATGTTCTTGGCAAGAACATCAACCTTTTCCAAAATGGGTCTTTTACAAGAATTTATAAAAAAGTTGAGTTGATAGGTAACTTGCATGTATTTTAAATGGATCAAAAATGTGTTTTGGAACTGAAAATAAGTGTATGGAAGAGTGTCAAATCGGATTGTGCATGCAAGGAATAAGAATTTTGGTTAATAAGTCAACATGTGAGCACATGCACAAAGTGTGGTTTGACAGATTTCTGCCAAATTCCACCCTCCACTTCAAAGGGTCATATCTCACTCAATATAACTCCAAATGGAGTGATTCTTTTTCTGGAAATCATTTTTATGTGTTAAGATTCAAACCCAAGTGGTTTCACTCAAAAACTCAAAGAATTTATTTACCAAACAGTCCTCACAAAATCCGTGCACAAACAGTAAAGTCTTCTGTCGGGTTTTACGTCAAGTATTATTTCATGTACTTATACTCTTCCAAAAATTATGAAACTGATGCCAAAAGTTTCCTAACTCATTGAACTAATTGGACATAAAATTTCATGACCAAATTGTACCTGAAAGTTACCTAAAGTTGGACACAAAGTGACATCAAATTCTGGACAGCAAAGGACAAATTATTATTATTATTAAGGACTAACTTCTAATCCCATTTCATCATTTTATGATGAAATAGTGGAATATATATGTATATCTTATACTTACATTTTATTTATGCACATTATTTATTCTTTATCCCTTTTCATCATTTTTGATGAAATTGTGGAATGTACGTATATATAATATATTTATATATGTTTTTGCATTTTATATATTGTTGATCCCATTTCATCATTTTATGATGAAATTATGGAATATACATATATATTATACATTTATATTTATGCACTTTAAATACTTGTCTTTACATTTAAAACCCTTAATTTTATCGTTTTTACGATAAAATTTCGGTTTATATATATATATATATATATATATATATATGTACTATATATATACGTTCTTTAAACCCTTTTCGTTACTTATTGTGACGAAATTGCGGAAACTTTAATCCAACGAGAACAAAGTATATATTTGTTACGTTTATAATATTAAAACACAACAAGGCATTTAATGACGATTTGGATAATTAGTACCGAACCCTCGAGGCAAAAGCTTACTAGTGACCTTGCGTTCATAGGTTCGAAGTAGGATCATCTCGAGGTACTTGTGGGAGATTCCCGGACACTACTGCTTATCAAGTGAGTTATCACAGCCCCTTTTTCAATGTTTTACATATTTTGGGGTGAAAAGCATGTCGTTACTACAACTACTTTACGCACCGGTTTACTTGTTTTATTGAAAACGTAAACTTTGCTATACTCATTTATGCTCTATAGTATGTATGGTTTACGCGTGTTGTAAGTTTGAGCTTTCTCTCTATCATACGTAAGTCCCCGTTTAACTTACGTTACCCGTTTAACTCACGAGTGTGAGCCGTTGGTAATTATGAATAACGTTATTTGGTTGACACCCTACTCACAAGTAGCGCTTGTTTGAGTGCATAATTATTGTTTTCCGTACGCATTGTTGGTGATAGAACATGCGCTGGGGCTGCCGTCATATAGGTCGGGTAACGGGCTCACAACTTAAAATAATACATACTATTACCATGAGCAAGTTTTTCATAACCGGTTTGTAACACCCGTGATTTTCGGATAAGTACAACTTCGATTCAGTGAGGAATCGATCTTTTAAGAAAAATATGGAAAATAGGATTTGGAGTTAAATCCTAGATTTTATTGTCTTGTTGGATGGGGAACTCGAATACGAGTCCAACGATCCTTTCCGGAGCGAAAACGGAGCTAGAACGAGAGAGTTATGGCCAAAACGAGTTTCGGTACACTCTGAGCTATTGTGCCCGGCGATAGTGACACTGTCACAATCGTCGTGTCACTATCGCCCAAGAGGTACCGAGAGTTGAGGGATGCCTGGCGATTGTGCCCTGGCGATAGTGACACTGTCACTATCGCCGTGTCACTATAGCCGACGGGCTCCAAGGTGTTTTAAACCCCTTTTCTCCTTTCTTCTTCCCCATTTTCACTCATCTCTCTCAAACTCGCTCAACTCTCTCTCTAAAAATCGGGTTCTCTCACTAGAAACCCTACAACCCCTCTCCCCTCCTCTTCATCTTCTCCACCTAAATTAAACCCACTCCACCATTGTTGACCATCTTGAAGGTTTGAAGCTTTTGGGAGTTTAGGAAGCTATCTCTTGGGGGATTCAAGTGGATAAGGTAATCTATTCCTACCCAAAGATGTTATTGTTGTTGATTTCATCTTCTTTTTACCTTGGATTGTTGTGGGACGATTTTGGTGATGTTTTGTTAAAGAAATCTCGTTTTCTTCATCTACAAAAGCTAGGGTTTGGTATAAGTTGGGTATTTTGGTGTATATTGGATGGATGATATTTTCTTATGGTTAGACTTGGATATTAATGGTTGGATCGTATTATTGATGGTTGGGAATTCATAAATCTAGGTTTTGGAAGTTTTGGCTTGAGGATGCAAACTTCATCAAAGGAGTATACGTTTGGAGAACTCTAGATTTAGCTTAAATCTAGCAAGGTGAGTTCAAGTTACTTTGCGAAAACGTTGTACATGCCAAAATGAATATTTTACAAATATGTGTGTGTTTTAATTGAAAATATATGTGGTTGAGTTATTTGATTGATTTAACTCTTTTGAAGTGTTTATCTTCATAAATGTGTAAAACACCCATATTTGGGGCTTTTGGATGTTTGGATGGTTAGAAACCATAAATTGTCTTTAAAAGATTATTTGCTCAAAATGAGGTTTAATTGATGGTTTAATCATATATGTGTAAATGATTTTGAAAACCAATTGGGAAATACACTTTTAAGTGTTATGTGTCACTTTGAGAATTATAAGGGTGTGAGTCCTTTGGGAAAACCCTTTTTGTTTAACCCGTAAAGAGTTTTGGGGTTAATGATGAATTTGTAGTATAGCTTGCCTAAACAATGTTTAAACGCGTTTTTGACCGACATTATGGGTCTAGCAAGCTTGGAGCACTTTGCTCAGTTTGACTTTGAGTTAGTCTTGGGACATTTGTCCGGTTTAAATGGCTCGATGTGGAGTCTTATTTACGGGTTGCTTTTATTGCACCGTGTTGCATTTTTGCATGTCGTTGATATTTACATGCCCGGGGTGGAGTCTAGGATGTGTTACATGCTCAATTTCATTTCATTTGCATGATTTGACGTCGATAAATGATCATTAGATCTTTGAGCAGAGGGCTCGGTTTTGGACTCGATTGGGTCTTGATGGCATTCGCCTGGTTTTAATAAGCTCGACGTAGACTTGGGGTTTGCATTTCATGAGTTGCATCATATTTGAAGTTTACATGATTTGAATGCATTAGTTATTCTTTTGAGGTCATGTATGAATTTTTAAGTTAAGTAAGCTTGTTTTGGATGGTGGGTTTTCCAAGGTAAAGACCTAGTATGGTTGAACTTGAGGGCTTGGACTAAAGACCTAGTATGGTTGATGTCCAAGAGCGGCTAAAGACCTAGTTTTGGTTGATGCCGGAGATGGGCTAAAAACCTAGTTTTGGTTGATGCCGGAGATGGGCTAAAGACCTAGTTTTGGTTGATGTCGGATATGGACTAAAGACCTAGTTTTGGTTGATGTCTAGGATGGGCTAAAGATCTAGTATGATTGATGCCGATGATTGAATAAAGACCAAGTATGATTGATGTTATCTGTTTTTCCACATCCAAGAAGCTTACTTGCATTTATTTAAGAGTGGTTTAATTTGTGTGTTTGCCACATTCGATGAGATCGGGTATCCCCCGTCACCGAAGGGTGTTAATTTCGGGTATGTTATTCATTCGCATTGTTGAGGCTATAGTACATGCATATGGATTGTTTTCCATGATTGATGGACGAATTACGTTACATTCTGATTGGATGTTTTAACTGCTGGAGTTTTATTTTATAGCATTTGATCTTTATTACATTTTACGATTACGCGAGTTTTGCCTCGTATTTTGCTTTAATAAAGAGTTATGTTTAATTGGATGGTTTCCATGTTTTATGGGTTGAGGATGTAATGTCAACTGTATTTGAAGGTTTTGCCTAAATTAGACTTATTCACGTATTTGGGTGAATTGGGATTTGCATTCATTTTGGAAAACGCTTTACACTTTTCGGGAATGATTTCCATAGATTTGAGTGTGTTGGAAAATGAGTCGTTTATGCCATTTGGGAAATCTTTTTGGAAATGATAGTCTTTGTCGCAAGCTTTCATTTAAAGATTTATTTAAATCATGACTATAACTACTAACCTCCGATTTATGATTTTATATAGTCATGATAAAATGCTTGAACTCACTAGGCGTTAGCCTAACCCTTTTTATTTGTCGGCATGTGCAACAGGCTCAGGTTGGGGTAGCTCTAGCTACATTGTGAAGTGGCGAGTGCTAGTAATGTGCACGAGAGGTGAATAGCTTAAGTTATGTTTTCCGCATTTACCCTTGGGAAGTAGCACTTGTATTTGGATTAGGTGATGTCCGAAGTGGGTTTAGTCTTGGTAATGAGACTTGTGTAGTATGTATTACTTGGAGATAACCATTGTTTGTAATTGGAGGTATTTTACCTATTGTTTCGGATGTAATATCGAAAATTTTAAATTAGTTGCTCTTTCCAAATTTGAGGGTGTTACAAGTTGGTATCAGAGCATAAGTTTGAGAGAATTAGCTGTTGATTTTGGATACCTAGACTCAAACTAGTGTTTGTTTAAGTAAATGAGAGTGAAATTCACCTTTAGGCA
Organism: Saussurea involucrata; assembly: GCA_033807775.1. Lineage (NCBI taxonomy): Eukaryota > Viridiplantae > Streptophyta > Magnoliopsida > Asterales > Asteraceae > Saussurea > Saussurea involucrata. Next base: position 55,724,610 of record CM066317.1, read on the forward strand.
CTTTAAGATAAGATGTTTTGAAGTTGATGGAGCTTTTAGAAACGAGAATCACGTCGAGAGCAACAAGGATAATCATATGCAGTGCGTTCATAGTGACACCTGGCCAGTGTCATGGTGAACCTACTAGTACATGTGCATGCTCGAATTGCTTTCGTGTGGTGATCGTTGGGGTAGTGAAGGAGGTTCTGAACTAGTAGTTGTTGGAATGGATGGACGATTCTAGTATTAGTCACTTGGAGTGACGATAAGCATGATGTTTGCTTTATGTAGGCCGTTTCGGGTCAAGATTGATGGTCGGACTAGAACCATAGGCTTTTGAGCCGATTTTGATTTGAGGAAAAACCGTAAAGTTAATTGATGTATTTCCCAACTTGCCTTAAGAGGTTTGAATATTCGGATGAAAATAGTAGACCGGAGGATTTTGGAGGAGTATGAGTGGAGACGTTGTATGCCGACTAAATCATGCACGAAATTTATTTTGGAAATAAATTGCATCAACTGTTTCTTGTGTTTCCAATCCATATGTGGACTGTGTTATAAATTTTGAGAAATGTTTGGCACGCACACAAGATTTCAAATTATGGTTTTAAAAGTGCATGAAACCGTTTATCGCGGGAGTTGCGAACTCCGCCGGGATTTGTTTTGCCTTATTTCATCGATTGTTCAACATTTGTTTTGGACGTAATGATAATCATATATAAATGATGTTTGAGATGTTGGGCAATAACTACGGCTTGTGACTTTAACATTGGATCTCCTCCACATATGTTAGAGTTTGGACGGAAAGTTATTTTTCCATTATGTCTATGTGAGATTATTTTGGGGATTTTGTTTAATGAGAGTTGTTAAACAATGTCGTTTATGTGGTATTACCCTAGAAGGGATTTTTGGGATTTTGGCGTCTCATCTATGATTTTTTTGCTTTTAGCAATTTGGCTTTGGAAGCATGGTGTTTAGCGCCGTTTTATTGACTTGGAGTCATTGAGTCCATGGAGGTTCATGGAGTTTGGTTTTACGACATGTTGAGTCGTGTGAGTACAATTTTATAATGTGCATACTCTAATTGCTTATGTGAAAAGTTTACGAGTTTTGGTTGGGCATTTGGTCCCACTCGAGTTTTGTTGAGAAAAGTTAATTTTAAGCCATAAGGCGACTAAGAAAAGATGAGTTTGGAACTCTAGTGTCGCGTAACTTTTCTTTCAAAAAGTTTGTGTTACTAAGTATTTCATTGCAAATAGTTCGGTGTATGGATTGATTTATACGTGGCTTAAGTAATGCATGAAAGAACATTTTGGTGACATTTTATAATAAATTGCTTGGTGCGCTTTTGGTCAGTTAAATGTTTATTACCGTTTTTATGTGAAACGTATTATATCGACTTAGGGGTATGCATAGTTTGATAACCATTGTTTCTCGTCACTTTGTTGAACGAATTGTGAGTGAAAATGTTTTATAGACTCTTGTTTGAATGAAAGACCATTGGGTCAAAACATGTTTTAGTAGTGTGGGGATCACGAATGTATGAGTCAATGACTTTGGTCAATTTTGAATTGCCAAATATTTTGGAAAATTTGGTCTTGAAAGAAATGTGTATTTTGAGTGTTGTTCTAACAAATACATTTTAGCTTTGGCATTTTAACGTTTTATGTTCCAAGTACAAAACTTTGAGGAAATGCTTCGTGATGAATATTTTAGAAAACTGTTTGTATAAAACTATAGCATGTGGAATTTCTTGTGTTTTGAACCTTGATGCGCACCGTTGGTGCAATTTGGGATTTGAAAATAAGTTGAACCTTTTTATGTCAACTAATTATTAACACTTACTTCCTCATATGTTTTAGAAAAACGCACTGTTGTGTGCAAGTTTGCGAAAGACGTTTTATTTAATCGTCATTATAGGGCCGGATGTGATATTTTGGAGAAATTGATTTAAAGAGCTTCCTCTTTTGGAAATTTGTTTGCGAACCGTTTGATGCATGTCATTTTATGGTTAGAAAAGAAATTTTGGAGTCAATGTCGATGGAATTTCTTTTGAATTACGTGCACACCTTGTGTTGCACCCCGTGTTAGGTCGAGCAGTCACTTTACATACGTGTCATGAGTCAATCCATACTAGAACCGTTGCGGTTCGTTTTTAAAGAAATTGCTCATTACGCTTTTGCGTTTTGTGGGTAGACTGAACTGCAATGAAATGAATTTTTTTTTTCAACATGATTTTCCTATGTGGGACGAGCGTGTCCAGTTTTGCGTAACTACCGAGCTGATAGTAGTAGTTTTATTTCGCACAAGTTATTTGAGATGAAAATCTTGGTGTTGAAAATATTTTGTGAATGGTTTTGATTAATTGGCATATTTATTGAATAACGCATTTGAAAACCTTGAACTCGTTAGGACCTTGAAAAAGGGTATGTACCTCAATTAAGGGTAAGTGCGTGTAGCACTTCGACGGTGGAAGGTTGGGTATTCCACGCATGTTGGTATTATGGGCCGGAGGATAGCGGTAGCAAAGTAATTGTGTTTGTGGTAATTGTAGAATTAGACTTGCGGTAACGTATTTCGAGGTTGATACAGCCGTTTTGTTGGCAACCTTAGTTGTATGGAAACCTCGGTAAATGGAACTCGTGTGTGGGGTCCTATTAGAGTTCCGAATATGTGGTAAAAACTAGGTGTCAACCTTTGTGGTCTTGAAATCGGAAGCCGTTAGTGTAAACGGGGGTTTGAAGCCAAGTTTGAAGGATCACGACAATGGTAGTGGTAACCGTAAGATGCTCAATTGTGATGAGTAGTTTTGGTGGAATAATCTTAGTGTACGGTTAAAGGACTTGTCGGTTTTATGACTGTTCTTTTTGGAATGGATTCTTGGAGTTATTAGAACTCGTGGAGTATTTGACAATTAATGGTAGGGATGATCGGAATTGATAATTCCGTTGGGTTCGTTAGTGATTAAATCGTGAAATGATTTAGAGTTGAAAACTAAAATTGAGGAAGATGGAACACTTTAAGGTTGGGAGACAACCGGAGTCGTTTAACTAGGAGTGTTACCAGTGGTTGGAATGTTCTTCCAGACATAAGTACGGTGTACTTGAAGGGGTGCTGTTGATAAGAAATTGTTCGAGGAATTGTCCTTATAGACTATGTGGGAAATTTGGATTCCAGTTAGGCATTGATGATTTATGGTCGGAGTTGAGTCGGTTAGCATTATTGTAAAGGATGTAGATTTCGAGGACGAAATCATTCCAAGGTTGGGAGGATTGTAACACCCGTGATTTTCGGATAAGTACAACTTCGATTCAGTGAGGAATCGATCTTTTAAGAAAAATATGGAAAATAGGATTTGGAGTTAAATCCTAGATTTTATTGTCTTGTTGGATGGGGAACTCGAATACGAGTCCAACGATCCTTTCCGGAGCGAAAACGGAGCTAGAACGAGAGAGTTATGGCCAAAACGAGTTTCGGTACACTCTGAGCTATTGTGCCCGGCGATAGTGACACTGTCACAATCGCCGTGTCACTATCGCCTAAGAGGTACCGAGAGTTGAGGGATGCCTGGCGATTGTGCCCTGGCGATAGTGACACTGTCACTATCGCCGTGTCACTATAGCCGACGGGCTCCAAGGTGTTTTAAACCCCTTTTCTCCTTTCTTCTTCCCTATTTTCACTCATCTCTCTCAAACTCTCTCAACTCTCTCTCTAAAAATCGGGTTCTCTCACTAGAAACCCTACAACCCCTCTCCCCTCCTCTTCATCTTCTCCACCTAAATTAAACCCACTCCACCATTGTTGACCATCTTGAAGGTTTGAAGCTTTTGGGAGTTTAGGAAGCTATCTCTTGGGGGATTCAAGTGGATAAGGTAATCTATTCCTACCCAAAGATGTTATTGTTGTTGATTTCATCTTCTTTTTACCTTGGATTGTTGTGGGACGATTTTGGTGATGTTTTGTTAAAGAAATCTCGTTTTCTTCATCTACAAAAACTAGGGTTTGATATAAGTTGGGTATTTTGGTGTATATTGGATGGATGATATTTTCTTATGGTTAGACTTGGATATTAATGGTTTGATCGTATTATTGATGGTTGGGAATTCATAAATCTAGGTTTTGGAAGTTTTGGCTTGAGGATGCAAACTTCATCAAAGGAGTATACGTTTGGAGAACTCTAGATTTAGCTTAAATCTAGCAAGGTGAGTTCAAGTTACTTTGCGAAAACGTTGTACATGCCAAAATGAATATTTTACAAATATGTGTGTGTTTTAATTGAAAATATATGTGGTTGAGTTATTTGATTGATTTAACTCTTTTGAAGTGTTTATCTTCATAATTGTGTAAAACACCCATATTTGGGGCTTTTGGATGTTTGGATGGTTAGAAGCCATAAATTGTCTTTAAAAGATTATTTGCTCAAAATGAGGTTTAATTGATGGTATAATCATATATGTGTAAATGATTTTGAAAACCAATTGGGAAATACACTTTTAAGTGTTATGTGTCATTTTGAGAATTATAAGGGTGTGAGTCCTTTGGGAAAACCCTTTTTGTTTAACCCGTAAAGAGTTTTGGGGTTAATGATGAATTTGTAGTATAGCTTGCCTAAACAATGTTTAAACGCGTTTTTGACCGACATTATGGGTCTAGCAAGCTTGGAGCACTTTGCTCGGTTTGACTTTGAGTTAGTCTTGGGACATTTGTCCGGTTTAAATGGCTCGATGTGGAGTCTTATTTACGGGTTGCTTTTATTGCACCGTGTTGCATTTTTGCATGTCGTTGATATTTACATGCCCGGGGTGGAGTCTAGGATGTGTTACATGCTCAATTTCATTTCATTTGCATGATTTGACGTCGATAAATGATCATTAGATCTTTGAGCAGAGGGCTCGGTTTTGGACTCGATTGGGTCTTGATGGCATTCGCCCGGTTTTAATAAGCTCGACGTGGGCTTGGGGTTTGCATTTCATGAGTTGCATCATATTTGAAGTTTACATGATTTGAATGCATTAGTTATTCTTTTGAGGTCATGTATGAATTTTTAAGTTAAGTAAGCTTGTTTTGGATGGTGGGTTTTCCAAGGTAAAGACCTAGTATGGTTGAACTTGAGGGCTTGGACTAAAGACCTAGTATGGTTGATGTCCAAGAGCGGCTAAAGACCTAGTTTTGGTTGATGCCGGAGATGCGCTAAAAACCTAGTTTTGGTTGATGCCGGAGATGGGCTAAAGACCTAGTTTTGGTTGATGCCGGATATGGACTAAAGACCTAGTTTTGGTTGATGTCTAGGATGGGCTAAAGATCTAGTATGATTGACGCCGATGATTGACTAAAGACCTAGTATGATTGATGTTATCTGTTTTTCCACATCCAAGAAGCTTACTTGCATTTATTTAAGAGTGGTTTAATTTGTGTGTTTGCCACATTCGATGAGATCGGGTCTCCCCCGTCACCGAAGGGTGTTAATTTCGGGTATGTTATTCATTCGCATTGTTGAGGCTATAGTACATGCATATGGATTGTTTTCCATGATTGATGGACGAATTACGTTACATTCTAATTGGATGTTTTAACTGCTGGAGTTTTATTTTATAGCATTTGATCTTTATTACATTTTACGATTACGCGAGTTTTGCCTCGTATTTTGCTTTAATAAAGAGTTATGTTTAATTGGATGGTTTCCATGTTTTATGGGTTGAGGATGTAATGTCAACTGTATTTGAAGGTTTTGCCTAAATTAGACTTATTCACGTATTTGGGTGAATTGGGATTTGCAATCATTTTGGAAAACGCTTTACACTTTTCGGGAATGATTTCCATGGATTTGAGTGTGTTGGAAAATGAGTCGTTTATGCCATTTGGGAAATCTTTTTGGAAATGATAGTCTTTGTCGCAAGCTTTCATTTAAAGATTTATTTAAATCATGACTATAACTACTAACCTCCGATTTATGATTTTATATAGTCATGATAAAATGCTTGAACTCATTAGGCGATAGCCTAACCCTTTTTATTTGTCGGCATGTGCAACAGGCTCAGGTTGGGGTAGCTCTAGCTACATTGTGAAGTGGCGAGTGCTAGTAATGTGCACGAGAGGTGAATAGCTTAAGTTATGTTTTCCGCATTTACCCTTGGGAAGTAGCACTTGTATTTGGATTAGGTGATGTCCGAAGTGGGTTTAGTCTTGGTAATGAGACTTGTGTAGTATGTATTATTTGGAGATAACCATTGTTTGTAATTGGAGGTATTTTACCTATTGTTTCGGATGTAATATCGAAAATTTTAAATTAGTTGCTCTTTCCAAATTTGAGGGTGTTACACGGTTGATTTATCCACTTGTATGGATTCAACTACTTTGACTTATCCACTTGTGCGGATTTAAACTATTTTGCTATGATAAACAATGTTGTACTCATTAAACCTGTGATCTCACCAACTAGTGCATTAGTTGACCTTTTTATTGACATGCTTTTCAGGAGAACGTCTTTAAGGTTGGGATCTAGGAAGGCTACACGTGATGAAGCTTTATTTTCTATCTTTTATTTATGTTCATTTCCCCTTTCGTAAAAACGATTGTAAAAGACAAGGTTTTAACCTTTTGAATGTATTTTGATGGTTGATGTGATCTTGTAACTTTTGCTATGAAACTTGAGCTGCATATCCCGTGTCTCCGCTTTAGCGGGGTGTGACAACAAATATCATGAACACAAAATCATGAATCCAAAAATAAGAGAAACCCAAAATCATGAATCAAAAATCGTTAACCTTACTCCATTAAACCCAAAATCAGAGAAACCCTAAATCATTGAAACCAAAATCAGAGAAACCCAAAATCATGAAGAGAGAGAAAGAGATGATAAAATCTTGAGGATCCCGTGATTTATGTACAGCGGCGGTGGTGGTGCTTGTGGTGGACAGCGGCGGTGGTGGTGGTGCGTTTGATACTGGTGGCGGCGGTGCTGAATCTAGCAGTGGTGGTGGTGCCTGTGGTGGACAGCGGTGGTGGTGGTGGTGAATGTGGTGGACAGCGGCGGTGATTGTGGTGCGTTTGATATTGGTGGTGGCGGTGCTGAATCTAGCGGTGGTGGTGGTGCCTGTGGTGGACAGCGGCGGTGGTGGTGGTGCCTATGGTGGACAGCGGCGGTGGTGGTGGTGTCTGTTGCCGGCGGCGGCGGCGGCGGCGGTGGATTTGATCGGAAGGAGGGAGGGAGTGGAGTAGGGTTTTTGTTAATGGATGCCTGATAAATGGGGATGTTTACGTGGGATGATGAAGTAATCTGTTTTGACCAATATACCCTTGAGCTAGTTTTTTTTTATTAAATTAATTCATTATTGGTCCATAATTACCATAATTGCCACCGATTGAATCTTGTCACTTGATCAATTTAATTGATGGTGATTAAGGTGGTTTCATAGTTTCTAACAATGGGTTGGTTTGCAAAAAATACCACCCCTATATATATATATATATATTGATTTGGGACAGTTAGAAAATAAATACTTATTATTTGACGGTCTCGACGCCCGTCAAAAACCAAGACCACTTCTATTATTCACAGGGATCTGAGCACCGATTATCTTAGTGATCTTTACTGAGGATTTACACCATCCTTCAATAGTAGCTTTTTCATCTTTCAATTCAGCGATAGCTTGTTCGCGTTCAATGCTGATTACTTGATTTACATAGACCTTATCGTTTAACCTTTCTTCAATATTAGAGAGTTCTTGGATCTTTAAATGATATTTCTTAAGTTGTTCAGTTAAATCTAAATTTAGTTGTTCAACTTGGGTTTTGCCATTCAGGGCATCATATAAATCAACATTCAGCGAATTGATTGCACGAAGTCTATCAGCATCAATGAGTGATGGGATAGAGGAGGTTGATACCTGAGAAGTGGAGGATGTAGAGGGAACGTCAGAGGGTTCTTCCTTCACTTCTTGGATTTCGGCCATAAGACAAAGATTGGCCTCATCTTCTTCATCAGAATCTGATTCTTTATCAGATTCAGCCCAATCATGTTCTTCAGCGATTAGACCTCTACCTTTCTTCTGATAGTTTTTCAACTTCAGGTATTTTTCATTAAGCTTAAGGTATTTTTCATCTCTGGGTTTTGAGGTTGAGGAGTGTTTAAGAGATGAAGAGGGCTTGAAAACTTTCTTTGACCTGAACTCACTAGCAAAATGTCTTTTCTTTTCGCGGTTATAGCAAGTAGCAGTTGCCTTATCAATGGGAGAAGGTTTAGGCTTGTCAGTGATAGAGAGAGGTTTATTTCTTCTGAAGTTACTCTTTCTTGCAAATCTCCTGAAGGAGTTTGTCAAGAGTGCCAGGGATTCATCAAGTTCATACGGATCATTTTTTGATGAATCATTAGAGTTTGATTCCAACTCAGTGATAGTGATAGAAGATCGTTGAGTAGGCATTAACTCTGAGGAGAGTAAAGTAACGCGTGTGCTTTTTGAATCTTTTACAATATTCTTTTTAAGCTGACAAGATTGCTCATGATTGAGCATGGTGCCAAAAAGAGTTCTTAAGGTCATATATTTGAGATCCTTAGATAGTTTCAAACACATGGTATAATTCTCCCAACTTTCAGGAAGACATTCCAAGAATTTTGTCAGAATCTCAGAGTTAGAGTAGGTCCTACCAACATGTTTTAGATCAATAATTAAACTAGTTAAAACGTTGGTGTACTTCAGATAAAGTTTCATTCTTACTACAAATGAAACTTTCATATTGTCTTACCAGATATATCCTTCTGGACTCTTGTACGTTACGTTAGATGTACCTTCACATTGAACACAAATTGTGTCCCACGTGGCTTTGGAGGTTTTGAGGTTCATGACAGATTGATAGACTTCATCAGGTAGAGCCATAGATATGATTGATCTGGCTTTGGTATCAATGGCTACCTTCTTCTTATCATCTTCAGTCCATTGGGAGACCTCTTTGATGATCTGTCTTTCAGGAATGGCTGGAGTAGTAGCAGTGGCAGCAATGGTAGGAGAAATAATGGATGAAACATAGGGTCCAGTTTCCACATAGTAAGGAATAGTAGGATCTACACCTTCTAGGAAAAGCATCATTCGATTCTTCCAGAGATTAAAGTTGTCTATGCTAAATCGAGGAGGTTTTGCAAGAGAACCATTATCAATATAGTTTGTGTTTGTGTTTTGTGTCATTTGAAGAATAGCAAGGAAGATATTAGTATAAACAAGATATTGTTTATGAGATTAAACAACCTACTCTGATACCACTTGTTGGTCCCGAAAGGGTTATACAAGTATGAAGGTTTGTAGAAGGGGGGTTGAATACAAACACAAGATTTATAGTTTTCTAAATTGTTTATTGATAATCAAACAAAATTTACAGTTGGTGCGGAATAAGATAAGTAGAATCTAATCTAAACAAACTTAAAGAATCACTAAGTATTCTTGCACCAGAAATTAGAGAGAAGAGGAGGTATGGAAAAATAGGGATATTTTTCTAAGCACTAAGTAGTTCAGGGAGAGACCACCTTCAAACTGAATGGGCATTCCTCCTATTTATACCCCATGCATTTAATGCATGGCAGGAGTACTTTACATGTGTCATCATATGGTTGGGCGCATGCTTCTGACTTTTTGCACAACATGCTTTGGGTCGTATGGTGAACAGTGTAGTGGCAGAGTGGTTGTATGATCTTGGACAAAAGCATATCTTCGTCTGATAGATCGTATGATGTGTGCAAGAAGATAAGACAAACATTTCTTGAAGTAGAAGCTTCATGATCAGCGATCGCTGAGTAGGTCTTCCATCAGAGAAGAGCTGATGTAAGTCAGCTATCGCTGAAGTCTTCTTCTTGAAATGTCGTGTGTGTGGACTTGTCTTGGTTTCACTGATGTCCGCATCAGATCATTAGTAGACATGTCACTTGTTCATTCAACTTCATCTTCAATGTCAGCGATGAATTCTTTGTCGTGAAACTTGTCTTCAGGGATTACATTTAACTTGTTACAAATAATACTATCAGCAATACTCAGTATGCTTATCGCTGATGTCAAAACATTAATACATAGGATATCATCAGCGATACTGAATAGACTCAATGTGTTTGTCGCTGATGGCAAAACACTAATACATAAAAGTCAAATGCAATTTGCACTAAGTAATTCTAAGGGTCATTATCAAATCAATTAGATAGTTTGGATCAACACTCTTTTATATCTAATACGATCCAACTAGCTCAACAAACCATTTGACCATACAATAAAGGTCATTAAAACAATAAAACGCAATAGATCAACGTTTATGCAAACACATATCTCAAAGACATGATTAACCCAAAACTCATCATTGGTTGAGACAAACCATTTTCCAAGTGAAATCTTACACTTAAATTTCCAAAAGCCTCATGACACAATACGTGTATTTTCCAAATGGTTATAAAATCAAATACGCCAAAAATGCATAAACCATGGAATAGACTTCATTTGTACCATAAATCATTAAGACACTTTCATTTATGATTTATTTATCAAATTACCCTAAAATCCCAAATATGGGTGTTTGATAGGGTTATTTTATTAACCCTATATTATGCCATTTGTATTATAATTTTGAGCTAAATTTCGTTCCCTAATTGCATCTTTTAGTTTATTTTTCGTCAATTATAATCATAAATAAAGATTTGATACGATAAGTATTTAATCACCAAAAAAACCATAAAAATAACTTTGTTTTATATGTGTATTGTAGGTTTGAAGATTTGGCCGTTTGAAGTCGATTTTTGATCTTGAAGAACTGCGGATCATGGGCTTACGAGGACGACTTCGATTTTTGGGCCATGTGTTATTACCTCGTTTTTGGACTTGCGGATTAAAAACAGATTTGGGCCATGGATTTTTGCCTACCGAACTCATTTTACATTTTGGGCCGATTTGGTATTGAAAACAGTTGGGCTCGACTTTTGATCATCTTATGATGGGCCGATCGGATAGCAATTTATGGGCGGCTTGGTAGGCTTATTTTGGACATCTTCTTGGGCTCTTGATAATCTTCATTTGGGCCCCCATTAGTCATTATCTTGTGCTCCAAGAATTTAGCTAGTATAAATATATGTATTAGTGATGTTTTAGGAGAGCTTGGATACCATTACTTAGTTACTTCACCATTCCATGGATCGGTTTTGAGATCACCAACCGAGATCTCCTCTTCATGAGTCTAAATCTCACAGTTTTGTACACCATCACATGGGTTTGCAATCACCAATCCTAATATACTCTTATTATTAGTAAAACTATTCTAATCATTGTTTTGTTAGTAAAACTATTCTAATCATTGTTTTGTTATCACTAGTCACCTACAAACCTTGTTAATCATTAATCTTACTCTTAAAACTAAAGACTTGCTAAAAACTAAGCAATTGTTAACCGTTCTCTAAAACAACTTGTGACACTTACGATTCTCTTTCTCTAACCTTATTCTCGTCTCTCAAACTAACTTGGTTCTTGTGTGATTTCCTTTACAATATAAATATAAACCGAAGTCCGAATTAATCACTTCGGATCCCCAATCATTTTGGTTCACGGTTTGGTAAATGTATTCATATAAAGTTCCACTTTTTCTCGTCTCAAACTCATGCTATAATTAAGTTTTCATTATTAGTGCATTAACAAACACGCCAAGAAATCATCAAGAACTCTCCGTTTTAAAATCACATTTGAAACAAGATTTTCCTCGTAGGTCATTAATCTAGTTTTCTATAACTTTAGTTTTAAAATCAATGATGAAATCCATCGTCAACTTTGTAGTAATTAAAATCGCATGTTTTAATTGTCACTCTATAATTGTCATGTTAACATAAATTTAGTAATTTCTCAAAACGGTTTGTTACTTGTGCAACAAGTCTCGACGTTCAACTCAAGTAAGTTTCATTTAATTAATGCATTGTCCATCTTGTTATTTGTTTTAAAACTTGTACATCTCTTATAATTGGAAACTGAACGATGATGGGCTAACCGCTTTCGTTCGGGGTATAAAGAGAAATTGGGACCGAGACTGATAAAAGGATAAAAAGGTATATTGTACGGCGTGATTGTCCAAAGTTATTTAAATCAAGGTTATATTTTATGGTGGATCACAATTAATCAACTGACAACTGGTTCGTTGTATCATAAAATATCCGACACTTGAGATAACGAATGAATGTTGTCTCATCTTCCTATTTGATTATTAGTTTAATCCAAATAGATCTTTATACCATGTGTTTTCCTCTTATATAACTGATTTTTCATTAGTTGATACTCACAAACTCCCAACAAAATATTACCTTCGAATTCGCCATCTGAAACCTGTTTTTACAAATTAGACTTTTAAAGAGAAACTTTTTCACGCTTCCCTGTGGGATCCATATTCGGTACTTTGTATCATTATTACATGTTATAAGGTGATAATAGACTGAGATGTATATTTGCGTCATGGTTTATTTCTGACATTTTCAGGTGTGATCAACATTGTAACAGTGTTTTACAATGTTTAGAAAGTTAAACACTTCAAATAATTAAAACCCACCAATTAAATCAACATTTGATAAATTCATGTAAAACTCATAAATACTTGAAAAATGACATTTTTGGCATGTACAACAGGTTCACCAATCAACTTGAACTCACCTTGCTAGGTTATGTTAAACCTAGTTTTTATCCAACTTGCACAATCTTCTTGCTATCTAGATAAACCATGTGAAATCAACAAATCAATAAAAGAACCTTTAAACAAAATATATATCTAGACCACCTTTTGAACTTTCCAACGAATTTAAAACTATTCAAATCTTACTTCACATAGATTAATCCATCAAAATTCATCTAAAAATTTATAAATTTGAACTTTTGGATTTGAAACCCTTAAACTTCATACGAACTTATCAACATAATTAAATTCCTCAATTTAATTAATTTGTAAAATAATAACAAATCCAAATTTTACTATAAGAGAGATTTCTTCCAACAAAGAACTATAATAACACCAAAATCATGACATTTTAATAACAATAAATTTATATCCAAATAATTAGAGAACCTTACATTTAAGGGTTAAGAAATTCACACCTTTAATCTCCCCTTATAGAACTAACTTACATCTCCATTAAAACATTCTACTAGAATCCTCAATGCATATATATATATATAGAGTCCCCTTCAAATGTAAACTTTTTTTTCGTGTAAACATTGTAAACTTTGTAGTTTCATAGGTTTTTTTGATGAAATTTTTTTATGGAATTGTTTATTTTGATGAAATTGTTTCATATCATTCATTTCTTGACGAATTTTTTTTATGAAATTTGTAGTTTCATAGGGTTTTTTCATTTTTATGAACTGTTTCATACATTTTTCGTTTTAACCTATGAAATTTTTCGTTTTCACCTATGAAACTACAAATTTCGCAAAAATATTTTATCAAGAAATGAATGATATGAAACAATTTCATCAAAATAAACAATTCCATAAAAAAAATTCATCAAAAAAACCTATAAAACTACAAAGTTTACACGGTTACACGAAAAAAAAGTTTAAATTTGAAGCTCCCTCTATATATATATATGTATGTTTTATTTTTTCTAAAAGGAAAGAAACACAGCAGTCGACCTGCTGTTAGAGGCTGCCTCTCCATTCAAATCATTTTTTCAATATAAAAAAGATGCCCTAAACTCATATAGTGATTTTTAAGGCAATGGGCTGAGAAAGGCTTGTCAAATGGTCTATAATTAGGCTTCACAGGCCTAGATATTACATTTGGGCCAAAAAACTAATTCATATAAAAAAATATCAAATCTGACTCCCATGGGATTCGACCACCAGACCTCGTGAACAAAGATGCAAGCCTTTTGCCAATCCTCCACGCCTTCGTCTTTGGTTAAAGTAGCTCATTTCATCTTTTAACCTTCTGCCCACCAGATTTAACATTTCACCCAACTTCAACATCGTTTTGGATCTTATGCAGCTCGAATTTTCTAAAACACAAAACACAAAGATTGTATTTATAGTGCTAACTTTCCATATGATCTTGAATCACTTAAATCGAGGCTAAAATGAGTGAGATATAATTCTTCTTTTTGATATATATATATATATATCGCCCCAAAGTATTTCAAACCAAAAACATCCGGGTGTTACAGATGGCCCTGACTTTAGTGTCAAGAGTTACAAGACGTTTATCTTCATCATTGTACTTACTGGGATATTTGATGATATATCTCCCAGTAGCTGATGTTCTTTCTTCCTCAGAAGAATCATCATAACCTCTCATTTACCTGCCTTTTGGGCATTGTAACGATCCCAGACTTTAGAAATAAAAGGTCCTTCACTAAGTATGGTAGGATATTTGTTGCTAATTCCTTCTAAGAAAAGCATCCTACGACTTTTTAACAGAGAGAAGTTATTAGGATTGAACTTTGGTGGTTTGGCTATGGAGCCATTGTCGTATGATCCAGCAAGAGAGTTTTGAGAAGAGACATTGTTCAAAGATGAAAATGATGCCATTACAGATCAAGTTTATTTGATTAAACTGGCCTGCCCTGATACCCCTTGTTGGTCCAGCTATGAAATAGGACACAGTAACAAGTATTGTAGAAGGGGGGGTTGAATACAATACTAAAAAATTTCACTTTAATTTAATTCTTTATTGATATAAAATCAAGAATTACTCAAAGAAAACTTCTAAGATTGTTGCGGAAAAGAACAGATAAATATATCTGTAGAAATCAGGATTCAATCTTACAATCAATTAAGATCAATCAAACAGTAAATGATAGAGAATTGGATCCAAAAGTATTGTATTCAATCAAGAACAGATTACAATTCTAGAGAGAGAATCTCTCAAAGATTACAAAAGTGAATACAAAGATATGCAGAAAGTTATGCCAAATATTAGTTAGCTTACAGTTGCTAACAACTATATATACTGTAAGGAAAAGCTAAAGCTACAGTACATATACATGAAAGTCTAATAGGAATATTACACGTGTCCTAATTAACTAACAGAATACAAAGGAAAGTATCCTGTCATAAGTTCTGAACATGTTGTTCAGAACTTCTAAACAATCTTCTGACTAAGCATATCAGATTTTCCTTTAAAGCACTTGGTCTTTTTAACTTCTTCTTCAGAAGTTCTGAGTCTCCTACTCAGAACTCTGATCCTTCTGTTCAGACTTTCATACTTGTAATCTATTCGAGACTTCTCAGCCAGAGCTTCTAAGTCTTCTTACTCAGAACTCTAAGTCTTCTATCCAGAACCAATACTTGTAACTTTTGACAAAACTTCAGATCTAACAATCTCCCCCTTATTGTCAAACATTCATGTACTTATCAACATTGAACTCTTTCAAAGCAGGTACAATCTTTAAAAGAATTACATTTCTCAAATTAAGCCTTCTTTCAATCTTTTCTATGATCTCTTGTATTTCTTCAACTTGAGATCCTTTTGTTAACTTTTTCTCCAAGCTATGTTTAATGAATCTCAGAGTTCCAGAACAGTATTTTGCCACTTCATCTGGTCTGAAGAAAATCTTCTCTTTTCTGTCATTTCTCAAGAAAACTCCCAACTCTGGATATCTTACAACATTTCCACTCTTCAGAAGATTCAACTATTCATGACCATTGTTTGACTTTGAAAGATATACACATGGTCTTTGTATATACAGAGCAATCTGAAAATCTGTATATGCATACCATCTCAGAATGTAAAACATAGCATCTCTTACCACATCCAATGCTCCTCTCTCCTTCTTATGTTTACTACAGTCTTTATTTGACAAAAGACTATACAGCCTGTAGAAATCTGTCACTGAGATATTGTCAAAATCTGCCTCAGTAAAGTAGTAGACTTTTCCATCTTCTCTCATTACTTCAAATGAATAATACTCATGTTTTCTGAACTTCTTAACACTCAATTCTCTTATTCCAGTGATTAAGAAATCTGAGTACACTGCTTCTTTTGGTTTTGCTAAGTATCTTGCCATCTCTGCACGAAGCCATTTATGTATATCTGTTCTGTCATGATACACACTTAGAAAGTTTACTTCTCTTGGTTGAAAGAAATAAGGAAGAGCATACTCCAGAAAGTAACCATTAACATCAACAGGTATTTCTTCTTCATTAGCCTCAGACTTTTCTGGCTGATCTGTATCTTTCATTTTCACATCTTGTGAGGACACATCTGGAGTATCTTCTTCAATCTCTTTTGAATAAACTTCATTTACCTCATACTCAGCAGGAAATACAAAATCTTTATGTAACAATTTCTTTGGGTTTTCTTCTGAGAGCATCCATTCACTGCAGTCTTTGATTCTTGTTCTGAGATCCAACCTCTCTTTGATATGCATTTTGCATTTTTGTTTCAGAACTGCTTTCTCACCCTCAGCATTTACAGCCATTTCTAGTAACAAGTACTGTAAAGTAGCATTACTGTACTTCACATGATCATTTAATCTGAAAAACATTCTTACTCCAGAGACTATGTATGCAAAACCATCATTTTCAACTCCTTCAATAATGAATCCACGACCTCCAATTTCATGAATAGGCTTTTTGACTGGTTTGCTCAGGTTACATTTCTCTTTCCCTGCTTCAATTGCCAACTGAAAATCATAGAAGTACATATTTCTGACATAAATCCCCATAATTCTTCTGCATTCAAGTTCTATCCAAGATTCTTCAGTACTAGCAAAGAACTTCACCAGAAATACTTGATCATTCAGAAATAGTCTATGAAAGTCAAAACTGGTCATGCTTACTTTCAGATTACCTTCCTTCTGAACTGTTAGACTCACATATTTTAACCCATCAAATTCATCAGTTTGAAACTCCAGAACTTTCACATTTGCTCTCTGAACATGTAGTCTTTCATCAGGCTTTCTGAATCTGTTAGAGGCTTCCACATACACCATCTGAATTCTTTCATCCAAAAATTCATCAATAAAATTCTCAATTATTACTGAGTTATCTTCTTCGCAGTAGATATTCTCATATGTTTCTTCTGGAAATATATCTTTAAAGAAATGATTAGCCAGAGGAGTATAACTCTGACTGATAATGAAATCACATAAAGGATCTTTTAATACTGATAATTCAATCCTAGGAATCACAATGGGTCTTCTGTACACATACTCCAAAGGCATGAAGTAGTTTTCAACTCTTTCAAATTCTCCACTTAGAACATTTAACTCATCTAGAAAATGAAGTTCAAAATTATCTTGAAAACTACTTGTGTATCCAACTGAATGATTCTCTTCTCCCAACAAATCAATAGGTCTCACTGTCTTCATAATTCTTTGAATTTTCTAAACATTGAGTGCTCTGACCAACTCACCATGCATTCTTCTTATCAGAATTTCATTCAGTCTTCTCTCTTCTAACTCAGAATTTAGAAGTTCACCACTGACATAAGGAACTATCTCTTTACAAGTGTTTACTTCAGAACTTTCAGTCAAACTTTTCTCAGAAATATTTGCCATACTAATCTCACAACCTTCTTCAGAAGAATCTGTCATTACTTCTTCTGTCATAGCATTCTGATTTGTCATTACTTCCTCATCTGATCCAAAAATACTTGCTGACTTGACATTCTGAACTTCCATGACAACATCAACATCTGCCATAAGAACTTCAGTTTCATCAGAATTTACCTCCATTTCAGTATTCAAATCCAGTTCCTCTATTTTATCAGTGACACTTTCAGAAGAGTTATCTTTTACCACTTTATCAGTTTCCATATCATCTTCAGAATCTGAACTTATTGTCTGAATACTTATTTCCTTTTGAACCTCTGCTGATTTCTCAACAATTGCTGATTCTTCAAAAACAACCTTTTCTGAGTTCTGAACATCTGCATCTGCAAACTCAAAATCTGTCACTCTAATATCTGCTAACTTTTCAATATTTTCAAACTCACCAGTGCTTTGTTTTTCTAACTCAGTACATATCTTTTGCCTTTTCTCCCCCTTTTGATGATCATGAGGATCATTATCATCAAACTTTCTTTTGGACTGAGTTGATTCTGATTCAGGTTCAGCTTCAGATACATGCATGATAGCTAATGGCTTTGAAACACTAGCCAAAGATGAACTAACAGCTTGTAACAATGAAGATTTCAAATCCTTCATACTCTTGAAAAGCTCTTTTTGAAATTCTGACATTTCATCCTTGATCTCCTTTTTGTGAGCATCCAAGGATTCTTTCATTTTATCCACCTTTGTCTCAACAGAATTTGCTTTCCCTTCCAACAAAATCTTGAGCTCCTTCACCTCATTTTTTAAGGAGTCAACAGTACTCTCCAATTTTTCAACTTTCTCCCCCAATAATTGATTTTGTTTCTGAATCTTTTCAAATTCAGAAGGTTCTAACAGTGAACCTGGATCAACAAATGGTCCAGTTTTCAAGTGTTCAGAGAACTCTTGGCCTGTAGGTGCCACAAAGACACCATGTACCACAGAGGCACTGTGTAATGTAGCTTTTGAGATGTTCACTTCACCAGGACTTCCATCCAATCCTTGACAACCAATATTAGGAGTGTCTATGGATGTTGTTATAGGAATACGAAATTTCTGTGATGTGCTTGTGTTGAAAAAAAATTCAGGCTCAAATTGAATTTTACTGTGTAATTCAGACTCTATGTGTTGAATGAAATCTTGGGATTTATCACCTCCCTCCAAATGAGTTTGGGATGGTTCCCCTGTTTGTTTTGAAACAGTAGCATGTTGAAATGCTTCTGAGTGGCTAGGGATGGATTGTTCAAGTTCCACTACGGGCTCCATGGTGCTTTCTTCAATGTTAGTCACCAAGGGTTGTGAACCAACAGTAAATGTGGCTGCCCGGATTAAGTTGGCTGGATCAGAATTATCTCTTTTTGTTTCAAATTCTGTTAACAATCTCTCATTCTCACCACTCTCTTTCTGTTTTTTAGGCTCACTTCTAACCAAGCTCTCTGAATTTTTCCTCTCAATTCTCTCAGAATGTTCCCCCCCTTGAACATTCTCCCCCTCTCTATTTTGAATAGACCCCTCACCTCTCAACTCAGGTTGTTCCTCATGGGTAGGGGCTTGAGGTTGTTCAAGTCCCATTGAGGTGCAATAAGCTTTTAATATCTCACTCTCCCTTGGAATGTATTGCCTAAGTGACCTTGGAAGAGGTCTGTGATTTGGAAATTTTTCAGGTTTCAGAGTAGAAATCATTTTACCCATATAGAATATTGGTCCATGCTCCTCATTTGATCTTCTTGGAATGTTTCTGTCTTGATCCATTGCATGCCAAATTACCAACTGCCAATACCTCTGATATGGTATGTATGTGAGTACCTTATCCCTTGTTCTCTTTTCTTTTGCCTTCTGATTCCTCTCAAAAGTGTTCTTCATATCTTCCCATAGAATAGAAGTATAGTCATAATGCCTATTCTTCACTAATCCATGAAAGATCTGCAAAATCTGCTTTGAACCTTGATCTAGAGAGGTGTTCTTCCCAGAAAGACATTTGTTGATTATATTGAAAAAACATGCCCAAATTGGTGGCAATTTGTTCCTTCTGAACAAGCTTAGAGTTTTCAACTCTTCATTATACCCTAATCTTCTAATTTCAGCCAATAATTCCTCTGTTAATGGAGAATCTTCAAAGTCTAATCTTCCCTGTAAATCATCCTTTTCTGGTAGCCTCAGCATTGTTCTCATAAACTGTATATTCAGAGTTACAGTGACTCCCCCTATTTCAGATACAAAATTGTTACCCTTGTAACTCCAAATGCTTCCACCACTGTTGGATATACTGAACAGGAACCGATTTCTTCATTGTAAACCATTTCTTAAAAGGATGGTATTTCAGTAACTCTATGATTATCCTATGTTCTTTCTTTAACTTAGTTTCATCAAGTATTAACACACAGTTGTTTTCAATCAACTGCAAATATTCACTCTCAGGAACAATCCTCTCACCAGTACTAGATCTTCCAGACATGACTGATCTAACTGCACTCTGTTCGTGTTGAATATTCTCATTTCCCTCATCTGCGTCTCCCTCTGATTCATCCATGTTTTCATCCCCTGCTTCTTCTTCAACATTTTCTAGTACAATGTTTTCTCTTATTGCCCCTTCTTCTATAGCTCTATTTCAGGTCTCTGTACTTCATTATTCTCTGAATCGGACGAGGATTCCATCAATGATTTTTCAGAGTGTAAGGAAATAGGTTTACTTCTTCTCGAACCCGACATGATTTAAAATCGAAGATTGAAAGAAAACAAGAACAAAGAACTCTGGATTTGTGCGTATCTCACGTTTTCGCTCTTGGAATTCAAATAGGTTTGAAAGAGGGATTTTAAGAACTATTTAAAATCTGCGAAGCCGAAGGGTTTAACGAAAAAACATTGCTTTTGTCAGTGTTATAACGGAGTCAAACACTTTGAAATACCACAAAAGATATTAAATGACACGTGGTAATTTCAATTGAATAAGAAGCTGACACGTGTTATTGGATAGAAATTAACACAAGTTAAAAGTTCTGAATAACACGCTCAGAGTTCTGAGAAAGCGTACTCAGAAGTTCTGAGTACACAGTTCAGAAGAAATTCCCTTAGAACCAAAATTCATTTAAAATCAACTTCTGATTAATATAAAAAACGTTTAATCATCCAGAAGTAGTTTGAACAGATAGAAAATTATTTTATCATCAAAGTTCTGTCCTTTTGATGATTTGAAATTTCTGAAAACATTTAAAATCTAACATCTGATCTTAAAAATATTTTAAGGATTCAGAAGTAGTTTGAACAAGTGAAAAAGATTTATCATTGAAAGCTTGTTCCCCTTAGAATGATTAGTGATGAGAAAAGAATATACAAACCTTATAAGCACCTCAGAACGATATATGAATGATTTCAATGCTCCCCCTTGACTTTTGCATATACTGTAACACCCCAAAACAGGGGTCAACAAAAACTTCCATAAAACGGAAGAGTGGTACACATTTCTAAAGTGAAAGTATACCTAATTATCATTACATAACCATTAATACAAAGATTTAGATAATCATAACTACTAATGGACCGCTAGCTTGTCCGATCTCTACTATGGAAATCAGATTACAAAAAGTGTCGGGAAGTTCTATTATTAATCTTCAAATCTTTAACTCTCCAATAATGATCCCATGCTCACAACCCCAGTCTAAACCTTCTTGTGTCCGGAACCACTAATATCTGTAACACATAAAACACATAACAAGTGTTAGGCTTTTAAAGCCTAAGTGAGGTTTACACATAGCACATAGAGCATAATCATAGCATGTAGGAATAACAATTCGATACATTCACAAATTGGATTCCATGGAGAAGGTCCATATCGCTACCCAGTTACATCATAATTGAAGATATACCTTGATCGGTACCCCACGGTATTGTCACAAGGCATAACACAACGGAAAACCCCACGGTATCCGAAGGTATGAATCAATTACACTTACCCCACGGTGTGTAAGAATATATCCTCCAATGCCTACTAGGTGCTCCTCCAATTATGTGAATACCAAATATATTAATCCAAATAATATTCAAACATTTTTAACACATAACAATGGTCCAACCATTTAACATGATCAATACTACTTCCATGTAGTTCATATACATCCATGTGTATCAAATCACATTCTATGAAATATCAATAATAAACATCCATGTTTACAATTCAATAATATGTCCATTTTGACCATTAAGCCATCCTTGCTTCATTAAGACATGTATTAAGTCATCATCATAATCATATACCAATAAAGTATAATCACACCCAAACCTTTAACACTAACATTTATCATAGCATTATAGATAATGAACACAATTAATTCACCATAACTTACTTGAACTCTTCTTGTTTCCCTCTTAACCATTAAAAGCTTATAAACCAAGATTTCTCATTATCAATATCAAAATCAAGAATAATAATGGTAGTAAAGTATAATACAACCAATTAGATACAAGTTACTCACCTTAAATCTTCAATTCAAATAACCCAATCTTGATGATTTGAACTCAAACACTCCAATCAAGATGAAATGAAGATATAATGCCCTAATTCAAGTTTAATTGGTAAGATTCATCTACTAATTGCTTGAATTGAAGTATGATTGAGAGATGTGAATTTACCTTAAGCTTAGATGGGAAAATCGCCTGAGAAGTAGAGAGCAGGAGCAAAAGTCTGATTTTGAGAACTTTAAGGGAAAAGGTAAATGACTAAGGACAAGAGGTGGGTTTAATCCCCTTTTGGCACGTCAGGTGCTCGGCGCCGATCACCCGCGCCGATGAATCGGCGCCAACCATCGGCACCAGCTTCTGTTTGCTAGTTTCTCAATTTCCACTGATTTGGCCATAACTTCTTCGTTAAAACTCCGATTTTACCCCGGAAAGTACCGTTGAACTCGTATTCAAATTACCCATCCAACTAGTCCATAAAATCTAATATTTAACTATATCATCTATTTTTCATTAATTTCCTTAAGGAATAAATTTACGGATTTCTATCGGAAGTTCTCAATTAACAAGTAAAAATCACGGAAATTTCTTAGGAATTCAATCATAATCTAAGAAATTAAAATATAAAGAAATATTAGGACTATTATTACTAACAAGGATTTTCCGGGTGTTACAATTCTACACAACTTGAAAATGATTTCGTCCTCGAAATCAAAGTCAGGTAAACAAATGAGGATATCTATCCCTCATACTCTCTTTCGATTCTAAAGTTACATTACTACCTCGGTGGTGTTCCCACTGAACTTTCAACATAGCTACTTCCTTATCATTACGTAGCTTCCTAACTGATCTTTCCAAAATTGCCTCTGGTTCTTCCACACCGCGACTCTTTTTATCTACTCTCACATCAGTGAGTGAAATCACATCTTTCTCTTCGGCCAAACATTTCCGAAGATAACATACTTGGAAGGTATTATGTACCCCTCCCAACTCTGGCGGAAGATCCAAATGATATACCTGCAAACCAATCCTCTTAGAATAATTGTTATCATCAAATCCATGTTTGACTACTTCTTATTCTAGCATACTGCTATCATTTCTCTCTTGTTTACACGGAATATCCACCACACAGCTACAGTCCAAAAGGATAGTTTCTCTAAAAACGTCAGTTAAGATCTCTAGCCAAATCCTCGTAACACCGAGAACTGCATTCAATGTATTTCTTTTACATCTACTGAATACTCCAACACTATAGCTTAACGATTACAGTATTTTCTTCACCTAAAACCAATGGGATTTAGAAGAACAAGAGTCTTCCTTTCACCCCATCATCATCCCAACTCACTCTCCAGATCTCAAAATAACATTAACATGTACTACCTGAAATTTCCACGTACACTGTAAATTAAGCATACTCGTTACTATTAGATATTTTAACAACCACGCCAGTCCATTATTACATCCATAACTTATGCGTTTCTTCGGTATAGAATGCTATCACTTCCTCACATCAACATCGTACTACGCGACCACATTGCAACCAAGCATTAAAATATTATATATCAAAGGTGATAATTCCATTGAACCTGTAGTATAACTACATTCTTAGGTCCGACCTTTCTATCATTACCTCCTACGTTAACATGAAGTATTACCCTCCAATCATTATTTGTCTCTTTCTCCCAACTTTTCCACATACCGATAACACTTTCTCATCTTTATTAAACTTTCTATGATTCAAAGTCATAAACTTATTTAACGACTCACACAACCAAAATCACTTTGGATGAACTCACACTATCGCTCGACATTCTATTCCAATTATAGCCAAATCACTACACCATCTTACAACCACATAATCCAACAGCTTTATTGACAATTAGTACTATTCATCTGGAATCCCCGAAAAGACTTCCATCAGATACTTCCTAATTCTAACTTCATAATACATACTAGTTGACACGTTTATCTTGGCAGTTAATACCAATACTCACTCATACATTCTTCACATATAGCCTTTCACCACAGACCAGGTTTCTCACAATCATTCATACACATTTTAACCGAGTTTATTTCACTAAATATCTCCTCCCCAACTTTAGTTAAACTACCACTTTCGATTTGCTAAATAACTTGAACTTATTCGTTCATACTAGCTCCTTGTGATTCCAAACCAATACTAAAACACGGTACAATCCTTCACAGATTAACATTTTCCATACCTCACTTTATTTGTGCCTAATACTTTCTCCTTTGTAAACCATCCACATTGCAAGTAAAACACTTCTATAACACAACAGTCTTTCAAAATCTTAACACTCTTACAAAGTGGTCCTTCAGCTTTTATTCTTCTGATTTAAGACTTAACAATAATTAAATCCAAAAGAATACCCAAAACATTCACATCATGCAAACCTCTATTTTAATACAATCCATGTAATCCTAACCCAAGCCTACAACGAGCTTATTAAATCAGGTCAATGCTCTTAAGACTTAACTGAGTTCAAAACCTAGCCATCAACTCCAAGGATCAATGATCATTATGCAACATACGTTCCGAGGCATAATAAATCTATGACTCCTTCATTGCTATTTTCCCAACGAAGTCAATTTATATAGGTATATGCAATTCTTATATACTTCACAATGTATATACCTCGCCAAGGTTCGTTAGTTCCTAAGGTATTAAAAAACGCAAAAGTTATCAAACAATCTTTACACTTAAGACCGACACTTATTCAAATAAAATGCAGTTAAGCATATAATACAACCAAGACTCCATCTCGAGTCATTAAAACTGACAAACATTCAAAAGACTCATTTGAATATCAATCAAGCCTTTAAGGCTAAAATAAACGTTTGGTTAAACATGTGCCACACACACGAGTACATAAACCAAAATACATTGTTACCCAATTCTTTACCCTTTTTAATCTCTTAATTGGCCATCGGCCCCAAAACAAAGTTTTACCAAAATCCCCCAACTCACATGTGCACATTTTTAAAACGTAATACCTCATAAATATTGCACATCCACAAAATATTAAAAGCGTAATTTTAACTACATATCTTTCGCTTGTGCAACAATAATTTGAGACTTCTATCATCAGTGATTTATTCTTCAATCACTCAAAATCCTTAACCAGGTCGTACCCAATAGTAATTGCCTTGCGCATACCCTTTGCATAACAGCTTACCGGTACCGCTCACAGTCTTATTCCTGTCCGCGCAGGCATACGCGGGACGCACCCAGACCGCACCCAGTGACAGACGGAAGGTCTCATACACCTTACATAACTATCGACTTCAAAGCCAATAGTCGACCTATCGATACTTCTTTAATCTATTCATTAACAAGGACTGAACCTAATCCTTTCAACCAAACATAATACAATTTACATCTCATCGTCTTCATTTCAAACTTATTCGTGCAATACTAATATCACAAGATCACCATAAATTCTTATTTAACGTCGAAGGTATTTCCTTACTGTCTCACCACACTACTCATACAATTTGCTAATTCCATCACCTTGATGACTACTAATCCTTTCTTTGGACACAACCGTCCCTTACCAACTGTATTTCTAGTTACCAAACAAGGGTATAAACCTTCTTACAACCGACACTAAGTCCACTTTCAACTCTCCCATTGTTCACCTTCCTCTTGAACACAATTACCAAAATTACAAACATCCTCCCATGATTTATTCAACACCTCTACATTCTCAGAGTTCTCTCTTAGCTTATAGTAATATTTTACGACTTAGTTCGTTCATAGCCTTCATACATAACAATGTATTAAATATTTTATTTCGCACATTTCCTCATTTTAAAGAACAATACTTGGAGCAACTTGGGTACACATGACCCCAAAATTCTTATAACTTCAGTGTACTGCACAACGATCACAAGAATCGTTTGCATACTACTTTCCAAAAAGAAACTTAATCTTTTTCAACCAAAACGATGTTGTTATGACCGTAATATATTTAATGAAAATCTTTTCATACGACAAAAGTTTGAAAGAAATTACCGACACGAAGTAAGCTAGTCGATTCTCACACTCATTTATATTTTAATTTTTTTTTTCTTTTAAAGTAAGAAATATTTTGTAACAACTCCAAAATTTCATTGTGCAACGTAAATGGGATTGCCTTTTCTTTAAATACTCACTTGCACATACTAATTCAACCTTGACTAAAACTGTTATTTATGCAATTGGTTTGAAATCATGAAAATTCATGTAACATACTCTAGAACACCAAGCATAAAAACTTTACTTGCAAATGAAGGCTAATTACTCAACGAGGTCAATCGTCTTACTTACGTAACTTATCATTGACATTCTACCTCCGACCGGTGGTCGCCCTCTCGGCCTTATGACGTTTGCTATACATACATTCCACGATTCACGTATCAACCATGTCATACTATTTTCGTCTTGGTCAACATTTCATATTCTATTTCTACACGTATCAACCACCTATTAAAGGTTACCTTGGCGGACGTTCATGAGTCCCGCCAATTTCCAGGTTGTCCTTCCAACCCCCAATCATTTACCGATCTTTCCTCCAAAGGATTTTGGTGGCATATTCACCATCATTCTACTATAACCTAAAGGGATAATCATAAGAAAATGGTTATGCACATACCCTTATACAAAACGTACTTTACCGATCGTTAGTCACTGTAACAATTTAGAAATAAGCATGCTCGCGTAATAATATATTCATAATAACAGTAGCTAATTGAAATTGTGAACATATCATACATGAGAATCCTTGTTACCATTATCACAGTACTAATTCCACGTATTTCCGTTGACTCTAAGACTATCCCGTCCTAGTATTTCTACCCAAATCTCACAAGTCATAACTTAATTCATCTCAGCTTAAGTCTAAGTATCTCATCAACATACTTAGTTCGCTTAAACTATTGCTCTGATACCAACTGTAACACCCCAAAACAGGGGTCAACAAAAACTTCCATAAAACGGAAGAGTGGTACACATTTCCAAAGTGAAAGTATACCTAATTATCATTACATAACCATTAATACAAAGATTTAGATAATCATAACTACTAATGGACCGCTAGCTTGTCCGATCTCTACTATGGAAATCAGATTACAAAAAGTGTCGGGAAGTTCTATTATTAATCTTCAAATCTTTAACTCTCCAATAATGATCCCATGCTCACAACCCCAGTCTAAACCTTCTTGTGTCCGGAACCACTAATATCTGTAACACATAAAACACATAACAAGTGTTAGGCTTTTAAAGCCTAAGTGAGGTTTACACATAGCACATAGAGCATAATCATAGCATGTAGGAATAACAATTCGATACATTTACAAATTGGATTCCATGGAGAAGGTCCATATCGCTACCCAGTTACATCATAATTGAAGATATACCTTGATCGGTACCCCACGGTATTGTCACAAGGCATAAAACAACGGAAAACCCCACGGTATCCGAAGGTATGAATCAATTACACTTACCCCACGGTGTGTAAGAATATATCCTCCAATGCCTACTAGGTGCTCCTCAAATTATGTGAATACCAAATATATTAATCCAAATAATATTCAAACATTTTTAACAAATAACAATGGTCCAACCATTTAACATGATCAATACTACTTCCATGTAGTTCATATACATCCATGTGTATCAAATCACATTCTATGAAATATCAATAATAAACATCCATGTTTACAATTCAATAATATGTCCATTTTGACCATTAAGCCATCCTTGCTTCATTAAGACATGTATTAAGCCATCATCATAATCATATACCAATAAAGTATAATCACACCCAAACCTTTAACACTAACATTTATCATAGCATTATAGATAATGAACACAATTAATTCACCATAACTTACTTGAACTCTTCTTGTTTCCCTCTTAACCATTAAAAGCTTATAAACCAAGATTTCTCATTATCAATATCAAAATCAAGAATAAGAATGGTAGTAAAGTATAATACAACCAATTAGATACAAGTTACTCACCTTAAATCTTCAATTCAAATTACCCAATCTTGATGATTTGAACTCAAACACTCAAATCAAGATGAAATGAAGATATAATGCCCTAATTCAAGTTTAATTGGTAAGATTCATCTACTAATTGCTTGAATTGAAGTATGATTGAGAGATGTGAATTTACCTTAAGCTTAGATGGGAAAATCGCCTGAGAAGTAGAGAGCAGGAGCAAAAGTCTGATTTTGAGAACTCTAAGGGAAGAGGTAAATGACTAAGGACAAGAGGTGGGTTTAATCCCCTTTTGGCACGTCAGGTGCTCGGCGCCGATCACCCGCGCCGATGAATCGGCGCCAACTTCTGTTTGCTAGTTTCTCAATTTCCACTGATTTGGCCGTAACTTCTTCGTTAAAACTCCGATTTTACCCCGGAAAGTACCGTTGAACTCGTATTCAAATTACCCATCCAACTAGTCCATAAAATCTAATATTTAACTATATCATCTATTTTTCATTAATTTCCTTAAGGAATAAATTTACGGATTTCTATCGGAAGTTCTCAATTAACAAGTAACAATCACGGAAATTTCTTAGGAATTCAATCATAATATAAGAAATTAAAATATAAAGAGATATTAGGACTATTATTACTAACAAGGATTTTCCGGGTGTTACATATACTCAAACACATATTATAAGGAATATAAAAATAAAACAGAAAAAATCTTAACAACATATTGAAATATTTATAATTTTCAATAATGTGTTCTGAAAGGTAGTCATAAGTTCTGATTAATCTAATCAGAATTAAAGAATTTTAAGTTAGATTTCTGAAGTATTGATTCAGAAGTTCTGAACTCAAGAGTCAGAATTCTGATTAAGAGAGTCAGGGTTCTGGGAACACTACTCAGAAAATCTCACTTAGAAAAATTTTCATTTATGAAAACTAACAAATATGTTCAATTAGTCAAATTAAGCATTCCTATTTTACATATGAGAAAGGTGAACCTTTTGTGATCAAGAGGCTTTGTGAACAAGTCAGCCAATTGATACTTTGTATGCACAAAGTGCATTTCAATTGTTCCCTTTTCTACATAGTCCTTAATAAAATGATATCTTACATCAATATGCTTGGTCTTTGAGTGCTGGACAGGATTCTGAGTTATTGCAATGGCACTTTCTAAATCACAATATATAGGAATTTTGTTGAGTTGATATCCATAGTCCATGAGTTGTGTTCTCATCCACAAGGTTTGAGAACAACAAGCAGCAACAGCTACATACTCTGCTTCAGCAGTGGATGTGGACACACAATTTTGCTTCTTTGAAGCCCAACTCTGTTGATCCAAACCCTCAGTGATTTGATAATGACCCTATCTTAAATACTTAGTGAAAATTGTAAGTAAACAATATGTATCAGAGTTTCACTATCGCTGATAAGTACTAAGATCTTACAGTACTGCTGATAGGAACTCTCGCACTTTTAGATTAAACATTCAGCGAACACTGTTCACCATATCGCTGAGTCTGTTCAGTCCTTATGGTGATCGCTGATAAGTTAGTTGTTTACTTATGATCCCTGAAGACAAGATTCACGTCAACAAAGGTTCTACGCTGAAGTCGAAGATCAAGCTCAAGAACCAGCGACAAGTCTCCTAATGAACTGATGCGGATCAGCGAAGACTCAGATTTGTCCACTCAACGTGAAGTATCAAGTACAAGACTTCAGCTATCGCTGAACTTTATCATCTGCTGAATAGTAAATGATAATCGCTGAATCAACGAAAGCTGATCATGAAGTCCTCCGTACAAAGTACTTTTGTCTTAACCTCCCTTGCACGCCACCGTACGAAATGTCAGAAAAGAACCTCCGAAAATCTGAAATCGTACAACCACTCTGATACTACACTGTTCATTCATGCGGCTACTAAGGTTGTCAACAAAGGTCAATGACATGCAACCAATCCGCTGATGACACGTGTAAAGTGTATACAGAATTGCATTAAATGCATGCAGTATATAAAGAGATGAACTCACTTCATTTGAAGTAACTTGCTAACTCTGGACAAGTTCAAATCTCTCAAGATAGGATTTTATTAGTAATCTCCTTATCTTTCTTAGTGCAAGAAAACCTTAGTGTTCCAACTTGTTTAGATTTAGGTTTATCCTTAATCTTGTTTCCGCAACAAGCTGTAAATTGTTAATGATTTATCAATAAACAATTTAGAAAAGTAAAATAGTGTGTTTGTATTCAACCCCCCCCCCCCCCCCCCCTTCTACAAACTTGTTTAAGCCTTTCGGGACCAACAAACTCACTATCTTGTCTCCCAGAAAATGACAAGCACCAGAAGTACTTTTCCTGTCCAATCTACTTCCTGCATGATCAGCATCAGTGAAAGCAGTTAGTTTGAAATCAGTTTCTTTAGGATACCAAAGGCCCAAATCAGATGAACCTTTTAGATATCTTAAGATCCTTTTAGCAGCTAGCATATGAGATTCTTTTGGATTAGATTGAAATCTATCACAGAAGCATGTAGCAAACATGATATCTGGTCTACTTGCAGTCAGATAAAGTAGAGAACCAATCATGCCTCTATAAATCTTGATATCTGCTGAAACTCCAGAGAGATCAGCATCTAACTTGACATTTGTTGCCATTGGTGTTCTCATAGAAGCACAATCAGACATTTTAAATTTCTTTAAAATATCTTTTACATATTTTCCTTGATTTATGAAAATTCCATTTGACAATTGTTTTACTTGAAGACCAAGGAAAAAATTCAGTTCTCCCATCATGCTCATTTCAAATTCTGATTCCATGACTTTTGAGAATTCAGTACATAATTCTGCACTAGTAGAACCAAATATGATATCATTTACATATATCTGAATTAAGATCAAATCATCACCCTTTTTCTTTAGAAACAGAGTAGTGTCAATTTTACCTTTCTTGAAGCCAGATTTTAATAAGTGTTGAGTTAGAGTGTCATACCAGGCTCTTGGTGCTTGTTTCAGACCATATAAGGCTTTATCTAAAACATAAACATGATCTGGAAATTCAGGGTCAACAAAACCTTCTGGTTGATAGACATAAACCTCTTCATTAAGTATACCATTTAGAAAAGCTGATTTGACATCCAGTTGGTACACTTTAAAGTTCTTATGTGCAGCATATGCCAAGAATATTCTGATTGCTTCTATTCTTGCCCCAGGTGCAAATGTCTCATCATAATCTATTCCTTCTTGTTGAGAATATCCCTTTGCAACCAATCTAGCCTTATTTCTGACCACAACACCTGACTCATCTTTCTTGTTTCTGAATACCCATTTTGTTCCAATAATAGATTTTCCTTCAGGTTTTGGAACAAGTCTCCAGACTTTGTTTCTTTCAAACTGTAGCAATTCATCTTGCATTGCTAAAATCCAATCTGGATCCTCTAGGGCTTCATTGGCTTTCTTAGGTTCAATCACACTCAAAAATCCTGCAAACATTGCCTCATTTGATGTTGCTGATCTGGTCTGTACTCCCACTGATGGATCTCCTATCACTTGATGAATAGGATGGTCTTTAGTCCGTTTATTTGAACTAGGAAGTACACCAATCTCTGAAAAGTTGTTGTTTGTATCATTCTCATCAATAATAGCTTGTAATTCTGAACTGTCCCCTTGTTCTGGTACTTGTTGAGGAAAAACATCCAAGTTTGAATTCTGAGTAGTGGAGTCAGAATTCTATATAACTTGTTCAGAGTTCTGAGTACTCTGACCAGAAGTCTGTGTACCTTGACCAGAAGTCTGATTAACTTGTCCAAAATTCTGAGTTCTAGGCTCAGAAGTTTCATTACTTGTGTTGATTAAAGTTGGACATTCCTCTGATGGGCCAGTATCAGAAATTACTGTTGTTTGAACCACTTCTGAGGTTCACTTTTTCATTTCTTGAATCATTTTAGGATTTTCAAAATCTGCATAAGATTCAGAAGTTAGTTCCAGAAATGCATCCTTAAACAATAAATTGAGTTCTGAACAGTTAGGATTAGAAGCTGTTTCAGAAGTCATTTTTGTCTTATCCTGTTTGAGTTCTGAACTGTTTTGTTCAGAAGTCTTCATTTTTGACTCATCAAATGTTACATTTATGCTCTCCATTATCCTCTTGGTTCTTCTGTTGTAGATCTGAATGCTTTGGAAGTTAGTGAATAACCAACAAAGTATCCTTCATCTGCCTTTTTATCAAATTTACCAAGGTTCTCTCTGTCTTTGAGAACATAGCATCTGCATCCAAAAACATGAAAAAATTTAATCAGTGGCTTTCTCTTGTTAATCAGTTCATAAGCAGTTTTATCTAGTCTCTTATTTATCAAAGTTCTGTTCTGTGTAAAACAAGCAGTGGCTATTGCTTCAGCCCATAGGAAGGTTGGAAGATTTGAATAAGCCACCATGGTTCTTGCAGCTTCAACTAGAGTTCTGTTCTTTCTTTTAATGACACCATTTTGTTGAGGAGTTTTGACAGCTGAAAAGTTATGAGAAATCCCCAGGCTTTGCAAAAAATTCTGAAGAGTCTCATTTCTGAACTCTGTCCCATTGTCACTTCTGATTTTTTGGACTGGAAGTTGTAAGAATACTTGAATTCTTTTGATGAAATTAATCAGTGTTGTAGCAGCCTCTGACTTTGCTCTTAAGAATTCAACCCATGTGTACCTGGAATATTCATCCACAATAACAAGCATATATTTCTTTCCTCCCATTGATTGAACTGAAATAGGACCACACAGATCTGTATGTAGCATCTCTAATGGTGATTTGCATGAAGAATCCATTTTTATTTTGTGAGAACTTTTCTTCATCTTGCCCATTTCGCATGCTGAGCATAATGATTCCTTTTCATACTTGATCTTTGGTAAACCTTTGACCAGATGTTTGCTAACCAGATTGTTCAGATCCTTGAAATTTAAGTGAGAACATCTTATGTGCCAAAGCCAACATTCATTAGCAACTGCATTTGATAATAGACAAACAGGGGTTAAAGCTTGTATTTTTGAAAAATTAACCACAAATAGGTCCATATGTCTTTTGGCCCAGAAGACTTTTATGTCATTCTCAATTAAAATCATGCAACCTGTTATGCAGAATTTAATCTGACAGAAACTGTCCAAAAACTGACTTATGCTGAATAGATTATGTTGTAATCCTTCAACATAGAAAACCTTCTGAATGGTTAGATCTCCTTTTGTTAAATCTCCAAAACCTCTGACTTGTCCTTTGCTGTTATTACCAAAATTTACTGCTCCTCCAGCCTTTTCTGTGAAGTTTGTCAGAGAAGACTTATGACCTGTCATGTGTCTTGAAGCTCCAGAGTCTAAAAACCACACATGACAGCCCTGCAAAAACAATCAGTTAGATTTAGGTACCCATTCTGGAATGGGTCCATCTTTGTTAGCTTTGGTATCTGATTTAACAAAAGTTCCTTTGACTTTCCATTCAAAATCTTCTTTTAAGCACCACTTTCCTTTTACTTTTATGAAGTCAGAACATTTTATGTTCACAAAATTGTTTCTTTTCTTTTTGAAAACTTTTGATTGAGACTGAGAAACATTTTAAGTCTTCTTTTCTTTAGTTTGAAAGATATTTTCTTTCTTCTTTTCTTTTGAATTAGATTGAGAAATGTTTTCAATCTTCTTTCCTTTTATCTGAGTTTGAGGAATCAAAACAGTTTTCTTTTCTGAATTCTGATATGGTTTGTTTATATAAGAAACATATGTTATTAAAATTGAACTTTTCTGAGATGATTGAAATGAATGACTACCACATTGAACACATATGAGATTCTTTCTTGCAAGAGACAATAGATCTGAAACATAAGTCTTTTCACTTTTATTGCAAGATTTCAGATTACAATTGCATTTCATACAAGAACTATTGACTCTAGGTTCAGAAGTAGTATTTAATCCAATCTCCTCAGAAACTCTTTTCAGATCATCTTTCCTTTTGCTTTCCTCTTTTTCTGAAACATTCAATTTCACAGAATTAGCAGATGATTTGGATGATTCACCATTTTCAAATGTACTTGATTCATCAAAGAATTTCTTATCTTCTTTTAAGGCATTAACCTTGAAAAGATCATATTCAGCCTTTAACTTCTCAAGCTCTGTTATTTTCTGGACATAAGTGTTGTTTTCTTTTAAAACTTGGTCCAGTTTAAAATCTAAATCACAATAATCATTTTCAAGATCATCAAAAGTTTTTCTTAAGTCCTCAAGTTCTTGACTAACAAGTTTAAATCTCTTTTCAAGTTCTGAAAAACTTTCTGAAGTGAATTGAGAATTTTCAGTTGACTCAGAATTCTGACCTTCAGATTCAGAGTTCTGACTAATAGAGTCAGAATCCTGACTAGAAGATTCAGACTTCTGACTGACTGTTTCAGAAACCTTACTTGTATCAAATATACTTTCAATGTCAGGATATGAAAATTTTGGTTGTTTATTTTTATAACTGACATTTAAAGACTCATATTTGAATTTAGCATCATTATATTTTGGTTTCTCTTCTGTTGGTTTTGAAATTTCATTCTTAACCTTGTCATCTAAAACTTCTGACTTCTCAATTTTTGGTTCAGAAATTGTTTCCTTTGCTTTTACAGGACTTGATTTTTGTAGATTATTTGAACTTGTTATAGAACTAGCAGGTCTCACAAAAACTCCAACAATCTCTGGGATTTTTGGTTTAGGAACCTGTAATTTATCAAAATCATAAAGATTTGTTGGAGCTCTTTTCAAAACAACATTTTCTTCCAAACCTAAACCCATTTTTGGATTATAGAATCTTGTGTCTTTAACATTGCTAGTGAGAAGATTCAAGGTTTGTTGAGTTTGACCTCTTTTCAGATTAAGGTCTTCCAACTCTTTGATTTTTGTGTACAACTTCTTTCTTTCCTCAAGTAACATATCATATTTAATTTGTAAATCAACCTTTTCATCTTTTATTTCTGAAAATTGAGTTTTTAATTCAGAAATCTTCTTTAAAAGATCAGAATTCTCATTTTTGACATTTTGTTTCTCAACTTCAGATTCTTCAAACTGTTCTTTAATTATCTTTTTTTCTGTTCTGAACTTGTTAACTGGAATTCTTTCACCTTTTATTTGTTTTCTGAGTTTAACAAATTCAGAATTCATATTGCCAATTTGAGTCATTAAATCAATTTCAAGTGCAGAATGTACCTCAGCAGAAGATTCAGAATCAGCATCTTCATAATCAGAATCATCCTCATTCTTCATCTTGGCCATATAACTTTGCATTTGAGAAAAGTGAATG
The DNA here is from genome assembly GCA_033807775.1 of Saussurea involucrata. Lineage (NCBI taxonomy): Eukaryota > Viridiplantae > Streptophyta > Magnoliopsida > Asterales > Asteraceae > Saussurea > Saussurea involucrata. The sequence goes on from CM066317.1 coordinate 55,759,860, forward strand.
CAATCCTCTTCATCTGAAGTATAATATAGCCAGTTCTCCTGTTCTGCCAACATTGCAATCTCATTATCTCTTTTCTTAGCCAGTTGAGCCTTCTTTGTGCAGTATTCATAATCTTTTACTACTTTCACTCTGCAATCTCTGGCAAAGTGACCAGGTTTTCCACACTTAAAACACAAATCCTTCTCTTTTCTTTCTTCCTTCTCTTCTTTCTTCTCAAACTTACTTTCTTCTCTATCTTCTTTCTTCTTATATTTCTCTTCTGAACTCCCCTGTTCCCTTCTGTACTTACCCTGAAACTTATTCTTTCCATATCTTTTGTTGAACGTGTTAGTCAACAAGGCCAATTTTTCTGCAATCAGCTTGATATCATCATCTTCCTCTGATCCTTCCTCCTCATCAGATTCTTCTTCTAACTTTGGTATTTCAGACAAAAATACCGATTTCTTTGCTGTTTTGATCACCTTAGAGTTTCTTTCTGAAAGTAAGGCTAGTTGATCAAAAACACTTTTCTTCTCCTCCACTACTTGCTTAACCGAATCCTCATGTTGATTTAGAACACATAATAGATCATTTAAATCTTCCTCACACATGTCTTTATTCATTTGAAGACTAATTGCAAAAGATGACCATTCTGAATTAAGAGAATTCAGAAATTTGTAATTAATCTCAGACTTTGTCTTTTTCAACCCATTCCTCCAGAGGTCATTCAAAATAGTACAAAACTTTTCATAAGTTTGATTTAAACTTTCACACTCTCTTGCTTTGAATCTTTCATAAGCATTGATGCATTGGTTTAACTTTGCTTGAATTGATTTTGCAGTGCCAAGCATTTGCTTTTCAAGTTCATCCCACATTTCTTTTGCTGATGTTCCACTATCAATTCTATTAAAAACCTCATTGGGAACTGCCAAAGTCAACAGCGTAACAACTCTTTTGTCAATTGCATGTCTGGTTTTCTGTGCTTCTGAGTACTGTGAAAAATTCTTCTTCACCCTAGTAGCAGGAATCTCTGGAGTTGTATCAGTTGCAGGTGTAGCAGCAACATCGACATAAACTTCAATTGGACCTTCTCGTATTGAGATCATCAAATTCTCATCGATATTATCCAAGAATTGTATCATACGAATCTTCCATTGCTGATATTCGTTAGGAATAAGAACAGGGGGTTTCGTCTCAGATCCCATTGAGAGAAATTCTTTCGAAGACATGATTGTAAGATAATTCAATAGAAAGACAAATCGAATTTCTTGAACAAACGTAAAACAAATTCAAGAATTACAAAGAATTCAAGAATTGTGAGTAGCAGCGGAATCAATTGACGAATTGATCAAGAAATCTTCAAGAATGCGATCAAGAAACCCTCAAGAACACGATCTTGAACGAATTTGTTTGTTGATTAACTCTGATACCAATTGTAGAAATCAGGATTCAATCTTACAATCAATTAAGATCAATCAAACAGTAAATGATAGAGAATTGGATCCAAAAGTATTGTATTCAATCAAGAACAGATTACAATTCTAGAGAGAGAATCTCTCAAAGATTACAAAAGTGAATACAAAGATATGCAGAAAGTTATGCCAAAGATTAGTTAGCTTACAGTTGCTAACAACTATATATACTGTAAGGAAAAGCTAAAGCTACAGTAAATATACATGAAAGTCTAATAGGAATATTACACGTGTCCTAATTAACTAACAGAATACAAAGGAAAGTATCTTGTCATAAGTTCTGAACATGTTGTTCAGAACTTCTGAACAATCTTCTGACTAAGCATATCAGAACTTCCTTTAAAGCACTTGGTCTTTTTAACTTCTTCTTCAGAAGTTCTGAGTCCCCTACTCAGAACTCTGATCCTTCTGTTCAGACTTTCATACTTGTAATCTTTTCGAGACTTCTCAGCCAGAGCTTCTGAGTCTTCTTACTCAGAACTCTGAGTCTTCTATCCAGAACCAATACTTGTAACTTTTGACAAAACTTCAGATCTAACAATATCCTAACAATCTTTCATAAAGTATATAGAAAATTTGACACAACTTAAACACTAAGACAAAGCTATGAAGTTCTTGAGAGAGAAGAGAGATGTCTGCCGATTGATCACTTAGTAAAACTCTCCAAAAAGTGTAACATTGCAAAGAGAGGTCTTCACCTTTAAATACTCCCATGTGCATTAAATGCATGGGACACTTGTCATGATGGGATTGAAAGGTCAGGTTGTCCTTGATAAAAGTAAAGTGTCCTTTTTATCTTATCATGTGACAACCTAGTGTAGACTATTCCAGAAAAAGGTGTAAAAACCAAACAACCTTTTCTGGATCTTCAGATAATGTCTCCATCAATGCAAGATTTCAATGGGATTCTTTTTAACAAAAGATAAGTTCACATTGACCGATGGGGCTCCCACCGATTTATCATAGAGAAAATCGGTGGGAGTAGTTTCCACCGATTTCTAAGAGGGGATCGACATAAATGCATTGGTAGATTCACTTTTTTCTTGATTTCGACTGATCTTTGACTTCGCCGAACTTTCAATACATGACAAAGCTAATACAAAGAACCTAAAAAAATTATCTAAATATAAAAGATGTTTTTCAAAGATTATAAAGGAGATCAGCAGGTCATCTTCAAATATTTGGTGACCAACACTAACGATTTTTTTCAAAGATTACAAAAAAGATCGACAGATCATCTTCAATTTTTTGGTAACCCAAGGTCATCTTCACATCTTTGATGACCCAACACTAAAAGTGTTTTTTCAAAGATTATAAATGAGATCAGGGAGGTCATCTTCAAATTTTTGGTGACCCAACAGTAAAACAGTAAATAGGACATGTATGTAATGAGTCATTTTTATCCTTATGTTTTAATGCTTAGCAATTTTCTTATGTTGCTTTGTCATCATCAAATAGGGGGAGATTGTTGATCCAAACTCTCTCAGTGATTTTATGATGATCCTCATACTTAGTGCAAATTACATTAACTGTTGTATACTCTAATGGTCTCAGCATCGCGATCAGGTTGAGTCTGTTCAGTGATCGCTAAGTGCTTCTTATGTAAACAGTACATATGTAATACCTGAAGACAAGTCTCACGTTGAAAGAAACTCTCAACTAAAGTCGAAGACTAAGTTGATAAAAGAGACAAGTCTACTCATGATCTAAAGCGGTATTCAATGAAATCAAGACAAGTCTACAAATGTGTGACAATCGAGATCAAGCTTCAGCAATAGCTGAACCACCATCAATGATCACTAGGAAATGCTCATCAACAATAGCTGATCACGAAGCTTGTTATTCAAGATATGTTTGTCTTATTCTCCACACAATCCGTACGAAGGTACAAAAGCAAGTTTGCATTTGTCCATAATCGTACACCAACTCTACCACAATTGTTCATGAATTCAGCCAAAAGCAAGCAAAGGATAAAATATGAACACGTGGATTGTACCCCTTGGCATGCATTAATTGCATATGGTATAAATAGAAGTGAACTCCCTCATCTTGAAGGATCTATCTCTTATATCTTCAGAATGCTTTGCATTTCTCTTCTACAAGTAAAGTTCATCTCTTTCTATTTCTAAGTGCAAGATTATCTTTGTGATTCTTAGTTTGTTTAGATTATGTTTACCTTATCTATTTCTGCAACAAACTGTAAATTGTGTGTTTGTATTCATCCCCCCTCTCTCAATAATCAATAAACAAATTTAAAACTTAAAAATTGTGTGTTTGTATTCATCTTCCCTCCCCTTTACAAACTAAACCCTTATAGGGATCAACAAGCACAGGGATCAAAACTGAAGTTTAATCTAAAATGAAAAATAGAAGGGAGAAAATAAAACATAAATAAATAAGGCGTGTAAATGTATATAATGTAACTTCAAAATCAAATTGCAAAGTGCAAACACACTTTACGTCTATGCTATTTTACTATTTTGTTAAACGGATTAATTTAGAAACGATAGATGTATTATTTAGAAACTATTCAATACTAGACTTAATTTATAGGTGTCGAGAAGACTTTTGAAATGGTGTAATTTATAAAATAAATTATGTATTTTTAGTTAAAATATTATTAATTAATTAATATAGTAATAAAATAATAAAAGTGGAAAGATGTATATAAAAAATTGAAAACTAATCACGATATAAAATGTAACTCTAAAATTAAAATTGAAACACACTAATGATTTCCAAGATTTGATGATTATTTTCTAAAATGCAAATAAAAAAGTCTTATTTATAATATAACCATGACGAAGAGCATCTCCAACCTTGGCACAAAACAATATATCAAAAACACCAATTTTGTTGGGGCCAACACCAAAAAAAACCTCAACTCCAACCATACTTTAAAAAACACCAAATTTATGGACCCCATATTAAAATAACATATTTTATTTACTATTAACTATTTTTAATAATAATTATTATAATTTGTAAATATAATAATAAATAATCAGTAATTAATTTATTTAATGAAAACCGATAAAAATAAAAACGATAATTTTTTAATTGATAATACATTCAAATAAAATTACATCAATTCAAATGACAAGGAACATAATACCAAGGATCTCAGTATCGAGCATCTCAATATCAAGGATCAGGAGAAGAAGTTCAAAACCAAGCCGGAGTTTTTATATAAATATTAATTTACAATAGTTAAATAATAAATAATTAAAAGAGTAACTTATTAATATATATAATATATATAACTTACAATATTTATTAATTAAAACTTACAATTTTTATTAATTAAATATTACAATTTGGTGGGTCTCCACAAATGATGTGCAAAAATATGCCGTTCAAAACATGAGGCCGGCAAAAAAAAATTGTCGTTGACGGTCGGTTGGAGGCAATTTGCCGGCAAAAATTGGGAAATGCCGGTCCGTTGGAGATGCTCTAAGTTATATGGTTCGTTATTGTGTTTTACACAAAATCATATTGTGTGTTTCTGTGGTTTACATTCTCACATGCTTTTGGTTCCAGTATCTTAACACCGTTAAATTTCTTCTATGGAGTAGGTTAACTAGGAGGGTATTTTAGTCATTTTATAATTTCTCTAACTTCTTTGTTAAAAAATTAAGAGTAAATTACTGTTTTGGTCCCTAAGGTATGTTAAAAAATATGAAACTCGTCCTTTAACTTCAAAAATTACCGTTTTGGTACCTCACATATGCATTTCATTACGAAATTGGTCCCTCGAGCTGACGACCGTCTATTTCCTCCGTTAAGCTCGAAGTTCCACCCGACTGGGTTTACATGATCAAGCTTGCCTTCATGCTCTTCAGGTTCCTATTATTTCCCCAAAACCTAAGGGTATTATGGTCTTTTCATATTTTCTTATTTCTTTTACATTTTTTAATCAATTATACCATTTTTCTTTTATTTTTTATTTTCTTTTCTTGAATCTTCATCTTCTCCAAGAAGATCATGATGAACACCATACCATGTGTGACTATATTCTTGTTGCATGTGATTCCCATATCTGTGTTCTCCATCTATATTTCAAAGGAAGCAGATGTGTGTGTGTGAGAGAGAGAGAGAAGTGACAGAGATCAAGATCGTCGGGTTCAGGAAATCGCCGGAGAAGATGAACTTGCCGGAGAAGACGAAGTCGCCGACCAATCTGGGTTCGTGTTCATCTCCATTGTCGGCGCTACCTCCATGCGATTTGGGTTGAAAATCGGTTCGATTGCTACTCTAGATCGAACGATTGATGCTCCAGATCGTGAAGACCATCGATTGATGCTCAGATTGAAAGGTTTCTTTTCTTCTTCTTCTTTAGTTAGTGTTCGATCTGGGTTTCTTTTCGTCTTCTTCTGTTAGTGCTCAGATCGGAGGGTTCTTTTCTTCTTCTTCTTCTTCTGTTAGTGTTCTTCTTCTTTTGTTCTATATATATCCATGATTTGAGATTTGAAACATATTTGGTTTTGTATGTTAGGATTTGTTAAATGTTTTTGATGTTTTCATATTAGATTTATGGTGTTATGTGTTCTTGATCATGGTGTTCTTCATGGTGTTCTCATGTTCTTCATAACCTTCTTGAAGAAGATGAAGATTCAAGAAAAAAAATAGAAAATAAAAGAAAATGGTATAACTAATTAAAAAAGGGTAAAATAAATGAAAAGGGGTAAAAAGACCATTTTACCCCAAGCTTAACGGCGGAAATAGACGGTCGTCAGCTCGAGGGACCAATTTCGTAACGAAATGCATACGTGGGGGTACCAAAACGGTAAATTTTGTTAAAGGATCAGTTTCGTATTTTTTGACATACCTTAGGGACCAAAACAGTAATTTACTCAAAACTTAAGAATAAAGCTTTTGATATCCACTAAATTTGACATGTGTATATCCTTGTTTCTTTTACTCTTCCGGCTGACTTTTCTAGCCAGCAAGACATTCAATCCCTTGTTACCATCATTATGCAATCTCCATCTTGGCTACTTTGGTTTTTTGCTAATCATTGTTAACCATTTACTTACTTGTTTAGTTTTAGCCTTTTGTTGAATTAAAGGAGGAGAACCCCCGAAGTAAACATAAATGAAGGGGCATACCCCACTCGCCGCTAATACGGAAGGATGTCGCCGAAAAGAATGGTCCTTTATTTATAGTTCTTGCATTAACCGGTCTGGAATTAGGTGTAGCTATATTACAAGCTTATGTTTTTATGATCTTAATTTGTATTTACTTAAATGATGCTATAAATCTCCATTAAAGTGGTTGAAAAGACAAAATATTTGAAGAGTAGAAACAGGAACCAATAACACAAACAATGATCCTAACGAACAAATTAAGATGAACAATTAACTTGTACAAATTCGTTCGACAAATTTTCTATAGAAAACATGAGAAATCAAACCCTAACTCAAGTATTCTAAACTAAAAACCTTATATATGAATCTCATAAGAAAGAAACCCATAAATTTGAGTTAAAATGTGAAGATGAGAAGTTGCAAATCTAGGGTTTGGCTTCTGTTGCATCTATTTATTTAGATCAAGACTAAGAGAAGATGTAGATGATGAATGAGCTCCATCTTCTTTAGATGAGACGAATAAACGATGAAAAAGAAGGAGCCAATGCTTTTGTTGCTTATGTTGCATCGTAGATCTGATGCAATGATGTGGGTGTGGTTTATCAGTAACGAAGGGGTTGGAACATCATATTCAGCCGATGGTTTATATGATGGTTGCACAGTGATGAGGGAGGGAGGGAGTGAAGGCTATTACCGATTATGGGGTGGTATGGTCAAGCGGAGATGATGACGTCCAGGGATGGAGGAAGATGTGGCGGAGATGAATGCGATCGTCGTCGATTAGGGGGTGTGGTTTCTTTGCTTTTGTTGCTTATGTTACGATCGATATGTGTTATATATATATATATATAGGATACAAATCAAATACAAATCATGTATTTGTTGCACCATTTACAAACCAATAGGACTGTAAACGAACCGAACGAACACGAACAGAGGCTTGTTCATGTTCGTTCGTTTAACTTAACCGAACAAACGAACCAACACGAACGGTAGAATTAAATTTTTTGTGTTCATATTCGTTCGTTAAGAATTTCTGTTTGTTCGTGTTCGTTTATGTTCGTTTATTAAGAGTTAAACGAACGTAAACGAACGAACGTAAACGAACGAACATAAACGAACGAACTTAAATGAATATAAACGAACGTAAACGGACAACTTTAAATGAACATAAATGAACAAACCCAAATGAACAAAAAACAACCACCGTACTCATCATTTCGTTCGTAAAAAATACCTTAACAAAATGAAAAACCGGGTTAACTTAGAAGGTATAAAAAATAAATTCTAAAGATCAATATACTTGATGATTTTACACATTAATTTCATATTATATAAATATGTTTATATATATAAACAAGCATAAACGAACATAAACGTTCACATAAATGAACGTAAACGAACGTAAACGAACGAACATTAACGAACATAAATGAACGAACGAGACCATTGTTCATGTACGTTCATTTAACTAAACGAACAAAAAAACGTGTTCATGTTCGTTCATTTATTAAATAAACAAACATAAACGAACTTCCCGTCGAACGGTTAACGAACGGTTCGATGAACGTTCGGTTCGTTTACAGCCCTACAAACTAATGTGCATATATGCATAATCTGAGATGCATATATGCATTATCCCACATGAATGTATGTCCATTATATGTATATTGTTGCACGTATGCATATGCATATGTATATATATATATATATATATATATAGGGGGCCATTCAAGGGAGAACTAGTTATTTTGTGGTAACTGTAAGAACCAATGTGAGCCACATATTAAGCTATAAATTAGGAAATTATTAATTTTGGTAATTTTGTTTGAAATTTAAATAAAAGGGCATTTTAGGTATTTTAAAATCTCCTCTCTCCTCTCTCCTCTCTCTCCTCTCTCCTCTCTCTCCGGCCAATCGTAATACCGAAAATACATACAAGAACTTTTGTGATACCACTGTGATACCCATTGCCATCCAATTCAGCATCACATTCATTACTTTGGTAATACTCCAAGAACATTTGTGATACCAATGTGATACCCACTGTGATACCAATGTGATACCCACTGTGATACCCATTGCCATCCAATTCAGCATCACGTTCATTACTTTGGTAATACTCCAAGAACATCTGTGATACCAATGTGATACCCACTGTAACCATGTGTTACCTTTGAGCATAATACATGAAAAATTCCATAAAACATAGATCTACAAAACAAACAAACCTCATATACTGTGATACCCTTAACAACATAACGAAACTAAAGAAAAAAACATAATTTGATACACTTAGTAAAGCAATACTCCGGTGATACAAACCAAGTGTGATACCTTGGTGATACCAACTATGATACTCCGGTGATACCAAGCAAGAATAATGCGAGTCACCGGTGTTCTCTCCGCCTCCCTCTCGATCAGAACCGTCGGCCAACGCCACTCTCTTCTCCATCGTCTGAACTCCAGCAACAGCCGCAACTCCTCTTCTCCTATCGACTTAAGAACACATAGACCATCTCTGCAGAGCCAACACCACCGAAACACTTCTCAAACTCGACCGAGCACTCGAGCAGTTACAGATTCTCTCTCTAGGCTCCATAACTTGGTCAAGGAAGTGGAAAGGAAAGGAATATTTGAGGGTATAAAAGTGGGTCGGGACGAGGTCTCCTTAACGCATCTATAATTTGCGGATGATGTCATATTCTTTGGTGAATGGAAAATTGGTAATCTAAAAAATTTAATGAAGATCCTTCGGTGTTTCTATGAGGTGTTGGGACTCAAGCTAAACTTGGGTAAAAGCAAACTTTATGGAGTAGGGGTATCGGAAAGGGAAATCCAAGCTTGGGCGAGCGGACTAGGATGTGGTTGGGACTCTCTACCGTTTGTATACCTTGGACTACCGGTTGGCGCATCAATGCGACAAATTAAGCATTGGGATTCGGTAGTAGATAAAATGAAAGTAAAGCTCGCCACGGGTAAAGCAAAGGTGATGTCATTTAGAGGACGTTGGACGTTGGTAAGGTATTAGAAGCATATATTAGCGAAATGGGGGTTTAGTGGAGGGAGAGCGTAGGGGTGGGGGGGATACAGTATGGAAGAACATTATCCAAATGGGGCTGGAAATCGATGGGGAAAGGGTGCCCTTCTCATGCTCTTTTGGGAAAAAAGTGGGTGAAGGGAAAGATACACGATTTTGGGACGAAAGGTGGACGTCTAAAGGGAGACTTAAGGGTGTGTTTAAGAGACTTTTTCAACTTGAAAGGGATAAAGGGGTAACGGTGGCGGATAGAAGAGGGAGAGGTGGTAGGGGGAGTGGGAGTGGGGGTGGAGGAGGGAACCGAAGGGGAGGGAACTTGGTGAATTGGAGGAGCTTTGGAGTGTGGTGGAAAACTATTGTGTCGTAGGTGGGGGTGAGGACAAGGTAAGGTGGGAGTTAGACCCACATGAGGGATTCACGGTGAAGAGGCTAAGGAAGTTGTTGGACGAAAATCGAGGGATGTCGATAGGGAGTGCAGCGGGAACACTTTGGAGTAGAGCGGTTCCAAAGAAGATTTGTATTTTTTTTGTGGCGTGCAAGGCTTGGAAGGATTCCCTCACGTGCGGTTTTGGATAAAATGGGGGTTGGCCTCCATTCTACCCTTTGTCCCAGATGCGCAAATGAGGTTGAAATGGTGGAACACGCACTTCTCAAGTGCGCTAAGGTAAACAAGTTTTGGGATCAAGTGGGGAGATGGTGAAACATCAACATCGAAAATGTGGGCTGCCTGGAAGGTGTTCTAAACAGTGGCAATAACGTCGGACTTTCCCACAAAGGGCTTAGAAGATGGCAAGGAGTGGTATGGTGCGTCCTATACTTCATATGGGACAATCAGAACAGACTCGTCTTCGACAAATCCAGGGGCTGTTTGGAAGATCGCCTCTTTGATTTTCCAAATGAAAGCGTCTGAATGGGTCACGAAGAGAGATAACAATCTGCAAATGGATTGGTCTTGTGGCTCTCGTGCCCATCTGCGGGGTGATTCGGCGTGCTTATAAGGGAGGATACGGTCGATCCATAACCTGCATTGCAAAGGAGGTTCGCGTTAGTGGGGTTTCCTGCAGCTTAACATCAGGTCGCATAAGGCAACAGAGGGGGCCAAATTGGAACTGGGTACAACATTTATGCTGTGCTGCGTGCCGATAGCTGCACTGATTTAGCCCCGTGTTCAGGGGCGGAACACGAGCTTTAAAACCGCATGGGCCGGACCTTGTAAGACCAATTTGTCATTCAAGTAGCTTTTAGCCGCATTCTCCCTTTGGGGGACTTTTTAAGTTTTTGATTGATTTCGAGAGCTTTTTTTTCACTTTTTGGGTTGATTTCGAGGGAAATTTTTTAAGTTTTGTGTTGATTCGATGGGTTTTTTGGTATCTTTGTGTTGATTCGAGAGACTTTTTGGGTTTTTTTTACTGATTTCAAGAGATTTTTTCGATTTTTTGGTTGATTTCGATTCACAAATCAGTATGCAATTATGCAAATAAAAATTGTTTAACAAATAAATAAATCACATATTCTGATATTATAATTTATAAATAATATTAACATAATCACATACATATAACATATTCACTATTCAGATTTCAGCAAATAAACTAATAAACAAGAAAACTAGGGATTTAAGTTAGGTTAGGGTAAAAGACTAAAACTTACCGCAATACCGCCGCTGAGGGCAGAGGAAGACAGGGAGTGAGGAGTGACCGGTGAGGGCGGCGGCGACCGGCGAGCAGTCAGCAGCGCCGTTCTTTTTTTTATCGATAAGCAAACACTGAAACACAGAGTGAGGCAGTGAGCAGCGGCGTTCTTTTTTTTTATCGATAAGCAAACACTGAAACACAGAGTGAGAGAGAGGCGTTAGAGTGAGTGGACTGGGCCTGGAGGCTGGAGAGTCGAGAGTGGGGGGGGGGGGGAAATTGTTTTTTTATTATAACCATAGCCTACTAAGATAAATTGTACTACTATTTTTTTTAAAACACCCGGGCCATGGCCTGTAAAAGCCCATAGGGCCATCCGCCACTGCCCGTGTTTGCTCCCTGCTCGAGGAGTTTAGTTCGGTTGGGATGCTCGGTTTGCGTCTTGCAAGCACGAGTAGCCCGTCTGTTTTGCTTTGTCGTTTCCCTGTTATTTTGATATAGTTTGGTTTCGACTCTACTGTGTTTCTGTTTTGTTCTTTATGGTGGGTCGTCAGCTCGTGGACTTTGGCAATAAAATGGTATTCTGGTGTTCAAAAAAAACATGGACCAATTATGTATATAAAGGCTATTATTGTAATTTTATTATGGGAAATTAATTAAAATGCCCTAAGTCAAACTTTGTGTTACCAAAATGCCCCAAAATATTCACGGTTTACCAAAATGCCCCAACGGTCCGCGATGGAGCCCGCGATCGCGGGCTAGGCCTACGTGGCATCCCGTTTTTGGCCAAAGTGGCCCGCAGAGCCCCTCAACTATGGCCGCGGTGACCATTTTGGTCCCTCCCCGCGATCGCAGCCCGCGATGGCCCGCGATAGGCCAGAAAATTTACACTTTCAGCCCCTGAACTTGGACGAATCTTCCATGCTTTTACTGTTTGTTTCCACAATTATTGTACTTTGAAGACCAATTTGTGGTTCAAATTCACTGGCATGTTTTCATCAATGTTGAATCAGTGTTTTTGGAATACCAATTTGTGGATGAAATGAGAGATTGGTTGTCAACAATGTTGGTTGTTTCATCCATAAATAGATGTAAAATGCAATCCGTATTTCATCCATAAATATATGTAATCCACACCGATTCCATATTTCTTTCTTGCTTTCTTTCTTCAATATTTTGTTTTTGAGATATTACTGAAAAAATGAGTTCATCTGTTGCAAAAGCGAAGATATATTTCTGTTACGATGGTGAATGGGTGAAAGAAAACAATGAGTGGAATTTTGCTTATAAATCTAAGCATGGTGTAAAATTGCCAGTAAAGTATACTTATCAGAAGTTTGTTGCATACGCCATGCAAAAATGTGCAATCAACCCTTCTGCTGTTTGTAAGTTAGCGTTTAAGAATTGTGATGGGTCATTTGTGGAGTTATCCAACGATGGGGATATCTCTGATTTTCTGCACTTTGGAGCCGATTCAGAAAGGCCGCCATTTCTTTTTGTGCCGAATCCGACGAAGACGATGACGACGGTGACGACGACGGTGACGGCGAAGACCTCCAAATAGAGTAGCCTGATTCTCAATTTCAGTCGTCTCACGTCCCAACAGTTCATTTAAAAGGGCGTTCTGCTGGAGTTGCTGATGACGAAACCTACGTTTTCAGAACGAGTAATTCTTAAATAGACAGATCAGATACCGATAGTGATGATCACGAAGAATATACCCCTAGTAGAAAATCATGTAGTCAGATAAATGACTTTTTTGATATGCCCCCTATTCTTCCAGACTCCCATACCCAGACACAAACCTACGAACCTACACCTTATATTCGCAGTGAAAGGTTAAAAGCAGGTCAGATATTCGATTCGAAGGATCTCTTGGCAAGTCAGATCGGACTCAAGTTCTTGGAAGAGGGTTTACAAAGTCACGTGCGGAAATCTGACAAAAGCAGATACATAGTTGAATGTGCCAGAGAAAAGTGTGAGTGGAGGTTGTACGCGATTCACACGGGTCCCAAAGGAGGGGCGATAATGATTAGAAAGTTGCACGACGTACACACTTGTACGAGGACGCAACTTAATCCCCACCACAAACAAGCCGGCAAAAAGACTTTGGGTGCGATGCTGAAAAACAAATTTCTTGATGTTAGCAGGTCATTGCGTCCAAAGGACATCGTCCACGATGTTCACCAGCAGTTCGGCGTCACGATTGATTACCACCAAGCTTGGCGTGCGCGATGCCAGGCACTGCATATGGTGAGAGGCACGTTCGAGGAGTCGTATGAACGACTCCTGACATATTTATATAATTTACAGCTGCAGAACCATGGTACTGTCACGCAGCTACAGACCGATTCACGTCGACGGTTTGAGATGTGCTTCGTGGCCCTTGGACCCGCGGTACGTATTTTAACACGTCATATGTTTACACATTATAAACTATAACATTTACAAATGAAAACCACCTATGTTTTTGCAGATCCGCACATTTGTGGCAAATCTACGTCGTGTCCTGGTAATAGACGCAGCCCATTTAAAGGGCCGTTACTTTGGTATGATGTTCCTGGCGGTTGCCATGGACGGGGATAACTCCATCGTTCCAGTAGATTTCGGCATAGGCAAGTCCGAAACCGGGGATGAGTGGACTTGGTTTCTGTCCATGTTGAGACAAGCTATCGGAGACCCGCAAGGGTTGGTGTTTATGTCCGACAGGGCTCCTTCCATAAGCGCCGCAATCTCTGCCATCTACCCAAACGCCCCTCACGCCATATGCTGTCGACATTTGGAGATGAACGCCAAATCCAAGGACAGACGTATTACGACCTACAAGGATGTATACTGGTCGGCATGCAGAGCATATACGGATCGGGAGTTTAACCGGTACATGAATCTCCTACGATATAGTGCCGATCAAGCAGCCAAGTACTGTGACGAAGCTGGACCGGAGAGGTGGTCCGCGGCCCATTTTCCTGCACAACGGTATGACATTCTGACCTCAAATAGTGCAGAGTTTGTGAATGCACTCTCCCGTTTTGCGCGTAGATGTCCGATTGTTAATCTTATGGACTACTTTCGGGCCTTTCAACAAGAGTGGTACCAAATTCGACGCCGAAAAGGAGCTGAGATGCAAAATGCACTCACACCAACGACGGAGGAGATCGTTCAGTACAGGGCGCGTCGCTCGACGACATGGACGGTAAGAGAAATCGGGTATGGGAAGTACGAGGTGCAGGATGACCATCTTCATGCGATTGTGAATATGCCCGACCACCTTTGTTTGTGTCGCGAATGGGATAAATCTGGGTTACCGTGCGGCCATGCCATCGCTGCAGCAAGATATATGGGTCGTACAGATTGCAGCGACTTGGCTGTACCTTTCTTCACATCCGAATTTACCGGAAAACATACGTGGAGGTAATAAACCCAGCTGGACCCCTGCAGGATGGGTGTATCCACCCGACCCGCTTCCGCCATGCTATCCACCTTTAATGGATAAGAACAGAGCCGGGAGACCGAGAAAGAACGACCGACGTCCATCACGTGGTGAAAGTTCGATACAACGAAGATGTACTCGGTGCCAATGCGTAGGACACACTCGTGGAGAGTGTCCAAACCCGCCCCTTCAACCGTGCCAAGGAGACATTCAGTCAGTCACACCCCGGGCCCGTCACAGCTTGAACCATATGGAACAAACACATATGATACTGTTGATCTAAACGCTGATTTGTAAAATATATATATATATATATATATATATATATATATATATATATAGGGGTGATTTATTTTGCAACCCATTAAAAGGTTACAACCCGTGCAACCCTCATCCAAACCATTCATTTAGCCTCATTCATCATGTAGACACTTGATTGATAACTGAATTGCATCAATGATTACTGATTTCATGCAATAATCTTACATGTAATGCATAGTATTTCATTAAATGTCATGAAATGCATACTTATTCATGAAAGTATCACCTTCATCCATACATCGCATGAATTGTTATGTGCATCGACATATTTTGCAGAAATTCAACGAAATTCGACGAAATCAGGTAAATTCATTTAGAGAATCAATGAAAATCCAAATGCAATGGACGGTTTAGATGAAGGTTGCACGGGTTGTAACCTTTTACTGGGTTGCAAAAGAACTGTGCCCTATATATATATATATATATATATATATATATTATATACACACATACATATGCTTCTAAACGAACATTGATAACACAACTAGTTTGTAAATGATATATATATTCATATTATATATATACACATACATATGCTTTTAAATGAACATTGATAACACAGCTAGTTTGTATTCCATCCAACATGCTCTTCATCTTCAATCTTTCTGACCCTTCTTCAACGGCTTCTGCTTTTGCAACCACGTATGGCCATTGTGTACCACAACCCGGACACACTTTAGCAAATGAGTTGAGGTAACCTCTGACTTGACCTTACATGATGTAAAAAAACAACAAAAAAATACAAACAACAGAGTAAAAAAATACAAAACAACACAGTAAAAAAATACAAAACAAAAAAAATACAAACAACAACACAGTAAAAAAAATACAAAACAACAAAAAAATACAAAACAACCACCACCTACTTAAAAATTGATTTAGTTTCATCAATCCAAGCTTGCTTCTCGTTTACCTTCGCTTGAATAATTGCGAAGTCTTGCAGAATATGGTGAATTGCTTCTTGTTCTCGACGAACACGAGCCTCCCGAGCTTTTATATCCCCTTTCATCCTTTTGATCTCCCTGTCTTCCTCTTCGATCTTTCTCAAATGGACTGCCTTCCTGTCCATCATTTTTTTCCACTCTTCTGTTAGTTCATCTATCTCCTTTTCCTTTTTTGCTATGGCGACCTCGATTTGAGGTGGCATTTTTTCAGGAGTAGACTTAGGGTTTGATGACGATGCCATTTGTGGATGAAATGAGAGAAGAGAAATCAAGAGAGAAAGCAATTCAAATAAAGAAAGCAAGAGATAAATCAAGAAAGAAAGCAAGAACAAGTGTGAATTGTGAATTGCATATTACTGATATTTATGGATGAAATCTCAAACATGTCAGTGAATTTGAACCACAAATTGGTCTTCAAAGTACAATAATTGTGGAAACAAACAATAAAAGCATGCAAGATTCGTCCAAGTTCAGGGGCTGAAAGTGTAAATTTTCTGGCCTATCGCGGGCCATCGTGGGGAGGGACCAAAATGGTCACCGCGGCCATAGTTGAGGGGCTCCGCGGGCCACTTTGGCCAAAAACGGGGTGTCACGTAGGCCTAGCCCGCGATCGCGGGCTCCATCGCGGACCGTTGGGCATTTTGGTAAACCGTGAATTTTTTAGGGCATTTTGATAACACAAAGTTTGACTTAGAGCATTTTAATTAATTTCCCTTTTATTATTACACCGCTTAAGAAATACTTGAACATACTCTACATTTGCCAATCAAATATAAACAAATGAGAAAGAATACATCGGAAAATGTCCATTGTCTTTTTCTCACACACACAAGATTACGGGTACGGTCAAAGTTGTGTTTTTCCCACACGCAAACACAACCAAAACTCGTCTTATTATCATTACATCCTCTTCTCTCTCTCTCTGACACCTACAGAGTCACACATACCCACTACCAACCTGCTCCTCATTGTACCCATTAACTCCTCATCTCTCAACCCTTCGTACTACTCGCTTAATAATTCTGACCAAAATGCCGACTTCAGAATCATCATTTCTCAGGCAACTGAGTGAAAAAGAAGGCTGGAAACTTAAATCAAAGAGATGGAGTGGATACAGTTTCAATAATAGTACTAGCAGCAACGGTAGTGAAGCACATTTGATGCAGATGGAAGGGGGTGGGATGTACGGTAGTAATGGTGGACGCTATGGATCTGGTGGTGCTGCTGCGATGGTGGTTGAGAAGAGGAAGAGAGTTATGGTTATAGTTGATCAATCGATACATTCGAAGCACGCTATGTTATGGGCGCTTACTCATGTCGCTAATAAAGGGGATATGCTCACTCTTCTTCAAATTAGCCCTAATTTAAAAAAGGAAAGTGAAGGTTCGTCTTCTGTTCCAGCTAATCACGTGGTTACATCACTTGGTACCCTCTGCAAGGCCTGTAAGCCTGAGGTAAATCAAAATTGTTTCTGGATCTTTATATCTTATTCGTGTTTTAGATCTAAATATTCATGTAATATGAATTTTCCCCTTTTCTGGAACTCGAATTGATGTGGTCAGTGTTGAGAACAATGAGATCTGAACTTGGATTTCTTTGATTCCTGAGGGGTTCATTAGCAGTAGATGAATAACCAGGTTGTTTAATTGGAAATTGAATGCAGGTAGAAGTGGAAGCATTGGTGATTGAAGGGCCAAAGCTAGCAACAGTTGTGAGCCAAGTAAAGAAGCTAGAAGTGTCGGTGCTTGTTTTGGGTCAAAAGAATTCATCACCATTTCTGCATTGGTTTGTCCCTTTACCCCTTTCAGTGTTTTCCCTATTCTATAAGGTTTTGCAGTTTTTCATGGGATTAGACTTAGATCGTCAATAGATTTACAAAGATGGAAAATCACCAAACTGATAAAAATTTCATAAAATACCTATTATTTTTAAATTATCATGAAATAGTCCTTAAATCAGACTTAGCAAATTTGCAAATTTATCTTTTCGTACATTTTCTGTTGGATGATGGGATTATGTGTTACAAGTGTTTGGGGTTGCTTATTTGAAACAACATATGTTTTTTTGTAAAAGTGTTTATCAACTTATATTGTGTGTCAAAAATGAAGTATCAACTTATGTGGTGTCAAATTAGAGTTTTACAAAAAAATATTTGGATCAACTTATGGCGGGTACCTGAATGTAATAAGCTTGATAAATTGTTTTTTAGAGGGTGTTTGGGATTTGCCTTATACATATAAGATACCAAAAAGTTGATAAGTTGTTTCAAATAAGTTACTAAGTTAAATGAAATAATTTATCAAGAACTCCTTAATATCGGTGTCAAACCGGTATAAACATTTTTTTTCCTTTTCCTCCAAACACTAAAAACTTCTTGTTACCGATATCATACCGGAATAAGTTAATAAGCACTTGAAATTCGACGAAAAATAGAAGATTTGCTTCCCGGGCTTTATTTCTAGAGATTTGTGGAGCCAATTTGCGAAATTAGTTGCTATTTTGTGATAATGTTTTAAAAACATTATTTAGTGATTATTTTCTATAGCAAAATTGGCTAGTTTAGGAATAACCCTAAAAAGATTGCTAGGATATTTAGTGCGTTATAAATCATTAAGTCATAGGTTATTTAATGGCTTATAAATCATTTAGTGATAGGTGGAAATTTGTTGGGGGTTGAAAGATGCGTGATACAAGAGTTCAAAAGAAGACTTCACCATATCAATGTAAAAGCTGACCGAATCTTTTGTCATTCACAATTGCTACCCTCCAACATCATGAAATAATATCACGCCAATTTTATCTTAAAATTTCAACAAACAACCGTTGAATAAATATGAACACGGAATAGTCATAAAATATGGCCTAGAAAGCAAATATATTTTATTTTTCAGTACTTACCTGTAAAAGTCGCTACCTTCACTTAAATTTTGGCTAAGCTTCGCGGCCATCAAAATATCTTGTTGGTAAGCGTCTTTTACCAGGCAAGATTCTTGGTCCTTATATGCCTCTTACAGGGTAAAATTTTTGGTCCTTGTCATGCTTACTCAGTAAGTAAATGACACCCAGTAAGCGCTTACCCAGTAAATTACCAGGTAAGAGACATAGCAAGAACCGTGAATCTTACCCGCTAAGTGAGGGAGATGACGCACTTATTGGGTAAGAGATACTTACCAACAATTTATTTTGATGGCCAAGAATATTACCTGGTAAAGTAAGTAGGATAATGAGTAAGTATTTAGTAAAGAGACCATTAGTTTGGTGATGTAGCATGAAATATAATGTTAGAGATGATTTTGCAGCTTGGGAGGGATGAGTAGCACAGAGAAATTTGTGGAGCAGTGTATCAACACAGTTGAATGCTTGACAATAGGAGTGAGAAAGCAGAGCAAAGGGATTGGAGGGTATCTCATCAGCACCAGATGGCGCAAGGACTTTTGGCTCTTGGCTTGATTTTCTTCAAGTCTATGTTTGTTGATGAAGAACTAAATTAATTACTAGTCAGAAATAAACAAATTTCCCTCTAACTATAAAACTCTATTGTATAATTCATTGCTTAAATGGGAACCCTTCTCTCTCTCTCTCTCTCTCTCTCTACTTTCATATGTTAAATGTGTAAATATTTGTTTATTATAAGATAAATACTATTTTTTTTAGTTTGTTATAAAAAAATTGTAAATTAGTCGTCAGATCACAAATAAAGAATTTCCTTCTAAGGAAAAACTATATTGTTTAACGGAACTTCTTCAAAATAGAAAAAATTAGGATTTTAGACCTTTTCTTGTTCCAACAAATTCTCCTAAACTTTCTCCAAAACAAAGAAAGTTGGACATAGTAATTTTTCTTTAAATTTAGACAACTCTTTAAACATAATTACTATAATTCATCAATAAGAAATCTTGAAATAAAATATTTAGTAGATAAAAATAATATTTTATTAGATATATGTAATTTTTTATTAATATAAGTAACAATGTTATCTTTAAAGTAAAAACTGTTGAAATTCTTTTAGAAATTTTGTCCATTAGTTTGTTTGTTTTTGAAAAACTTTTGAAAAATCTCTAGAAGATATTCTAATGAGTAAACTACAATTTCCGTCCTGGTGTTTAACAAAACCTATGAAAGTGGTCCTTAAACTACAAAAACCGCAAGAATAGTCCCTGGTGTCTTGATTTTGCTTTGAAAATGGTCCATGCTTACTAACTCCGTTAAAAAAACTCAGTTAAGTCAGGGGTATTTTCGGCTTTTTACCTTTTTTTGTCTTTTTCTATTAAAATAAAATAAAATATTTTATATTTTATATATTTATATTATATATATAGATAGATAGATAGATATATACACAGTGGTCTTCTCCACCACCATAACAACCGCCACAATCACCACCATCATCACCGGTGGTCTTCTCCACCACCATCACCACCATATGCGACCTCCTTCAACATCTTTGGCCACCTCCCCAAACAGAAAGCTCTGAAGTCCAGCCTTTGACTGGTTTATCGTTTTGGGAACCTCACCATCTCCATTTTTTCTCTGCGTTCTTTCTTACACCATCCGCCACCGCCTGCCATTTATGAAACCTCCACCAAATCACCCAATTTCGATTCGGTTTTGTTTCCTTAAAACACATCCCCATGAATTAATTTATGTTCCTAATCCCCAATCCCATCAATCAAACATGAATCTTTTTCTAACTGCTACCATCTTCCTTGTTGGTGCAAGTGTACCCAGCTTTAAATATTATGATATATTTTTGGTACACATAAAATCACATCTCCATATTTATTTTGATGATTACAAAACACACCGCATTTTTTGTTATCTAATATTTTATCTGAGTGTGCAGATATTTAAATGATCTCGATAATTTTTTATCTGAAGAATCCAAGTCTGAAGAGTTTCGTCATTTTATTTTAAAATGATAAACACCCTAAAATATTTTATCACTTGGATATTTCGTATCTATATAAATATATTTGAATCAAATATATATATATACAATATTTTTTTATATATATTAAATCACTTGATATATATATATATGTTATTTAAATCCCATGCCTTTTACTGTTGCAAGATTGTGATCAGCCGATTGTAACCCTGCGTTGCCATGCTCTCATTGGACAAAAATTCAGGCGGTATACCGCCAAGGTCCACGCGGTATACCGCGGGTACTGTTCACCTGTCACATCCTCTGCATTTGAAGCTTCTATTGTCAGAAACCCTATCAGGCGGTATACCGCCATGTGCAACGCGGTATACCGCGGGTACACATTCCGTTTGTTTTTGCAGGGTTGACCTTCTTCTTGCAGTGTCCTTTTTCTGACGCAGGTATACCGCGATGGTTTGGCGGTATACCGCGAAATCCTCAAGACTGTTGATCATCCAGTATAAATACATGCATCCAGCAGCATTCAAGGCTACACCAACTTCAGCAATAAATTCTCCCTCAGCATTTGATTATTATTCTGCTGCTTTCTTACTCACACTAAATCACTTAAACTGATAAAATTAATTTTTGAGCAAGAAGTCTTGAGTTGATAGCAGATTAAAATTTCTCGATTAGTTGAATCAGCAACACAACTCAAGTGATCAAACTCTCTAAAAATATCCAAGTGATAAACCTTATTCAAGAGTGATTATTCATATTAAAATTTATACCCTCTTGTAAGTGTTTGAATTAGAGTGAGTGATCCACATTAATCTCTCAAAGTAGAGTGTTTCGCGTTTGTTGTATTAAGGTTTGTGTTTCTACCGTAAAGAACACGTTTCGTATTGGATCTCCGAGAAGTGTTATTTTCTCGAGGTGGACTAACCAACTTTGTGTTTGGTGAACCACTTTAAAAATACCGTTGTCAAGTATTCTCTTTCCCTTATCTATTTACATTTCCGCTGTGCATTTAAATTATATCTGTTTATATAATTGTTGTATATTTACTTGTTTATACTCTGCTTTATTTTTACTGTATTGTTTGTACTGTATTTATTTGTTCAAAGATTTTTTGAAAGAAAAAGATTTTAAATACAACCTTACCCCCCCCCCTTAGGTTGTCCAACATTTGGTATCAGAGCAGGTTTTTCAAAAAATATTCTGTTTTTTTTTCTCTTATTCTTCTAAATGGCTCAACAAACTAATATCGTGTTTTCAAAACCTCCTTTGATAGATACTGAAAAGTTTGGCATTTGGGCCGAGCTATTTGAATGTCACGTGCGTGGCAAAAATCAAAAGATTTGGAATATTATAGAAAAAGGGAATTTTAAACCCACCATTGTGAAAGATGATGTTTATATTGATAAACCTATAGATGACTGGACTACTTCTGATGAAGCTCATTTTTGTTTAAACTTTGAAGCTAAGAATATATTATATGCTGCTTTAACAACTGATGAGATTGAAAGAGTATATACATATAAAACTGCAAATCAAATATGGGAAAGTTTAAATAATACTCATCGTGGAAACACGGAGGTTAAATCTAGTAAAGTAAATATTTTAGTTCACGATTATGAACTATTCGAAATGAAACAAGATGAGTCAATTGACTCAATGTTTAAAAGATTTAACCTTATTGTGACTACTTTGAAAGGTTTGGATCGCACTTATCCTAACGAGGACTATATAAGGAAAATCCTACGTGCTCTTCCTTCCGAGTGGATGCAAAAGATAACATCTTTAGAAGACTCCCGTGACCTTTCCATAATGAAGATAGATGACTTGATCGGTAATCTTAAAGTGCATGAAATTGCACTTAAAAGAAACAAAGATCGGGAGCAAGTTAAAAAGAAATCAATCGCTCTCAATGTCTCAACACCAAAAGATGAGAAGAAAAAGGAGAAAGCTAGCTCCTCGAAAGATCCATCCGAAACTCTCGATGAAGTCGCCATGTTGGTAAGAAACTTTTCCAAATTTCTTAATAATAATAATAAATTTTCTAACAATGGCAGATTTCAAAGAAACGGTAACTACCGTCGTGGTGGTGATAATCGAAGTCGTAAGTTCCATAAACGAGACGAAAAAGTTAAGAAAAATGGCGACTCGAGTGAAGACGATAAAGCTAAGCCAAAGAGAGGCTTTTGCTACTCATGTGGTGACAAAGACCACTACGCCAATGAATGTCCGAAAAAGAACAAGTTCCAAAAGAAGAAGGAGAAAGCCTTCATTGGAGGCGCGTGGAGCGAGAGTGAAGAAGAAGATGACTATCAAGCCATTTGTCTTATGGCCGATAGCGACGACGAGGTAAAATCTTCTTACTCGGATTACGATAGTGATTATGAAAGTGATAATGAAAATAATCTTGAAGAATTATATGAATCCTTTCATAAAATGGCCGCTCTTGCAAATCGTTACCAAGATGAGAATACTATGTTAAAAGAAACTGTAAATGCATGTAAAAAGGAAATAAAAAATGTTAAACAAAAATCTGAAAATGATATGGATATAATTGCTAAATTAGAAACTAAATTAGGAGAAAAAGATTTTTGTAAATCTTGTGATGTTTTAAATAAAGAAATTGCATGCTTGAATAAAAAATCACATGAAAATATTATTTGTACAAAATGTGATATTCTTGATAATGAGATTACATGTTTAAAGGCTAAATGTGCTTCATATGAAAAAGATAACATGCTAGCTAAAGCCTTTGAAAGTAGTAATAAAAAAGTTCTTAACATGCTTAATATGCCTAACCGTATAAAATGTAGAAAAGGCATTGGTTCCAATACTTGTGTTGATAAATGTTCATGTATACCCATCAAAAGATTTTATGAATCACCTAAAGTAAATACAAGAAATCAATATGTGCAAAAACCTCCGTATGTGCGTAAAATAAATAATGTAAATTATAATACGAGAAAACCGTATGCTCGCATGTACCATGATAAATATTCTAAACCTAATAATAATGCGAATGTAAATGCCTGTTTTTATGTGTATGATAAATATAATCGCAAAATTAAAATGGTAAATAAATGGATTCCAAAAGGAATGTTTAGTAATGATAATCCCGGTGGTATGCGTTTATGGTTTTAAATGTGTTATGTATATGTGTTATATATTATATATAAGTAAAATATTGTTATTTATACTTTTTATACTATTCATATATATATATACCTACGTACTGCACATATATATATACATTTTATTTAATTCTTTTAATTCTTATATATATATATTATGTTTGTTTAATGTGTTATATATATATATATATATTAATATGGTTTGATGTATTATATATTGTGTAATGTATTATATATATATATATATTGTTTGACTTTATATATATGCATATTGGTTGACATTGAAACTAATTGTCAAGGACCCACAAGAAATGGGGACCATAAAAGTTACATCTTCATTATTGTAGATTGACCTTGATATGGACTGGATACTCGATAGTGGTTGCACACGTCACATGACCGGAAACAATAATCTCTTTTCTTCATATAAGTCATGTGATGGTGGACAGGTAATTTTTGGAGGAAACTCCAAAGGAAATATAATTGGTAGAGGTACAGTTTCTTGCAATAATGTTCAATTTCTTAATGTTAATCATGTTGATAATTTACATTTTAATTTGTTAAGTGTTCGCCAATTGTGTAAAAATAATACAACTGTTGTCTTCGAAGAAGATTCTTGTAAAATCATAAAAAATGGCAAAGTTCTTTTAAATGGCTTTGTAAAAGGAAATTTATATATTTGTAAAACTGTTGTATCTGATAATGTATGCTTATCTTCTATTAATGATGTTTCTACTTTATGGCATAGGCGTTTAGGTCACGCTAATCTGAGTTTAATGCAAAACTTAAAAAATAAGGAGCTTGTGAGTGACCTGCCAAAATTAAAGTTTGATAATCATTTTTGTGATGCTTGTCGTGTCGGCAAACAACATCACGTTTCTCATAAATCAAAAAATGTTATTTCTACTCAAAGAGTTTTAGAACTTTTACATATGGATCTTTTTGGCCCGATGGCTGTTCAAAGTTTTGGAGGAAATTTTTATACTTTGGTTATTGTGGATGATTATTCCCGTTATACTTGGACTTTATTTTTGAGACATAAAAATGAGGCTTTTGAAAAGTTTAAAATTTTGGGAAAACGAATTCAAAACCAACAAGGTTGTACGATTGTTTCCATACGTACGGACCATGGACGAGAATTCGATAATGATGTACAATTTGGTGCCTTTTGTGATAAACATGGTATAACTCATAACTTTTCGGCTCCTCGAACTCCTCAATCTAACGGGGTTGTTGAAAGGAAAAATCGAACGTTGCAAGAAATGAGTAGAACTATGCTAAACGAACATCAAGTTCCCCAAAAGTTTTGGTGTGATGCCGTTGCTACCGCGACCTATGTGCTTAACCGTGTCCTAATTAGAGGTATCCTAAATAAGACACCCTATGAACTTTACCGAGGTAGAAAACCTTCCCTAGCTCACCTAAAAGTTTTTGGTTGTAAATGTTTCATTTTAAACACCAAATCCTACCTAACCAAATTTGACCCCAAAGCCTATGAGGGAGTTTTCCTAGGTTACTCTTGGAATAGCAAAGCCTATAGAATCCTAAATAAGGAGACCATGGTAGTAGAAGAATCCTTAAATGTTAGCTTTGACGAGAGTCCTCCCAAACCGAGTGCACCCTTAGCAAATGACAATGTTTGTGAAGGAGATGTCTTAGCCCAACGACTTAGTACCTTGGATTTAGGTACCCAACCTTCCACAAATAATATTGAATCTAGTGATGCCCCTCCATGCTTTATTCCACAAGGTATAGATGATCCTAACCTTAGAACCGCTCGAGGCCATCCCGTAGATCAAATTATAGGTGACCTAAACCAAAGGACAACTAGATCACAAATCCATACCCATTGTGCTTTCCATGCTTTTATCTCAACCATAGAACCTAAAACCATAGATGAAGCTTTAGGTGATGAGGATTGGATTATGGCCATGCAAGAAGAGTTAAACCAATTTTCTAGGAATGATGTGTGGGACTTAGTGCCTAGCCCTAGTAGTCAAACCATTATTGGCACAAGATGGGTCTTCCGAAACAAGGTAGACGAGAACGGTGGAGTCACACGAAACAAGGCACGTTTAGTTGCCAAGGGGTACAGTCAACAAGAAGGTATAGATTATGACGAAACCTTTGCACCGGTTGCAAGGTTGGAGTCTATTCGAATGCTTCTCGCTTTTGCAAATGCTAAAGATTTTAAGTTATTTCAAATGGATGTTAAAAGTGCTTTCTTAAATGGTATTATAAATGAGGAGGTATACGTTTCTCAACCTCCCGGTTTTGAAAGTTTTGAAAACCCGACACATGTTTATAAATTAAAAAAGGCGCTTTATGGTTTAAAGCAGGCTCCGCGTGCTTGGTATGATAGATTAAAAACCTTTTTAATTGTTAGTGGTTATATTATGGGTAAAATTGATAATACTTTATTTGTGAAATATGTTCAAAATGATATTGTGGTTGTGCAAGTATATGTTGATGATATTATTTTTGGTTCCACTAATGAAAAACTGTGTAATGAATTTTCTGCGAAAATGACAAGCGAATTTGAAATGAGCATGATGGGAGAGTTAAAATACTTCTTAGGATTGCAAATAAAACAATGTGAAACTGGTATTTTTATTAGTCAATCTAAATATTGTAAAGATATGTTGAAAAAGTTTAACTTTGAAAATGTCAAACCCGTTGAAACTCCAATGACCACAAATTTGCAATTATCTCGTGACGAGGAGGGAAACGATTTTAATGAAAAGATTTATCGTGGTATGATTGGTAGTTTATTATATTTAACTGCTAGTAGACCTGATATTATGTTTAGTGTATGTTTATGTGCTCGTTTTCAATCTTCACCTAAACAATCTCACTATGAAGCTGTCAAGCGTATTTTTCGATATTTACGAGGTACTACTAATCTTGGCTTATGGTACGCAAAGAAACCCGAGTTAGAAGTAACGTGTTTTGCCGATTCCGATCTTGGTGGATCTATTGTTGACCGAAAAAGTACTAGTGGGGTATGTGCCTTTATAGGTCTCTCACTTGTATCTTGGTTCTCTAAGAAACAACAATCCGTAGCTTTGTCTACCACCGAAGCGGAATATGTAGCCGCCGCAAGAGCATGTGCTCAAGTCCTATGGATGAAACACACACTTACCGATTTTGAGGTACACCTAACCAAAATTCCAATTATGTGTGATAACTCAAGTGCCATAAACTTAAGTAAAAATCCCGTTTTGCATTCTCGTACCAAACATATTGAATTGAGACATCATTTTTTACGAGATAATGTTCAAAAAGGCAAAATCGTGCTTGAAAAGGTTGATTCGGAAGATAATTTGGCCGATATTTTCACTAAAGCTCTAAACAAGAAGGCGTTCTTTAAATTAAGACTTGGTTTAGGCATGCTTGAGTATAACCCTTGATAAATACTAACTCTCAAATATTTCATATTTTGAGGGGGAGCATCTTTCGAGGGGGAGCATAAGCGACTTTCTTAAACCCTTTTTGCTTCGACAAAAGGGGGAGAGAAACCGAGTATGCTCTCGTGTTTAGCGTTGTGTTTGTCATCATCAAAAAGGGGGAGATTGTTGGTGCAAGTGTACCCAGCTTTAAATATTATGATATATTTTTGGTACACATAAAATCACATCTCCATATTTATTTTGATGATTACAAAACACACCGCATTTTTTGTTATCTAATATTTTATCTGAGTGTGCAGATATTTAAATGATCTCGATAATTTTTTATCTGAAGAATCCAAGTCTGAAGAGTTTCGTCATTTTATTTTAAAATGATAAACACCCTAAAATATTTTATCACTTGGATATTTCGTATCTATATAAATATATTTGAATCAAATATATATATATACAATATTTTTTTATATATATTAAATCACTTGATATATATATATATGTTATTTAAATCCCATGCCTTTTACTGTTGCAAGATTGTGATCAGCCGATTGTAACCCTGCGTTGCCATGCTCTCATTGGACAAAAATTCAGGCGGTATACCGCCAAGGTCCACGCGGTATACCGCGGGTACTGTTCACCTGTCACATCCTCTGCATTTGAAGCTTCTATTGTCAGAAACCCTATCAGGCGGTATACCGCCATGTGCAACGCGGTATACCGCGGGTACACATTCCGTTTGTTTTTGCAGGGTTGACCTTCTTCTTGCAGTGTCCTTTTTCTGACGCAGGTATACCGCGATGGTTTGGCGGTATACCGCGAAATCCTCAAGACTGTTGATCATCCAGTATAAATACATGCATCCAGCAGCATTCAAGGCTACACCAACTTCAGCAATAAATTTTCCCTCAGCATTTGATTATTATTCTGCTGCTTTCTTACTCACACTAAATCACTTAAACTGATAAAATTAATTTTTGAGCAAGAAATCTTGAGTTGATAGCAGATTAAAATCTCTCGATTAGTTGAATCAGCAACACAACTCAAGTGATCAAACTCTCTAAAAATATCCAAGTGATAAACCTTATTCAAGAGTGATTATTCATATTAAAATTTATACCCTCTTGTAAGTGTTTGAATTAGAGTGAGTGATCCACATTAATCTCTCAAAGTAGAGTGTTTCGCGTTTGTTGTATTAAGGTTTGTGTTTCTACCGTAAAGAACACGTTTCGTATTGGATCTCCGAGAAGTGTTATTTTCTCGAGGTGGACTAACCAACTTTGTGTTTGGTGAACCACTTTAAAAATACCGTTGTCAAGTATTCTCTTTCCCTTATCTATTTACATTTCCGCTGTGCATTTAAATTATATCTGTTTATATAATTGTTGTATATTTACTTGTTTATACTCTGCTTTATTTTTACTGTATTGTTTGTACTGTATTTATTTGTTCAAAGATTTTTTGAAAGAAAAAGATTTTAAATACAACCTTACCCCCCCCTTAGGTTGTCCAACATTCCTGATTCTATCTTCTTCATCTCTGGTTTCATCTCAAACACCCACCAATTCCACCTCTTGTCCGATGAATTTCGACTACGTGCTCAGAATCCCATGGCCGACTGCCGACTGCCGCCACTCCGGCGACTCACTGAAGCCCGGTAATTCCACTTCTTGTTGTCAAACCTTGCTTAGTGTTTACGGCATCGCTTTAGCTCATCACCTCAAAGCAACTTCTCTCTTCCACCTCCCTGATCTCGCAACATCTTCATCTTGTCTCTTCGATTTCCAACAGAAACTCAACTCGCTCTTCATCCCCACTGATCTCGCTACCTTTTGTTTTGACCCTCGTCAGTTTGTCATTTCGTCGAACACCTGTTCTGCAATTCGGAATGTTCAAGATTGGCGCCGAAAATTGGGTTATCATACGGTTCTTGATTCAGCGTGTCGAGATGATCTAACTGAGCTTACTGTATGTGATGATTGTCTCAGAGCAGGGTTACGGGTTCATAGCGAATTGGCTTCCATAGATGGTAACGCTTCCCATTCAAATGAGTGTTTTTACTTTGTTGTTCTTTATGCTGCTGGTATTGTTAATAAGTTCGGACCTGAAAGTGATGGTGGTGTTTCTTGTACCTTTGGGATCAACATTTTACCCGAATCACATAAAACTAAAACATTCGAAATTGATATTTGGATTAATTGGAGGACTTTTGTTGCTATTGTGGTAATCTCTTGTTTAGTGGGGTTATACTTTTTGGTGGAGAAGACCACCGGTTATGGTGGTGGAGAAGACCACCGGTTATGGTGGTGGAGAAGACCACCGGTGATGATGGTGGTGATTGTGGCGGTGGTTATGGTGGTGATTGTGGCGGTGGTTATGGTGGTGATGGTGGTGTAGAAGACCACTGTGTATATATATCTATCTATATATATATATATAATATAAATATATAAAATATAAAATATTTTATTTTTATTTTATTTTAGGAGAAAAAGACAAAATAATGTAAAAAGACGAAAATACCCCTGACTTAACTGAGTTTTTTAACGGAGTTAGTGAGCAGGGACCCATTTCAAAGCAAAATCAGGACACCAGGGACTATTCTTGCAGTTTTTGAAGTTTAGGGACCACTTTCATAGGTTTTGTTAAACACGAGAGACTAAAATTGTAGTTTACTCTATTCTAATTTATTGCCCAATGGAAACTTTCTTTCTCCCTCTACTTTCTTATGTAATATATCAATACTTTTGTTTAGAGTACATTACACTTTTGGTCCCTGTGGTTTTTACTTACTATCAATTCTCATCCCTCTTTTAAAGTAATTACACTTTTTATCATTATGGTTGCCATTTCGTTTCACTTTTCGTCCCTTTGATTGCCATTTTACTTTGAATTTGGTCCATCTTTTTAATTAAAAACTCGGTTAAATAAAAGGCATTTTGGTCTTGTTACTTATTTTAATTTTTTTCACCTTTTCTTTTATTAGATTTCTCTCATTTTCTGTTTGTTTAAACAAACATGTTGCTGCAACCCGACCCACGTCCCCACATTCCGGCAACCCCATCAGCACTCCCCCTCCTGCTCCGGCTATCTTCTCCAGCAACCTAAATATGAACCAAAACCCAGAAACAAAAACATACGAGCACAAATCCCATATGAAATCTGAAATATCAAATTTGAACCCTCAATCTCAAACAAACTAAAACCCAAACAAACCAAACCAAATCACATATTCATATCATAAACCAAAATCTAATACAAACCAACTCGTCAATAAATAGAAATCGGTATTGTAGATTGAAAAAACCCAAACCGAAATCAATCTTAATAAAGCTGAAAAGGACAACCCATAATCTAGTTTACAAGCGCCACGGTTTCGTGGATCTTGATGAATTTCGTGAATGAAAACCCCCCACCATGTGGGTAGCTCTTAGGTTACACCAAAACTCAAACAAACCTGATGTTCAACAGACCTTCACGTTTTGAAACCTTCCACAATGTTCAGTGGATTTGAACCCTAAATATGGGGATGTTCTTCGAGACGAAAAAAACATGGAGGTATTCGTCATTGGAGTTGTCTACGGCAGGATATAAAGCGAGAGAGAGAGAGAGAGAGAGAGAGAGAGAGATGTAACATCTTCTTTCTATAAAACCTGCTATCCAGGAGATATAGGATCTATGTTTTTCAAGAACAGCCTAAAAGTCATATTTGTTTTTGTTTATTTTGGATTTGTAACAGCCGCGATCCACAGGCAGAAAAAAGATCGATGGTGTATGGAGGAAGAATGGCGAGGGACCTGCTGTGATGGTTTGACGAGGGCAAGAATGGTGGTGGAAGGTGAAGAGGAGGGAGGGCGCCGGTGGGGAGGAACTATCTCCGAAGGGTGATTGTCGGAGACGGGATAGGACGACATGGGGAGATGGTCGGAGATGTTGAAGAAGGTTGCATACAGGGCTGGAGGACTGGAGGAAGGCGATGAGATTTCTCTGGAGTTTCTTGAATAACCGTTTAGCTTGAGTAGGTTCCAAACCCTTTAAATAACTTATTTTGTTATATATCAATGACATCTTTTTGGTTTTCCGTCAAGGACATCTTAAATCTCAGGAACGACCCTGTAATAGCTAATCAGAAGCTCTCTAAAAAATATACGAAACTGTAAATTAAAATTGAGATAGACATAGGATAAAACGAAGTATATATAATTTAAGATTATTAATTCAAAATCAAAATGTAGTATAGATTTTTACTTGTATGCAGAAGGATCAAGTGAGTGCACTCATTGGTGATGGGGGAGTTTTGGATTCGAATCTCTGAATGACCCTTCTTTTTAGATATGTGCAGGTTAAGGTTCACGGGGATCACTGCCCACTCTAGAGTAGTCTAGGATTAATTACTTCTTTACTGTTCAATGAATGTGATACATTATTCTTTTTTGGCTTATTTTATAAATAAATTTCTACCCTTTTTAATAACACTTGAATAGTTTCTTTAGATTAATTGGTATGAATTTTTTTTTAAATTTCTACCCTTTTTTATCAATCGTAGAGATGTATTCGTTACAATGTTTGTTGTTATTTCTCGATCTTGAAGTTGATAATTTGAACGTTGTTTGTTCTATTATTTATTTTCTCGGTTATAATATAAGGCTTTGTGTGGTTTTTAGAAAGTCAAAGACTTGTCGGTTAGTTATCAGTTCTACAGATTATTTTGCTATAGTAATAAGACTCGGGACCGTTTACTAACCTCTTATCAACCTCTTAGCCAATAACCACCCCCTCCCCTTTCTTCAGAGTCTGAAGAAATTGTTCTCTCTTATGTTTTCGTTGAGTTAGAACTAGATGGTAGGTTCCTTTACCTCATAAAAGAAATTAAGAATAATATTTTACAGCACATTTGGTAAACAGGGGTATAATCATCATTTATATATACTTGGTCAGCGTTTAATACAAACTATTAGGTAAACAATAATTTCTTTCTGGTCAACACTTATCTGAATCAGATCTGTTATCCAAGTCAGCACTTACCAAAAAAATTTAGTTTTTATAAATTTCAAACATGAAGGTTTAACAACTTGTGTGTCAATATATAGAGGTGCACAAGTAGAGGTACTTAATGTAACACCCTAAAAATATGGGTAAATTAAAACCTGGATAATCGCAAAATACTACAACTTATATAAAAATAAATCACCCAAAAAAAAGAAAAAAAGGGAAAGTTGTACGGCGTTTACAACCTTAAACAAATAAGAGATACATATCGACAACCTACTAATCTAACACAATTCTAATTTAGATCAAGGACGGGTGTCGCTATCTCTTCTCAAAAACAGTGGCGGAACACAACTTTAACCCTAGGGGGCCGAACCTAATCTTTAATACAAATGTTCAATGAGGTTATGTGTCAAAATGCAAAAAAGTTTTTAATTCCTATTTAGTGTAACTAAGGGGCTGTTTGGCAGTTGCTGAATGGTTTAGTGCAGAATGATTAAGTGGTCAGAATAGTTAAGAGGCTTTTATGATATAGTGCAGAATGAAATATGGTTGTTTGGTATTTGTTTAGAATGAAATCAGGGTGCTGGATGGTTAAGGGTGACCCAAGATGCTAAATCATTCAGAGGGTTTTGGAACCATTAAGAGACATATTTTTTTTTGCCAAACAAGATTCACCTCTGAACAATTCAGAGGTTGCCTCTTAATGGAACTATTAAGAGGTAAACAAACAGCCCCTAAGTATTTTTTTTTCTCAATCGATGTAACAAAGTCTCAAAATTTCCTCTTTTATTCCCATATTGACCGGTAGAATGTTGATCTTGTAATATTTGATGACATGAATACCCATTTACGAAAGGGTTACGGAGAAGTTGGCGATAAATGTAACACCCTAAAAATTAGGGAAAATTTAAACCTGAATATTTGCGGAAAATAATCAAACTAACATAAATAAAGCACCCAAAGAAGGGAATTAGTTTGGCGTTTACATAACAAGTTAATAAGGAGATACAACTCAAAAACCTACTAATCTAAACTACAATGGCTTAGATTATAGACGGGTGTTGCTATCTTACTTCCAAAAGAATGTCGGCTAAAACAAAAAATGTACGCTTCTAAATGCTCCACCAAAAATGCTATTTACTCTTCTCGACTCTTCGCTCAAACCCGAGAAGTCCCACCGCTAGAATGACCTGATATACATGTTATTTTAAGAAAAAGTGTTAGGCTAAAGCCTAGTGAGAACAAACAGCTATAGTTGATGATAATAGAAATAAAATCTTTGGAATGTAATGCGGAAAAACCATAATATTAACCTTGGGTAGAAAACCAACATTTACACAATACCTCATGTGTTGACGGGGAAGACCCGTTTACCATAATCAGTGACGAAACACAAAAGTAAGTCACATGACATATTAGTAAAATCAAACACATACAACATAACAAATGTATATCAAGCTCAACTCCTCTAAGTCTATTGCTTGTGGATTCCCAATTTCAACCCCTCTAGGTCCACACATTGAGATACCCAAATCCAAGAAAACAAACAAGCACATTGGAATTACACCTTACTGCCCATGGGACAATGCCCGACCATATGTGTCCACATCTTACTTACCATGAGACCCGATGCCTATTCCGTGCTATAATGAGGAAAACTATCATCCCATCATTGAACATAAAGACTCAAGTGCCTATGGATCCATTACACTAAAAACAGGTAAATTACCAAGCTCACAACGTATAAATCACTATCTCAAATATGATAGGCAAGTGTAGCATTAATACATACCAATGGGTAAGTTTTCTCATCATAATACTTTGACTCTAAAATTTAATATTTAGCTATAAAAATCCCATAATTCACAAAATGCCATTTTAATCATTATTTCAACATGGGAAACCATTATCCATAAAATTCTCATCAAACTCATTAAGTATTTTAAAACCCTAGATTTTGACCCAAAATTATCAAACTCATAAAAATAAGGGAAATGAAATCCCACATACTTAGAACCCACAAACAACCATTAGATACCATGTATTCATCATTACAAACAATTTCATCCAAGCAAAACCCTAAAATATCTAAAAACAAGTTTTAGGTTAAAAGTTCATCAAACCAATAATTTATAATAGAGGAGATGTTTAGAAGGTTAGAATACAAAGGTTTTAACATGTATAAAGTTTAAAATGTGGATGAAATCACCTTAATAGGTTTCGTAAAAAACCTAGCTAGTTGAGGAAACTCTAGAGAGATGGAGAGGTGCACTTAAAGCTTCACTTGAGGGATTACACACCTAGAAATGGACATTCAATGCTCAAGATCTTACGCTAAAGTGTCATAAATGAAGTGAGATGAAGAGGTTGGAGAGACTTACCAAACTAGAGAAAAATCGCACCCAAAGCTGCTCCAAATGAAGTTTTCTGTCAAAATCCTGACTTTAGGTGGGTTTTATACCCTGACAGCCCTCAGCAAAAGTGACAGGCGATAGTTACCTTTGTCACTATCGCGGGCATACTCGCCCAAAATGTATCGCGAGTTGGGGGGCCGCCAACGATTGTGCCCAGCAAAAGTGACAAAGTGTCACAATCGCTTGAAAGTGTACCGAAAGTCCACTTGCCATTCTCTCTCTCCCGAACTGTTATGGCTTTGATCTGGATGAAAGATATCTCATTCCTTACTAGAACCTATAATTTCTATATGAATAAAATACAATTAAGGTACCACAAATACTTATCAAAAATTCGGGTGTTACAATAAACTTGACATCCCACATCATCAAAGGTACAAAATCAACAAGTTACCCGTCAAAAGTGTGTAAAAATAGGTCTTTTAATGTCGTTACATTAATTGAGAAAAACATATTCATTACACTAAATAGAAAATAAGGCGGACTTTATTATATCTTGATGTATTTTCTCCATTTGTAAGAGCATAAAAGATACAATATCCAAAATTATAACATATAAGAAATCAAACAAAACAAAAAATACAAAAACTTCAAACATGATTTATAAAAGTGAAACTCGTCGAACTTTTGCAGCTTTGAAGTCTTGCGTTATTAGAAATTTTGTAATTAAAAGTGTTGGAATTCGATCAAAAATTGTAACCTCGTAAAACGCAGCGGAATATTAAGTTTGATTACAAATCACAAAACTTTTCGAGATCGAAATCCAATCAGATCCAATGACTTATAAAACTAATTTAATAAACACACTCCATAGGGTGTTTAGGGATGTACCTTTGAGATATATTGTGGTTGAACGATCGGGGCACTTTAAAAACCAACAAAGGTTTCCTCTAACGGTATCTACGCACGAACACGCAAATTCCATCAAGTGCTAGCTCAAATATCCCTAATGCTAATATGTGTATATGTCAGATCCAGAGGATTCAATCAGTGTATCAAAATAACTGACTTGACACCCTAATTATATAGTCAGTAAATAGGATTTATGTTTATCTATATTTATTTGAATTCAAATCATTTGAATTTGAATAATTATATTTATCTAAACAAATAGTAATTATTCATATTTACAGATAAAACCTTGTACTTATCATAATTACAGTATTTACACATATTATATAATAATTCTTCAAGAATAATTATTTAATTGTCAAACATGACTTTAACGAATTTCGTTCTAATGGAAGCAAACGTATTCTATTGTGTGCGACCATTTAGGTTTACATACTCATTGATAGTATTCCTGTGTGTCGTGGGCATATAATAACCTTCAGTCTCCCACTTGCACACGATACACAGTAACACAGACGGTGGTATGCGTCTAGCAACACGTCACCGCCTCTAAAGCTATGTAAATGTGCTTTTCCTTAGCTTTCTGATTGGTCTAAGTCAATCATATGATAGAACCATTCATCATCCTTTTGCTTCACGATATTTTGTTTTGAACTCTAAGGCATAGATGTATCTCATCCTTTCAGTTCAAAAATTGTGTTTCTCCATCCTAACACATCTTGATTATACAAGTACTATTAGTTCAACTAATCCACTTGTTCATGGCCATGAAAATCAAAGTATGTCATCGAGGGGCCCAAAAATATCTCTCTCATCTAGGAGCAAATCCCATATTGCATATACACGACTAACTACACAGTTAATGTTATACCTAATATAGCCCTTATGATTACTCAGTTAAGGGTAACATTAGACTATACTAAAGTATAACACTCCTTGTGCATTAGATCCCAATGCACATCTCAGGTCCGAGGATAAAGAGTGTCTTACCATTTCAGGACTCACCTTATGATGCCGATCTATGAGATGATCCTGACTGTGGGTCTCATCCAACGCCTTGTGCACCGACAAACACATGTGAAACTGGTTGCAGCCAGTGCACCTCCAACTTGGACCATGACCAGACTTCACAATGATCTTAATTTATTACCAGTCCCCTAGTAATAACCGATCAAGGACAATTTAAAATAATATGATCATCATATTTATTTAAGGATACTTAAACATGCAAAAAGAACTCAAAAATGTTTGATGAAAATACTCATATCCAATATGCCATAACAGATAAAACAAAACTGTTTAAATGTTCAAAATAAAATGTTACTAAAATTTATAGATCAGAATAAATTATTATAAAACTTCAAGCCTATTGAATTGATGTGAGCATCATGCTTGCTTTGACTCAATGGCTTGGTAAGAGGATTTGCTGGATTATCTTTTGATCGAACTTTGCACATCTTTATATCACCTCTATCAATAATCTCTCGAATTAGGTGATATCGTCTCATGATATGCTTGGAGCACTAATGTGACCTTGGCTCTTTTGTCTGAGCAATGGCACCCTCATTTTCGCAATAGATCTCGATAGGGTCACATATGCTAGGGACCACTCCCAGATATGTGATGAATTTCTTCATCCAAACAGCTTCCTTTGCAGCATCCGACGTTGCAATGTACTCCGATTCTGTAGTTGAATCCTCTACTGTGCTTTGTTTGTAGCTCTTCCAGCTCACAGCACCCCCGTTTAACACAAAAATGTATCCCGACTGATTTATAGTCATCTCGGTCGGTTTGGAAACTAACATCTGTGTATCCTTGAATACATAGATCTCTTTCCTAACCATCGTACAGTAAGAACATATCTTTAGTTCTTCTCAGATACTTCAGAATGTTCTTCACTGCTACCCAGTGAGTATCACCTGGGTTTGACTGATATCTGCTCATCATGCTTAGGGCATACGAGACATCCGATCTAGTACATAACATGGCATACATAATCGAACCGATGGCCGAAGCATAGGGAACACCCTCCATGCGGTTCATGTCCTCTTTAGAGCTAGGACTCTTAGTTTTGCTCAAATTAGTCTATGTACCATTGGCAAGTTTCCTCTCTTGGAACCCTCCATCTTGAAGCGTCTCAAGATATTGTCAATATATGTACTCTGGCTTAATCCAATTAAGCACTTCAATCTATCATGATAGATCTTTATACCAAGGATATAAGCTGCTTCTCCTAGATCCTTCATCGCGAAACACTTTCTTAACCAGGATTTTACACCTTCAAGGGTAGGGATGTCATTTCCGATGATCAATATATCATCAACATATAGGATCAAGAATACCATTATGCTCCCACCGACCTTCTGGTATACACAAGTTTCATCTTCGTTCTTTAAGATCCATATTTTTTGATTTTCTCATCAAAATGAAGATTCCAACTACGAGATGCTTGCTTCAGTCCATAAATGGACCTTTGCGATTTGCATACCTTTTCAGGAATTTTTGGATGTATAAAACCTTCTGGTTGTATGTAACACCCCGAAAATTCTAAATTCACTTATCAATTTAATATTCTGAGAAGATACGTTTTAAGATTTCCAAATTGCACGAAAGGACCCTTTGGACACAAAGCATCGAGTTGGGCTCGACGGGAAAAGAGATGGCCGAAGATCAGGCTCGGTACAAGGGTCACGACTATGCCCGACTATTGTGACAGAGTCACTCTCGCCAGGGCACTGTCGCCCATAATGTACCAAAGGTGGGGGAGGACCAGTGACTATGCGACGCAATTGTGACATGGTCACTCTCGCGGTGGCAATGTCGCGCGGGTTGTACCGTGTAGTGGGAAACGCGGGGGCTATGCCTCGCGACTATGCCATTGGGCATAGTCGCACGTCACTGTCACCGGAGAGCTATTTTGGTATAAATACAGGGTTTTCGGGTTTGCAGCTCATTTTTGGTGTTGGAAGACTTTTGGGGCCGATTTTCCTCTCCTCTCAAGGTAGGGTTTCAACCTTCATAACTCCCTTCCATAAATTTTGGTAGTTGGGTGTATTTATGAACATTTGTTGTGGATTTTAGGGTCACAATCTCATTAAGTGCAAGGTTTTCTACCTCTCATCCAAGAATCAACTTCATCCTTATCATTCTAGGGTTTGTGATTCTATAAACCCTCTAAGGTGAGTTTACCTCCTACTCTCAATCTACATACTTGTTTATAATGGATACTTAATCTCTTAATAATCTTCTTTCTTCTTGTTTCATGAATCATACATTTTGACCTAGAAATGGGTATTAATGGATTTCTAGGGTTTGATGGATAAAATGGTTTTGAAAGGATGAAATGTATGGTACTCCTTGGTTTTATTAGGATTACCATACATGTATAACACCTTTGTCAAGGAAACATGATTTTAACCATTTTAGGTTAAAATCTAAAGTTGAAGTATTTGGGGATTTTAGTGTGGTAAAACATAAAAAGGGGATTTTAGGTTGGAATAAATCAAAATCTTACTTTTGAAATCATGGAGCCTCTCAATCTATTATTAAGACTTCATGAAGGTGTTTTCTAAAATAGAGAAGTATTCCTTTATTATTATTGTTATAAAGTTTAATCATGTGATGGTATTATTGATGGCTTATGTGCTAGTCATGGTCTATTTAGTTTGAGTGTAATGGATCCATAGACACTAGAGTTGTCATACACGATGTGGGACACTAGTTTTCCACATCGTAGCACAGAATAGGCATCGGGATTCATGATAAATAAGATGTGAGCCTATATGGTCGGACATCGTCTCATGAGCAATAAGGTGTAATTCTAATGTGCTTGTTTGTTTTGTGGATTTGGGTGACCCAATGTATAGACCTAGAGGGGTTGAAATTGGGGACTCATAAGCATTAGACTCTTCGGGGTTGGGCTTGTCTCCATACTTATTATTATGTGATTGATGTTACTAATGGGCATGTAGCTACTTTGTTTTATGTCACTGCTTTTGGCTAACGGGCTTTCCCCGTCAACACTTGAGGTATTGTGAATCTAATGGTTTCCACCTAAGGGTTTCTCCATGTTCTTGTATTGTTACCTCAGTTCCATTCTATTATTATCTTATATGCTCTTACTCTCATTCGAGTATATTCTAACACTTCTTCTCCTTGGGTGTGTTGATCAGGACTTTCAAGTGGTGGGACTCCTCGGGTTTGAGCGAAGAGTCGTGATGGGTGATAGCATTTTTGGAAGTAGATAGGGGCGTACATGTTAGACTTTGGAATGATTTTTGGTAGCGATTAGACAACACCCGAATATAATCTAAGACTTGCTAGTTTAGATTATTAGGTTGTTGGGTTTTGATTCGCTCATTTCTTTGTAATGTAACGCCATACTATTATTCCCCTTTTGTTGGGTGATTTGTCTATGTTAGCCCGTATATTTTCCGTATTTCTACAAGTTTTAATTTTATCCGATTTTTAGGGTGTTACAAGTTGGTATCAGAGCAATAGTTTAAGTGAACTAGGTGTGTCGTTAAGATGCCTAGACTTAGACTGGAACGATTAAGTAATGATTGGTGAGCTTTGGGTAGAACTCCTAAGATAGGATGGTATTAGAGTCGACAGAAGTACATAAGTTGAAAGTTGTGACTATAGTAACGAGAATTCTTATGTGAAGTGTATTCATAATTTCAATTAGCTACTGCTATTATGAATATGTTATTACGTGAGTATGCTTAGATTACTATTGTTATGATGATTGATGCATGCATCAGTACATTTCTTGCGTTTAAATTCTTATAGCCTATTTCTCACCCCATTCTAGAATGTGTGGCAGACTTCAATGGTTAACACTCGCAATAGGCCAAATGGCCATGATGCCACGGCATCTAACACAGATCAACCAAGAGTGACGATGATAACAAGACCTCCGCCGGTTAACACTGCTTTGGGAGGGGGAACTGAGCATATCCCCCACCATGATCTGGAAACGTCTGACCCGGTTATGGAAGAAGTAACAGCCGAGACGAGAATGATGGATCAGATGATGAAAGCTATGAATAAGGTCATGGCCCAGCAGCAAGAGCAGTTTCTGAAACTTATGGAAGACAGAGATACGAACAACCGTAGGCATGAAACGGTTGCCGAAAATGTCATAGTGGTTGGGTATGGGGGTACCGAGAATGAAAACCCTACAGATGGTTGGGGACAACAGAAACCGGGCAAACGGGAAAGGTTCGTTCGTTTAAGACCTTTCTGAGTTGCAGACCACCCGAATTCAAAGGTACGGATGATCCGGTTGTCTGTATGAACTGGATCTGAGAGATGGAGCAAGCATTCTGAACTAATGAATGTGGAGAGGGCAAAAAGGCGAAGTTTGGTTCTCAATTGCTTAGAGGGGCAACCCTCACTTGGTGGAATGTCTACTACAGTTCTCTAAAGACCGCAGTGTTGGCTAAACTGAGCTGGTCAACCTTCAAGAAGAAGGTATTGGAGGAATATTACAACGAGAGGGCGATGGACCGAATTGAGGAAGAATTTCAGAACTTGAAAAAGAGAAATCTGCCAGTGAAGGAGTACAACCGACTGTTCATGGATAAGTTAAGGTTGTGGGACATCTGCTCCCGATGGAGAAGGAAAAGATTAAGGCATATATCAAGGGCCTTCCATCGAACATGATGACCATGGTCCGAGTGTCCAAGGCCGCTACCCTTCGTGAGGCGGTGGAGGAAGCTCAACTTGTGGAAGATGCCTATAGTCGCGGCAAGGAAGAAAGTGTTAGAGTGCCAGAGAAGAGGAGATGGGAGGGGAGTTCCGTGCCCTCCAAGAGGCCGCGGCCATTCAACAACAATTATCGGGGATCTGATCCCAAGAGGGAGGCTAGGTGGTGTTCTAAGTGTCGGAGAAAACACTTCGGCCCATGCAACTTTGTTCCCGGAAATTGCTACAAGTGCGGCAAGACCGGGAATTCTTTCAAGGATTGTCTAGTCAGGGGACCAATGTGTTTCGAGTGCAAGGAACCGGGCCACATTAGAAGGGACTGCCCAAAGTTGAAAGTGGGAGGAAGCGGGGGACAGGAGGTGGAACCTCCGAGGGCAACGGGAAGAGCTTTCTAGATGTCAACCGATGAGGCAAAGGCTTCGACAGATGTAGTGTTGGGTACGTTTCTTCTAAACTCCGTACATATGCGTGTGTTGTTTGATTCAGGTGCAAGTTTTTCGTTTGTGTCGATCTCCTTTTGCCAAAAGTTGTCTATGCCCACTAGTAGTCTTGAGGAAGCTATAGTGGTAGAAATAGCCGACGATGGCCAAGTAGTAGTTCAAGATGTATTTCGGGGTTGTGTGTTGGAAATCGAAGGAAGGAAATTCTCGATCGACTTGATGCCAATGGTGATTGGGGGTTTGATGTGGTAGTTGGAATGGATTGGCTAACCGCGAATCAAGCCGAAATCTTATGCGCAAAGAAATTGATTCGCATACCTTTTCCGGACGGGAGTTGTATGGTAATCTATGGCGAGCGAAGGAAAGGAGACGTAGCAATCATCTCCACGTTGAAGGCATGAAAATGTTTAGTCAAGGGGTATACGTCCTTCTTGGCGTACGTAATCGATGCGAAGTTGGAAAAGAAGAAACTCGAAGACGTGAAGGTGGTACGCGAGGTGAGTATTAGGTCTCAAATTCATGTTTGAATTAACGTTTTGTATTGAAGTTTTCATCACAAAAATGGTGGGCTTGAGCAAAAAATTTGCATTCATACTTTTCATTTTAGAAATTGGGATTTAAATAGCATTATTTCAGTTTACCGTTTTATATAAATAATGAAAACTCTTGAACTCACTACGTGTTAAGCCTAACTCTTTTTATTTATTGGCCTATGCATCAGGTCCTTGTTGGGGAATGGTACTAGTGACACTATGAAGAATCAAACGCTAGTTATAGGCACAAGCAACAATTAGCAAATTGGAGACGTCTTCCGTATTTGGAGATAGCGACCGTTGTTAGAGTTTAGTAACACTCGTCTTTAATTTAGACTATATGTAAGGTCTGAGTTCTTTATTGTTGATGTTAAATCTTAGATTGCATTATAGATAATCAAGTGTTGACTTTTAGAAGGGAATTATTCCTTATTTGATGTATTATCGAAAATTTAAAATTAGTTGTTATTTTCAGATTTGAGGGTGTTACAGGTAAACCTCCTCACACAACTCCATCATCTACTCATGTTTATTCTTGCGGGAATCTTCTCGTTGGAGCACATCCTCGAGTCGACTGTCTAATTATTGATACCACAAAAAAACAAGCAACATTCGAATTTTTAATAAGAACTATAAACGAAATAGATAAACATCAAAGGAGAAGTAGGTACACACCAGAGCATCAAAAGATGATGCATCACTCGGGTTTCATGTGTGGGTGTCCTAGTAAAGACCAAACTGGGATTATTGTTGTTCCCAAAACCGAATAGTTGGCCTTTCTTGCTTCCCCCGATCGCCTGTGGTGCCACATAGTTGTATCAACTAGTGAATATGTGGTGGCATCATCGTCGTACTTTATGGTGAAACTGGTTGAATAGTCACCACGTGTTTAAAAAAATATTATAATTCAAATTTGTCAACATAACCGTTGTAAATAAGACGTTCCAAATAAAACAGTTCTAACGTTTCACAACAAATGACAACTCAAACTAGATAAAGGTATATACGAACATTATGACTAAAATAGTTTTAATGGATGCCCAACAAACGACAACCCAAACTAATATGGATATATATATATATATATATATATATAGCCATAGGTTCAAATGAGAAATGCTAAGTGTGTGAAAAATAGAGAAGTAATCCTAGCCATTCATACGGTGAAGATCGAATTTGACTGGTCAAGAATTGCGGCTTTGACTGGTCAAAAGTTGCGGCTATTCCAAAAATAGAAGGACAGTTTCGTAACTTTTACAAATACGCGAGACGAGTTTATATGTGAACCTGTGTGATTACTATATGTTCATATGTGAACCCGTGTAATTCACATATGAACTCTTTTTAACTGATTCACATATGATCATTTGTGATTCATATATGAACAAATTAACTGATTCACATATGAACTAATTAACTTTAGGTTCATATGTGAATCAATTGAACTAATTAACAAATTCACATATAAATCTTTGTTATTCACATATGAACTAATTAACTGATTCTCATATGAACTAATTAACGGATTCACATACAAACATATAGTTCATATGTGAATCACACAGGTTCACATATGAACTCGTTCCCGCATATTTTACGAAACTACCCCTTTATCTTCTACAGACCACGCGAGGAATTATCCGGTGCTTCATAGTCAAAGCCGCAAATGTTGACCAGATGGAAGGCTAGGATCATTTCTCTATTTCTTACACACTTAGCATTTCTCATTTGAACTTCTCCCTACATATATACACACACTAACCTTTAAACTAAATCAATCACAACAAATGGCAATCCAAACTAGATATATATATTTATATACATATAGTAACATTTTAACTTAAACAATCCTAATATTTGCCCAACAAATGATAAACCAAACTAGATAGATGTTTGAGATTGAAATTAAACAACCTGGTTTGCTTTATCCCTTTTGGATACGGCCCTCCAATGGGGATTGCTCCAACGATCAATCATCTCACCCAGAGACACGAAGAAAGCCAAGTCGGGGGAGTCCTTCAACAAATTCATATCCTTAGTTGGAATGTCTTCTTCATAGGCAAGAGATTGGCATGCGGCCCTTTTGCCTGGTTTTCTCCTAACGCCACTCATATTGTCATTGTAGTTGTTCTTACTTTTGGTCTCCCATATCTACAACATCTGGATGTCTAATGTCGAATCCCAATAATATAACCCATGTACGTAAAATTGTTAGTTGAGATTTAAGTTCAAAACTATAACAAGTTAAATACATACTACAAAATGCTCCCACATTCGGGCCCTAACATCCCAAGGGATCCCTGTCCAAGTGCATCATGACCCATCACTCATGGACTGGTTTATCTGGCTCAAATGGCGGAAAACATGGGGGTTGTTAAAGTTAAATAATGAATTGAATGAGTATCGATACCCCAAAACAATTAATTTGATCAATTAGCTAATACAACAGTTACTCTTAAAGGTTTACCCCAAT
Organism: Saussurea involucrata; assembly: GCA_033807775.1. Taxonomy (NCBI): domain Eukaryota; kingdom Viridiplantae; phylum Streptophyta; class Magnoliopsida; order Asterales; family Asteraceae; genus Saussurea; species Saussurea involucrata. Next base: position 55,804,597 of record CM066317.1, read on the forward strand.
CTTTGTCATTTACGCCGGTTCTGTATTGGTGATGCCACAAACATTTTCAGACTCAAGTTTCACTAGTTGTACCGAAGCACTACTAGAGGCTATTGTACCTCGGTTGCTAGGATTAGAAACTACCCCTTCCCTTGTCCATGCCAAGTGTGCGACATTTTAGCAAGTCTACAAAACAATAATAGAAAACATTCAACAATAATGTAAAATATAAAAAAATCTAACTACTTCATCACTAAAAACTGGATTTATTAGACCATCCTTATTTAATCGTTTATGCATTCATCCCCTGTCGGAATTGTCACTAAAAACTGGATTTATTTGTTAAAGTATGTCTCATATTGAATTGGTTATGAGATTTGTGAAGTATATTGAACTTGATTTTTATGAACGCCATTCGGGTAAAGTGGCATATATTTAGTTTTCATTGTTTTTAGAATAACCCAATTAATGAGCACATTAGTTGGGATGTCTTCTATGGAGGCTTTGTAGTCATGACGTACTGCAGGTGAACTCGGTCCACCATGGTTTTCGTGAACCCGACCCTAGGGACTAGGCCGACTTTGTTGGCTCGAGGGAAAATGGATCGATCCTAGAATATTTACGCATACAACATGTGACCGTGGTTAAATTTACGGGGGACTCGGGTGTGTGTGGCCCGCACACCGACCCAATAGCTCATGTGGTTTGGCCACTCCACGAACACTCGAACAGGTTTTGACGGACTTGTTTATATTATGTTTTAACTATAAATTGTGAATCTTTCTTGAGAGCTAAATGTTATTGTACATCTCTTTTGAGTTAAATGAACTCCGAGCTTGAGTTTCATGAATTTTCTTCAATTGAATTTTAAATCTTCCGCTTTGTTATCGATGTATTTACTATTATTTCAAAATTATATTTTATAATCCATTCATGAGTCCTGTGATCGACCATATTTCTTCTTTTTTGACACAGAAGATTCCAAGTGACACTCATAGGGACGACACTTGAGATCGAGTGTGCAACTTTTGGAGTCTTTAGACTCGTCTAAAAATGTTAATGTTCTAGGTTTATAAGAACTTTTTGAGATGTAATATTTTGGATTGTAAAACATGTTTTAGAATTTGTAATCTATCTTTAGAGTTTATTAGTAGCTCTGTATTTTTTTTGTTTTTTTTGTTAAGTCCCGTTAGCGATATCGCCCGTTCCGGACCACGTGTGACTTACTATGTGTTTGTGTGCATGTATGTACTGCATAGATTCATATAGTGTGTATTGGATTCGATAAGACAACTAAGGTGCTTTTTGTTTACCTCTTAAAAGTTCCATTAAGAGGCAATCTATGAATCACTAAGAAAAAGTCTGCCTCTTAACGGTTCTACAACCCTCTGAATTATTTTGTATCTTGGGCCTTCCTTAACCATTCAGTGCCCTAATTTCATTCTGAAGAATTACCAAACAACTATATTCATTTTGCACAATATCATTTTGACCACTTAATCATTCTGCACCAAACCATTCAGCAACTGCCAAACAGCCCCTAAGACCACTATACATCAAAACGAACCACTAAACCGCCATTATATCCCAATATGACCTTTTATGACTTATTAAGGCCCAATCACGCCATACATGACTTATTATGTGTTTGTGTGGATGTATGTACTGCATAAATGCATGTGATGTGTATTGGGCCGATAAGACAACTAAGACCCACTGTACCTCAATATGAACCATTAAACCACCATTATAGCTCGATAAAACCTTTTAGGACTTATTAATAACAAAATACGTTTCTTATTATGCGTTTATGTGCACATATGTACTACATAGATGCATATTGTGTGTATTAGGCTCGATAAGACAACGAGGATTCACTATACCCCAATACAAACCATTAAATCACCATTATAGCCTAATATCACCATACGTGACTTATTATGAGTTTGTGAGCACATATGTATTGCATAGATGCATGTGATGTGTATTGGACTCGATAAGTCAAGTAAGACCTATTAATACGCCAATGCGAACCACTAAACCACAATTATAGCCCACTAAAGCCTAACAAGACAAATTATTAGTTATTTAAAGCTCACTATATGTATCGAGCTCATTTATATATATATATATATTTATATATATATATATGTGTGTGTGTGTTTTTTTTTAATATAAAGTATCTGTATGTCATGATATACGTATGTGGTATATACACGAAATATGTTAAGAAAACAAGAATAAGAATTTACGGAGAGGAAACGTGAAAAAAAATACACAAAATGCAATTTTTAATAAAAGTTTGCCGTAAATCCACCACAAAATTCTAAAAAAATAATAAAAAAATCAATCGATTAACTTTCCGGCGGACACGTCTATCTATCGAAAATTCGCTTGAAAGTTTATGTGTTAATTTATTTTTATTTTCTTTTAAATTAAAAACAATAATGTTTATTTTTCTGACGGATTTCCGACAGATAGGAGTGTCCGTTGGATATCGACCGAAAAGTTTTAAAAATTGTTTTTTAATAATTTAATCTATATATATATATCTTTTTATATATATATAGAGAGAGAGGCGGGTTCAAACGAGAAGCGTAACAATTTAAGAAAACACGAGGAGCACCGCCCATGTAATGAATCACATGTGATTCACGTACAAAATCACATGTGATTCACACCTGATCGGGGGGCTTTCGCCCATGTAGTGGATCACATGTGATTCACGCCTAAAATCACATGTGATCCGGGCGACTTCCACGCAACTTCCACGCGACTCGCGAACCAGGTCGCCCGCTACCCGATTTTTTCGGGAGCAGTGGATCACATGTGATCCAGTACATGGAAGACGTTCATCGCGTTTATCGTAAATAGATACGCTACTCGTTTGAACCTTCCTATATATATATATATATATATATATATATATATATATATAAAGCAGAATACTTGATTGCTTACGTGGCATCACTGAATCGCTAGAATCTATTCTTTGTTCTTTCTCCTTAATTAATGCTCTATTTTCTTTTCTTTTTCTTCCATCTCGCTCTTCTTTCATTCATAATTACTTTTACATTTTAGAGTAAATTACATTTTCGGTCCTGTGGTATGCACGTATTACGGATCAGGTCCCTAAAACGCAGAAATTACACGGAACGTCCCTGTGGTATGCCAAAACGCACGCAGGGGTATTTTGGTATTTTTACTCTCTCTTTCGTCCTTTTCCTAATAAGAAATAAGAAATAAAAAATAGATATATTAATAAAGAAAGTGGACCCCACCCTTAACACCCCCTTACCCTTCCCCCCTCCTTTCTTCTTCCTCATGAGGTGACTGCAACTTTTACCCTCCCCCCTTCCATGCTCATATATGTATGTGTATATATATATATATATATATATATATATATATATATATAGGCCGTTTCATGTGAAAACCTATGTTATTTTGAAAACTGTGAAACCCTCCTATCTACCTTAGATGTAATGAATCAATGCTGTAGATCATTTCAGTCTATTTATGTTAAGATTCTAATTTTTTTACTAATAAAAAAATAAAAAAATGAAACGAAAGGGTAAGTTGGACATTTCATGATTTATTTGAAAAAAGGAAAGGGAATCAAATCCCTATTTTAAAGGCCACGTGGTATCACCACACTTTCAAGTAGATTTCAAAAAACTTCCACTGCAATCTCTTCCCACGAAACCAGAAAACAAAAAATTAACCAAACCCATAAAGCATATCTAAAATTCAAGCTTAAAAAATAATAATTGAAGAACAAAATCAACACAATCCGTTCATCTCCGTTCATCGCCGGTTCATGTGAAAACCTCTGTTCCAACGACGATTCACCAAACCCAGAAGATTGTTCCAGTCACCGGTCATCGTCGGTTTCATCTCCGTTCATCGCCGTGTCATCTCGGTTTCATCTCCATTCATCGACGTGTCATCTCGGTGGTGCAAGGAGTTTGTGGGTTGTCGGTGGGTTGTGGGCTGCAGGCCCTGTCGGCTAAGGTTTAGTACAGTTGCAGGTGGCGTTCGAACTGTTACTATTTGCAGGGTTTTGTTCGTGGGAAGACGGTGGGTAGTGGGTTGCAGGTTTCTGTCGTCTTAAAGAGTTGGGAACATCGTGTGTTTCCACTCTTTCACGACGGCCTTTTGGGAGGGAGAGAGTGGTGGAGAGGAGGAGGAGGGAGCGGCGAGGGAGGTGGAGGTTGGTGAGATGGGTGGTGGGAGGTGGAGGTTGGTGAGATGGGTGGTGGGAGGTGGAGGATGTGGATGGAATGTGGCGGTGGTTGTGTAGCAGCAGTCGTTGTGTAGCAGCAGTACATGACGGAAGGGGGAAGGGGGGAAAGGGTGTTGATGATGTTGGGATTTATTATCATAATTTCCAAAAATAATAATTATCATAATTTCCATAATTAACGATCGGATTACATATTGACGAAACTGCTCTCTAATAAATAATTAAGAAAAATTCTGATTGGTCGAAGCAGGTTTTCAAAGTTTTCAAAGTTAGGGTGGTTTTCATAATATCTCTCCCCTATATATATATATATCTATATATATAAATAACATATGACAATATCATCAATCTATAACCTCTTTTTTTCATTGTTACCACCCTTTCACACACACACACACACACACACACACACACACACACACACTTATATATATATATATATATATATATATATATTTTTTTTTTTTCGGCGAGATTTACCCTTATCGTTTTCGTGTAAGAGAGAGAAAGTGAAAGAGGTGGTGGTCGGAGTTTGAGGGGAGGAGGGGGTGGGTTGGAGGGGATGACCTTGAAGATGGCTGATGGGTCTCGACAGGTGCAATACGAGGAAGAAGAAGGTGTGTGGGGGTGGGGGGTTGAGGAGTTTCATTGATTTTATTTGTTTTTTTAATTTTTTTATTAGGATAAAGACAAAAGTAGGCGTAAAAAGACCAAAATACCCCTTGAGTTAACTGGGTTAACGGATTATGTTAGACGGAGGGACCCTCTGCGTGCGTTTTGGCATACCACATGGACGCTCAGTGTAATTTCTGCGTTTTAGGGACCTGATCCGTAATACGTGCATACAGTATATGTAATTTAATATTTGTTTGATATTGCCAATAGATATTACAATTTGGGTGATTTCTCTTTCGCTTGATTATCATGAGTTTAGTGCTTCATTTGTTGTTCAATCTTCAATTTATGTAATGACAACAAAACCTAAGTTTGTTTCTTGCATTTTTTCCCAGAGTTTTGAAAGAGAAGCATTAAGAATAAATAGGGAGATTGAGGCAAGGTTTTGCTTATTTATTTCAGTTATTATATATATACAGAGTATATATATGTAATTTAATATTTGTATTAAATTCATACAATCATTTGATATTGCAAGTAAATATTACAATTTGGGTGATCTGTCTTTTGAATGATTATCATGATAATAGGGTTTCATTTATATAATGTAATGCATGAGTACCTAAATGTGTTTCTAAAGATACCATGAATATATATTTTCTTTCAAGGTATCTCTTTTGGCTAAAATATTGTATTAAACATAATTATCTTGGTTGGGGCCGGTGTTGCGTAAGTACCATTGGAAGGTAATGGTTTTTTTTGAACGAGAATGATCTGATATCACATCGCAATATCTAATTAGATTTATGTTATGTGGAAACTCTTTCTTGGGACTATTTTGATTAAAAACACAAAGATTTTTCCAGTTAACCAAACCTATCGAAGTTTCAATTTTCAATGCTTGTTGGTTGTTCAAATCACCATTTTATATCCATCAATTGTCTATTTGCAATAGTCATTCAAGTTGAAAGCGTAAAGCTCTTTCTCTTCTAACCGATTAAGGAAGGGGAAATGCGATGAGCTGAAAAGTAGACTACTATTGACTTGCTAACTATTTTTTAGGTGTTCATTTATGCTATCAATTTATGATGGATGTTTGAAATTTCCCACAAGAGTTAAGAGTCTGGTTCGTAGTTCGTGTGGTTATTTAACCTTAGCAGGAGTTTTTCTCATTCCCACAGCGTAGCTGAACCCGAGATTGGATATTGTTAGGATTGTAGTAGGAATCAATCTATGAGCAATCGAGAGAGAGAGAGAGAGATATGGCTGAAACGAGAGCAACTTTTCATATATTGAACACGATTACAATAAGACTGATTAACCTAATTATGAAAGAAAGAGATCTATTTATACAGCCTAAGTTACAATAATTACAGACTAGCCCTTGTACTATGCATATATACAAATATAACTCTAACACCCCCCCTCAAACTCAAGTAGGGGAAGAATGAGCCAAGTTGAGTTTGGAAACAAGGGCCCGAAAATGCCCCGAAAGATGAGCTTTGGTGAAGATGTCTGCGGTCTGATCAATGGTAGAGATTGGGAGAAGTCGAACGGTCTTGCGAAGAACATGTTGTCGGGTGAAATGACAGTCAATCTCGATGTGCTTTGTGCGCTCATGAAAGACATCATTGTGAGCAATCTGAATAGCACTGTTGTTATCACACCACAATGGTGTTGGGGAAAATTGATGAACACCCATATCAGATAATAACCAGCATAGCCATACAAGTTCTTGTGTAGTGTCAGCCAAGGCTCGATATTCAGCTTCAGTACTAGATCGAGCTGTTAAAGATTGTTTCTTGCCGCGCCAGGAAATAAGAGAGTCTCCAAGAAAGAAACAATATCCGGTGGTAGAACGACGATCAGTTATGTCTCCATCCCAGTCAGCATCGGAAAAGGCACGAAGAGTTAAAGACGATGTGGACGAGAAGTGAAGTCCATGAAACATAGTCCCTTTAAGGTATCGAAGGATACGAAGAGCTGCGGCATAGTGATCGGAGCACGGGGCAGCCATGAATTGGCTGACTATATGAACTGCATATGCAAGATCCGGGCGAGTAACAGTCAGATAGACCAGAGAACCAACTAGTTGACGATACCGTGAAGGGTCCCGCAGCGGGGTTCCAGCATTGGGAGGAAGGTGCATATTTTGCTCAATGGGTGTAGATGCAACTTTGTTGTCCGTGATCCCAGCTTTGGACAACAGATCTGAAATGTACTTGGCTTGACAGAGATAGATGCCGGAAGAGTCTGACATAACTTCAAGGCCAAGGAAGTAGTGTAGTTTACCAAGATCTTTCATCTCAAAGCATGAGCTGAGACTCTGTTTGAGATGGATGATACCTGTAGAGTCACTGCCGGTAATGATCATATCATCAACATATAACAGGAGTAAGATAGTACCTGCAGCAGTAGTCCAAGTAAATAAGCCAGAATCATAATTACTCGGAGAAAACCCCAAAGAGATGACAGTATTGCTAAATTTTTCAAACCAAACACGAGGAGCTTGTTTGAGGCCATAGAGGGCTTTTCGAAGTCGACATACATGACCCTGACGGGAGGTCACACCTGGAGGGAGTCTCATGTAGACTTCCTCTTCGAGATCGCTATTGAGAAAGGCATTCTTGACATCCATCTGATAGAGTGGCCATCTCTTGGTGGCAGCTATGGCTAGAAGACTACGTACCGAGGTGACCCGAGCCACAGGAGCAAACGTTTCCTCGTAGTCAATGCCATATTCTTGATTGAAGCCTTTTGCCACAAGACGTGCTTTGTAACGATCAATAGATCCATCAGACTTCGTTTTGATTTTGAAGACCCATTTGCAACCAATGGGTGACTTGCCCGGTGGGAGAGGTACAAACTCCCATGTATTGGCTTTGTCAAGAGCCTGGAGTTCCTCAGTCATAGCTTCTTTCCAAACAGGATTAGAGGCAGCTTCCTTGTAGGAAGTGGGTTCATGGTTGGACAGCAATGTAGCATAACAATGACAATCACGAAGGTGAGAAGGAACTTGTCTTACCCGGTCTGAGCATCGTGCTCCTTCTTGTGGTTGAGAGGGGCTAGGATCCATAGACTCAGCAGATGGCTCAGAAGTAGTCCTTGGAGGTGGTGCAGATGAGTGATCATGATCAGATGGCACAACTGGCATGGATGAAGGCCTAGGTTGAGACGAGATGGAAAGAGGTGGAACAGATGGCATGGATGAAGGCTCAGGTTGAGACGAGACGGAAGGAGGTGGAACAGATGTCATGGATGAAGGCTCAGGTTGAGACGAGACAGAAGGAGGTGGAACAGATGGTGAGGTCACAAATGGAGGTGAGACGGAAGCAGGTGGATCAGATGGAGAGGTGAGTATGGGATCTAATTGGAGTGAGTCCAAAGAGATAGAGTTATTAGTGAAGAAGGAAGTGGAAGGTTTGGGTATGTCTTGAAATTTGGACACTGTTGAGAAGGGAAGATGTTCCCAGAATGTGACATGACGGGATATACGTAGTCTCTTAGAGACTGGATCCCAACAACGATAACCCTTGTGTTCAATACCATAGCCAAGAAAGAAGCATAATCGAGAACGAGGTTCGAGTTTGGTGTGTTCATGAAGTTGCAACTGAACAAAGCAGGCACAACCCCATACTTTTAGGAGTTCATATGCAGGGGAGACCCCATGGAGCACTTCATAAGGAGACTTTTGATTTAGGATGGGGGTCGGGTGTCGGTTGATGGTGTAGACAGCCGTGAAGGCAGCTTCCCCCCAAAAACGTTCTGGACAGTTGGATGAGATTAATAGAGTACAGACAGTATCGAGGATGTGACGATGTTTACGTTCTGCACGTCCATTTTGCGGAGAGGTGCCAGGACAGGAGTACTGAGAAAGAGTACCCTGAGATTGAAGAAAAGAGAGGAGAGAAGATTCCTTGTATTCCATAGCATTATCTGCTCGAAGAATCTTTATGGGCTTGGAAAATTGGGTCAGAATCATACGAGCGAAGGTGACATATATTTGAGGTAGTTCGGAGCGAAGTTTCATGAGATATATCCATGTGAAGCGTGTGTGATCGTCGATAAAGATAACAAAGTATCGAGAACCACCCATGGATGGATGTGGTGCTGGTCCCCAAACATCAGAGTGAATGAGATCAAAAGAGGAAGCATATTTAAATTCATTTAGTTGAAAAGGTAAGGCATGATGTTTGCCAAGTTGACAGGATAAGCAAGAAACGTTTTCAGAAGAGGTGTTGCCTAACAGTCCTGAACTAGCTAACAGTTTTATCCAAACTAGAGATAAATGTCCTAGGCGTTTATGCCATAATTCAAAGGAAGGGGTACTGGAAACAGAAGCAACAAGATTTGATGAGTGTAGGGGAAGACGGAGGTAGACCACTTCAATCATCCGACCAACTTTACGGCCTACTCCAAGGATCTGCTTGGTCTTTGGATCCTGCACAACACAACCAGAAGGATGAAACAAAACAATTAGGCCGGATTCCATAAGCTGAGTGATAGAAATCAGACTCAGAGATAAGTTTGGAATATGTAGCACATCAGGTAATTGAATATTGGTGGTAGATACAGTTCCACTGAAAGATACTGGTAATCGAGTGTCATCCGCAGTTCGGACTGATGAGAACATGCTGGAGGTTTGCTTAGAGATAAACCCGTCAGCCTTAGGTGTCATGTGGTTACAACACCCAGAATCAAAAAGCCAAGGATTACCTGGTGCTGAGATATTGCACTGAGAATTCATACCCATAGAACCTGTCATGAGTCGCTCTATAAGCTCTTGGTTTCAGCGCAGGAGTTCCATAAGGTCAGGCGATGAGTTGTTGCTATGCGGTGCCTGAATTGCCGGCGTAGAGGAGTCTTGAGTGATTGATCCAGCAAAAGACTGAGTAAGCTGTTGCTTTTGTTCACCTGAGTTCCGTGGATGCATTTGACAGTCAGACCCATAGTGTCGTGGCTGTTTGATCCCACACCAGCGACATTTTCGAATTGGGCAGTTGAGGAGAAGGTGAGTACTTGAGTGACAGAACGTGCATTTACTGTATTTAGACTGGCTATTGAGCGCCATCGGGAACTGAAGACTGGAAAGAAACCCTGTTTTGTGAGTTCCGGAATCAAGAAAGATCCGGAATGGAGGATTGGAGTGGAAATAGGTTCTTGAATTACTGAACTGTTCTGGAATTGGTAAGGATCCGGAGTTGAGGTTAAACGGGAACGAGAGTTATCAGATGAGCGTTTCGGAATTTGATAAGTAGAGTTCCGGAAAGTGTAAGAGCATGTCGGGACGGTGTGTGTTTTGGGTGTTCCAGAAGATAAAGGTTACAGAATAAAATCGAGAGCAGTTCCGAAAAACAACAGTTCCAGAAGTTAGGAAAACAGGTACCGGAAGTAGGTTCCGCAATTTAGGAGATTGGGTTTAGGAGTTCCGCAATTTAACAGATCCGCAATTTTGGGTTTAGAGTTCCGTAATTTAACAGATCCGGTACTAGACAGTCCCGGTAAGAAAAAAAAGGCAGTCTCGGTATTTAGGAGTTCCGGTATTTGGCTGTTTGCGGGACTTGAGATTGCGGGACTTGGGATTGGGGGACTTGAGATTGCGGGACTTGGGATTGGGGGACTTGGGATTGCGGGACTTGGGATTGGGGGACTTGGTATTTGGGAAGTTCCGGTATTACGGCTTAGGGTTTTGCGATTCAGTAAAATACAAACAAGATGACAGGCAAAAATTGGGCAATAAAAATAGAACAAGGCGAGTAATCAGAAGAGTTGGTGAGACATACCTAAAGCTCTGATACTATGTTAGGATTGTAGTAGGAATCAATCTATGAGCAATCGAGAGAGAGAGAGATATGGCTGAAACGAGAGCAGCTTTTCATATATTGAACACGATTACAACAAGACTGATTAACCTAATTATGAAAGAAAGAGATCTATTTATACAGCCTAAGTTACAATAATTACAAACTAGCCCTTGTACTATGCATATATACAAATATAACTCTAACAGATATAATTTTGCAAAGGTCGAAATGGATAAACGATAGGGAAGGTTTGGCGCATAACTAATGGTAGATCCACCAATGCAGAAAATGTCAAGTATAGATCAGCCATATCCTCCAAATGTTGGATACAGACAACAACCGTGTGGTTATCCTCCGCACCACCACCTCACACCCACGGGCACCCACCTGTCAGTTATCCATTATCCGCGATAGGGCTATCCCGATACAAGTTAGCAAAGGTAAATCTAGTGAATGTTGCGCAAGTAAATTGCCAGCAGAGTAGTTTTATAATGAAATATATTTTATTTATGCCAATTAACTTCTTGAAACTAATTCTTTTGATTCTTTTGTTTGCTAAGAAAAAGTTGTACATGACATCTATTTACCTGGAACTGAGAGCATTTTTTGTGATCATGTATTAGGTCTTGGCTTGGTTCATTTTTAGTGTAGTGGTTATTAGGATTTTAAGAAACAAAATCAAAATTAGATGATGATTTAATCAAGATAAAGATGGATAGTTAATTTGATATTTACTTTCAGAAATCCGTTTTCCTGCGGAAGATTCTTACATATTGTAACAACCCAAATTCCATAAAACATAAATACAAGAAATACTACCAAAACAGTCCCAAAATTTTACACATTACATCGATTCTAACTCTAAGTGCGCAACAGATAAACCTCTTCACAACTGAGATACTACAGGATGCCCGACGGTAATCTACAAGTCTTCACTAGACGATGCCTCTTCTATAGCACCACAACTTTCCAACTTCACCATATGGAATCCCATACAAAACTCCAAATGCCTTTACTTGAAAATGGTTTTTATTTTTTGAAAAACGAGGGTTAAACCATGAGGTCTAGTGAATTCCCCTTGAAAAGCGTTTTCACACAAGCCATTTAAAAATACAATGTCGTTCCACAAAGAACAGTAACACATTTCAAAGACACGAATCCAAGCAATGGTGTAGCACAGTGGTCTCCACGTCCATCACCTCATATGAGGTCAACACTCGGGGCCCCCACAGTAGATACCCACGGCCCCCAGTAGATGTCGTATCCGTCTGCACACGAAACGGATTCGAGGCACACGTTCTAAACCATTCACCAAGGATTCTCAACAACCCATGGTCCAACACACCACTGTGCAACCCGACTCCACACATAGCAACAACTCACAAGAACAAGCAATCCACACTTACGTAGAAAAGAACGTATAGACAACTTGCATGTGTTAATAAACGTTTCCATATCATATAATAACAAAACCTTTCAAAATATTTAATCATGCCATCATGCTCAAAACCATATTCAGTTATGAAAACTTTAGCAAAACATTTCATTTGCACATAAAAGGGTTAAGGGAACTCACCTTAGCATTGGCACATCGACACACGCTCTGAAACCCACTTTAGTTCAAACCGAACACCTGAATTGTGGTTAATAAAAGTGATGTTAAACTCCCTAATTATGCCCCAAAACATCCTTAATAAACTCCTAAGATAAGCCCTTAAACAATGCCTCAATTCTAGGCCCAAACGAAAAACGACGCAAAACGGGGAATGCCCAAGCAGGGACTTACGCCACCTGTCACGCGGCCTGAGGTCGCGGCCCAGGGCGCGCAACCCGCTGCTTGGGTTCCCAAAACCTGCACTTCGAACATGAACTCCCATCTCTCCCAAATCAATTCCAATTGAAGAAAAAACCCTCAAAATCAATAGTTTGAGCTGAACACACTATAAAGGGTGAATCCCAAACCTTTAAACATCTTATTTCCCACCAAATCTAACCAATGAATCATCCCTTTCATCACCCAATTCCCAAATTTGTTCAAAAACCAAAACCTCCATTGGAGTGGGGCAAGCTCTTCAAGAATAGCTCACAACCAGCTGGGGGATTCATTAATCCCACCCTATCCAATGGTTTTTAGCCCAAAACTTGAAATCAAGAGGAAGAAACAATGAGATTCACCCACATTCTTTCTCAATACAAGCAAAATGATGGAGATTAGAAGGAAACCATACCTGGTGGATGAATCTTCTAGCTAATAGATGAAATTCTCCTTCTCCAAACTCTCAAGAGAAGCTTCTACACCAAATCCCCTTCTCCTCTAGCTCTCAGCCGACAAATGAGGAATGTAGGGTTTTCATCTTATTTAAATTCCTGATTTTACCCTTTGAGCACTTAAGTTCCAAGTTTCACACTTTGGCCCCAAAACTTCCATCTATTCCAAAAAAATTACAAGAAGGAAAATATGAGATGTTACATCACCTCCCCCTCATTAGAATTCCATCCCCGGAATTCCATCATTGAAGAGGTGCGGGTACTTGGTCCTCAACTCGGATTCAGTTTCCCAATTCTTGACCTTGCGATCACTGATCGTCTCAGATCTTACAACAAAATCTAACTTCGTATCCACTCGCATTCTTCTTGGAGGTCTCCCGCATCAAACTGCCCCCTAACTGGAGATTCAAAAGACTCATGTTCTCCATCCAATCAAAATCATTCAATTACCTAAACAGTTTTGATCAAAATCACAACGTACGATCTCCCTTGATTAACCACAACTTTCTCATCCAGATTAATTCGTAATATTCTATAACTGTAACCTCTACGATCAACTATGCTACATATAGTCCGCCTTGCCCGCACACTTGGACCTACGGTTCTAAAACACGCCAAGGGTAAGGGTTCCACACACCACTGCACTTCTTTAAATTACAGAATTCTACCAAAGTCAACCCCACAACGTGACTCCTTTACTAAAATAATAACTACTCACTTCGCCAACTTAACGCAAGGTCAACCTTGATTATCACAAGTAACTCATAGCTAAAAGTCCTTTCATCAGATAACATGCAATTCCAAAATTCACTTCTCTCCACACGACATACGACTATCACAAATATCAGTTTCCCCCCCGAACCATAATGACCACAACTCGTCAATGTTAGCCAATTCAAACACACCCACAACGTCATCACCCATACTGTCCATAGCTACTAGAAGAATACACCAACTCCAATTGGACGAATCATAGTGACACACACTTCAATTTCTCACCGCATCCAACAATCGTTCAACCATTTTTCGAAATAAAAACAAGTTTCACTCGCTCCAAAATGACCAAGCTCGCACAGAACCATTCCAAACAGCTTAACACTGGACATCAGCTCACTTAGGACGTTTTCCCACGGCAATACCAAGTCTAATCCGATGCTCTTTCATTCCGAGTACTACCTTCAACCACCCTTTTTCCATTTTTCGAAAGCATAAAACGAGCTTCCAATGAATTACTCACTAATAGGTGCAAGCTTTAGACCAACATCACGAATTAGTTTCCCCAACACTTTGATCATGACATACGCGATAACCTCTTTCTCAAACCATTACTAGGAGTTCACATATCCTCCAATGGAAAATCTATAAGCATAACTCTACGCTTTCTGTGTTACTTGTCAAACTTCTGACCTTTAGTTTACCCACTTATTCGGACACACTATCTTCACCCCTTCGCTTGCATAAAACACCGTTTGCCCAACATTACTTACTCTATTTTCCGACCATTCCCAAATGCGTCGACAACACATATACATTACTATGCTTAGCCAAACAGTCTCACCACAATTCTCACTCGAGATATCCAACCGAGTTCTCCCCAAACAATGCTCAAGGCTCTATAGTATTATGCATCTCTCTCACTCCAAACAGAATTGTCTTGTCCGCTAGAATCCCTACGCTTGAAGGATACTTCAACATTCCCACGAATTTTCATGTCTACTACAAAACATCATAAACTAATCAATCCGATGTTTCATCAATAATCAAATTGGATAAGATGAACTCGCCCACCCACTAATCGGAACCAACTAGCATGCAAGTTCCTCTACTATGTAGTCACCAACTAACACTTCAATCCTTCACCCAAAAGGTAGTAATACCATAGCACTAAATAAAATTCCGTGCATCTCAACAACACACTTGCCACTTTTGATATCTCACCAGAACTTCCCAAGAAAAGATTCACTCTAACACTTATCTGTTTAGCCATGTCAACTCATCGCTTAATATAACGACAACCCATTATTGCATCAATGATTTACACATTTCCCTTGGCATAAAATGGCACCAACTATCAAAGCATGTGTAGCCCAGTGGTAAGGTAACATCCTTGGGGGGTCAGTGGATGGTATCCCTGACTACCAGGGTTCGAACCCCGTGGTAAGCATGTCTGAGATACCCGCTCAACCTTGGTTGGGCCGACCTTAGGTGGTCCAGTCGAAGACTGGGCTATCGCCCCTTCCTAATAAGGTTGGGAATAGGCCCAAGCGTAATCTGGACTGCGGTCGCGGCGGACTA
This sequence comes from Saussurea involucrata, assembly GCA_033807775.1. Lineage (NCBI taxonomy): Eukaryota > Viridiplantae > Streptophyta > Magnoliopsida > Asterales > Asteraceae > Saussurea > Saussurea involucrata. The sequence continues at coordinate 55,819,804 of CM066317.1, forward strand.
GGGGACTGCTCCAGATGGAAGGTCCGATACCGCCGGGGAGGTGTGCGTGCGTGTGTGCGTGTGTTCGTGGTAGTTGATCAAAAGGGTCGATGCCGCTATGCCTTCCAAAAAAAAATGCCACCAACTTCCCCACACAACTACCATACCACGATATCATACTACACTCAATCCTTCATGAGCCCCTTCACACACTTAATAGATATTGACTTCTGCGTGCCAACCATAACACATTTGAAGCTGAAGTAAAGTCGTTTCCCGACTTTGTCTTTCCCGGATCTAGACGAACCACATGTCATGATCATCTAATCAAAGCACACTCGCTTCGGTTACACTAAATATTTCATTCTTATATGGATCATTAAACCCCATAGAAAATCACTTATGCAACCACGATCTTTCACTTCTGTAACACTCACACAAGATGGTCCAGCGTCATGCCGGATACACACCTTTCTCCAAACGACTTCTTACATCTTTGTAAAAACTCAACAAAATAACCACACTATAGTTACTTCTCCAATTCCAGCCTCCTGCCAATGGAACCTACCTCTCCCAAAACATCCTAACTAACCTTATCTCTCACAGTCCTCTCTTGAAGGAAGCACAAGACCTTCTTAGAGCAAAATCAAATTACAAGACCACACCAAAATCAGGCTCAAAGCCGACAACATTTCATCAAGGAACCACAACACGACTTAATAACATGCCACTATTAGGAACACTTAGACAACTTCGAACTTCACCCCGAACATAACCATTCTCAAATGGACAAACAAGAGTCTATACTAGAATTTTTTTTTACCAAATTCATTGCTCGAGACCCCCGCTATTCACCGTCCTTTTCTAGCCGGAACACTAAAGTCTTCACCCGACTATATTTTGTTCAATCGACAATTTCAACTTCCTAAGCCCTTCCTTATCCGTAATTGTAATATCCTTCACGACCGAGCAAGTTTATAGCCTTCATGCATGTCGACACAACGATTTAAATCATTTTTTACATTTGAAAATTTCAAAACTACATCATAAAACAACATTGAGTAGGCATGACACAACCCCGCTCAAATCGAATAGTAAGCACAACGTCCTCGAGGACCGCTCACATGCAATACCATGATAAATCATAACCTTGTCCGACCAAGTCGATGTCGTCCCCACAAAGTGTATTCAATAAAACGTTTCCAATACGACTAGAAAAGTTCTGATTGAAATCATTTGTACAAAGTGAGCCAGTCAGCTCCCACGCCCATTTATATGATAATAAGTCAATAGTCATTTGGTTATAAGACTTTGCAGACAAAATGTTTCCATCATTTTCGCAACTACGATTATCTCAACAAAAAGATGAAATGATTCGCAAATCACTAAGTTCAAAATTTTATCAAGCAACGTAAACAAATTTATCTTTTTCTTTAAATACACGCTTGCACGCATCGATTCTTTTCCCAAAACAAATTTTTTTATTATGCACGTATATCCTTTTAACATGAAAAAGCTTTTGTAACACCTTTAAAGACACAATGCATGAAACTCAATTTGCAATTGAAGGCTATTCACTCTAACAAGGTCAATCGTTGTACTCACATCAACTTATCGTTGACACCATACTATGACCAACAACCGCTTTCTTACCCTTGCTACCACTTGTTGTACAAGTGCTTCACAACCCACTCGATCGACCACTCCACATGGTTTCCAAATTGACCAGTTACCTCACCTTCTACACCTACACGTACTTCAATCCAATACTGATATCTTTCCTTCATTATCCTTGCCACTAAACCGCTTGACTAAACAGTCAAAGGCTAGATTTCCCCCACTCGATCTTGAATTAAAGCTTTTAAGATTCCAATATTGTCTTCGCTCTCTATCCCAATTGATCGACGACTCAAACCCAAGAACTGGGACTCACTAGAACTAGAAGCTTGCCCTCAACCCAACCATTCATCTCTTTGAATCCCAAGGATTATACCCTAGACGGTTAACTGACATACCGAACAATACTTCTTCTAGAAGGTAAAAGCATCACATTATATGTGATCACCCATTGCACACCATCCCTTTTGCTATCAAACGCAAGGTTATCACCTTCTACATACTGTCACTCTCACCAATCGTCCCAACAATGGAGACCGAGTACACCCATGCACCTGTAAATTCATAATAGCATTGGCCAGATGCGATTTTGAATTTACCTTACATGAGGGTTCTCACAACCATTGTCAAGATATCCTATGTTTGAGGTCTTTCCTATTGGCTTCCTATATCTCAGTTGTGTCCCCCTTCCACTCCAAAGTTTAAGTTTAGGCCCATCCGGTCACCTAAATACCTTAAACAATGGCTCTGATACCATTTGTAACAACCCAAATTCCATAAAACATAAATACAAGAAATACTACCAAAACGGTCCTAAAATTTTACACATTACATCGATTCTAACTCTAAGTGCGCAACGGATAAACCTCTTCATAACTGAGATACTATAGGAAGCCCGACGGTAATCTACAAGTCTTCACTAGACGATGCCTCTTCTATAGCACCACAACTTTCCAACTTCACCAGATGGAATCCCATACAAAACTCCAAATGCCTTTACCTGAAAATGGTTTTTATTTTTGAAAAGCGAGGGTTAGACCATGAGGTCTAGTGAATTCCCCTTGAAAAGCGTTTTCACACAAGCCATTTAAAAATACAATGTCGTTCCATAAAGAACAGTAACACATTTCAATGGCACGAATCCAAGTAAGGGTGTAGCACAGTGGTCTCCACGTCCATCACCTCATATGAGGTCAACACTCGGGGCCCCCACAGTAGATCCCCACGGCCCCCAGTAGATGTCGTATCCGTGTGCACACGAAACGGATTTGAGGCACACGGTCTAAACCATTTACCAAGGATTCTCAACAACCCATGGTCCAACACACCACTGTGCAACCCGACTCCACACATAACAACAACTCACAAGAACATCAATCCACACTTACGTAGAAAAGAACGTATAGACAACTTGCATGCGTTAATAAATGTTTCCACATCATATAATAACAAAGCCTTTCAAAATATTTAATCATGCCATCATGCTCAAAACCATATTCAGTTATGAAAACTTTAGCAAAACATTTCATTTGCACATAAAAGGGTTAAGGGAACTCACCTTAGCATTGACACATCGACACACGCTCTGAAACCCACTTTAGTTCAAACCGAACACCTGAATTCTGGTTAATAAAAGTGATGTTAAACTCCCTAATTATGCCCTAAAACATCCTTAATAAACTCCTAAGATAAGCCCTTAAACAATGCCTCAATTCTAGGCCCGAACGAAAAACGACGCAAAACGAGGAATGCCCAAACAGGACCTGCGCCACCTGTCACGCGTCCTGAGTTCGCAGCCCAGGTCGCGCAACCCGCTGCTTGGGTTCCCAAAACCTGCACTTCTGTAATACCCCGGGTAAGTCCGTTAGTTAAAATCTCTTTTTCGTTAAGTTTAGTTAACTTTAAAGTTAGATGTTTAGGGTAAGTTTGGGTGAAATTATAAGTTAAGGGTACTTTGGTCATATTTGAATAGCTCAAGCCAAAAGTGTAAATTAGGTTTGATATACACCCTTGTAGACTTCAGATATTTCACAACTAAGAAATATCAGAGAGTGTGTGTGTGTGTTTGGAAACGAGAAGCAGAAGAAGAAGTACGGTTAAGGCTCAGATTGGATTCGTTGGAAGTGAAATTAAGGTATGTTTCTTTTATGTTTTGTATTAGTAATCAATGGTACTAGATTCCTATCGGTTTAGATTTGTCGATTTTTTGATTTGTAATAGTTTCAATCGATTCTGGGTAGAACACCGACTGAGTGCTTGGGAGTCCCGCTACTTGGAGTCCCGGTACCTGGGAGTCCCGGTACCTTGGAGTCCCGGTACATGGAGTCCCGGTACCATGAAGTCCCGGTATAATAAACTCCCGGTGACTGAGAGTTCCGGTACTCTGTGGAGTCCCGTTACCTTGTTATGTCGTGATATTAAGTTAGAGGTAAAAGTATAAGTGATACAGTTGAGAGCGGGAACTAGTAGGCTTTCTGTGTTTGGCTAGTAAAGCGGTATATGTATCTTAAATTGTTTCAGATACTGTGGAGTCGAGGTGAAAGATAGAATCAAATTGAAAGAAGCTTGCGAGCGTGTTTGATAAGCAAGTCAAGTGAGTTTTACTTTTAAAACATTTTCAACTGGGATACGTATATCTGTGATATATATATATATATATATATATATATATGAGATGGATATGTGTGGAATGGATATATGATTAAGGTGTGAATATTTTGTGTTTATAATATAGTAAGATATTATATTTATTGGTGCATTACACCACACAAGTGCACAGTAGTCGGGTTCCGGTGTGCGGACCGATGAGTAGCCGGGTTCCGGTGTGCGGACCGGTGAGTAGCCAGGTTCCGGTGTGCGGACCGGTGAGTAGCCGGGTTCCGGTGTACGGACCGGTAGTGATTATTTATTAGTTGGCTTGCTACCATCTAATATGGCCAGTTGTGGAGGAATAAGGTGGGATGAGATGCACGAGTCTTGATTGGTATTTAAATACGTGTGGTATGTTTATATTTTACGAAAGGATCACCAAAGGTTTATCTAAAGTATTTTGATACAAAGGATTTACATAAAAGGTTTTATAATGATTTTGGAAAGGACCGGGATTAACTCACTAGACCCGTTTGGTCTAACCCTCATTTTGTTTTCAAAAATATGTTTTCCAGGTCGAGGAATTGATAGCGGCAAAAGAAAGAATAAGGTGTAGGCTGCCTCCGTTGATCGATGATGTTTAAGAAGCTTTTATATATTTTGTAGTTTCAAGACTAATGAGACCGTACTTGGTTTGTTATGTAACTTTTGTTGTAAATCAATGATATGTATGCATGTTATGTATTATGATGTATGTTATGGGATTTGGGTTGTTACAAATGGTATCAGAGCCCTAGTTTAAGGGATTTAGGTATTAGTATCTGTACCTAGACTTAAACTGCATGTGAAGTAGGATGTCCCTAATATTGTAGAACCTTGGGATGATTAAGTATAAAAGGTGGAAGGAACATCATGTAAGGTAATTTCAGATTACACCTGGCCAGTGTAATTGTGATCTTACAGGTGCATGTTTGAACTGGAATACCTTGTTATATGGGGTATGTGATTATGTGTATATTTACGTTGTTTGAATCTACAGCATGGCAAGTGGTACCCGACAAACGAATCGAGGGGGAAGAGGTGGAGATAGAGGTGGAGGCAGAAGGGCGGTAGAGTTCAGGGGCGAGGTGCTGAATTTGTTACAAGAAATGACTTAATGGTTGAAATGGGAAGACTACAAACCAGTATACAAGCAATGTTTGACCGAAATCGTCACAACGAAGCTGAAACACCAGACCCTGGACCCGAAGACGAAATACCAATCATACCGACTGTTATACCAGTACCAAGGAGGTGCGACTACAAAATGTTTTTAAGCTGTAAACCTCCGACCTACTCAGGAGACAGGGACCCCGTGAAAGCGATGAGGTGGTTGAAGGAGATTGAAGCTATCTTCAAAACTAGTAAGTGTGCTGACGAAGATAGAGTACTATATGGAACCGCAATGCTAAAAGCTGATGCCCTATTCTGGTGGGAAGCTCACATTGATTCCAAAGGATCTGATGTGTACTCAACTTTTACTTGGGACAAATTTACAACAGCTTTCAAAGAACAGTTTTGTCCTCAAGCAGCAGTTAGACAGTTGGAAGAGGAATTCATGGACCTACATCAGAGAAGTTTATCGGTCAGGGATTATACTGCTCGCTTTCTGGAGAAGTCTCGTTTTGCGGAGTACTATGTCGCCACAGAGGCGCTGAAGATGGAAAGGTTTATCTTCGGGTTGAATTCCGAAATTAGAAAGCTAGTGATTGCAACAGGACCCGATACCTTCTCAGTCGCAGTAGATGCCGCGGAAAATGTAGAGCAAGATAATAGGAGAGACGCTAGTGATAGAAGTTTTGGAAAAAGGAAATTGGAGGAAATGACGTACGATTTGGAGGAATACGAATCCCTGAGGTCCGATAGTTATTTACCTTTCAGATCAGTTGAAAGATCATGTCCAAAATGCAATCGTGTTCATCAAGGAAACTGTTATGTGGAGTCCCGAAGATGTTACAAGTGCGGGAAGACTGGTCACATTGTTAGAGACTGTCACGTAACTCGATTTTGTTTCGTTTGCAATTCCCCGGATCATATTCAGTCAGATTGTCCGTAATGGAAAGCACAACAAAGTAATATGACAGTGAGACCAACGGGTGGTAAGTCGGGAGGAATACAAGGGTCTGAACTACCTGGAATCCAAGGTCGTGTTTTTCAGATGACGGAACAAGAGGTAGAAGAAAGTCCTGATGCTGTTACAGGTATGATTCTAATAAACTCTATACGTGCTAAAGTGTTATATGACTTCGGTGCAAAATGGTTATTGGTATTCCCGTGCTTTTGTTGCTTATCGGTGTTAGAGATATAGATAGAGGCGAAGTGTCTATTCAGTTAGTTTCTATGGTTTTGATTGAGTTCGAAGTAGTAGTGATAAGCATTCATATCTTTTCGCTTAACCGAATTCCGGGACAGAATTCTTTTAAGGGGGAGATGATGTAATACCCCGGGTAAGTCCGTTAGTTAAAATCTCTTTTTCGTTAAGTTTAGTTAACTTTAAAGTTGGATGTTTAGGGTAAGTTTGGGTGAAATTATAAGTTAAGGGTACTTTGGTCATATTCGAATAGTTCAAGCCAAAAGTGTAAATTAGGTTTGATATACACCCTTGTAGACTTCAGATATTTCACAACTAAGAAATATCAGAGAGTGTGTGTGTGTGTGTTTGGAAACGAGAAGCAGAAGAAGAAGTACGGTTAGGGCTCAGATTGGATTCGTTGGAAGTGAAGTTAAGGTATGTTTCTTTTATGTTTTGTATTAGTAATCAATGGTACTAGATTCCTATCGGTTTAGATTTGTCGATTTTGTGATTTGTAATAGTTTCAATCGATTCTGGGTAGAACACCGACTGAGTGCTTGGGAGTCCCGGTACTTGGGAGTCCCGGTACCTTGGAGTCCCGGTACCTGGGAGTCCCGGTACCTGGGAGTCCCGGTACCTGGGAGTCCCGGTACCATGAAGTCCCGGTATAATAAACTCCCGGTGACTGAGAGTTCCGGTACTCTGTGGAGTCCCAATACCTTGTTATGTCGTGATATTAAGTCAGAGGTAAAAGTATAAGTGATACAGTTGAGAGCGGGAACTAGTAGGCTTTCTGTGTTTGGCTAGTAAAGCGATATATGTATCTTAAATTGTTTCAGATACTGTGGAGTCGAGGTGAAAGATAGAATCAAATTGAAAGAAGCTTGCGAGCGTGATTGATAAGAAAGTCAAGTGAGTTTTACTTTTAAAACATTTTCAACTGGGATACGTATATCTGTGATATATATATATATATATATGAGATGGATATGTGTGGAATGGATATATGATTAAGGTGTGAATATTTTGTGTTTATAATATAGTAAGATATTATATTTATTGGTGCATTACACTACACAAGTGCACAGTAGTCGGGTTCCGGTGTGCGGACCGGTGAGTAGCCGGGTTCCGGTGTGCGGACCGGTGAGTAGCCGGGTTCCGGTGTGCGGACCGGTAGTGATTATTTATTAGTTGGCTTGCTACCAACTAATATGGCCAGTTGTGTAGGAATAAGGTGGGATGAGATGCACGAGTCTTGATTGGTATTTAAATACGTGTGGTATGTTTATATTTTACGAAAGGATCACCAAAGGTTTATCTAAAGTATTTTGATACAAAGGATTTACATAAAAGGTTTTATAATGATTTTGGAAAGGACCGGGATTAACTCACTAGACCCGTTTGGTCTAACCCTCATTTTGTTTTCAAAAATATGTTTTCCAGGTCGAGGAATTGATAGCGGCAAATGAAAGAATAAGGTGTAGGCTGCCTCCGTTGATCGATGATGTTTAAGAAGCTTTTATATATTTTGTAGTTTCAAGACTAATGAGACCGTACTTGGTTTGTTATGTAACTTTTGTTGTAAATCAATGATATGTATGCATGTTATGTATTATGATGTATGTTATGGGATTTGGGTTGTTACAACTTCGAACATGAACTCCCATCTCTCCCAAATCAATTCCAATTGAAGAAAAACCCTCAAAATCAATAGTTTGAGCTGAACACACTATAAAAGGTTAATCCCAAACCTTTAAACATCTAATTTCCCACAAAATCTAACCAATGAATCATCCCTTTCATCACCCAATTCCCAAATTTGTTCAAAAACCAAAACCTCCATTGGAGTGGTGCAAGCTCTTCAAGAATAGCTCACAACACCCTATCCAATGGTTTTTAGCCCAAAACTTGAAATCAAAAGGAAGAAACAATGAGCTTCACCCACATTCTTTCTCAATACAAGCAAAATGATGGAGATTAGAAGGAAACCATACCTGGTGGATGAATCTTCTAGCTACTAGAAGAAATTCTCCTTCTCCAAACTCTCAAGAGAAGCTTCTACAGCAAATCCTCTTCTCCTCTAGCTGTCAGCCGACAAATGAGGAATGTAGGGTTTTCATCTTATTTAAATTCTTGATTTCACCCCTTGAGCACTTAAGTTCCAAGTTTCACACTTTGGCCCCAAAACTTCCATCTATTCCAAAAACATTTACAAGAAGGAAAATATGAGATGTTACATTTACCTGGAACTGAGAGCATTTTTTGTGATCATGTATTGGTTCTTGGCTTGGTTCATTTTTAGTGTAGTGGTTATTAGGATTTTAAGAAACAAAATCATAATTAGATGATGATTTAATCAAGATAAAGATGGATAGTTAATTTGATATTTACTTTCAGAAATCCGTCTTCCTGCGGAAGATTCTTACATATTTTTCAAAATCCGCTTATTTTATTTTTTTTGTAAAAACAATAATGTTATGATGCTGAAACTTAATATTTTAAAAAACGACTGATCACAAATGTACACACGATATTATGGAGTCAAATCTTTTGATGGTGGGGTCGGTCTTTCTCCACGTTGGATGATCTTCTTGACCATTCAGACTCTCTTAACGTTACAATTTCTTGTAATGGGTGTGACCTTTCGATGGCGGTGGTGCGTTGCACTCTCTATTCTATTTGGTTATATCGTAACAATTGTCTTTTCTCTTAGCACTAAACTCATCAAATTGACCGGTTCTTCAATCTCCAACTGTAGTCGTTTAATTGGATCTCCAGTGAAGAAATTTAGTCTTTCTTGGCATGATTGGTGTAGTAGGTGTGAGTTTGTTGTCTAATTTTGTTTGAGCTTATCAGTCTCCCTACAGGGGCTTGTTTGGGTTTGATTGTTGTTCGCGTGTGCCCGTCATGCTTTGTGGGTTGCACGGGTTTGTGCTGTTGCTTGCTTCTGCTTCTTGCCCAAACTTGAACCTTCTTGTTTTTTTATTATAAACTCCAATTTTGGTGACATTTCTGAATTTCTTTGAAAGTGAGATCTAAACTTTCATATTTACGTTTTTGTCCATCAGGTTTGAATTTTGCTTTGAAAAGGGGACCTCATGACTAACTTTGTTTATTTTCGTCATCAGTGTTAAGGGCAAAATCATCAAACCATATTGTCTCTCATTTTGCACTTTTATTCGTTTTCTTATTTTTTTTGTAAAAACCACCAAATTATATAGGGTTGGGTTCCGGTGAGAAGTGTCAAATTTGGTGAGAAGCGTGAGTGCTGTTATCAACCGTTGGATGAGAAATGGACGAACATTAGGATGAGATGCACCAGATAAAAAATCGTAGGTCACCTGAGGTGTGGTCCGTCCCTGTGTTTCCTGTGTCTATAGCGTCCCTATTCCCTATGTATATCGTCCTCATTGCCAGCGTGACCCACCACCTTCGTCCCTGTGATTTGTGTGGCCCACCACCACTGTTAACCACACGGAATTGTCCCTGTGATTTGGTCCTGGCGATGGTCAAGGCCTCATGGGGAGTTTGACTCACCATATCATACATAATGTAACCCAATGCATTAGCAACAAATGACTACATAAATTGATTCATATAGCCGACAACCACTTGAACAAATGATGTATTTGTCTCCTTACTATTTTTCTCCTCATTTCAAAACTTATTTCCAAAATATTAACCTTGAAATGTAGCAAATATCCATAGTTATTTGTGAATAGCACACACCATTCTTCAAAAGAAAATAAAAACCCCTCAAATTAATGACTGCACCATGATGGCATGATTTAAAGCAACTGAAAATGCTCATTTTTTGTTTAAATGTTGATATACATGCAAGACAAGCAGCTATTGCTGGCATTTTGTTGCTCACATTCGGTCATTGTGTTGCTGTTAGTCGAGGTCGTAAATGCTTTTTCAGATCCTGTTGCTTACAAATGCGGTTGCTAATATGGATTTGACCATGGTTGCTCATTTGAAGGTAATGGTTGTTGCTGCTTTAAGGGACATCGTTGCTGTCGGATAATCTTCTCATGCACACTCATTCTAAAGCATAAAACATATCATCCAAACAAACGTCAATATGAACCAACTTTAAAAGAAAACAACAACAAATAAAACTCATGTTAAACCCCATCTCACAACACCCATTTTTGTGATTAATATTGCTTCCTTTGCTTAACATAAAATCTAACCCAAGACATATTTTTGCATTTTCAATTATTAAGAACACTACATTACAGCCTTGCCCTAATTAATGTCAAGAATCCTGGATTGAATGAAAAAATCAATCTTCTGGAGAGGCTTGTAGAAATTAAGGAGAAATGTTTCTTCTTGTTTGTTATATCTCAATTTTTTCTCTAAAAGTCGAATAAAGACAGAGTCGGCCTTCAAATTTTGAACACTATGATCTGGTCTAAGAATTCGAGCGTTGATGCAACAACCTATGTTATTCAATATTTTGGTCAGCATCCTAAAGATTGTTTTAATGTCATTTTGTAGCCTCGGTCTTTATGAATTGAATTAGCTCAATTCATACTTTTGTTCTTATCTCTATCTCTCCCTCTCCAAGGTCCTAGTGGAGAACTCCTAATTACCAATTCAGTGATATTATTAAGAATTAATGGATAAATTGAGCTGCCGAAGAGGTAACAGTTATGAATTCAGAAGATGCAAATTGTATAATCTGAAAAGAAGAAATGCAAAAATCCCCAAAATAAGGAGAAAGCTAGAATTTGAAATACTGATCTATGAAGATGCCACGTAAGATGCTCCCTAGTTTTACTAAGAATAAAAATTGGTTAGGATGGAAGTAGTTTAGAGCTATAATCTTATGCAGGTAACACTTTGAACTACTAATCTCTATTTCATTTTGATATTGTTATTTTACTTAGTTGTCGAATTAAATTATGAAGGTTATCAGTAGAATCCTTGATAGTTTAATGCTAATCTAGATTCCGAGTATAGTAGCAACTAAACTTATGAAATAATCTTAATATTAAGAAATCAGTAGATTAAATATCAATGTTGGATCTACTCACATGCTTTTGGGAATTTAGTGTAAAACCGAAATTTCTAAAATAGATGCAAAACATATAAAAGAGAGAAAACACTCACCGGCTATCTGTGGCAGTTGTAGTACCAATGAAGCCTGAAAAAAAAGACTTGTACATCTATATAGCTTTAGCGATCCAATCGTCAACAACCAATAACCACATCACCAACAATCAAAAACATTAATAAACATCCATGCAAAAGTCTATTTCCCTTTTAAATTTGAAACTTAGCCATTGTTCCACCATTGAAACATTTATCATTATGCAAAGTCTATTTTCCCTTTTGATGAAACATTTATCAAACCCTTAATGGTAGATTAAATAAATGACAAAATATATATATAAAGACCGCATATCTTCCTAGAATTCCCTATTGGTTTGAAGAATTTGGAGAGTAAAACTTCAATTGCGCTACCAAAATCGATAACTTGAGAAAAAAATAGTGTTAAAAAATTCATAGATCTTGATGTCAAATCTTCCTACCACACAGTCCATAACAGATTAGTGCAAGTAAAATATTAGATCATCAAAGCTATATAAAACCTTTTTCCTTAGGAACCATCAGCCGTCTTGACCAACAATTCGTAATCAAACACCTTAATTATTTTGTTTTGTTTTCTTCATCGCCAATGGTCCAAATGCATCAGCAACAGGCTTAGTGTCATGAAGGTGAGCTCCTGCTTGCTGCAAAAACATGAAAGGAACACCAAAATTGAAAAAAGTATGTACTCATGACATCCTAAATTGCAAAAATAACATCAATTCTTCAATGACCAATATACCCCTAGCGAGATGTTTATTGTTTTTTTTACCAAATAATCAAATCTAAATCAAAATAAGGTCTCACAGCAAAAATCAAACAAAAATTAAAAATCACAGCAAAAATCAAACAAAAATTAAAAATCACAACAAAAATAAATATGGAGTAAAACAACAAAAATGATGCCAAAAATGAATCTGAAGAAAAACATCATGAGTTTGGACTATGAAGCAAAACATCGTTTGGGCTGTGGATCTCAAATCAAATGGAAGCTAGAATCACAAAAAAAAAACTACATTATGTGAGTGGATCAATATTCACAGGTTTAAGAATCAGAACAAAAAGTAACAACCAAAAAATCACAATAACAGGTTCAAGTCTTCTGTGTTTATATTGTAGCCTTGGGATTTTTTTTTCACAACAACAGGTTAAATCTAGGTCAAGAATAAAGCACATAGCAGGAATCCAAGAGATGATTATGTAAGAAAACAAAATGAAAAATCACAGCTGTATGAGAAATCGATTTCAAGTAGGAGAAATCTATGAATATGGAAAATCACAGAAATCGATCTGTATGAGAAAAATCACAGAAAATTTGATCTTTAGAAAAATCACAGAAAAACCGATTCATATAAAAAATCCTAGAAATCTATTAGCACAAATCGACCTGAGGAAGAGGAAGAAGGAGAGATCGATTAGAAGAAAACGTAACCTGAGGATGGAGAGATCGTGTATTAGGTTTTGTAACTTTTAGGGTATATTCGGCATCTGTTCTAGTTAGTTCTACTTTGTTCCACAACAAAATCGACGAAGTTGTTTCCTGGTGATTTGCTTATGCTTGCAGTTCCAATCGAGAATCGAGATTAAGCGAGAGGATCAAATTTCAAAATACGAATTCATAAACAGAATATATTTACTTGAGAGTCCAGAAAGCTATTGATGAAAGATTAAAGCTCTTTATGACCCTTTCTGATTTTGATTTGGAACTCTATGGTTACCTGCATTGTGGAGTGAAAGCGTATCAGTATAGAAAGTTAAATTGCAAGCACATGCATCAAAAAATTCAAACTTGAGTAAAGAAAACCTAGGGCAAATATTTATGCAATTGGTATGACAGAGCAAAATCAATACATGATAGTTTCTTTTCACAGTAAAGAAAATGAGTTTTTGGTTTCCAGGAGAAGAAACGTCACCTCTATCGGTTTTCTCCTTTGATCGGATATGGAAAATGAGAAGACAACCCTAGTCGGGTTGAAGAGGAGAAACGAAGCTGTTAAAAAACCCTGACGAAGGAGAAAAAAGAAAAGAAGGGGTTCTGGCCTGAGGAGGTGCCACGTCGGGCCCTTGGTTTTTGTTTTTATACATGTATTGATGATTGATTGATGATTTGATCAAGGTGACAATAAAGTATGAGCATTGATTAAAAAATCACGGTTCATACGAGATGGAAGTATTTGGTTACTTAACAGTTTCAACTACTTTCAAATCTTTGTTCTGTTTGAAATGTTGTCGATGTTTGCAAACATTTGATCGAAACTTTACTTTTTGTTAAATTCATAAAAGCAGAAGGTTGTATAATCTTGGATGATTACGAACTTTATATTATTTTTTAAGAGCTTATTATTGTCATACAAGCAAGATTCAGGTGTAATCCTTCAAAAACTATAGTTAACAATAATGTATAATCTTACAGACATATTGCTATCATCCGTTGATGGTGATACTTTCCAGCTCATGAAATGGATAATCTACATAAACTTTACTTGAATTACATCTATTACCGTGCCGATCCCGCGCGGTGCCCATACTAGTTTTAAAACAAGTTTTCTGCAGAAACAAAAAAAATTAAATTCTCGGCGGATTTCGGACGAAATTTTATTAGTAAAATAATTAATTAAAGTCCGTCGAAAATCAGCCGGAAATTAAATTAATAAATTAGTTATAAATCCACATTTTGTGTCGCAGATTTGTGATAGATATTTTTAAAAACATATAAAAAATAATCCGCCACAAAATTAACTGAAAATATATTATTTATTTTTAAAAAATTAACTGGCAGATTTAAGTGAATATTAATTTTTTTTTTACTTTTGGGTGATCCGTGGAAAATACATCAAAAATATTTCCGGCAACAAATCTGTACACTACTAAACGAAAGACTTTTAGCTACGACGTTTTCCCTAGGAAATCTGTCGCTAAAGGGTGATTCGTCACAAAACCGTCACAAAAGTTGGTGGGTAATGCAAATTAGTGACAGATTACCCCGGGATTCTCTAGGTGATCCACGGGTATTTTCCCGAAAAACATCGGATTTTTCCGAACCATTGATATTTCCTGGGTGACCCCTGGGTAATACCGACGGAAATTTTCCTAGGTGAATTTTTGTGGGTAAAAGTCATTTGTTTTGTAGTGGTAGGAAAGTACGATGGTGAAACCCATTTTTTGTAGTGATACACATGTAGACATACACATACACATACACATATATACATAGGATGATAATCAAATGAGAACCACAAACATGTTACAAACTCGTGAGAACCAATATAAAAATATTTGTTTATATGATTTTTTTCATCAAAACGTATGATTTAAGATATTGTTACACATATGTTAGTGTTCACCTTGTGAAAAGATTACATGTGAAAAACGAATTTTGTTTCAACTAGTGAAATGAAAAATACTCGTAAAATATATTCACATGGTGAAACAATCCATTTGAAACTATCATATTATGAAACAAATATATGTGAAGCAAAATATAATAAATCCTAGCATTTGATGAAAAAATATAATGTAAAAAATATTTTTTAAAACGATTCTCACGGTTTATAACATATTTGTGGTTCTCATTTGATTTAACCCCTATATATATGTATGTATATATATACATACATATATAGGGAGAGGTTCATTTGAGAAATGCTAAATATATGAGGATTAGAGAAGTAATCTTAGCCATTCATTCGGTCAACATTTGCGGCTTTGACCGAGAAGCAGCGATAATTCCTCGCGTGCTCTGCACAAGATAGAGGGGTAGTTTCGTAAAATACGCGAGACGAGTTCATATATGAATCTGTGTGATTCATATATGAATTACAAACGTTCATATATGAACCTTTGTAATTCACATATGAACTATTTTTAACTTATTCATATATGAACCTTTGGGATTTATATATGAACATTTGTGATTCATATATGAATCAGTTAATTAATTCATATGAGAATTAGTTAAAAAAGAGTTCGTATATGAATCACAAAGGTTCATATATGAATCAGTTAATTGGTTCAACTGATTCATATATGAACCTACAGTTAATTAGTTCATATATGAAACACAAAGGTTCATATATGAATTAGTTAAAAAGAGTTCATATGTGAATTACATACATGGGTTCACATATGAACAAATAGTTCATATGTGAATCACACGGGTTCATATATGAACTCGTCCCGTGTTTTTGTAAAAGTTACGAAACTGCCCTTTTATTTTTGGAACAACCGCAACTTTTGACCAGTCAAAGCCGCAACGTTTGACCAATTAAAGCCGATCTTGACCGAAAAAATGGCCAAGATTACTTCTCTGCTTCTCATATATTTAGCACTTCTCAAATGAACCTAAGGTAATATATATATATATATATGTATATAGGTGGTTTCATTTGCAAACCACCATAAAATTACAAACTTTTCAACCCACTTCCTATGTATAGATTTCATCAATCAATGGTCAAGATTTAAATGTGTTATTTATGGTAATTAAAATTGAAAATTAATATATTTAATTACTGAAATTAGAGCATGAGGGCAAAATCGTACATTGTAGTCTCATAGCGTAATCGAGGAAAGCGGATGAAATCACGATATTTTGGGAAACGTGATCAAGATTCTAGAAGTCAGTTACCAAAATCCACAAGAAACTATTTCAAAAACTACAAAAATCCATGATGAGACTCTGATGAACGTGCGTGAACCTTCGTGATGCAATGAACATGGTTGAAACTATGATGAACATGGTGATGCAGATGTGCAGAAGATAATTATGATAAACCCATGATGAAACTTTGACGAATACCAAGTGAAGTGATGAAAATCTGGGATGAACACTATGTGAACCTGTGATGAATCTGTCAGAAATTTTTGATGAACTTGAGATGAACCGGCGATGAACAGAAATATGACGGAGATGAAACGGAGATGAACATAGATGAAAACGGATATGAAACCGCGATGAACACTATGTGAACCTGTGATGTGCATAAGTGATGAATCTGTGATGAACACTTTTTTTTTGAACGGCAATGCGGCATCGAACCCACGAACGACTACCACGAACACACGCACACACACCGTCCCGGCGGTATCGGGCATCCAAGGCCAGCCCACTAATCCGCCGCGTCCGCAGCCCAGCTTACGCTTGGGCCTATTCCCAACCACATTGGGCTGGGGCGATAGCCCAGTCTTCGACTGGACCACCCAAGGACGGCCCAACCAGAGGTTAGGCGGGTATCTCAGACATGCTTACCACGGGGTTCGAACCCAAGTGAAGTGATGAAAATCTGTGATGAACACTATTTGAACCTTTGATGAATCTGTCAGAAAATTGTGATGAACTTGAGATGAATCGACGATGAACGAAAACATAATGAAGATGAAACGAAAATGAACGGCGATGAAAGGAGATGAAAACGGATATGAAACCGCGATGAACGAGATGAAACCGGTCAAATAAAGGACGATAAAAACGTTTCATCGCTTTCAAATATATCCCGAATATGTGTTCCATTAAGAAAAACTCCTTCCTACTTCAATAATTCACTTGACAAAAGAACAAACACAAACCTGGAAAATACACAACCTTTTTCTAATAAAAAAAACTTTTTTTAATTAATACTAACACATTAAATGATTACCATAATTAATCGGATAATTAATATTTGAAACATATCCATAAATAACTGACCAAGATAACTACTAAAAATAAACCGATTTAATAGAAAATGACCTTTAAGCCCTTATAGTTAAAATTAACCAAAAATCAAAAGAAATTCACTGATTGATTGATATTGGTTTGTATTGTTTGCAAATTAAGAGTGGTTTTCAAATGATCCCTCTCTTATATATATATATAGCCATAGGTTTAATTGAGAAATGTTAAGTGTGTGAGAAATAGAGAAGTAATCTTAGTCATTCATTCTGTCAAGATCGGCTTTGACTGGTCAAAAGTTGCGGCTTTGACTGTTCAAAAGTTTCGGCTGTTTAAAAAATAGAAGGGCAATTTCGTAACTTTTACAAATACGCGGGACGAGTTCATATGTGAACCTGTGTGATTCACATATGAACTCTTTTTAACTAATTCACATATGAATCTTTGTGATTCATATATGAACTAATTAACTGTAGGCTCATATGTGAATCAGTTGAACTAATTAACTGATTATTTGTGATTCACATATGAACTAAGTAACTGATTCTCATATGAACTAATTAAGTGATTCACATATGAACATATAGTTCATATGTGAATCACACAGGTTCACATATGAACTCGCTCCGCGTATTTTACGAATCTACCCCTGTATCTTGTGTGGACCACACGAGGAATTATCCATTGCTTCTCAGTCAAAGCCGCAAATGTTGACCGAATGAATGACTAAGATTACTTCTCTATTTCTCACACTTAGCATTTCTCAATTGAACCTCTCCCTAAATACATATATAAATACATACACATGAATATAAAACCCTTTGGAAAAACACAAAAATTATAAGTGACTATCGATGATTCGTGTCAAATAACTGACGAATTTAAAAAACATTTACTTTTTTCGTTTTGTATTCGAAATCCAGGTGACCGTCAGTGACCAGTTGCAAAGTGCAGACGGATTATGATGGATTAATTTTTTTATTTGAAATCCACGTGCCGTTGGTGATCCGTCGATGATTTGCGACGGATACCGAGGGATCTGTTTTTGTCGGAAGTTTAATAGCCGTGGAATTTCTGTCGGTGATCCGTCACAAATCTGTCGGAAATCAGCGACGGATTTAGTAATAGTCAGTTATCTAATACTGAAAATCCATCGTTGAATTTTATATTTTTTATTGATTCGTTGAATTTTATTGGTTCTTATATGGGTTGACAACATTTTTATGGTTGTTACATGATTAGAAGAAAAAATATGTGTGAAATATAAAGTTTATTAGTTTAATGAATATTAAAAATAAATCTAACCATTAAGGACCATTTACTAAAAGCTTACTCGGGTAAGCTCTTACATAGTCACATTATCTTATCAAATGAATATGCAAATGATCAAGAATCTTATTGGGTAAGAGTTAAGGCAATGATCGAGAGTCTTACCCGATAAGTAAGAGCGGATACTCTTACCACGGTTAACATTTACTAGGAAAATTGTTGCATACAATATTGTTTTGGTGGATTAAAATCTTACTGAATAAAAAAGTGATAGTATTAAATTGTACCAAATAAACAGATAAACTTTTGGTAAATGACGATATTTTAGTTTTGGGTCATTTTTTCAAATAGAAAAATATGGAAGCCGTAGACCTTGGAAAAGTGTTTTTCAATACAATCAATCTTAAAGAAACTCGAAACCTTAAAATGTGCAACAAGTCTACTGATACTTGCAAGTAATAATCTCCTCATCTACTACAAATAAGCACCTATCTTCCCTTTGCTACATATCCCATCCATTCAACCAATCTCTTCAATATTTCACAAATTACAATGGCATCTCTACAATCAGAATATTTCTTCCCACATTTTCCTCCACCACCATCTCCTCCTCATTATGTATCACCGCCACCGCCTTCTCCCACTAGACCTGCACAACCGCCCCCACATATCATAGCACCGCCCCCGCATGCCGCCCCACCACCATCTCCTCCACGTTCGATCCCACCACCATCTCCAGGGAACCATACCACAATAATTGTAGTGGTGTTTGTTTCATGTGGTGGTGTTTTCTTCTTGGCGTTCATTATGGCTGCATTGTGGTGTTTCCTCAAGAAGAAGAAGAAGAAGAAGATGGTGAGGAAAGCTGAAAATGTGCAGGTTGATGAACACCGAACGGTGAAAGAGAGTATTGTACAAGGACCACATGGGACAGAAACAGTGATGCTTTCGGTGGAAGATGATATACACATTGAAGAAGATATCAAGAAGAGTGAATTGAAATCGAGAATTATATTTCCGAAAAGGTTTGCATTTGAATGATGGTGGAGAACCATCTTCTAGTAGTATGATGGTCAGAATTAAGTTGTGAGATTGGACAACTGAAGTTCTTAAGCTTCTAGTTGAGAACAAATTGGAGAAATAAATATATACGGTTGTTTTAGTACATGTGGTGTAAAACTTTTTTCTTTATTATATATGTACCGATCTATTTGAATTTGTGTTGACTTTGTTTGCTAATTGACAACCAAGTTGACTGAATTAATGGTTGGTCCTCAAACAACAATTTGTTAACTCACTCACATCGATCCACACTAGCTAGTCTTGACGGGTTAATTAATTGGCTATGTTCAATACCAAATCGTACCCGTAGAAGCAGCTTGGTATGTTGGTACCACCGTACCATTACATTACCAACTATATATCTTTATTTCTTGGCCATTATTTATATGACTACTTCAAATTTCTTACCTTAAACTACAAAAAATAGGTTTATGGGACCTTTAAAAACAAATTTTAAACAAGAAAACTATACAAAATGTCTTATTTAAAAGTGTTATAATAGGTTAGTTGAACGTTTTTAAAGATTTGAAAAAGTTTTCTATGATACTTTTAAAATAAAGTGTCGTATTAGCTATTTTATAGAACAATATTTGAAACAAATGTGATGAAAACACAAGTGTTCTATAAAGAGATGGGTTTACATGAACTTCTCAAGAGTGACATATAAAATAGCTAATATGACACTTGATTTTAAAAGCGTCAAAAACATTTGTTTAACATTTTAAAACGTCTAACACTTGAGGACGGATCTCAACCCCTCTGTCTCTATTGATCCAACAACTCATGTTATTAGGTGATAAGGGGTAAAAATGAAGATAATTTCAATCTCACTCCTACCATATTTGACTTTTTATTTTCTTTTTTAATAAAATTTTTTTACCCCCTTAATGTTTAAAATAAACTATCTAAAAAATTACTAATATTTTAAACAAACAAATTATATAAAAATCGAGAATTTCGTGCTCTTCGATATGACATCCATCTCGATATAGTTTTTTATAACCGTTTTTTACGTGAAATACTATATATGTGTTATATTCATTATGAATATTTATGTACGTTCAAGTGTGTACAACACTTCGACACCTTAAGTCCGTAACTCAACATCACATTTTTCGACACTTTCTTCAACGTCGTAAGACATCGCATTTTTTCATCACCGTAACCCAACACCCATCGAACGAATCGAGAACCCATCAAGTTTCGGTTGTGAACGGGGAAACAAAAGAGAGTGTGTCACGTCTTCACACATTCACGGGTCCTTCATGTATTACTCGTCATGAATAAGGTATCATTTAGGATGAATAATACACGATTCATGAATTCGTGTATTATTCATCCGAATGTTGTATTATTCATTCTGAATACTGTATTATTCATCATGAATAGTGAATGAACGTTCACATTTGTTACTCATACTGAATGTGGACACCCGGAGATGTGCTTACATATTCATAATGAATAAAACAAAGTTTTAGTTCTGAATCAGGGAACAAAATAGAGTGTGTCATGTGTGCACACCTTCACGGGTCATTCATCTATTATTCATCATGAATAATGTATCATTCAGGATGAATAATACAATATTCAGGGTGAATAATATTCATCATGAATATTGTATTATTCATCCTGAATACTGTATTATTCATCATGAATAATGAATAAACGTTCACTTTTGGTATTCATACTGAATGTGGACACCCAAGGACGTGCATACACATTCATAATGAATATAACACACATATAGCATTTGACGTAAATAACGGTTAAAATAAAAAAAAATCTATATCAAGATGGATGTTGTATCGAAGAGCACAAAAGTCTCGTTTTTATTTAATTTGTTTGATTAAAATATTAGTAATTTTTAAGATAATTTATTTAAATTTTAAGAAGGTAAAAGTTTTTTAATTAAAAAAGAAAAGAAAAAGTCAAATAAGGTAGACGCTGATTCAAATTTTCAATTTTGTCTCTAATCACTTCTCAATTAATCTTATATTATTTTAACCATTGATTAGTTTTCCACTTTTTGATCAATGACTATGACTTGTCCTCATGTGCACAATGAAAAATGAGTTTTCATTTGAACCCATCCATATATATATATATAGATGGAGGTTCAAGGGAAAACCTCAAAAAAACGGAAAACTGAAGAACACTCTAGGGGCCCTTTATCTGGATGGTATGCATTTGTGCATACAGGTAAATTAAGTTGACTTTTTGGTTTTTATGCACAAGTGCATTATGAATTTGTGCATATGCATGTGTGGATGTTACAAATTACCTGTATGCACAAGTGCATACCGTCCAAATGAAGGGCTCCTAGGGTGTTCTTCAGTTTTCCATTTTTTGAGGTTTTTCCTTGAACCTGACCCTATATATATATACATAGAGAAATGTTCAAAGGAGAACGCCAACTATTTACGAGATCACGAGAACGACCGCCCATGTACAAAATCACATGTGATTTTACACTATCTGGATTTTGTACAAAATCACATGTGATTCACGTCCAGATTTCCAGGTAGTGTAAAATCACATGTGATTTTGTACATGGGCGGCCGTTCTCGTGTTCTCGTAAATAGTTAGCGTTCTCCTTTGAACCCACCCCTATATATATGAAGGATCATGCGAGAAGTTAAACATTTTACGAGAAGGCGAGAAGTCTCTAAATATCATATATGATTAAGCGTCTATATATTATCAATGTAACGTATGTTTATTGTGTATCATATATGATATCACACTTCTCGTTTTCTCGCAAAATATTTAGCTTGTGGTTTAAAGTTTAAACTAGGCTCCATAAAATAAGGAGAGACCTTCATTTGGATTTTCTAATTTCTCCTAATTTCGATTTATTTTAAAATAAAAGTCACTCATTAAATTTCACTCATTAACTACTAAAACTTTTCATTTTAGATATGAAACTTAAGTAAAAATTACTAGTCATTAATTGTTAACATGTTCCATCAATCTCTTGATTTTGATTAGACTCTAGCATATAATCTGCATTGTCATGTGGACCTTCATTTTTTTGATTTCAATGCAGAACTCTAGGGGAGCGTTTGGTTCGTAGAATGTTTTTGGATAAAATGGAATATGTCAAAGGAATTTGACTTTGAAGGAATTGGAATGGAATGTTGTCAGGTTTGACCAGCTGTTTGGTTGACAGAATTGGAATGAAATCTGTTAAAAGAATTGAAATCTGTCTCTTTGGTTAACAGAATGTAGCTTTGGATTTGGAATGAAATTTGGGTAAATGACCAAAATACCCTTTTGTTAAACCATATAATATACACTTTTTTATACACATATACACATCAGACATAAGCACAAATCGAAAGCACAAATCAGAAATATACACTTTAAGCACAAATCAGAAATCAAAAGCACAAATCAGAAATATACACTTTCTGGTTCATCTTTCTGGTTTGTACAAATCGAAACCAGATGTAAAATCGAAACCAGAAAAAGAAACAGGTTTGTATAGGTATAGAAGATAGAGAAGATAAAATCGGTATCAACCAGAAATCGAAACCTGGTTTGTACAAATCGAAAGCAACAGGTAGAGAAGATAAAATTCCAATCGAAACCAAAAAACGTAAGCAGAAGTCGATTCAGAAACGTAAGCTTACCAGATCGTCTTGGCGATGGAGAAGGACTTTGTGATGGAGAAGAAAACGAGAGAGAGGTGTTTGTCGGCTAAAAATTATAAAACTAGGGCAAGGGGTAATTTTGGCATTATGAAAATGTTCAATTCCATTCCTTCAAAATACCTTGTTTATGTGATGAAATGAAAAATGCCAATTTCATGGAATTCATTGGAATTTTTTGAATTCCTTTTGTACAAAAGATTGAACCAAACACTAGAATGGAATCCGGTCAAAGGAATCTGACATTCCAATTCCACCAGATTCCACCAGTTTCTGTGAACCAAACGGCACCTAGGAGATAATGGAATTGTCATGGGGACGAAAAGGTTGCTTTAAAAGCAATATCAGAAATAGAACTTCAAAGTCGCAAGGTTTCTATTGTGTGCAAAAATGGAACTCTCTGATTCTTCGACCATAAAAAACAATGTGCCCGAACTTACCTCTCTTGTATGTGTCGCGTCTACAAAAGGTCAAGCGGCAAGGTAGATTACCTAAATGTGTCATTTTCTTATGTTATTATTATTATTGGGTCAGGAGATTATAGATTTAACCTAAGGTTAAATACCTACATCAAATTTAAATACTCATCATGCCATGTCTTGATATCATATTGGCATACTCTCCCAAAAAAGAAAGAGAAGACCCCATTGTTATTTTACTTAGTTGTCGAATTAAATTATGAAGGTTATCAGTAGAATCCTTGATAGTTTAATGCTAATCTAGATTCCGAGTATAGTAGCAACTAAACTTATGAAATAATCTTAATATTAAGAAATCAGTAGATTAAATATCAATGTTGGATCTACTCACATGCTTTTGGGAATTTAGTGTAAAACCGAAATTTCTAAAATAGATGCAAAACATATAAAAGAGAGAAAACACTCACCGGCTATCTGTGGCAGTTGTAGTACCAATGAAGCCTGAAAAAAAAGACTTGTACATCTATATAGCTTTAGCGATCCAATCGTCAACAACCAATAACCACATCACCAACAATCAAAAACATTAATAAACATCCATGCAAAAGTCTATTTCCCTTTTAAATTTGAAACTTAGCCATTGTTCCACCATTGAAACATTTATCATTATGCAAAGTCTATTTTCCCTTTTGATGAAACATTTATCAAACCCTTAATGGTAGATTAAATAAATGACAAAATATATATATAAAGACCGCATATCTTCCTAGAATTCCCTATTGGTTTGAAGAATTTGGAGAGTAAAACTTCAATTGCGCTACCAAAATCGATAACTTGAGAAAAAAATAGTGTTAAAAAATTCATAGATCTTGATGTCAAATCTTCCTACCACACAGTCCATAACAGATTAGTGCAAGTAAAATATTAGATCATCAAAGCTATATAAAACCTTTTTCCTTAGGAACCATCAGCCGTCTTGACCAACAATTCGTAATCAAACACCTTAATTATTTTGTTTTGTTTTCTTCATCGCCAATGGTCCAAATGCATCAGCAACAGGCTTAGTGTCATGAAGGTGAGCTCCTGCTTGCTGCAAAAACATGAAAGGAACACCAAAATTGAAAAAAGTATGTACTCATGACATCCTAAATTGCAAAAATAACATCAATTCTTCAATGACCAATATACCCCTAGCGAGATGTTTATTGTTTTTTTTACCAAATAATCAAATCTAAATCAAAATAAGGTCTCACAGCAAAAATCAAACAAAAATTAAAAATCACAGCAAAAATCAAACAAAAATTAAAAATCACAACAAAAATAAATATGGAGTAAAACAACAAAAATGATGCCAAAAATGAATCTGAAGAAAAACATCATGAGTTTGGACTATGAAGCAAAACATCGTTTGGGCTGTGGATCTCAAATCAAATGGAAGCTAGAATCACAAAAAAAAAACTACATTATGTGAGTGGATCAATATTCACAGGTTTAAGAATCAGAACAAAAAGTAACAACCAAAAAATCACAATAACAGGTTCAAGTCTTCTGTGTTTATATTGTAGCCTTGGGATTTTTTTTTCACAACAACAGGTTAAATCTAGGTCAAGAATAAAGCACATAGCAGGAATCCAAGAGATGATTATGTAAGAAAACAAAATGAAAAATCACAGCTGTATGAGAAATCGATTTCAAGTAGGAGAAATCTATGAATATGGAAAATCACAGAAATCGATCTGTATGAGAAAAATCACAGAAAATTTGATCTTTAGAAAAATCACAGAAAAACCGATTCATATAAAAAATCCTAGAAATCTATTAGCACAAATCGACCTGAGGAAGAGGAAGAAGGAGAGATCGATTAGAAGAAAACGTAACCTGAGGATGGAGAGATCGTGTATTAGGTTTTGTAACTTTTAGGGTATATTCGGCATCTGTTCTAGTTAGTTCTACTTTGTTCCACAACAAAATCGACGAAGTTGTTTCCTGGTGATTTGCTTATGCTTGCAGTTCCAATCGAGAATCGAGATTAAGCGAGAGGATCAAATTTCAAAATACGAATTCATAAACAGAATATATTTACTTGAGAGTCCAGAAAGCTATTGATGAAAGATTAAAGCTCTTTATGACCCTTTCTGATTTTGATTTGGAACTCTATGGTTACCTGCATTGTGGAGTGAAAGCGTATCAGTATAGAAAGTTAAATTGCAAGCACATGCATCAAAAAATTCAAACTTGAGTAAAGAAAACCTAGGGCAAATATTTATGCAATTGGTATGACAGAGCAAAATCAATACATGATAGTTTCTTTTCACAGTAAAGAAAATGAGTTTTTGGTTTCCAGGAGAAGAAACGTCACCTCTATCGGTTTTCTCCTTTGATCGGATATGGAAAATGAGAAGACAACCCTAGTCGGGTTGAAGAGGAGAAACGAAGCTGTTAAAAAACCCTGACGAAGGAGAAAAAAGAAAAGAAGGGGTTCTGGCCTGAGGAGGTGCCACGTCGGGCCCTTGGTTTTTGTTTTTATACATGTATTGATGATTGATTGATGATTTGATCAAGGTGACAATAAAGTATGAGCATTGATTAAAAAATCACGGTTCATACGAGATGGAAGTATTTGGTTACTTAACAGTTTCAACTACTTTCAAATCTTTGTTCTGTTTGAAATGTTGTCGATGTTTGCAAACATTTGATCGAAACTTTACTTTTTGTTAAATTCATAAAAGCAGAAGGTTGTATAATCTTGGATGATTACGAACTTTATATTATTTTTTAAGAGCTTATTATTGTCATACAAGCAAGATTCAGGTGTAATCCTTCAAAAACTATAGTTAACAATAATGTATAATCTTACAGACATATTGCTATCATCCGTTGATGGTGATACTTTCCAGCTCATGAAATGGATAATCTACATAAACTTTACTTGAATTACATCTATTACCGTGCCGATCCCGCGCGGTGCCCATACTAGTTTTAAAACAAGTTTTCTGCAGAAACAAAAAAAATTAAATTCTCGGCGGATTTCGGACGAAATTTTATTAGTAAAATAATTAATTAAAGTCCATCGAAAATCAGCCGGAAATTAAATTAATAAATTAGTTATAAATCCACATTTTGTGTCGCAGATTTGTGATAGATATTTTTAAAAACATATAAAAAATAATCCGCCACAAAATTAACTGAAAATATATTATTTATTTTTAAAAAATTAACTGGCAGATTTAAGTGAATATTAACTTTTTTTTTTACTTTTGGGTGATCCGTGGAAAATACATCAAAAATATTTCCGGCAACAAATCTGTACACTACTAAACGAAAGACTTTTAGCTACGACGTTTTCCCTAGGAAATCTGTCGCTAAAGGGTGATTCGTCACAAAACCGTCACAAAAGTTGGTGGGTAATGCAAATTAGTGACAGATTACCCCGGGATTCTCTAGGTGATCCACGGGTATTTTCCCGAAAAACATCGGATTTTTCCGAACCATTGATATTTCCTGGGTGATCCCTGGGTAATACCGACGGAAATTTTCCTAGGTGAATTTTTGTGGGTAAAAGTCATTTGTTTTGTAGTGGTAGGAAAGTACGATGGTGAAACCCATTTTTTGTAGTGATACACATGTAGACATACACATACACATACACATACACATATATACATAGGATGATAATCAAATGAGAACCACAAACATGTTACAAACTCGTGAGAACCAATATAAAAATATTTGTTTATATGATTTTTTTCATCAAAACGTATGATTTAAGATATTGTTACACATATGTTAGTGTTCACCTTGTGAAAAGATTACATGTGAAAAACGAATTTTGTTTCAACTAGTGAAATGAAAAATACTCGTAAAATATATTCACATGGTGAAACAATCCATTTGAAACTATCATATTATGAAACAAATATATGTGAAGCAAAATATAATAAATCCTAGCATTTGATGAAAAAATATAATGTAAAAAATATTTTTTAAAACGATTCTCACGGTTTATAACATATTTGTGGTTCTCATTTGATTTAACCCCTATATATATGTATGTATATATATACATACATATATAGGGAGAGGTTCATTTGAGAAATGCTAAATATATGAGGATTAGAGAAGTAATCTTAGCCATTCATTCGGTCAACATTTGCGGCTTTGACCGAGAAGCAGCGATAATTCCTCGCGTGCTCTGCACAAGATAGAGGGGTAGTTTCGTAAAATACGCGAGACGAGTTCATATATGAATCTGTGTGATTCATATATGAATTACAAACGTTCATATATGAACCTTTGTAATTCACATATGAACTATTTTTAACTTATTCATATATGAACCTTTGGGATTTATATATGAACATTTGTGATTCATATATGAATCAGTTAATTAATTCATATGAGAATTAGTTAAAAAAGAGTTCGTATATGAATCACAAAGGTTCATATATGAATCAGTTAATTGGTTCAACTGATTCATATATGAACCTACAGTTAATTAGTTCATATATGAAACACAAAGGTTCATATATGAATTAGTTAAAAAGAGTTCATATGTGAATTACATACATGGGTTCACATATGAACAAATAGTTCATATGTGAATCACACGGGTTCATATATGAACTCGTCCCGTGTTTTTGTAAAAGTTACGAAACTGCCCTTTTATTTTTGGAACAACCGCAACTTTTGACCAGTCAAAGCCGCAACGTTTGACCAATTAAAGCCGATCTTGACCGAAAAAATGGCCAAGATTACTTCTCTGCTTCTCATATATTTAGCACTTCTCAAATGAACCTAAGGTAATATATATATATATATGTATATAGGTGGTTTCATTTGCAAACCACCATAAAATTACAAACTTTTCAACCCACTTCCTATGTATAGATTTCATCAATCAATGGTCAAGATTTAAATGTGTTATTTATGGTAATTAAAATTGAAAATTAATATATTTAATTACTGAAATTAGAGCATGAGGGCAAAATCGTACATTGTAGTCTCATAGCGTAATCGAGGAAAGCGGATGAAATCACGATATTTTGGGAAACGTGATCAAGATTCTAGAAGTCAGTTACCAAAATCCACAAGAAACTATTTCAAAAACTACAAAAATCCATGATGAGACTCTGATGAACGTGCGTGAACCTTCGTGATGCAATGAACATGGTTGAAACTATGATGAACATGGTGATGCAGATGTGCAGAAGATAATTATGATAAACCCATGATGAAACTTTGACGAATACCAAGTGAAGTGATGAAAATCTGGGATGAACACTATGTGAACCTGTGATGAATCTGTCAGAAATTTTTGATGAACTTGAGATGAACCGGCGATGAACAGAAATATGACGGAGATGAAACGGAGATGAACATAGATGAAAACGGATATGAAACCGCGATGAACACTATGTGAACCTGTGATGTGCATAAGTGATGAATCTGTGATGAACACTTTTTTTTTGAACGGCAATGCGGCATCGAACCCACGAACGACTACCACGAACACACGCACACACACCGTCCCGGCGGTATCGGGCATCCAAGGGCAGCCCACTAATCCGCCGCGTCCGCAGCCCAGCTTACGCTTGGGCCTATTCCCAACCACATTGGGCTGGGGCGATAGCCCAGTCTTCGACTGGACCACCCAAGGACGGCCCAACCAGAGGTTAGGCGGGTATCTCAGACATGCTTACCACGGGGTTCGAACCCAAGTGAAGTGATGAAAATCTGTGATGAACACTATTTGAACCTTTGATGAATCTGTCAGAAAATTGTGATGAACTTGAGATGAATCGACGATGAACGAAAACATAATGAAGATGAAACGAAAATGAACGGCGATGAAAGGAGATGAAAACGGATATGAAACCGCGATGAACGAGATGAAACCGGTCAAATAAAGGACGATAAAAACGTTTCATCGCTTTCAAATATATCCCGAATATGTGTTCCATTAAGAAAAACTCCTTCCTACTTCAATAATTCACTTGACAAAAGAACAAACACAAACCTGGAAAATACACAACCTTTTTCTAATAAAAAAAACTTTTTTTAAT
The DNA here is from genome assembly GCA_033807775.1 of Saussurea involucrata. Lineage (NCBI taxonomy): Eukaryota > Viridiplantae > Streptophyta > Magnoliopsida > Asterales > Asteraceae > Saussurea > Saussurea involucrata. Next base: position 55,849,530 of record CM066317.1, read on the forward strand.
TAATACTAACACATTAAATGATTACCATAATTAATCGGATAATTAATATTTGAAACATATCCATAAATAACTGACCAAGATAACTACTAAAAATAAACCGATTTAATAGAAAATGACCTTTAAGCCCTTATAGTTAAAATTAACCAAAAATCAAAAGAAATTCACTGATTGATTGATATTGGTTTGTATTGTTTGCAAATTAAGAGTGGTTTTCAAATGATCCCTCTCTTATATATATATAGCCATAGGTTTAATTGAGAAATGTTAAGTGTGTGAGAAATAGAGAAGTAATCTTAGTCATTCATTCTGTCAAGATCGGCTTTGACTGGTCAAAAGTTGCGGCTTTGACTGTTCAAAAGTTTCGGCTGTTTAAAAAATAGAAGGGCAATTTCGTAACTTTTACAAATACGCGGGACGAGTTCATATGTGAACCTGTGTGATTCACATATGAACTCTTTTTAACTAATTCACATATGAATCTTTGTGATTCATATATGAACTAATTAACTGTAGGCTCATATGTGAATCAGTTGAACTAATTAACTGATTATTTGTGATTCACATATGAACTAAGTAACTGATTCTCATATGAACTAATTAAGTGATTCACATATGAACATATAGTTCATATGTGAATCACACAGGTTCACATATGAACTCGCTCCGCGTATTTTACGAATCTACCCCTGTATCTTGTGTGGACCACACGAGGAATTATCCATTGCTTCTCAGTCAAAGCCGCAAATGTTGACCGAATGAATGACTAAGATTACTTCTCTATTTCTCACACTTAGCATTTCTCAATTGAACCTCTCCCTAAATACATATATAAATACATACACATGAATATAAAACCCTTTGGAAAAACACAAAAATTATAAGTGACTATCGATGATTCGTGTCAAATAACTGACGAATTTAAAAAACATTTACTTTTTTCGTTTTGTATTCGAAATCCAGGTGACCGTCAGTGACCAGTTGCAAAGTGCAGACGGATTATGATGGATTAATTTTTTTATTTGAAATCCACGTGCCGTTGGTGATCCGTCGATGATTTGCGACGGATACCGAGGGATCTGTTTTTGTCGGAAGTTTAATAGCCGTGGAATTTCTGTCGGTGATCCGTCACAAATCTGTCGGAAATCAGCGACGGATTTAGTAATAGTCAGTTATCTAATACTGAAAATCCATCGTTGAATTTTATATTTTTTATTGATTCGTTGAATTTTATTGGTTCTTATATGGGTTGACAACATTTTTATGGTTGTTACATGATTAGAAGAAAAAATATGTGTGAAATATAAAGTTTATTAGTTTAATGAATATTAAAAATAAATCTAACCATTAAGGACCATTTACTAAAAGCTTACTCGGGTAAGCTCTTACATAGTCACATTATCTTATCAAATGAATATGCAAATGATCAAGAATCTTATTGGGTAAGAGTTAAGGCAATGATCGAGAGTCTTACCCGATAAGTAAGAGCGGATACTCTTACCACGGTTAACATTTACTAGGAAAATTGTTGCATACAATATTGTTTTGGTGGATTAAAATCTTACTGAATAAAAAAGTGATAGTATTAAATTGTACCAAATAAACAGATAAACTTTTGGTAAATGACGATATTTTAGTTTTGGGTCATTTTTTCAAATAGAAAAATATGGAAGCCGTAGACCTTGGAAAAGTGTTTTTCAATACAATCAATCTTAAAGAAACTCGAAACCTTAAAATGTGCAACAAGTCTACTGATACTTGCAAGTAATAATCTCCTCATCTACTACAAATAAGCACCTATCTTCCCTTTGCTACATATCCCATCCATTCAACCAATCTCTTCAATATTTCACAAATTACAATGGCATCTCTACAATCAGAATATTTCTTCCCACATTTTCCTCCACCACCATCTCCTCCTCATTATGTATCACCGCCACCGCCTTCTCCCACTAGACCTGCACAACCGCCCCCACATATCATAGCACCGCCCCCGCATGCCGCCCCACCACCATCTCCTCCACGTTCGATCCCACCACCATCTCCAGGGAACCATACCACAATAATTGTAGTGGTGTTTGTTTCATGTGGTGGTGTTTTCTTCTTGGCGTTCATTATGGCTGCATTGTGGTGTTTCCTCAAGAAGAAGAAGAAGAAGAAGATGGTGAGGAAAGCTGAAAATGTGCAGGTTGATGAACACCGAACGGTGAAAGAGAGTATTGTACAAGGACCACATGGGACAGAAACAGTGATGCTTTCGGTGGAAGATGATATACACATTGAAGAAGATATCAAGAAGAGTGAATTGAAATCGAGAATTATATTTCCGAAAAGGTTTGCATTTGAATGATGGTGGAGAACCATCTTCTAGTAGTATGATGGTCAGAATTAAGTTGTGAGATTGGACAACTGAAGTTCTTAAGCTTCTAGTTGAGAACAAATTGGAGAAATAAATATATACGGTTGTTTTAGTACATGTGGTGTAAAACTTTTTTCTTTATTATATATGTACCGATCTATTTGAATTTGTGTTGACTTTGTTTGCTAATTGACAACCAAGTTGACTGAATTAATGGTTGGTCCTCAAACAACAATTTGTTAACTCACTCACATCGATCCACACTAGCTAGTCTTGACGGGTTAATTAATTGGCTATGTTCAATACCAAATCGTACCCGTAGAAGCAGCTTGGTATGTTGGTACCACCGTACCATTACATTACCAACTATATATCTTTATTTCTTGGCCATTATTTATATGACTACTTCAAATTTCTTACCTTAAACTACAAAAAATAGGTTTATGGGACCTTTAAAAACAAATTTTAAACAAGAAAACTATACAAAATGTCTTATTTAAAAGTGTTATAATAGGTTAGTTGAACGTTTTTAAAGATTTGAAAAAGTTTTCTATGATACTTTTAAAATAAAGTGTCGTATTAGCTATTTTATAGAACAATATTTGAAACAAATGTGATGAAAACACAAGTGTTCTATAAAGAGATGGGTTTACATGAACTTCTCAAGAGTGACATATAAAATAGCTAATATGACACTTGATTTTAAAAGTGTCAAAAACATTTGTTTAACATTTTAAAACGTCTAACACTTGAGGACGGATCTCAACCCCTCTGTCTCTATTGATCCAACAACTCATGTTATTAGGTGATAAGGGGTAAAAATGAAGATAATTTCAATCTCACTCCTACCATATTTGACTTTTTATTTTCTTTTTTAATAAAATTTTTTTACCCCCTTAATGTTTAAAATAAACTATCTAAAAAATTACTAATATTTTAAACAAACAAATTATATAAAAATCGAGAATTTCGTGCTCTTCGATATGACATCCATCTCGATATAGTTTTTTATAACCGTTTTTTACGTGAAATACTATATATGTGTTATATTCATTATGAATATTTATGTACGTTCAAGTGTGTACAACACTTCGACACCTTAAGTCCGTAACTCAACATCACATTTTTCGACACTTTCTTCAACGTCGTAAGACATCGCATTTTTTCATCACCGTAACCCAACACCCATCGAACGAATCGAGAACCCATCAAGTTTCGGTTGTGAACGGGGAAACAAAAGAGAGTGTGTCACGTCTTCACACATTCACGGGTCCTTCATGTATTACTCGTCATGAATAAGGTATCATTTAGGATGAATAATACACGATTCATGAATTCGTGTATTATTCATCCGAATGTTGTATTATTCATTCTGAATACTGTATTATTCATCATGAATAGTGAATGAATGTTCACATTTGTTACTCATACTGAATGTGGACACCCGGAGATGTGCTTACATATTCATAATGAATAAAACAAAGTTTTAGTTCTGAATCAGGGAACAAAATAGAGTGTGTCATGTGTGCACACCTTCACGGGTCATTCATCTATTATTCATCATGAATAATGTATCATTCAGGATGAATAATACAATATTCAGGGTGAATAATATTCATCATGAATATTGTATTATTCATCCTGAATACTGTATTATTCATCATGAATAATGAATAAACGTTCACTTTTGGTATTCATACTGAATGTGGACACCCAAGGACGTGCATACACATTCATAATGAATATAACACACATATAGCATTTGACGTAAATAACGGTTAAAATAAAAAAAAATCTATATCAAGATGGATGTTGTATCGAAGAGCACAAAAGTCTCGTTTTTATTTAATTTGTTTGATTAAAATATTAGTAATTTTTAAGATAATTTATTTAAATTTTAAGAAGGTAAAAGTTTTTTAATTAAAAAAGAAAAGAAAAAGTCAAATAAGGTAGACGCTGATTCAAATTTTCAATTTTGTCTCTAATCACTTCTCAATTAATCTTATATTATTTTAACCATTGATTAGTTTTCCACTTTTTGATCAATGACTATGACTTGTCCTCATGTGCACAATGAAAAATGAGTTTTCATTTGAACCCATCCATATATATATATATAGATGGAGGTTCAAGGGAAAACCTCAAAAAAACGGAAAACTGAAGAACACTCTAGGGGCCCTTTATCTGGATGGTATGCATTTGTGCATACAGGTAAATTAAGTTGACTTTTTGGTTTTTATGCACAAGTGCATTATGAATTTGTGCATATGCATGTGTGGATGTTACAAATTACCTGTATGCACAAGTGCATACCGTCCAAATGAAGGGCTCCTAGGGTGTTCTTCAGTTTTCCATTTTTTGAGGTTTTTCCTTGAACCTGACCCTATATATATATACATAGAGAAATGTTCAAAGGAGAACGCCAACTATTTACGAGATCACGAGAACGACCGCCCATGTACAAAATCACATGTGATTTTACACTATCTGGATTTTGTACAAAATCACATGTGATTCACGTCCAGATTTCCAGGTAGTGTAAAATCACATGTGATTTTGTACATGGGCGGCCGTTCTCGTGTTCTCGTAAATAGTTAGCGTTCTCCTTTGAACCCACCCCTATATATATGAAGGATCATGCGAGAAGTTAAACATTTTACGAGAAGGCGAGAAGTCTCTAAATATCATATATGATTAAGCGTCTATATATTATCAATGTAACGTATGTTTATCATATATGATTAAGCTTGTGTATCATATATGATATCACACTTCTCGTTTTCTCGCAAAATATTTAGCTTGTGGTTTAAAGTTTAAACTAGGCTCCATAAAATAAGGAGAGACCTTCATTTGGATTTTCTAATTTCTCCTAATTTCGATTTATTTTAAAATAAAAGTCACTCATTAAATTTCACTCATTAACTACTAAAACTTTTCATTTTAGATATGAAACTTAAGTAAAAATTACTAGTCATTAATTGTTAACATGTTCCATCAATCTCTTGATTTTGATTAGACTCTAGCATATAATCTGCATTGTCATGTGGACCTTCATTTTTTTGATTTCAATGCAGAACTCTAGGGGAGCGTTTGGTTCGTAGAATGTTTTTGGATAAAATGGAATATGTCAAAGGAATTTGACTTTGAAGGAATTGGAATGGAATGTTGTCAGGTTTGACCAGCTGTTTGGTTGACAGAATTGGAATGAAATCTGTTAAAAGAATTGAAATCTGTCTCTTTGGTTAACAGAATGTAGCTTTGGATTTGGAATGAAATTTGGGTAAATGACCAAAATACCCTTTTGTTAAACCATATAATATACACTTTTTTATACACATATACACATCAGACATAAGCACAAATCGAAAGCACAAATCAGAAATATACACTTTAAGCACAAATCAGAAATCAAAAGCACAAATCAGAAATATACACTTTCTGGTTCATCTTTCTGGTTTGTACAAATCGAAACCAGATGTAAAATCGAAACCAGAAAAAGAAACAGGTTTGTATAGGTATAGAAGATAGAGAAGATAAAATCGGTATCAACCAGAAATCGAAACCTGGTTTGTACAAATCGAAAGCAACAGGTAGAGAAGATAAAATTCCAATCGAAACCAAAAAACGTAAGCAGAAGTCGATTCAGAAACGTAAGCTTACCAGATCGTCTTGGCGATGGAGAAGGACTTTGTGATGGAGAAGAAAACGAGAGAGAGGTGTTTGTCGGCTAAAAATTATAAAACTAGGGCAAGGGGTAATTTTGGCATTATGAAAATGTTCAATTCCATTCCTTCAAAATACCTTGTTTATGTGATGAAATGAAAAATGCCAATTTCATGGAATTCATTGGAATTTTTTGAATTCCTTTTGTACAAAAGATTGAACCAAACACTAGAATGGAATCCGGTCAAAGGAATCTGACATTCCAATTCCACCAGATTCCACCAGTTTCTGTGAACCAAACGGCACCTAGGAGATAATGGAATTGTCATGGGGACGAAAAGGTTGCTTTAAAAGCAATATCAGAAATAGAACTTCAAAGTCGCAAGGTTTCTATTGTGTGCAAAAATGGAACTCTCTGATTCTTCGACCATAAAAAACAATGTGCCCGAACTTACCTCTCTTGTATGTGTCGCGTCTACAAAAGGTCAAGCGGCAAGGTAGATTACCTAAATGTGTCATTTTCTTATGTTATTATTATTATTGGGTCAGGAGATTATAGATTTAACCTAAGGTTAAATACCTACATCAAATTTAAATACTCATCATGCCATGTCTTGATATCATATTGGCATACTCTCCCAAAAAAGAAAGAGAAGACCCCATTGAAGACGAGAGTGAGGTACAACAAGGCCATTTCTGTCCACTGCCCTTTTTACGGAGCCGTAAGCACCTTAGAGCTTGATAACGTTATTGAGAACTTATTGGAGCTATTAAGCATCTTAGACTATTCCATTCCATTTTTATGTGCCTATAAAAAATAGGCTATTGTTAGGTTTTTATTTTCCTTAAAACGTTCATATTTGAAAAGTTCAACATCATGACATAGTTGATGTTTCTTACGTATGATAACTATGTAATTGGCGGTTCAAGTACTTTCTTATGGGTGATTTTAAGTTCAATATTTCTCAAATGTGAATTTTGGATCTCTTTTTCCTGTTCAATTACAAGTTGTGAAAGAGGCAAACCAATAATGCATACACCAATCTTTAGAGGCTAGAATATAAACTCTTATGGCTTTGAAAACCCAAAACCCCACTATCCCGTATTCCATTTCTAAAATTTATGACCAATCAATCAAATGAACCTACAATTTATATATCATTCTATTCGTAATATTAAACTACATAAAACTAGCTTTGTCGGGGTAAGGACAATAAAGTGAAATATGAAACGAGATTGTTTTTTCAAATACTCGGTTTAAGAATCAAGATGCATCTCACAACAATAAAATGAAGAAACTACTTGCAAAAACTAGGGGTGGACATGGTATGGTAGTAAGTCTTTGTATTTCTTTAATACCATATGCCAACCAATTGTAATTAGTACATGAATCTGTTTAGTACCAACTTTTCTCTGTTTGATACATGTTGGTAATGGTGTTTTACCAACTTCAAATTACACATATACAAAGACTTGTCATTTTGTGCAAATCACCATTTTGTTCAAATTTGAGTGACAATTTAAATTTTTAGGTAACAATGTAATGTTTAAGAGTTCTAATTGCAAGAAATAAAACTTGTAAACATTCACATGTTCAAACATAATAGTTAAAGGTAGAATGTTTAATATTTAGTACATGAAAAAAAAAATTAATAAATAGTTAAATAAGTCGGTACCACATGGTACTACCGTGGTACCAACTTTCTAGATAGTGAACTAACCAAGTTTGCATACTTGGTATGGTACTACCAATGAACTGTAATTGTGGTATCAATTAAGTTCGTACCAATTTAATTGGTACAATTGGTACACGTATGCGGGCTAGTTTGCTTCAGTCAAAATTACACCTCCTATCAAAAACTTGCCAAAAAGCACATTCAATATATAAAATGGAACCATAACCCTTCTCTCTTTGAAATGAGGTAAGTTTCGGAGACGAATAACATATCTTATCATCATAAAACCCTAAGAGGATTTATCCAACAAAACCACCATGTCTTCAAAATACAAATGACAAGGCTTCAAAATCTTTTACTGCCCACTTGCACTAACAGGCTGCCAATCTATGTAACACATGTTCATATATCCAACATTGACTCGAGGGACATAATGCTTAATTGAGTCACTAAATGGTGAACACACATAATTTAAAGGGTGACTACAATACTTGAGAGTACATCAATCTTTTGGCAAATTTTACCTAAAATATGAACTTCAATGTACAAGAACTGAATGTTGTCTTTTGATTAAGACAAGTTGTACTATGTATTATTGTTTACAATATTTATTATTGTTGGTGATTTTAGTGAAATCATCGGTCCATTTTGTGTAGTTGGATTCACAAAGGTAATAATGGGGTTGGTAGCTAAGCTATAACATGAGTTAGGAGGTGTGGAGTGCACACTCGTGTAAGCTAACTAGAACCCGAGATTGTTGGACGGTTAAAATTGACAAGTTACAAAGTGGTTTCTTGAGCTGAGCGTCGGGGCCACTTGTGGCGCTACTTATCTAGCGCGGGAAGTAGCCCCAAGCTCTGGAATGTTGCCCGCGCTCCTTTTGGGGCTACTTATCTAGCGCGGGAAGTAGCGCCGGGCTCTGGAATGTTGCCCGCGCTCCTTTTGGGGCTACTTATCTAGCACGGGAAGTAGCGCCGGCGTCAGGGATGTTTTCTCATTTTGTAACTCCCGTTTTTGTAATCGACGTCATTAAGTCCACAATCAAATCTCATTAAATGAGAGATTATTTCCTGGTTCAATACAATGTAGGTTACGATTCTCTAAAGGTGTATAAGTATGAATCGATTAGTGCCTTAATCGATACACCGAAACAAAGAGATTATCCCCTAGAGAATTTCGTGATACCCAGGCATATAGGGTCGAAATATCTCTTACGGAAAGCGAGCTCTCACGCGATCTCTGCGTTTGTCCAAGCTATTCTACATCTCTTTCTCTCCCCAATTTTCGAATTCCTCCAACAATCGTAAGAGATATTTGCTTATCGCGAGAGAGATGGCGAATGATCAAACTGTAAGAGACATGACTTCCAAGTTCACGAAACTTGAGAAGTTTGAAGGCGTGGACTTCCGTAGATGGCAGAAGAAGATGCACTTCTTATTGACAACTTTGAAGGTGGCGTATGTACTAAGCACCCCGATACCGGAGCTGATGGAGAACGAGACGTTGGAGGTTACCCGGCGTCGCGGCAAGTGGGAGAATGACGACTACATCTGTCGTGGCCACATCTTAAACGGTATGTGTGACTCCCTCTTCGATATCTATCAAAATGTGGAATCCTCCAAAGAGCTATGGGACTCTCTCGAGTCCAAATACATGGCCGAGGATGCTTCTAGTAAGAAGTTCCTCGTTAGTAATTTTAACAATTACAAAATGGTGGACTCAAGGCCGGTGATGGAGCAATACAACGAGCTCCTTCGCATTCTAGGCCAATATGCTCAACATGATATGAAGATGGACGAATCCATCTCCGTATCGAGCATTATTGATAAACTGCCCCCCTCTTGGAAAGACTTCAAACATATGTTAAAACATAAGAAGGAAGAGTTGTCTCTTGTACAACTCGGTAGTCACTTGCGCATAGAGGAATCTCTTCGGGCGCAAGAGGCTGAGAAACCTAAGGTTAAAGAGGTTTCTGCACCTTCGGTAAATATGGTGGAAGAGGGAAAGACTAACAAGTTCAAAGGAAAACGGAAGTTCAATGATGCTAAGAAAGGGCCCAACAAGAAGGTTAAATTAACCTGTTGGACCTGTGGGATGACCGACCATCTCAAGCGGGATTGTCGGGTTGTCAAGAATAAAGGTGGAGCAAGCACAAGTGGTGTTGGGCAAGGATCCAAGGATCAAAACCCACGGCAAGGTCAGTTTCTTGACTTTGGTTTGTAATTCAAATTTGAATTATGTACCACTAATATCCTAATCTGTTTATGTGTAGGATGATGATGTTGCTTGGTGAATCGACTCGGGTGTAACAAGTCGTGTGTTCAAAGATCTCCGTTGGTTCGCCTATATGGAACCGGTTGAAGACGGATTAATGATACACATGGGGAACGAGTCGAGTGCTACCATTCTTGGAAGAGGCTTAGTTAGGCTAGAATCTAGTTCTAGCAAAATAGTTGAATTTTTAATGTTTTGTATGTACCACGAATTCGAAAGAATTTGGTTTCCGGTAACATCTTGAATAAGTTAGGATATAGGCAAGTTTGTGAGTCTGACAAGTTTATCTTGTCAAAGGATGGCTCTTGTATAGGATTTGATTTTATGTTGAATAACATGCTTGAATTAAATTTGAATGAAAGAATGTTGTTTCAAATTTTGTGTATGATACAATTAAATTGCCTTATGTTACTTATGAATTTTTTGTTTAAAATTCGGTTTATGTCGCATATGAATTTTTGGTTTAAAATTCTGTTTATATTGCAAATGAATTTTGTTTAAAATTCTGCTAATGTTGCAAATGAATCTTGTTTAATATTCTGTTTATGTTGCATATCATGTGAATTTTTGTTTACAATTCTGTTCATGTTGCATGTGAATTTTGTTTTAAAATTCTGTTTATGCTACTTTATGAATTGCTTGATGGATTTTGGGGTGAAGCCATGTTAACGGCTTGTTTCTTGTTGAATCGAGTTCCCAATAAAAGGAACAAGATTACCCCGTATGAACTTTGGTTCAAAGGCCTAACTTGAGTTTTATTCAAGTTTGGGAGTGACGAGCGGTTGTTCGATCACCCGAACCCATAAGGAAGACTTTGGGTGATGCATCTTTGTTGGATATGCCGAGCATTCCAAAGCATATAGGTTCTATGTTATTGAACCTAATGATTCTATAGCGACTCACACCGTTATAGAATCGAGAGATGCGATATTTGATGAGACTAGATTCTCTTCAATGCCGAGGCCTAAGGACATAGTTCCAAATACTAGTGAAACTAGTGAGGTTGATGAACAAGCAATTGTTCCAACCGAATCTCCGATGCTTCGAATGAGCAAAAGAGGAAGGATTGAAAAATCCTTTGGTCCCGATTTCCAAGTGTATTTGGTAGAGGGGTCAAGAGATGAGATTGGATCCCAATTCCTTACTGTTATAGTGTTGAGGAGGATCCAAAATCATTTGATGAGGCTATTAAGTCTCAAGATGTTGCTTTCTGGAAAGAAGCAATACATGATGAGATGGACTCCATCATGGGGAATAATACTTGGGTATTATCGGACTTGCCACCGGGTTGCAAACCTTTGGGTTGCAAGTGGATCTTCAAAAGGAAGATGAAAGCGGATGGGTCAATCGACAAGTTCAAGGCTCGATTAGTGATCCAAGGCTTTAGGCAACGGGAAGGCATAGATTATTTTGTTACTTATGCCCCGGTTGCAAGAATCTCCATGATTAAATTATTGATAGCTTTAGGTGCTATTCACAATTTAGTGATTCACCAAATGGATGTCAAAACGACATTCTTGAATGGTGATTTGGAGGAGGAAGTTTACATGAAACAACCGGAAGGTTTTGTTATGCCCGGGATGGAGCATAAGGCATGTAAAACTTGGAATGCCATATGTCGGGTTTCTTTCAATTTTGGAGGGATATTCGGATGCAAGTTGGATTACCAATTTGGAAGACCACTCTTCTACGAGTGGTTGGGTGTACTTGCTTAGGGGAGGTGCCATCTTATGGGCTTCCAAGAAGCAAACTTGCATCACGAGTTCGACTATGGAGTCGGAATTTGTGGCGTTAGCCGCTGCCGGTAAAGAGGCGGAATGGCTAAGAAATTTTGGTCCATGAAATTCCATTATGGCCGAAACCAATATCACCAATTTCTATCCGTCGTGATAGTGAGGCTACTTTGGCTAAAGCTTATAGCCAAATGTATAATGGCAAGTCTAGACACTTAGGTGTTAGACATAGCATGATTCGTGAGGTAATCACGAATGGGGTGATTTCGGTTGAGTTTGTTCGGTCACAACAAAATCTAGCGGACCACTTGACGAAAGGGTTAGCTAGGGACTTGGTTCACAAGTCGGTAATAGGGATGGGATTAAAGTCCATCTAAATCTCTAACGGTGAGATACCAATTCCCTTCTAATACAACGTTAGAAGCTGAATTCAATGGGAAAGCTCACCCTAAGAGATTGGAGCACAAGACGGTCATCCCAAGGTGTGTGCTCGGTACTGCAAATGAAGGAGGTAATTGTTCTTTTGTAAAAATGCATGTGCAGGTGCATGAGGAAAAGAACTACCTATATGAGTGTGAAGTGTGGCCGCTTCAAAAAGCTTGGACTTGGCTTTGATACACTCACGAATGGATAAGGACACATGGCCTGTATAGTGTCAAGTTTATACGTTAGAGAGTCTTTTAAATTCATGTGTATGTTATCTTCTGGTACTCAAATGGGTTGACGGGTTCAATCCATAGGACACCCGGATTCTCGAGTATTTGAAATGTGTAATGTACTAAGATGGAAATTCAATCTTTTAGATATTTTCATTTATGCATGAGTTTGTTTACCTGTATTGTAATTTTATTTTGTGAATCAAGGATTGCACTAAAATGGGGGAGGAATGTTGGTGATTTTAGTGAAATCATCGGTCCATTTTGTGTAGTTGGATTCACAAAGGTAATAATGTGGTTGGTAGCTAAGCTATAACATGAGTTAGGAGGTGTGGAGTGCACACTCGTGTAAGCTAACTAGAACCCGGGATTGTTGGACGGTTAAAATTGACAATTTACAAAGTGGTTTCTTGAGCTGGGCGTCGGGGCCACTTGTGGCGCTACTTATCTAGCGCGGGAAGTAGCCCCAAGCTTTGGAATGTTGCCCGCGCTCCTTTTGGGGCTACTTATCTAGCGCGGGAAGTAGCGCCGGGCTCTGGAATGTTGCCCGCGCTCCTTTTGGGGCTACATATCTAGCACGGGAAGTAGCGCCGGCGTCAAGGATGTTTTCTCATTTTGTAACTCCCGTTTTTGTAACCGACGTCATTAAGTCCACAATCAAATCTCATTAAATGAGAGATTATTTCCTGGTTCAATACAATGTAGGTTACGATTCTCTAAAGGTGTATAAGTATGAATCGATTAGTGCCTTAATCGATACACCGAAACAAAGAGATTATCCCCTAGAGAATTTCGTGATACCCAGGCATATAGGGTCGAAATATCTCTTACGGAAAGCGAGCTCTCACGCGATCTCTGCGTTTATCCAAGTCATTCTACATCTATTTCTCTCCCTAATTTTCGAATTCCTCCAACAATTACAATATTACATTTCAAGATGAGAGTTTAACTACAGTTCTATATATCCTAGCATATAAATCGGAAGAACTCCCTACAACCAATGACAAGACCTCATACAATGAATTGGTTGAGTAATATATCATAAAAACTCAAATAACTATGTACATAGTCCAGCTAAGACTACATAAAGCGTCATTCCAAGATTTTAAATGAAACGGTCTTTGCAGAAGATAACTCGCTCCATGTGTAAAAAGAACAACCCACCAATGCTTATGTTGGTCTTTAAAATCTCATGCAACGTGTTGTAAAATCGAACCGTAAACGATCCGATAATAAACCCAATAACCGATGTTCCAAATAAGAACCGTATTGATTCAAGCGGAAGAGGAAATTATTTATCGTTAGACTTCGACAATACTCGAAATACCAAAAATATATGTAAATCAAGTGCAGAAAATAAGAGGAGAGAAAACGACACCCGGATTTACGTGGAAAACCCAAAACGGGAAAAACCACGGGCGGAGGAGACCACCGAGAAGTTCACTATCACGATGTTGAGTACAATACTTGGAAATAGGAGAAATCGATGAAGAGAATATATACAAATGAAATTGCTATTCTATGTATTTGTTGAGAGAATATTGTGTGTGTTGTGATCTTAAGAGGATGAATTTGTGTTATAACAAGATGGAGATATTTATAGGAAGAAGTAAGGTGTGAATGGAAATGCTACGTTCACCAACCTTCACCAACTTTGCCACAATTGTTGAACTTTGCCATTAAGAGTTTGACTTCTCTTTTTCAATGCCAAACTCAATTTGCTTACTGCATGCACTGACATTTAATTGTAGGCACCGTCCATAATTGTAGGAACCATCCATTAATTGACTTTGGAGACAAAAAGCTACAAATCTCCACCTTGGCTCCATAAGTACACCAAACACCAAACAACACATCTCCATCGAAAACGAAGCATCAACTCAAACGACCTTCAAACATCAATTTAAACGATAGCAAAACCAAAATAACTTCTTGGGAAAATGAAACAATATCTCCTCCACCACGAGTCCCTCGGACTCAATTGCGCTTCAAGAGACCGACCAAGTTTAAACACAAACTAAACTTGGCCACTGGAAGACATTTGGTGAACACATCCGCGGGATTGTCATTAGTGTGGATTTTGCTCACCTTGAAAACACCTCTAGCAATGACTTCCCGCACAAAGTGGTAACGCACATCAATGTGCTTCGTTCGGTCATGGAACATCTGATCTTTCGCTAGAAATATCGCACTTTGATTGTCACAAAACACGGTCGTGACATTACGCGACTCGTCGAGTTCATCAAACAAACCTTTCAACCAAATTGCCTCTTTGAATCCTTCCGTAACAGCCATATATTCGGCTTCGGTCGTTGAAAGCGCAACTGTAGACTGTAATTGTGCCTTCCAACAAATGGCACAACCACCCAAAGTGAACACATATCCAGAAATCGAACTCCGGTTATCTATGTCTTTGGCATAATCTGAATCGACAAATCCAAACACACCATCATCATTCTTGCCAAAACACAAACGCATAGATGACGTACCTCGGAGATAACGAAAAATCCATTGGACAGCCTTCCAATGTTCTTTGCCCGGATTCGCCATGTATCTACTCACCACACTAACGGCATAGGCCAAATCTGGACGCGTGCAGATCATAGCGTACATCAATGAACCGACGACATTGGAATACGGTACACGTGCCATGTAAGACACATCAGCCTCTGAAGTAGGACTTTGAGCGGATGATAGCTTAAAGTGAGCCGCTAGGGGTGTGGTGACCGGTTTTGCATCATGCATATTGAACCGGCGTAGGACTTTCTCTATATAACTCTTTTGAGAAAGATGCAAGGTCCTCGTACTTCTATCACGCACAATTTCCATCCCCAATATTTTCCTGGCAGCCCCTAAGTCCTTCATATCAAATTCAGTATTCAACTGGTCTTTTATCACTTGAATCTCCTTCATGTCTTTCGCTGCGATTAACATGTCATCCACGTATATGAGTAAGTAGACCATCGACCCGTCGTCACACTTCTTGTAGTAAACGCAGCTGTCATAGGTGCACCTTTTCAGCTCGTGACCGGTCACAAAAGAGTCAAACCTCTTATACCATTGTCTCGGAGATTGCTTGAGACCATAGAGAGACTTCTTCAATTTGCACACGTAGTCCTCCTTACCCGGAACTACAAAACCCTCGGGTTGTTGCATGAAGATCTCTTCCTCAAGCTCACCATTTAAGAACGCTGTATTCACATCTAGTTGCTCTAGTTCATAATCATTAGAAGCAACTAATCCCAACAATGCACGAATAGATGTATGTTTAACAACGGGTGAAAAAATATCAGTATAGTCTATACCTGGTATTTGGCTATATCCCTTAGCAACCAAACGAGCTTTGTACCTTGGTTTATCACCCGGATTAACGGCCTCCTTGAGCTTATACACCCACTTACACTTGACTGACCTTTTTCCTTTCGGAGCTGGGACAAGTTCCCAAGTGTCATTCTTGTGTAATGACTCCATCTCACTGTGCATAGCAACCATCCAACTATCCGAGTCTGCAACCGTAATAGCCTCATCATAACATGTAGGCTCTATCATGGACTCGATATCTTCAGCAACTGTAAGAGCATAAGATACACAATCAGCATGAGCATACCTCATAGGAGGTACAATATTTCTCCTCGGCCTATCTCTTGCAATAGATGGACTAGGAACAAGTGGCGAAGATGGTGAGGAGGTCTCGCCATCCACATGTTCACTAGTTGGAATAGATATAGGTTGATCATCAGTGACCGGTGTAGGCACCGGTGAAGAAACCGGTGTAACGGTAGATGATGTCGTCAACTCCACCTCAACTTGAGATGTCTTCTTACTTGCCTCAGATGGGTTCTCAACAGTAGATGTCGAGCTAGTAGCTCGATGGATCATGGAAGTTTCATCAAAAGTCACGTCTTTTGAAACAATTACCTTCCTTAGCTCAGAACTCCATAACTTGTAGCCTTTCACACCCGGTTTATATCCAAGAAACACACATTTTAAAGCTCTCGGCTCTAGCTTCCCATTGTCAACTCGTGCATACGCCGAACAACCAAATGGTTTCAAATTTGTGTAATCGGCAGTCCCACCGGACCATAGCTCAAATGGGGTCTTTTTCTCAATGGCTCGAGAAGGTGACCGATTGATCACAAAACATGCAGTGGAAGACGCCTCCGCCCAAAAAGACTTTGGTAGCTTAGAATGAGAGAGCATACACCTAACCTTTTCGAGAATTGTGCGGTTCATCCTCTCGGCCACACCATTTTGCTGCGAAGTGTGAACCACCATGTGGTGTCGAGTAATGCCTTCCTTTCGACAGTAGGCATTGAAATCCTCCGAGCAAAACTCAAGGCCATTATCGGTGCGTAAATACTTTATCTCCTTACCCGACTGCTTTTCGATCATCACCTTCCAATCTCTAAAAGTAGAAAATACATCTCCTTTATGCTTTAGAAAGAAAGACCATACCTTTCTTGAATAGTCGTCAATGATCGTAAGCATATAAGAAGCTCCACCTATGGAAGTAACTCAAGCCGGTCCCCATAAATCCGAGTGGATGTAGTCGAGTGGCCCTTTTGTCGTGTGCTTGCCACTCAAAAATCTCACTCGTTTTTGCTTTCCATAAACACATTCTTCACAAAACTCTAGCTCAACAACTTTATCACTTCCAAGAAGCCCTCTTCGACTCAATTCGGACATGCCATGAAAACTCATATGGCCGAGTCGAAGATGCCATAAAAGCGACCGATCCGTATCTGAAGAACCCTTTGAAACAACCGCTGCATCACCGGTAACTGTATGGCCATCCAAAATGTAGAGATTTGAGGCCTTACGATTTGCCTTCATAATGTTTGTATCACCTCTAAACACCCGGAGTGAGCCATTCTTGCCAACAAACTCATATCCCTTCTCTTCAAGAGAACTAAGAGATATAAGATTTCGCCTGAGATCGGGAACATACCTGACATTCCCTAAAGTTATGACAATACCATCAAACATCCGAATTCTAACCGTGCCCTGTCCTTTGATCAAACTTGTAGCATCATTGCCCATCAAAACTGAGCCTTGGTCAACGTGCTCATATGTATGAAACCAACTCTTGTTGGGACACATGTGGAACGTACATCCGGTGTCTAAAATCCATGCATCCGTAGGTGATGATCCACCACCAGATACACTAAGAAGTTCCCCGTCAGAATCAACCTCGGCCACATCGGCTTCACCAGAACCGAAAACATGCTTACCCTTTGCGGTCGCTTTCTCTTTTTCTTTGTTCTTCAACTTGTAACATTCTTCAATTACATGTCCTTTCTTGTGACAATAATTGCAGAATTTACGTGTAGTCTTTGACTTAGATCTCGCCTTTCCAGAAGAAAATGAGTTTCTCTCAAATGTCCGACTTCTGACATTTAGACCCTCGGCTTTCGCTTCAGAATCACCATTCATGATTTGTTTCATTTTCTCCTTTGATTCCAAAGCAGTAATAACTTCATCTAACACAAGTGTGTTACGGCTATACATGATTGTTTCACGAAAATGACTATAAGAATTGGGTAGTGATGACAATAAAAATAACGCCAAATCATCGTCTTCATACTTCACGTCCATATTCTCTAAATTGCAAAGCAATTCTTTGAATGTGGACAAATGACTAGACAATGAACTACCTTCCGTCATCTTGAGAATAAACAATCATTGCTTCAAGTGTAACTTGTTTGGTAGACTTTTCGTCATCAACAATTGTTCCAATTTCAACCACAACGCCGCCGCTGAAGTTTCCTTCAACACATCTTGCAACACATCGTGAGATAAGTGTAAACGAATTTGAGATTGCGCCTTCAAATCCTTCTTCCTCTTTTCGTCTGCGGACCAAGCCTCCGGCATTTTATCAATGCCCAAAAGTGCCTCATCAAGTTCTAATTGAATTAGAACATCCTCCATTTGCACTTTCCATAGTGGAAATCGAGTATTCCGATCAAGCTTTGGAATATCGAACTTCGCCGAAGTCATTGTATAAAATAACGATAAATAATTCCAAACGAATCAATACTCAAACCTGGAAGCTCTGATACCAATTGTTGTAAAATCGAACCGTAAACGATCCGATAATAAACCCAATAACCGATGTTCCAAATAAGAACCGTATTGATTCAAGCGGAAGATGAAATTATTTATCGTTAGACTTCGACAATACTCGAAATACCAAAAATATATGTAAACCAAGTGCAGAAAATAAGAGGAGAGAAAACGACACCCGGATTTACGTGGAAAACCCAAAACGAGAAAAACCACGGGCGGAGGAGACCACCGAGAAGTTCACTATCACGATGTTGAGTACAATACTTGGAAATAGGAGAAATCGATGAAGAGAATATATACAAATGAAATTGCTATTCTATGTATTTGTTGAGAGAATATTGTGTGTGTTGTGATCTTGAGAGGATGAATTTGTGTTATAACAAGATGGAGATATTTATAGGAAGAAGGAAGGTGTGAATGGAAATGCTACGTTCACCAACCTTCACCAACTTTGCCACAATTGTTGAACTTTGCCATTAAGAGTTTGACTTCTCTTTTTCAATGCCAAACTCAATTTGCTTACTGCATGCACTGACATTTAATTGTAGGCACCATCCATTAATTGACTTTGGAGACAAAAAGCTACACAACGTGATTGTAATTTCTAGTTCTTGCCATTAAAATTGATGTGTTTCGCGCAACATTGTGCACACGTATATAACTAGATTTATATACTATCCAATTCGCGATATAAAAACACATAGATTTATAAAGTTAACATCGACTAAAAGGAAATAGAACAAAAAATGAAACATGACTCCTGTTTCAATATGATGGGATGGCAAATATGATTGGTTTCGATTTCAAAATGCTTCGCGCCACATTGCGCACATGTACGTAGTACATAGTTTATAATAAGATTGAAGCATGGCATGGCAAGTATTAGATGAATTAATGCGTGTGTTCCACACATCGCCCAACATCCATATAAATCAATATATATATTAAAGAAGAAACCACCAATAATGATATGACACTCTCTTAGAGTAGGATTCTTAGCTAGAAATTTTGTGTTTTTCTGAATTTTTTAAATATCAAATATATTGCAAGATGTATTTTTCATTGCAAGGAAGCTACTTTGGTAATTTTGGCACAACTTTCAATGCTTAAACCATACAACTTCCTATAAGCCTTTTACTCTCTTCATCTCTTAAAACATGTAAGTATCTATATCTATATATTAAAGAGAAACCTAAAGAGATTTAATCATTAATTTGTTTTACTGCAATTTATGTTAATTAATCTTTTATTTACACTTCATTATGTTACTAACCATTCATTTTCCTTCATTTATTTTAATTAATCACCCATTTTCCCTTATTTAAGCGCACAAGTGATATTTTTTTGTTGGATATGTTATTGGTTTTTTCTCTTCTTTGTCATACAACAACCTACTTCTCATATTTCCTTTTAACACAATATCTCTCACTAAAAGATCGATATAGAGAATGGACTTTTGTTTATAGTCAAATTATTTGTCATTGTGTTGACTTCATACAGTCTTTATGTTCTATTTTTTGTAGTAGGTGACACAACCCGAAACAAGCTCTCAAATTGCCAAATACGCGGAAGAACATCAAAGCTTCATCACCACGGTACACATATACATCACTAGTTGTCTAGATGTAAGTCTTTCATTCAACTACTCCTTTAATTTCAATCAATCTTTGATTTTGTCTATTTTATAATTTCATGATGTATGATTACATTAATTCTCATTTCTATATTTTGTTCTCAGGAGGAAAACCCACAACGCTAAAAGAGTATTTGTGTATTGTTTATTCAAATATTACATTGTTATCGCAAAGGGGTCGCAAATCTATATTTTTATATTCAATTATTGTTGGAAATATATACTAATAGATACTTTTAGTGTCAACATTTGAGAAATATGTTTTTTATAAGAATGTCAACCGACAAATATTATTCAAAGTTTGTTTTCTTGACCTTCAATGATTGAATCTTCAATTGATGACTTGTATAGTATTTTCTCTCTCTTTTCGATGATCATGAGCATCTTTAACATGAAAACCATTTTTTTGAACATGTCAAACCTTGTTCTTCAACATTCTCCCCCAAATAACAAGCATCACCTAACGTTCTCTACAAACTTGATTAATAACAATCTTCGTTAATCACCAGGATGGATAAGAACCTCCTTATTCTCGAATGTAGAAACATGCAAATGATTTGTTGGTCCGAGAGGGTTATACAAGTTTGTAGAAGGTGGGGTTGAATACAAACACACAGATTTTACTTTTCTAAATTGTTTATTGATATTTATCAAACAATTTACAACTTGTTGCGGAACAAGATTAAGGAATAATCCTAATCTAAACAAGTTAAGAGATACACTAAGTTTTCTTGCACTAGAATTAAGTAAGAAAGAATATAAGAATATTACGAATAATATTCTAACACAAAGTAGTAGGGAGAAGAAGATGGCCGATCACTTCAATTTGAAGTAGGGTTTCTTTTTATATACTGCATGCATTAAATGCATATCAGTACAACTTTACACGTGGCAGCAACTGATTGGTTGCATGGTTTGACCTATGTAAATAACCTAGTAGCCGCATGATGAACAATGTAGAATCAGAGTTGGTTGTACGAATCCAGACAAAAGGGATGTTCGTTCTGACAGTTCATACGGAGACGTGCAAGGAGATAAGACAAAAGTAACTAGTAGAGGAAACTTCATGATCAGCGGTCACTGAATAGTACTTTATCAGCGAGTGACAAAGTTCAGCGATCGCTGAAGTCTTCTACTTGAAACTTCACGTTGAGTGGACAAATCTTGGCTTCGCTGATATCCGCATCAGTTCATTAGTAGACTTGTCGCTGGTTCTTTGGCTTGATCTTCGACTTCAGCGTAGAACATAGTTGACGTGAAACTTGTCTTCGGGGATCATAAGTAAACAACTAAAATCATCAGCGATCATCAACAAGACTGAACAGGCTCAGAGCTTTATTGATGAACAGTATCGCTGAATGTGTAAATTAAAGCATATGAGTTTCCTATCAGTGGTACTGTAGAGACATAGTACTTATCAGCGATAGTGAAACTCTAATACATATTGTCTACTTACAATTTTCACTAAGTGTTTCTCAAAGAGTCATTATCAAATCACTGAGGGTTTGGATCAACAATCTCCCCCTATTTGATTATGACATAGCAACAAAAGAAAATTGCTAAATATGAAAACATAAGGATAAAAAGAACTCATAAAATATTTGTCCCTTTTACTGTTTTCTGGGATCTTTTGAGTACTGATGGAGTAAAGTACATTCGCTGAAATTTTTCTTAAACTTCGTATAAGTTACAGAGGGAAGTGGAAAAATTACAAGTACAGCAAATAATATTACAAGTACAAAAGATATAAGCTGATAAAGATAGAAGAATTTTCAGAGAATCCTATCAGCTATTCAGGTTCTTCGTTAATGAGAAGTTCATCAAGGGTTCTTGTAGAGGGAATCATCCAGTCATGGACTTTTTCTCCAAGATCCCGTCTATTCTTTGCTTCTGTATAGATTAGGGGCTTCATGAAGTGTCCGAGAAGATCGTCTTTGAATCCGCACTAGTAGATGAGATCCCTGAACTATTCGATAGGAGTGATGGGTAGCTTAGAGATGCGTTGGAAGCATTATCGTCCATCGTAGTCATTGAAGAAAATACCATATGGATCGCTCAGGACTTTTCCAGGGATGAAGCGTTCACCAGGGGGCAGGGAGATGTCAAGAGCTAAGAGGTCGGATTCAGGACCAAGTACTTCTTTACGTGAAAATCCAATACCGGTTTCGTTTCTGATAGGAGGGCCTGAGTCTGAAGGTATTATCTTTTTCTTTGCAGAGGCCCTTCTTCGTTGAACTGGAGCAGGAGGAGGAGGAATATCCACAACAAATGAAACCAAGTCGATCTGTTGATTTAGAATTTTCTCGACGTGGTCTATGAAGGCTGAGCGTGATCGCTGAATGGCTATTCTAATCTCCAACCACTCAGAGAAACCGTATTTTTTGATTGAAGAGGCGTAGATGGTTTCCTTGGTACCATTTTCTCTGAATAAATCGACCTCAACAACTGGAACTTTTATTGGCGTTCTTCCCCTGATGTTTACCTTGTTGATTCTGGCTACCCGATATCGATAGTGCAGTCTTTCTTTGCACCATTCCAAGGTAGAGTCAGATACCTTGGTCTTTTCTTCGATGATCTTCTGGGCGTCCATCCACAATTGATGTTGGACATCGATGGGAGTTTTCTTCAGTGCGGGATCTTACACCGATTGTTGGACAAGCTGGATGGCATAGGATTTATCTTGTTCTTCAGCTTTTCTTCGATCGACGAGTTGTTGTTCAACTTTGAAGTGTTTAGCGAGTTCCTTTCTTGATAGTCTGAACTTAGGAGTATTAATGATTCGCTGATCTTCAAGCTGTTTCATCATTGCCTCTCTTCTTTTCAGTTCTTCTTCACTTAGCGTTTTAGGAACCAAGGAAGGTCTTTTGTTGTGAGAGAGCAGTTGTTCTTCAGGTTCATCAGTCTCGGTGAAATCCAAGATTGGGATTATTTCTTCAGCGATAGGAGCTGGATTTATTGTTGTAGTTGCAGCAGGAGGAACTTCAGCTGTATCCTCAAGCAGGGGAGAGGACTAGCTGAAACGTAACGATCATTTGAGTAAGATCATTTGAGAGAAGAGGTAGAGAACGAATGAGGTTTAAGTGTATAGAGGTTTTATGGAGAGGAGAACTGAGGTTGAGAAGGGATAGAGGAGGGATGCAGTGTAAGGGAAGAAAAGATATTGTACCTGACAAACTGGCTTTCTTTGAAGGATAGTCAGATTGCCTTCTGCAGCGAGGCCTTTATTTTTGCCTTTGTCATCTTCAGTTGCTGCAGGCATTGTCTTTGTCCCCTCCCCTGATGATTCTTTTATCACAACCCCTTTTTGAGCAGAGGTCCTTCCAGGTTGGAAAAAGAAGTCGACATCATCATCATCATCGTCATCATCATCATTGTTAGGTGATGCTGATGGTTCGTCGTCATCGATATCGACGTCTTCATAGTCTTCTTCTTCTTCTTCTTCAGATTCGACCTCAACAGCATAAGGTTCAGTGACATCAGCTTCAGCTTCCTCATCGAGTTTCTCCACCTCCAATTCAGAGGGAGGTTTCTCGGTTCCCTCAGGGTTTTTAACTCCCTGAGGTTTATCAGCAACAACATTAGAGATAATACCATCCTCCTCAGAGTTCTGGGGAAGGTCTTCTTGAGTTTTCTTCTCCCCTCAACATTATGGGGAAGGTCTTGATCCTTCTCCCCCTCTTCCACATGATGGATGAGGGAGGAAACAGAAGCAACAGCAGCAACATCATCAACAGCAGTTTTCGGGTCACTGTCTTCTTGGCCAGTGATCCCCATGAAGGTTTCAATCACCGCTATTCTGTCTTCTAGGCCAGAAATAGAAGGAATGATCTGTTGAAGATCCTCTCGATCAGCTTGAGTAAAGTGCGATGCTGTACAAGTAGGAGCATTCAGGCGGTCGAGAATCTGCTGTAGGAGTGTCTTCACAGTGCTCACATCCGTTTTCACGGAAGACACCTCTCCCTGAAGATTTCCAACCACTGTCTTCAATGATGTAACTTCATTGGACAAGGTGGAGTAGTTGGAGGAGAGAGTGTTGTTGGTGGAGTTGAGATTGTTGATGGAGGTGGAGTTTTCAACAAGAGTAGTAGCCAAGTTTGAAAGGCTACCTTCCACTTTCTCCATGTCAGCACTGGACGGTTTGCCTTTCACCTCATTAGTGAGTTTTTTTAGAGCCTCTCCAGCGTTTGTAACCACTGAAGAGTTTGAGGAGAGTGTGGTGGTGAGAGATTCCACCTTGTTGAACAAATCCTTGAGCGATGTGTTGATGTCGCCCAAATTAGGACCTGAAAAAGTTAAAAACTTATGAACAAAGGAAAGCTCAGAAGTTGGGGATTTTGAGAGAGGGGTGTGTATGTTTTTGTGTATACCTGCAGGAGGGTTGATGAATTCATCGAAGTTTCGAAAACCTGAATAATGGTCCATGTCGCCTTCCAAAGAGCCTTGACGCATAGAAGTGCCTGCAGGTCCTGTGTTTTTCTCCATCATCCTCTGAAGAGTTTAAGCATTTGTATCGCTGAGGGTGATGTTTGTTGCAGAGAATGGGGGGAAAATGGGTGGTGTGACCAAAGAAATAGTAGGTGGAATGAAGGTTAAGAAGAGGGACTGGGTAAGAGGTTCAACGTTGGATTCGCTGAGAATTACTTCCTCAGTACTTATAGGTACTGAGGGAGGGAGGTTCTGTTCCAAGTTAATAACCTCAGCGTTTAGAGACGCTGAAATTGGTATGGAAGGGGTGGATTCAGCAACTGTGGCATAGCGTACCACTGAACTATCCAACGACTCTTGTGAAGAGAGAACCGTGGAGTCTCCAGTCTGGGAAGGATTGGGGGGTTGCTCCTTGGTTTTCTTGTCCTTAGGGTCACCAAGAGTGGTTGTAGATTGTTTTCTTTTTCGAGGAGTGGAGGTTGCAGCCTGGGTACCAGCGATTGGGATTACCGTGGAGGTAGCTGCAGAAGTAGAAGAAGTGGAGGGTTTGAGAAGAGATAAGAGAGTAGAATGACGTACCTTGTTTGGCATGGGGGTGAAGTCGAGGACCTTGGTGCCAACCTGTGAGAGTTTCAGGTCGCCCACCTTCGGGTATTTGTCCCCGAGGCCTTGTAGGAAGAGAGCGCTGACAAATCGAGGATATGGGACAGTCTTTTGTCTCTTTTCTTCTTCGACTCGCTGAATCATGTCATCAAAGATGATTTTGGCCGAATCGATGTGTAGGCCCTTCAGCAGTGCATACCCCATAGCCTACTGGGGTTGGGATGCTTGGTCAGAGGAACCAACCTTAGCTGTCATGCAACTTATTAGATGAGAGAAGATGAAATTCATCTCGCTGGGCATTTTGGATTTCTTGATCAGGGTCAGCTTTTTCTCAGGGAGGCCGTCTCTCCCTGTTTCCCATACATACTTCGTTGCATCAAGGAATGTAATGAGTGCTTCTCTATCTGTTGGGTTTTTGGGATTTGGTAGAGGGATAAAGCGTTTTTCTTTCGTGCTAGCGGGGAGGTTTAGGGCACACCTGATAGTACCAGGTGTGATCTTGGAGGTACCATGTTCAGTGTCAAAAAGGATTACCTCGATTTCCTTTTTGGGGTCTTTGGTGGAGGTGATCATAGCTCTTCTGGCTGTATACCAGAACTGAGTGAGTAAGTTTTTTTTGCGGGAGGTGTGACGGTCAGAGCTGTGGATAAATGTCAGGTCTTAAGAAAATTCACAGCTTTGTCTAGATGAGTGATTTGCTTTCTCGGATGGAAGTTGAAGAGAGCATTAGAGTTGTTGCCTTGAAAGTTAATTTGCTCGAATTTGAATCCAACTTGAGGAGCTGGAGTGAGTTCTGTTCTTTTAGGACCAGTAGGAGACTGAGTTGAGGGAGCTTCAGTAGATGCCATTTCTGTTTATAATTACAAACATGAAGAAAGATAAAGAATAAAGTCTTAATGTGGAAAGATTTTCCAAAATAAGATGTTTTTGGGTTTTGCACATTCCATTCAGACAAAAGATATCTTAATGGAGATTTGGGTTTTTCTTCTTTTGAAAAAAATACAAAACATAGTGAACATTTGTTTTCCAGTTTCTTTTTAAAGAAGAGATTCTGGAAAAACATATGAAGATGTAAGTTTAATATTTTTGATTCAAACTTGAAGAACAATTTGTTTCCAGATTGTGTTCATAAAATCATGAAGAGAAAATGATTTCATTTTAAGAAAGTTCGTTTGTTTGATCTTTTAAAAACAAGGATAAGATCTAAAACAAGTTTGTAAAGGTAAATTATAAGAAGATTAACCTTTGATGTTGAAGATGAAGATGAACAGTTTTATGGAGAAAAAGAGTTCGAATGTAATAGTTGTTCTTGCTTGAAGGAGATGATGTTTGCGTAAAAGGTAAAAATATAAACTCGAACGGGAAAGTTTTTCATGATGACACAGACACGACACGACCCTGGAATTTGATTGGTCAAGGAAAACGAAACGGGCGAACGTGTCAGAGAAAAAACGTGCCATGGTCTATCCGTTGTGATGACGTCACAACCGTCCTTTCATATTTTAGGATGTCTCTGAGGATTTGAAAAACTCAGGGAGCTTTTGAAAAACATGAAGCACTGACTAGAAATATCAGTGTTAAGTTTTGAAATTTCAAGGTATCACTGAAAGGAAGAGATATTCAGCGATGCAATTTGTTTTGAAATCTTGCATTCATATGCGAACGTCAGCGAGTAAGAAAGAACATACCATGATATCAGCGAATCAATTTGTTTAGAGAGTATATGATTAAAAGGGTTATACAAGTTCACTGTTATCACTGATCAAATGTGAACCGCTAAAGAGTTTACTCTTCTAAGTTCAACATTCCAAGCTCGCTGATGAGAAAGTTGAATCTTGTCTCATCAGGAGGTTTGGTGAACAGATCAGCTAACTGAAAATCAGTTGGGATAAAATGAAGTTCTATATCACCATTCATCACATGATCTCTGATAAAATGATACCTGATTTCGATGTGTTTGGTCTTTGAATGTAGCTCTGGATTGTTGGCTATAACGATGGTACTAGTGCTGTCGCAATAGATTGGAATTTTCGAGAGCTGAAGGTCATAGTCTAGTAGTTGATTTCTCATCCACAATACCTGAGAACAATAGCTTCCAGCAGCTACATATTCAGCTTCAGCGGTTGAGGTGGACACTGAGTTTTGCTTTTTACTTGTCCAACTCACCAGCTTTCCACCCAGGAGCTGACAACCTCCTATGGTGCTTTTCCTATCCAATTGGCAACCTGCTAAATCACTATCTGAATAGGCGATTAGATCAAACCCTGAGTCTTTGGGATACCAAAGACCTAGGTTAGGAGTACCCTTAAGGTAACGAAAGATTCGCTTTACAGCGATCAAATGAGATTCCTTAGGTTCAGCTTGATATCGTGCACACAAATAGGTTGCGTACATAATATCAGGTCGGCTAGCTGTAAGATACAGAAGAGAGCCGATCATCCCACGGTAAGCTGCGACATTAACAGGTTTTCCAGAAGGATCCTTGTTTAGTGTCGGCGGTGGTGCCATAGGGGTTTTCATAGCTGAGCTCTGAGTTAAATCAAATTTCTTCAGCATATCTTTAACATATTTTCCTTGGTGAATGAAAGTTCCTTTTTCATTCTGTTTGATTTGAAGACCTAGGAAATATGTCAGCTCACCCATCATACTCATTTTATATTCAGATTTCATTCTATCAGCGAAACGAGTACAAAGGTCAGGGTTAGTGGAACCAAATATAATATCATCGACATATATTTGAGCCGATCATCCCACGGCTAGCGTAAGCTAAGAATAGACGAATACCTTTGAGTATTGCCACTGGGGCGAATGTTTCGTCGTAATCTATACCTTCCTCTTGCCTGTATCCCTGAGCAACAAGTCGAGCCTTGTTGTGGGTTACAGTTCCATGTTCATCTAACTTGTTTCGATAGACCCATTTAGTGCATATATTAGTGACTTGTCAGATGGTCTTGGAACAAGATTCCAAACTTTGTTTCTTTCAAATTCTGTCAGCTCTTCTTGCATAGCGCTGACCCAGTTTGGATCTCTGAGGGCACCATCTGTTTTCTTTGGTTCAATCAGAGAAATAAAGTTAACAAATAGACAAATGTTACCTGCACTTCGTCGAGTCTGAACACCAGAGTTTGGATCACCAAGAATCTGATCAATAGGGTGACTTATAGTCCATCGCTGAGCCGGAGCATAAGTCGCTGACTCAACCTGAACTTCTGGAGGAGCTGAAGATGAGGCTTCAGCAATTTCTGGTATATCAGCCAAGAGAGGAAGAGGCTCAGATGTCATTTCATTCACTGATTGCTGAGAAGTAGATGGTATGTCTGAGATAGAAGGTTTAGAGGCAGGCATAGTGTTGAGAGGATTAACTGAGACCCATGAGGATTCACCTTCACTTGTCTGCATGCTTGGGATGATAGTAGGATCATCATCTTCAGCGTTATGAGTATGAGATGGAGGAGTATGAGCATTTTCTGAATCACCAAGATGAGAAAACATCCATTGATTCAGTTCTTCAGTATCAGCAGAAGGTCTAGAGTTCGCTGAACGGGATTCGTCAAAAGTGACATGGATAGTTTCTTCTACAGTTTGTCTTCTTCGATTGAAGACTCTGACGGCTTTGGAGACTGAAGAATATCCAAGAAAGATTCCATCATCGTTCACCAAGTCCTACCACTGTAGGGCCAAATCATAGTCAAAAGAAGAGTTTGATCCTGGCTCAGAAGGAACGCTAGCTATATGCTTAACACATGCAAGTCGAACTTAGGATCAAACTTTCCAAGGGCATCTTTGTTGTTCAGTATAAAACACTGACATCCAAAGATGTGAAGAAAGCTAACTGAAGGCTTTCTCCCATGGAAAAGTTCATAGGTTGTCTTCTTGAATCTTTTGACAATCAGCGACCTGTTTTGAGTAAAACAAGCAGTGTTGATAGCTTCTGCCCAAAACTGAGTAGGTAGATGAGAATCGCTGAGCATTGATCGTGCAACTTCGATGATAGTTCGATTTCTTCTTTCAGCGACTCCATTTTGTTGCGGTGTTCTCACTGAGGAGAAGTTGTGAGAAATACCCTTGCTTTCAAAGAAGGAATCAATGGAACTGTTTTTGAATTCAGTCCCATGATCACTCCTTATTGAGCGAACAATCATGTTGTTCAGGACTTCCATTTTCCTGACAAAGGTGATGAGTTCTTCAGGGGTGTCACTCTTTGAACGGAGAAACATTACCCAGGTATAGCGAGAGAATTCATCAACTATGACTAATGTATATTTCTTTCCAGCGATGGATTGTTTGTTAACAGGGCCAAACAAATCCATATGGAGAAGTTGTAGAGGAGATGACACTGAGGAAACTTGCTTAGATTTGAAGCTTGGCTTGGTTTGTTTCCCTTTCTCACACGCTAAGCATAGAGACTCCTTAGCGTATGATTGTTGAGGTAGACCTGTAACCAACTCTTTTGAGGAGAGAGTATTCAGTGTCTTGAAGTTG
Source organism: Saussurea involucrata (assembly GCA_033807775.1). Lineage (NCBI taxonomy): Eukaryota > Viridiplantae > Streptophyta > Magnoliopsida > Asterales > Asteraceae > Saussurea > Saussurea involucrata. The sequence goes on from CM066317.1 coordinate 55,879,097, forward strand.
ATATGGGAGAGCCTCTTATGCCATAGCCAGTTGACATCAGTTGAGGCTTTTGAGAAGAAACAAGAGTTCTTAGTGGTTGTAGAGTCCATGTCTATAACATAAACATTTTCCATACGATATCCGCTGAGAGCTATCTTCTCCTTTTTGTTAGTGACAAAGCAGGATTCCTTAGTGAAAATCACTTTGTTATCCTTATCACATACCTGACTGATGCTAAGAAGATTATGCTTCAGTCCTTCAACATATGCGACTCTTCTGAAGGTTGTTGTACCATTAGAGAGTACACCAAACCCTCGGGTATGGCCTTTTCCGTTTCCACCGAAGGTCACTGAGGGACCCTTCTCTTCCTTGTATTCAGAGAGCAGGTTTTTCTTTCCAGTCATATGTCTAGAGCATCCGCTATCGAGATACTAGATACCCTTCTTAACCTGCAAACAAAGGAAGATTAGTTTGACTTAGGCACCCATTTCACCATGGGCTCACACTTGTTTGCATGCTTAGCCGTTAATTTTAAATGAGCAGGGCCAGCACCAAGTATACCTTTGGCATTGGAAATGGGAGGAACAATCAGTTCTTCAGATTTCTTACCAATAATATCCACTATGATTCTGGGAGTAGGTCGCTGAATAAATCCAGGGATCTTGTTCTTAGAAGTAGAGGGATAAGTCACTGTAGCTTTAGAAGCATTCAACTTAGGTACAAAGGTACCCTTATGAGGTTTTTGGTTGAAAACTTTTTCTTCCCTTTACCTTTAAAGATTAAGGTAGGTTTTTCCTCAGGGATGGGAGTTTTAGAAGAAGAACACTGAGATGAGGAAGTGTCAGGGATAGAGGACACGAACATTCCAAACTTAAGCATGGAATGGTCAGTGGTAGGTTATAGAGTATCAGCTTTGTAACCAAGACCACGTTTGTCACTCAGGGGAATCTGAGACTTAACTATCTCAGTGATCGTTGTTGAGGATTTACACCATCCTTCAACAGTAGCCTTTTCAGCTTTTAATGCAGCGATAGCTTTTTCACGTTCGATTTTGACTATCTGATTTATATGGACCTGATCTTTTAAATCTTCTTCAATTTTAGAAAGTTTTTCTATTTGAAGGTGACAGTTTTTAAGTTGTTCAGCGAGATCAAGGTTTTGATTCTCAACTATGGTCTTGCCATTCATGGCATCATATAAATTCATAGTCAGGAGATTGATTTTCCGAAGACTATCAACTTCATCAATATCTGTAATATTTGTAAAGAAAGAAGTTGATACCTTAGTAGCAGAAGTTGAAGTAGAGGGAATGTCATAATTTTCTTCATCTTCTTCGATTTTTGCCATGAGGCAGAGGTTGGCCTCATCATCATCTTCTGAGTCAGATGATTCTTCTTCATCAGAGGCAGCCCAGTCAAAGTCAGCGACTAAGGCTTTGCCTTTCTTCTTTAAGCTTTTCAGCTTAGAATACTTTTCTTTCAGCTTTTTGTATTTTTCATCTCTAGCCCTGGGGTTAGAGGATTTCTTGGAGAAAGCTGAGGGTTTAAAGACTTTCTTTGACCTGCATTCACTAGCAAAGTGTCCTACTTTTTCACAGTTAAAGCAGGTAGCAGTAGCCTTATCAACAGGGGTTGATGATCTTGGCTTGTCAGTGAGTGCAAGAGGTTTATTCTTTCTGAAGTTACTCTTTCTAGCGAATCTCCTGAACTTATCAGCCAGGAGTGCCAGAGATTCATCAAGATCTGAAGAATCAGCATCTGATGAGCATTCAGAGTTAGTTTCCAACTCAGTGATAGTGAGAGTTGATCGCTGAGTGGAGGGTAAATCTGAGAGTAAAGCATCAGGGGTGCTTTTGGAATCTTTTACAAGATTCTTCTTCAGATGACACGATGCTCATGATTGAGCATAGTGCCAAATAAGGTAGAGAGAGTCATAGATTTTAGATCATTTGATAGCTTGAGACACATTGAATAACTGTCCCAGCTTTCAGGTAAACATTCTAGGAACTTTGTCAGGATTTCAAAGTTAGAATATTCCTTACCAACGGTTTTCAGATCAATAATTAAACAGTTAAACCGTTGATGTACTTTAGAGAGAGATTCATTATTACCACAAATGAAGCTTTCATACTGTCTTACCAGGTTGATCTTTCTTGAGTCCTGGACTTCAGACGTACCTTCATATTGAACACAGATTGTGTCCCACATGGCTTTGGAGGTTTTCAGGTTCATGATGAAATGGTAGACTTTGTCAGGAAGAGCCATGGAAAGAATGGATCTGGATTTAGTGTCGATAGCCACTTTCTTCTTGTCTTTATCAGACCAATTGTGAGGTTCCTTAGGAATGATTCTTTCAGGAATGGCAGCTCTAGTAGTAGTGCCTGGAACTTCAGGATCAATCCTAACAGGAATATATGGGCCATTTTCGATGTAATAAGGCATAGTAGGGTCTACACCTTCTAAGAAGAGTATCATCCTATATTTCCACATATTAAAGTTATCTCTGGAAAATCTAGGGGGTTTTGGAAGAGAACCATTGTCAATATAGTTTGTGTTTGTGTTAGTAGCCATTATGAGAAACAACAAGGAAGAGAAAAGATTAGTATAAGCAAGATCTTGTTTATGAGTTTAAACAATCTGCTCTGATACCAGTTGTTGGTCCCGAAAGGGTTATACAAGTTTGTAGAGGGGGGGGGGGGGGGGGGGGGTTGAATACAAACACACAGATTTTACTTTTCTAAATTGTTTATTGATATTTATCAAACAATTTACAACTTGTTGCGGAACAATATTAAGGAATAATCCTAATCTAAACAAGTTAAGAGATACATTAAGTTTTCTTGAACTAGAATTAAGTAAGAAAGAAGATAAGAATATTACGAATAATATTCTAACACAAAGTAGTAGGGAGAAGAAGATGGCCGAGCACTTCAGTTTGAAGTAGGGTTTCTTCTTATATACTGCATGCATTAAATGCATATCAGTACAACTTTACACGTGGCAGCAGCTGATTGGTTGCATGGTTTGACCTTTGTAGACAACCTAGTAGCCACATGATGAACAATGTAGAATCAGAGTTGGTTGTACGAATCCAGACAAAAGGGATGTCCGTTCTGACAGTTTGTACGGAGACGTGCAAGGAGATAAGACAAAAGTAACTTGTAGAGGAAACTTCATGATCAGCGGTCACTGAATAGTACTTTATCAGCGAGTGACAAAGTTCAGCGATCGCTGAAGTCTTCTACTTGAAACATCACGTTGAGTGGACAAATCTTGGCTTCGCTGATATCCGCATTAGTTCATTAGTAGACTTGTCGCTGGTTCTTTGACTTGATCTTCGACTTCAGCGTAGAACATAGTTGACGTGAAACTTGTCTTCGGGGATCATAAGTAAACAACTAAAATCATCAGCGATCATCAACAAGACTGAACATGCTCAGAGCTTTATTGATGAACATTATCGCTGAATTTGTAAATTAAAGCATATGAGTTTCCTATCAGTGGTACTGTAGAGACATAGTACTTATCAGCGATAGTGAAACTCTAATACATATTGTCTACTTACAATTTTCACTAAGTGTTTCTCAAAGAGTAATTATCAAATCACTGAGGGTTTGGATCAACATGATCCGTCAATTCCATAAAATGTTTCTAAATTTTGTACAAATGTTCTACTGCACAATGTTTTAGTACAAAAAAACTATTTTTTGTACATGGCATAAATAGATGCATGTTAGGACCGTAGTGGTTCCTTTGAAAAGTTTGTTGAGTATCTTTCTTTGTTGTCATTATTACCTTGAGTGATGATCAAGTAACTTCCAAAATGGTTTTATATGTGTGCAAGTGTAGCCACTTTGCATGACTACCTAGTAAGTGGTAGAATATTTTACACGTCCGTTCAATGGTAATAAATATTTTGCGTTTGAAAATTCTTATGAATTTGTAAATTGGTATATATGTTGAGTCTTCCACTTAAAACATTGAACTCATTAGGACCGTAAATTTAAAACCCTTTTTATGAAGGGTGAGGGCTAGAGAGCTTTGAGAATGGAAATGTTGGATAGTCTGACTTGTGGTAGTATTGAGATTCGAGTGGTTCAGGTTGAAGGGCCGATGTACTTTCAGATAATAGAGTGTTAGACTCGTAGGATCTTCCGATAACGTTGGTCGTGAGCCGTCCGTTTCGGCAACCCTTGAATTGGAAGTTTGGACAGTTATTTTCTTAGAAGTTATGTAAGACTCTTGGGATACTATGTTATTTTCTTGGTCTGTTGGTGGTGGGCTCGATGAGTAAGTTTTGAGGGTGAAACTTTGTTGTGGTTTGAGTCATTGTGTAATGTTAAGTGCCAACTTTTAGATTTTGAGGCCAAGAACCATTGAAGTACCTAGGGTACTATAGTTGGATCCTAAAACATTAGCAGAATAAGTAATGACTTTAAGAAACTCAGTTTCTTGTAAGTGGGTATAGTTGAGTTAAAATTTCCTTGTCTGGTAAGGAACTGTTGATTTGACGATTGGTACTTGGACGTATTAAGGGAGTTGTGAAATCGATGAGTATGAGAATAATCAACTCCTAATAGAGTTCCTTTGTATGCTCTCGGGTTTAATGACAATCCAATAGCGGGAATGGTTGGATTAAGAATTTTGTAGATTTTTAGTGGTGATCATAACTTGTGACAGTTGGAGTACAAATTCAGAGCGTGTAGGTCGGGTGGGCCTAATTATTACGAATTTAGTAGAGGAAAGGACGATGAATCTTTATAGTAGTAAACATTTGAGAACTTAGTGATAACGTTAGATCTCAAGTGGAAATCTATTATTGAGGGGACTTTGATTTATAAAGGCTAAATTATCGACGTGTTAGGGAGTATTCCTTCGTGGGAAGTAAGTGTGGTTGTAGTCGGATAAGCTTTTGTGAAAAAATCATCCATGAGTGTATTATATTTGATAGAGGTTGTTAAGAATATTTAAGAGTGAATCCATTTTGAGATAGAGGTTGTTAAGAATATTTAAGAGTGAATCCATTTTGAGATAGAGGTTGTTAAGAATATTTAAGAGTCGATCCATTTTGAGAAACAGTGGTGGATTTGGGTAGTTGAAGTTGTGAGCTACTTTTGAGGTAGTATGGGTCTCCTAAGGTTGGGAGACAACCGAAGTCATGCGGTTAGAAACTACTCTAGCAAAGTTATATGTTCACTTTAATATAAGTGTAACGTATCGAAGTGTACATTGTAAGTGAGAGTCAGCATGAAAATCAACATGACAGTTTTGTCAGGTAGTTATCGAATATCATTAAGGTTGAAATGGGTTAGAGACACATCCTTGGAAAGATAAATGGTCGTTTGTGAAAATGATGTTATTTAAGGTTTATATAATTAGAATGTTACCCTTTTTGGGTTCGGTAGATGGAAAGAAAACTATCGGACTTGTGCTCCGTTTTGGGAGGTGTTCTTGGACAATCTCATGTTCCTCACACAGTTCGAGTGTTGTGTGGGAAGTAGACTTGCATGACATTGAGGTTTGGGAGATTTCTTTGATCAAGGTGTAACTATTGAGAGGAATGACCGAGCTACTTTTAGGGACCGAGGAAGTCTAATAAGTGTTGAGGGTAGTATCTAAATGCTCGGGTAAGAACTAGATTTCGAGGACGAAATCATTCTAAGGTTGGGAGGACTTTAACACCCGTAATTTTCGTTAAGTAAAAAGTCAGCCCGTTCATTTTTTGGTGGGTCCTAAGTTGTGGTTTTGAGTTAGGAATTTATTTCTTTTAGTCCCTATTAGAATCGAGGGTGTTTCGTGTGAGAAAAGTCGAGTTTTGGGGCCCGGTACAGGGCCGACGACAATGCCAAGCGACTATGACAGTGTCACTGTCGCATGGAAAAGTCGCAGGTAGGGGAGCACATTCGGTACACTCTGTGCGACAATGCCCTTTGATATTGACACTGTCATTGTAGCATGGCATAGTGGCCGACGGGTACCAGAGTAGTATTAAGTGCGTTTTTCAGTCTTTTCTCATTTCCCCCCTTCTCATACTCCTTCCTTTCTCTCCCAAATTTATTTCCCTGCCTTATAATATGAATCCTAAATGATTTTGGGGCTTTTTCATTGGGATTAAAGAGTACCTTATCAATCTGAAGCTAGTGATTTCCTCTTATGATGCAAGACCAAGTTTTCATCTTCAACTCTAGAGATTTTTGGGGTTTTCTAGGTTTTTCTCAAAACCTAAGTGGTGAGTTCATCCCTATATTTTCTAACCTTTATTCAAGTTATAAATGCTCAATTACTAGTGTTTTATTTCTTAAATTTTTTGTTTAGATGATTTTGGGAAAAGTTAGGTCATAATTATGGTTTTGGCAAAATGGAGATTTTTGGTGAAAGTTGTTTGGAGAATGATTCTAAGTACTTAGATATTGTTAGTCCCAGATGGCTAAAAAGAACAAGAACATGTATTGTAGAAGAGGGGGGGGGGGGTTGAATACAATACCCAAGTTTTTTTCACTTTAATTAATTCTATTATTGAAAATTTTCAAATCAAGAATTACACATAGAACACATAGAACAATTAGATTGTTGCGGAAAGAACAAATAAAATCTATTCTAACAATCTTCACAAAGTAATACTGAAAACTAAACAACTTCTAAAACACAAAGATTGAAAGCTATAAAGTTCAAAGAGAGAAAGGAGTAGAATATCTTGAGCATAGAGTAATCTTCAAGTCTTTCAAGAGATATTCTGCATGGAGATGTCTTCATCTTTATATAGTGCCAAGAGTATGTGTTGCATGGGACACTTGTCACTTTGTCATTTTAAGGATAGGTTTCGCTCTCAAAAGTTGATGTGTCTTTTCCTATAATGCTAGAAAGGTTTGATGGAGACAACATCTAAGAATGGGAAAAAGGACAAATGAACCTTTTTCTTCCATACACAGACATTCCTTCTTTGAAGATAAAACCTTTTAGCATGGACACAAGGAGGATCCTCCTATTTGAGAATCCCACCGACTTGTCATGGACAAGGTAGGTGAGAGTCTTCTTAGGAGTGAAGTTATGAGAGAATCCTCCAACTTTGAGGATCCCACCGATGTATACTATTAGACTTGTGACTCCACTTGAAGAAAAGCATCCATCAAGAATTCTTGATATCCCACTGATTTGAGAGCCTTCATAGGTGGGATATTGTTGGCCGACAAACGAGAATGTCAGTGGGAAGGTGTCCACCGATGTGTGGGAACACCATCGTGGACAATGACTTGTAGTTGTTGATGTGGGATCTCTCACTTCCACAATGAGAGGATCTTCAATCTTGACTTTGGTTGATCTTTGACTTCACCAAATATTTGCTATCTTGTACAAGCAATTACAAAGAACCATCCAAAATTTTTCAAAGTATGGAAAATGTTTTTCAAAGAAAGAGAAGGAGACCACGAGGTCATCTTCAAATCTTTGATGACCCAACAATCTCCTCCTATTTGATGATGACATCCATACTTAGAAAAACATGAGTAAGACAATGAATAATGCATGTTGACCCTGTTTTACTCTTTTGGGTTTTTTTTCACACAGTCCTTTTTTGTGTGTGTATATGATATTTTCATGTAAGATGAAATAATAAAGTATAGCTATACAAACAAATGAAAGAAAAAGGAAAGAAGTATAAACAATATGAACAAACCAAATATTACTTGCTTCTTTGGAGGGGCGAGTTGAAACTTATTTCTGGCTTGAGGATTCTTCATTTTGATCAGCAGCCTGTTGATGTGTTGGAGAACTTTATCTTTCAGGCACTTTTGCTTTTCTTCAGATGTTCCAAATCTTCAATTCATTCACTTACTCCAAAAGATTTAAGCCAAATGAGTATGTGTTTAGGAAGGAGACAAACCCATAATGATGACAATCTTTGAGGGAGGTTTGAGGTTAAGTGAATCAGCCTCAGGATGCTTCTGCCCATCTATTGCATCTCCTTTCTTTCTCTTGGCATCTTCAGCTTTTCCTGTTCAGCATCATCATCCTTTGTCTTTGTTTTGCTCCCCCTCAGTTAGATCAACCGGTCTTTGTGTTTCTCCCGCTCCAATAGATCCGCCCGGACTGATGTGCTCCCCTTTGACCGGTCCGCCGATTTCTACATTTTTTCGAGTTGGTCGCTGGATAAGAGTACTGAGGGTTGATGTTGCTTCCCCTCAGATGAATTCTCCCCCTCAGCGACCGACATAGAAAAAACACCAAGAGAAATTGGAAAATCGGCCAAAACCAAGACTATTACATTTTCTTTTTCTTTTTTTTTAATTTTTTTTTGAATAACTTGCCTTAAAGTAAATTGGGGGGGGGGGGGAGGTTATACGTAAAAAGAAAATCGGCAAATAGGTGGGGTAGGGAAAAGGTCGGTAGCAAAAAAAAACGGTATAAGGGGGAATTTTTAAAGAAAATGCGGCAAGAAAAAAATCCGGGGGAGGGGGGGGTCGGCAAAAAAATGGGGGGGTATCGGTAGTAGGTAAATGACGGTGGTAGGCAAATAAACAAAACAAAACCTTGTGGGTGCTGTTTGGTTTGTCGGCAGAAAAAGAGAATAAGAAGAGAAATAAAAAAATGAAAGGCATGGAGAATTTGGGAGGGTTTTGGTGACTTAAGTTTGGCCAAGGGTTTCGGCAAAAAATGAAAGAGTGGAGGGAATAATTATCGATAGTAAAAAAGGGAAGGTAGTATCTAAAAAAAATCTGCAACAATAAAAATGGGGATGGGGTGTCGGCAGCATTTGTGTTCGGCAGAAATGGGGATGGGGTGGTGGTTTCATGAAAATTCGGCAGCAAACACAACCGATTTGGGGCTGTTTGGTGGCGTTCTTCGGCAGGAAATAGGCAGCCAGAAGGACTGTTTGTTGGAACCCTTCGGCAGAAAAGCAATCGGCAGTGAGTTTGTCGGCAAAGAGAAAAGGCAGCCGATGGTTGCTTGGAGATACACTTCGGCAGAAATGGAAGCAGCAGCCGATGAGGTGGGTTCGGCTAGAAGGCACTCGGCAGCAGCCGATATGGCTGTCGGCAGCAAAGCGTTGGCGTCGGTATTGGCCGAAAGAACAAGGGGAGTGGGGTGGTCGGCAGTTGTAGTTCGGCAAGAGGGGGGGTGTTCGGCAAGGTTGGTAAATGGGGGAGTCGGCGGTTTGTGAGTTTTTGTTTCCGTCGGCAGTTTCAGAACCAAAGAGCGCCAATGATGGCAGTGTTTCGGCGACAGGTTTGGATCGGCAGCATGTAAGTCGGCGGTGGCGATGGCCGAAAGAAAAAAATGCCAGCCGATAGGCTGTTTTGTTCGGCTAAAAGACAGCCGATAAGTTACTGTTGTTGTTTTGTGTCGGCAAGAAGAAGAAATAAGATCGGCAGCCGTGCGGGTCGGCGAAATCGGCAGCTTGGGTTCGGCAGAAGTGAACAGCCGACAATGGGGGTGTTTTTGGTTGCTTTTCGGCAACCTTGAGTCTCGGCCACAAGTGAAAGTGGGCAGCCGATAGCTGCTGTTTGTTTGGCGTCGGTAGAAGAAGGAGGGCAGTCGACCGATGTGTTTGTCGGCAAGAAAAAGAGGAAGAAATGGCAGGAAAGGGGTTCAGCAGCAATTTAAAAAAAGGAGAGTGTCGGTCAACAATGTCGGTAGGGATGGGGTTGTTTGCCGAAGGGGTTGTTTGGTATGGGTAGCAGCCGACAACAATTAAAATAGAGAGAGGGATTTTGATAAAAAGAAAGAAAGAGGGATTTTGATAAAAAAGATAGAGAAGGGGTGTTTGGTATGGGTAGCAGTTTGGTGGCAGAGGAGTTGAAAGATTCTTGAGAGATGAATAATTGTTGAGATGTGACATTTAGGAGATATTAGGTATTTGCTGTTTTGTTGTTGCCGACACACACAAAAAGAAAGGAGAAAGGAGAGATGAAAAGAAGGGTAGGAAATTTTGCTCTTTTTTTTAAGGAGATGATGTCAACAAGATGACATCATGAGTTGATGTTATCAAAAATGGGTTTTCAAGTAGGGATGAGCGTTGAGCACCGTTTTCCCTAATCGAACCGGTACCGAACCGATACCATGTATTCGGTTCGGTATTCGGTTCCAAACATTTCTCGAAATCGGTATTCGGTACCGGGATTTTCCCGAAAAAACCGAAACCGAACCGAAATTTTTAAAAGCAAAGTTTAAAAAAAATAATTATGCTTATCATCTCCTAAATAAAGTTTATCTTGATTATCGTTAACATTAATTATTATTGTTTCTTGATGTATATATAGAGAGATTGAAGAGTCGATAAACGAACAAAATGGAAAAAACGAAAATCGTAAAAGAATATCGAAGATTGTTCAACTTTTGATTTGTTTGAACTTTTTGATTGTTTGTGATTGGTTTTGAAACACATTTGAATCACTATAAAGGTATTTATGTTTGCGATTGGTTTTGAGACGCATTTGATACATTTTAAAATTTTTGGTCCTAAGTGGTCCTAGTATTGATTTGCCAGTCCCGAAACCGAAACCGAACCGGTACCGTACCGATACTTACGGTTCGGTTTTCGGTACCACTTTTTAGTCCCAAAAATTTTCGGTACCAACCGGTCCGGTCCCGATCTCATCCCTATTTTCAAGACTTGCTCACGAAAAATATGTAGTTTACTATTATTTTGTTTTTTTTTAATTTCTTTTGACTTTTTTTAGGTAGATCAGTTGGTGGAGAATCATGCTGATCAGAAATGTTTTGAGATGGAGGAACATGAGTGAAGGGGACTGAAGGAGTTGGTTGATAGAGGTTGTAAGAGAGAGGAGAAAGTTGGATGGTGAGATGATAAAGAAATGAGGTTGGGTAATGTAAGTAGTGGGAAGGTTGGCATTTGTGAGTGTGCCAATTGGAAGGATTTCAATATAAAAAGGAGATCCAAAAGTTCACCATTTGACACTTCAGATTGTATGATGATCTTGATGATTTCTTCAATTTTCTCACTTTTATATTTGTACACATAGATCCATCTGTCCAACTCAAAATCTGCAATCACAAAGAATTTATTTCCTAGGTACCCATTTGGTAGTGGGTCCTTTTGGGTGAGATGTTGAAGGAAAAGAATTGGTGTCACGCATATCAATTCTTTCTTTCGGGCAGTCTTTGGCAAAATGAGAAACGTCACCACAGATATAACATTTTCTATAAAGAAAGTTCTTTTTAGAATCTTGACATTTTTCCTTACTTTTGCCCCTTTTGGTTATCTTCAAAGATTTTGATGAGGTGACAAAGAATTGGGGAGCAGGTCCTAAGATTCCTTTTTCAGAAAATGGGAGGACATAAATCTTTTCCTTTGAAGTGGACATTTTGAGGCTCACAGATCGGGGAAGAAAATCGGTAGGGGAAGTCACACAGGTATTTTTAGAAAGATTTGAGGAATTTATTTTTAAGAAAGAATCAGCACCCAAAGACTTGCCTTTTTCAGAGATAGAAATTTTTTGTTTGAGTTGGAAGAGGAGGATGCATCATCTAAAGTCAAGAATTTTTGAAAGTCATTGATATGTTTGGAAGAGTCATTGGAATCTTGAGCCTTTTCTTTTAGAAAAGAAATGGGATCTTTTGCCTTTAAAAACATTCCAAATTTTAAAGCTTCAGAAGAATCGGCAGAATTCATGGACACAAACCCAATAGTATTAGAATTGGAGATTTCACAAAAGATAGGTGAATCACATGAGGTGGGAGCATGAGATTTTGAAGATTGATCAATTTCCATTTTTCCAAAGCCTAAACCAGTTTTGTCATCCCAGGAAATCTGATCTTGAAAAATCTTTTCCAGATTTTTGGAAGAACTGGTCCATTTTCTCATGATTTCTTGCTCCTTTTGAAAACGTTTAAATATTTTGTTTTTCTCCTTGGCAAGAATAAAGTTCATGGATTTTAGATCTTCAAGCTCAGCCTTAACTTTGTCAAAGTTTTCCAGTTGTGAGTGACATAATAGCAGTTGAGAGGAAAGAGATTTAGCATCAAAAAGATCAATAGATAAAGAATCAAATGTTTCAATCTTTTCAGCATCAGAAAGAGATAGAAATGGATGTATCTGTGATGAGGAGGAGAAGCACTTAGCTGATACAAGAGCAGTTGAGGAGGAGTGGCCTTCTGAATCATCCATTTCATTTATCTTGGCCATGAAACAGACATTTGAGGTGTCATTCTTGCTTTCAGATGTGGGTTTATCTGCCAAATCATGAGTTTTAGCAGGCAGACCCTTTCCTCTTCTGACAAGTCTTTCATTTCTTTCCTTTTCTCTCTTGTATTTTTCCTTGTATCTTTCAGCCCGGTCAGAATTTGTAGAAGAGAGGTGTTGGCTGAGCTTTTAGGAATCATATTTGGATCTTCCCGATTTTGAGGAAAATCGGCCTAAGGAAGCAGTTCTGGGTCTTTCAAGGTGTTTACTTCTACACTCAGAAGCAAAATGACCCTTTTTACCACAGTTAAAACATTCCTCATTAGAGTTGTCCAAAGAAGAGTGTTTGGAGAGAGAAGAGGATGATTTTCTACCAAACTTAGATTTTCCAGAAGAGGGGTGAGATTTGGATTTAGAATGCCGATCCAACATGGCCATTTCATCAGATAATTTGTCAACTGAAGTTTCCTAACATTAATCCTCAGCATCACTAAGATATGCCTCCGAATGGTCATTGGTATCTTCTTGACTATCATGGTCAGAGTCGGATGGGTAGGTGATTCTTGAAATACACTTAGTCTTTTTGGAAGAGTCACTTAGGAGAGCTAGAGGAGAGCTCTTTATATCTGTGATGATAGACTTCCTTTGCAGTTTTGTAAAGCCCGTGTTCCGGTATGGTTTATTTTTAGGTATTTATTTATTATTATTTTTTTCTCTTAACGTCGTTTTGTTAACGGGATTTTCGGAAGGACCTTATTGTTAAAAGTTTGAGTTATGAGGTTTGATGTGAAACTTAACTGCAGGGATCATTGTTGTAATTTTGTGACATAGTTTGCATGGGGTTCGGCCCATAAGGGGACCGGCCCCTTCCCCTTTTTCTTTTCCCTCGTCACTCACGTCCCAAGCAAGGAAAGAAGGAAAAACCTAATCGCTACCCCTCCCCCTTCCCTGCTGCTGCGGCTGCCGTCGATCACCCCAGAAACCACAGCAGCGCAGCTGCGGTTTCGCCGGCGAGAGAGAGAGAGAGTGCAGCGAGAGGGAAAGTGCAGTGAGAGGGAGAGTGCAGCGAGAGAGAGAGTGCAGCGAGAGAGAGGAAGAGACCACCGGCGTCTGGGTATAGAACGGAACCGAAAGCTCCGTTGTGTGTTGCTACGCTGTTCGCGAGAGGTAAGCATCTCCTTCTCCTCGTTTTTCTTTTTCCCGCCGTCGGTGGCTGCTGCCGCCGCCGTCTACCGCTGCCGGGGTGGCAGTGGGTGGTGATGGTAGTAGTCCAGCCGTGGCTACCTAAAACCTGGACCTGATTATCTAAACCGTAAACCCGAATCGTTTAACCTTAATCGAAAACTAAATCGTCATTTTATGTGAAAACCCCATTCTGTCCCTGTTTTGTATCGGCCATAACTTTTCCGTCGTAGCTCGGATTGAGGCGAAACTGGTGCCCACGGTTCACATTCTGTGTCGGGCACACTTTTCGTGTTTTAGGGAAAGTCTGGTTCGGCCTCTAGCTAGCTGAAAATAACTGTTTTTACAGCAGGTCCGAATACGGCAGACTCGCGTCCCATTCTTAGAAAATTCATAATAAATCGTAGGAAAATCGTTAGAACGCGTTTGATATGTCCCTGGAACCCTAAGACATAGAACTTGCTGGTTATGGAAAAATAATTCTTGGTTGTTGAGTTTAGGGGGGGCTAAACAGGTCCCGAACAGACCTGTAATGTTAGAGTAAAAGCTGGAAGTTTCACGTTTAAGCTTGTAGTTGTGATTTTGGGTTAGGACTTCACTTTGACGTTTGATATCACTTATTTAGGTGGAAAGAGGTGAGTTGGAGTTGGCCGGCTCATTTTGCTGTTGTGGATATCTGCGTTGCTTTTGAGGTGAGTTCTCTCACTGCGTAGATAGGGATTGTATGTATATCGCGGTAGTTTGTATGTACTACTGATTTGTTGTGTGAACTAGTTGTATTGTGGTGCGTAGTACTTGATTGGTTTAAATGCTTAGTATAAATGTGTTTTATATACATCTCGGTGGGACCGAGGGCTCGGTGGGACCGAGGAAGCCGGTAGAAATGTTGTGTGAACTCGGTGGGACCGAGGGCTCGGTGGGACCGAGGTAATTGAGTACATGATTATTTGTGTTGTGTTGTTGTACTATGTGACTGTTGTGGGTGTGTCTATATGCGGATAGGGGTGATATGTATATAATTGCTATCTGCGTAGGTGTCGGAATTCACTAAGCTTCGTGCTTACCCTTTCCCTATAACATTACTGTTTCAGGTGCGAGTGGCAGTAAGGCGTGACGGTACACACTGGTGCGTTGAGAAGACCTTTGTATTTATTTATTTTTAAACTTGGTACAGTTCCGCTGTTTTATTTGAGATGATCGTCTAACTTAACGATGTTTTGTATAAACGTTTATTTAGAGTTAAACGCTTGTGATTTAATCTATTAAAAATGGTATTTTAAAAGTTCAAATTTATTGTAAATTTTGGGACGTTACAACTTGGTATCAGAGCACAGCTTGAGCGAATCAAACACATTTCGGTGTGTTTGAACTCAAGTTTGCGGCTATGGAGTTTTCTTTTAAATTTTTTTGAGAAAATAAAAGAAAGGAAAGGTGCGTTTGAGAAACGGTGACCGGAGGCGCAGTGTGTACAGTCAGCCGATGCCAAGGGAAAAGGTAAAGTACTTAGTGTAATTTATTGCTTTCTAGAACATAGGAGTATGTATGCTAGATTGCCGGGTGTTAATTACACTGTTTTGCATGAGTGCATGGTTATTGCTTGCTAGTAGGAATTAATGCTGGTCATATTAGGTTGTTAAGTGAATGCCCTATAGGTTGTATGCAGTAAGAATCACATAGCCTTAGAATATTTGATTTAGTTCTATTGCACACCTCTTGTTTGAGTCCAACCGTTCTAGGATAGAATCTTGTATTCGAATGTCTATTTGTTTCACGCTGCATGTGACGGGGTATTCGCGAGGCAACTCGTTATGGCTAGTAGGGATTTCGTTGTAGCAAGGGTAATGTTTTGGGGTGGAATTCCTAGGGAGCTAGGAAGAGTGTGTACATATGCTGGTGCGGGCACATGGGTATAGTTATCGGTGAGAAACTACTTGGGCACTTCGGGATGGGACTCGGAACGAGCAATGATAGGTGTGGAAGGTAGTAGTAGAGCTCCTACTACTGGAAGCACATGATCAATGCTTGAGTCGAGGAAAGTCATGAGGAATCCAAGGAGTTGAGCGTGAGCGTTGTTAGTGTGAGTTATTGGGTGCTAATAACTCGTTGTAATATCTACCCAGAATAGCCATCACAAGGAGGAACAACTATAGTAAACCTCCTAGTATAGGTGTGTATTTGTTTTGCTTGATGTGATGATCGTTGGGGGTAGTGTTAAAGGTTCTAAACTAGTAGTCGTTGGAATAGAAGGACGATTCTAGTATTAATCACTTGGAGTGACGATAAGGATGAGGTTTGTTTTAAGTAGGCCATTTCGGGTCAAGATTGATGGTTGTGCTAGAAGCATAGGCTTATTAAGCCGACTTTCAATTGAGGAAAAACCGTAAGGATTATCTGACGTAATTTCCCAACTTGCCTAAGAGGTTTAAATGTCCGGATGACGATTGTGGATCAGGGAGTTTTGGAGGGGTATGAGTCGAGACGTCAAATGCCGACTGAGTCATGCACAAAGTTTATTTTGAAAATAAATTGCATTAACTAATTCTTGTGTTTCCAATCCTTTTATGAATTGTGTTTTGGAATTCTGGGAAATGTTCAGCACACACACAAGATTTCGAACTATGGTTTTGAAAGTACATGAAACCATTTTATCACGGGAGTTGCAAACCTTGTTAGAATTTGTTTCATTTTGTTATTTTCCAACGGTTCTTTCGGGTAAGATGATATCCGTGTTTTGGTGGCGTTTAAAATGCTGGACAAATGACTACGGTTTGTGACTTTAACATTGGAACTCCTCCACATATGTTAGAGTTGAGACGGAAAGTTACATTCCACGATGTCTGTATAAAACTATTCTGGTGATTTGTTTAAAATGAGTTTGTTAAACAATGTTGTTTATGGTTTTACCGTGGAAAGAGATTTTTGGGATTTTGGCGTCTCATACCTGATTTTGTTTTTAACAATTTGACTTTGGGGGCACAATGTATGGTGATATTTTATTGACTTAGAGTCATTGAGGTTCATGAAGTTTGTGTTACTAAGTATTTTGTTGCAAATAGTTCAGTGTATGGATTGATTTATACGTGACTTAAGTGATGCATGGAAGAATATTTTGGTAACATTTCATAATGAGTTGTTTGGTGCGCTTTTATTCAGTTAAATGTTTTATTATCATTTCCATGAAAATGCGCTATATCGACTTAGGGGTATGCATACTTGGGTAACCTTTGTTCTCGACATTTTGATAAACGAGTCGTGCATGAAATTGTTTTAGTTCTTTCTTGTCGGAATGAAAGACCATTTGGTCAAAGGAGTATTTTTAGTGTTGTGAATATCATGCATATGTTTACAATGTGTTATATTTTGAAAATATAAATGCGTAGATTGTTGACATTCGGTTAATTTAGAATTGCAGATTATTTTTGGGAAATTAAAAACTTTTGCTTTGGAGGGAACGAGTATTTTGAGCATTTTTGACAAATACATTTTAAACTTTGGCGTTTTGACGTTATATGTCCCAAATACGAATTGTCGAGGAAATGCTTCGTGATGAAGATTTAAAAAAAATCCTTATGGAAGTGTTACCAGTTTGCATGCCTACCCCGATTTAAGGTTTTATGATGTTTAGGTCGATATTTTCAAATGATGGAAACGAATTAGTTTTGTCTTTAAACTTGGAACTTACTCAAGTTATTTTGGGTTTTGACTGAGATGTATTTATGAATCGTTTCCTTGTTTTGTATAATAAACTGACGCGCGCAAATTTTGATTGGTAAACTTTGTTCCATACCATTTGGATGGTCAGAAAATAATTTTGAGTAAATTGCCGTTTGGGCTTCTTTTGAAGTACGTGTGAAAATTGTTGCACACCGTTTAAATTGAGCAGTTACCTTGCGTGCATGTCATGAGTCAATCCATACCAGAACCGTGGTGGTTTGTTTTAAAGAAATTATTTATTGCGCTTTGCGTTTTGTGAGTAAACTGAACTGCAATGGAATGATGTTCAACGTGATTTTCCTATGTGGGACGAGCGTGTCCATTTTTGCGTAACTACCGACCTGGTAATAGTAGTTTTATTGCATATGATCTTTTTGAGATGAAAAATCTTGGTGTTGAAAATATTTTGTAAATGATTTTTGTAAACGCATTTTTTTACCGACCTATGGGTCTAGTAAACGTGGAGCATTTTGCTCGGTTTTGACTTTGAGATAGTCATGGGTCAAATTGTCCGGTTTTAATGGCTCGGTGTGGAGTCTTGTTGATGGGTTGTTTTTGTCGCACTGTTTTGCATTTATTAAACGTTGAGTATTTACATGCTTGGGTGAGTGAGTCATCCCGGGAAAGGCATGTTGTTGGGAGATTGTATTGCATTGGATCCATAGGCATTATAGTCAGTCGGTTAGGTATCTCGGGGTGGGACCCCGGTATTTATGTGTTATGACCTTGACTTTCCAGTAGGCACTAGGAGGTTATAGTATTGAACAGTTACCTGGGAGGTAGACGCCGAGATGTATCCTCGATACGGCATAACTTGGCTTCGTAGAGCGAGTGTGGAAGATACGTCGACGGCGGAAGGTTGGGTATTCCACGTGTGTTGGCACTGTAGGCCGAATAGTATCGGTTAAGGGAATGATGGCCTTTGCAATTAAGAGAATAAATACGCTGTAACCTTTTTGAGGTAAGTGGTATATTTAGGTGTCGACTTTTGGGCTTGAGGCCAAACACCTTTAGCGTAATCGGAGAATTGTGGCCGATTTTAAAATAATTATGGTGATGGTGGTAGTAACCCTGAAATGCTCACTTGTGATGAATGGTTATGGTGGAATGACCTTCGTGTGTGTTTGTAAATCTGCTGATTTGATGATTCGGGTGAGATAAAATTTTAGGAGTCTATTAGAACTCGTGGAAGTTAATCGACAGTTAATGGTAGGAATGATCGGATTCGAGTATCCTGTAGGGTATATTGGTGAGAAACTTTAGAATGGTTAGAGCTTGAAATTGAATCGGGATGTATGGAACATCTAAGGTTGGGAGACAACCGAAGTCGTTTGACTAGGAATGATTCCAGTTATTGGAGTGTTATTCCGATCATAAATACGGTGTACTTGAAGGAGTTTTGTTGGTGAGAAAAGTATTCGATAATTTTTTTTACGGTGTGAGAAAATGTAGATTCCAGTTAGGGATGTCGCCAAGCGTATTGTTCAGACTCTTGAGGATATTCAGATCGACGAGCGGCTTAATTACGTAGAGAAGCCGATTGCCATTATTGACAGGAAGACTAGGGCCTCACGCAATAAGTAATTGGCTTGGTGAAGGTCCAGTGGAAGCACCGGAAGGGTTCCGAGTGGACTTGGGAACCCGAAGCTGAGATGCGGGAGATCTATCCGGAATTATTCGTGGACATAGACTTCGGGGACGAAGTCTAATTCAAGCGGGGGAGAGTTGTAAAGCCCGTGTTTCGGTACGGTTTATTTTTAGGTATTTATTTATTATTATTTTTTTCACTTAACGTCGTTTTGTTAACGGGATTGTCGGAAGGACCTTATTGTTAAAAGTTTGAGTTATGAGGTTTGATGTGAAACTTAACTGCAGGGATCATTGTTGTAATTTTGTGACATAGTTTGCAAGGGGTTCGGCCCATAAGGGGACCGGCCCCTTCCCCTTTTTCTTTTCCCTCGTCACTCACGTCCCAAGCAAGGAAAGAAGGAAAAACCTAATCGCTACCCCTCCCCCTTCCCTGCTGTTGCGGCTGCCGTCGATCACCCCAGAAACCACAGCAGCGCAGCTGCTGTTTTGCCGGCGAGAGAGATAGAGTGCAGCGAGAGGGAGAGTGCAGTGAGAGGGAGAGTGCAGCGAGAGAGAGAGAGAGAGAGTGCAGCAAGAGAGAGGAAGAGACCACCGGCGTTTGGGTATAGAACGGAACCGAAAGCTCCGTTGTGTGTTGCTACGCTGTTCGCGAGAGGTAAGCATCTCCTTCTCCTCGTTTTTCTTTTTCCCGCCGTCGGTGGCTGCTGCCTCCGCCGCCGCCGTCTACCGCTGCCGGGGTGGCAGTGGGTGGTGATGGTAGTAGTCCAGCCGTGGATACCTAAAACCTGGACCTGATTATCTAAACCGTAAACCCGAATCGTTTAACCTTGCTCGAAAACTAAATCGTCATTTTATGTGAAAACCCCATTCTGTCCCTGTTTTGTATCGGCCATAACTTTTCCGTCGTAGCTTGGATTGAGGCGAAACTGGTGCCCACGGTTCACATTCTGTGTCGGGCACACTTTTCGTGTTTTAGCGAAAGTTTGGTTCGGTCTCTAGCTAGGAGAAAAATAACTGTTTTTACAGCAGGTCCGAATACGGCAGACTCGCGTCCCATTCTTAGAAAATTCATATTAAATCGTAGGAAAATCGTTAGAACGCGTTTGATATGTCCCTGGAACCCTAAGACATAGAACTTGCTGGTTATGGAAAAATAATTCTGGGTTGTTGAGTTTAGGGGGGGCTAAACAGGTCCCGAACAGACCTGTAATGTTAGAGTAAAAGCTGGAAGTTTCACGTTTAAGCTTGTAGTTGTGATTTTGGGTTAGGACTTCACTTTGACGTTTGATATCACTTATTTAGGTGGAAAGAGGTGAGTTGGAGTTGGCCGGCTCATTTTGCTGTTGTGGATATCTGCGTTGCTTTTGAGGTGAGTTCTCTCACTGCGTAGATAGGGATTGTATGTATATCGCGGTAGTTTGTATGTACTACTGATTTGTTGTGTGAACTAGTTGTATTGTGGTGCGTAGTACTTGATTGGTTTAAATGCTTAGTATAAATGTGTTTTATATACATCTCGGTGGGACCGAGGGCTCGGTGGGACCGAGGTAATTGAGTACATGATTATTTGTGTTGTGTTGTTGTACTATGTGACTGTTGTGGGTGTGTCTATATGCGGATAGGGGTGATATGTATATAATTGCTATCTGCGTAGGTGTCGGAATTCACTAAGCTTCGTGCTTACCCTTTCCCTATAACATTACTGTTTCAGGTGCGAGTTGCAGTAAGGCGTGACGGTACACACTGGCGCGTTGAGAAGACCTTTGTATTTATTTATTTTTAAACTTGGTACAGTTCCGCTGTTTTATTTGAGATGACCATCTAACTTAACGATGTTTTGTATAAACGTTTATTTAGAGTTAAACGCTTGTGATTTAATCTATTAAAAATGGTATTTTAAAAGTTCAAATTTATTGTAATTTTTGGGACGTTACAAGTTTAGTCTGCTCATAGTTGAAGAGAGTTCCATATAGAACAGTGAGAGGCATATGATCAAGATCCTTGGTAGTCTTTATACAAGTACAGATGTTTTCCCAAAAATCAGGAAGACAATCCATAAACTTGCACAAGATTTCCCCATTGTCATACTGTCTACCTAACAGCTTTAAGTCATTAAGAAGACTGTTAAAGCGATTATAGTAGTTGGAGAGAGATTTTCCTTTCTCATAAGAAAAGAGTTCATATTTTCTAACAAGAGCAATCTTTCTGCTCTTTTTAACTTCATTTGTACCTTCGTACAAAACACACAGAGTGGACCACATCTCTTTGGCAGTAGAGAGATTTACCAGAGAGTGGTACACTTCATCAGGAAGAGAGAGAGCAATGATAGTTCTGACTTTAGAATCAAGAGACACAAGACGTTTTTCTTCATCAGTATATTTATTGGGATTCTTAGGAATGTAACGACCATTAGTAGCATATTTTTCTTCATCAGAGGAATCATCAGAATCATCAGAATCATCTTTGTCAACAACTTTCTTACCGGATTTCTTGGTTTCATAGCGAGACCAGACTCTAGGGACTATGGGTCCCTCACTGAGAATGGTTGGATATCTAATATCCACTCCTTCCATGAAAAGCATCATCCGACTTTTCCACAAAGAAAAGTTGTTGGGGTTAAACTTGGGAGGTTTGGCTATAGAGCTGTTTTCCGAAAAAATGTTTTGAGAGAAAGCTTCATTTTTGGAAGAAGAAGCAGCCATTGCAGATCAAGTTTATGAATTAAACTTTCTGCTCTGATACCACTTGTTAGTCCCAGATGGCTAATAAGAACTTAAACATGTATTGTAGAAGGGGGGGGTTGAATACAATACACAATTTTTTTTCACTTTAATTAATTCTAGTATTGAAAATATTCAAATCAAGAATTATACATAGAACACATAGAACAATTATATTGTTGCGGAAAGAACAGATAAAATCTATTCTAACAATCTTCACAAAGTAATACTGAAAACTAAACAACTTCTAAAACACAAAGATTGAAAGCTATAAAGTTCAAAGAAAGAAAGGAGTAGAATATCTTAAGCACAGAGTAATCTTCAAGTCTTTCAAGAGATATTCTGCATGGAGAGGTCTTCATCTTTATATAGTGCCAAGAGTATGTGTTGCATGGGACACTTGTCACTTTGTCATTTGAAGGATAGGTTTGGCTCTCAAAAGTTGATGTGTCTTTTCCTATAATGCTAGAAAGGTTTGATGGAGACAATATCTAAGAATGGGAAAAATGACAAATGAACCTTTTTCTTCCATACCCAGACATTCCTTCTTTGAAGATAAAACCTTTTAGCATGGACACAAGGAGGATCCTCCTATTTGAGAATCCCACCGACTTGTCATGGACAAGGTAGGTGAGAGTCTTCTTAGGAGTGAAGTTATGAGAGAATCCTCCAACTTTGAGGATCCCACCGATGTATACTATGAGACTTGTGACTCCACTTGAAGAAAAGCATCCATCAAGAATTCTTGATATCCCACTGATTTGAGAGCCTTCATAGGTGGGATATTGTTGGCCGACAAACGAGAATGTCGGTGGGAAGGTGTCCACCGATGTGTGGGAACACCATCGGTGGACAATGACTTGTAGTTTTTGATGTGGGATCTCTCACTTCCACAATGAGAGGATCTTCAATCTTGACTTTGGTTGATCTTTGATTTCACCAAATATTTGCTATCTTGTACAAGCCATTACAAAGAACCATCCAAAATTTCTCTAAGTATGGAAAATGTTTTTCAAAGTATGAGAAGTAGATCATGAGGTCATCTTCAAATCTTTGATGACCCAACATATATGTATGTTTATGTTTGGAAACTTGTGAATCTAGGGTTTGGAAGAATTGCTTGAAGATTAAAGTTTCTTCAAGGAAACTCAAGATTGGGATAAAACCTAGATTTAGCCTAAATCTATATAGCAAGGTGAGTTCAAGTTGTTTTGTGAAAATTTTGTACATGCCAAAAATGTCGGTTTTGGAGTCTTAAAGTATTTTCTTTGAAGATTTATCAAATGTGGTTTATTTTACGAAAATACTGCATTTTACACATTTGATTTTATATACCAGTGAGAAATGTTTGGATTGAGACATTAAGTCATTTTATAAAAATAAATCCTAAAGAGTATGATCTTAATGATTTGACGTATTTATGTGTATTATTTGATGTTAATACATTTGTAATGTAAATTGGTAATACAAATTGGTTGGTCCTTTGTTGGTGACGAGTTATCCCTACAATGGGAGATTTTGACTAAATCACATTTTAAGCGTGAGTTGCATAAACCTTGAGTAAATGCATGTTTTGACTTTTGTTATTTTGGAAGTAGTCACATGAGTGTGGAGTCTTCTGTCTGGTTTTAATAGCTCGTGTGGAGATTTGGGTATGGTTTGCATTTGTTGCATTTTATTTGGGATTACATGTTTTGAGTGAGTTAATCATTCATTTGGAGTCATGTAATGATTTAGATTGTAATGTAATGGATCCATAGGCATAGGAGTTAGTTTGAGCGGGATAAATATCCCCTTCTTTTCAGATGGAATAAGCATGGGATTTTAATGGATAATAAGATGTGGAGCTTTGAGTCGGGCATCGTCCAATGACCACTAATTGTAATTATCGTGTTGTGACGCGAAATAGGCATAGGGTCTAAATGGATTATAAGTTATGGGCTCTTTAAGTCGGGCATTGACGAATGACCAATAATTGCAATTTCTCATGAACGAGTGAAATCTAGGATCATTGGGGCTCTTAGGATGACCAGTTGATCCGTAGTGGGGCTCATTAACATAGAGTTGTGACTTAGTTTTGTATTCAGTCACATTCAATGGAATCGGGTTTCCCCCGTCACCGAATGTGAGTTTTGGATATGTTATTTTGGATACGAAGAATATCCACTATTTGATGCTTCTGACGTTGTTTATTGTTTATATTTGGTCGATTTGGGTATCAGGTATTTAGTGACGTTTTGGGTATGGAATTCTATCCATGATTTGTGGTTTGAGTATATTATCTTATCCGTGTTTTCGGATGTTTTGGATAACAAAGTTTAGTCCACGTTTTTATTATTTGGGGACATAATCATTATTCACGTTTTGGGCGAGTTTTGGGTTTGAGTATGTATTTTGAATCAATCTTTCATTTCATCACCAAACTTTTATGTCTTGGAAAATGGGTTGCTTTCATATTTTAACGTATATCATTTTAGAGATCATGATTTAAATTGTATTCTTTCAGTTTGACGTCTTATATAATTAAGATGAAAACTCTTGAACTCATTAGGCATTAGCGTAACCTTTATGCTTGTCGGCATGTGCATCAGGTTCTTGTTCGGGGAAGGGTATTAGCAACATCGTGAAGAGTGAAGTGCTAGTTAGACACTCAGAAGGACCTAGTTATTCTATGATGTCTTTCACTTTTGGAGATAGCGACGGTTATTGAGTTTTAATAACACCCGACCTTAATCTAGTCTTTATTTAAGACTTGGTTTATTAATTGTTGATGTTAAATCTAATTTTTTTCTATTTTAGGTAATTCAAGTGTTGATACGTAGAAAGGGATTTATCCTTTATTTGGTGTATTAATGAAACTTTTAAATTGGCCGCTCTTTCCAAATTTGAGGGTGTTACACTAGTACATATCGTAGCATACATTATAGATCATGTGTCCAAACATAGAGAATACCCTTCATGCGATCTGTATCCACCTTGGTTAAAGGATATTGAAACTTACTCGAAGTACGCAATGTACCATTGACAAGTTACCTATCTTGAAACCCTCCATCTTGAAGTGTTTCATATCTAGTTAAGCGCTTAGATCTATCACGATAGATCTTACTTCCAATAATATAGGCAGCCTCTCCCAAGTCTTTCATTTAAAAACATTTACCTAGCCAAACATTTACACCTTCTGGTGTTGGGATATTGTTTCTGATGATAAATATGTCATGAACATACAAAACTAGGAAGACAATGCTCCCACTAGATTTCTTGTGTACACAAGGCTCATCTTCGTTTTTTATGAATCCAAATTCTTTAGATTCTCATCAAAGCAAATGTTCCAACTTCGAGATGCTTGCTTTAGTCCATAAATGGACTTCTGAAATTTTCACACTCTATTAGGATGCTTCAGATGTTCAAAACCTTCTGGTGGTACCATGTACACGTCTTTGTTGAATGTTCCTTGATCGGTCGTTAAATTCCACTTTATTTTCTCGTCAATCGCCTCTCATTAATGCCTTAAAATGGTAAAATAGAACTACATTGATGTGTTTTATATTTTTGTAGGTTCGGAACACTTTGGAGCGAAAAAGAGCCAAAATGGGGATTTTTGACAGATTTGCGCGGCTGTGGAGTTTTGTCCATATCTAATTCGTCCGAGCTCCGTTTGAGACGATTCAAGATGTTCCGGAAAGCCAAGACACAGACGAACAATCTTAGTGTTTTGTGTTTCTGCAAATTCGGAGTCAATCTGAGCCGAAACTGGCCTCGAAGTCGGATAATGCATGCTGGACAACAGCCATCCATTTCTTTTTGGGTTTAATAAATGTGAAATTAAGATATGGGCTTGGTTTATTTGGGCTTAGGTTTGATCCATGTGAGTTATGTCCTCATAGCCCACGTGAGGTTTGCAAGAAAAAGAAATGGAAAGGATTTTGTGGGTTTTTTTTTATTGATACGCTTATCACAAAGGAGATTCACGGTGATAGAGTTTAAGAAAGAAACAAAATCAAGAGGATAACTCTTCCTTTTTTGTTGGGGCTGAACCAGAGATAAAAGGGGACGCACGGCTGGATTTTTTGGGGTATCATCGAGTGGCAGCAGCCAAAAGGCTGGTGTTTCTAATATTTTATCTTTTAAAATACTTTTCATGCCTTTGATTTAATGGGATGGTTGAAGATTGAAAACGGTTGATTCCATTGAGCGTGATCAAAGATTGTTGAAGTTATCGGTTGACATTGAAGATCTGAATTTGATACGAGAGAGGTTTAAGGTTTCTTTTCAGTATTTTTTATAGCTAATCATCTTTGTTGATTTTAGTTCGTTTTAGAATTCGCTTTTGATATTGTTGGATTTAGTTGATGAAGTTTGTGGTTCTTTTTAGTTGTAATAGAATGGTTAGTCATAGATTGAGATGATATTGATGTTCTAGTTTTTAATAAAGTTTCTACGAATTTTTTCATTGGGAACGATATGTGACAGATATTGTTAGCTTTGAATGATTTCGTATTCGCGTTATTTCGTAATCATAATGTTTTAATTTTTATTCGTTTAATAGTTTAATTCAACTTTCATTCCAAATCTTTTGAAGTAGTGTTATTTGTAATAATTAGATTTTGGTTTTTAGTTAGGTTAATTTTGAGCTTAATCGACAATTGAGTAGTTAATCTTTGTGACACACGTGCAAATCAGTTTAACACAATAAATTGGCTTAACCACTGACTCCCTGAGAAGAACGATACCGACTTACCATCTTTACTGATATAAGTTAGGTTTATAAATTTAAACCTTGTTGCGCGTTTAACGACGCGTGCAACATTCCTTTAAGAAACGTTCTTTTGACATCCATCTGACATATCTCATAATCGTGATATGCAACAATGGCAAGAAATATCCTAATGGATTTAATCATGGCTACTAGATAGAAGGTTTCATCATAATCAACATCATGCATCTGAATGAAACCATTCGCTACCAATCTAGCCTTGAATGTATGAACGATACCATCAATGTCAGTTTTATTCTTGAAAATCCACTTGCTCGCAATGACTTTGTAGTCTGTAGGCGTATCTATTAGATCTGGTTATCTGATATGGATTGTATTTTGATTTTCATAGCATCCTGCCATTTTTTCAGATTATGTACCTAACATACCGGTAGGTCAATGGCTCATCATCAACCATATCTTCACATCTATTTAGAAACCCATGGTATCTATCTGGCTCTTGATGAATCCTTCCCAACATTCAGACCTTTTTATCTCTCATTGGTTTCCTCAACATCTTGTTGAGGTTCAACAACTTGTTGATTACTAAAGTCAACATGTGTATCAATAGATGTTTCTTGAACCTCTTCAAGTTTCACTCTATCCCCTGTCTTAGGTTTAGTTAGAAAAATCATTTTCTAAAAACTCAACCTTGCGCGCAATAAACACTTTTTTTTTGGTAGGATCGTAGAAATAATACCCAGTAGTCTCCTTGGGATATCCTATAAAGATACACCTTCCAGATCTAGGCTCTAGCATTTTAGAAGCTTCCCAGTTAACATAAGCATCATAGCCCTAGACCTTTGTATAAGATAGGTTTCAGACCTTCCCTGACCACATCTCATATGGGGTCTTGTCGACGTTTCTGGTTGGTACATTATTCATGATTCTTGCGGGAGCTTCCATAGCATACCCCAGAAACTTTTAGGCAACGTGGTATGAATCATCATAGATCTAACCATATATATGTAGCAAGGTGTAGTTCCTCCTTTTTGAGACACCATTATGCTGGGGTGTTCCTGGATGAGTGAGGTGTGGGATTATCCCACACTCTCTAAGATCATATGTGAACTATTGGCTCATATATTCACCACCTCGATTAGATCGAATGACTTTTATCTTTTTGCCAAGTTGATTTTCTACTTTGTTCTGAAACTCTTTGAAATTCTCAAAGCTTTTAGATTTATGCTTCATTAGATAAACATATACATATCTACTGAAATCGTCAGTAAATGTAATGACGTAGTAGCAACCATTTCTTATAGCTAGGATGAAGGGCCTACATATATTAGTATGAATAACTCAGAACAACTCACTTGCTCTTTCGGGCTTTCCTTTAAAAGGCGTTTTGGTCATCTTACCTAATAAACAAGATTCATATTTTTCAAATGGATCATCAGATGATTCCAAGATCCTATCCACTTGGATCTTTGCAATGCGTTTCTTGTTTATATGGCCAAGAAGACAATGCCACAAGTATGTTTTGCTCAAGTCTTGCTTAAGCCTTTAGCATTCACATTATACATCGATTATGAGTTAAGACCATTACGAAAGTCTATTTCATATATGCCATTAACTCACTTAGCAAAAAAAAATATGAAATCCCATGCAAACATGCAGAAATAGAATTATTGTCATGAAATTTAAACATAAATCCATCTTGTCTTAAATGAGCTACTGCCTACTGGAAACGTAAAGACAATCATTAAGTATCAAAACCAGAGCATTTGGAAGGGTCATATCATAATCTCCTTAAGATACACCATCTACCTTACCCCATTGCCCATCTTGAGCTCTAACTAGCCTAGCCTTAGCTGCCTCTCACTTTAATGGCCCCATTCTGGATGTTTATATCCATAAATATTACCCTATTCTCATTGTAAGAATGGAATATTTTTGTATTATGCTCTTAGCTTTAGGATGGTCCCATTTCTGTCTTCGCTAAGGATCAGGGTATACAAAAGTTCTAGATATTGGAGAGGGCATACTATGATGGTGGTGTTGCTTCTTTTGCCGTGGAAGTCAACAGTTGCAATTTGGTTAATTGCGACAAACCGTTCAACTACAACGAACATCAACTATTTATTAAAGGTGAAAAATATTTTTAAGTTTTACGTGCTGATGACGTGTTAAAGGAAAAATCAAATAGAACAACAATAAATAGAGATGGGTTAAAAGTAGATTACTACGAGATATTTTAGTTCTAATTTATCCCTAGTATATTTATTTTTATCTCTATCGGCATATCCTTTAGACGATGTCACACTTATCCAACAACAAAAACGTAATTACCCGGCGTATAGTTATATACTTTAAAAAGAGTCACCATTACGTTCCATCTAACCAATCCAAAAATGCCCGAGTGTAAGTCAAATTTAGTATTGATTGGTTACAATCCAATTACAATCGGGACTCTCTTCATTTGGTTAGGGACCAAAATTAGTTTCAGTTAAACATGACCGGTCCCTTGGATGTGGTTATGAAAGCTCAGTTATTGTAATCCCCGGTACTTGTTGTTTAAAAAATGGCTACATTTTTTAGTTTATCCCGTTTTGTTTCGATTTTTACTTTAATTCTTTTATTTCTCTTACAACTCGTCAATTTTGATTGATATCACAATTTTCTTCTACTTGGATATATATTTTGAGGGACAAATAAATCACGTTATTATCCAAGCTAGGCACATTATATCCCAAGATTGTCAAGTTATACCTGAAGACATCAATTCATTCCTTTAGTTATCCCTATGGTATTGGATTTTAATTAAATAATAATAAAAACTAATCAAATTCATTAATACATAAGTGATACGAAGTCATGTTTTTCATGTATCATTCTCTAAGAGTCCGTTTGGTTTAACGGAATGTTTAGGAGGGGGTTTGGATTCGTGGAAGTATTTGAAATTGAGAGGTTTTGGAATCTTTTGTATGTTTTGCTTGTAGGATTTGGAATAAAATTGAACTACAATCTTAATATATAATTTATATAAATAACTACATTACCTTTTTATTAATCGATTATTTGACAACAAGTATTTTTAACATACTTTAAAATACTTTTACAAACAAATCATATTAAATCCGGCAAAATACCAACTATCCTATCCGCATGAGATTTCTAAATCCCATGTTCGTGTAAACAAAACATGTTCGTAACATAAGTTTGTTCAGCAAAGGTATACTAGCATTGCATCCACAATGTTAGACGTTTTCCACTAAGGTTTTTCACCGCTTTTTCCTTACAAATTAAAACCTCCACATATCTCAACTATGTGAAAAACCTCATTCAAGTTTTTTCCAACTTATCAAGGTCCTGTCAATTTAAATTTATATCATTTTTCTTTTCTATAACAATATAATAAAATTTATACAAACACATATTTATTTATTTCGAGGACATATTAAACAATGCTTTATATTGCAATGATTTAAATAAATTATACAACATTGAAATAACAAAAAGTTTTTTTAAAAAAAAAAGTTAACTGTCAGGATCGATTCCAAACAAGAATAATTATACTTAGAAATCAGAATTAAAGAATCTTGCGGAATAGAACTTTAATTCAAACACACTCAATGAACAACTAATCAGAAAACACAATCTGTTTGTATTCAATACTTCAAAGTTTACAACCAAACCTCAATCTTGTTGAACAGGCTCAACAAGACGACTTCTACTTCTCTAGAAATAGGGTTCTAAACCTTGAGGTTAATTCTCTCTAAAACAAAAACGAATTCTTAAACAATCTCTTAGAATAGCTATCTATCAACATCTATTTATACTAAATAATTACAAGATAACTATCAAAACAAAATAGATCTTCAGAATATTCTTTCATGCTTATCTTCAATCATTCCATCTTTATCTCCAACATTCTCGCATTCCATAATTATGATCACAAGCAGTA
Source organism: Saussurea involucrata (assembly GCA_033807775.1). Classification (NCBI taxonomy): domain Eukaryota; kingdom Viridiplantae; phylum Streptophyta; class Magnoliopsida; order Asterales; family Asteraceae; genus Saussurea; species Saussurea involucrata. Next base: position 55,909,080 of record CM066317.1, read on the forward strand.
TTAACAACGCTATGCACAAGCAGTACTAACATTGTTCCAGCAGCATTAACTTTTACTTGCAGTATTAACTTTGCTCTGGCAGTAGTATTGTTGTTCTGGCAGTACTAACCATACTTGGCAAATCTTCAGTTCCCAACAATCTCCCCCTAACTTGACTTTTTAGGTTGAGAAGTCAAGTTCTTCAGATGATGCTTCCAAAACCTAATCATGAACACATAGATCAGGATTCAAACCCAGGCTTTGATTGATAATCCTTCTCACCAAGTATCTTCCCATTTCAGAATCCTCGTTGCAAGCCAACTTAGCATGTAGCATTCCATTCAACCTTTTCCTGCTGTGCTTGTATGCAACATCCACCAAATAATACTCATGATATGTATAGTCAAGTGTGATGACATACACTCCACAATTTTCAATGAGCATCCAGTTGGTAATGGCTTGAAAATTTCTTTCTATCATATACTGAACTGCTTCTGGTTTGAACATTAGGCACAGGTATTCAAGAACCAATTTGGTGATAGACATCCCTTTCTCATTCAGCATATTTCCATACAGCTTCATTCCAACCTTGTACATCTCCTCTACGTCAGATCTAGAGCACATTCTGATAAGTCTTCCCCATGTAGAACAGATCTCATACTTCCCATCTGCTCTTTTGACTCTAATGTACTCCTTTCTCTGATCTACCAAGGTATCCCAGAAGATGATCTCAGGAGGCATGGAAAATAATGGGTCAACTTTGATTGGATCAGTATCAACCATAGTGATATACATATCACATTGAGAATTACTTGGTTGACCTGATGGAGTTGCTACTTCTTCTTCAGCAACCTTTGTATCATCTTTCTTTTCTGGAACATCCTCTTATTTTTCTTCTTCTACCACTGGTTCTACCCTAGGTTTCTTGACAACTTTCCTCTTGGTAGCTATAGACTTGGTTCTTGTTCTTTTCAGTGACTCCAGCTTTTCACCCAGGGTTTCTTCTTGCTTTTTAGGAGTGTCATGTTTGGCTTTAATCAAAGCCTCTGCAACTTCAACTTCTTCCAAAGTAGGCATTTTAGTTTCTGTTGCTTCCTTTGTTTCTGCTGCTTCTTCCTTTGTAGATACTGCTTCTTGCATGGTTTCTGCTGCTTCTTTCTTTGTAGATACTGCTTCTTGCATGGTTTCTGCTGCCTCTGGAATGGTTTCTGCCGCTTCTGCTTTTTGACTTTCATCAGCATTAACCGTTTCTGCTGTTGGTTCAGTTTCTGCTTCTTTCTGAATTTCAGCAGCATTAACCTTTTCTGCTGTTGGTTCAGTTTCTGCTTCTTTCTGAATTTCAGCATCATTAACCTTTTCTGCTGCATGATCAGTTTCTGCTTCTTTTGCAATTTCTTCAACACACTCATTCTCCCCCTTTTCCTGTGCACTCTCCATGTTGAATTCAGCTTCTGACTCCCCCTTTTTGGGAGCATCATTGTTGGGGCTTCTTCTTTTAAGAACATACTGAGCTTTCTTCTTCCTGTGCATCAACTTTGTAATCAGCTTCTTATGCTTCTCAAGCTGTGTTTGTTGATATAGGACCACTTTCTTGAGTCCATCTATCTCCTTTTGCTGACTTACAACATCTGTGTTGATATTGGCAATGGTTTCCATCAATTCCTCATATGTATATCTATCCTCACCTTGTTTAGGAGTTTTTACATCCTTTAAAGGATCACTGGAAATTTTAGTAGGTGTCTTTTGCCTAGCAAAAGCACTGCCTACCCCCGTGGTTTCTTGGCACCTGGGACCTCTGAATGATTTCTCATTCTGAGTTGCCGTGAGGAAGGTCTTAGTTATGTTACCACTGTCCTTCTCTGTGCTAGCAGAAGTAGTGGCAGCCTTGCTACTCACATGCTCAACCTTCTCCTTAGTGAGCACCTTCTTGGGGTTGGGAGACACCCCTGTGGTTTCCCTTTCGATATTCTCTATTGGAGAATGCTCCAATAGAGGGATTAAAGGCTTTGGGCTTGTAGGAGGTACATCAAGGGAAGGAGCCTTGTGTAACATTCTTCTTGTAAACTTTTTGGTTATGAGAGGAGTGGGTCTTTGAAGAATGGACTGAGGAATTTCTTTGGTGATTGAAGGTGGGGTTTGGCTATCAGTGGGTTGGTCTAATGAGGGCCTTGACCCTGATGCCATACCTTCTTGTGTGTGGGACACACCCATCATTGTAGAGAACAATGGAGTGTCAACTCCTTCCGAGTCCCTGGAAGTTCTTCTCATATTTGAGAAGACCTTTCCTTTAGGGGGTTTAGGTACATATACCTCAGTAAATTGAGGCAAATCCGTCAATTCCTGAGTAATCACTGCTTGGACAAACCTTGGGTACATATAAAAAATCTTTTTGGATTCCAGGTTTGACACAAGATCATTGAAAATCATTTGTGAAAAATTAAACTTCCTGGCAGTGGCCAAGCAGACCAGGGCATAGGCAATGGTACTGCTAAACTCACTCCATCCAGTAGTTTTCTTTGAAATGCAATGCATTAAGGTATGAACAAAGAATCGCCATTGTGTAGAAAATTTAGACTTGAAAAACTTAAAGATTCCAATGGGACCTTCATACCCCATTCTCGTTAAAGTTGAGTATAGATCGTCATTAGGAATAGACGTCATACCTGAGGCATCATCCAAACGAAGAGTGATGCGAATAAGCTCCTCTGTAACATTCAAGGGTTTGTCACACACCCTTGTTTTGATGATTTTCTGCCCATCTTCAGATACCACGATGGCATTTTCCCAGAACTGCTTCTGATGCTCGGTGTAGATTGTCGGGGTCACCGTTAGGGCATAGGATATATGCGTGGACTTGAGGAAATCCACAATGTCGTGAAAACCTGCGGACTGTTTTGGCTTCTGGAGCATGGCAATCTCGTTGTGTTCGTCGATAAACTCCATTGTACCTGAGGATTCTTGACAGAAAACAGAGATTCTTGGGAGAGAAAAGTTAGAAAGAGAGAGAGATGAATAGAATTCAAAGAGACGTTATGAACTTTGGCGGGCTGAAAGAGGTATTTATAGCAGTATTAGCCCTAATATTTCTTTTAAAGCAGTATTAACGACACATGCAGTATTAAGTACGAAGCAGTATTAACTATGTACTGGCAGTAGTAACTATGCACTGGCAGTAGTAACTATGCACTGGCAGTAGTAACTATGCACTGGCAGTAGTAACTATGCACTGGCAGTAGTAACTTTTCAGCTCCTGCAGGATTATTCCCAAAAGCAACATGTCCTCCATCAATTCTTTTGAAATTCTTGAGGAAGGCCATGTTACCTGTCATGTGCCTGGAGCAACCACTATCAACATGCCAGATGCTCTTCCCCTTGAGCTGTTGGTTGCCCTGCACATAAGATAAATCAATTAGTTTTTATTGGGAACCCAAGCCAAAGTGGTATTGGGTCTCCCTTGCTCATCAAAGTACTTACATTCAGTTTGGATAAGTTTTTCAACCTGAGGAACTTCAGTACTGGAGTACTTTGTCAAGATGATTGGTCTAGCAGCACAAACACTAGAAGCAGTATTATCTTTAGAAGAAGTACTAACAGTGTTAGCAGTACTAACACTGCTAGCAGCAGTATTGCTTCTAGAAGAAGTACTAAGAGTGTTAGAAGCACTAACACTGCTAGCAGCAGTACTATCTGAGGCAGCAGTACTAACACTAGTGCTTTTAGGAACCCACATTGTGACACATTCTTTTTCAGTCTTTTTCCTCATGTGGCTTTTGGATTTAGCTTGTTTCTTAGCCACATGGTTTCTTACAGGCTTCCTATAACCATTTGATTTTTGAAAAGTTCTTTGAAAATTTATCCTTTGGTTAATAGGATTGAAATAACAGTGTTTGGCAAGGTGATTCAATTTGCCACAGATAAAACAAGGTTTTGGTCTGTTAATCCTTTGCAGATCAACTCCTTGTTTTTGAGCCCACTGATTATTCCAGTTTCTTTGATTTCTCCTCTTTTTATCATGTTTTTGGGGTTCATTCTTTTGAGAATTCTTGCAAGAACAATGTTCACAAGTATTGGAATTCACAACAGTGGTCTGTGTATAATGAACTCCCTTTCCTTTTTCAGATCTTTTCATCTCATTGTTCTTATCCCAGGGACTTCCATCTTCCTCATTAGTCTTGATGTAATTCTCTAAGGGGATCTCACCACTGACATTCTTGTTCCTTTTCTTAGACTCTTCTTTTTCAGTTTTATCCTCAACAACAACTTCATCTAATGGATCTACTTTAGTAGCTCCTTCAGGTAAGTCCTTCCTATCCTTGGTTTCTAACAGGTCTGACCTAGGAGGGATGTATGTGTTGTTGTAGGGTGGGGGTGTGGCATTGTACCCTAGGCCTGGTTTCATCTTACTGTGGATTTGAGCATTTATTATGGTGTCCATGACTTTAGAAGCACATGAAAACTTTTCAACATTAAGTTTTACTTTCTCAAGTTCTCCTTTTAATTTCTCACATTCCTCCCTAGACTCTTTCAGTTGGAACTCCAGACCATTCTTTTCCCACTTCCAGTAGTTTGTATCATATGAGTGTTGAAGTTCATTGGCTTGAAAAGCCTTAATTTGTTCTTCAAACCTCTCAACAATCACTACATAATCTCTTCTATCCTTTTCTAATCTCTTAAGGTCATCACACATTCCCTGGTTGTGATCTCTATACTTTTTCACAGTGTCTATACAAGCTTGAGAACAGAGATTAGATTTTACCTCAGTAGGAAGATCTGAGACTTCTGCCATGAGTGCATGATTCTGAATTGCCTCTTCTGCTTGATCACTCCAATCAAATCCCATTCCTTGTTGAGAAACAAGGGCTTGAACAGAGTTTCTGTTCTGGTTGAAGCTTCCAGTCTGAGCTTGTTGATGGTTGTTTTGAGATACTCCACCTCTGCATTCTCTGGCAAAGTGTCCCATCTTATGACACTTGTAGCATTCCACCTTAGACTTGTCAAACCCAGCACCATCTTCTCTTCTTTGGGAAAAGTTGTTTCTCCCAGTCCTCTTTATAAACTTCTTCACCCTCATAGAAAGCATAGCCATCTGCCACTTGATATCCATCTCCTCAAGATCATCAGCATTAATCTGTTCTAAGTCATCATTAATTAATGAGGAGTTAACATGACTAGAAAAGAAAGCTTCTAGTACAGAATCATTGGCCTTCTCCTGATTGATTCCACCAGCAGTACTAACTGATTCAGGGTTAGCAGTAGAATCAGTTGATGCTGATAGGAGTGCAGCATTATACACATATCCTGAGGGCTTCTTCTTGGCTTCAACCTCTGCTTCAAATACCCTAAGATCATTGTAAAGATCATCAAGCTCTTTATCTTCTAACTGGTCATTCTGTCTGAAAGACACAGTATACATTGTCCATTCCTCACCTAATGATCTTAGAAACTTCCTGTTTACATCATCAGCCTCCATACGAACTCCAACTGTAGCCAATTCTCCAATCAACTTATTAAATCTATCAAAAGTTTGAGTCATAGACTCATTCTTTGTAGAAGTAAAATTTTCATATTGTTGCTTAAGAATTGCCTTCTGGTTCCTCTTGGTGCTTTTGGTACCAGTGAATCTCTTTTCCAATGCATTCCATAAAATCTGAGCATCAGTGCAGTGATGAAATTGGTGCTGATACTCATTGGGAATAGCCAAAAGCAGAGTGCTTAAGGCTTTCATCTCTGTTTGTCTAACCTTTCTTTCTGCATCAGTCTTTGGAGGGGGTCTTTTGCCATCTGGTCCAACCCTTCCTTCAGCACATGGACCATTCTCTATAATATCCTAGATGGAATAATCAGTAAGCAAAATATACTGCTTGATTCTAATCTTCCACATGTCAAACTCATTAGGCCTGAGCATGGGAACCTTTGAAACAAGAGTACTGTTTGATTCAACTGTGTTGTCCATAATGATTGTAGATTTCTAAGAAACCAAGCTCTGATACCACTTGTCAGGATCGATTCCAAACAAGAATAATTATACTTAGAAATCAGAATTAAAGAATCTTGCGGAATAGAACTTTAATTCAAACACACTCAATGAACAACTAATCAGAAAACACAATCTGTCTGTATTCAATACTTCAACTCACAAGTTTACAACCAAACCTCAATCTTGTTGAACAGGCTCAACAAGACGACTTCTACTTCTCTAGAAATAGGGTTCTAAACCTTGAGGTTAATTCTCTCTAAAACAAAAACGAATTCTTAAACAATCTCTTAGAATAGCTATCTATCAACATCTATTTATACTAAATAATTATAAGATAACTATCAAAACAAAATAGATCTTCAGAATATTCTTTCATGCTTATCTTCAATCATTCCATCTTTATCTCCAACATTCTCGCATTCCATAATTATGATCGCAAGCAGTATTAACAACGCTATGCACAAGCAGTACTAACATTGTTCCAGCAGCATTAACTTTTACTTGCAGTATTAACTTTGCTCTGACAGTAGTATTGTTGTTCTGGCAGTACTAACCATACTTGGCAAATCTTCAGTTCCCAACATTAACTTAAAAGTATGTACAACAAATTAAAAATAAAAATTTGGATCATCATGAAATATGTGAAAAAGTATAACAATATGTCAAAATTTGAGACATTAGTTTAAATATATAAAATATGGATGCACTTTAATTATGCATTTGTTTTACATTGTTTATTTAAACATGATTAATTTAATTAAATTAATAAATAATATTCAAATACAAATATTATATAAAGTTAAAACTGAATAAATATAAAAAACCAATGATAAAAGATCGCGCAGTTACGATTTATGACGAAAACACCTCATGTGAAAAACCTCTCCACTATGAAAAACCTCAAAAATAAGTTCTTGCTCTTTGAAAAACCTCCCATAAAACTCTTAAAAACCTCTTAAAAAGCACATAGTGGATGCTCTAAGAATTATTATGCTCTTAATAATCCAAACTCAACCACCTAACAACCAATTATATACTTGATTTGATAAGATGCTCTCGTATTTAGACATTTTGGCTGCTTACAAAAGCGTACACATCATCCGTTTCAAAACTTCATATTTATCAAGTATTTTGATTTAAATTCTTTTCTTTCTAAGAGGTGGAATAAAATAACCCGATTGAAGCGTGATGATCATACTTCTGTAATGCATTGTGTGTCCCATGATAGGTTATTTCCTCTCCATCACAGGAACGGAGCCAATGTAGGCCCAGAGAACTCACTTGCACCTCCTCACTTTCAAAATTTTATTAAAAAAAATTAGCCCATATTTTATTATTCTTAATAATACTTAAAAGGCCCACCCTTGACCCATGTAAATCCATAGCCACCATTGTGGACTTTTGTCAAAGTCCTTTTCTTTCAAGTTTTATTGTTTTGACTTTTTTTACATCCACATTTTACAACGATAGAAGATTCCAGTGGACATTTTGAAAAAGATGTGTTTAACGACGTCGGTAACGAAGATATTATTGATATGTTTCAGAAAATGAAAACGCGCCGAGGCCATTGTTGAATCTATAAAGGTTAACGTTCTGATTTTGTAATGTGGTTACATACATTGTTTTTTGATTGAACGTTGTTATCAATATAGTGGTTACGTACATTTTTGTAATGTGGTTACATACGTTGTTTGCATATATATTAATATATATATATATATATATATTTATTTATTTCATTTTATAATTTATAGGAAACTCCTTGGTAAATTTCTTGGCTTCGCCCCTGCTCCATCAACCAATTTTCAGCACATCACAACTTTATTGAAAATAAAAGGTTAAAGAGTAAATTACGTCTTTCATCCATGTGGTTTGTTAAAACTTTCTATTTCCATCACTAATATTCTTATTACATTGGTTATATGTGCGTTTTTCCTTTTTCGTCCCTAAGACTAACGGTCATTAGTTAAGGCCGTTAACTCTTGGTTATTTTGATGTTTTTACTTTTTTTAATTAAATACATAGTCTTTATTTTCAATTCTTTCTCCCATCCCACCTATCCTCTCTCTATCTCTGCTCCCTTCATCGACGTTTCAAACCCATTCGCTGATCGTCTCCATCATCTTTCTCAAACTACGGCAAAAGCCCGACCTCCAACTAAACCTAAAACCATCGTCGTTGTTACCTACTTCTCCCTCATTCTTCCTATACTCCATTGTGAACCTCTAATAGCCTCTTCATGTTTGCTTCCATTGAACCTTACCCTCCCTACTCCCTTCTTCCTACCTTCCACATATCTCCTTTTCCTTCTCGTCGATCTTTAGTGTCACCCAAGCCACCATAAACATAGAAAGGGTTATACAATTTCAAATGTTCAAAATCCATTTCAAATTTGGACCCAAATTTGGTTTTAGATTGTTCTTTGCATTCATATGTTCAAAGACCATTTTGGTTTTTACACCTACGTACAATTTGGTCCTCTTAGAGTTTTACCCTTTCAAGTCCCCCTCAATCATCTAATTACAAATCAACCAAGCCACCGCCCCTTTACTTGTCTTAGATTTTACGCCTACGTACACTTTGGTCCTCTTCGATGAATTGTTCCTTTTCTGTAAATTAGTTGGGATTGGTTTGAACCCGATTCATAGTTTGGTTTTATTGTTTGTATTGAGATGGTAAGTAAAGTTAAGTATGGACCAATGTTACTTCTCGTATTTGAAGTTTGGATGTGTAGTTTTATTGTTTGTTGCGTAACAAGTTTGGGTGTGGAGTTTTATAGTTGTGTTCGGAGAAGAGGTAGGAAAAGTGTTGTTTGAGGGATGTCTTATGCATTTTTCATTGTCGAGGAAGAGGATGGGGCTATTTAGTGGAGGTCAAATGAGAATATCTATAGCCCTTTGATGCGTCATTTTGTTATTTGCACACACAATAAAAAAACTAGAGGAAAACTTAAAACTAGATTTAGAGAGAGAAGGAGCTTCATGTTATCAACATGCAACATTGTATCACCATATCCTTACTAGAGGAGGAGGGCCGGTGATTGTTGGATGTGTTCGGCTGGAGGGGGTTGTTTGTGGTGGTATGTGGTTGCCTAGTGGAGAACGACGACGAGAAGAGGAGGGACAGGGAATAATAATATAAAATGTAGTAATATATTATTATTAATTTATAATTAAAATTATTATAAAAGTGTTAAAAGACAAAAAGACCCCTCATTTAAATATATCCACTAACAGTCATTCAACAAACCATAGGGACAAAAAATGTAATTTACTCTAAAATAACTTAATGATAATGTTAAATATACATTGATTGGTGGGAAAAAAACACAAGGAATTGAACTTGGAACATATAATTTGTATTTGATTAAAAACACCGAGTTACATTTATTGCAATATTTTCTAGTCGTCTATATTAATTAACTCATGACCATCCGTACGTTATTCCGATGTTTTCTCCTTCACCTCAACTTCTCCCCTTAAATCAAAACGGATCTTCTCTTCACCATCTTTGCCACCGTCAACCGTCACCGACCACCACCGCCTATCCTCGTTCCGGTGAGCATCTTATAAAGAGATACCTATAACACCACATTACTGACGACCAAATTTGATTTTTATGTACACGTATCAACCATTTTGTACTAGATCGATCATAAAGTTGTCATTTATATGAAAATTTAAAACTTCACGATTGGATTTCCCGGTCAAATTTAACGACGATGGCCTATTGTTCATTGGACATCACCGTGCTCTCCGCCAGCGGCTTGAAAAACGTTAACATGTTCACGAGAATGCGCGTGTACGTTGTCGTTTCCCTAATCAACCGTACCATAGTGTCGACCAAAAAGACTCATGTCTCCAATGGCGGCTGCAACCCGACATGGAGCCATCGTATCAAATTTTCTATCGAGGATTCTGCGATCCCAACCTGCACCCTCCTTTTCATCCTCCGGTGTCGGAGTTTGCTTGGAGATAAGGACATCGGTGAGGTCTCGATCCCAGTTTCCGACCTCCTCGATACCACAAAAGATTCAACAAACACCGAACACGTCGCTGATTACTTAGTCCGGCGTTTCATTCAAGGAAAAGCAAGAGGTACCCTTACCTTTTCGCACCAATTTCGGGAGATTCGTGATGGTTCCCAAAAACCCGGAGGGGGAGAAGATTCGGTTAATAATGGTTCTTATCATCCGGGAATGTCTACGTACCAACAAGGGTGCAGCGGCGGTGGTGGCTACCTTCCGTATGGCGGTGTTCAATACGGTGGTGGTTGGTACCCACAACCCGTAATCGGAGTATACCCTTACCCACCGCAGCAAATGGGGTGCAGGTACGATCAACAAATGCAGCAGCAACAACAACCACCACCACAACAACAGCCAGAAATCAAAGGATGAGAATTGGTGGTGGTGGCGGCCGGCGACTGTGATCTTGCACTAGCTACCGACGATTGATAACTGGTTTGATCGAGTTTCATAAGTTTGGGCGATGAAATTGAAACATACAGTGATCGGTTTTTTGATGCAAAACACGTTCTTCACTCGGTATAAAAATATTGTCCCAAAATTCTTATATCTATTGATCAAGGGAAGCTACATCATCGATTTCATTAAGGTGAGAATGAAAATATGAACCAATCGTAACACGTAACTGACGGAACATGACAATAGATTTTATATTCCATTCAGTCATCCACATTTTTTGATCCTTGATTGTAATGCTAATTAATTAGCCATGTATTCCAGGAATTAATTGATCGTGCATTTTTTAGTGCAATTAATTTACATATATAGATTGAGAATGTCACACTTCATGATGCATGCTTGGTATGTATTTCGATCATATATCGAATGAAAAACCAGATATTTAGATTGATATCTCGATCAAATGTCACATGAAAACACAGTCAAGTAAGATACAAAAAGGTTATGATGGTATCCCTCTAATTTCAAATATTCACCTCTCCTCTTTTTATATATACTCAAATGCGTATTTCAATATTTTAGTAAAAGTTCATATACTACAAATCAAAATTTAAGAAAATACTAAATTCTCTTGAGAGTAAAAGGTCAAATTGAGAGTAAAAGGTATTTTTAATAAAAAAATTTTATCACAACTTCAAAATTACCATTTAATCCAAAAATTGGAACCAACTTTTTTGATCATTAAGGCAATGTTCCCCATCATTTTATATACCTAACTACCTCTTCTCAATATTTGTATCATTTGATGATGTCATTTGAATCTTTAGAATCATGTGAATATATGGCTAACCCAATAACAAATGTTTCGTAGATTTCCTTTATATATTTATAACGATATTGATTTTCCCACTCCTTTTAAGTATTCAACTATATTTTCCAATATTTATCTTTCTCATCAATATATTATGGGATAACCAAACTCAACCACAATTTAGAAATACTAAATTCTCAGTAGCCATTTTAATACCTTATAGCTTCATTAAAAGATGCATAGCTCTCTTACTCATGAATATGGGATAACCCAAACTTAATGACAGTTTATGATTTGATATTGCTAAATTCTCATAGTCTCATTTTAATACCTCATAGCCTTCCTTTATGTTATACTGATATTGGTTTTCAAGAATTATAGCTATCTCACTTCTTTCATAAAGCAAAGGGTGTAAAGGCTCTACAAAACAAATTGAACAATTGTATTGGAGCGTATGAAGCATTCAAAGCCAAAGAATCAGAGTCATTGTATGATACTTACAAAAGATTCAATGATATTTTGCAGAAGAAATGGAGTCTATAAGACAAGCAATGATATAAACATAAATTAAGCTTTTGAAGAATTTAAGGCAAAAATGTTGGAATCAACAAGAGAATATTAACACAGAATGTTTACTGTGTTACGTAGAAGAAACAGAAGCAGTGAAAAATGGAGAGAACAAAGAGATATATATACACAATATCTTTATTATTTCATGCACTACCAAAACACCGATTACATACACATATAAATAGACATGAAAGGGACACATCCCTTTGTCCAAGAGACACAACCTTTGAAAAGACACAACCCTTTAACCAAAGGGTGTAACTTTCCTTCTTGACAGTTTCATAACTGCCTGCCACACGCAAGCCTTCCTATTTTTTTTTTACAATACTTGTACTAGCTTATAATTCAACACTCCCCCTTAAGCTAGACTACTTACAATACTAGAGAGCACCAGAGCACCCATCTTCCTGAAGTTTTCTTTAAACTTCAAGTGAAATTGGCATCTTCACTTTCATCCTCTTTTCTTTTCTTGCAATACTTCATAGTGTGTCCGAATTTGTGGCAGTAAAAACATTGAGTTTCAGATAGTGATATCCTTTGATTTCTTCCTTTAGAAGAGCCCTCACCATAATCTTTCTTCGATGTCACACGAGAATGAAAAGCTCGTTCCAACGAAGACGTATCATCAAATTGTCTCAAACGTAATTCATGGGACTGTAATGTACCCAATAGATTTTCTAATGAGAGTGTTGAGACATCTTTCGATTCTTCTATTGCCACCACTATGTATTCAAACTTTCGTGTATGACTTCTTAATATCTTTTCAACCACCCTTTTGTCATCAAGGCTTTCACCGTTAAGTCTCATTTGATTCACCATTGTGATTACTCGGTTGTAGAAATCTTCAACAGTTTCTGATTCCTGCATTTTTAAACCATCAAATTCACAACGCAAAGTTTGTAAGTGAACCGCCTTTACCTTATCTTCTCCACGATAAGTCTTGTAGAGGACATCCCATGCGTCTTTTGATGTGTTTGATGAGGAAATCCTCTCAAAGATGTTCTCATCAACCGTCTGATAGATTAGGAACAAGGCCCTTCGATCCTTCTTCTTATCTTCTTTATCTTGGAGGATCTGTTGGGGTGTTGTTTCTTCCTCCTCAGCCAATTCCATGTATCCGTTTTCAACCAAACTCCACAGATCCTGTGATTCGAACAACACTCTCATCTGTGTGCTCCAATGGTGATAATTTTTTCCTGTTAGTTTCGGAAGTGGGGCCTGAAAAACACCATTGTTCGAAGCCATCTTTCTTCTACATTTTCTTCAAATCAACAGCCAATAACCGTGGCTCTGATACCACTTTGTTGGAATCAACAAGAGAATATTAACACAGGAAGTTTACTGTGTTACATAGAAGAAACAGAAGCAGTGAAAAATGGAGAGAACAAAGAGATATATACATACAATATCTTTATTATTGCATGCACTACCAAAACACTGATTACATACACATATAAATAGACATGAAAGGGACACATCCCTTTGTCCAAGAGACACAACCTTTGAAAAGACACAACCCTTTAACCAAAGGGTGTAACTTTCCTTCTTGACAGTTTCATAACTGCCTGCCACACGCAAGCCTTCCTATTTATTTAATTATTTATTTTTCTCTTTTTTTACAATACTTGTACTAGCTTATAATTCAACAAAAAATGGGACAGCTTTTTAGATAATCTTCAAATGAACAAAAATGTGAAATAAGGAGCATATCCATGAAAAATATGGTACCCTAATCAGCATGAAGATAGAGTGAAACGAAAATGAATGTTGACGAAAGGCTGAATGATTGGATCTTGTGTCTGAAAAAGAAGCATAGAGGTTCTAAGTCTTCAAGAAGTGTGTCTAAAAATAGTGTTTGCAGATATTTCATGTTCACAATCACAGAAGACTGAATCAAATTCAAATCTAAAGAAGTTAGCTGAAAACTTAGCATTGATCACTAAAGCTTTAAGTAAGAAATTTGCCAAGAGACCTTATTCTGTCATGTACAAGAAGAACAATTTTAAAAGCTATAGGAAAGATGAAAAGAGGGAGGAGAATAATGAAAGAAGAAAGAATATGTAGAGATTTTTAAGTGTTACAACTGTGGAAAACCAAGACAATGTACTAGAGATTGCAGATTCAACAAAGTTAAGAATTCAGAATATCATTCTAGAAAGATGCAATATGCAAAAAAGAATGAAGAGGGACAAGTGTTGATGTTTGAGCAAGAAAACTTGTTGGGTAAATCATCTTCCATTAATGAGGATGTTGCTCATTACTGCCTCATTGCATCAACTGCTAAATCTTGATCAACTGCTTCTAACTATGAGCATTCTGTTTTAGAATTTGACTCTGAATCAATACAAAACTCATGTGAATCTGAACTTCAACATGTTATTGCTAAATTGATTGATGATTTTCTATGTTAGAGTTATTATCATACATATGTAAAGTACAAGGTCTATTCTGTAATTACCTGTAACTTAGCTGTATATATAGGTCTCTTATGTTTCAGAATTAGGTTAATCTTCTCGTAATCGTTCATTCTCAATATATGAAAAGCCGCTAGCTTCAGCCACATATCTCTCTCAATCTCTTCATCAGTTCATCGATTGACTCTCGCATCTTTTCTAACATGGCATCAGAGCTTTAGGTACGTCTCACCCACACGACTGATTGTTAGATTATCTTTGCTTTTAAAGTTGCTGTTCGTCATTGTTCAAAATCGCCGTCGTTATTCGAAAACGACCTAGTCCGGAATCGCTCATTTCCGGATCTCACAACATTCCGGCTCTTCACTTTCCGGATCCTAGTTCCGGTATTCGACTTCCAGTACGTGTCTCATCGCTCTTTATTTTAGTTCCGGTACACAATTACACTCAGGATCCTTATTTCTTTTTTCTCAATTCCGAATCACCTTCCCGACTCCGGAACCCACATTCACAATTCCGGATCACTTTACCGATTCCGAAACCCACATTCACAATTCTGGATCACTTTACCGATTCCGGAACCCACATTCACAACTCCGGATCACTTTCCTGATTCCGAAACCCATATTCTCCATTCCGGATCATACAATTCCGGAACATCTAATTCCGGAACTCACATCCCGTTTTCTTCAATTCCAGATCTTTCTTGATCCACGAAAACAGGGTTTGAGAACAATTCCGGAACTACCTTTTTGTTTTCCTTAAATTCTGGAACACCCTTTCGGTCTTCTGTTCCAGTTCTCTAATATGTTCTCTAATCAGTCAGATGGCCCTCAATTCCAGTCACTCCAATCCTATCTCAGTTGTTCTCATTGGGAACAACTACATTCTGTGGCATCATCACATGTCTATTCTTCTCAAATCTCATGGTCTATATACCTATGAGTGGGTACTTCTAAAATGCCTGTTCAAGACGAAAATGAGAGTGCAGTTGATTTTGCAAAACGCATGAATGATTGGGATATCATGAATGCTCGCATTCTGGGATTCATAAATGCTTCCACAACTGCTGAAATCAACCAACAATTTCTTAGGTATACAACGGCTAAAGGACTCTGGGATTTCCTCGCCAAAAGGTACACTTCTACAGGCCTATCACATCAGTACCAACTGTGGACTACTTTTCAAACCAAGAGGCAAATTCCTGATCAGTCCATTAACTCATACATCTCTGAGATGCAAGCTCTTAGAGATCACTTGAGCTTGGGTGCACCTCAAATCTTTGATGACACAACTCGGCAGTTTACAGCCTATTTCAGCCAACTGTATTTGATCACTATACTGATGGGACTCACTGATCGCTTTGAGAATGTTCGAGCCTTGTTTCTCCACAGGCATCCCTTACCTACTCTGGAAGAGGCCATCGGCGAACTGCTGAGTGAAGAAACTCGCCTCCAACAGCGTCTTTCTCTGCCCTCAGATACTGTGCTCTATACTTCGAGCTCAGGAAAGCCAAAAGGTAAGTGGCATAACAATGATCAGTCTAAATATGCAGGAAAGGGGAGCAATAGTGAATGCACGTTTTGTCACTCTACATCTCATCTTCTCCTCAACTGCCTAGTACGAAAATGTCGTTGGTGTGGGATCAGACATCCACGACACTATGGGTCTGATTGCCCAAAGCATCCAAGGATCAGGTAATCAGAAACAACAGCTCCGAACTCAATCAGTTGCTGGATCAATGACTCACGATACCCCTACGCCTGCAACTCAGGCATCGACTGATCTTATGGAACTCATGCGCCGAAACCAAGAGCTTATGGAGCAACTCATGACAGGTTCTATGGGTATGAATTCTCAGTGCAATACCTCTGCATCAGGTAACCCTTGGCTATTTGACTCTGGATGTTGTAATCACATGACGCCTAAGGCTGACGGGTTTGTTTCTAAGCAAACCTCCAGCATGTTCTCACCAGTCCGTACTGTTGATGATACTCGCTTACCTGTATCCTTCAGTGGGACTGTATCTACCCCCAATATTCAATTACCTGATGTGCTACATATTCCTAACTTATCTTTGAGCCTGATTTCAATCACTCAGCTTATGGAAGCGGGTCTAATTGTTCTGTTTCATCCTTCTTGTTGTGTTGTGCAGGATCCAAAGACCAAGCAGATCCTTGGAGTAGGCCGTAAAGTTGGTCGGATGATTGAAGTGGTCTACCTTCGTCTTCCCCTACGTTCATCAAATTTTGCTGCTTCTGTTTCCAGTACTCCATCATTTGAACTATGGCATGCGCGCCTAGGACATTTATCATTAGCTAGAATAAAAGTGCTAGCTAGTTCAGGATTGTTAGGAAACACTTCTTCTGAAAATGTTTCTTGTTTATCTTGTCAACTTGGCAAACATCGTGCTTTACCTTTTCAAATTAATGAATTTAAATCTGCTTCTCCTTTTGATCTTATTCATTATGATGTATGGGGACCAACACCACACCCATCCATGGGAGGTGCTCGATACTTTGTCATCTTTATTGATGATCACACTCGTTTTACATGGATATATCTCATGAAACACCGCTCAGAGCTACCTCAAATATATATTACCTTTGCCCGTATGATTCTAACCCAGTTTTCCAAACCCATAAATATTCTTCGAGCAGATAAGGCTATGGAATACAAGGAATCTTCTCTTCTCTCTTTTCTTCAATCTCAGGGTATACTTTCTCAGTACTCCTGTCCTGGCACCTCTCCACAAAATGGTCGTGCAGAACGTAAACATCGTCACATCCTTGATACTGTTCGTACTCTATTAATCTCCGCCAAGTGTCCAGAACGTTTCTGGGGTGAAGCTGCCTTCACGGCTGTCTACACCTATTGGTTCCCGTTTTGCTTTAAACAAGATTATCAGATCTATTAGTTCAAGTTTAAGTATGATGCAGAAGCGTATTTGAAGAACTAACAGATAAGTTTGATAGATTTAGAACAGAATATAAATAAACAGTGAACAGAATATTATATCTCAAAGTTTACTGAATATATATATATCAAGAACAGATTTAAGAACAGTGAGAAAACAAAGCTTTAAAACAGATATGACTATTAAGGTGTATATGCTTTTGTGTTCTTATGATGATTTTATCTCTTGATGTTCGATTGATAAGGAAGAACTCAACATGAGTCTTCCTTATATACTACTCTAAAGGGGACCATAAAGCATAAGCTACTATTCAAAACGGTAGGGATGAATAGTTGAACGGATGTCATCAACAGTTGGAAGGATCGCATGAACAGTCAGACGTACTGTAATACATTTAATGCAGCAGACGTCTATTATGTACTATGTCCTATTGAATCCAATCAGAGTTTGACACGTCGACGTTGGACAGGGTTTGTTGCCATGCAAGTTGATGAACGGGTTCTGGAACAGTAGCAAGATATTATAAATATCTTTGAAGTCTTTGTTGAAGACCACAGAGGCTCTGTGAAGTGTTACAGAGGCTCTGAGGTTTGGTCCTTCGTAGAGCAGTCTTCTCCTGATTTCGAGTCTTAGGTCTTCTTTGTGAGTCCAACAGAGGTTCTGTAGGACGCCTCTGTTGCTTCTGTAGCTTCTTGACCCTCATCTCTCGGTAAGTTCGGCAGAGCCTCTGTAAGAGGCTTTCTTTACTTAGCCTATTTTTCACTACTTCTAAGTACTTCTATGATTAGGAAGATTGAAGCTAACAATCTCCCCCTAAGTAGTGAAAAATAAAAAATTGAACTTGAGTTTAGTTAGGCTAAGTTAGATAAGACAGAGGTTAAACAATACCTCGAAAGTTCTTTCATTTAGAAATATGCCAGAGGCATTTTACATTTGAGTACAATGAAAGATAGAGTTTGACTTGGTTTGCAGAGATTGGAGGTCTGAGAATCAGATTTTGGCATCTTTGAAATCGTTGTAGCTTCTGTTGTCTCTTCCGACTCTTCTGATCTCTTTGTAGAAACTGATGCATAGTTCTCTTAGGCGGATTGTGGCATCAATCTCTCTGATGAAAGTATCTGCAGCATCTCTATCCATTTTCTCTGTTCCTCTGTATTTTACAAGGCTTGCTCTGAACTTGTTCAGAGTACAGGTTGCGTACTTCTGACAGTCCATGATTAGAAAAAGTTTAACTTCGCCTTGTGGGTTTTGAAATACTAACCCAAACCGTGGTTCTGTAATGATTGAGTTGGGCATGGCGTCCGGTGGGCAGCGATCCTCTGGTGGTCGTAAATTCAGATGTTTGAGACCAAGATCCTTTCCCAGCTGAAAATCTATCATGCTGTAGAGCAGAAGCTTTTCCCTCATCGCTTTTCTCAACACTTGATAGGCTCTGGTGTTTGGCTCTGTGTTGTAGTTGTCCTTTGTCCATTGCAGGAGGTCAGGTAGATCATAAGGATTGATATTTCTTAGGTCAGCATCAGCGAAGGTGGCTTCTGAATTGTTCTCTCTTCTGACTTTGTAAAGATTGTACCTGACCCTTGGATAGGTTCTTGTAAAGGAGAACCTGCAGAAGATTACCTTTTTGATCTTGTGGATTGAGAAGACATCTGCTTTGGTTCTTGGCTTTGTTCTTGTGAAGATGTTCTCAAATTCTTCTCTGATCCTTGGATCTGTCACATGATCTGTTGGATGATTGGTCTGAAAGGTTTGTTTATAGAGGTATTTGTATACCACTTCTTCCATCTCTTCAGGTGTTGGACCAGGTTGTGGTACTTGTCTTCTGAGACTCTCCATCTTTTGAACAACTTCTGCAACTCTACAAGTTAGATGAATGTCTGACAGAGGCTTCAATCCATATGCCCAGTCAACTTCTTCAGGCTTTGGAGTTTGAAAGGTATCAAACGCACTCTTCATCAGTTTTTCTGTAGGCTTTGGCGATGATTTCTTTTTCTTGGGCTCTTCTGTTAGTATTCCTTTGCCCTTGTCTTTGGCTTTTGGTGGGGCAGAACCTGTTGCTTCTGTAGGTTTGGAGGTTGGCGCTTCTGTTGGCTTGATGGGGGTTGCCTCTGTGGGTTTTGACATTTGTGATTTAGAGGACTTTTGTGGCGATAGTTCTGTTGGCTTGAGTTGCTCTGTAACCTCTGTTGGAGGTTCTTTGGTGACTTTTTCTGTGAGCTCGGTTTCTGTTGATGAAGATTGGACATCGAATCTTCTTGCCATTTTGAACGCTAATGTGAACTTGTGTCTTTCTTCTTCTCTCTTCGCCATTCGTTCAGTCATTGTATTGTGCATTTTTCTCAGAACATCAGAAGCAGAGGTCGTTGCTCTTTTTGGTTTGGTGGCAATCAACTTTCTTCTTGGTATGGTTTGGGGTTTTTCTGTTGATTTTGTAGTTGGGGAGGAAATATCTTTTCTAGAGGAGGATGATAGATGTTGAGCATCTTTTCTAAACATTGTAGGGAATTCCGCAGAGGTGGGTGTTTTCTCTGTGGTTTGTTGATCTGTTTCTTCCAAAATGATTACCTCAGGGGTTGTTGTTGCCTCTTTGGTTTTCTAATCAGCTTCTGGAATATTGGTTTCTTCAGGAGTTGATTCCACAGAGATGGGTGTTGTCTCTGTGGTCTGTTGAGTGTGTTGTTGATCTTGGGTTTGTTCTGGAGGGGCTTGACTGATTGGTTCTGCTGCGATTGGTGGACCTTGTATTCCTCTGCTCGTAGCTTTCTCCCTTGTATTCTCCCCTCAGGATTATCTGATGGACCAGGATGGTCATCATCAGAATCATCCTGACTCTTATCAGAAGTACCCTCTGCTCTGCAAGAAGCTTTGGGTTTCTTCGGTAATTCTGCTCCTGCTGCCATCAACTTTTCACAGACATCATCACAGAGGCCAATTAGAGTCGCAAGCTCTGCTTCTGTTTTAAAACGCATTCTGCCAACACTTTTTCTGAAATCCTTGACAAAGTTGGCATTTGCTGTTGTAAAGGAGACAATGACTTCTGTGACCTGGTTGATGACGTTCTGTCCTAGCTCTGTTAGCTGTGCTCTGGTCATGTAGTCTTTTGGCTGCATCATTGTCGTGTTGCGCATTGCCTCTGCTTGTACTTGTGTTAGGGCATTCTGTAGATCTGCAGGAGTAATGCCCTCTGCTCTATTGGATTGCGTATTCATTTGTTCAAGGAAGTTTTTGACAGAGTCCTTGAACGCAGAAGTTGCAGTTTTTCCGAATTCTTGAGCGGCAGAAGTGGTTGTAGCTTTGGCAGTAGTTTCGGCAGAAGACTTCATCACTGAGATGGCAGATTTCACCTCTGTGGACAGATTGTCCATTTTGGTGTTTAGTTTCAGGATAGCCGTCGATGTTGTCTCTGCAAAAGATTTGAAAGAGCTTTGCAACTCTTTCTTTGTTTGGTTCACAGAGGTGACAAGGGTTTGGAACTCATCCCTTGATACTTGTGTTCCTTGTGTAACCTCTGGAGGAACACATTCGTCTCCAGAGTGGGTCCCTGTTCCTGGGACACCTTCGTTCACCCTTGTTTGTACGATGGGGTGGAAGGATTTCCTTCTGATCTTTGAGAAGAAACCTGAGTTTCGATCTCTACAGAAGTTCTGTGAAGAGCAGTGTCCAAATCCACTCCAGAGGTGGGTATTGGAATGTCCTTCTGTTGACTAGGAGACTTGTCTAGAGTCTCGTCGTCTCTGTGCTCACTACTTCTCTCTGAAAGAAGATTTGGCCCTAATGTGTGTGTGGCAGAGGAAACGAATTCCTCTATAGGGTGTTCTAGTGTGATCTGGGGCGATTGATCACGAACAATAGGTGAGTCTCTTAGAAGAGACTCCCTAGGAATTGATTCCCCGGTTTCTGTGGGCGCAGAGGTTGAAAGAGTAACCTCTGGCTGGATGGGTTGGGTTTGGATCGAGCTGTGCTGCTCTTTTTCAATAACTCCTTCTGCAGCTAGACCTGCGGAGTTAGATATGTGGGTTGCACTGGGAGGGGGTGAGGGATTTGTGCCTTCTTCAACTTCGGCATCTTTTTCTTTTCCCTTTTCTTTTTCTCCCATTTTCTCTATGATTTCCTTGACCTTTTCTCTATTCCACTCTGTTGCGTTCTTTTGATTCCGTTTTCTGATAGCTTCTTCTGACATGTCTATTTCCTCTATTTCTTCTTGTGTATCTGTGCTTGGACTCTTTCTGTTGACGTCCAATCCTTGTTGAATGAAGGGGTTCTGTAGGATAATAGGTGTGTTAGCTGGTTGATCTTTGGGTGTTGTGTTATCTTCTTGCAGATGTGTGTCAATGCCAGAAATGGAGAAATATTGTTCTTCTGGGGAGTGGTGGTCGAGAGGTTGTGCCGTCCACCCTGCTGTATTTAGGGTGTTGGCAATGTCAGGGTTCTGTAGGAAGTCGTTCAGGTCTCCTTGGTGAGCAAATCTATCTGGGGATTGATGGGGTGATTGATATACCTCTGTTGCCATTCCTTCTTCTGCAGTTTCTTCTACTCTTGTTTCTTCTTCCTCTTCTTCTGCAGTTCTTTCTTCTTCGATTTCTTCTTCTGCAATGGTAACCAATTTTTCAAGTGATTTACCATGCTCCTTTTTGGTTTTCCTCCTCTTGGGTTTTGGTGCCCCTTCCTCTGTGGTTTTCGATTTTCTTTTCTTCATCTGTTTTGGGGAAGAGGGAGGAACAGAGGAGCCAATTTCTGTGGCATGTGGAGGTGAAGGTTGATCTTCTGCAGCGCTTGTGGAGGTGCCTTCTGCAGTTTTTCTCTTCTTTGCTTTTGGAGTAGATGCAGAGGATTTTGAAGAAGACTTCTTTCCCATAAGTTCTGCACGTTTGGCTATGAAGCTTAGTTGTATAGCCATGTGTTTTGCCAATTTCTGATCTTTTTCTGCTTGAGTAGAAAGAGGTTGTGCAATCATTGTTCCTAGGGGGACACCTAAACGTGGGGGTGTCATAGGACTCGGTTTAGGAGTTCTATGATCGCGTATATACTCTTTCTTAAGGGATTTGTTCGTGGCATAGCTCAGAAGGTTCTTTGACAAAGGTCTGCAGTGTGTGTAGCCATCTACATGATCAGTGGGGGTATTTTTGTTCATAGGAAACTGTTTGGGAGTCGGCCCTTCCATTGGCCAGTTATGTATTAGTAACAGAGGTTCAAACAGTACTCCCAATATTCTTTGGAATTGCAGAGGTGGTAGAAAGTTGGGATCGTTCTCTTTGACCCTTCTAGTGTTGTTCTTTCTGTCGATGGTGTTGATGATTTCTTGCATCATTATGGTCGCGTAATCCAGTGGGAGATCATAGTAAACTCCATACATGATGGTCAATATCTGATGTGAGCTCTGGTCAATACTGCCTATCTTCCCTGTCAGGCATCTGTTAAGAATAGAGAATAAGGTGTTCCACAGAGGTGGTAATCTGCCTCTGCGGAAGTCATTTCTCTTCCGTAGTTGTGTGTTGTACCCAAGCATTTCTACGAAGCGACAGAGCTCGTCGTCTGTTGGTTGCTCTGCATATTTCTTCAAACCAAGAAGACCCCTTGTTGGAAGGTTGAACTCAAGTGAGAACATTGTTCTGTTGAACTTGATTTCAAGATGTTCAGATTTGTCAGGTCTTGAAATGTACCCTTTGATAAGAGAATCGTCTTTATCAAATCGGCAGCTTTGCCAAAACTGGTTCAGATATCTGACTGTATTTTGTTTGGGGTTCTTGAGAGTAGAGGAAAGAGGATGTGATTTTCCATTATGTTCAGAAGAATGGCATAGGCTTCGCCGAAAGCAGTGGGTGAGGGGACCAAATAGCAATTGTTGGATTTGATTGGAAGTATTGTTTCGAAATGATCCTTTGCTATGAAGTTTTGCAGATGTGTTGTCGGAGCAAAGTCTGCTGAGTCGCCGGAATCTTGTTGTTCAATGTTTCTGGTCATGTGGGGGTTTTCTGAATGTTCAGAATGGGCATTTGAGTGTTCCGGTGAGTTCGCCGGAGAGTGTTCTGAGGAGATAGCTTGAGAAGATGAAGCCATTTGATTGAAAGAATGAGATTTTTGCAAGCTTTTGCAGGGTTTCGCCGGAGAAGAAGATAGAGTTTGTAAAATTTTTATGAGAGGGTAAGCTTGGTTTTTATAGGAGGGTAAAACGGTAGAATTCGAAAGAGTAAAATATATGGCAATGGATTAAAATTTGGAATCCGTACTCAAGTTAGAACGGCGGGTTCAACTTTCCACAGAAAATGTTCCATGTACGCCCAATGAAAATGGGACACGTAGGCCTTGTCAGAGGATGACAGGACGTCGTGCGCGGCCCATTAATGCTAGGCGCGTGGGGTTGTTCTTAGCCACATAAGATTCACTCTCAGTAAAAGTAACCGTTATTACTATAGAAATGCCCAAATAACAAAATGGCAGAGCCTTTGTGTCTTACAGAAGCTCTGTGATTTTGAAAATCTTTATGTTTATCCCTTTTCTCATATATATTTCATTGTTATCATGACTCTGTAGGTTCTTCTTTAACAAAAACGTTTGTAAAGATATTGGAGATGATCAATAGGATTTTTAGTTAAGAATTTTTACTTGCAGAGGTTTTGTGGCTCTGTTGGAACTTGCAGAAGCTCTGTGAGGGCCAGCAGAAGCTCTATGAGGGAAAAAATCTCATAACTAAAATTCTATTAAATTTTCTGATCATCCAATTTTTGATCTGTTTTAAGAGATGTTTTTCGGACATATTTGAAAGTTGGTGTTCGAGAAAACTGTTATGGAAAACGTTTTGTTCGAGAAGGTCATGGTGTGTGTTTTTGGTTTCCGAGATAACATTCCAAAAGATCGATAGAGGGTTAATTTGCGATCACAGAGCATATTTCTGGCAGAACCTCTGTTGAGCTCAGCAGAAGCTCTATGACCTTAAATTTCTCCTAATTCGAATTTTATGAAACTTTTTGAGCTTTTGATTTTTGAAATGTTATTCACATTATATTTAGGACATATTTGACAATTTGTGTCCTAGAAAACTATTTTCAAAAACCCTTTGAGCGAGAGACATACCTTTTGGTTCTTCTATTTTTGGCAGTTTTGTCTGACTTCTATCGATGGAGAATCATCGACATTCTTCTTTGGCTTCCCCTTGAAAGATTTACCTCTGTAGATCATTTCAGGGTCCCTTTTGCTCCCCCTTGATCTAATCACCTCTATAGATCAAGCATTTTCCTTTTGCTCCCCCTTGATCTATGCTTGGATCAAAGAATGGTAAGATTTGTATTGAGCATAGGTCATGTTTACCAGAGGTTCTGTAAGGGTCGTCAGAAGTTCTGAGCGGACCCACAGAAGCTCTGTGTTTCCAAGAATTAATTTTCCATAGAGAATTTACATACAGAAATAAATCAATCAAAGCAATAAGTCAAGTAAAAAATTGAAATATATACTTATTTACAGAAGATAAAGCTATACTTACAGAGGATTTTTATATCATATTTACCATTCCTAACTTACCCACCAAGAAGTTGAATCTTTTCTCGTCTAGTGCTTTGGTGAATAAGTCAGCGAGTTGATATTCTATGGGCACGAAATGCATTTCAATTGTACCGTATTCAACATGATGTTTCAAGAAATGGTACCTTATATCGATATGCTTGGTTTTTGAGTGTTGCACAGGGTTGGCAGAGATAGCAATGGCGCTCTTGGAATCACAGAAGATGGGTATCTTTAGTAGGATGTGGCCGTAGTCTTTGAGCTGAGTTTTCATCCACAGAACTTGAGAACAACAACTAGCAGCAGCAACATATTCAGCTTCTGCCGTAGATGTTGAGACACAGTTCTGCTTCTTGGAGGTCCAACTGACTAGTTTACCACCTAGGAATTAACAACTCCCAGAGGTACTCTTTCTGTCGAGCATGCATCCTCCATAGTCTGAATCTGTATAAGCTTTAAGACTAAAACCAGAGTTCTGTGGATACCAGAGACCAATGTTTTTGGTCCCCTTTAGGTATCTAAAGATTCTCTTTACAGCATCATAATGTGATTTCTTAGGATTAGCTTGATAACGTGCATAAAGATATGTGGCATGCATAATGTCAGGTCTGCTCGCTGTTAAGTATAACAGAGATCCAATCATGCCTCTGTAGAGAGTGCATTCTACAGAGATACCATTTGGATCTAAGAATAACTTATTTCCAGTGGCCATTGGAGTTTTCATTGCAGAAGTATCAGAGATGTTATATTTTGAAAGAATGTCAGAGACATATTTGGCTTGATTTATAAAAATTCCCTCTGAAGTTTGTTTGACTTGAAGTCCGAGGAAGAATGTTAATTCTCCCATCATACTCATTTCAAACTCACTCTTCATGAGTTTTTCAAACTTTTTGCACTCTTCTGAATTAGTAGATCCAAAAATTATGTCATCCACATAGATTTGTACAAGCATTATCTCGCTGTTTTTACGTTTATAGAATAAGGTAGTATCTGTTGTACCTCCGTTGTAGCCATTGACTAGAAGAAAGGTAGAAAGTCGTTCGTACCATGCTCTTGGAGCCTGTTTCAGTCCGTATAGAGCCTTTTCCAGGTAGTATACATGCCTTGGGAACTTTGAGCTTTCAAACCCTGGTGGTTGAGTTACGTAAACCTCTTCTTGGATTTCTCCGTTGAGAAAAGCTGATTTTATGTCCATCTGATAGACTTTAAAACCTCTGTGGGCTGCGAAGGCTAAGAATATTCTTATTGCTTCGAGCCGTGCGACAGGGGCAAAAGTCTCATCGTAGTCTATGCCTTCTTCTTGTCTATACCCCTTTGCTACTAATCATGCTTTGTTTCTGATGACCACTCCATCTTCATCCTTCTTATTTCTGTAGACCCATTTAGTCCCAATGGCCTATTTCCCTCGTGGCAGAGGTACTAAAGTCCATACTCTGTTACGCTCAAACTGCAGAAGTTCTTCTTGCATGGCGTCTACCCAGTTTGGGTCATCTAGAGCTTCAGAAATCTTCTTTGGTTCTATCACACTAATGAAATTTGTAAAGAAACAAAAATTAGCAGTGGCAGACCTGGTTTTTACTGAATCAGAAGGCTCTCCAATTATTTGGCTTGGAGGATGGCTTTTTGTCCACTGAGTTGTGCGTGGAAGATGGTCATCGATGTCATCGAACCTTTCTTCAGAGGCTTCTTGCGTTTCTTCTTCATGTGTAGCCTCTGTTGTTCTTCGTGCCTTGGTAGTTGATTCTACCGTTTGTGGAATGATTTGTATGAGTGGTGGTGGAGTTTGTTCCTCTGAGGATGTATAGTCTTGGTCCTCGATTTCCTCTGTAATTGGTTCTTCTGTGGATTGTGGAGTTTGTTTTTCAGCAGCTTCTGTGGTCATTTTTCTTGATGTTTCATCTTCTGCATTTTCTTCTTCGGCAATTGCATCTGTAGTATTTATAGAAGAATATGAAGCATTATTTGGACAAGTTAGAGTCATACCTGTAGGATTTTGTCCGACAGAGGATGGTTCTTCAGAAACTCTGATGGTTCCAACAGAAGGATCAATGTCATTGTGGAACATCTCTAAAAATAGAAGATCCAAATCTTCTTTTGTTCTTGAGATGTCAGAGGATTTCCCTTTAATTCCGAGTTCTGAACTGATTTGCTCAGAAGTCATTTGGAATGAATCATCAAAAGAAACATTAATGCTTTCTACAATCTTGCGAGACTTTGTAAGGAATGTTCTGTAGGCTTTGGAAGTGGCAGAGTATCCAATGAATTTGCCTTCATCAGCTTTTACTTCAAACTTTCCTCTTGAATCTCTGTCGTTTAAAACAAAGCATTTGCATCCGAACACATGGAAAAATTTGATGTTTGGCCGCCTTTTGTGAAGCAATTCGTAAGGCGTCTTTAGGTGTCTTTTCACAATGGTTGAACGATTCTGTGTATAACACGCAGTAGAAATTGCTTCTGCCCAAAAGTTCATTGATAATCCGCATGCTGATAGCATAGTTCTTGCGGCCTCCACAAGTGTTCGATTCTTTCTTTCGACTACACCGTTCTGTTGTGGAGTGCGAGCGGCAGAGAAGTTCTGTGATATTCCTTCTGTAGAAAGATAGCCTTTAATGACACAGTTTTTAAATTCTGTGCCATTGTCACTTCTTAACTTCTGTATTCTGCAGTCATAAAGAACTTGGATTCTTTTCATTAGATTTATCAATATAATTGGAACATCTGATTTCTTTCTAATAAATTCAACCCATGTGAAACGTGAATACTCATCAATTAGGACAAGTATGTATTTCTTGCCACCTAGGCTCTGTATAGCAATGGGACCGCAGAGGTCGACATGAAGCATGTACAGAGGCCTAGTGCAAGACACGTCTGTTTTTCCTTTGTGGGAAGCCCTTCTGTGTTTTCCCATTTCACAGGCCGAACACAAGTGATCCTTATTGAATTTAACATTTGGCAAACCTTTAACTAGACCGAGTTTTACTAGTTTATCCAAGGTGTGAAAGTTTAAGTGACAGAACCTGTTGTGCCATAACCAAGCTTCTTCACTTTTGCAGGCTACTAGGAAAACTTTGTCCTTGGATTTTGAATTAAAATTCATTAGGTATAGATCACCTCTTCTTTCAGCTCGCAGAAGTTCCATTCCTGTGTTTTCACTTTGTAGAGAGCAGAAAGTTCTTTTGAATAACACATCGAATCCTGTATCACAGAGTTGACTTACACTAAGTAGGTTGTGTGTGAGGCCATTCACATATGCAACTTTGTATACTGAGACATTTTCTTTCTGTATGACTCCATAGCCTTTGATGTGTCCCTTCTTGTTGTCTCCAAAAGTTACAGATCCACCATCGTGTGTTTCTTTGTATGTGGATAGTAATCTTCTGTCGCCAGTCATGTGCCTTGAGCATCCAGAGTCAAGATACCAAATTGGCACATGTTGCTTTTGTAAGAAAATCACAGAGACTTAGGTAACCATATCCACATGGGTCCAATATTGTTAGAATTTTTCAAGTTTGCCTTGGCATTCTTGAAATACATTTTATCTTTTTCAGAAGAATCAGATTGTTTCTCTTTTGGTTCTGACTTTTGAGTTCGAAAGTTAGTGGAGAGTAAGCAATCTGGACTTGAGAAGTGTTTATTCAATTTGAACATAAGATCAAAACAATGACAATATTGAATATGAGATGTGATTTGTTTGAACTTTTCATTGAATTTATTGAACTGAGCCACAGAGGTATTACATTCTTTCTTTAGATTAGATTTCCTATTACAAGAAGATCAATGAATACTAAAATGTTGTTTGCAAAAGTCTTGTTTGGTTCCTGCCTTCTGTGACTCTCTTCTGTGGTGAACATCTTTCTTCACTGTCACAGAGGAAAAATATTTGTTAGCTTCAGGAAATTTTCCTTTTTGTTGCCAAGAGGGATTCTCTTTAATTTTCCTCAAAGGTTTTGAAAATTTTGATCTTTTTGGAGTTACAGAGGCCTTTTTCAGATTTTCAAGCTCTGTAGAGGTTTTAACTTGTATACATAATTTAAGAAAATCTGGACAGATAGGGATCTCTGTGATTTTCTCTTTTGGAGAGATGGTTCTGTTAAGAACCTCAGAGGAGAATTTAACATCCTCTGTGTCACAATGAACTATCCATGATTTTGAATCAGTCTCTGAGTCGTCAGAGGATGAATCGTCCTCATATACATAGGTTGAATCATCTCTTTCGATAGATGCTGGATTTTCTGAACATGTATCATACGAGCTATCTTCCTCTGTTAAATAACTTTCATAGATGACAGAGGTTTCTGATGAGATCTTTTCAGCGAGAATTTGTTCTATAGAAGATGTACTGAGATTTTCTAAAACATTTGATTTCAAAACTTCCAATATTTCTTTTTCAATAGATTTTTTAAGTTTTTCTTCTGAAAAGATGGGTTTAAACTCAGGAGCTTCTGCTGATAATTTCTTTTCATCATTTATCATGCAGACAAAAGCGACCTGTGTTTGAGTCTCTGGTTTACCAAATTTAAAGATACCAATCTGATCTTGTGTTTTCAGATATTTCTTTGGTTTGATTTCTCTATTGATAGAGGTTGAAGATGATGAATCTGTGTTTCCAAACCACACATTGATCATCTTTGTGTGTTTCCTTAAGTGAGGTTCTGCAAAGATTTTAACCCTTTTACTTACAGAGAGTAAGTTTGGAAAGTTTGGTTTGTTAGTTTTTCCTAAAACAAATAGAGAAGACAGAGGTTTTAGTCTTTTATTTTCAACTCCTAAGGTAATATCACTGTACCCTATTCCTCGTCTTGCTATTTGAGAATTTACTTTTTCGTAAACCTTCTGTGCATATTTATAGTTTTTAATTAAAACTTCTCTTCTTAAAAGATCTTGCCAAAGTACCTCTCTTTCTCTTTGGAAATATTCTTTGAGAGCTCTTATGTCTGTTGTTTCACTTTTTGAAACTGAAAGTTCCTTTGTTTTGATTTTTAAAGCATAGGTTAATTCAGAAATTTGCTTCTTTAAAGGATCTATATTTTTGCGCCAATATTTTTCGACTCTTTCTTTTTCTTCAAAGATTTTGGCTTTTTCTTGAGTGAGAAGCCTTACTTCTCTCTCATTAAAGATCAGTCTTTTCTGAATGCTTTCATTTACTTCTTTCAGTTCAATGTTAAGTTTAAATAAATCATCATCTACAGAATTAGTACTTGAGATTGAGTTTGAAGTGGATACCTCAGTGTCAGTGCCGGAGTCGACCTCTGCCATGCCACAGAACAGGGCATTTATTGGGAATTCATCGTCAGAGGTAGAGTCTGATTCAAAGTCCTCCTTGTTTGCCTCAGAATGCCCTTTGTTTGCCATTAGAGATTTTTGTGCATAATACTCGGCCTTCTTTTTGTAAAAAGCTGAGTCCTTCTGTGGGCGATTTGGTCTACTTCTGCATTCTTTTGCGAAATGACCTAGTTTGCCGCAGTTGAAACAACCTTGGGAGGTGTTTCCAGTTCGATCGTCGGACTTCTGTTGGTCTCCATTTTTCTCCGTTCGGCATTCGTTTGCGTAATGACCAGGCTTACCACATTTGTAGCATTCTTGTGTGTAGCCTATCTTGTCATCTGATCTCTGTCGGTCATTTCCTCTGTAGTTTCTGTCGCTCGACCTCTGTTGGTCATCATTTCTGTACCTCTGTCGGTCACTTGATTCTTCTCTTCTTCCATCATCTCTTCTACCAGAATTCCTTTGGTTATTTCTAAACTTTCTTGTCAATAGAGCCAATGATTTAGCTAATGACGCAAGAGTTATCTCTTCCTCTATCAGCTCGTCTTCTTCGCTATCAACCATTACTATTTTCTTTTTCTCCTTCTTTTTCTCCTCTGTAGATCTCTCATTTCTTGGTCTGTCCGTAGCCTCTGTAGATTTACTAACCAATGCGTATGGTACAATGGTTAGTGTTTTAGCTTGAGCTATTTGTGGCTCTTGTGCGGCTAGTGTTCCATAGAGATCAGAGAGTGTCCAGGAGTCTAGATCTTGATTTGTTTGTAAAGACATAGACAACTGAAGCCACTCACCGTTCAGGCTCTTTAGAAAAATGACGTTATTTTCTTCCGTGGTTCTGTGAATACCAGACTTTTTGCATTTGTTTATGAGAGAGTTGAACCGGTCGTATGTTGTTTGCAGAGATTCTGTTGCAGAGGCTCTGAAGGCATGATATTCATTTATGTATTGTGCCCTTCGGTTCTTCTGAGTTTTAGCACCCCCTTCCAACTGTCTTTCTAATTCTTTCCAAAGATCGTGCGCTGTTTCGCATGCATCTAAGAATTGAAAAAGTTCGTTGGGGATAGCCATGATCAATATTCTTTTTGTTTTCTGTGCAACTTCATCTCCTGCCTTATCTTCATTTGACCATTCTTCTCTTGGCTTAGGTTTTTGATGTTCAGGTATTTCAGGAGATTCAGCAGTAGCTGGTACACGTGGCATAGTTATCATAGGAACCGGAGGAAGATTGTAAAGATATTGTTTGAGAGTTTTTTCAGTACCCTCAAAGAAATGAACCATTCTTATCTTCCATTGAGGATACTCATCTCTAAGAAGAGTAGTAGGTTTGGTTAATGAGCCAGCAGTGAAAAGGTTATTGGTATTTGTCATTTTGAGGAAAAGATAATCTGATGGAGGATTTATGAGTATGAAGATCTGGAAGGTTTTCTGGGTACAACTAATATCCAGAAATATGGTGATGAAGAGAAAGAAAATAATCTATCAAATAAATATTGTAAAACGAGGATCACTTGATATTGAAAATCAAGCTTTGCTCTGATACCAATTGTTGGTTCCCGTTTTGTTTTAAACAAGATTATCAGATCTATTAGTTCAAGTTTAAGTATGATGCGGAAGCGTATTTGAAGAACTAACAGATAAGTTTGATAGATTTAGAACATAATATAAATAAACAGTGAACAGAATATTATATCTCAAAGTTTACTGAATATATATATATATATATATATATATATATATATCAAGAACAGATTTAAGAACAGTGAGAAAACAAAGCTTTAAAACAGATATGACTATTAAGGTGTATATGCTTTTGTGTTCTTATGATGATTTTATCTCTTGATGTTCGATTGATAAGGAAGAACTCAACATGAGTCTTCCTTATATACTACTCTAAAGGGGACCATAAAGCATAAGCTACTATTCAAAACGGTAGGGATGAACAGTTGAACGGATGTCATCAATAGTTGGAAGGATGGCATGAACAGTCAGACGTACTGTAATACATTTAATGCAGCAAACGTCTATTATGTACTAAGTCCTATTGAATCCAATCAGAGTTTGACACGTCGACGTTGGACAGGGTATGTTGCCATGCAAGTTGATGAACGGGTTCTGGAACAGTAGCAAGATATTATAAATATCTTTGAAGTCTTTGTTGAAGACCACAGAGGCTCTGTGAAGTGTTACAGAGGCTCTGAGGTTTGGTCCTTCGTAGAGCAGTCTTCTCCTGATTTCGAGTCTTAGGTCTTCTTTGTGAGTCCAACAGAGGTTCTGTAGGACGGCTCTGTTGCTTCTGTAGCTTCTTGACCCTGATCTCTCGGTAAGTTCGGCAGAGCCTCTGTAAGAGGCTTTCTTTACTTAGCCTATTTTTCACTACTTCTAAGTACTTCTATGATTAGGAAGATTGAAGCTAACAACACCATCAACCGACACCCGACTCCCATCCTCAATCAAAAGTCCCCTTATGAAGTACTCCATGGGGTCTCCCCCGCATATGAACTCCTCAAAGTGTGGGGTTGTGCCTGCTTTGTTCAGTTGCAATCTCATGAACACACCAAACTCGAACCTCGTTCTCGATTATGCTGCTTTCTTGGCTATGGTATTGAACACAAAGGTTATCGTTGTTGGGATCCAGTCTCTAAGAGACTTCATATATCCCGTCATGTCACATTCTAGGAACATCTTCCCTTCTCAACGGTGTCCAAATTTCAGGACACTCCCACTCCTTCTACTTCCTTCTTCACTGATAGCTCTATCTCATTGGACTCTCTCCAATTAGATCCCATACTCACTCCTCCATCTAGTACAACTCCTGCCGCTTCACCTCAATCTATGCCCTCTTCCGATTCACTCTCGTCTGTGCCCGCTGATCATGATCAATCATCTGCACCACCTCCAAGTACTACTTCTGAGCCATATGCTGAGTCTATGGATCCTAGCTCTTCTCAACTACAAGATGGAGTACGACGCTCAGACCGAGTAAGACAAGTTCCTTCTCACCTTCGTGATTGATGATGCGAGGTTTTCACACCCCGAGAATCTAACCGCAAGTGTACGGTGTCGAATCAAGTAATAACGCACGGTAAGTACGAGTATCGAATCCACGGGAACTAGTAACTGAGCTGTCGAATTGAGAGATGGTTGGCTATTGTTAAACTACTTAATTGCAGAAAGTAAATTACAACTCAAACACAAACGAGACAAATAACGACTTAGGAAACTTCGATAGAGAGAAAGTTGGGGGTTAGAAATCCTAAGGTTTTCCACATGCAAACGCTTGACTCAAAACAATTACCAATTTATCCCTTTAATGATTCCCAAATCTTTTAAGATCACCGTTGTTCTCTTTCAAGCAACAACGGATTTTATTTTGAAAAGGACAAGTTAAATCTCTCGATCTCAACTTATGGATTCCAAAACACATTAAGCACCAGATTTATATTAAACGGCTAGATTTTATCTCTCGATTTCAACCTAACGGTTAAATTGGGACTAAGACTTATTCGATATATCTCTATCACCGATTTATCGTCTTAGGCATGCAATTCCTAGTTCTTTTTAACAGTTAATTCTCTCGAACTCAACTGAAAATAATAAATCAATTGAAAGCTAGCTAGACTCTCAAAGGCATTAAACACAAAATCACATGCTTCATTAATAACGGAAAAACTGATAAAATATCAAGTCAATTGTTTACATTCTTAATAAACCGAATTCATTCCAACCCCCAACACGAACCGGTTAGTTCATGTCGGTGGTGGATTCAAACACAAAAGAAAAGATAACGGAAGTGTATGTAAACATGATTAACGTGATCGTGGTGAATGTGAAAGATATAGTAATGAACTCCCCTCTCCCGTGATTGAATCTACTTCGCGTGTTGAATGTCTCCTTGATCGGCTCTTAATCGTGGCTTCAAAGACTCCAAAAATTCGCCCAAAATCGCTCCCAAATCGCCCCTGGCCGTCGTGTGAAAGTTGCGTTCCGAAAGAATGACCTAAAAATCGGATTTAAAGCTGGAATTCGCGAAACAGTGGGTTACGCCACTTGCCACGCGACTTGCAAGTCGTGTGGTAAGTCGCGCGTATCATTTTTGCAGCGTTGGTCGTCGTCTGGTTCGCGGATCGGGTCCTGGTTCACGGATCGGGTCCTGGTTCGGTCGTGGGTCTTGGGCTTTGCTTTTGGGCTTCCGTTAGGCTTCGTTTGGACTCGTTTTGGGCTCTTTTTAACTTCTTTTCCCGAGGAATGCCGCCTTTTAGATAACCTGTATCAAACACTAGATAAACCGTAAAATACACGCCTTTTTACTTGAATACAAGCCAATCTCGTTGGTTTGAGAACTGAAAGTAACGCCAAAAAGTGGCGTTATCAATTATCATTGTTATGCTACATTGCTGTTCAACCATGAACCTACTTCCTACAAGGAAGCTGCTTCTAACCCTGTCTGGCAGCAAGCTATGACTGAGGAACTTCAGGCCCTTGACAAAGCAAATACATGGGAGTTTGTACCTCTCCCACCGGGCAAGTCACCTATTGGTTCCAAATGGGTCTTCAAAATAAAAACAAAGTCTGATGGATCCATTGATCGATACAAAGCACGCCTTATGGCAAAAGGCTTCAATCAAGAATATGGCATTGATTACGAGGAGACGTTTGCTCCTGTGGCTCGTGTCACCTCGGTTCGTAGCCTTCTCGCCATTGCGGCCACCAAAAGATGGCCACTCTACCAGATGGATGTCAAGAATGCCTTTCTAAATGGTGATCTTGAAGAGGAAGTCTACATGAGACTCCCTCCAGGTGTGACCTCTCGACAGGGTCATGTATGCCGACTTCGAAAAGCCCTCTATGGTCTCAAACAAGCTCCTCGTGCTTGGTTTGAAAAATTCAACACTACTATCATTTCATTGGGGTTTTCTCCGAGTAATTATGATTCTGGCCTGTTTACTCGGACCACTGATACAGGTACTATCTTACTCCTATTGTATGTTGTTGATATGATCATTACCGGCAGTGACTCTACAGGTATCACCCATCTCAAAAATTCTCTAAGCTCATGCTTTGAGATGAAAGATCTTGGTCCACTACACTACTTCCTTGGTCTTGAAGTTCTGCCAGACTCTTCCGACATCTATCTCTGTCAAGCCAAGTACATTTTAGATCTGTTGTCCAAAGCTGGGATTACAGACAACAAAGTTGCATCTACACCTATTGAGCAAAATCTGCATCTTGCTCCCAATGCCGGAACCCCTCTGCGGGACCCTACACGATACCGTCAACTAGTTGGATCTCTGGTCTACCTGACTGTTACTCGACCGGATCTTGCATATGCAGTTCATATAGTCAGACAGTTCATGGCTGCTCCGTGCTCCGATCACTATGCTGCCGTTCTTCGTATCCTTCGGTACCTCAAAGGGACAATGTTTCATGGGCTTCACTTCTCATCCACATCGTCTTTAACTCCTCGTGCATTTTCAGATGCTGACTGGGATGGAGACATAACAGACCGTCGTTCGACCACCGGATATTGCTTCTTCCTTGGGGACTCTCTTATTTCCTGGCGCAACAAGAAACAATCTCTGACAGCTCGGTCTAGTACTGAAGCTGAGTATCGAGCCTTAGCTGACACTACGCAAGAACTTGTATGGCTACGCTGGTTACTATCTGATATGGGTGCTCATCAGATCTCTCCAACACCATTGTGGTGTGATAACAATAGTGCTATTCAGATTGCTCTCAATGATGTCTTTCATGAGCGTACAAAGCACATCGAGATTGACTGTCATTTCACTCGTCAACATGTTCTTCGCAAGACGGTTAAACTTCTCCCGATTTCAACCATTGATCAGACAGCGGACATCTTCACCAAAGCTCATCTTCCGAGGCGTTTTCGTGCTCTTGTTTCCAAACTCAACTTGGCTCATTCTTCCCCCACTTGAGTTGGAGGGGGGTGTTAGAGTTATTATCATACATATGTAAAGTACAAGGTCTATTCTGTAATTACCTGTAACTTAGCTGTATATATAGGTCTCTTATGTTTCAGAATTAGGTTAATCTTCTCGTAATCGTTCATTCTCAATATATGAAAAGCCGCTGAAGCTTCAGCCACATATCTCTCTCAATCTCTTCATCAGTTCATCGATTGACTCTCGCATCTTTTCTAACATTCTGAAAGAAGAATGTTCAAATTCCCATAAAGGAGTGTTTTTGCATGTTAGCCCCATTTTAACTTGTAACAGTATTGTAAAAGATATAGTGTTAAGAACATTATCCAAAGATGCTTAACCAGAAGATTAGATTATTGCCTGACAAGCCAGAGGCACATCCTATCTCGGGATTCTACTTATAGACTCAACGTGAATCTCAAATCCGCAAGTATGAATCCGCCTAAAGTTTGTTAGCAGACTCTTTATACATGGAATGTGTTCATTAGACAATGAGTTGACTTGGTGATCAATAGCAGCAGTTGATACTCTTTGTATTGTCAGTTTATAAGAGAGAGCTTGGTGAGATAAATGTTTACACAACACATTGAGAGAATCATTGTGAAGATCAATATACCCAAAGTGTAATTCTATCTCAAATCAATACATTTGGTGATGGTGATTGATTCAATCTTTACTACTGTTATATTAAGATATTAGATCTCAACTCTTTGAATTATTAGATCTAGATGTTGAGAAATCTGGAACCAACAATTGGTAGAGCAGATTAATTATATTCTTAATTGAAAATTTAAATGATAAATGTTTTTGATTATTTTTCAATTTCATTTGGCAATTTCTTAGACAATGAGTTGACTTGGTGATCAATAGCAGCAGTTGATACTCTTTGTATTGTCAGTTTATAAGAGAGAGCTTGGTGAGATAAATGTTTACACAACACATTGAGAGAATCATTGTGAAGATCAATATACCCAAAGTGTAATTCTATCTCAAATCAATACATTTGGTGATGGTGATTGATTCAATCTTTACTACTGTTATATTAAGATATTAGATCTCAACTCTTTGAATTATTAGATCTAGAAGTTGAGAAATCTGGAACCAACAATTGGTAGAGCAGACTAATTATATTATTAATTGAAAATTTAAATGATAAATGTTTTTGATTATTTTTCAATTTCATTTGGCAATTTCTTCGAATCTGTACGTGAATTTCACTCTTAAAACCTTGTTTTCACGAATATATTTGTTTGTGTAAGTGTTCGAACCCCAATGATATATTCCACTATCTAGATTCATGTAAAAATGCCAAGGAGATCTTGGAGGAACCATAGAAGAGTTCAATTTGTGATTGAATAACAACTTATTTGCTCTTCCAGAGGAAACTCTTCAAATGACATATGATCGTTTAAATACACTTATCATTAAGTGTAAGAATAATGATGAGAAAGACAATCTATTGTCGCTAACAAGTCTAAATGATGAATGGAAACGACTTTCAATGTATCTATAGGATATCTGGAAGGATGGTCTCTTCATGATATTTATGGCACTATGGTTGCCCAAGAAAACAAAATTTACAAAATAAGGGTCTCTGGGAGGTTCTTTGGCCCTTGTTTTGAATAAAAGGAGAAATGTAAGAAAATTTCATCCAAAGACAATGGCAAGAAGAAGAGTACAAACAATGCACTAGTCACCGAAAGTGATTCAGAAGTAGACAACTTCGAATATAAAGATGATGATCTCAGTGCAATTCTCTAGAAAGTTCATCAAGAAATCTTTTGAAAAGGAATATCGAAGAGAGTACAGAGGAAAGAGACTCCGTAATACTTTCTCATATAAGAGACCCCATACGTCATACCATAGAGAGGACAAAATAGATGAAAAGGAAGTCACAAAGGTGTCAGACAAATGCTACAGATTTGGAAAACTTGGTCATTTTGATGTTGACTGCAAAGGAAAGCATGTGAAAGAGTTACTTACAATGGATTTACCAAATGAGATCTTCAAAAGAGTTAATAGTATAAGAACAACGAAAGCCAAGTGGGATGAGTTGGAGCATACAATGGATTCAAGGTAGAGAATCTGAATTGTTGACTGATTCTTACATCAGTTTCAATGACATACTTAATGATCTTAGAAGGAATGAGACTCATAAGATTAACGATAAGATAAATATCCAATTTTTGATGAACCAAAGGCCTGAATGGGTGGGATAGTTTTATTGTTAACCTACAGATGAACAAAAATCTGAACAAGCAAGATATTCATGATATATTTGGTATCCTTAATCAGCGTGAGGATAAAGTTAGGGAAACCTTGGCTGAAAAGAAGAAAGTTCATGATTTCCTTAGCTTTGATTTCAAAAAGAAAGTTCACGGTTAGCTCTAAACACTCAAGATCCCCGTCTACAAAAGTCATTGATTACCTAGACTTAGCATCAGATTCTTCCTCTGAAGATAGTGATTCAGATATAGAAATGAAGAAAATGGTTGAAAACGGTTGGAAATCTTGCATTGTTGACTAGAGCTTTCAACAAAAGGTTTGGGAAAAAGTATAACTCCGAGAAACCCAAATATGATTATTACAATAAAAGAAAACAATGACAAGAAGTACAAATCTGAATCTAAGGGTCATGATAGAAAAGAGAAAGAAAAATATAATGAAGAATATGAAGTGTCTAGGTGTTTCAACTGTGGAAAACCTGGATTATGCAAGGGAATGTAGTTTCAAAAGAACAAAGAACTCAGATTATTACTCCAAGAAAATAAAAATGGTCATAAATGATGAACAATGTATGAGCTTAAGGGATGAAGAGAAGAATTGGTCGGAACTAACTTCTTATGATGAAGAAACTGCACATCTCTCATAAATATCCAACTACTGCTTTACGGGTTCAAGGAATGCATACAACTCTAGATCTTCTAAAAAATAGACTCTGAGGTAGAATGTGAGGTATATTATTCTCTTGACATTGATCTTCAAAATCAGACTGAATCCAATAACTCTGAATTTATTGACTTAAAGAAAAGATTGAAAGGTGAAAGAGTTTTAGTCAATAGATTTAGATAAGAAAAAAAATATTTCAGAGTTAAATTTGAGGATTCAAAGAAAGAGAGAGATGATTTTATAAAAGAAAATTTTGAACTAACTGATAAGATTTCTGTTTTAGATAAGGATTTTGAGAAAGTGGGAGATAAAAACATAAATTTGTTAATTAAATATGAATTTCTTTCAAAAGAAGTAATATATTTATATAAGAAAATCAAACAGCTTCAGGAATAAATTTCGAAAGAGGTTAGACATGACAAACTCTAAATCTGTTATCTACTGATTCTTAAGATACTATACTTCACAATCAAAATATGGGATTATGCTTGAATGAAAATTTTGTATTGAACTATGCCCCAACAAACTTGTATGAATTTTAAAAAATGGGCACATTTCAATCCAAGCATGAAAGTTTAAGTCGAAAGCCTACAAATGAAAATCTAGTTGAAAGTATTCCTAAAATGAAAGTTTTGTTAAGTTCGAAGCTTCTATATCTGAATCTGGATGGAAAAGAAAAGAGAAAATTGATGAAGGGTCTAAATCTATACACATTGGTAAAACTTTTGATGATGTTTCTCGGACTTGTGAAAGTAATGATCAATTAACATAAGTATTGCGTGGTTTTTGATAAGTCAACTGAGATCATGTTGGAGAAGAGATGTAAATCTGATCTCCAAAAGATGTTTGAGGTGAATTTAAAGGAAAAGAATGATTTGGCTAAAAGGCTCAAGGAATTTGACTTTGCAGACTCCAAGTGTTCACTTAAAACAACTTCAATTTCAATAAACAAGAACTGTTCTTCAAAAGGGTTCTTTAAGCCAAACAAGTTTTCAACAAATCAGATCTCTACTTCTAATCCTTTCTATTATCGTAGGCTAGATCAATAAGTTAATCAAGTTTTTAGAAGAGTAAAAATGGTTTGGATAGTCAAAGGCTCTTCACTTGTTCAAAATGTTCGAAAGCCATTTGTTTCTGTTGAACATAAGAAGATCAGCAAAACACTTCATGCAAATCCTAACAAAATAGGACCCATTTGGAAATGGGTACCAAAAATTGTTTGATCTGTCTTGCAGGTACACGGACTCCTAAACACATCAGTTTAGGACTCAATCTTCAGTTGAAATGGACTCTTAAACACTCAGTTTAAGACTCATCCTTCAAAGGCAATTGATTTCTGTGCACAACAGTACAGAACTCAACCCTAAATGGCTTATTGGATTTCTGCACATATCTGGATTCAGATCAAGACAGGGTTTTATTGTTCATAATTGTTTATAAATCAATTTATTGATTTTGAAAAAAAAATTCTCGAAAAAGTTCAGTTTACTGTGGTGTGATCGAACTCATAGTTGTAGGTGTTTTCAGTTGAAAACATTTCCAGAGAATGTGTTCAGAATCACATTTCGAGTAACCCTGTAAAATTTCATTGCAAAACTCTGATTTTTGAGCAAGTTATGGTGATTTGAAGTTCTAAAAGTTCTAAAAGTTCGAAAATCGCAAACCCCAGTTGTAAAATGATTTGTTGACTGCTGTTTGCTGTTAAATGATTTTATCTGTTGTTTGCCATTGTAATAACAGATTTAATGTTTCTATAACAATTCATTTGTGCAGGTCACAAATAAGCCATACAAACCTGCAGTGCTTAATGTGCAAACAGACCTTGAACTGTTAATCTGTTTCAGCTGCTGTTTCAATCAAAACAACATCTGAGTTCAAAACATCAAGAGAACTGCTATTGTTGCTGCTGTTAAGCACAGCTACTGCTGCTGCTGTTAATAGCTGCTACTGCTACCATGAAGTCACAACTTGCTGTTGTTTGAAATGTGCAGTAGAAAGGGTGTTGTCCAGAGCTTAAACAGAGATGTACAAAGAATTAAGTTGTTGTTTTGTGCAGCAGACATTGGAAAGCTGCTGTGTTAAGCTCTCTGTCGAGAAACATTGCTGATGTATGGATCAGACGTGAAGAGTTTCTTCCAGAAATTGATGTTCTAAGCTGAAATTGACACGACTAGAGATATTGCACAGCAGATAGAGAAAAGAATGTTTGCAAATCTTGTCAAGAAGCTGTTGTGAGTTTAATCTGTGCAGTGAGATTACTTCTGCTGTGTTAAGCTCTCTGTCGAGAAACATTGCTGATGTATGGATCAGACGTGCAGAGTTTCTTCCAGAAATTGATGTTCTAAGCTGAAATTGACACGACTAGAGATATTGCACAGCAGATAGAGAAAAGAATGTTTGCAAAATCTTGTCAAGAAGCTGTTGTGAGTTTAATCTGGGCAGAGAGATTACTTCTGCATGATGTTATCGAAAATGAGCAGAATTCACTGCTGTTATAATCAAATGCTTTGCTCCAACAGAGCCAAAATCATGAAAAAGTCCAGATCCTAAGTGCAACAAAACTTGCTTCTGTTGATTACATCGCAGTTGTTATCGTGCTGAAGTTGGTGCCTATATTGATAAGAAAATCACAGAGGCTTAGTGATACATCACAAGGATAGATTGATAGTGTTATCTACAGAAGCAGTTAACCATAGAATCCACCAGCATTTCACTAATCTGTTGGCAGCAGAGGTCGAGGATGGTGTTGCTCAGCTAAGTGAAGAACAAAATACTCCTTATCAGAGCACATCATAAAATAGATCAAAACAAGTTGAGCACAGTTATGAAGAATTTTATGAGGATGTGCATGTACATAAGCAGTCCACAAGTGCGCAGAAGCTGTTGAGCAGAATGCAAACTGTGCAGAAGACTGTTGTGCAGACCGTTTCTCCGCTTTCCATCCAGATTTCAAGTGCAGAGCTTCAGAGTTTTTGATGTGCAGAGGCACACACACACAAAGCTTAACAGAAGTTATCTACAGAGCTTCTGTAAACAGTAATCATTAAGCTGCTTTCCAGCATAGCTTTATTAAGTTGTTGTCCTCTGCAGAGCATGCAGAATTTTGGAACAGAATACGCGCAAAACCTGAACCAGATGCTTCACAGAAGCTGTTAAAGAAGCAAAAATTTTGCACAGCTTAATTTTTGTAGCTCTCCAGATTAAGCTGCTGCTGCTGTATCATGTTCGATATTTGCTGCTGTCTAGAAACTGTTGCGTTCACTTGTACACAAAAACAGTTGGATCACATAGCTTAACTACAACTGTCCAGAAGCTCTCAAAGAGCAATCCATAGGTGTATATGCAGAGGTTAACCACAGAGCTTCTGTAAGAACGTGCAGAGCTTCTGCAAGATTGTCCAAAGGACGTCCAACTGATCAAGGGCTCTATACACGTGCAAAGCTTAATCACAGAATCTGCCCGATTGCAAAGCTTAATCAGAGATGATGAGCTTAATCAAAGAGCTTATACAGAATGCACACTCAGCCTATTCAAAACGTGCATACCTGCTAAATCGTTGATTGCTTCTGTTGTTTATGATATTCGAGATGCAAAGCTCAATCAGAAACATATCAGAGCCAAGGCTTCACAAAGCGTCTGCAATGGTTCACAGAGCCTCTGCAAGGGTTCACAGAGCCTCTGCAAGGGTTTACAGAACCTCTGCAAGGCTTCACAGAGCTTCTGTGCTCGTGCAAAGTCTGTCCATGTTCAGATATTGCATCAGAACTTGCTGCTGATACAACGCTTAATGAATAAGCTGTTGTCCAGAAAAGTGTAACAATTAAATGTGCAGATATTCAGTAGTTGTTGTGTTAAGATCTACGTCCAGAATGCTCAGAGGTTGTCCATGGAAGCTCTGTGCACTAAAGAAGGTTGTAAAAGTGCAGAATGTTAAATTAAGTTGTTGTTAAGCTGCAATTGTGTGCCCATCAGAGGTGGTTCACAGTATGTCTAGAGCTCTGAAAAGATGATGTGAATAGGCAGAAGCTAATCAGAGTTGTTTCCAAAGTGTGCTATCCAGAGCCCACACAGAGCCTCTATGGATGAGCACAAAGCCTCTATAGGCTGTCAAGAGAAAGCTCTATGCACCCACAGAGGATGCACATGATTCAGAGATTGTGTTTATAGAGAATTATCAGAGGCAGATGACAGAGCCTCTATGAGGCTGACCAGAGCCTATGTACTGATGTACAGAGCCTCTGTGAGCAATAAGCCAAAAGCCCGAAGTTTTTTTTTTCCTGACAGATTTACGCTGTTTCAGAAACATGCGCACAACCTTTTACTCGGTGCTCGGATTCGCATGAGTCTAGTTGCGTTGAACTCGTAAGACAAAGATGAAACTTTTTCATGTTTTGAGTTTGGTCTGAATCAGTGTGCTTAATTGTCAGAATCTGTGTCAAAGTCAGTAGATACTTGCTGGATCAAAAGCATCACTTCACTCTTTCCATTGCCATAGTTAGATCAGAATTGTGCTTCTACACACAACAGTGTAGGACCAGTACCTCATTTGTTTCTACACACATCAGTGTAGGACCAATACCTCAACAGATCAGACTTTGACTGGTATTTCTAATCTCTAACCCCCAGCACCATGTTTCCTTTTAATTTGAATTAATTGTGCTTCTGGATATTCCTAACAAATGTGGAATCATCAAAGATGATTACCAACACTTTTTGATTCTTACAGGATATCTGATTACAAATTGAGCCTAAATGAGATTTATTGCTCAATTTGAAGGGGAGAATGCCAATCTGACCATATTCATGCAAAGGTAAAATCTCTAAACCTTTCATCATTTTTAGAGAATGGCCATCTTTAAAATGATAAAACCTTTCAAAAATGGTCAAACCACTTCTAGATGCTAAATGCTTTTTCTGATATAGAAGTTGGATTTTAAATGCTTTTCTGAGACTAAAAATAGTCAGTGTGTGGAACAATACAATCTTTAGGACAACAATTTCATGGGATCAATGTGTGAGCATATATAGCACTTCTATGGATTCACTTAAACCTGTGTTTCCTACCAAAGAAGTAAACCTTGAGTGTTTGAGAGGCGAAGGGTCTACATCAAAGAGTGGGGGAGATAACTCTCTGAGTTTTTCTCATTGTGCTTAAGAGGTAAAAATTGAAAAGAGAGTTTGGTTACATGTGAGCTACATGATAAAAAGAAAGAGGGTGTGAGAACAGAGTCAAAAGAATTATACAACTCTGCACCAACTTTTCCTGAGCCGGGCAAGCCACATTTCTGATTTATCACAACTCTTAGGTGATTGTCATTGAAACAGGCAGTGAGCCCATGGCAACTCTTGTTTTAACCCCACTAGCTACTTATTTCCTTCTCAACTGGGAAATGCTTCACTTTTTCACGGGGAAGCAACACATATGCTATCTGATCTTTCTTTGGAAGATTGGATATTGAAAAGAAGGAAAGTTGCCCCACCTTCACACTTCACTCATGCACATTGAGTCTGTGGAAACCTGTTATGTCCAAATAGTTTACACACTTTTGAGCCTAATAGATAATATTCTATTTTCGTCCACACAATATCACGAATCTTTGTGATTCCACATGCATATCTATGTGATATTGCCAAGAACAGTTTGAGAAGTTCATTTTTTAATTTACTTCAATGATAACTGGAAGTCCTGTCAGAGCTTCATCATTGCCAACTCTGAGCATAGGCCACACAATTTTTTATAAATTGTTGTGATAATAGTTGCTATTGTGCTTCTATGTTAGATGATTACCCCTGGTTACTTATTCTTTAATGCAGATTCTCATGATCAGAATGTATTTGCTACTCTTCATCTCCTAGCTGTTTATCTACTATCGGTTACTACTCAAACTGGTTATACAAGCTTCCGCACATCAAATCGTTCTCTGATCGTTTGAGAGATAACTGAGACCAGAAAAGTAATGCAAC
Source organism: Saussurea involucrata (assembly GCA_033807775.1). Lineage (NCBI taxonomy): Eukaryota > Viridiplantae > Streptophyta > Magnoliopsida > Asterales > Asteraceae > Saussurea > Saussurea involucrata. The sequence goes on from CM066317.1 coordinate 55,953,728, forward strand.
CGTCAAGGGGGAGTACGCAAAGATCAAGGAGGAGTATGCAACGATCAAGGGGGAGTCAAAGAAGGAATTGAAGCAACTGACCTTGTGGAAGATCGGGCTATTTTTAATCTTGAATACAAAGGGGGATATTGTTAGCTTTTATTTTATATTGTATTCAAGATGTAAAGCCCGTGTCCCGGTATGTTTATTAATTAATTTTTAATTATTTAAATGTTTACCTTTATTTGTTTTTGGCTAGTGGTTTGGTGTCAAAAAGGGCCAAAAATGTTAGCCTTCGTGTCTTTTGTTATAGATTGTGAGATGAGGTGTAGTTGAGGGACTAATGGTGCAATTCTTGGAACTTGTTGCATGGGTCTCGGCCCATGACTTCAAATCCATTCCCGTTTTCCTTTTTCCTTGTAAATCAAGCAAACCAAACTATCCCCTAAACCCTATCGACTCTTCTCGTTTTCCTTGTGTTGTGCGGCCGAGAGAGAGAGAAACGAAGAGAGAGAGAGAGATCGCGAGAAAGAGAGAGAGGAGAAGAAGGAACCAGCGGCAGCCACCCCTCGCCGCCGCTGTTGCTGTCGCCGGAGGTCGCCACACCCGCTGTCGTCGGAGGTCGAGAGGGAGGAGATTGGTTGTATTGGTGAGACGTCGTCGTGGGGTAAGTAGCTCTCTCGTTCGTCTCGTTCTTTTCTTTTCCTTTTCCTTTTCCGGCGAGACCACCACCGCCGCACGCCGCCGCTGCGGTGGCTGTGGGTGGAGGGCGGTGGCAGTGGGTGACACTCGTAGCGTAAAACCCGAATCGTTTAAGCCTTGAACCTTTTTTATAGATCGTGATTTTATGAAAATTCTAAGTGTACTGTCCAGTTTTCGCGTGATCATAACTTTTCTGTCGTAACTTCGTTTGAGCCGAAACTGGCGCCCACGGTTCACGTTCAGGGTCGGGCACGTTTTCCGTGTTTTAGCGGAAAACTGGTTCGGTCTCTAGCTAGGCGAAAAAGTGGTCGCAAGTTCGGTGATTCGTCATTTTATATGTAAAATTATGGAATTTGCCACTGTTTTGTGTACACCATAACTTTCTGCTCGTAACTCGTTTTGAGGTGAAATTGGTTCCCAAAGTTCCCAAATCGAATTGGGAAGGTTTTTCGTGTTTTGCCGAAAGTCTGATTAAGCCCGTAGCTAGGATGTATCAGGCTGTTTGTTCAGGCTGGACCGAAAACTGGCAGTTTTGATAATCGTTCGTATTTAATTCATATTTAATTGTAGAAAAATCGTTAGGAGGCGTATAATATGTCCTTGAAACCCTATCTCAGAGTACTTTCTAATCATGAAATAATATTGGGAATTTTCTGGGTTTAAAGGGGTCGAAACAGGTCCCGAACAGACCTGTTTAGTGAGAACAGAAAATAGTTCTAGTGACGGTTTAAGCGTGTGTCGTGTCGTAGGATCCGGGCCTCGTATTGACACGTTTTAACATGCGTTTAGGTGCTGGGAAGTGACCGTAATTGTGAATCTTGAATTGTGTTGTTAAGCTAGGCGCGCATTCGAGGTGAGTTCTCTCACTATAACTAATGTCGGTTATTTTTACATTACGTTGTGTGTATGTGTGGTAGTTCTAATTGCTCGTGGTGTGGGGTTAAATCGTGGGGTGTCTAGTCGGATCTCATAACGGTTGTTTTATCATTGCTATAGTACGTGTGTGGTAGCTTTATGTGATTGTGCTGTGGAACCAAATAGTGGGGTGTCTAGTTGATACTATGTTGTTACGTTAACTCGGTGGGACCGAGGATCCGGCGGGGCCAGAGATTTTATACGCGGGTGGCGTAGTGACTTGGTGGGGCCAAAGGTTATATACGCGGGTGGCGTATGAACCCGGGGGTGCCGGGTTGCGAAGGTTGTATACGCGGCGGCGTATGAACCAGGGGGTGCCGGGTTGCGTTTGCACGGTTGTCGTGTGGTCGGTGGGATCGACGTTTGCCTATTAGGTGGGTTGGTGTGAGTATGCACATCCATGATTTGTTCGTAGACTTGTATGCTGTTTATGTGCAATTATCTGTTTATGGTGGTGTGGAAATAACTGTGTTATTTATGGTGTTTGAATTCACTAAGCTTCGTGCTTACCCTTTCCCAATAGATTGTGGTTTCAGGTACGGGCGACTCCAAGGCGTGACGAGTACACACTGGCGCGCGAGGAGAGCTGGTTGCTTTATGGTTTTTAATAATTAAACGTTTAATTCCGCTGGTCTTTATTATGAAGATATTAATTATGAGTTTGCAAACGAAACGTTGGGATCATTTAATGAGTTGTTATAAATGAAATGTTTATTTAAAAATTTAAATTTGCTTGTAATTTTTGGGACGTTACAACTTGGTATCAGAGCACGGCTTGAGTGAATCAAACGCATTTCGGTGTGTTTGATCTCAAGTTTGCGGCTATAAAAATTTTCTTTAAAGTTTTTGGAGAATAAAAAGAAGGAAAAATCCGTTTGAGAAACGGTGATCGAGGGCGCAGTGTGTACAGTCAGCCGGAGCCGAAGGGAAAGGTACAATGCTTAGTGTTTTATTGCTTTCTAGATCATAGAGTATGCATGCTAGATTGCCTGTTGTTGACACTATGATGTATGTTGTACTGCTTGCTATTAGGAATTTATGCTAATTATGATAGGTTACTAAGTGGATGCCCTCTAGGTTGTATGCAGTAAGAGATTTATAGCCTTAGAATATTTGATTTAGTTCTATTGCGCAGCTCTTGTTTGAGTCCAACCGTTCTAGGATAGAATCTTGTATTCGAATGTCTATTTATTTCGCACTGCATATAATCGGGTATTCGCGAGGTCACTCGTTATAATTAGTAGGGATTCGGTAGTAGCAAGGGTAGTGGGATAAGAGGAAGTTCCTAGAGAGCTGGGAAGGGTGTTTATGTATGAGTATGTGTGCTAGATTGCTTTCTAGAACATAGGAGTATGTATGCTAAATTGCTTGGTGCTTATTACACTGTATACGACTGTGCGTTAACGAGGCGACTCGTCGGGATTAGTAGGGATTCGGTAGTAGCAAGGGTAGTGGTTGAGATGGAATTCCTAGGGAGCTAGGAAGAGTGAGTACATATGCCGGTGCGGGCATATGTGTTTAGTTTCGGCGAGAAACTACTTGGACCCCTTGGGATGGAACTCGGAACGGGTGATGATATGTGTGGATGGTAGTAGTAGAGCTCCTACTACCGGAAGCACATGATCAATGCTCGAGTCGGGGAAGTCACGAGGAATCCAAGGAGTTGAGTGTGAGCGTTGTTAGTGTGAGTTATTATGTGCTAATAACGCGTTGTAATATCTACCCAGAATAGCCATCACAAGGAGGAAAAACTATAGTAAACCTGCTAGTACAAGTGTGTACTTGATTTGCTTGAGGTGATGATCGTTGGGGTAGTGATGAAGGTTCTAAACTAGTAGTCGTTGGGATAGAAGGACGTGTCTAATATCAATCACTTGGGGTGACGATAAGGATGTGGATTGTTTTAAGTAGACCATTTCGGGTCAAAAATTGGCAATTATGCTAGAATCATAGGCTTTTGAGCCGACTTTGATTTGAGGAAAACCCGTAAGATGATTTGATGTGATTTCCCAACTTGCCTTAAGAGATTTAAATGTCCGGATGACGATTGTGGATCGGGGAGTTTTGGAGGGATATGAGTCGAGACATCGAATGCCGACTGAGTCATGCACAGAGTCTATTTTGAAAATAGGATTGCATTAACTAATTTTTGTGTTTCCAATCCTTATATGGATTGTGCTTTGGAATTTTGGGAAATGTTTAGCACACACACAAGATGTCGAATTATGGTTTTGAAAGTGCATGAAACCTTTTTATAACGAGAGTTACAAATTTTGTTGGTGATTTGTTTAAAATGAGTTTGGAATTCTTGTGTCGCTTAACTTTTCTTTCGAGAGTTTGTGTTACTAAGTATTTTATTGCAAATAGTTCAGTGTGTGGATTGATTCATGCGTGACATAAGTGGTGCATGGAGGAATTTTGGTAACATTTCATAAGGAGTTGTTTAGTGCGCTTTTCAGTCAGCAAAAGGTTTTATTGACATTTCGATGAAAATGCGATTTATCGACTTAGGGGTATGCATACTGGGGTAACCTTTGTTCTCGACATTTTGATAAACGAGTCGTGCATGAAAATGTTTTAGTTCCTTTTTGTCGAAATGAAAGACCATTTGATCCAATGAGTGTTTTAATGTTGTGAATATCATGCATTCGATTACAATGTGTTATATTTTGGAAATATAAATGCGTAGATTGTTGACTTTCGGTTAATTTAGAATTACCGATCTTTTTTTGGAAATTAAAAACTTTTGCTTTGGAAGAAACGAGTATTTTGAGCATTTTCGATAAATACATTTTTAAACTATAATGTTTTGACGTTATATGTCCCAAGTACGAAACTTGAGGAGGTGTTACAAGCTTGCATGCCTGCCCCCAGTTTGAGATTTTATGAGGTTTTAGTCGATATTTCCAATTAATAGAAGCGGACTGGTTTCTGTCTTCAAGTTTGAAACTTACACGAGACAGTTGTGTTTTAACAAAAATATTTGTAAACCGTGTCATCGTTTTGTGTGATTAGCTGACGCGCGAAAATTTGTGGAGAACCCTGTGCCACGTCATTTTATGATTAAAAAGAAGAATTTTTGAATCAAATGTCGTGAAACTTATTTTTAATTATGTGCACACCTTTGTCGCACCCTGTTTAAGGTCAAGCAGTTACTTTAAGAGCACGTCATGAGTCAATCCATACTGGAATCGAGGCGGTTCATTTTAAAGAAATTATTTATTACGCTTTGCTTTTGTGTGAGTGAACCGAACTGCAATGGAACGATTTTCAACATGATTTTCCTATGTGGGACGAGCGTGTCCAGTTTTGCGTAACTATCGATCTGGTAATAGTAGTTTTATTACATACGATCTTTTTGAGATGAAAATCCTGATGTTGAAAATATTTTGTAAATGATTTTGTAAACCATTTGGGGAAATGTGCTTTTAAGTGTCATGTGTCATTTCGAGAATTTTAAGGGTGTGAGTCCTTTTGGAATTTTTTTTTGTTTAACCCGTGTTGAGTCTGGGACTAAGTTTGATTTCAGAGTATTGCTTGCATAGACTTTATTTAAACGCGTTTTGACCGACTTACGGGTCTAGCAAGCGTGGAGCATTTTGCTCGGTTTTGACTTGGAATTAGTCATGGGCTAATTGCCCGGTTTTAATGACTCAAGGTGGAGTCTTGTTGATGAATTTTTTTGTCGCACTGTTTGGCATTCATTGCACGTCGAGTATTTACACGTTTGGGTGAGGGAGACAATCTGGAATAGGCACTTGTGGGTAGGCTGTTTTGCTCTGGATCCTTAGGCACGTTAGTTAGTCGCTGGTAGTGGTCGGTTGGGTATCTCGGGGTGAGGCCCTGGTGTTCAGGTGTTATAGCCTAGGCTTTCTAGTAGGTGCTAGGAGGATATAGTTGTGGGCACTTACCTGAGAGGTAATTCCGATGTGAGGGGCCCTGAGGCGTTACCTGAGAGGTAGGCGTCAGGGTGTATCCCCGGTTCAGATAAATTAGCTTTGTAGAGCGAGTGTGGGGGATACGTCGACGGTAGGAGGTTGGGTATTCCACGCGTGTTGGTAATGTAGGCCGGGTAGTATCGGTTAAGGGAATGACCTACGTGTGTGTTAGTTGACTTGATTGTAGGGGATATCTACTTGTGTTAGTGTCTAGGATAATACCACGCTTATGTGATTCATGGTAATCGGTTGGACCGATGTTCGGCGGGTGGCCGATGTTTGTTATGGTAATCGGTTGGACCGATGTTCGGCGGGTGGCCGATGTTTGTTATTGTAATCGGTTGGACCGATGTTCGGCGGGTGGCCGATGATTGTTATGGTAATCGGTTGGACCGATGTTCGGCGGGTGGCCGATGTTTGTTATTGTAATCGGTTGGACCGATGTTCGGCGGGTGGCCGATGTTTGTTATTGTAATCGGTTGGACCGATGTTCGGCGGGTGGCCGATGTTTGTTATTGTAATCGGTTGGACCGATGTTCGGCGGGTGGCCGATGTTTGTTATTGTAATCGGTTGGACCGATGTTCGGCGGGTGGCCGATGTTTGTTATTGCAATCGGTTGGACCGATGCTCGACGGGTGGCCGATGTTTGTTATTGTAATCGGTTGGACCGATGTTCGGCAGGGGGTCGATGTTTTGTTAATATAAGTTATTGAAAATCTTTGGAGCCTATTAGAATTCGTAGAAGTTGATCGTCAATTAATGATAGGAGGGATCGTAATCGAGTATCCTGTAGGGTATACTGGTGAGCAGCTTTAGAATGGTTAGAGCTTGAAAGTGGATTGAGATTGGGATATCATCAAATGCGAGAGAATTATTAGAGGCTGTTTGCGGACGTAGACTTCGGGGGCGAAGTCTAATCCAAGTGGGGGAGAGTTGTAAAGCCCGTGTCCCGGTATGTTTATTAATTAATTTTTAATTATTTAAATGTTTACCTTTATTTGTTTTTGGCTAGTGGTTTGGTGTCAAAAAGGACCAAAAATGTTAGCCTTCGTGTCTTTTGTTATAGATTGTGAGATGAGGTGTAGTTGAGGGACTAATGGTGCAATTCTTGGAACTTGTTGCATGGGTCTCGGCCCATGACTTCAAATCCATTCCCGTTTTCCTTTTTCCTTGTAAATCAAGCAAACCAAACTATCCCCTAAACCCTATCGACTCTTCTCGTTTTCCTTGTGTTGTGCGGCCGAGAGAGAGAGAAACGAAGAGAGAGAGAGAGATCGCGAGAAAGAGAGAGAGGAGAAGAAGGAACCAGCGGCAGCCACCCCTCGCCGCCGCTGTTGCTGTCGCCGGAGGTCGCCACACCTGCTGTCGTCGGAGGTCGAGAGGGAGGAGATTGGTTGTATTGGTGAGACGTCGTCGTGGGGTAAGTAGCTCTCTCGTTCGTCTCGTTCTTTTCTTTTCCTTTTCGTTTTCCGGCGAGACCACCACCGCCGCACGCCGCCGCTGCGGTGGCTGTGGGTTGAGGGCGGTGGCAGTGGGTGACACTCGTAGCGTAAAACCCGAATCGTTTAAGCCTTGAACCGTTTTTATAAATCGTGATTTTATGAAAATTCTAAGTGTACTGTCCAGTTTTTGTGTGATCATAACTTTTCTGTCGTAACTTCGTTTGAGCCGAAACTGGCGCCCACGGTTCAAGTTCAGGGTCGGGCACGTTTTCCGTGTTTTAGCGGAAAACTGGTACGGTCTCTAGCTAGGCGAAAAAGTGGTCGCAAGTTCGGTGATTCGTCATTTTATGTGTAAAATTCTGGAATCTGCCACTGTTTTGTGTAGACCATAACTTTCTGCTCGTAACTCGTTTTGAGGTGAAATTGGTTCCCAAATCGAATTGGGAAGGTTTTTCGTGTTTTGCCGAAAGTCTGATTAAGCCCGTAGCTAGGCTGTATGGGGCTGTTTGTTCAGGCTGGACCGAAAACTGGCAGTTTTGATAATCGTTCGTATTTAATTCATATTTAATTGTAGAAAAATCGTTAGGAGGCGTATAATATGTCCTTGAAACCCTATCTCAGAGTACTTTCTAATCATGAAATAATATTGGGAATTTTCTGGGTTTAAAGGGGTCGAAACAGGTCCCGAACAGACCTGTTTAGTGAGAACGGAAAATAGTTTTAGTGACGGTTTAAGCGTGTGTCGTGTCGTAGGATCCGGGCCTCGTATTGACACGTTTTAACATGCGTTTAGGTGCTGGGAAGTGACCGTAATTGTGAAGCTTGAATTGTGTTGTTAAGCTAGGCGCGCATTCGAGGTGAGTTCTCTCACTATAACTAATGTCGGTTATTTTTACATTACGTTGTGTGTATGTGTGGTAGTTCTAATTGCTCGTGGTGTGGGGTTAAATCGTGGGGTGTCTAGTCGGATCTCATAACGGTTGTTTTATCATTGCTATAGTACGTGTGTGGTAGCTTTATGTGATTGTGCTGTGGAACCAAATAGTGGGGTGTCTAGTTGATACTATGTTGTTACGTTAACTCGGTGGGACCGAGGATCCGGCGGGGCCAGAGATTTTATACGCGGGTGGCGTAGTGACTTGGTGGGGCCAAAGGTTATATACGCGGGTGGCGTATGAACCCGGGGGTGCCGGGTTGCGAAGGTTGTATACGCGGGCGGCGTGTGAACCAGGGGGTGCCGGGTTGCGTTTGCACGGTTGTCGTGTGGTCGGTGGGACCGACGTTTGCCTATTAGGTGGGTTGGTGTGAGTATGCACATCCATGATTTGTTCGTAGACTTGTATGCTGTTTATGTGCAATTATCTGTTTATGGTGGTGTGGAAATAACTGTGTTATTTATGGTGTTTGAATTCACTAAGCTTCGTGCTTACCCTTTCCCAATAGATTGTGGTTTCAGGTACGGGCGACTCCAAGGCGTGACGAGTACACACCGGCGCGCGAGGAGAGCTGGTTGCTTTATGGTTTTTAATAATTAAACGTTTAATTCCGCTGGTCTTTATTATGAAGATATTAATTATGAGTTTGCAAACGAAACGTTGGGATCATTTAATGAGTTGTTATAAATGAAATGTTTATTTAAAAATTTAAATTTGCTTGTAAGTTTTGGGTTATAGTAATCGGTTGGACCGATGTTCGGCGGGTGGCCGATGTTTGTTATGGTAATCGGTTGGACCGATGTTCGGCGGGTGGCCGATGTTTGTTATAGTAATCGGTTGGACCGATGTTCGGCGGGTGGCCGATGTTTGTTATAGTAATCGGTTGGACCGATGTTCGGCGGGTGGCCGATGTTTGTTATGGTAATCGGTTGGACCGATGTTCGGCGGGTGGCCGATGTTTGTTATAGTAATCGGTTGGACCGATGTTCGGCGGGTGGCCGATGTTTGTTATTGTAATCGGTTGGACCGATGTTCGGCGGGTGGCCGATTTTTGTTATTGTAATCGGTTGGACCGATGTTTGGCAGGGGTCGATGTTTTGTTAATATAAGTTATTGAAAATCTTTGGAGTCTATTAGAATTCGTAGAAGTTAATCGTCAATTAATGATAGGAGGGATCGTAATCGAGTATCCTGTAGGGTATACTGGTGAGCAGCTTTAGAATGGTTAGAGCTTGAAAGTGGATTGAGATTGGGATATCATCAAATGCGAGGGAATTATTAGAAGCTGTTTGCGGGCATAGACTTCGAGGACGAAGTCTAATTCAAGCGGGGGAGAGTTGTAAAGCCTGTGTCCCAGTATGGTTTTATTTTCATTTTAAGTATTTAACTATTTAAAGTCTCCATCTAATGAAGTTAACGGGTCTGGCAAGTAATGACCGAAATGTTAGAATATGCCTAACATTAATAAGTTGGCAAGAGTTAGAAAAACCAGGGACCAAAAGTGTTGTTGTAGCAAACTGGCATGGGATCGGCCCTTAGAACCGACCCCCCCTAATTAAATATATGGGCTTTAGTTGCTAATGGGCTTAGGCCATAAAACCGTAGTACTTAATGTGTATCTTTGTTAGATTTTAGGTTAAGCCTCTAAAATCTCCCAGCCTCTAATTTCTAGTTTCATACGTATAGAGAGAGAGAGCTTCATTTTGTAAGAGAGTGTTCTTCAATCTTATCTTGTAAACTCTCAATCATTCAATATATTGCTATTATTATTGTTACTTGTTGTATCTGGGTTCCAACAGAAGATTTAAGGAGGACTGTAGAGAATATTTCCTTGTTGACCTATACATTCAACAAAATGTTTGGAAAGAAAAAAGTTCTATTCAAAGCCCAAATCTAATCATTATAAGGTGGACAAGTTCAGAGGAAAGACTGAAAAAAAGAGTTATGAGAAAGAGGAGAGACCAACAAGAGAAGAGAAAGAGAAAGAAGATGAGAAGAAGAAACGTTTCTTCAATTGTGGTAAATCTGGCCATTTTGCTAAAGATTGCAAATTCAGAAAAGTGAAAGACTCGAATTATTATTCAAGAAAAGTTTAGTTGATAAAGAGTAAGAAAAGATAATGGTGTTAATGGCTAAGGAGGAAAACTGTCTTGAGGATACATCAGATGAAGAGTCAGCTCATTTCACCCAGATACATTACAATGTCATGGCTACTCTAAATGAAAACACCAATACCACTACCACTGAGGAGATAACTTCTGAAGATGAGTATGAGGTATATCACTCTTCTGAACATGATAATGATTTTTCTTTTGATGATGCTGCTAAATTAATGTCACAATTAACATGCATGAAATCTGAATGTGATGACATAAAAAATAAAATCAAAATAGAAAGAGATTTATTCATCAATTTTATAAATGAATGTGCGCTTTACAAATGTTTCGTTGAGAATCGTGAAAAGGAAACAAACTAAGATTGGTGTTGAGAAATCTATTTTAAAATAAAATCTTTCTGGAATGAGAAGGAATTTGACTAATATGGAAGCTGAAAAGGCTGAGTTTAAGTTTAAGTTCAAATATGAAATATGTTTTGAAGAAAGAACAAAGGCCTATAAGAAGATCAAATAGTTGGAGGATTTGAACTATAAACAAGGTCAAGCTCAACAGACTGAATCTTCTGATAAATAATCCCAAAGATACTAGATTTTATAATCCAAAAATGGGATTAGGATTATCGGAAAATACTATTTTGAAAATACCCCTGAAAATCATTACAATTTAGATAAATTGGGTGCATTTAAACAAAAGATTCTAGAGATTCACGAGACTTTTGTAAACTCTTAAAGTTCTTAATCTAATTCTTCTGATAAAGGTAAAGAGAAAATAGATGATGAGTTATCTGACAATAGTATAGATTCACAGACTTCAAGTTTTAAAAATGTGGGATTCAAATATAATGAATTGAATACAAGTTATAAAAATAGAAAACCTGAGTTTCATGCACCGATTTTGAGTCATTTTTTCCCTCTACAAGTTCATCTATTGAATCAAAGTCTGAAGTCAAAGATCTTTTTATTGAGAACTCTAAAGATACTGCTCAGATTTCTGAATCTATTTCATCTGATCCTTGTGTTTAGGGTAAGATCCATGATACTCTTAAAGTTTCGGAATCAAAGTCTGAAAAATTGTCTGAATTCATCAATACCATGTTAGAAAATATTTTAGATGACTTTATGAATGTTTCAGATTCTAATTGTGAAAGTTAATATTCTGAACCAAACTCTAAGACATATAAAAATTGTTTTGATAAAAAAGAATGGGTTGTTGATTCTAATCCAGAGTTTGAGTCTCAGATCAAATCTCCAATTGTTATTGATCAAGACGTTAATGTGTTTTTGAAGTAGGAGAATCTTCAATAACCAAATTTGATTTGAATTCAGAACAATCTTCCAAAAATGATTGTTCAACTTCTAAGTCTTCTATTAGTTCAATTTTTTTTTCTTCTATCGAAAGGAAAAGCTCCAAAGGCTTAGGATGGAGGAGAAAGTATTTTAAACAAAAGGAAAATCAAAATGTCTCAATATCTATTACTTCTGTTAAGAATGTTGACGTGCACAATAATAGATGTAAGGGATTTTCTAAGAAAAATGTTTATGTTGATGTTAATAAATGTAATATGAATACTAGTTTGAATAAATGTAAAACTTCTGTTTGTTCAGACTTATTGTGGTCATCATTCTTTCTCTTTCAATTCTAAATCTTATAAGAAAAATAAACTCAAAAGCTTCTCTCAAATCAAATCTTTCACTAAATCCTCTTCTCTAAACTTTGTTAAAGTGAACGGAGCTAAAAAGAAAATATTTTCAAATAAAGAGGGTTTGAAACATGTTGATCTGAAGTTTGTGTGGAAATGGTTGCCAAAAGACACACACAAGGCCGAAAGAGGCAAAATCTGAATGGAGAATTAAGGGTTTGTCAGCAGATATTAAAAAGTTATATGATAGTAACAAGAAAGGATCCATAATGATATGGAGACCTAAGTTGAGATAATTGGTTTTTGCAGGTCTGTCATGTGTGGTACATAGATTCAGGATGCTCAAGACACATGACCGACTTCAAGAATTTGTTGAATGATTATGTTGAAAGACCTAAGGGAACTGTAAGTTATGGGAATAATTGTACATGCTACGTTAGAGGTTATGGTGTGTTGACAAATAGAAATGGAACCATTCAAAGAGTACTTTATGTTTATGGATTAGGACACAATCTTTTCAGCAGAAGTCAATTTTGTGACAATCAATTTCATGTAAGGTTTTCCATAACAAGTTGTGCAATTGATGATAAGGATGGAATTAAGATTATTCGAGCTAAAAGATTTGGTGATCTATATGATGTGGATTTTCCATCTTTAACTTCTTCTAGACCGGTATGCTTGATTTCTAAAGTTTTAAAAGAAGAAAGTTGGATTTGGCACAAAAGATTATCACACTACAATTTCAGTGACATCAAAGAGTTAGTAAGCAAAGGCTTAGTCAAAGGTCTACCTGAGAAGAGATTTGAGAAGGATTCCTTGTGCTCAACATGTGAAATGGGAAAGTAGAAAAGAAGTTCCCATAAATCAAAGATGGAATCTTCCTTCAAATCATCATTAGAGATGATTCACATGGATTTGTGTGGATCGATGAGGATTCAATCAATCAATAGAAAGAAAAATATTTTGGTTATGGTTAATGAGTACTCAAGATACACTTGGCTAGAGTTTCTTAGAGCAAAATCTGAAGCACCAGACTTAATCATAGCATTCATCAAGAAGATACATGTTTTTCTACAAAGCTCCTATTCAGAAAATAAAAAGTGACAATGGCAGTGAATTCAAGAATGAGATTCTTCAGATGTACTTGTTTTATGTTGGAATATCTCTCATTTTTTCAGTCGTTGGAACAAAACTTTGGTGGAAGTTGCACGAACGATGTTAGCTTTTTCAAAATTACCACTGTATCTTTGCGCGGAGGTCGTTTCTACTGCTTGCTTTACGCAAAATAGAACAATCATCACTAATATATTACATAAAACAACTTATGAAATAATTAATCATATAAAACCTAACGTGAAGTTTTCATGTCTTTGCATGCATGTGCTTTGTGCTAAACGATTTAGACAATCATGGGAAATTTGACAAGAAATTTGACGGGGCTACATAATAGGTTACTCATTAACCTGAAAAGCTTTTCGGATCTACAACAAGAGAGCCAATAAAATCATTTAAAGCATCAACGTGACATTTGATGAAACCCTGTAAAAACTTCTAAACATATCAGTTCGGGACTCGAACCAAAAATCCAAGCTTCTACTCAACTCATAGTAGAATCTACACTTAATAAAACTAAGACTTCTGAATCTACTTTACATGCTAGTACTTCAAAACTCGAGTTACTATTTACGGATGCTTTTCTGGATATATATCTAGATTATGAAAATACAAATATATCCGGAAATACAAGGGCTACTACTTCAGAGATACAAGAGACGAGTGTAAGTTGTTGATCCAAACCCTCAGTGATTTGATAATGACCCTCTCTTGAATACTTAGTGAAAATTGTAAGTAAACAATATGTATCAGAGTTTCACTATCGCTGAAGTACTAAGACTTTACAGTACCGCTGATAGGAACTCTCGTTCTTTAGATTAAACATTCAGCGAACACTATTCACCATAATGCTCTGAGACTGTTCAGTCCTTTTGGTGATCGCTGATAAGTTAGTTGTTTACTTATGATCCCTGAAGACAAGTTTCACGTCAACATAGGTTCTATGCTGAAGTCGAAGATCAAGCTCAAGAACCAGCGACAAGTCTCCTAATGAAATGATGCGGATCAACGAAGACTCAGATTTGTCCACTCAACGTGAAGTATCAAGTACAAGACTTCAGCTATCGCTGAACTTTGTCATTCACTGATATAGAATGATAAAGTGCTGAATCAACGTAAGCTGATCATGAAGTCCTCCGTACAAAGTACTTTTGTCTTAACCACCCTTGCACGACTCCGTACGATATGTCAGAAAAGAACCTCCTTATTGTCTGAAATCGTACAACCACTCTGATACTACACTGTGCACCATGCGGCTACTAAGGTTGTCTACAAAGGTCAATGACATACAACCAATCAGCTGCTGCCACGTGTAAAGTATAAACGCCTTCTGATCGTTTCAAAAAAAATTACCAAGCTAGAAGAGGCAGGTAAACTCTTAACCAATGAGAATATTGAAATGAAAAGGAAATTATTTGAGTCTGAAAAGTTTTGTGAAAAGGAGAAAGAGAAGTTTGAGGAAGTTAAGACTGTGTTTGAAGGAGAGAAGAAACGACTTGAACTTAAATGTTTAAGTTTTTCTAAACTGATTTCTGATTTTGAAAAACTTGTGATTTGTGAAAGAGAGAAGATTGAAAAGGAGAAAACTACTTTTGAAACAAAATCTATGGAGCTTTCTTGCAAAATCTCAGAATTACATAAAACTATTGAAAAAGAGAGGAACGAGTCTGATTTTGAAAGAAAAGAATTTGAACAGTTGAAGGTTCAAAGATTTCAAGAGAAATGCCTAAAAGATGACTTTGAAAGAGAGAGATTGTACTTTAGATCTGAAGTGAAGCGACTAACAATAAGGTTCTTTGATTTATTTGCTGAGATTAGGAAAGAGAGGAAGTTGAAATCTGATTTACAATCACAAGTTGATCTGTGCATTAATGAACGGAATGATTTGGTTCTCAAATTAAATTCTGAAAGTTCTGTTAAAACAAAAGAGTTCATTAAGCCAAACAAGTTTTCAACAAATCAGATCTCTACTTCTAATCCTTTCTATTATCGTAGGCTAGATCAATCAGTTAATCATGTTTTTAGAAGAGTAAAAATGGTTTGGGTAGCCAAAGGCTCTTCACTTGTTCAAAATGTTCGAAATCCATTTGTTTCTGTTGAACATAACAAAATCAGCAAAGCACTTCATGTAAATCCTAACAAAATAGGACCCATTTGGAAATGGGTACCAAGAATTGTTTGATCTGTCTTGCAGGTACACGGACTCCTAAACACATCAGTTTAGGACTCAATCTTCAGTTGAAATGGACTCTTAAACACTCAGTTTAAGACTCATCCTTCAAAGGCAATTGATTTCTGTGCACAACAGTACAAAACTCAGTCCTAAATGGCTTATTGGATTTCTGCACATATCTGGATTCAGATCAAGACAGGGTTTTATTGTTAATAATTGTTTATAAATCAATTTGTTGATTTTGAAGGAATTTTTTTTCGAAAAAGTTCAGTTTACTGTGGTGTGATCGAACTCAGCGAAAGTACTTTACTCCATCAGTACAGAAAAGTTCCCAGAAAACAGTAAAAGGGACAAATATTTTATGAGTTCTTTTTATCCTTATGTTTTCATTAAATAGCAATTTTCTCTGTTGCTATGTCATAATCAAATAGGTGGAGATTGTTGATCCAAACCCTCAGTGATTTGATAATGACCCTCTCTTGAATACTTAGTGAAAATTGTAAGTAAACAATATGTATCAGAGTTTCACTATCGCTGAAGTACTAAGACTTTACAGTACCGCTGATAGGAACTCTCGTTCTTTAGATTAAACAATCAGCGAACACTGTTCACCATAATGCTCTGAGCCTGTTCAGTCCTTATGGTGATCGCTGATAAGTTAGTTGTTTACTTATGATCCCTGAAGACAAGTTTCACGTCAACATAGGTGTTGATCCAAACCCTTAGTGATTTGCTAATGACCCTATCTTATATACTTAGTGAAAATTGTAAGTAAACAATATGTATTAGAGTTTCACTATCGCTGATAAGTACTAAGATATTACAGTACCGCTGATAGGAACTCTCGCTCTTTAGATTAAACATTCAACGAACACTGTTCACCATAATGCTCTGAGTCTGTTCAGTACTTATGGTGATCGCTGATAAGTTAGTTGTTTACTTATGATTCCTGAAGACAAGTTTCACGTCAACATAGGTTCTACGCTGAAGTCGAAGATCAAGCTCAAGAACCAGCGACAAGTCTCCTAATGAACTGATGCGGATCAGCGAAGACTCAGATTTGTCCACTCAACGTGAAGTATCAATTACAAGACTTTAGCTATCACTAAAGTTTATCATTCGCTGATATAGAATGATAGACCGCTGAATCAATGATAAGCTGATCATGAAGTCCTCCGTACAAAGTACTTTTGTCTTAACCACCCTTGCACGACTCCGTACGAGATGTCAGAAAAGAACCTCCTTATTGTCTGAAATCGTACAACCACTCTGATACTACACTGTTCATTCATGCGGCTACTAAGGTTGTCTACAAAGTTCAATGACATGCAACCAATGAGCTGATGACACGTGTAAAGTGTAAACTGACATGCATTAAATGCATGCAGTATATAAAGAGATGAACTCACTTCTTTTTGAAGTAACTTGCTAACTCTGGACAAGTTCATCCTCTTATCTCAAGATAGGTTATTATTAGTAATTTCCTTATCTTTCTTAGTGCAAGAAACTTAGTGTTCCAACTTGTTTAGATTTATGTTTATCCTTAATCTTGTTTCCGCAACAAGCTGTAAATTGTTAATGATTTATCAATAAACAATTTAGAAAAGTAAAATCTGTGTGTTTGTATTCAACCCCCCCTTCTACAAACTTGTATAACCCTTCGGGACCAACAAGTGGTATCAGAGCAGATTTGTTTAATCTCATAAACAAGATCTAATCTATACTAAGATTTTTTCTCTTCCTTGCTATTTCTGAAAATGGCTACCAACACAAACACAAACTATATTGATAATGGTTCTCTTGCAAAACCCCCTAGATTCTCCAGAGATAATTTTAATCTATGGAAAAATAGGATGATTCTCTTCTTAGAAGGTGTAGACCCTACTATTCCTTATTAAATCGAAAATTGCCCATATATTCCTATTAGAATTGATCCTGAAGTTCCAGGCACTGCTACTAGAGCTGGCATTCCTGAAAGATTGGTTCCCAAGGAAATTCATATGTGGACTGATGAAGATAAGAAGAAAGTGGCTATCGACACAAAAGCCAGATCCATACTATCCATGGCTCTTCCTGACGAAGTCTACCATTCCTTCATGAACCTGAAAACCTCAAAAGCTATGTGGGACACAATATGTGTTCAGTATGAAGGTACTGCTGAAGTCCAGGACTCTCGAAAGATTAACCTGGTAAGACAGTATGAAAGCTTCATTTCTGGTATGAATGAAACTCTCTCTGAAGTTCACCAACGTTTTAACTGTTTAATTATAGATCTGAAAACGGCTGGTAAGGAATATTCTAACTTTGAAGTGCTGAAAAAGTTTTTAAAATTTTTACCTGAAAGCTGGGACAGTTATTCTATGTGTCTCAAGCTGTCAAAGGATCTGAAATCAATGACCCTTTCTACCTTATATGGCACGAAACTGAATCATGAGCAATCGAGTCATCTTTAGAAGAATCTTGTAAAAGATTCCAAAAACACCCATGTTGCTTTAATCTTAGAGGAACCTTCCACTCAGCGACCCTCGGTCACTATCACTGAGTTGGAGAGTAACTCTGAAAGGTCATCAGATTCTGATTCCTCAGATGATGATGAATCTTTGGCTCTCCTAACTAAAAAGTTCACAAGATTCGCCAAAAAGAAAATGTTTAGAAAGAACAAACCTCTTTCCATAACTAACAAGCCAAGATCATCAGCTCTTGTTGATAAGGCTACTGCTACTTGTTTTAACTGTGAAAAGATAGGACATTTCACTAACGAGTGCAGGTCAAAGAAAGTTTCTAGACCCTCAGCTTTTGCAAAGAAATCCTTTGTTCCCAGGAATAAAGATGACAAATATGCAAAGCTGAAAGAAAAGTATGCAAAGCTGAAAAGCTTTAAGAAGAAAAGCAAAGGCCTGATGGCTAACTATGATTGGGCTGCTTCTGATGAAGAAGTATCATCATATGACTCTGAAGATGATGAAGCCAATCTTTGTCTTATGGCCAAGATTGAAGATGAGGAAGAAAGTTCAGACATTCCCTCTACTTCAACCTCTGCAATTCAGGTATCACCTCCTTCTTTACAAATATTGCAAATATCGATGAAGCTGATAGTCTTCGTAAGATCGATCTCTTGACTAGAAGTTTATATGAAGCCATGAATGGCAAAACAATAGTTGAAAATAAAAATATTGATCTCGCTGAACAGCTTAAAAACTGTCACCTTCAAATAGAAAATCTTTCTAAAATTGAAGAAAATTTAAAAGATCAAGTTCACTTAAATCAGCTAGTCAAAATCGAACGAGAAGAAGCTATCGCTGCATTAAGAGCTGAAAAAGCTACTGTTGATGGATGGTATAATTCCTCAACAAAGATCACTGAGATAATTAAGTCTCAGATTCCCCTGAGTGATAAACGTGGTCTTGGTTACAAAGCTAATTCTCAAGAACCAACCACTGATCGTTCCATGCTCTTATTTGGAACTTTCGTATCCTCAGTCGCTGATACTTCATCCTCTCAGTGTTCCTCTTCCAGACCGACTATCCCTGAGGAAACTCCTACCTCAAAAGGTAAAGAGAAAATGGTTTATCCAAAACCTACCTCTGTCTTTAAAGATAAAGGTAAAGGAATTGCCTTTAACAAAAATCCCCAAAAGGGTACCTTAGTACCTAAGCTGAATTCTTCTAAAGCTTCAGTGACCTACCCCTCTGGATCTTGAAATCAGATCTCTGGATCTACTCAACGTGGATCTATTCAGCGATCTACTCCTAGACTCAGAGTGGATGTCCTTGGTAAGAAATCCGAAGAACTGAATGTTCCTCCTATTTCAAAAGCCAATAGCTTATTTAGTGCTGGTCCTTCTATTTTAAAATCTAAAGCTCAGCATTTAAATGGTCCTAGAACTACTTTTAGTCATAGGAAATGTTATCACTGTGGACTCACTGATCATATTGCTAGTAAGTGCCCCACAGCCACCAAAGCTGAAAAGATAGCTAAGGTGAAGATTTCCCCCAAGGCAAAGAAGACCACTGAGGTTAAGAAATTAACCAAAGTGAAGAATGACAAAGCTGAATCTTCAAATGCTGCGAAGCCTGCTGAACCTTCCATTCCAACTACTTCCACTGACAAATGTGTATACATGGTTAAGTGGGTACCCATGAAAAACTAATCTTCCTTTGTAATGCAGGTTAAGAAGGGTATCTGGTATCTCGATAGCGGATGCTCTAGACACATGACTGGAAAGAAAAGCCTGCTCGCTGAATACAAGGAAGAGAACGGTCCCTCTGTGACTTTTGGTGGAAATGGAAAAGGACATACCCGAGGGTTTGGTGTACTCTCAAATGGTACAACAACCTTCAGAATGGTCGCATATGTTGAAGGGCTGAAGCATAATCTTCTAAGCATCAGTCAGCTTTGCGACATGGATAACAAAGTAATCTTTACCAAGGAATCCTGCTTTGTCGCTGAAAAAAGGAGAAGATAGCTCTCAGCGGTTATCATTTGGAAAATGTTTACGTAATAAACATGGACTCAACAACCACTGAGAGCTCATGTTTCTTCTCAAAAGCCTCACCTGATGTCAACTGGCTATGGCATAAGAGGCTCGTTCATCTAAATTTCAAGACACTGAATACTCTTTCTTCAAAAGAGTTAGTCACTGGTCTACCTCAACACTCATTCGCCAAAGAGTCTTTATGTTCAGCGTGTGAGAAAGGCAAGCAGACCAAAGCAAGCTTTAAGTCAAAGCAAGTCTCCTTAGTGTCATCTCCTCTACAACTTCTCCATATGGATTTGTTTGGCCCTGTTAACAAACAATCCATCGCTGGAAAGAAATATATGCTGGTCATAGTTGATGAATTCTCTCGCTATACATGGGTAATGTTTCTCCGTTCTAAGAGTGACACCCCTGAAGAACTCATCACCTTTGTTCGGAAGATGGAAACCCTGAACAACTTAACCGTTCGCTCAATAAGGAGTGATCATGGGATTGAATTCAAAAATAGTTCTCTTGATTCCTTCTTTGAGAGTAAGGGTATTTCTCACAACTTTTCATCAGTGAGAACACCACAACAAAATGGAGTCGCTGAAAGAAGAAATAGAACAATTATTGAAGCTGCACGTTCAATGCTCAGCGATTCTCACCTGCCTACTCAGTTTTGGGCAGAAGCTGTCAACACTGCTTGTTTTACGCAAAACAGGTCGCTGATAGTCAAAAGATTCAATAAAACAGCCTATGAACTTTTTCATGGGAGAAAGCCTTCAATTAGCTTTTTTCACATCTTTGGATGTCAGTGTTTCATACTGAATAACAGAGATGCCCTTGGAAAGTTTGATCCTAAGGATGATGATGGAATCTTTCTTGGATATTCTTCAATCTCCAAAGCCTTCAGAGTCTTCAATCGTAGAAGGCAAACTGTAGAAGAAACTATTCACGTCACGTTTGACGAATCCCGTTCAGCAAACTCTAAACCGTCCGATGATACTGAAGAACTGAATCAATGGATGTTTTCTCATCTTGGTGATTCAGAACATATTCCCACTCCTTATACTCATACAGTTGAAGATGATAGTCCTACTATCATTCCAAATATGCAAAATAGTGAAGCTGAAACATCATGGGTCTCAGCGGTTCCTTTAAACACTATACCTGCTTCTGAACCAAATGTCTCAGACATTCCATCTATTTCTCATCAATCAGTGAATGAAATGACAACTGCAACCACTCCTCTCTTGGCTGATACTCCAGAAGTTGCTGAAGCCTCATCTTCAGCTCCTCCAGTTCAGGTTGAGTCAGCGACCTATGCTCCGGCTCAGCGATGGACTGTAAATCACCCAATTGATCAAATTCTTGGTGATCCAAACGCTGGTGTTCAGACTCGACGAAGTGCAGGTAATATTTGTTTATTTGTTAACTTCATTTCTCTGATTGAACCAAATAAAATAGATGATGCCCTCAAAGATCCAAACTGGGTCAGCGCCATGCAAGAAGAGTTGACTGAAT
Source organism: Saussurea involucrata (assembly GCA_033807775.1). Classification (NCBI taxonomy): domain Eukaryota; kingdom Viridiplantae; phylum Streptophyta; class Magnoliopsida; order Asterales; family Asteraceae; genus Saussurea; species Saussurea involucrata. The sequence goes on from CM066317.1 coordinate 55,974,665, forward strand.
TCGAAAGAAACAAAGTTTGGAAACTTGTTCGAAGACCAACTGACAAAATAGTGATAGGCACTAAATGGGTCTATCGAAACAAGTTGGACGAACATGGAATTGTAACCCGCAACAAGGCTAGATTACGACGAAACATTTGCTCCAGTAGCAAGACTAGAATCTATTCGTTTATTCTTAGCATACGCTGTACACAAAGACTTCAAAGTATACCAAATGGATGTTAAGTCATCGTTTCTAAATGGAAAGCTGAATAAAGAAGTCTATGTGGAACAACCTTCAGGATTCTCAGATCCTAAGCGTCCATGTTATGTTTATAAACTGGATAGGGCACTTTATGGCTTAAAGCGAGCTCCTCGTGCATGGTATGACACTCTCTCTATTTATCTCCATATTGAAAAATTTGAGCAAGGTAAAATTGACAAAACTCTATTTTTTAGAATACTGAAAGGTCATATCATTCTTGTTCAGATATATGTTGATGGCATTATATTTCGTTCTACTAACCCTGATCTTTGTACTCGTTTTGCTGATAGAATGAAAGATGAGTATAAAATTAGCATGATGGGTGAGCTAACATATATCCTTGGTCTTCAGATAAAGCAAAATGAAAAAGGAACTTTCATTATTCAGGGAAAGTATGTTAAAGATATGCTGAAGAAATTCGATTTAACTCAAAGTTCAGCTATGAAAACCCCTATGGCACCACCGCTGACATTAAACAAGGATCCATATGGAATACCTGTTAATGTCACGCTGTACCGTGGGATGATCGGCTCTCTTTTGTATCTTACAGCTAGCCGACCTGATATTATGTACGCAACCTATTTGTGTGCACGATATCAAGCTGAACCAAAGGAATCTCATATGATCGCTGTAAATAGAATTTTTCGATACCTTAAGGGTACTGCAAATCTAGGTCTTTGGTATCCCAAAGACTCAGGGTTTGATCTAATCGCCTATTCAGATAGTGATTTTTCAGGTTGCAAAATGGATAGGAAAAGCACCATAGGAGGCTGTCAGCTCCTGGGTGGAAAGCTGGTGAGTTGGACAAGTAAAAAGCAAAACTCAGTGTCCACCTCCACAGCTGAAGCTGAATATGTAGCCGCTGGAAGCTGTTGTTCTCAGGTCTTGTGGATGAGAAATCAACTACTAGACTATGACCTTCAGTTCTCGAAAATTCCAATCTATTGCGACAGCACAAGTGCCATCGCTATAACCAACAATCCAATGCTACACTCAAAGACAAAACACATCGAAATCAGGTATCATTTTATCAGAGATCACGTGATGAATGGTGATATAGAACTTCATTTTATCCCAACTGATTATCAGTTAGCTGATATGTTCACCAAACCTCTTGATGAGACAAGATTCAACTTTCTCATCAGCGAGCTTGGAATGCTAAACTTTGAAGAGTAAAATCTTCAGCGGTTCACATTTGATCATCGATAGGATAAAATCAACTTGTATAACCTATTCAATCATTTTCTCTCTGAATAAACTTGATTCGCTGATGTCAAGGTATGTTTTTCTCTCACTGAAAATCGCATGTGAATGCAAGATTTCAAAACAAATTGCATCGCTGAATATCACTTCCTTAATCAGCGATACTTTGAAATTTCTAAAACCAACACTGATATTTCTATTAAGTGCTTCATGTTTTCAAAAGTGTCCCTGAGCTTTCAAAACCTCAGAGACATCCTAGAATAAGAAAGGACAGTTGTGACGTCATCGCAACGGATAAGCCCTGACACGTTCTTTTTCTGACAAACGTTTGCACGTTTCGTTTATCTTCAAATCAAATGCAAACACGTGTCCGTGTCATGATGAAAATCTTTTCCCGCTCAAGATTTTCTCTCTCTAATCTCACTATATAAAAACATTATGGGTTTATATTTTTCCTTTACGCGAAAAACTTCTCTTCCAAGCAAGAAAGATTTACTGTTGCATTTCGAGCTATCAAAATTTCCAGAAACTGTTCATCTTCTTCTTCTTCAACGAACCAGGTTAATACTCTTGTTATTTACCTACATTACTTATTTATGATCTTATTCTTTGTTTTTACAAGATCAAACAAAAGAACTTTTTCAAATGAAATCATTTCTTTCATGGTTTTATGAACACAACCTTTCATGGTTGTTCTTCAAGTTTAAACGCAAAATCTTAAACTTGTTCTTCATACGTTTTTCCAGAATCCTAATTCTCAAAGGAAACTGGAAAACAAGTCTTGTAATGGGTTTGCTTTTTTTTTCAAAACCAAGAAAAACCCTAATCTTCATTAAGACATTTTTTTATGAATGAAATGGACAAAATTCGAACCATCTTATTGGAAAATCTTTCCACATTAAGATTATTCTTATTTGTTATATCTTTGGTTGAACTGATAATACAGAAATGGCATCTGCTGACATTCCTACCGCTGAGAACACTGTTGCTGCTGCTGCTGAGGAATTGGAAATCACCAAGGCTCCTCAGGTCAAGTTCACTCTTGAAGAACTTGATTAGACAAAGTCAAACAACCTCTATGTGCTTTTCGAGTTTCCTCCACGAAAGCAAGTCACACATCTGAATGATGCTGTGAATTTCCTGAAAAATTGTTGCCTCTCTACAGCCCTGACAATAACACCTCCTGCACATCAGCTACTGCTATCTCAGTTCTGGTATTCTGCCAGACACTCTCAGCTACCATCAACCAAAGACTCCTCAAAGACAATTGATTGCATCCTCTGTGATACTGATTTTGGCACTATAAAGATCACCCCTGCCATTATCCGCAAAGCCCTGAGCCTTCCCATCGCCACAAAAGAAAAACCTTTTGTTCCTCTCCCTGACCACAAGAAACATTCTGATAGGGAAGCCATCACTGCATTCTTCGATGCAATGGGCTATGTATGGGAAACTGGGAGAGACAAGAAGCCTAAGAAGAAGCTGACCCTCATCAAGAAATCAAAAATGCCCAGCGAGATGAACTTCATCTTCGCACATTTGATTAGCTGCATGACTGCAAAGACCGACTCCTCTGATCAAGCCGCTCAACCTCAGCAAGCAATGGGATATGCATTGCTGAAAGGTCTACATATAGACTGGGCATCGATAATCTACGATGATCTTGTACTCAGAGTAGACTCTGCCGCTGACCGATCTCCATGGGTTCCATATCCAAGATTCATCAGCGCCGTCTTCCAAACAGACCTGAAGGACAACTACCTACAAGAAGGAGACCTGAAACTCTCTCAGGTTGGTCCTAAAGTACTCGACTTCAAGCCAGTGGAAAACGATGTACGTCTCTCTACACTCTTAACTCTTCTCAATACTCCTTCTTCTACTTCTGCAGGTCCTTCAGCGGAGAAACCCATCGCTGATACCCAAGCTGCAACCTCCATTCCTTCTCATAAAAGGAAACACTCATCTAACCAACTTAGTTCCAAAAGAACTTAGAAAACCAAGTAGCAACCCCACCAATCTCATGCTGAAGACTCCTTAGCTCATCTTGAAGAGCTGAAGGAAAGTTCAGTGGTACGCTCTGCCACAGCTGAACAAGCCACCCATTCCATCCCAGCTTCAGCGTCTCTAAACGTTGAAGTTGTAAACTTGGAATCTACCCAACCTCCTTCAGTCTCTCTAAAGACTGAAGAAGTAATTCTCAGCGGATCCAATGCTGACCCCCGCACGCAACCAACTCTCTCAACCTTCTCTTCTCCCTCTACTCCATTGGACTCTAATCCAGTTGTCAACACGATCACTGGAACAACCGTCATTCCTCCAGAAGCTAAAGCTGGTACTCTTCAAGGACTGATGGATACATGACCTGCAGAACCGTCCATGCGTATACGCACTCTCGCTGACGACATGGAACATTATTCAGGTCACAGAAGTTTTGATGACTTCGTCGACCCTCCTGCAGGTATACACCAAACCATATACACTGTAATTGAACCTCAAACTTCTGAGCTTTCCTCTGTTCACAAGTACTTATATGTTACAGGTCCTAATTTGGGAGACATCAACGCCTCTCTGAAGAACCTGGATACAAAGCTGACAGGTCTCACCACTACACTCTCAGACAACTCTTCAGCTGTAACAAACGTTGGAGAGAATCTCGACAAGCTAACAACAGTGGTGGAACAGAATGCCTCCAAAGCTGATTTGGAGAAGGTTGATAAAACTCTTAGCGACTTTGCCAAAGTTATCGCTGACATCTACACAGACTACACCTCTCTCAAGACATCAGTTCAATCCATGTCCAGCGAGTTCACAACGCTGAAGACATCGGTTGGAAAACTCGAGGGAGACATGTCCGCTGTAAAGACTGACGTTAGCCCATTAAAGACTGACGTGAGTTCACTAAAGACTGACGTGAGTTCTGTAAAGACTGACATTGGTTCAATGAAGACAATAATGCAGCAGATCCTGAATCACATGATCGCCCCTGCCCCTGCACCTTCGCAATTTACTATGGCGGATCGTGCTGAACTTTTGAAGATCACTCCTGCTATTACTGGCCTAGAAGACAGAGTAGCAGCGATTGAAGATTATATGGGGATCCCTGGCCAAGAAGACAGGGAACCAAAATCAGCTGCTGAGTCATCGCATTCCTCCCCCATTCATCATGAGGAAGGGGGTGGGGGGGGAGAAGAACTCTGAAGACCTTCCCCAAGATGAATCTATCGAGTGGGAGAAGACTGAAGACCTTACCCTTACTGAAGAGGGTGAGAAGACAACTGCTGGACCTCAGGGAGATGAAAACCCTGAGGGAACCGAGAAGCTTACCTTTGTATCTAAGGGGGAGCAACTCGAAGAAGATGCTGAAGAATCTGAATCTGATGCTGAAGATGAAGAAGCCATCGACTCATCTGATGATGAACCATCCTCTTCTCCAAAGAATGATGATGATGACGATGATGATGATGATGACTCCTTTATCGTCAAGCCTGCTCAGAAGACTAAAGCTCTTAAAGGGATCTTGATAAAAGAACCTTCAGGGGAGCGGACCAAGACAAAGCCATCAGCGTCTGAAGCTGACAAGGGCAAAGGAAAAAGTGTCGCTGAAGACGATGAAAATCTGACGATCTTGCTTAAAAATCCGGTTTGTCAGGTACACTACCTCCTATTTCCTTACACTGCATCACTCCTCTATCTATACACTTTATCAGCTCTACTCTCCACAAAAAGCCTATACACTTAAACCCATCCCTTTTCTCTGTTCTACCCAAGTTCTTATTCATAAGATCGCTGTGTTTCAGCTAGTCCTCTCCCCTGCATGAGGATTCTGAAGTACAACCAGCTGCTACTGAAGAAATAATCCCAGTCTTGGATTTGATCTCTGAGACTGATGAACCTGAAGAACAGATGCTCTCTCATACAAGCAGACCTTCCTTGGTTCCTCAAAAACCAAGTGAAGAGGGTCAGAGAAGAAGAGAAGAGATAATAAAGAAGTTTGAGGCTCAGCAAATCATTCTGAAGCTTGATCAACTTCCTTCCATTCCTCCAAAGTTCAGACTTTCACAAAAGGAATACAAGGATCACCTCAGAGCTGAAAGGTTAATCGCTGAAAGAAGAGAAGCTGAAGAAAAATACAGAGAACTCGCCATCCAGCTTACTCAACAACCAGTGAAAGACCCCAAGCTGAAAAGAACTCGAATCGAAGTTCAACGTCAGCTATGGGAAGACGCCAAGAAGATCGTTGAAGAAAAGAGAACTGTGTCTCAATCTATTTTAATCTGGTGCAAAGAAAAGGTACACTTCAGACATCGACCTGCCAGAATCATCAAGGTACTCATCACTGGAAGATCAACCCTCAAAGTTTCAATCACTGAAATCGAGATATTCAGAGAGAATGGACAGTATGAAAAATTCTATACTGAAGCCATCACGAAGTACGATCTCTCTGAATGGTTGGAGATCAGATTTGCCATCCAGAAGTCTCAATCTAAGTACAAGGATCATGTCAAAAAGCTGATAAACAAACAGATCGACTTAGTCTCTTCTTGTGTGGATATTCCTCCTCCCCCTCCTCTCGAAAGTCAGAAAAGAAGGGCCTCTGCAAAGAAAAAGTCTAAATCTTCAAATGATGGTCCTCGTATACAGAATGAAACAGGTATCTTCTAAGCATCAGTCAGCTTTGCGACAAGGATAACAAAGTAATCTTTACTAAGGAATCATGCTTTGTCACTGACAAAAAGGAGAAGATAGCTCTCAGCGGTTATCGTTTGGAAAATGTTTATGTAATAAACATGGACTCAACGACCACTGAGAACTCCTGTTTCTTCTCAAAAGCCTCATCTGATGTCAAATGGCAATGGCATAAGAGGCTCTCACATCTGAATTTCAAGACACTGAATACTCTTTCTTCAAAAGAGTTAGTCACTGGTCTACCTCAACACTCATACGCCAAAGAGTCTTTATGTTCAGCGTGTGTGAAAGGGAAGCAGACCAAAGCAAGCTTCAAGTCAAAGCAAGTCTCCTCAGTGTCATCTCCTCTACAACTTCTCCATATGGATTTGTTTGGCCCTGTTAACAAACAATCCATCGCTGGAAAGAAATATACACTGGTCATAGTAGATGAATTCTCTCGATATACATGGGTTATGTTTCTCCGTTCTAAGAGTGACACCCCTGAAGAACTTATCACCTTTGTTCGGAAGATGGAAACCCTGAACAACTTGACCGATCGCTCAATAAGGAGTGATCATGGGACTGAATTCAAAAACAGTTCTCTTGATTCCTTCTTTTAGAGTAAGGGTATTTCTCACAGCTTTTCATCAGTGAGAACACCACAACAAAACGGAGTCGCTGAAAGAAGAAATAGAACAATTATTGAAGCTGCACGTTCAATGCTCAACGATTCTCATCTGCCTACTCAGTTTTGGGCAGAAGCTGTCAACACTGCTTGTTTTACGAAAAACAGGTCGCTGATAGTCAAAAGATTCAATAAGACAGCCTATGAACTTTTTCATGGGAGAAAGCCTTCAATTAGCTTTCTTCACATCTTTGGATGTCAGTGTTTCATACTGAACAACAGAGATGCCCTTGGAAAGTTTGATCCTAAGGCTGATAATGGAATCTTTCTTGGATATTCTTCAATATCCAAAGCCTTCAGAGTCTTCAGTCGTAGAAGACAAACTGTAGAAGAAACTATTCACGTCACGTTTGACGAATCCCGTTCAGCGAACTCTAAACCGTCCGCTGATACTGAAGAACTGAATCAATGGATGTTTTCTCATCTTGGTGATTCAGAAGATGTTCCCACTCCTCATACTCATACAGTTGAAGATGATAGTCCTACTATCATTCCAAACATGCAGAATAGTGAAGCTGAAACATCATGGGTCTCAGCGGTTCCTTTAAACACTATACCTGCTTCTGATCAAAATGTCTCAGACATTCCATCTATTTCTAAGCAATCAGTGAATGAAATGACAACTGCAAGCACTCCTCTCTTGGCTGATACTCCAGAAGTTGCTGAAGCCTCATCTTCAGCTCCTCCAGTTCAGAATGAGTCAGCGACTTATGCTCCTGCTCAGCGATGGGATGTAAAACACCCAATTGATCAAATTCTTGGTGATCCAAACGCTGGTGTTCAGACTCGATGAAGTGCAAGTAATATTTTTTTATTTGTTAACTTTATTTCTCTGACTGAACCAAAGAAAATAGATGATGCCCTCAAAGATCCAAACTGGGTCAGCGCCATGCAAGAAGAGCTGACTGAATTCGAAAGAAACAAAGTTTGAAAACTTGTTCGAAAACCAACTGACAAAACAGTGATAGGCACTAAATGGGTCTATCGAAACAAGTTGGATGAACATGGAACTGTAACCCGCAACAAGGCTCGTCTTGTTGCTCAGGGATACAGACAAGAGGAAGGCATAGATTATGACGAAACATTTGCTCCAGTAGCAAGACTAGAATCTATTCGTCTATTCTTAGCATATGCTGTACACAAAGACTTCAAAGTATATCAGATGGATGTTAAGTCAGCGTTTCTAAATGGAAAGCTGAATGAAGAAGTCTATGTAGAACAACCTCCAGGATTCTCAGATCCTAAGCGTCCAGGTTATGTTTATAAACTGGATAAGGCACTGTATGGCTTAAAGCAAGCTCCACGTGCATGGTATGACACTCTCTCTACTTATCTCCATATTGAAAAATTTGAGCGAGGTAAAATTGACAAAACTATATTTCTCAGAATAGTGAAAGGTCATATCATTCTAGTTCAGATATATGTTGATGACATTATATTTGGATCTACTAACCCTGAACTTTGTACTCGTTTCGCTGATAGAATGAAAGATGAGTATAAAATGAGCATGATGGGTGAACTAACATATTTCCTTGGTCTACAGATAAAGCAAAATGAAAAATGAACTTTCATTAATCAGGGAAAGTATGTTAAAGATATGCTGAAGAAATTCGATTTAACTCAGAGTTCAGCTATGAAAACCCCTATGGCACCACCGCTGACACTTGATAAGGATACTAATGGTATTCCTGTTAATGTCACGCTGTACCGTGGGATGATCGGCTCTCTTTTGTATCTTACAGCTAGCCGACCCGATATTATGTACGCAACCTGTTTGTGTGCACGATATTAAGCTGAACCTAAGGAATCTCATATGATCGCTGTAAAGCGAATTTTTCGATACCTTAAGGGTACTGCAAATCTAGGTCTTTGGTATCCTAAAGATTCAGGATTTGATCTAACCGCCTATTCAGATAGTGATTTTCCAGGTTGCAAAATGGATAGGAAAAGCACCACAGGAGGATGTCAGCTCCTGGGTGGAAAGCTGGTGAGTTGGACAAGTAAAAAGCAAAACTCAGTGTCCACCTCCACAGCTGAAGCTGAATATGTAGCCGCTGGAAGCTGTTGTTCTCAAGTCTTGTGGATGAGAAATCAACTACTAGACTATGACCTTCAGTTCTCGAAAATTCCAATCTATTGCGACAGCACAAGTGCCATCGCTATAGCCAACAATACAGTGCTACACTCAAAGACAAAACACATCGAAATCAGATATCATTTTATTAGAGATCACGTGATGAATGGTGATATAGAACTTCATTTGATCCCAACTGATTATCAGTTAGCTGATTTGTTCACCAAACCTCTCTATGAGACAAGATTCAACTTTCTCATCAGCGAGCTTGGAATGCTGAAGTTTGAAGAATAAAATCTTCAGAGGTTCACATTTGATCAGCGATACACTTATACATCTTGTATAACTCAGGATAAAATCAACTTGTACAACCTATTCCATCATCTTCTCTCTGAATAAACTTGATTCGCTGATATCAAGGTATGTTTTTTTTCTGACAATCGCATGTAAATGCAAGATTTCAAAACAATTTGCATCGCTGAATCTCTTTCTTAATCAACGATACTTTGAAATTTCTAAAACCAACACTGATATTTCTATTCAGTACTTCATGTTTTCAAAAGTGTCCGTGAGTTTTTCAAAACCTCAGAGACATCCTAAAAGAATATGAAAGGACAGTTGTGACGTCATTGCAACGGATAAGCCCCGACACGTTCTTTTTTCTGACACACGTTTGCACGTTTCGTTTAACTTCCAATCAAATGCAAACACGTGTCCGTGTCATGATGAAAATCTTTTCCCGCTCAAGATTTTCTCTCTCTAATCTCACTATATAAACAAATTCTTGGTTTATATTTTCCTTTTACGCGAACTTCTTCCTCAAGAAAAGATTTATTGTTGCTTTTTGCTCTCAAGTATTTCTAGAAACTGTTCATCATCTTCTTCATCAACATCAAAGGTTAATATGTTCTTATTATTTACTTGTTGTTATAACTTGTTAAAGACCTTCTCATTGTTTTTAAAAGATCAAACAAAAGAACTTCTTAAAATGAAATCATTTCTTTCATGGTTTTATGAACACAACCATTCATGGTTGTTCTTCAAGTTTAAACGCAAAATCTTAAACTTGTTCTTCATCTATTCGTTTCCAGAAACTAGAAAACAAGACTTTAATCGGTTTGCATTTTTTTTCAAAATCAAGAAAAACCCTAATCTTCATTAAGACATTTTTGTCTGAATGAAATGGACAAAATTCGAACCATCTTATTGGAAAATATTTCCACATTAAGATAATTCTTATTTGTTAATATCTTTGGTTGAACTGATAAATACAGAAATGGCATCTGCTGACATTCCTACCGCTGAGAACATTGCTGCTGCCGCTGAGAAAGTGGAAATAATCAAGGCTCCTCAGGTCAAGTTCACTCTAGAAGAACTTGATTGGACTAAAACAAACAACCTTTATGCGCTTTTCGAGTTTCCTCCTCGTAAGCAAGTCACACATCTGAATGATGCTGTGAATTTCCTAAAGAATTGCTGCCTCTCAACAGCCCTGACAATAACACCTCCTGCACATCAGCTGATACTTTCTCAGTTCTGGTACTCTGCCAGACACTCTCAGGTACCATCAGCCAAAGACCCTTAAAAAACAATTGACTGTATCCTCTGTGATACTGAGTATGGCACGATGAAGATCACCCCTACCATCATACGCAAAGCCCTGAACCTTCCCACTGCCTCAAAAGAAAAACCTTTTGTTCCTATCCCTGACCACAAGAAACATTCAGACAGGGAAGTCATCATTGCATTCTTTGATGCAATGGGCACAATATGGGAAACTGGAAGGGACAAGAAGCCCGAGAAGAAGCTGACCCTGATCAAGAAATCAAAAATGCCCAGCGAGATGAATTTAATCTTCGCTCATTTGATCAGCTGCATGACTGTAAAGACCGGCTCCTCTGACCAAGCCGCTCAACCTCAGCAAGCAATGGGATATGCACTGCTGAAAGGTCTACACATAGACTGGGCATCGATAATCTACGATGACCTTGTGCTAAGAGTGGACTCTGCCGCTGACCGACCATCATGGGTTCCTTATCCTCGATTCATCAGCGCAGTCTTCCAAACTGGCCTAAAGGACAACTACCCACTAGATGGAGACCTGAAACTCTCTCAGGTTGGTCCTAAAGTTATCGACTTCAAACCGGTGGAAAATGAGGTACGTCTTTCTACACTTTTAACTCTTCTCAACCCTACTTCTTCTACTTCTGCAGCTCCTTCAGCGGACAAACCCCTCGCTGATCCCCAGGCTGCAACCCCCATTCCTTCTCATAAAAGGAAACACTCAGCTACCCAACTTAGTTCCAAAAGAACTAAGGTAACCAAGGAGCAACCCCAGCAATCTCTTGCTGAAGACTCCTCAGCTCATCTTGAAGAGTTGAAGGAACGTTCAGTGGTACGCTCTGCCACACCTGAACAAGCCACCCATTCCATCCCAACTTCAGCGTCTCTAAACGTTGGAGTTATAAACTTGGAATCTACCCAACCTCCTTTAGTCTCTCAACAAGCTGAAGAAGTACTTCTCAGCGGATCCAACGCTGAACTTCGCACCCAACCAACATTCTCAACCTTCGCTTCTCTCTCTACTCAATTGGTCTCAAATCCAGTTATCACTGGAACAACCGTCATTCCTCCAGAAGCTAAAGCTGATACTCCAGGAATGATGGCTACATGACCTGCAGAACAATCCATGCATGTACGCACTCTCACTGACGACATGGAACTCTTTTCAGGACATCGTGATTTTGATGAATTCACAAATCCTCCTGCAGGTATACACCAACCCATAAACACTGTAACTGAACCCCAAACTTCTGAGCTTTCCTCTGTTCACAAGTACTTATTTGTTACAGGTCCTAAATTGGGAGACATCAACACCTCTCTGAAGAACTTGGAGACAAAGCTGACAGGTCTCACCACTACTCTCTCTGACAACTCTTCAGTTGTAACAAACGCTGGAAAGAATCTTGCAAAGCTGACAAAAGTGGTGGAAGAAAAAGCCTCCAAAGATGACTTGGAGAAGGTTTATAAAACTCTCAGCGACTTCGCCAAAGTGCTCGCTGACATCTACACAGACTACACCTCTCTCAAGACTTCAGTTTCATCCATGTCCAGCGAGGTCACAACGCTGAAGACATCGGTTGGAAAACTCGAGGGAAACGTGTCCGTTATAAAGACTGACGTTGGTTCTTTAAAGACTAACGTGAGCTCACTGACGACTGACTTAAGCTCTGTAAAGACTGACGTTGGTTCAATGAAAATTATGATGCAGCAGATACTGAAGAACACGACCGCCCCAGCCCCTGCACTGGAAAATTTTTCTGCGGCGGATCGTACTGAGCTCTTGAAGATCAATCCTGCTATTTCTGGCCTAGAAGACAGATTAACAGCGATTGAAGTTTATGTGGAGATCCCTGGCCAAGAAGACATGGAACCTACAACAGCTGCTGAGTCAACACATTCCTCCCCCATTCATCATGAAGAAGGGGGGGAGAAGAAGAACTCTGAAGACCTTCTCCACGATGAATCTATCGAGGAGGAGAAGACTCAAGACCTCACTCTTGCTGAAGAGAGTGAGAAGACAGCTGAAGAAACTGCCGCTGGACCTCAGGGAGATTAACACCCTGAGGGAACCAAGAAGCTTACCTCTGTATCTGAGGGGGAGCAACTCGATGAAGAAGCTGAAGAATCTGAAGCTGAAGACGATGAAGCCGTCGACATCTCTGAAGATGTCCCATAATCCAGTGATAAGGGTGATGATGACGATGATGATGATGACTCTTTTATCGTCAAACCTGCTCAGAGGATCAAAGCTCTTAAAGGGATCGTAATAAAACAATCCACAGGGGAGCGGACCAAATCAAAGCCTTCAGTGTCTGAAGCTGACCAAGGCAAAGGAAAAGGTGTCGCTGAAGAAGAAGACAATATGGCGATCTTGCTTGAAAAGCCGGTTTGTCAGGTACACTAAATATTCCTTACTCCATCCCTCCTTTATACACTATCAGTTCTACTCTCCACAAGCCTATACACTTAAACCAATTTCCTTTCTCTAATTCTACCCAAGTTCTTATTCAAAAGATCGCTGTGTTTCAGCTAGTCCTCTCCCCTGTTTGAGGATATCGCTGAAGTTTGTACAACTGCGACTTCACCAACAATAATCCCAGCTGATGCTGAAGAAATAATCCCAGTCTTGGATTTGATCTCTGAGACTGATGAACCTGAAGAACAGATGCTCGCTCATTCAAGCAGACCTTCCTTGGTTCCTCAAAAACCAAGTGAAGATCATCAGAAAAGAAGAGAGGAAATAATAAAGATGTTCGAGGCTCAGCAAATCATTCTGAAGCGTGATCAACTTCCTTCCGTTCCTAAAAAGTTCAGAATTTCTCAAAAGGAATACAAGGATCACCTCAGAGCTGAACGTCTAATCACTGAAAGAAGAGAAGCTGAAGAAAAAGACAGAAAACTCGCCATCCAGCTTTCTCGACAATCAGTGAAAGACCCCAAGCTGAAAACAGCTCCAATTGAAGTTCAATGTCAGCTTTGGGAAGACGCCAAGAAGATCGTGGAAGAAAAGAGAACGGTGTCCAAATCTACCTTAATCTGGTGTCAAGAAAAGGTTCATTTCATACACCGAGCTTCCAGAATAATCAAGGTACTCATCGCTGGAAGATCAACCATCAAAGTTTCAATCGCTGAAATCGAGATATTCAGAGAGAATGATCAGTACGAAAAATTCTATGCTGAAGCAATCACAAAGTACGGTCTCTCTAAATGGTTGGAGATCAGATTAGCCATACAGAAGTCTCAGTCTAAGTACAAAGAACATTTTGAAAAGCTGATAAACAAGCAGATCGACTTGGTCTACTCTTGTGTGGATATTCCTCCTCCTCCTCCGCTCGAAAGTCAAAAAAGAAAGGCCTCAGCGAAGAAGAAGTCTAAATCTTCAAATGTTGGTCCTCGTATTCGAAACGAAACTGGTATTGGTTTTTCCCGTGCTGAAGTCCTCGGTCCTGACCCTGATCTTTCCGGACATGACACATCTCTTCCTCTTGGTGAGACTTTCATCCCTGGGAAAGTCATAAGCGAACCCTACGGGATATTCTTCATTGACTATGATAGACGAAAGCGTTTTCAACGCATCTCTGAGCTTCCCATCACTCCCATCGAATAGCTGAAAGATCTTATCTACTGGTGTGACTTGAAGAATGACATTCAGGCACGACATCTGAAACCCTTGATCTTTGAAGAAGTGCTGAACAAAATAAATCAAGGAGTAACAGTTCCTGACTGGATGATTCCCACATCAATGACCCTTGATGAACTTCCCATTAAGGAAGAACCTTTATAAGCTGATATGATCTCCTAATTCTCTATTGTATCAGTTATTCTTTTGTACTTGTAATTTATTTCGCTTGTACTTGTAATCTTTCCATTTCCCTTTGTAACCTGATTCAAAGTTTTAAAGAAAAATTTCAGCGAAAGTACTTTACTCCATCAGTATAGAAAAGATCCCAGAAAACAGTAAAAGGGACAAATATTTTATGAGTTCTTATTATCCTTATGTTTTCATTAAATAAAAATTTTCTCTGTTGCTATGTCATAATCAAATAAGGGGAGATTGTTGATCCAAGCCCTCAGTGATTTGATAATGACCCTATCTTATATACTTAGTGAAAATTGTAAGTAAACAATATGTATTAGAGTTTCACTATCGCTGATAAGTACTAAGATCTTACAGTACCGCTGATAGGAACTCTCACTCTTTAGATTAAACATTCAGCGAACACTGTTCACCATAATGCTCCGAGTCTGTTCAGTACTTATGGTGATCGCTGATAAGTTAGTTGTTTACTTATGATCTCTGAAGACAAGTTTCACGTCAACATAGGTTCTACGCTGAAGTCGAAGATCAAGCTCAAGAACCAGCGACAAGTCTCCTAATGAACTGATGCGGATCAGCGAACACTCAGATTTGTCCACTCAACGTGAAGTATCAAGTACAAGACTTTATCTATCGCTGAAGTTTATCATTCGCTGATATAGAATGATAGACCGTTGAATCAACGATAAGCTGATCATGAAGTCCTCCGTACAAAGTACTTTTGTCTTAACCACCCTTGCACGACTCCGTACGAGATGTCAGAAAAGAACCTCCTTATTGTCTGAAATCGTACAACCACTCTGATACTACACTGTTCATTCATGCGGCTACTAAGGTTGTCTACAAAGGTCAATGACATGCAACCAATGAGCTGATGACACGTGTAAAGTGTAAACTGACATGCATTAAATGCATGCAGTATATAAAGAGATGAACTCACTTCTTTTTGAAGTAACTTGCTAACTCTGGACAAGTTAATCCTCTTATCCTAAGATAGGTTATTATTAGTAATTTCCTTATCTTTCATAGTGCAAGAAACTTAGTGTTCCAACTTGTTTAGATTTAGCTTTATCCTTAATCTTGTTTCCGCAACAAGCTGTAAATTGTTAATGATTTATCAATAAACAATTTAGAAAAGTAAAATCTGTGTGTTTGTATTCAACCCCCCCCCCCCCCCCCTTCTACAAACTTGTATAACCCTTCGAGACCAACAATAGGTTCTACGCTGAAGTCGAAGATCAAGCTCAATAACCAGCGACAAGTCTCCTAATGAACTGATGCGGATCAGCGAAGACTCAGATTTGTCCACTTAACGTGAAGTATCAAGTACAAGACTTCAGCTATCGCTGAACTTTGTCATTCACTGATATAGAATGATAAAGCGTTGAATCAACGTAAGCTGATCATGAAGTCCTATGTACAAAGTACTTTTGTCTTAACCACCCTTGCACGACTCCGTACGATATGTCAGAAAAGAACCTCCTTATTGTCTGAATTCTTACAACCACTCTGATACTACACTGTGCACCATGCGGCTACTAAGGTTGTCTACAAAGGTCAATGACATACAACCAATCAGCTGCTGCCACGTGTAAGGTATAAGCTGCCATGCATTAAATGCATGCAGTATATAGGAAGGACTCCAGCTTCATTTTTGAAGCACTCGAAAACTCTAGTCGAGTCACTTGCTAACTCTGGTCAAGTCATCTTCTTATCTTGAGATAGGTTATTATTAGTAATTTCCTTCTCTTTCTTAGTGCAAGAAAACTTAGTGTTCCAACTTGTTTAGATTTAGGTTTATCCTTAATCTTGTTCCGCAACAAGCTGTAAATTGTTAATGATTTATCAATAAACAATTTAGAAAAGTAAAATCTATGTGTTTGTATTCAACCCCCCCCCCCTTCTACAAACTTGTATAGCCCTTCGGGACCAACATAAGTCATATTTCTTGATCATCTAAAGATGTTTGTTCTACTTCATAGGTACATCAAATAATAACTCGGATCTATCTGATCCGCATTTTGCTCATATAAACCAAACTTCTGAACCGATAGTTCAAAGTGGTGAATTTTTAGTGCCATAAATGATCACATCAGAGTTACCTTCAAATGAAGAAGTTCAAAAATTGAACAATTCAGAGATTCATGTTGTGGTACATGACTATGATGACCAGAATTGATTGATGTTTAACATCTACCGAGTACACATAAATAGACAAGAGACCATCCCCTACATCAAATAATCGGTTTTGTCGATAGTGGTGTTAAGAAAAGATCTGCAACTGTGAACGAGTGCTTATATGTAAAATTTCTCAGTTCAATAGAGCCTAAGAAAGCCTAGGAAGCATTACAAGATCCAGATTCGATTTTGGCAATGCAAGATGAGCTTCTACAATTTAAGAGAAATAAAGTTTAGCGATTGGTTCCAAAACCTAAGGACAAATCCATTATTGGAACAAAGTGGGTTTTTAGAAATAAAAAGGACGAAGATGGGATAGTCATCAGAAATAAAGCAAGACTAGTAGCTAAAGGGCCCTGTCAACAAGAAGGAATAGATTATGATGAGACCTTTGCTCCAGTATCTCTCGAAGCCAGCAGAATATTCTTAGCCTGTGCAGCCTATAATAATTTTAATGTTCATCAGATGGATGTAAAGTTAGGTTTTCTTAATGGGGTTTTGCATGAAAAAGTGTATGTTGGCCAACCTGATGGTTTTGTTGATCCAAACTTTCCTGATCATGTCTATGTCCTTGATAAAGCATTGTATGGATTAAGGAAAGCTCCAAGGGCATGGTATGATACTTTGGCTGAGTTTCTTTTAAGAGATGGTTTCAAGAAAGGTACAATCAATACCACTTTATTTATGAAGAAACAAGGTGATGACTTAATTTTGAAACAAATTTATGTACATGATATTATATTCGGTTCTACTAATCATAAATTTCACAAGAAACATGCAGATATAATGAAAACTAGATTTGAGATGAGTATGATGGGTGAACTAAACTTTTTTCTTGGACTTCAAGTAAAACAGTCACCTGAGGGAATATTCATCAATCAATCTAAGTACGTTGTGATTGTGAAAAAGTTTAACATGTCTGAATCTTCTTCAATGAAAACTCTAATGGCAATTGGAATTTTGTTGGACGCAGATTGAACTGGTAAGTCTATGGACCAAAAGAACTACAGAGGCATTACTGTAACTTTGCTTTACTTAACTACCAGTAGACCCAATATCATGTTTATACGTGCTTATATGCAAGATACCAAGCTAACCCTAAAAAGTCCTATCAGCGGTACTGTAAGATCTTAGTACTTATTAGTGATAGTGAAACTCTGATACATATTGTTTACTTACAATTTTCACTAAGTATATAAGAGAGGGTCATTATCAAATCACTGAGGGTTTGGATCAACAATCTCCCCCTATTTGATTATGACATAGCAACAAAAAAAATTGCTATTTAATGAAAACATAAGGATAAAAAGAACTCATAAAATATTTGTCCCTTTTACTGTTTTCTGGGATCTTTTCAGTACTGATGGAGTAAAGTACATTTGCTGAAATCTTTCTTTAATACTTTGAATCGGGTTACAAAGGGGAAAGGAAAGATTACAAGTACAAGTGAAATAAATTACAAGTACAAAAGAATAACTGATACAATAGAGAAAAGGGCGATCATATCAGCTTATAAAGGGTTCTTCCTTAATGAGAAGTTCATCAAGGGTCTTTGATGTGGGAATCATCCAGTCAGGAACGGTTACACCTTGTTTTCTTTTGATCAGCGCTTCTTCAAAAATCAAGGGTTTCAGATGTCTTGCCTGAAGATCATTCCTGAAGTCACACCAGTAGATAAGATCTCTCAGCTGTTCGATGGGAGTGATGTGAAGTTCAGAGATGCGTTGAAAACGCTTTCCACAATCGTAGTCAATGAATAATATCCCGTAGGGTTCGCTTATGACTTTTCCAGGGATGAAAGTCTCGCATTCAGGAAGAGATGTATCGAGTCCGGAAAGATCAGGGTCAGGACCAAGGACTTCAGCTCGGGAAAAACCAATACATGTTTCATTTCGTATGATAGGACCATCATTCGAAGATTTAGACTTTTTCTTCGCTGAGGCCTTTCTTTTCTGACTTTCGAGAGGAGGAGGAGGAGGAATATCCACACAAGAGTAAACCGTGTCGATCTGCTTGTTTATCAGCTTTTCGAAATGTTCTTTGTACTTAGACTGAGACTTCTGTATGGATAACCTGATCTCCAACCATTCAGAGAGACCGTACTTCGTTATGGCATCAGCATAGAATTTATCGTACTGGTTATTGTCTCTGAATATCTTGATTTCAGCGATTGCAACGTTCAGGGTTGATCTTCCACTGATGAGTACCTTGTTGATTCTGGCAGGAGAGAATCTGTAATTGGCCTTTTCTTTGCACCAGGCTAAAGTGGACTGAGACACAGTTCTCTTTTCTTCAGTTATCTTCTTGGCATCTTCCCATAGCTAACGTTGAACTTCAATTGGAGCTCTTTTCAGCTTGGGGTCTTTCACTGATCGTTGAGATAGCTGGATGGGTATTCTCTGTCCTTTTCTTCAGCTTCTTTTCTTTCAGCGAGTAGACGTTCAGCTCTGAGGTGATCCTTGTATTCTTTTTTAGAAAATTTGAACTTCTTGGGAATGGAAGGAAGTTGATCACGCCTCAGAATTATTCGTTGATCTTCGAACTGCTTTATTATCTCTTCTCTTCTTTTCTAATCCTCTTCACTTAGCTTTTGAGAAGCTGAGGAAGGTCTGCGTTTGTGCGAGAGTAGCTGTTCTTCAGGTTCATCAGTCTCAGAGATCAAATCTAAGACTGGGATTATTTCTTCATCAGCAGCTGGTATTATTGGTGAAGTCGCAGTTGTGGAACCTTCAGCGATATCCTCAAACAGGAGAGAGGACTAGCTGAAACACAGCGATCTTACGAGTAAGAACTTGGGTAGAATCAGAGAAAAGAAATTGGTTTAAGTGTATAGGCTTGGGTAGTAGAACTGAAAGTGTATAGAGGAGGGATGGAGTAAGAGATTTTTAGTGTACCTGAAAAACCGGCTTTTCAAGCAAGATCGTCAGATTGTCATCTTCAGCGACGCTTTTGCCTTTGCCTTTCTCAGCTCCAGAGGCTGAGGGCTTTGATTTGGTCCGCTCCCCTGTTGGTTCGTTTATGGAGATCCCCTTGAGAGCAATAGTCCTCTGAGCAGGTTTGACAATGAAGGAGTCATCATCATCGTCGTCGTCATCATCATTCTTTGGAGAAGATGATGGTTCATCATCAGATAGATCGATGGCTTCTTTGTCTTCAGCTTCAGATTCGGATTCTTCAGCTTCTTCTTCGAGTTGCTCCCCCTCAGATACATAGGCGAGCTTCTCGGTTTCCTCAGGGTTTTCAACTCCTTGAGGTCCAGCAGTGGTTTCTTCAGCTGTCTTCTCACTCTCTTCAGCAAGAGTGAGGTCTTGAGTCTTCTCCTCCTCGATAGATTCATCAAGGAGAAGGTCTTCAGAGTTCTTCTTCTCCCCCCCTTCTTCATGATGAATGGGGGAGGAATGTGTTGACTCAGCATCTGTTGTAGGTTCCCTGTCTTCTTGGCCAGAGATACCTATACAACCTTCAATCTTTGCTAATCTGTCTTTAAGGCCAGAAATAGCAGGATTGATCTTCTCCAGGTCAGTACGATCTGCCGCTGTAAAAGTTTCAGATGCAGGGACAGGGGCGTTCACTTTGTTCAGTAGCTGCTCGATCATAGTCTTCATCGAACCAACGTCAGTCTTTACAGAACCTAAGTCAGTCGTCAGAGTGTTGATATTTGTCTTTATAGCAGACATATCTCCCTCTAGTGTTCCAACCGATGTCTTCAGCGTTGTTACTTCGCCGGACATGGATGAAACTGAAGTTTTGAGAGAGGTGTAGTCTGTGTAGATGTCAGCGAGCACCTTGGCGAAGTCGCTGAGGCTTTTATCAACCTGCTTCAAATCCTCTTTGGAGGCTTTATCTTCCACCACTTTCGTCAGCTTTGAAAGGTTCCCTCCAGCGTTTGTTACAGCTGTAGAGTTGTCGAAAAGAGTGGTGGTGAGACTTGTCATCTTTGTCTCCACGTTCTTCAGAGACTCGTTGAGATCTCCCAAATTAGGACCTGTAACAAATAAGTACTTATGAACAGAGGAAAGCTCAGAAGTTTGGGGTTCAATTACGGTGTGTATGGGTGGTTGTGTACCTGCAAGAGGATTGATGAATTCGTCTAAATCACGATGTCCTGTATAGTGTTCCATGTCGTCAGCGAGGGTACGAGGACGCATGGTTAGTTCTGCAGGTCCTATCGTCATTATTCCTTGAGAAGCATCAGCTTTAGCTTCTGGAGGAATGATGGCATCTCCAGAGTTCTTTGGAGGTGTGTCCAATAAAAAGGAGGGAGAAGCGATGGCTGAGAAGTTAGTATGGGTGCGAAGTTCAGTGTTAGATTCGCTGAGAATCTCTTCTCCAGTCTTTTGAGAGATTGGAGGAGGTTGGGTAGGTTCTATGTTGGTAACCTCAGCGTTAAGAGACGCTGAAGTTGGGATGGAATGGATGGGTTGTTCAGGTGTGGCAGAGCGTACCACTGAACGTTCCTTCAGCTCTACAGAATGAGCTGAGGAGTCTTTAGCATGAGATTGCTGGGGTTTCTCCTTTGTTTTCTTGATCCTTTTAGAACCAAGTTGGGTTGAAGATTTTTTCCTTTTCTTAGAAGGAGTGGATTTTGTGGCCTGGGTATCAGCGATGGGTATTGTCGCTGAAGTAGCCACAGAAATAGAAGAAGTATAGTTAAGAAGAGTTAAAAGGGTAGAAAGACGTACCTCGTTTTCCACCGGTTTGAAGTCGAGTACCTTAGGGCCAACCTGAGAGAATTTCAGGTCACCCTCTTGCGGGTATTTGTCCTTCAGGCATGTCTGGAAGACAGCGCTGATAAATCGGGGGTATGGAACCCATGGAGGTCTGTCAGCGGCAGAGTCTATCTTTTGCACTATGTCATCATAGATTATTGATGCCCAGTCAACGGGTATTCCTTTCAGCAGAGCGTATCCCATTGCTTGCTTAGGTTGAGCGGCTTGGTCAGAGGAGCCGGTCTTAGAAGTCATGCAGCTGATTAAATGAGCGAAGATGAAATTCATCTCGCTGGGCATTTTTGATTTCTTCATCAGGGTCAGCTTCTTCTCGGGCTTCTTGTCTCTCCCATTTTCCCATATGTAGCCCATTGCATCAAAAAATGCAGTAATGGCTTCCCTGTCAGTGGCTCTTTTGTGGTCAGGGAAAGGAACAAAAGGTTTTTCTTTTGTGGCTAAGGGAAGTTTCAGGGATTTGCGAATTATAGCAGGGGTGATCTTGA
This sequence comes from Saussurea involucrata, assembly GCA_033807775.1. Classification (NCBI taxonomy): domain Eukaryota; kingdom Viridiplantae; phylum Streptophyta; class Magnoliopsida; order Asterales; family Asteraceae; genus Saussurea; species Saussurea involucrata. The sequence goes on from CM066317.1 coordinate 55,996,308, forward strand.
ACATGCCAAAACTTGTATCACAGAGAATACAGTCTATTGTTTTCGAGGGATCTTTGGCGGAGGGTAGCTGAGAGTGTCTGGCAGAGTACCAGAACTGGGATAGCAAAAGCTGATTGGCAGGAGGTGTAATAGTCAGGGCTGTTGAAAGACAAGAATTCTTTAGGAACTTCACAGCATCATCCGGATGTGTGACTTGCTTTCTAGGAGGAAACTCGAGAAGCGCATACAGATTGTTAGACTTGGTCCAATCTAGTTCTTCCAGAGAGAACTTGACCTGAGGAGCCTTGATTATCTCCACTTCCTCAGCAGCAGCAGTGGTTTTCTCAGCAGTAGAAATGTCAGTAGAGGCCATTTCTGTATTATCAGTTCAACCAAAGATGTTAACAAATAAGAATAATCTTAATGTGGAAAGATTTTTCATTAAGATGGTTCGAATTTTGTCCATTTCATTCAGACATAAATGTCATAATGAAGATTAGGGTTTTTCTTGTTTTTGAAAACAAAATGTAAACCCATTTAGCCTTGTTTTCCAGTTTCTTTGAAGAAAGATATTCTGGAAACGAATGAAGAACAAGTTTAAGATTTGTATTTAAAACTTTAAGAACAACCATGAAATGGTTGTGTTCATAAAACCATGAAAGAAATGATTTTATTTTTGAGAAGTTCTTTTATTTGATCTTGTTAAAACAATGAGAAGATCAAAAACAAGTTTATACGCATTTGATAAAGAATAAGAACATATTAGCCTTGATGTTTGATGAAGAAGATGATGAACAGTTCTTGAAGTTTTTGAGAGCACAAATGCAACAGTGAATTCTTTCTTGCGGAGGAAGATTTGTTCGCGTAAAAGGAAAATATAAACAATGAAGTTTGTTATATAGAGAGATTTTAGAGAGAGAAAAACTTGAGCGGGAAAGTTTTTCATCATGACACGGACACGTGTTTGCATTTGATTGGCTGGTAAACGAAACATGCAAACGTGTGTCAGAAAGAAGAACGTGCCAGGGCTTATCCGTTGCAATGACGTCACAACTGTCCTTTCATATTCTTTTAGGATGTCTCTGAGGTTTTGAAAATTCAGGGACTCTTTTGAAAACATGAAGCACTGAATAGAAATATCAGTGAAGGTTTTGGAAATTTCAAAGTATCACTGTTAAGGAAGAGATATTCAGCGATGTAATTTGTTTTGAAATCTTGCATTTTCATGCGATTGTCAGAGAGAGAAAAACATACCTTGATATCAGCAAATCAAGTTTATTCAGAAAGAAGATGATGGAATAGGTTATACGAGTTGATTTTATCCTATCGCTGACTAATGTGAACCGCTTAAGATTTTACTCTTCAAAGTTCAGCATTCCAAGCTCGCTGGTGAGAAAGTTGAATCTTGTCTCATCATGAGGTTTGGTGAATAGATCAGCTAACTGATAATCAGTTGGGATAAAATGAAGTTCGATATCACCATTCATCACATGATCTCTGATAAAATGATATCTGATTTCTATGTGTTTCGTCTTTGAGTGTAGCACTGGATTATTTGCTATAGCGATGGCACTTGTGCTGTCGCAATAGATTGGAATTTTTGAGAGCTGGAGATCATAGTCTAGTAACTGATTTCTCATCCACAAGACTTGAGAACAACAGCTTCCAGCGGCTACATATTCAGCTTCAGCTGTGGAAGTGGACACTGAATTTTGCTTTTTACTTGTCCAACTTACCAGCTTTCCACCCAGGAGCTGACATCCTCCTGTGGTGCTTTTCCTATCCAATTTGCAACCTGCAAAATCACTATCTGAATAGGCGGTTAGATCAAATCCTGAATCTTTGGGAAACCAAAGACCTAGATTTGCAGTACCCTTAAGGTATCGAAAGATTCGCTTTACAGTGATCATATGAGTTTCCTTCGGTTCAGCTTGATATCGTGCACACAAACATGTTGCGTACATAATATCGGGTCGGCTAGCTGTAAGATACAAAAGAGAGCCGATCATTCCACGGTACATCGTGACATTAACAGGAATACCATTAGTATCCTTATCAAGTATCAGCGGTGGTGCCATAGGGGTTTTCATAGCTGAACTATGAGTTAAATCAAATTTCTTCAGCATATCTTTAACATACTTTCCCTGGTTAATGAAAGTTCCTTTTTCATTTTGCTTAATCTGTAGACCAAGGAAATATGTTAGCTCACCCATCATACTCATTTTATACTCATCTTTCATTCTATCAGCGAAAAGAGTACAAAGCTCAGGATTAGTAGAACCAAATATAATGTCATCAACATATATTTGAACAAGAATGATATGACCTTTTACTTTCCTGAAGAATAGAGTTTTATCTATTTTACCTCGCTCAAAATGTTCAATATGGAGATAAGTGGAAAGAGTGTCATACCATGCACGAGGAGCTTGCTTCAAGCCATAAAGTGCCTTATCCAGTTTATAAACATAACCTGGACGCTTAGGATCTGAGAATCCTGGAGGTTGTTCCACATAGACTTCTTCATTCAGCTTTCTATTCAGAAATGCTGACTTAACATCCATCTGATATACTTTGAAGTCTCTGTGTACAGCATATGCTAAGAAAAGACGAATAGATTCTAGTCTTGCTACAGGAGCAAATGTTTCGTCATAATCTATGCCTTCCTCTTGTCTGTATCCCTGAGCAACAAGAGGAGCTTTGTTGCTGGTTACAGTACCATGTTCGTCCAACTTGTTTCGATAGACCCATTTAGTGCCTATCACTGTTTTGTCAGTTGGTCTTCGAACAAGTTTCCAAACTTTGTTTCTTTCGAATTCAGTCAGCTCTTCTTGCATAGCGCTGACCCAGTTTGGATCTCTGAGGGCATCATCTATTTTCTTTGGTTCAGTTAGAGAAATAAAGTTAACAAATAAACAAATATTACCTGCACTTCGTCGAGTCTGAACACCAGCGTTTGGAACACCAAGAATTTGATCAATTGGGTGATTTACAGTCCATCGCTGAGCCGGAGCATAAGTCGCTGACTCATCCTAAACTGGAGGAGCTGAAGATGAGGCTTCAGCTACTTCTGGAGTTTCATCTAAGAGAGGAATACTTGCATTTGTCATTTCATTCACTGATTGCTGAGAAATAGATGGAATGTCTGAGACATTTGGTTCAGCAGCAGGTATAGTGTTTATAGGAACAGGTGAGACCCATGATGTTTCAGCTTCACTATTCTGCATGTTTGGAATGATAGTAGGACTATCATCTTCTACTGTGTGAGCATGGGGAGTGGGAACATCTTCTGAATCACCAAGATGAGAAAACATCCATTGATTCAGTTCTTCAGTATCAGCGGACGGTTTAGAGTTCGCTGAACGGGATTCGTCAAACGTGACGTGAATAGTTTCTTCTACAGTTTGTCTTCTACGATTGAAGACTCTGAAGGCTTTGGAAATTGAAGAATATCCAAGAAAGATTCCATCATCAGCCTTAGGATCAAACTTTCCAAGGGCATCTCTATTGTTCAGTATGAAACACTGACATCCAAAGATGTGAAGAAAGCTGATTGAAGGCTTTCCCCCATGAAAGAGTTCATAGGCTGTCTTTTTGAATCTTTTAACTATCAGCGACCTGTTTTGCGTAAAACAAGCAGTGTTGACAGCTTCTGCCCAAAACTGAGTAGGCAGGTGAGAATCGCTGAGCATTGAACGTGCAACTTCAATAATTGTTCTATTTCTTCTTTCAGCGACTCCATTTTGTTGCGGTGTTCTCACTGAAGAAAAGTTGTGAGAAATACCCTTACTTTCAAGGAAGAAATCAAGAGAACTGTTTTTGAATTCAGTCCCATGATAACTCCTTATTGAGCGAACGGTCAGATTGTTCAGGGTTTCCATCTTCCGAACAAAGGTGATGAGTTCTTCAGGGGTGTCACTCTTAGAACGGAGAAACATTATCCATGTGAAGCTAGAGAATTCATCAACTATGACCAGCATATATTTCTTTCCAGCGATGGATTGTTTGTTAACAGGGCCAAACAAATCCATATAGAGTAGTTGTAGAGGAGATGACACTGAGGAAACTTGCTTTGATTTAAAGCTTGCTTTGGTCTGCTTCCCTTTTTCACACGCTGAACATAAAGACTCTTTGGCGTATGAATGCTGAGGTAGACCAGTGACTAACTCTTTTGAAGAAAGAGTGTTCAGTGTCTTGAAATTTAGATGAGAGAGCCTCTTATGCCATAGCCAGTTGACATCAGATGAGGCCTTTGAGAAGAAACAGGAGTTCTCAGTGGTTGTTGAGTCCATGTTTATTACATAAACATTTTCCAAACGATAACCGCTGAGAGATATCTTCTCCTTTTTGTCAGTGACAAAGCAGAATTCCTTAGTGAAGATCACTTTTTTATCCTTGTCGCAAAGCTGACTGATGCTCAGAAGATTATGCTTCAGCCCTTCAACATATGCGACTCTTCTGAAAGAGGTTGTACCATTTGAAAGTACACCATACCCTCGGGTATGTCCTTTTCCATTTCCACCGAAAGTCACAGAGGGACCCTTCTCTTCCTTGTATTCAGCGAGCAGGTTTTTCATTCCTGTCATATGTCTAGAGCATCCGCTATCGAGATACCAGATACCCTTCTTAACCTGCATTTACAAAGGAAGATTAGTTTTGCTTGGGTACCCACTTAACCATGTATACACATTTGTCAGTGGAGGTAGTTGGAATGGAAGGTTCAGCGGTCTTCGCAACATTTGAAGATTCAACTTTGTCCTTCTTCACTTTGGTTAATTTCTTAACCTCAGTGGTAGGATTCACTTTGACCTGATTTGCACCAGGGTTGGTCTTCTTTGCCTTGGGGGCAATATTCACCTTAGCTATCTTTTTCAGCTTTGGTGGCTGTGGGGCACTTACTAGCAATATGATCGGTAAGTCCACAGTGATAACATTTCCTATAACTAAATGTAGTTCTAGGACCATTTGTATGCTGAGTTTTAGATTTTGAATTTGAAGGACCAGCACCAAATAAACTATTGGCTTTAGAAATGGGATGAACATTCAGTTCTTCAGATTTCTTACCAAGGACATCCACTCTGAGTCTAGGAGTAGATCGTTGAATAGATCCATGCTGAATAGATCCAGAGATCTGAATTCTAGATCCAGAGGGGTAGGTCACTGAAGCTTTGGAAGCATTCAACTTAGGTACTAAAGTACCCTTCTGAGGATTTTTGTAAATAACAATTCCTTTGCCTTTATCTTGAGAGACAGAGGTAGGTCTTGGATAAACCATTTTCTCTTTACCTTTTAAGGAGGTAGGAGCTTCCTCAGGGATTGGTGTAAAGGACGAGGAGCACTGAGAAGATGAAGTATCAGCGACTGAGGATACGAACGTTCCAAATTTAAGCATTGAACGCTCAGTGGTTGGTTTTGGAGTATCATATTTGTATCCCAGACCACGTTTATCACTCAGGGGAATCTGAGACTTAATTATCTCAGTGATCTTTGTTGAAGAATTACACCATCCTTCAACAGTAGCTTTTTCAGCTTTTAATGCAGCGATAGCTTCTGCTCGTTCGATTTTGACTAGCTGATTTAAATATACTTGATCTTTAAAATCTTCTTCAATTTTAGAAAGCTTTTCTATTTGAAGGTGACAGTTTTTAAGCTGTTCAGCGAGATCAAGGTTTTGGTTTTCAACCACAGTTTTGTCGTTCATTGCTTTGTATAAACTTCTAGTCAAGAGATCGATCATACGGAGACTATCAGCTTCATCAATATTTGCAATATTGGTAAAGAAAGAAGGCGATACCTGAATTGCAGAAGTTGAAGTGGAGGGAATGTCTGAACTTTCTTCCTCTTCTTCAATCTTGGCCATCAGGCAGAGATTTGCTTCATCATCTTCGGAGTCAGATGGTGATTCTTCTTTATCAGAAGCAGCCCAATCATATTTCGCCATAAAGCCTTTGTCTTTCTTCTTAAAGCTTTTCAGCTTTGCATACTTCTCCTTCAGCTTTGCGTATTTGTCATCTTTATTCCTTGGAACAAAGGATTTCTTTGGGAAAGCTGAAGGTCTAGTGACTTTCTTTGACCTGCACTCATTAGCGAAATGTCCTGTCTTTTCGCAGTTGAAACAAGTAGCAGTAGCCTTATCAACAAAAGTTGATGATCTAGGCTTGTCAGTTATGGAAAGAGGTTTGTTCTTTCTAAACATCTTCTTTTTGGCGAATCTCCTGAACTTTTTACTTAAGAGAGCCAAAGATTCATCATCATCTGGGGAATCAGAATCTGATGACCTTTCAGAGTTACTTTCTAACTCAGTGATAGTGACCGAAGGTCGCTGAGTAGAAGGTTCCTCTGAGAGTAAAGCAACAGGGGTGCTTTTGGAATCTTTTACAAGATTCTTCTTAAGATGGCTTGATTGCTCATGATTCAGCAACGTAACATATAAGGTTGAAAGATTCATTGATTTGAGATCTTTCGACAGCTTGAGACACATTGAATAGTTGTCCCAGCTTTCAGGTAAACATTCTAGAAACTTTGTCAGTACTTCAAAGTTAGAATATTCCTTACCAACCGTTTTCAGATCTATAATTAAGCAATTAAAACGTTGGTGAACTTCAGAGATAGATTTATTTTTACCAGAAATGAAGCTTTCATATTGTCTTACCAGGTTGGATTTTCTTGAGTCCTGGACTTAAGACATTCCTTCATACTGAACACATATTGTGTCCCACATGGCTTTTGATGTTTTCAGATTCATGACGGAATGGTAGACTTCGTCAGGAAGAGCCATGGATAGTATGGATCTGGCTTTTGTATCTATAGCCACTTTCTTCTTATCTTCGTCGGTCCATTGAAAGATTTCCTTAGGGACCAGCCTTTCTGGAATAGCATGTCTATTCTCAGCGGCTGGAACTGCAGCATCAATTCTTACAGGGATGAATGGACCATTTTCGAGATAGTAAGGCATAGTAGGATCTACACCTTCTAAGAAGAGAGTCATCCTATTTTTCCATAAGTTGAAGTTATCTCTGGAAAATCTAGGGGGTTTAGCAAGAGAACCATTGTCTATATAATTTGTGTTTGTGTTGGTGGCAATTTTCAGATAATAGCAAGGAAGAGAAATATCTTAGATTAGATCTTGTTTATGAGATTAAACAAATCCGCTCTGATACCACTTGTTGGTCCCGAAGGCCTATACAAGTTTGTAGAAGGGGGGGGGGGGGTTGAATACAAACACATAAATTTACTTTTCTAAATTGTTTATTGATAAATCATTAACAATTTACAGCTTGTTGCGGAAACAAGATTAAGGATAAACCTAAATCTAAACAAGTTGGAACACTAAGGTTTTCTTTCACTAAGAGAGATTAGGAAATTACTAATAATAACCTATCTTGAGATAAGAGATTGAACTTGTCCAGAGTTAGCAAGTTACTTCAAATGAAGCGAGTTCATCTCTTTACATACTGCATGCATTTAATGCAAGTCAGTATACACTTTACACGTGTCATCAGCGGATTGGTTGCATGTCATTGACCTTTGTTGACAACCTTAGTAGCCGCATGGAATGAACAGTGTAGTATCAGAGTGGTTGTACGTTTCAGACAGTCGGAGGTTCTTTTCTGACATTTCGTACGGAGTCGTGCAAGGGAGGTTAAGACAAAAGTATTTTGTACGGAGGACTTCATGATCAACTTTCGTTGATTCAGAGCAATATCATTAACTATTCAGCGAATGATAGAGTTCAGCGATAGCTGAAGTCTTGTACTTTATACTTCACGTTGAGTGGACAAATTTGAGTCTTCGCTGAACCGCATCAGTTCATTAGGAGACTTGTCGCTGGTTCTTGAGCTTGATCTTCAACTTCAGCGTAGAACCTATGTTGACGTGAAACTTGTCTTCAGGGATCATAAGTAAACAACTAATTTATCAGCGACCACCATAAGGACTGAACAGACTCATAGCATTATGGTGAACAATGTTCGCTGAATGTTTAATCTAAAGAGCAAGAGTTCCTATCAGCGGTACTGTAAGATCTTAGTAATTATCAGTGATAGAAAAACTCTGATACATATTGTTTACTTACAATTTTCACTAAGTATATAAGAGAGGGTCATTATCAAATCACTGAGGGTTTGGATCAACAGGTATTACGGATGCAAATTCCATATCTAATGTGATTCGAAGATCACGATTGCCATAACTACTAATCCAGTTCAACACCCAAACACGAAACACATTAATACCATATATCATTTCATTAAGAACCATATTGAAAAAGTATCAATCAAGATGCATTTTGTTCAGACAGATTATCAACTTGCTGATCTTTTCACAAAACCTCTTGATGAGAAAAGATTCAAATTCTTTATTAGAAAGTTGGGTATGCTTAATCTTTCTATTAGAAGCATATTAAATTTGTTTACCTTATTTAAACTTTTTTAAGAAAAGAACATTGTTGCCTTCCCTAGATCTAACAACCCCACACTTTCTGCATTTGTTTATTAAGACATTAAACCTGTTGTAGGTTTGTTGCAGGGTTTCTTCTGGAAGAGTAGGGAAATTATTGTATTCATTGATACATTGGGTCCTTCTATTTTTATGAGTTTTTAAGCCCCTTCAAGTTGATTTATAAGTTGATCCCATATTTCTTTTGTTGTAACACATGAATCTAATTCTTGAAAGATGTCATTGGGAATGGCCATTATCAAGAGTCTAACTGCTTTGGAATCATTTTCCGTTTTTGCTTTCTCTTCTTCAGTAAAACCAGAGGTTTTAGGTTCAAGATGAGCAGGGATTTCAGCAGTTGCATATGTAACATGAACACGAGGAACCATAACCATTGGTTGGAAAGGTCCATTTGTGATTGATCTCATAAGAACTTTATCCATGTCTTCAAAGAAGTTGACCATCCTAATCTTCCATTGAGGATATTCATCTCCCAGAAGAGTAGGAGGTTTGGTTAAAGAACCAGCAGTGTAAATGGCATTTATATTGTTATTTTCCATTTTGAAGAGAAACAGAGTATTGAAAGTGTTTGACTAGAAAAGAGTTTAAAAACTCAGATGAAAGAAACTTAGATGAGAATAATATCACAACTGTACTATGAACAAGTTCTAAACTAAGATTTGAAGTTTGGAAATCGATTTAGAGCTTGAAATCAAAAGATACAGGTTTTAAATTAAACTGAGGTAAAACAGAGTAGTACGTATTAAGCTTTTAAACTGGGGAACAGTAAGCAATCAATAAGAGTGAATCAACCTGGATAGATTGGATTGATTTGATTTAAGGAAATCAATCTGCTCTGATACCAATTGTTGGTTCCAGATTCACCTCATCTCATATAACAAACAAATGAGTTTGAGCGGAAGCATAAAGTAGATGTTTGTAAATGAGTGATTTTTTTAAATGAGAACAACTAGAGAGAATAATAATATGCTGAACAATAAACAAGATAACATAAGATGAATAACTTGCTCGTATAATATAATGAAGAACACCAAGACCACCGAAGTGTGTGTGTTTTCTTATGAAATCTCTCAGGCTACAATTCGTACACAAGATAGTGGAATGGAATTACAGTGCAACGTGTTCTTACAAATTCATACAATTGTATGCTCCACTACTCACTATTTATAGTGTGATAAAGTGAAGAACAATATACTATCTAACCCTGGAATGACACGTGTAAAGTGCGTAGTTGTCCTTCAGGGCTGACGTGGAAAGTGCAGACACTGCTCCAACACTTGTGAGATTTCTACGAGTCTTGAACTCCACAGAGGACTTGGTCTTCAGAGGGTATTCTCCAGAGCTCTGATGATCTTCTGCAGTGGTGATCTCTGAAGTCTGATCTCTGATGCTCCTCTGCTTAGTCTTCAGCCCTATCTCTGAAGTCTTATGACTTGTAGTATTTTCGATAGTTTTACGTCAGTAATAATTGGGGCTAACATCTTCTGATCTTAATCTCATATTACTTAAAATAAGGACAACTTTTAAGTGTGAAAAATGTTTTTCTAAATGTTCAAACCACTTCTCGATTCTCAAACATATTTTATGAATTTAGAAGTGTTATTTTAAATGTTTTTCATATTATAGTTCTGATGATCTTTTTCTGACCGTTTGTTTTCACAGTTAATACTTGCATATTATCGTTTCTATACTTTAAAGTATTCATACACACTAGTTCAACTTCATATTCTATTTTTTATTACCGTGTCTCTTGAAGAAACCTTTTTTTAAGGATTGTCGGTTCCTATTTCCTTAACAATGATCTTAACTTTCAGTTAGTTTAGATTTAGATATGGTGCGGAAGCGTATTTAAGAACTGAAAGATAATGCAAGGTAGAAGAACACACACAATATTAAATAAACAGTATGTAAGAACAGATGAATATTTCCAAGATTACTGTATTTGATATATATAAAGAACACCAAGAACTTAACAAGAAATATGCAGTTAATGATGTGTGTGAGAAGTGCAAAGCTTAATGATAGATGTGTAGTTTTGTGTTATTAAGCTTAATAGAAGAGCTCAAATGAGCCTTCTATTTATAATACTTCTTAAGGGGACAATAAGGACTGAAGGTACAAAGATATTGTTGGATAGTATGGGCTGGAAGGTACAAAACACTATTATGGAACTGTTGGAGATACAACGTTCATTAAATGCTCCGTATTCAGCTTTAGGCGGAAACCTATCAGAGTTTGACACGTGGAGTTGTCAGGTCATGCCTTTGTACGATTGATCTTTAGAACCTTCGAATGATATGTATTGTAAGAAGCATGTCCGTCGTTGTTAAGATCTTTTGCGTAGATCTTCTTTTTGTCACAGAAGCTATGTCAAGTATGACAGAGGCTCTGTGGTCTTGTCCGCTTAGAAGTGTCTTCTGTTGCTTCTTTGCTCTTGTCTTCTTGGTTAACCCGGTACAGCCTCTGTCGAAGACTTCTGTCTTCTCGGTTACTCGGCAGAGCCTCTGTCGAACACTTCTATACTTAGCCTATTTTTCACTACTTTCATAAACTGAAAGATTGGAGCTAACAAGGATAATACTCCCATTTGTCTTATGTTTGATATTAGCATCACATATCTTTAAACTTGAGCAGTTCATTCCATCTCGTTTATATTCGTTCATATAAACCACTCTCCAACCTTTCTTAAACCCTAGCCTTTCATGTTTATATCTCATGATATGTGATCTTTCATATTCTCAAACAAGTCTATAGAAATCATTTCATTTTTTCAATATCCTTGTTTTGAGATATCATCTTGCTCAAATATTTATGAATTTTTTAGCAGTATTCATTCTGAATATTGGTGCTTGCTGATATCTGACTACACCCTGTAAAAAGTGTTTTATAAATAAACTTTGACGCAAGTATACATCTTGGCCTATTATCGTCTTAAAACAAGTAATAAGTACCGAATATCGATCCTACAGGAAAGCGTGGAAAAGTTTCTCTTTAAAAGTCCAGTTCGTAAAAGCGAGTTTCAGATGGTGAATTCGAAAACAATATTTTGGAGGTTTTATTAACAACTAATGACAAAAATCAATTATAAAGAGAAGCACAGGGTATAAAGTTCCATTGGAATGAAATTAATAATTAGATAAAAAGATGAGACGACATTCCTTGGTTATCTCAAGAGTCCACTATTTTTTGATACAACGTACCGGGTGTCAATTGGTCAATTGCGATCCAACATAAAATATAATTTTGATTTAAATAACTTCGTACAATCATGCAGTATGATACACCTTTTTATTTTATTATCGGTCTCGGTCACAACTTCACTTTATACCCCGAACTAAGGCGATTAGCCCATCATCGTTCGATTTCTAATTATAAAGGATGTATTAACTAAGAAAACAATTAATGGAGATGGACAATACATAAACAACAATTCTTAATGAAAACACGTAACTTGTTACGCAAGTAAAAACGGATTTATTGATTGAGAAGTTAACGACAGCTTGAGATTGTGTGGAAAATCTTGTTTTAAATGTGAAATTAAAATGAAAGGAATCCTTAAGTGAACCACCACCGGTTACGTTTGGAATAAATTCCAAACTGTTAAGTTATGGATTTGGTTACTTAAAAAGCCCGAAAAGTAATTAACTAGGATGAGATTAAATACTATTGCTTAAAATGATGAATTAGGCAAATCTTGAATTATAGTAAAAGATTTATGTGACTTAAGAAAATGTTTATACTTGGAAACTTAACAAAGTTGTCAGACACAATTAACCGTGAACCAATGGAATTGGGGACCCGAAAGTAATAGTCGGACTTCCGGTTAATAATGATAACGGGGTTGTTTCATGACCAAAATATAGAAACCGTGAGTTGGAAATTGTAGCTCGAACCGTGGGTATTGAAACAAAACAAGATCGATGGCAATTTAATACAACAAAACTGTGAGTTAAAGAGAAAAAATTAGTAGCAAGTAACAAGCTAAAATCGTGAGTTTCCAAGTAGAAAAAGGAAATCGTTGGTAACAAAGATGTTAGTAACAAGATTAAAGGTAAACACAAAGATGTTAGTAACAAGATTAAAGGTAACAAGATATGAAATGTAAACACGTAAACAAGTAACAAACAGGATAAGTAACGGAAAGTCTTAATTAATATAACGGGAACGAACTATGGTTGAAACCGAGTGGTTCGAACCATGAGCAAGAGACACGGTTGTGAGAACCGGCTCTATGCTCACTATCTAACTACAACTACAAACTAAAACTAAGTATTAAGTGGTTTTTTTAGGTTACACGAGGATTCTATAAATAGCAAGGAAATACTTGGAGAGGGGGAAATGACCATGGGTCATACCCATGGATCAAAAGATCCATGGGCCGAGAGCATAGGCCGAGAGATATAGCCTACAAAACTAGCAATCCAAAGCCCATACAAATTGTTTTTGACAAATCCAAGTATTCGGCCCAATTGTAATTGGCCGGCCCAACGAGACATGGTCCACAAAAATCAAGCCCGGTCTTAAAAAATCGGAGTCTTCAATTCCGTCATCAAAATTGCCAACCGCATCCTTCTTTTATGTGAAGCTCCAAATGTAATAACCGGGTACGTTGATGGTATATTTAAATTTTATTATTATGGAGTTATAAGTTAAGGGGTAAGTTTTAATTTTATTATAGAAGTTAGAGAGTATATTGTGCCATTTGGTAGAAGTTTGGGGTTTGATTGGTAAGTGTGATTCACCAATTAACCACAAAACTCCACCTTGCACTAAAAATGGGGAGGTGTCTCATGTAAAGACTTTTAACAAAACGTAAGTCTATGTGTGTGGGGGTTTATTCACGGTAAGAAAGAAAAGAGAGAAATTGAGAAAGAAAGGAGAAGAAGAAGAAGGAAAACAAGAGAATTCAGCTGGGTTTTAGAGGAACAATTGAAGAAACAAAAGAGATTATGTGAATTTTGGGTGAAAGATCGAATTGCTTTGGGAAAGGCTCGGAAGGGTTTGATAAGCAATTAGGTGAGTTTTACTTTAAAACGTTTTCAAACTGGAATACATATATATATATATATATATATATATATATATATGAGATGTATATGTGTGGATTTGGGAATGTGATAGATGGTATGATTATGTGTTTATGTTGAGATGGATAAGTGGTTGGAATGTGATGACGTGTTTATAAATGAAAATATGATATATTGAGATATATATTTTATTTATATGAGCATTACACTACATGAGTGCACGTTGGCCAGGCTTAGGACCGGTGGAGTTGGCTGTACGGAGGGACAACGGTGTTGGCTGTAATTTTCGTACAGCGGAGATAATTTATTAGTTGGCTTGCAACCAACTAATATGGCCATGGGAATGAGGAGTTGTACACAATGCACGAGTCTTGATTGGTATTTAATTACTGGTGGTATATGTGTGTTTTTATAAAGGTTTTATATAAAATGTTTTAATACATGGTTTTATATAAATTGGTGTTATAACGATTTTGAAATGACAGGGATTATCTCACTAGACCGTTTGGTCTAACCCTCATTTTGTTTTCAAAAATATGTATTCCAGGTCGAGGAATTTATAGCGGCAAAGGAAAGGATAAAGTGTAGGATGCTTTTGATGATTGATGTTGATTAGGAAGTTTTATGTATTTTATAGTTTCTAGACTAAAGGGACCGTACTTGATCTATAATATGTATTTTGTTATGAAGCAATGATATGTATAATGTGTTATATGATGTATGTTTGGGGACGGGTCGTTACACCAAACGACCGTCTTTTTGTACCCTAGAATACACAAAGTGTAAAATAAGCTTTTTGGATTGATTTTCATGCGATTTTTTGTGTTTTTGGCCAACTTAATACCCAAAGGCGTAAATTGTTTATTTTACATATTTGTTACTAAAATTAATTAAAAACGACTCAATGGGATAACAAAATGACTCAAAAAAATTGGAATTATATGGCTAAAATAGGGTTAAATAAATAACCCTATCACAACCGCAAATTCGAACTGTTGTTTTCCCTCAAGTAACTTTATTAAAAACACAATTTTTGAGCTTAACACGGTTGTTTTAATAAAGACAGTAAAATTCTTTGAAATTTTCACGAACGCAACATGCATGCATTTGTACCAACACGAAGAAATTGCTACGAACTTTAGTTTAGTTGAAAAAAATAGCCCTTCATAATCCAATGTTCCTTAACTCATTATTTAAAACACATCAACCATAAGCTAGCCAAACAACTAATTTCCTAATTGGAAAAAAATTGCACATGGATTGAATGGTTTGGCAATTGCCTTTGTACCACTTTCTAAATATGGTAATATTTACCATCTTCTCATTTTGAGGAATTACATTTGGACACATTGGTCTCTTAAGTGTCTTTGACACTTAACTTGTATGCAAGGAAAACATTTGTAGAGCTTTGCTCTTTTTGAGTGTGTATGTGTTTTCACGTTTTGTGCATTTTTTGAATTTTGTGTGTGATTGTGGGTATGCATAGAGATATGTGCAAAAGGATATGGTATGAATAATAACCATATCTCCTCCCCAAAACTTTGAAGGGTTCAATGTCCTCATTGAACATTGAAATATTTGAACCATTTGTTGGTAAGATTTGTGGTAGACGTGTATGGTGTGCGCAAAAATCTATTTCCAACAAAAATTGGTGAAAGCAAAAGTTTTAAGGCTAGTTCTAGTGATGTGTTAAAAGAATTAAAGTGAGAAACCAAAGAAATTAGTGAGGCTATGGAACAACCAAATGACAGTAGAAACAATTTTGCATGTGCTACATGTGCATGGAATGCATGATTGCATGAAAATTGTGGAGAATAAAACTTTCCAAGTATAACAACAAAAACTTCCCAGACTCAATAATGAAATCTAACGACTAGACATGAAATATAAGACATAAAATAAAAGGGATGATAGGAATGAACCTGGCCTACTCGGAGTGAGTAGGGTGCCTATCGGCAGGATGCCATAATAGGTGCATCAGGAATGGGGGTAATGTCTTCAGGATCTTAGGGTGCTCCGTACTCTAAATTTCTCGCATGGCATCATCTTTAACCTTCTCATATGCCAGCCATGCAATCCTCTCCTCTTTATCTTCCCTCCTCCATCTCTTGAGTGTCTCCCAATGATCATCGGATTGGCCTGTGATCTGTGCGGTGATAAATTGTCGTTGCTCTCTTAGTGCCGCCCTGATTTACTTTTTAAAGGAGCGAAGGGTTGTCTCTAAGGAAGCCAGACCATCATTCTCGCTCTTCGGTTGGTAGTACGTGTTGCTACGTAGCAATCGTTCAATGTTCATTTTATCCATGACCAATTTATCTTTCGAGAAATGGTTAGTGGATAAAATGGGTACCTTGGCTCATTCCATGAGGGGGTGTATTATGGTGGGGTGCGGCATGCGTGCGTTGGCCCTATCAGCACCTCTAAGGATGTTGTTGGAGATGAGCCGACCGACATCAAATTTGTGGCCCTCCATAATACAATATAATATGAAAACTCTAACCATGCATAAGCTAGTGTCATGTGTGGTAGGAAACAACGTGTGTCGTAGAAAATAAAACCAGACATTGGCTTCGGGTTTTAGACAATGAGTGCGTAAAACACGTGTGTTTCCCTGAAAATACCACTCTGACCCTTCATGGGCAATCCATTTAATGACTGCCTCCAAGTCAGCTTCAGTAGCATGGTTCGCAAGACTCTAAAACTTAGATTTGTACGGAGGTGGCACCAATCCCAAAACACTATTAATGTGATCAGCAGAATAACAAACTGGGGTTTGTCTTACAGTGATTTCTATCCCGTTAGTAACCAAAAGTTTGGTATAGAAATCACGTACGCAATCTAAATTGTATGGCTTAGGGATGCTGCAAAGCAATTCCCATCCCAGTTTAGTGATTGTGTGCTGAAAGTGCGGGTGTGCTAGTAAAATACGGTGATGAAAACCTTTTGGAGATTGGCCTAGCTTATTTGCAAATGATTTGTGCCTGATTAATGCTTCATGACAGCTAAACAGATGCATGTGAGTAACAGGGAGATTAGAAATGGTACCCACTTTCGATTTACCCTTTTTCACAGCCGTAGCTAACTATGGTGAAACAACCATTTGATCACCATTGGAAACATCATCTGAATCATCCTCCTCATTCCCATCATTTTCTGCCAAAACCATATTCTCATCCTCCTCTTCGATTTTCCTTTTCTTCAGAGGTTTGATGCTGGTTGCGGCCACTAGCTTACACCTACGGGTGTATAGGATCGGTGGTCGTGGTTGGGGTGCGATGGTTCATCATGAACCGTTGAATGTCAGGTGGTGCTCGTTGGAACTGAGGCGGTGCACCGAGTCCCAAAAAGTCTCTGGTGATCACAGTTGGCTGATTGAGTGGTGAGTTTCGTGATAGTGGGGCACCAGAAGAAGAACCCAAGGAGTATGTGGGGTTATGATTACGGCGGTCCATGGTGACGAGGTATTAGGGCTTCGATCAAAAGGATGGTGGTGGTCGGTGGTTTATCGGAGACAATGAGCAAAAGAGGGTTTTTTTTGCGTGTGATGGTAATCGACTAGAGCAGAGGCACGAGAAGGGGTTTCGTATCCACTATTTGTGTCTAGTTCGATGTCGACGGAGATAGAATGGTCGGAGACTGAAAATGGGGTTTTGGTGGTGGTTTTCCATTAACAGAGGTGACCGGATGATATAAGGAGGAAGACAAAGGGTGCGGGTCTGCATTGGGAATAGAAAGAAGGTGGCAGGACTGGCTGCTGATGGTGACAGTTATCAGTGTCGGCACTGACGTGTGCCCGACGTGAGAGATTGAGAGAGAAGTTAGAAAGTTTTTTTTGTTTGATACGATGAAGTACCAATCTCTCTGCAGTGCTCAGCTTCTAGAGACTGAAAACAAATATCAGTGTACTGTTCAAATCTCACAAAACACAAAATCTTAGCTTAGTTAGAACTAAACCAAGTTAGTTTGCCTAATCATGCCTTAAGAAAATCTAGTTTGAAGAAAATCAAATTTCAAGTGGGTATTGGTGTTGGGCCGAAAACAACATATGTTTTAATATAAACTTTGGGCCGAAAATTCATACCCACATAAACACAATTGGGCCGCACTAATTGGGTTGTACATCGATTTTTTAGATGAAATGTTTTATCTCGATCGATCATTGCACCGCATATCTCGGAATTAATTTTTCTTGTGCCCAAAACAAGCATTTTCATAAAAAATTGGCCATAGGCCGAATTTTTTTTACTCCCTTCATTAAAATCGGCTTTATCATTCTTCCTTGTTCATAATTTCCCTCTTTTAAAAAAATGACCCCTTCATCATATTTTTGTTCTTTTTCGTTTTTTCTAAAATAAAGAAATATACATAATATATACATATATATATATATATATATACATAGAGGAAACTTCAAATAAAAATTCATTTTCAATTGTGAACATTAGGACGGATCTTGGCCATTCCGTCTATATTGATCCAATGACTCATATTAAATAGAGTTTTTAATTTAAATTATTGGTGATTAGGGGTTGAAAGGGAAGATAATTAAAACCCACACCTACCATGTTTGACTTTTTATTTTCCCTTTTAATTAAATTTTTTTACCCCCCTTAAAGTTTAAAATAAATTAACTTAAAAATTACTAACATTTTAATCAAACAAATTACATCAAAAAAACGAGAACTTCGTGCTCCTCGATATGACATCCATCTCGATATAGTTTTTTGTTGTTGTTTTAACCGTTTTTACGTGGAATGTCATATACGTGTTATATTCGGTATGAATATTTATGTATGTTCAAGTGGGTACAACATCTCGACATCATAAGTCCGTAACTCGACATCACCTTCTACAACACTTTCTTCAGCGTCCTAAGGTATCGTGTTCTTCATTACCTAACCCAACACCTATCGAGATGAATCGGGAACCTATCGAGTTTCGATTGTGAACCGATGAACAAAAGAGAGTGTGTCACGTCTCCACACCTTCATGAGTCACTCATGTATTATTCTTCATGAATAATGTATCATTCAGTATGAATAATACATCATTCAGGGTGAATAATACACGATTCATGAATTCATGTATTATTCATCCTGAATACTGTATTATTCATCCTAAATATTGTATTATTCATCCTAAATATTGTATTATTCATCCTGAATATTGTATTATTCATCATGAATAGTGAATGAACGTTCACCTTTGTTATTCATATTGAATGTGGACACCTGAAGATGTGCATACATATTCATAAAGAATAAAACCAAGTTTCGGCTGTGAATCGGAAAACAAAGAGAGTGTGTCATGTGTTCAACCTTCACGGGTCATTCATATATTATTCAACATGAATAATGTGTTATTCAGGGTGAATAATGTGTTATTCAGGATGAATAATACACGATTCATGTTTAATAATACATGAATAAGGAATTTGTGTATTATTCATTCTGAATGTTGTATTATTCATTTTGAATACTGTGTTGTTCGTCATGAATAGTGAATAAACGTTCCTCTTTGTTATTCATACTGAATATGCATACCAGGAAACGTGCATACATATTCATACCGAATATAACACATACATTGCATTTCACGTAAAAACGGTTAAAATGAAGAAAAAACTATATCGAGATGGATGTCATATCGAAGAGCACGAAATTCTCGTTTTTTTGATATAATTTGTTTGATTAAAATATTAGTAATTTTAAAGATAAATTATTTTAAACTTTAAGGGGTAAAATTTTTTTAATTAAATAAGAAAATAAAAAGTCAAACATGGTAGGCGTTGATTCAAATTTCCAGATTTGCCCCTAATCACTTCTCAATTGGTTTAATTAAGTTTTAACCATTGATTAGTTTTCCAAATCTTGATCAATGGTTGTGATTTGTCCTCATGTTCACAATTGAAAATGAGTTTTCATTTGAATCCACCCCTATATACATACACACACACACACACACACACACATATATATATATATATATATATAGAGGCGGGTTCAAACGAGGAGCGTACCAATTTAAGAGAACGTGAGGAGCAATTGACAGTTATGAATCACATATGATTAACAGTTGTGAATCATTAATGATCCGCGACTTGCCACCTCGCGCCACGCCTCGCGCCACATCTTGCGCAAATTTTCGATTTGTTCCGATTTTTTAGCAGTTGTTGATCACATGTGATCAGAAGCATGGGAGTGCTCCTCACGTTCTCTTAAATTGATGCGCTCCTCGTTTGAACCTTCCTCTCTCTCTCTCTCTCTCTATATATATATATATATATATATATATATATATATATATATATATATATATATATATATATATATATATATATTTAAGACAAACTGTCTTTTTCATTCTTTTAAATGAAATTTACATTCTCTTGGATTTAATTAAAAATCCAAGAGCTCACAAACTGTTCTTCAATTCAGGAGATGCACAACCTCAAGAGGTTGTTGTATCAGTGCAGTGGGCTCGATTAAAGGTTTTACCCTTTGACCTTTTACCTTGAAAGTTGTTCCATTTTCTGGATCAATTAATTATATAACATCATAGAGAAAAACTTTTGCGATCTGATATGGTCCCACCCACCTAGAATTCAATTTCCCTGGAAATAACCTGAGTCTAGAATTAAACAATAGAACTTGTTGCCCTTCAAAGAACTCCTTTGGAATTATTTTCTTGTCATGCCATTTTTTGGTATTTTCATTGTAAAGTTTGGCATTTTCATACGAAAAATTCCTATGCTCTTCTAATTCACAAAGTTGTAGGGTTCTTTTTCTTCCAGCTTCATCTAGACTCATGTTAAGTTCCTTAATAGCTCAATAAGCCTTGTGCTCTAGTTCAATAGGTAGGTGACAGGCCTTTCCAGAAACCAACTTATAGGGGGCCATACCAATTGGGGTCTTATAAGCAGTCCGGTAGGCCCATAAGGCATCATCCAATTTAGAGGCCCAGTCTTTTCTATGTGGCTAGACTACCTTGGCTAAAATTCCTTTGATTTCCATATTGGACAATTCAGCCAAACCATTGGTTTGCGGTTGATAAGCAGTAGCCACCCTGTGCTGAATGTTGTATTTGTCCAGGACTTCCTCTAATAAATTGTTAATGAAGTGAGTGCCTTCATCACTAATTAAGGCACGAGGTGTACCAAATCTAGTGAAGATGTACTTTTAAAGAAACTTGACAACTGTCTTAGCATCATTGGAATGGCAAGCCATAGCCTCCACCCATTTGGACACATAGTCTACAGCTACCAAAATGTAGGCACAGTTGTTGGACAGTGGAAAAGGTCCCATGAAGTCAATGCCCCAGACATCAAATAATTCTACTTCTAAAATTCTATTCAAGGGCATTTCATTCCTTTGAGAGATGTTTCCACTTCTCTGACACTCACTGCAACTTTTTGCAAAATTGTGAGCATCATTGTTTAAGGTAGGCCAGTAGAATCCTGATTGTAGGACTTTTGCCGTTGTCCTATGTCCACTAAAATGACCACCACATGGTCCTGTGTGGCAATGATGTAAGATGGATGTCACTTCTTCCTTTGGGATGCACCTTCGTATCACCTGATCTGCACAAACTTTAAACAAAAATGGATCATCCCACAAGAACTTCTTAGAATTAAAAATGAGTTTCTTTCTTTGGTGTTTATTAAGTTATTTGGGAATAATTCCACAAGCCAAATAATTAACAATATCTGCAAACCAAGGTAATGCATCATGTTGTACAGCTAAAATTCTTTCATCTGGAAAAACCTCACAGATATCACTACTATGTTCCTTTGTGTCTTGTTTTCCAGTCTTGACAAGTGGTCAGCCACTTGATTATTTACACCCTTCCTATCAACAATATCCAAATCAAATTCTTGCAATAACAAGACCCACCTGATTAGCCTAGGTTTTGCATCTTTTTTGGAACTAAGATACTTGATGGCTGCATGATCAGTGTGCATAGTTACTTTGGGGCCCATCAAGTATGATCTGAATTTTTCAAAAGCAAAAACCACAACTAATAATTCTTTTTCAGTGGTGGTGTAATTGATTTGAGCTTCATTGAGGGTTTTACTAGCATAGTAAATGGAATGAAAAGCTTTATTCTTCTTTTGTCCTAGAACAACTCCTACAGCCCAGTTACTAGCATCACTCATAATTTCAAAAGGTAAGGACCAATCAGGTGCCACTATTACAGGAGCAATGGCCAATGCTTCCTTTAAGATTTTAAAAGCCTTTTTACAGTCTTCATCAAAGTTGAAAGCATGGTCATGTTGTAGTAGTGAACACAAAGGTTTGGATACTTTGGAAAAATCTTTTATGAACCTCCGGTAAAATCCTGCATGTCCTAAAAAACTTCTGATCCCTTTCACAGTGGTTGGTTCAGGAAAATTTGCAATTACTTACAATTTTTCCTTATCAACCTCAATACCTCTATTGGAAATGAGATGTCCTAAAACAATGCCCTCTTTAACTATAAAGTGACATTTTTCCCAGTTTAAAACCAAATCTGTTTCTTCACACCTTTTAAGACTTTTTTCAAGGTTTTCTAAACACAGATCATATGATGTACCATAAACAGAAAAGTCATCCATGAAAACCTCCATGGACTGTTCAAGCATATCTGAAAAAATAGACATTGGTTGGGTAAAAATTTACAAGTCACGACCACGACAGGAAAAGATAAATATCACACGATACATCTTGGATTAAGATAAGGTCCTAACGATTATGCGCATTCGATACCTTTGTCGTTGTATATAAGCTTAGGTCGAGAGTTGTTCACGACACTCGATCGTAACTTTGCTAAACTCCCACGACCGTCGTAAGAAACCATAAGACCTCGATTATCTAACGTACGACATGGCTGTTATCTTTTGTCTATTTAATACAGGAACGGCGCCATTAATGACTAAATGGCTATAACCGACAAAGATCATCAAGAGCATTGATTCCCAAAAAACCGTTACGACCGTTATCAAGCCTTTATGAGGATCATTTAAGGCTACAAAGGCTATATAAACGAAGACATCAGCTCCAATGCGGAGGATCTGAATTCGAGAACACACATTGCATAGCCAAAGTATTCAAGAAAAGGAACTCTATTTCGAAAGACAACTCACGACACATTGTTTTTTCACACGATGCACTAATTACTTTACAAATTAAGTTATTTCTGATATCTGTACTGTAATCGTTCGTACTCTCGACACTTGGAACATAAGGACGTCGCCCCTGATTGGCGACCATAGTACAACGACGACACCCACTGTCGTCCGCGGGTTTTTTCCTCGTTGAGGTTTTTCCCGCGTCACCAAATTCCTCTCGTCTTCTTTATTTTTTTCTTTGTCGCAAGGTTTGTCGAAAGATTTATTTTCTTTAGTTGTTAAGATCCACATCAACCTTTAATTGTATTTTTGGACGATTTTTGGCATTAACAGTTTGGCGCCCACCGTGGGGCCGGTTAATGCCAAAAATCGCACCAAAGGAACAACTTAAGGTCGATGTGGACTTAAACAACTAAAGAAAGAATCTTTCGATGAGACGTGCGATGAGGGAAAAATAAATAAGACAAAGGATTTGATGACGCAGGAAAAACCTCAAACGAGGAAAAAACCTGCGGACGACAGTGGGTGTCGTCGCTGCACTATGGTCGCCAATCAGGGGCGATGTCCTTCGGTACTGATGTCGGTCGTACGATGGTTACAATAGAAATGAAGGAAATGCTTCGAAATGTAAAGTACAAGTGTTTGAAATGTAAAACAAGTGTTTGTCGTGTATGAAACAAAGTATGAACTGCTGGTCGAGGGCTGTTGTCGTGCGTCGAGAGCTGTTCTTCGAGAGAAATCTCTTTGCTTCTGTCATTCTTAAGTTCGCTGAGTGATTCTAGCCTTCAGTACTTGATTTCTAGAATTTTGAGTGCCCTTCTTTGAGGGTTCGGATGCTTTTTCTCTGCTGTTCGATGGTGTTTTTCGATGTGCTCTCAGATGTTAACTCCTCTCCCTTGATGTGAAGACTTAGCTTGGTATTTATAGTCTTCGTGTCATTAATTAGCTCCATTAATGCTTTGATCAACGGCTGGAAACGGTCGCCGGAGTGATTATCCATAATGGTCTTCGTCCGTTACGGTCGCCGGCTGTTAATGGCTTTGACTCCTGCATTAAATACTTAGCACACGTAACAGTCAAGGTTAACGTTAGCTTTGCTCGAAGGTACAATGATCTTACGCGATGGTCGTGCGGGACGGGCGATGTTGTGGTCGAGCGTCATGATGGGCGTACGACTTACCTTTTACGGGAGACGACAGATGTTTTCTGGGTTCTTGTCGAGACCTTATCTTAATACAAGATTTGGATTATAACGCGCGTCTTACCTATTTTGGTCGTAGTTGTACGACGTGATTTTTTGCCCAAACAGTTTGCCCCCAAAATTTGAAAATTGAATGTCAAATTTAAGTTTTAAATTTTGCTTGTCGAACGCTTAGACTTGTGTCCTGGGTTGAGGGACTAACCTGGTTGTCGTGGAACTAGACCGGTTCGCCTTTAACTGAACGAGAAGTTGAAAAGGTTGTGACGTCATACTGACGCACGATGATGCTTACCAGCTGTCGAAGACAGGTGTCGAAGATCCGTGAGAGTGCGCGAGAGATCGGGGACGCATGGCGTATATCCATGGGATCGACCTGATACGATCGTTTGCATAAATAAAGACCACGACGGGTCTTTTCTTTCTTCACATTTGAAGTGTTTATTTGGGAAGAGATTTTGCCTTGATCCCTTGCCATTCTTCGTACGAACTTACTCGAATCTTTGCAAATCTTCGACTTAACAGAGATTGCTTGAGGTTTTAAATCGTTTATATAAGACCTTGTTCTTTTTTCTGATACACAATGTCAACAGAGCCTGCTAGTCTTATTATGAATCATGTAGATTTAGATGCTTTTAGGAGTTTAGGAAAAATCCCTGCAAATATAGAGTTGCGGTGTCCGGGGATTGTACGTTCTAAGGATTGCCCTGAGGGATATTTCGTTTTGTACGAGTATCCCTTTAAGATAGGGTTTCAGTGGCCGTTTTTTGGTTTATCCAAGTCATTCATGCAAGACTTCAATGTGTCGCCAGGGCAGTTGATGCCTCAACTTTGGAGAGTTCTTTTGATTGTCGAGCGAATGTCCGCGAAGTGGGAGTCGCCTATGACCATTAATGATTTCTTGGTGGCTTACCAAGTAAAAAGAGATAAGAACTGGCGTTATAGTCCTTACTCTAAGTTCAGGGGTGATCGTTCTTTGGTTTTGGGAACTGGTGTTAATGATCGTGGGTGGAAGTAGAGGTATGTGTTTGTTCTTGCCGATTCACTGGATTCCAGCAGCGATTGGATGCGGTCAGGCTAGAATAAGACGGGTATGCTTCGTCATTTCTGACTTTTTGTTTATCTTTATGTCTTTTATTTATTCTTCTTCTTTTGTTGTCTTCAGAGATTCGGTTCGATGCTGTGACGCCGAATGAAGATTCTGAAGCTAAGATTGACAGGTTCTTGAGTCTTAGCGTGGATGAACGATCTTTCTCCATAGAGCAACCAGCGGCCGCGGACGAGGACGTGGTGGTGGACGCTATAGAAGAAGAAGAAGAAGAAGAAGAAGAAGAAAAAAAGGAGGGAGATGAAGACGTGCAGGAAGAGGCGACTGGTAAGCGTACCGTAATCTTTATTTTATCTTGTTGATTCTGCCTATCTGACGCTTCGTGTATCTCCTGATCAGTGCCGACCGAGAGGAAATCAGTTTCTCGGGCGAGAGGGAAGCAGGTCATGTGAGCCCTCCGGGGTGAAAATGCCTCGACAGCTGGGTCGAGCCAAAAGAGAACCAAGAGGACAGTCTTGAGGAAATCGTCGTCGAGGGTTGACAACTCATCAAGAGTTGTTCTGCCTAAGGAGGCGAGGGCGTCATCTAGCCGTCCTGGCGTGATGGACGCGACACCAGTAAGTTCTGCGCCTCCGGCGACGGTGACGAAACAGGTGTCTCAAGTGTCGACCCCCACGTCTGCCGACATGGGCGAGGGGTCATCAGCCGAAGTTATGATGATCAATTTTACATTGCCGTCTGACTTTATGGAGGATGGTATCCTGGACGGGACTACGTTGTTTCCTCATCTGGGGAAGTATTTGCTCCCATCTTTCGGGGAGCGTTTTCATGGAGCTCCGGCCGGAGAGATAGGATCTCAAGTTGCCAGTCTGGCGTTCACGGTGAGCGTCAATCTTTCATGACTTGTGTAATTTGTAATCTTTGTCGAATGTTCTTGAATGCACCTTCTATTTTTCATAGACATTCCAGTCTTCCTTGGCGTTACACGCTGAGACGTCAAGAGTTGAAGATCTGGTGGCGTCTGCTCTTGAGAAGGAAGCTGCAGCGTTGGAGAGGGACAGAGCGGCTTTAGATAGGGAGAAGTTGGCCATGGCTCGTACCGATGAGCTGGCCATCCAACTTTTCGATGCTCAATATGAATTGCAGGAGATTCGTGCGGGAGGAGTGGAAAATGAAGGTCCTCAGGTCGGGACTTCGAGCAAGGATACGACCGATGTTCCCCCTGTCGTCTAGAATTTTTTCTTTCCTTGTTGTTTTTGCCACTTGACCTATCGGGGGTTGAGTATGTATATGATGGTTTACTCAACGAATATATCTTTTGCTTTGAATCTTATGCTTTACTCAAATCATGCTGATTATGAAGTCGAACATAAAATACATATGAAATCATGCGACTAAGGTACTCATTGTAATACGATGACAAGAACGTAAAACAAATATAAAAACACGTGATTAAAGCATCCATTCAGGGTATGAAAGCTAAGAAACTTAAAGATAAGTTGTTTTAGGCTTCGCGATTGTACGACGAGATCGTACGATGAATTTGTATCGTATGCCCCTGTGTAAGGGATGATCTAGGAAGAAAAGACATGATCATTTATGTCGTGCGATTCTGTGATAAGCTGTCGTGCGATTCTGCGATAAAACGATGTCGGGGGTTGGTCGTCGGCTAGCCAACGACCCTCCGATGCTTAAGTCAATAGTCGTTTTGTGAGAAAATATCATATGAAAAAGAGTTAGAGAACGTACCATTTCAGACTCTCTATATTTGCCTCCTGTCGTTTGTTACCTTATTCTTTTTGGCAGGAAAAGATAGGTTTTAAACGACATAACGACACGGCGATCCTGTGAAATACTGTCTTGCGTTGACTATGTTGTCGTGCGACAAGGCACCATAGTAGATTTATCCCTGTGGAAAAGATATTAATTTGGGGATAGAAGAACGAACCTGTCGAGAGCTTGATCTTGCGACTTCAGTTTATTTTCTCAGCTTCAAGGTAGACTTGTAGCATTCACGAGCGACTTTTGGCTCACTCTTGATCTCCTGGATTCCCCATGGCGTCGGGAATTTCAACATTTGATGATATGTCGAAGGAACAACTTTCATGTCATGGATTCCACACATGTACCAGGAAGTATGCATGTGCAAGAGTTTCGGGGCGACTCTCACTGGTCCAGCTCTCCAGTGGCAGATCAATCTCAAACCCAAATCTATCGGGTCGTTCGCTGAATTGGTCAACCAATTCTCCCGGCAATTCGCCAGCAGTCGTAAGATGGAAAAGAAGACTAGTGATCTGTACTATGTCGTGCAGAAAACCAATGAGTCTATTCGAAGTTATTTCAATAGATTCAATGCCGAAATGACCAGTATCCGCAATTGTGACATCAAAACTGCGATCGAAGCTTATAAGCGTGGTCTAGACGATAGTTCAGGTTTATATATCGATCAGACCAAGTATCCCCCAGAGACTTTCGAAGACGTCCGAGCTCGAACCTTAGCATACATGAGGGTCGAAGACGATGCAGCCTTTCGTCGCAATCACACTGACGACAAGAAGCCGTTAGGTGTCAGAAAGCCAGAGTTCAAGACAAAAGCTATTTCCAGAATAGAGCCCGCGCGGCAAATTTCAAATGTTCGTTTCAAGACGAAAGCGGAAGCTAAAACCGCGACTAAATTCCCCGTGTACTCCAAGATCTCCTCTTATGGGTTCAAAGGATCAGCTAAAGACTTAGTCGAAGCTCTGAAGACCACCTAAGCAACCATCCGGTGGCCGAATAAATCTGACTTGGATGATGCTAAGAAGGATAAATCAAAGTGGTGCGACTTCCACGTCGACCATGGTCATGCGACAGATGATTGTATCGCACTCAAGAAGGAATTGGCATATCATCTTCCACAAGGTAATCTCAAATATATTATTGATGATGTCGTTCTTCCAGCTAATAGCCACCGATCGTCAATGCCCAAGCTTGCAAAGATCATCAATTGTATCACTGGTGGTTCGGACGTGTGTGGTCTGACGTACTCCGCAGCTAAGCGTCATGCCAGTCAAGCGCCCAACGACCGACTTATTCCTCGTTCATCCAGACCCAAAGGAGATTTGGAATTGGAAGCCATGAAGATCGTGTTCGACCAAGTCGACCTCGGCGACTCGTACCAAAAGCATCACGACGGGTTGATCATTTAACTCACGGTCGGTAACTGTTTGACGCGTCGAGTATTGGTAGACGGGGGCAGTTCAGCAAACGTCATTTTTCTCAACACTATTAAATCCATGGGAATTGATCGCTCAGAAGTCACCCGACGTTCGACAACTTTGGTCGGTTTCAATGGAGAAGCGACGAGCACCTTTGGAGAGATAATTTTGCCCGTCTATGCCGGAGGAGTCAACAAGCAGACCAAGTTCAGTGTCATCGACTGTGCGTCGGCCTATAACATCATCTTAGGTCGACCATGGATACATGATATGAAAGCCGTTCCTTCGACATATCATCAAATGTTGAAATTCCCTACGCCTTGGGGAATCCAGGAGATCAAGAGTGAACCAAAAGTCGCTCGTGAGTGCTACAAGTCTACCTTGAAGCCACGAAAACAAGCTGAACTCGCAAGATCAAACATGACTACAATGTCTCGACAGGTTCGTTCTTCTATCCCTAACCTCACAGATAATTTGATATCTTTTCCACAGGAATGAGTCGACTATGGTGCCCTGTCGCACGAAAACATAGTCGACCTCAACACAGACAATATCTCACCAAATCGCTGAGACATCCTGTCATTTAAAACCCATATTTCTTTCCAAAAAGAATAGGATAATAAATGACAGGGGGGCCATACCCCACTAAGAAGAGAATCTAAAGGTATGTTCCCTAACTCTTTTTCATACGATTTTTTCTCACAAATGATTACTGACTTAAGCATCGGAGGGTCGTTGGCTAGCCAACGACCAACCCCCGACATCATTTTATCACAGGATCGCACGACATAAGCGATCAGTCCTTTGACTTGATCATCCCTCCACAGGGGCACACGATACAAACTCATTATACGATCTAATCGTACGATCGCAGAGTCTAAACGATTTTACCCCTAAGTTTCTTAACTTAGAAGAAATTCCATACCCTAAAGGGATGCTCTAATCGCGTGTTCACATATTTGTTTTACGTTCTTATCATCGTATTACAATGAATGCCTCAGTCGCATGATTTCCTATGTATCTTATATTCAAATTCATAATTAAACATGATTTGAATAAAGCATCAAGTTCAAATAAAAGTCTAAGTTTCATTCATTTGAACAAACTGTCATTTACATCCCGACCACCGACGGTCGAGCCACGAAGAAACAAAGATAATTAAAGATATTTATTGAGTGGGAACATCGATCGCATCCTTACTCAATGCTTCGCCCTGGGACCTTCCTCCTCCTCGACCTCCTTTTCGTCGTCCGAATCAAGATCCCTCTCGGTCCCACCTTCTCTGAAAAAGATGTTCAGCTCATCTGACGCTGAGGTCAGAAGACTCTTGCCCGACAGGTGACTTCGCATGATAGCCGCCCGTGCGGTGAGTCAAGCAAAGGAAAAGATGGATTTATTTTCATCCCTCTACTCCAAACATCTCCTCTATCTTCACGTATTTAATGAGAGGAGACAGGAACATCTGTAGATTTCAAAAGGAACACATTAGCAAAGCATACGACAACGATAAACAACAGCGACAAATGACACAAGTTTCGAAAGAAAAACTTACAAAAAACGTTGGTTCGGCTAAAAACAATGCAATCTCTTCGACAGAGATCCTTTTGAAAACGTTCCTTGAAAGATAAGAGCTCATATTTCCCAAGATGCGGAAGCGATTCCGTCCTGACGAGGACATAGTCAATCAAGAGGGTCGACGACAACGCAAAGTTGATCGCCATAAACTCCCCCTTATTCTCTCCCGTCTATACACCCTCGCCCTTGTCTGCTGATGAAAGGGTCGACGTGGCAGGAGAAGACATCGTCGCCAGATGCACAAGATCCACGAACATCGTCGCCAGATGCGCAAGATCCACGAACATCGTCGCCAGTTGCGCAGTATGAGACATCGTCGCCAGTTGCACAGTATGAGACATCGTCGCCGGTTGTGCAGTATCAACGGATCTAATCCAATCACTGTCCATATCTAGCATCGCCACCCGCACAAGTACATACCTCGTCCTCCATTTGCGATCATTGACAGCAGTGTTTAAAACTAAGGTACGATTACCTTTAAGCCTTAAAAGTAAACTATAACAACGATATTGATCGCTCGTAACTTTATACGCCACTCCCAATGCGAAGTAAGTCGCTCGATGACTAGAATGACTCGCCAGTACTGGGGCATTAGTTGCCCTGGCGACAGGTCAAACTCACACAGAAATACCTTGGCCAGAGGCGAATACGGCCAGTGGAAGCCTATCTTAAACAGATACTCGTATATCACGCCATACCCCTCGGGACACATTTTCGGTCGAACCCCGCCAGCCTTGTCTATAGTAATCCCTATGGGATTCTCGCTAGACTTCTGAAGTCGTCTGGATCGTCTTCATTTCTAATAGTACCTCTGGGCTCCGTCGACATTTCTAAATGACCGTTGGTACGTACAATCGTGCGTCAATATGACGTCACGACCTCGTTTTCTTTTCAACTTCTCGTTCAGTTGAAGGCGAACCGGTCTAGTTCCACGACAACCAGGTAAGTTCCTCAACCCAGGTCATGAGACTAAGCGTTCGACAAGCAAAATTTAAAACTTAAATTTGACATTCAATTTTCAAATTTTGGGGGCAAACTGTTTGGGCAAAAAATCACGTCGTACGACCGCGACCAAAACAGCTAAGACACACGTCATGAATACATCTTGGATTAAGATAAGGTCCCGACAAAGGCCCAGAAGACATCCATCGTCACTCCTGGAAGGTAAGTCGAGAGTCCCTCATGACGCTCGACCACAGCGTTGCCCGTCCCGCACGACCATCGCGTAAGATCATTGTACCTTCGAGCAAAGCTAACGTTAACCTTGACTGTTACGTGTGTTAAGTATTTAATGCAGGAGTCAAAGCCATTAACAGTGAGCAGCCATAACGGACGAAGAACATTATGGATAATCACTCCGGCAACCGTTTCCAGCCGTTGTAGCCGTTGATCAAAGCATTAATGGAGCTAATTAATGACGCGAAGACTATAAATACCAAGCTAAGTCTTCACATCAAAGATCATGAGTGAACGTCCGATACACATCAGCAATCATTAGCGAACATCACCAAACAGCAGAGAAGAACATTCCAGCTCATAACCAAGAACCCTCAAACTCTGGAAATCGAGTACTGAAAGTCAGAACCCTATAGAGAACTCAAGAACACTCGAAGAATAGCTCAATTCATCGCTCTCGACGTACACCAACATCTTTCGACCAACAGTTGTTTACACTTTGTATTCGCACACGACAAACACCTGTTTTTATATTCAAACACTTGTACTTTACATTTTGAAGCATTTCCTTCATTTGTATTGTAATCATCGTACGAACGACACCAGTACCAAGGACATCGCCCCTGATTGGCGACCATAGTGCAGTGACGACACCCCCTGTCATCCGCAGGTTTTTTCCTCGATTGAGGTTTTTCCTGCGTCATCAAATCCCTTGTTTCTTTATTTTTCCCTCGTCGCATGTCTCGTCGAAAGATCCTTTCTTTAGTTGTTTAAGTCCACATCGACCTTAAGTTGTTCCTTTGGTGCGATTTTTGGCATTAACAGCCGGCTGTTAATGGCTTTGACTCTTGCATTAAATACTTAACACACGTAACAGTCAAGGTTAACGTTAGCTTTGCTCGAAGGTACAATGATCTTACGCGATGGTCGTGCAGGACGGGCGACGCTGTGGTCGAGCGTCATGAGGGACGTACGACTTACCTTTTACGGGAGACGACGGATGTTTTCTGGGTTCTTGTTGAGACCTTATCTTAATACAAGATTTGGATTATAACGTGCGTCTTACCTGTTTTGGTCGTAGTTGTACGATGTGATTTTTTGCCCAAGCAGGGCCCCATCTAGAGAAAGTCTTCGACAAACGTGCGTCCGACTAACAGTTTCTTGGAGTTTTCTATTTTTAGTCTTTCAGGAAAATGGCAGGTCAGGGAAATCAAGAGAAGATCATCGCCCAGATGCATTGGGAGCTGGAAGCCGCGCGCAATCGCATCGATGCTCTTGCCGATCAATGTCGAAGGGCAGCTGTTTGGGTAAAAAATCACACCCTCGACCGACTTGGGAAATCCCCTCGACATGACCCACGAACCACAATATCTACAAAAGACATACCCCCGGTCGACAAAGGTGGTACCCATTATTACTAAATCCCCGACACACACTAATCGGGTATTAAAAGACATATTAGATCAATAGTCGTCTTACGTCTAATGATCGCACGTCACGCGTCGCACGACACGCGTCGCACGTCGTAACCACGACCAAGGTAAGGAAAACCCTTAATCCTTTTTCCGCGACGAAGGTAAAATCATAGTACTTTATCTCTTAATTGAAAGTCTTTTACCTTACGACACTCGACCTCGACGTCGCCCGCTCCGCACGACCGTCGCATAAGATCATGCGACCCCGACTGACTGACATATAACATTACTGTTACATTTGTTTGATCTTTAATGCAGGAGTCAACACTCTTAATGAACAACGGCTATAACCGACGAAGTCATTAACAACCATTAACAGCATTAAAGAAGACGACGACCGTTACAACAAGCCATTAAAGCCTTTAATGAGCTAATTAAAGCTCCCAAAGAATATAAATATGAAGCTAAATCTTCATTCCAGGGGACAACAGACAATTCCAGAACCACACGGGCCAAGATGGATGATTGTGCTAGAATCATAGGCTTATAGAGCCGACTTTGATTTGAGGAAAAATCGCAGGGATTATTTGGCGTAATTTCCCAACTTGCTTAAGAGGTTTAAATGTCCGGATGACGTTAGTGGATCGGAGAGATTTGGAGGAGTAGGAGTCGAGGCGTAGAATGCCGACTGAGTCATGCACAAAGTTTGATTTTGAAATAGATTGCATTAACAAATTCTTGTGTTTCAAATCATTTTTATGGATGGTGTTTTGAAATTTTGGGAAGTGTTTAGCACACGCACAAGATTTTGAAATATGGTTTTGAAAATGTATGAAATCGTTTTATTACGGGGGTGCAAACTTTGTTAGAATTTGTCTCATTTCTTTATTTTTCCAACGGTTCTTACGGGTAAGATGATATCCGTGTTTTGTGGTGTTTAAAATGTTGGGCAAGTGACTACGGCTTGTGACTTTAACATTGGAACTCCTCCACATATGTTAGAGTTGAGGCGGAAAGTTACATTCCATGATGTTTGTATAAAGCTATTTGAGTGAGTTGGTTAAGATAAGTTCTGTTTTACGGCATGTTGAGTCGTGTGGGTTTAATTTCTCGTGGTGCATATCTTATTTGTTTATGTGACCATTTGGGGAAATCTTGGAAATCAATTTAAAGAACCCCACCTTTCGAGATTTTATGAGGTTTTAGTCGATATTTTCAAATGGTGGAAACGGATTGGTTTTTATCTTAAGTTTGAAACTTACACGAGACAGTTGTGTTTTAACAAAAATATATTTGTAAACCGTTTTATCGTTTGTATGACTAGCCGACGTGCGTAAGATTTGTTAGTGAACCCTGTGCCACGACATTTTATGTTGAAAAAGAGGAATTTTGGGGTCAAACGTCGTGGGACTGATTTTGAAACTATGTGCACGCTTTTGTCGCACCCGGTGTAAGGTCGAGCGGTTACTTTAAATACATGTCATGAGTCGATTCATACTAGAACCG
This sequence comes from Saussurea involucrata, assembly GCA_033807775.1. Lineage (NCBI taxonomy): Eukaryota > Viridiplantae > Streptophyta > Magnoliopsida > Asterales > Asteraceae > Saussurea > Saussurea involucrata. The sequence continues at coordinate 56,029,989 of CM066317.1, forward strand.
TGACGGTTCATTTTCAAAGGAATTATTTATTTCGCTTACGTTTTGTGAGTAAATTAAGCTGCAATGAGATGATTTTCAACATGATTTTCATATGTGGGACGAGCGTGTCCATTTTTGCGTAATTACCGACCTGGTAATAGTAGTTTTATTGCTTACGGTCTTTTTGAAATGAAAAATCTTGACGTTGAGAATATTTTGTAAATGATTTTGTAAACCATTTGGGAAGTGCGTTTATAAGTGTTATGTGTCATTTTGAGAATTTTGAGGGTGTGAGTCCTTTTGGAAAACGCTTTTGTTTAACTCGTGTCGAGTTTGGGACTAATGTTATTTAAGAGTATTGCTTGCTTAAACTTTATTTAAACGCGTTTTTGACCGACTTATGGGTCTAGCAAGCGTGGAGCATTTTGCTCGGTTTTGACTTGGAGTTAGTCATGGGATAATTGCCCGGTTTTAATGACTCGAGGTGGAGTCTTGTTGATGAATTGTTTTGTCGCACCGTTTGGCATTCATTGCACGTCGAGTATTTACACGTTTGGGTGAGGGAGACAATCCGAGATAGGCACTTGTGGGTAGGCTGTTTTGCTTTAGATCCTTAGGCACGTTAGTCAGTCGCTGGTAGTGGTCGGTTGGGTATCTCGGGGTGAGGCCCCGGTGTTCAGGTGTTATAGCCTAGGCTTTCTAGTAGGTGCTAGGAGGATATAGTTGTGGGCACTTACCTGGGAGGTAATTCCGATGTGCGGGGCCCTGAGGCGTTACCTGAGAGGTAGGCGTCAGGGTGTATCCTCGGTTCAGATAAATTAGCTTTGTAGAGCGTGTGTGGGGGATACGTCGACGGTGGGAGGTTGGGTATTCCACGCGTGTTGGTAATGTAGACCGGGTAGTATCGGTTAAGGGAATGACCTACGTGTGTGTTAGCTGACTTGATTGTAGGGGATATCTATTTGTGTTAGTGTCTAGGATAATACCACGCTTATGTGATTCATGGTAATCGGTTGGACCGATGTTCGGCGGGTGGCCGATGTTTGTTATGGTAATCGGTTGGACCGATGTTCGGCGGGTGGCCGATGTTTGTTATGGTAATCGGTTGGACCGATGTTCGGCGGGTGGCCGATGTTTGTTATTGTAATCGGTTGGACCGATGTTCGGCGGGTGGCCGATGTTTGTTATTGTAATCGGTTGGACCGATGTTCGGCGGGTGGCCGATGTTTGTTTTTGTAATCGGTTGGACCGATGTTCGGCGGGTGGCCGATGTTTGTTATTGTAATCGGTTGGACCGATGTTCGGCGGGTGGCCGATGTTTGTTATTGTAATCGGTTGGACCGATGTTCGGCGGGTGGCCGATGTTTGTTATTGTAATCGGTTGGACCGATGTTCGGCGGGTGGCCGATGTTTGTTATGGTAATCGGTTGGACCGATGTTCGGCAGGGGGTCGATGTTTTGTTAATATAAGTTATTGAAAATCTTTGGAGTCTATTAGAATTCGTAGAAGTTAATCGTCAATTAATGATAGGAGGGATCGTAATCGAGTATCCTGTAGGGTATACTGGTGAGCAACTTTAGAATGGTTAGAGCTTGAAAGTGGATTGAGATTGGGATATCATCAAATGCGAGGGAATTATTAGTAGCTGTTTGCGGGCATAGACTTCGAGGACGAAGTCTAATTCAAGCGGGGGAGAGTTGTAAAGCCCGTGTCCCGTTTTGGTTTTATTTTTGGTTTATTCATTGTTTCAATAATTTCCCTTAGCGAATATCTTAACGAGGGTTAGCTTGGGGGACCATAAATGTTGCATTGGTAAATCGTTAAGCCATGTAGAAAAACTTTGGGTTTAGAGGGACTACTTATGGCATTGGGCAAGAGGTGGCATGGGTTTCGGCCCATGCAAATGCAAGGATCCGAGCCCTTGTTTTCCTTTTTGGTTTTTGTTTGGTTTTCTTGGTTAGCAAGTAAGAAAAAGAGATAGTAAGCAAAACCCTAATCCCCTCCCCCTTCTTTTGTGTCGTCGACCACCCCATCCCCCTCCTCTTTTGTGTATTCGGCCGAGCAAGAGAGTCAGAAGTAGAGAGATCGAGAGAAGAGTCGAGAGGAGGAGGTTCGCCGGAGCCGCCTGGTGTTCGCCGGAAGCCTGCTGTTCGTCGGGAAGTCGAGGAGGGCGGGGTGCGCCGTCGAGTGTGTCTCGTAAGGTATGTGATTTGCTTTCCCTTTTCGTTGTCTCATTCTTCTTCCTTTTGTCGCCGGCGAGAAACGCCACCGCCGGCCGCCGCGCGCCGCCACTGTGGTGGCTGGGCGTCGGGTTGAGGTGGTGGTGTGCGTTAGATATGGGTGCATACGGTCACCGATCGAGAGAATGGTGATTTCGCGGGGTTGCGGTTCGTTTTATTTGTTTCGTCGAAAACCGCCGCCGGCCGCCACCGGCGACCACCACTGCCGGAGAGCAGTGGGTAGTGCGTGGCCATGTCTTATTAATAATCATTGTTGAACCCATTAAGCCGTGACTTAATCGCTTAAGCCAAATCGATCGAACCGTTGTTTTTAGAGTCGACATTTCTTGTGAATAATTGTTCAGACACTGTTTTGCGACGGCCATAACTTTTCTGTCGTAACTCCGATTGAGCCGAAACTGGCGCCCACGGTTCAAGCTCGGGGTCGGGCACGTTTTCCATGTTTTAGCGGAAAACTGGTTCGGCCTCTAGCTAGGTGGAAAAGTGGTCGTAAGTTCAGTGATTCGTCATTTCATGTGAAAAATTCTGGAATCTGCCATTGTCTTGGGAAAACCATAACTTTTTGCTCGTAACTCGTATCTGGGTGAGACCAGCGCCAAAAGTTCCCTTTTTGAGTCTATAAACGTTTCTGGGTTTTGTGCGAAGCCCAGTTCGGGACGTAGCATTGTTCAAAATGTCATTTTATACTGAAAGGTGCTGATTTTCGCTGTTCGGGGAACTGTTTTTGTAAAATCCATAATAAATGGTAGAAAAATCGTTAGGAGGCGTATAATATGTCCTTGGAACCCTAACTCATAGTACTTTCTGACCGTGTAATAATATTGAGGATTTACTGGGTTTAAGGAGGTCGAAATAGGTCCCGAACAGACCTGCTTGGCGAGACCGGGAAGTAGTTTTAGTGACGGTTTAAGCGAGTGTCGTGTCGTAGGGTCCGGGTCTCGAATTGATACGTTTTAACGTGCGTTTAGGTGCTGGGAAGTGACCGTAATTGGGAAGCTTGATTTGGTATTGTTGAGCTAGGCGCGCATTCGAGGTGAGTTCTCTCACTATAACTAATGTCGGTTATTTTTACATTACGTTGTGTATGTATGTGGTAGTTCTATTTGCTTTTGATGCGGGGTTAAATAGTGGGGTGTCTAGTCGGACCTTATTGTTGTGACTACGCGGGTGGCGTAGGAGTTCGGCGGGGCCGAGGGTCACATACGCGGATGGCGTAGTAATTCGATGGGACCGAAGGTTGTATACGCGGGTGGCGTATGAACCCGGGGGTGCCGGGTTGCGTTTGCACGATATCTAATAACGGTTGTTTTATCATTGCTGTAGTACGTGTGTGGTAGCCTTATGTGATTGTGTTGTGGAACTAGATAGTGGGGTGTCTAGTTGATGCTATGTTGTCATGTTAACTCGGTGGGACCGAGGATCCGGCGGGGCCGGAGATTTTATACGCGGGTGGCGTAGAGACTCGGTGGGACCGGGGATTCGGCGGGGCCGGAGATGTTATCATGTGGTCGGTGGGACCGACTTGTGCCTTTTAGGTGGGTGGGTGTGGATATACATGTTTATGATTTGTTCGTAGACTTGTATGCTGTTTATGTGCAATTATCTGTTTATGGTGATGTGGAAATAACTGTGTTACTTATGGTGTTGAATTCACTAAGCTTCGTGCTTACCCTTTCCCAATAGATTGTGGTTTCAGGTACGGGCGGCTCCAAGGCGTGACGAGTACACTCTGGCGCGCGAGGAGAACTGGTTGCTTTATGGTTTTTAATAATTAAACGTTTAATTCCGCTGGTCTTTATTATGAAGGTATTAATTATGAGTTTGCAAACGAAACGTTGGGATCATTTAATGAGTTGTTATAAATGAAATGTTTATTTAAAAATTTAAATTTGCTTGTAATTTTTGGGACGTTACATATACGATTCAGAAATATGAAAGTCTTATGACTTACGTTCTAATCGTTGTATTACAATGGATGCCCAAGTCGCACGACTCTTTGTACTTAATGAATTTTTATAGTTGACATTACATCTGTCCATGAGGTGTAGGAGTAGAAATAATACTCAGTGAGGTAAAACTTTTTACCGATTATCGCTAAAGCAAAACATACACAACGTAACATAGGTCTCTAACGACCATATCGGCTGTAAGCGCCAGTCCAAAGGTCTTTAACGACCGTATCGGCTCGGAACGCCAGAACATATGTCTCTAACGACCGTATCGGCTGTGAACGCCAGATCACAGGACCACGTCGACTAGGAACACCAACCTGACGACATGGACCCCTGTCTCTTCGATAGGAAAACGCTACCTGAAAGACGGGAGCAAATATTTCCTCAAATAAGGAAACAACGTCGTCCCGTCTAGGACACCAACAACGTCGTCCCGTCTAGGACACCAACAACGTCGTCCCGTCTAGGACACCATCGGCCGATAACCTGTCCCCCTTGTTGGCAGACGCTGTGGACAACACCTTGGACACTAGCCTCGTCACTGTCGCCAGAAGCGCTGGACTTGCTGGTGTCGCGTCCATCACGCCAGAACGGCTGGATGACGCCCTCGCCTCCTTAGGTGTGACAACTCTCGACGAAACGTCAGCCCTCGAAGACGGTTCCTTCAGGACCACCGTCCTTGTCTTCTTCAAGGTTCCCGACCCAGCTGTCGGGACATTCTTTCTCCTTTCCCGGCCTCGAAGGGCAAACGCAACTTGCGTCGCCTTCTTTGGATGACCAAGTCAACTTTCCTCTGATGATCTTAGCAAAAGTAACACGTCTCCGTAGCAACGCATTTTACTTTAGTGCGAGATCTGAAATTCCAATGGCCTTGAAATTCAGATCTCGGGGGGCTAACTGTTTGGGTAAAAAATCACACCCTCGACCGACTTGGGAAATCCCCTCGACATGACCCACGAACCACAATATCTACAAAAGACATACCCCCGGTTGACAAAGGTGGTACCCATTATTACTATATCCCCGACACACACTAATCGGGTATTAAAAGACATATTAGATCAATAGTCGTCTTACGTCTAATGATCGCACGTCACGCGTCGCACGACATGTGTCGCACGTCGTAACCACGACCAAGGTAAGGAAAACCCTTAATCCTTTTTCCGCGACGAAGGTAAAATCATAGTACTTTATCTCTTAATCGAAAGTCTTTTACCTTACGACACTCGACCTCGACGTCGCCCGCTCTGCACGACCGTCGCATAAGATCATGCGACCCCGGCTGACTGACATATAACATTACTGTTACATTTGTTTGATCTTTAATGCAGGAGTCAACACTCTTAATGAACAACGGCTATAACCGACGAAGTCATTAACAGCCATTAACAGCATTAAAGAAGACGGCGACCGTTACAACAAGCCATTAAAGCCTTTAATGAGCTAATTAAAGCTCCCAAAGACTATAAATATGAAGCTAAATCTTCATTCCAGGGGACAACAGACAATTCCAGAACCACACGGTGAACTCAAGAACACACGAAGCAAAGAGTTTCTCTCTCGAAGAATCGCTCTCGACGCACAACATTCACTCTCGACGCACGACATTCGCTCTCGGCGCACGACAACCACTCATGACACATTGTTTTCACACACGACATACACCTGTTTTACATTACAAACACTTGTACTTTACATTTCAAAGCATTTCCTTCATTTGTATTGTAATCATATGTACGATCGACGTAAGGACATCGCCCCTGATTGGCGACCATAGTACATCGACGACATCCACTGTCGTCCGCAGGTTGTTTCCCTCGTTCGGGGTTTTTCCTGCGTCATCAAAATCTCTTGTCTCGTCTACATTTCCTTCGTATTTTTTCTTGCTTATTTCAATGGTTCAATCTTTAGTTGATAAGGTCCAAAACCGTACCTTAAATCGTATTTTTATATGATTTTTGGCATAAGACAGTTTAATGCAATTTTTGACTTCTTTGGTGCGATTTTTGGCATTAACAGCAGCCGAAGAAATCGCGCGACTGGAATCAGAACCCGAATAGATCATTCAGACAACACAACGGTCCAGGACCACTGTTTGGTGCACCTTGGGCAGGACCTCTGCCTCCGCCACCACCAAGACCTCTAGCGTTCACTCTCGTCCCAATCCCTCAAAGTCAACCAGCACAGTTCCCGATCCCGACGATCCCGCCGCAAATGTTCCCCTTCAATGGGGAAGCTGCCAGTTCGTCCCATCAAAATGGATTTACTAATTTTGGATTTATCCCAGGTGCGACCAATGGTGTCAATTCATATGATCCCGTCGCTCAGCGACTGAAGATGTTGGAAGACCAGAACGAACGTGTCCTGTCTTTGCTCGCTAAATTACCGGGGGCAGCCGTGCCCGTCGACGTCGAACCTCACACGGGGTTTCAAGCATCCCCAAGAAATATAGTATCCCATCCTTCACGCCAAAGTACTCTGGTGTTTCGGATCCCACATAACATGTCGCTCAGTACAAACAGCTGATGTTGACTGTGTCGATCCCCTATCAGTACCAGGGAGTCTGTATGTGCAAAAGTTTTGGGGCGACCCTCACGGGTGCCGCCCTCCAATGGTTGATTAACCTCAAGCCTAAATCCATCGGGTCCTTCGCAGAATTAGTCAATCAAAGTATCCTGAGTTCGGGTCTTTACACTGATTTAACAAAGTATCCTCCAGAGAATTTCGAAGACGTCCGAGCAAGAACCCTAGCTTACATGAGGGTAGAGGGCGACGCTGCCTTCCGTCGGAAGCATTCTGACGACAAAAGACCACTGAGTGTAAAGAAGTCATAATTCAAGACGAAGGTGGTATCTAAATCGTAGCCCGCACGACATATTTCGAATGTCCGATTCGAGAAAAAGAAGACCGCGACCCCGACTAAATTTCCTCGATATCCCAAGATATCCTCATACGGATTCAAGGGAACTTCCAAGGATTTGGTCGAGGCATTGAAGACTGTCCAGACGACCATTCGATGGCCGAAGAAGACCGACAGAGACGACGGCAAGAAAGACAATTGCATAACCCTTAAAAAAGAGCTAGCATACTGTTTGGGCAAAATTTCACCAGTCTCGACCACGACCAAGGTAAGGAAAACACCTATTACTTTTTCTTATAACGAAGGTAAAATCATAGTACTTTCTCTCACGATTAAAGATAAAATCGGAAGTCTTTTACCTCACGACACTCGACCTCGACGTCGCCTAGCCCATACGACCGTCGCATAAAACCATGCGACCTCGACCGACTAACGCGCCATACGACTGTTATGTTTGTTCAATGTTTAATGCATGAGTCAACACCATTAATGGACAACGGCTATAACCGACGAAGTCAGTTAAGAACATCTAATCCCGCATTAAAGACATCGACCGTTACGGCAATTACCAAAGTCTTTAATGATCCAATTAAAGTGCCCGAAGACTATAAATATCAAGGAGAATCATCATTTCAAAGGGGGGAACACAGATACAACATAGAACATCAGACACAAGCACTCGAACTCTGAAGAACACTTGAAGCACAGAAATCGCTCATAGAAGAATCGCTCTCGACGCACGGCATCAGCAAATGACACTTCACTTTTACACACGACGCACACTGTTTTACATTAGAAAACACTTGTTACTTTGCATTTTTGAAGTCTTTCCTTCATTTGTATTGTAATCTCTGTACGATCAACACCAAAAACACAAGGACATCGCCCCTGTTTGGCGACCATAGTGCAGCGACGACTTCCACGGTCGTCCGCAGGTTTTTTTCCTCGTTGAGGTTTTTCCCGCGTCACCAAAATCTCTGTCTCATTTATATTTTCGTCTTTGTCGCACGCTTTTGTCGAATGATTCTTTTCTTTAGTTGTTAAAGTCCACATCGACCTTAAGTTGTACTTTGGTGCGATTTTTGGCATTAACAGTTTGGCGCCATCCGTGCGACCTCATCTAGAGAAAATCTTCGACGAATGTGCGTATTACTAACAGTTTCTTGGAGTTTCCTTTGTTCTCTGTTTCAAGAAAATGGCAGCCCCTAGAAATCAGCAGCATGTCATTGCCCAGATGTACCAGGAGCTTGAAGTCGCTCGAAATCAAATCAATGCCATGGCAGAGCAAAGTCGCAGAGCAGCTGAGGAGATTGCACGGTTAAGGAATTCCTCTGGACCTCAGAATGGTCCTAGACCATTCGTTCAGAATCCATGCCAAGGACCGTTCGGTCAGAATGGTCCTCGACCATTCGCGCATAATCCAGTTCCAGGATCAGGTCCGTTCGCTCAGAATCAGCATCTAGGTCTGTTCATGCAGAACCAGCACCCGGGACCGTTCAACCCAAATCCCCATTTCGGGACGGTTGCTCCTCTGCATATAAGGCCGCCACCCATGCAGAATGCATCACAGCCATTTCCGAATGGGTCGCAGCCATTTCCAAATGGGTCGCAGCCGTTTCAGAATGGGTCGCATCCGTTTCAGAATGGGTCGCAGTTGTATTTTGTTCCTTTCAACGGAGACGCCAATGGCTCATTGCATGGCGATGGCACCAGTTCAGGAGTCAATCCGCAAACAGGGGCAAATCTCGATCCCAATGACCCTGTCACCCAGCGATTGAAAATGCTAGAAGATCAGAACGAGCGCGACCTATCTTTGCTCGCCAAGCTACATGGGGCAGCCGTGCCCGTCGACGTCGAACCCCGATCAGGATTTTAGGCATCGCTCTTCATTGATGAGATCGCGACCGTCGAAGTCCCGAAGAAGTACAACGTCCCCGCCTTCACGCCCAAGTATTCGGGAGTGACTGATCCAACAGAGCACGTCGCGCAATACAAGCAGCTCATGTGGACGATCTCGATCCAACACATGTATCAGGAGGTCTGTATGTGCAAGAGCTTCGGTGCGACTCTCACTGGTCCTGCTCTCCAATGGTTGATCAATCTCAAACCCAAGTCCATCGGGTCGTTCGCTGAATTGGTCAACCAATTCTCTCAGCAATTCTCCAGCAGTCGCAAGATGGAGAAGCAGACCAGTGACCTCTATTATGTTGTGCAGAAGACCAATGAGTCTATCCGAGGTTATTTCAATAGATTCAATGCGGAGTTGATCAGTATTCGCAATTGCGACGTCAAGACTGCAATCGAATCTTATAAGCGTGGACTGGACGACAGCTCAGGTTTGTACACTGATCTAACCAAGTATCCTCCAGAGAATTTCGAAGACGTCCGTGCTCGAACCCTAGCATGTATAAGGGTAGAAGACGACGCTGCCTTTCGTCGCAAGCATACCGACGACAAGAGGTCGTTAGGTGTGAAGAAGACAGAGTTCAAAACAAAAGCAATTTCCAAAATAGAGCCCGTGCGCCAGATCTTGAACGTCCGATTCAAGACGAAAGCAGAGGCTAAGACCGCGACCAAATTTCCTCAGTACCCCAAGATATCCTCTTACGGTTTCAAAGGGTCCACTAAGGATTTGGTCGAAGCTCTGAAGACCGCCCAAGCGACCATTCGGTGGCCCAAGAAGTCCGATCAGGACGACGCTAAGAAAGATAAATCTAAGTGGTGCGAGTTTCAAGTCGACCATGGTCATGCGACAGATGATTGCATAGCTCTCAAAAAGAAGCTAGCATATCACGTCCCGAAGGGCAATCTCAAAGATATCATCAATGATGTCGTTACTTCAACTAGCGACCATCGACCGTTAACCCCCGAGCATGCAAAGGTTGTTAATTGCATCACCGGCGGTTCAGACGTCTGTGGTTTGACATATTCCGCAGCCAAGCGTCATGCCAGTCAAGCACCTGACGATCGACCTATTCCGCATTCATCAAGGCCCAAAGGAGATTTGGAGTTGGAAGCTATGAATATCATATTCGACCAAGATGACCTCGGTGATTCGTATCAGAAGCACCACGACGGGTTGATTATTCAACTCAAGGTTGGTAATTGTTTAACCCGACGAGTCTTGATCGATGGGGGCAGCTCAGCGAACGTCATTTTCCTTGACACCATCAAGGCCATGGGAGTCGATCGTTCGAAAATCACCCGACGTTCGACAACCTTGGTTGGTTTCAATGGAGAAGCGACGAGCACATTTGGAGACATTATCTTGCCCGCCTATGTCGGAGGAATCAACAAGCAAACCAAGTTCAGTGTCATCGACTGTGCGTCAGCCTATAACATCATTCTAGGTCGACCATGGATCCATGAAATGAAAGCCGTTCCCTCGACGTATCATCAGACCCTGAAGTTCCCTACGCCGTGGGGAATCCAGGAAATCAAAACTTAGCCAAAAGTCGCTCGTGACTGCTATAAGACCACTCTAAAGCTGCGAAAGTAAGCCGTCTAGCGGTCACGATCGGACCATAAGGTCCCGACAGGTTCTCCTTCTATTCCTAACCTTAAAGATAAACTCATGCCTTTCTTACAGGAATAAAACGGTTATCTTGCCCTGTCGCACGAAAGCACAGTCGACAAAAGCACGGTTGTCATTTCTTAAAAACTCGTTGTCGATCCGTCATTCATAATCTATTTTTCGCTGAAAGAAATAAGATAATAAATGACGGGGGGAAAATAGGCATAAAAGAGAAAAGAATATAAAGGTACTTATTCTAAGACCTTTTTCCTTTTTGCTTTCATACGATTCCTCATCACGAACGGTTACTGACTTAAACATCGGAGGGTCGTTGGTTAGCCAACGACCAACCTCTAACATTGTTTTTTCACAGAATCGCACGACAATAATCATACGACTCTAATTTCGCAAGGTCGCACGACAAAAACGACCAGGTCTATGATTTAATCATCCTTCTACAGGAACATACGATTCAAGTTCATCGCACGACTTAGTCGTACGATCTCAAGGTCTAGCGATCTTATGATCTAAGTTTCTTGACTTAGAAAAATTTTATACTCTGAATGTATGCTTTAGTCGCGTATGCGTATGTTTATATACACGATTTAAAAGTCTTATGGCTTACGTTCCAGTTATTGTGTTGCAATAATGATTAAGTCGCGTGATTTCTTGGTTATTCTTTACTTAGTGAATCTTACAATTGTCATTGTAATTACTCATGAAATATACAAAGTATGAATTCAAAAGAAGCCCACGTTTCATTCAGCGAATAAACCATCATTTACATCCAGATAACTCGACCACCAACGGTCGAATAACAGAGAAACAAAAATAAAGGAAGGTATTTTTCTAAAGTTGGGGAGGAACATCGGTCGTATCCTTGCCCGACACGTCGCCCCGGAGACCCTCCTCCTCCTCGACCTCCTTATCATCGTCCGAGTCAAGGTCTCTCTTGGTCCCGACCTCCTTGAAGAATAGAGCCAACTCGTCCGACGCTAAGGCCACAAGATTCTTGCCTAGCAATTGACTTCGCATGATAGCCGCTCGAGCAGTGATTCGAGCGAAGGAAAAGAGGGATTTATTCTTATCCCTTAACTCCTCTAACTCCTTCTCTAAATACACGGCTTTGGATTTGGAGTCCTCAAACTCTTTCCCCTTCATGACCAGGGATTCCTTCATCCCCTATAGCGTCTCCCTTTGATTGTGCATCACAGACAGGGACTCTTTTAAACGTGAGTTCATGTCATCCCTTGCATGGTCGAGAGACTCCAGCTCGTTCAACACATCGTCGAGTTTCACCGACGCCGCCTCTTCGCGTTCTAGAGTGGACCTTTCCCTTTCTAACGCATCATCTTTTTTCTCGATAGCAGAAGCCACTAAACCTTCTACCTATGTCGTTTTAGCATACAACGCCAAAGATGACTGAAACATCTGGAAACATATGAAAACACATTAGCAAAGTATACGACGTCAACAACAGATATAAAAAACAAAAGTCTTGAAAGATAGACTTACCATGAATGCTAATCCAGCAACATGGGCCTCAGTATCCTTGAGAGAGACCCCGTCAAAACATTCTCTAAAAGAAGAGAGCTGATACTTTCCCAAATGAGGGAACAGTTTCGTCCCGTCTAGGACGTTATCATCCAAAAAATCTGACGGCAACGTAAAGTTCACCGTCATTCCAGAACCCATTTGCGCGCCCTTGCCCTTGTCGGCGGAGGAGGGGCCTGACGCGGCAGGAGGAGACGTCGTCGCCGGTTGCGCACTATCAACGGACCTTGTGTCAGAAACCTTCTCGACAGACACGGTCGATACCTTCTCAGACAGGACGACTCTCGACGAACCTCCCATCCTTGACGATGGTTCCCTAAGAACGAACAGGACCCCCGACCCAGCTATCGAGGTATCCTTCTCTCTGTCTACCCTCGCCTTGCGAGCTAGCTCGACTTGAGCCATTTTCTTGGCAGCTACAGGCGTCATCTTCGCCTGAGATTCTCCTGTATGGCAAAAGAAAAAATTAGATGATTGAGAACAAAGATAGATTAGGTCGAGCAGAAAGAACGGGATACTTACCAGATATCTCTACTTCCATCTCCTCTTCCGTCTCCTCAATCGCCTCAGAATCCTCTCTCTCGTCTTCTTCTTTCTCCTCTCGACCCATCCACATTCTGTTGCTCAAGAAAACGATGTCGTCATCCTCATCCACCAAATGACGCGAGACATACGATGTTAATGCCAAAAATCGCCCCAAAGATGCCAAAAATTGCATTAAACTGTCTTATGCCGAAAATCATATAAAAATACGATTTAAGGTACGGTTTCGGATCTTATCAACTAAAGATTGAACCATTGAAATAAACAAGATAAATAACGAAGAAAATGTAGACGAGACAAGAGATTTTGATGACGCATGAAAAACCTCAAACGAGGAAAAAACATGCGGACGACAGTGGATGTCGTCGCTATACTATGGTCGCCAATCAGGGGCGATGTCCTTGCGTCGATCGTACAGATGATTACAATACAAGTGAAGGAAAGACTTCGAAATGTAAAGTACAAGTGTTTTGTATGTAAAACAGTGTGAGTCGTGTGTGAAAACATTGTGTCGTGAGTGGTTGTCGTGCGTCGAGAGCGAATGTCGTACGTCGATAATGATCACTTGAGAGAAAGTTCTTCACTTCGTGTGTTCTTTAGTATGTCTCCAGAATTTTGTGTCCCTCCCCTCTTGCTCGGAGCATGCCTTTATATAGGTTATGCCCGTCATTAATGGTGCCTTGATGACTCTCTTTTGTAACCGCCGTCGGTATTGAATGCTCTTTAATGATTGGTCTTGTAACCGCTGCTAGGCCTTTAATGCCATTAAGGACTCGTCCGTTATCGACCGTTTGTGCCATGAATGCTTGTGGACCTGCGTTAACGAACAACATAAATAGATGTTTGACTATTAACGGTTAGTATAATCGTACGATCGTCTTAAGTCTTGGATGTCGGTCTTATGGAACATACGACCGTTGCTGAAATACAAGACCATTTATATGGTTGTAAATGTCTTGTAAGACCTTATCTTAATATAGGAATGGTCTTATGAAAATGTCGTAAGACTAGGTCGATATAAGACTGACGACAGAAGGCTGTCGACGTAAGACCAACGAGTCGTAACTGGCGACACATAACTGGCGACGTAGGAATAATAACGTAAGACTGGCGACATGTGACGTGCGGCACGTGATGCGTGACACGTGACGTGCGATCATTAGACGTAAGATGACTATTGACCCAATATGTCCGTTAATAACCAATTATCGTGGTTATTAACGTATGTCGGGGATATGATAATAATGGGTATTATCATTGTCGGTCGGGGGTAACCAATGTCCATGGGTCATGTCGAGGGAATTTCCCAAGTCCGTCGAGGGTGTATTTTTTACCCAAACAGTTAGCCCCCCGAGATCTGAATTTCAAAGCCATTGGAATTTTAGATCTCGCACTAATGCGTTGCTACGGAGACGTGTTACTTTTGCTAAGATCATCAGAGAAAAACTGACTTGGTCAGCCAAAGAAGGTGACGCAAGTTGCGCTTGCCCTTCGAGGCCGGAAAAAACGCACCGATAGCTGGGTCGGGAATCTTGAAGGAGACAAGGACGTTAGTCCTGACGGAACCGTCTTCGAGGGCTGACGTTTTCGTCGAGAGTTGTCATGCCTAAGGAGGCAAGAGCGTCATCTAGCCGTTCTGGCGCGATGGACGTGACACCAGCAAGTTTGGTGCTTCCGGAGACAGTGACGAAGCTAGTGTCCAAGGTGTTGTCCCCAGAGTCTGCCGACAAGGGGGACGGGTCATCGGCCGATGGTGTCCTAGACGGGACGACGTTGTGGGTGTCCTAGACGGGACGACATTGTTTCCTCATCTAAGGAAATATTTTCTCCCGTCTTTCAGGGAACGTTTTCCTATCGAGGAGATAGAGGTCCATGTCGCCGGGTTGGCGTTCTCGGTCGACGTGGTCCTGTGATCTGGCGTTCACAGCCGACACAGTCGTTAAAGACATATGTTCTGGCGTTCGCAGCCGATATGGTCGTGAGAGACCTGTGCTACATTGTGTAAGTTTTGCTTTAGCGATAATCGGTAAAAAGTTTTACCTCCCTGAGTATTATTTCAACTCCTACACGTCATGGACAGATGTAATGTCGACTGTAAAAAATTCTTTAAGTACAAAGAGTCGTGCGACTTGGGCATCCATTGTAATACAACGTAAGTCATAAGATTTTCATATTTCTGAATCGTATAAGCAAACATAAGCGCATGCGATCAAAGCATTCATTTAGAACACAAATTTTTTCTAAGTTAAAGAACGTAGATTGGGGGGTCGCTAGACCTTACGATCGTGTGATTTGATCATACAATGAACTTGGATCATGTGTTCCTGTAGTTATACGACCGAGTCGTCTAATAGAACTGATTGTTTATATCGTACAATCCTGTGAGAGTGTACTAAAGTCGTACAATAGACTTAGCAATATATGTTGTGCGATCCTGTGAGACTAAAGTCGTATAGTAGACTTTGTAACTAATGTCGTACGATCCTGCGTAAAACAATGTCAGAGGTTGGTCGTCGGCTAGCCAACGACCCTCCGATGCTTAAGTCAGTAATCGTCGTGATAAAAATCGTATGAAAAAAAGGAAAAGGATTTAGAAGAAATACCTTTTCAGATGCGTTGCATTCCAACTTCGTGGGATATCTCGATTGTCGAGGGTTGGGACCCGATAGGTGCTTTTACCCACGACTTTTGATATACGATAAGGACCTTCCCACTTGGTGAAACGTTTACCTACATTAAGCTTTTGAGTGCTTTGGAACACTCGACAGTGGACGTAGTCGCCTTCTTGAAAGATTTTAGCTTTGACGTTCTTGTTGAAATGTCGCTTGACCGCTTGTCCCTGGGTGCTGAGGTCGTCAGCTCGATGTCACGATCTTTATGGAACTGTTGAGTCCTGTTGCCTAGGATCCATTGTCGCAGACAATTTCGGATATCGCACGACCAATTAATTTAAATTTCTTATGGGTGACTTTTGCGTTTTGACGTGCGTCTTACCATGACTGGTGATTGTGAGATTCAATGTATAAGTCGTCTTTATTGACGACATATGTCATGACTAGCGATCATGAAATTTCGATATGCGAGTTGCTTTTATTGGTGACCGAGAATTTTAACATGTGTTTGCCATGACTGGCGATCAGAAAAATGTGAGTCGTCTTTTATCGATGACTATAAATCACAACCTGCGTTTGCCATGACTGGCGATCATAAGAAAAAACGCGAGTCGTCTTTTATTGACGACTATAAATCGTAGAACCTGCGTTTTTAAGTCGTAGAGACTTTGATTTCTCACGATATAAATTGTAAGACCTGCGATGTAAATCTTAGAGACTTTCGTTTTTTCACGATATAAATCGTAAAACCTGTACTTAAGTCTTAGAGACTTTTTATTTCTCACGATGTAAATTGTAAGACGAGCTTGCAATGTAAAATCATGGGTGATCGTTGGTTTTGACCAATGATCTTTTGATGCTTGAATCGACGACCATATATTAGATCAAAATAATTTAAACGATGAGAATATACTTAGAGTATATATATAGACTTGTTTTACCATATTTAGTTACCGTAACTTGGAGTCGATAAGCGCCTTTTTTCAAGGACTTTTGAAATCAAAATATGATATTTCCCATTTTGTGACGGGCGTTCTGAGCCCCCGAGCCCTTCGGATGATGCGATACCTGCGATACATCGACCGAGCAGTTTTTATGATCAGTGTCTTCCAACTTCACTTAGATATTCGTCGTGTGGTCAAGACTTGATGTCGACAAATGGAAAACGAAGATCTATACAAGAGGAAACGTTAGTTATACGATGTTTATTTCGAAGGAACTCCTTAGTTGGGTCCCACGGATGGCGCCAAATTGTTAATGCCAAAAATCGCCCCAAAGATGCCAAAAATTGCATTAAACTGTTTTATGCCGAAAATCATATAAAAATACGATTTAAGGTACGGTTTCGGATCTTATCAACTAAAGATTGAACCATTGAAATAAACAAGATAAATAACGAAGAAAATGTAGACGAGACGAGATTTTGATGACGCAGGAAAAACCTCAAACGAGGAAAAAAACATGCGGACGACAGTGGATGTCGTCGCTATACTATGGTCGCCAATCAGGGGCGATGTCCTTGCGTCGATCGTACAGATGATTACAATACAAGTGAAGGAAAGACTTCGAAATGTAAAGTACAAGTGTTTTTGTATGTAAAACAGTGTGAGTCGTGTGTGAAAACATTGTGTCGTGAGTGGTTGTCGTGCGTCGAGAGCGAATGTCGTGCGTCGAGAATGATCACTTGAGAGAAAGTTCTTCACTTCGTGTGTTGTAAGACCTTATCTTAATATAGGAATGGTCTTATGAAAATGTCATAAGACTAGGTCGATATAAGACTGACGACAGAAGGTTGTCGACGTAAGACCAATGAGTCGTAAATGGCGACACATAACTGGCGACGTAGGACTAATAACGAAAGACTGGCGACGTGCGACGTGCGGCACGTGATGCGCGACACGTGACGTGCGATCATTAGACGTAAGATGACTATTGACCCAATAAATCCGTTAATAACCAATTATCGTGGTTATTAACGTATGTCGGGGATATGATAATAATGGGTATTATCATTGTCGGTCGGGGGTAACCAATGTCCATGGGTCATGTCGAGGGAAGTTCCCAAGTCGGTCGAGGGTGTGATTTTTTACCCAAACATACGACCGGTCTTCAGTACTAAACTCCAGGAACTTTTCGACCATAGCCCGGGAAGCGTCGTCCGGCTCTACCTTGTCGAAATCAATATCTGCACATAAGGAAGAAGATCAGTCAAAAAACAACCGAACAACAGAGTAACATAAGACACACGATAAACAATTAAAAATTCGCCTGCCATATTCCAACCCGATCTAATCCAGTCACTATCAGTGTCCAGCGTCGACACCCGCACGAGTACATACCTCGTCTTCCATTTGTGGTCATTAACTGCAGTATTTAAAACCAAGGTACGATCATCCTTGTGCCTTGAAAACAAACTATAACAAAGGTAATGATCACTTATGACCTTATATGCCGTCAGTAGGTCCCTCACATTCATCGGTGTATTCCAGTTTGAGGTAAGTTGTTCGATGATCAGGAAAACTCGCCAGAACTGGGGCATCAAGTGCCCCGGTGAAAGATCGAATTCACACATGAACTCCTTGGCCAGCAGCGAATATGGCCAATGAAAGCTTATCTTGAATGGGTATTCATATATAACGACGTACCCCTCGGGGCACATCTCCGGCCGAACCTAGCCAGCCCTGCTTACAGTGATCCCCATGGGAATCCTCGCTAGACTTCTAAAGTCGTCGAGATCTTCTTCGTTTTTAATAGCGCTTCTCGGCTCTGTCGACATTGCTAACCCTGTTAAATTGATTTGCACTTCCGAAAGACCCCAAATATCCCAATTCCTCCTAGGTTTCCTAGCAATGGATTTGCGACGCATACGCAAACTGAAGGGTCGCACTTTATATGGTCGTCCTAGACCTTGAAAAACCTAACCTAATCAAAAATTCCTACGGGTTCAGGAAAAACTGGATGAAGAAAGGCATGAAAATCAAGAAAAAATCTACGCCTAAAACTCTTTGAAGTCGTAAAACAAGAAAAGATCCATCGTGATCTTTATTTACGTAGTCGATCATGTCAGGTCGAGTCCTTTGATGATCGCCACGTTCCCGCGTCCTTTTGTATGACTGCGCAGATCATCGACACCTGTCAAAGACAGCTATTAAGCAACATCATGCGATAGTATGACGTCACGATCCCATTTCCTTTCAACTTCTCGTTCAGTTAGAATTGGACTAATCCAATTACAAGATATTTCTCAACACGTGTCACGATCCCGAGCACCCGACAAGCAAAATTTAAAATTTAAACTTGCCATCCTACTTTCAAATTTTAGGGGCAAACTGTTTGGGCAAAATTTCACCAGTCTCGACCACGACCAAGGTAAGGAAAACAGTTGGTCCCGAAGGGTTATACAAGTTTGTAGAAGGGGGGGTGAATACAAACACACAATTTTTACTTTTCTAAATTGCTTATTGATAAATCAAGACAATTTACAACTTGTTGCGGAACAAGATTAAGGATTAACCTAATCTAAACAAGTTAAGAACACTAAGTTTCTTGCACTAGAATAAGATAGAAAGGAGATAAGGAAATTACGAATAATAACCTAACACACAGTAGTATGGAATAATAAGAAGATGACTGAGCGTACTTCATTTCAGAAGTAGGGTTCTTCTTATATACTGCATGCATTTAATGCAT
The DNA here is from genome assembly GCA_033807775.1 of Saussurea involucrata. Classification (NCBI taxonomy): domain Eukaryota; kingdom Viridiplantae; phylum Streptophyta; class Magnoliopsida; order Asterales; family Asteraceae; genus Saussurea; species Saussurea involucrata. The sequence continues at coordinate 56,048,934 of CM066317.1, forward strand.
GGCAGTATTGCTTTACACGTGGCAGCAGCTGAGTGGTTGCATGTCATTGACGTTTGTAGACAACCTTAGTAGCCGCATGGTGCATAGTGTAGAATCAGAGTTGTTGTACGATCATAGATAAAAAGGATGTCCGTTCTGACAGTTCGTACGGAGACGTGCAAGGGAGGTAAGACAATAGTACTTTGTAAGGAGACTTCATGATCAGCTTTCGTTGAAACAGTTCTTTATCAGCGAATGATAAAGTTCAGCGATTGCTGAAGTCTTCTATTTATCTTTAAAAAGCGAGAGTTACTATCAGCGGTACTAAAACAGTCTTAGTACTTATCAGCGATAGTGAAACTCTAATACATATCATTTACTTACAATTATCCCTAAGTGTTAAAAGAGGGTCATTATTAAATCACTGAGGGTTTGGATCAACAATCTCCCCCTATTTGATTATGACATAGCAACAGAGAAAATTGCTAATTAATGAAAACATAAGGATAAAAAGAACTCATAAAATATTTGTCCCTTTTACTATTTTATGGGATCTTGTCAGTACTGATGGAGTAAAGTACATTCGCTGAAATTTTTCTTTAAACTTCGTAAAGGTTACAGAGAGAAGTGGAAAAATCACAAGTACAGCAAATAAAATTACAAGTACAAAAGATGTAGTCAGGTAAAGATAGAAAGAATTACAAGGCGATCCTATCCGTCAAAAGGTTCTTCCTTGATGAGAAGTTCATCGAGAGTCTTTGATGTGGGAATCATCCAGTCAGGGACCGTTACACCTTGATCCTTGTTGTTCAGGTTCATAAGTCTCAGAGGTCAAATCCAAGACTGGGATTATTTCTTCAGCGATAGGAGCTGGAATTATTGTTGGTGTTGTTGTAGGAGCTTCAGCGGGATCCTCAAACAGGGGAGAGGACTAGCTGAAACACAGCGATCGTTTAAGTAAGAAAAGTTGGGAAGAAAGAGAAAAGAATAGGGTTAAGTGTATAGAGGTTTTATGGAGAGAATGATTGATATTGAGAAGGGATAGAGGAGGGATGCAGTATAAGGGAATAAGAGATATTGTACCTGACAAACTGGCTTTGTCTGAAGGATTGCCAGATTGCCTTCTACAGCGAGGCCTTTGTTCTTGCCTTGATCAGCTTCAGATGCTGCAGGCTTTATCTTTGTCGTCTCCCCTTATTGATCTCTGATCACAATCCCTTTCTGAGCAGGGACTTTCACGATAGATTGGACGAAGAAGAAAGAGTCATCATCATCATCGTCATCATCGTCATCATCATCATCTTTAGGGGATGATGATGGTTCTTCATCCTCAAGGTCGAGGTCTTCGTCATCTTCAGCTTCTTCAGCTTCAGACTCATCATCGTAGGGTTCGGTTACATCAGTAGCAGCTTCAGTTCCCTTATCCTCTTCAAGTTTCTCCCCCTCAGAATCAGAGGGAAGTTTCTCGGTTCTCTTAGGGTTTTCAACTCCCTGAGGTTGTGAAGTAGAAGCAGCAACAACTTCATTTTTCTCCCCCTCAGCATTATGGGGAAGATCTTCATCTTTCTTCTCCCCCTCTTCCACATATTGCAAAGATCTTCAGCGCTCTTCTCCCCCTCTTTCTCATGATGAGTGGGGGAGGAATGTGATGATTCAGCAGCTTGTGTTGTTTCCCTGTCTTGTTGGCCAGGGATCCCCACACAGATTTCAATCGCTGATAATCTGTTTTCTATGCCAGAAATACCAGGATTGATTTTCACGAGTTCAGCACGATCCGCCGTAGTAAAAGATGGAGATGTAGGGGCAGGTGCAGGGGCGGTCGTGTTGATTAGAATCTGCTGCAACAAAGTCTGAATAGAGGTGATATTATTCTTTATTGTATTAACATCAGTCTTCACAGAACTCATGTCAGTTTTTATTGAACTGACATCAACCTTTACAACAGACAAATCACCTTCGAGTGTGCCAACCGATGTCTTCAGCGTTGTGACTTCGCTGGACATGGTGTCAACTGATTTCTTGATGTCGAGGTAGTCTGTGTAGATATTAGAGAGAACTTTGGCAAAATCGGTGAGTGATTTATCAACCTTCTCCAAGTCAGCTTTGGAGGCATTCTTTTCGACGACAGTTGTCAGCTTTGTAAGATTCTCTCCAGCGTTTGTTACAGCTGTAGAGTTATTAGAAAGAGTAGTGGTGATACATGTCAGCTTTGTCTCCACGGACTTCAGAGAGGCGTTGATGTCTCCCAAATTAGGACCTGTAACATATAAGAACTTGTGAACAGAGGAAATCTCAGAAGTTTGGGGTTCAGTTACAGTGTATATGGGTTGGTGTGTACCTGCAGGAGGATTGGTGAATTCATCAAAATCTCGGGTTTCTGAGTAAAGTTCCATATCGTCAGCTAAAGTGCGTTGACATATGGTCATCTCTGCAGGTCATGTGCCCATCACTCCTTGAAGAGTATTTTCTTTAGTTTCTAGAGGAATGACAGGTGCTTCAGTGATAACTGGAGTAGAGTCCAAATGAGTAGAGGGAGGAGCGAAGGATAAGAATGGGGGTTGGGTACTGAGTTCAGCGTTGGATTCGCTGAGAATCACTTCATCAGTCTTTTGATAGAGTGAAGGAGGTTGGGTAGGTTCCAAGTTTGTAACCTCGGCGTTTAGAGATGCTGAAGTTGGGATGGAATGGATGGGTTGTTCAGGTGTGGCAAAGCGTACCACTGAACGTTCCTTCAGCTCTGCAGAAAGAGCTGAGGAGTCTTCAGCATGAGATTGCTGGGGTTGCTCCTTGGTTATCTTAGTCCTTTTGGAACTATGTTGGGTTGAAGATTGTTTCCTTTTCTTAGAAGGAGAGGATTTTGTGGCCTGGGAATCAGCGATGGGTATTGTCGCTGAAGGAGCCACAGAAGTAGAAGAAGTAGGGTTGAGAAGAGTTAGAAGGGTAGAAAGACGTACCTCATTTTCCACCGGTTTGAAGTCAAGTACCTTAGGGCCAACCTGAGAGAGTTTCAGGTCACCCTCTTGCGGGTAGCTGTCTTTCAGGCCATATTGGAAGATGGCGCTGAAAAATCGGGGGTATGGAACCCATGGAGGTCTGTCAACGGCAGAGTCTACTCTTTGCACCAAGTCATCATAGATTATAGATGCCCAGTCAATATGTAGACCTTTCAGCAGAGCGTATCCCATTGCTTGCTGAGGTTGAGTGGCTTGGTCAGAGGAGCCGGTCTTTGCAGTCATGCAGCTGATTAAGTGAGCGAAGATGAAGTTCATCTCGCTGGGCATTTTTGACTTCTTGATCAGTGTCAGCTTCTTCTCGGGCTTCTTGTCCCTTCCAATTTCCCATACGTAGCCCATTGCATCGAGGAATGCAATGATGGTTTCTTTGTCAGCGAGCTTTTTATGGTCAGGGAAAGGAACAAAAGGTTTTTCTTTTGTAGCGTTGGGAAAGTTGAGGGCTTTGCGAATGATGGCAGGTGTGATCTTTATTGTGCCATACTTAGTATCGCTGAGGATACAATCAATTGTTTTGGAGGGATCTTTGGCGGATGGTAGCTGAGAGTGTCTGGCAGAGTACCAGAACTGGGATAGTAGAAGCTGATTTGCAGGAGGTGTGATGGTCAGGGCTGTTGAGATGCAACTATTTTTCAGAAAGTTTACAGCATCTTTCAGATGTGAGGCTTGCTTTCGAGGAGGAAACTCAAGAAGCGCAGAAAGGTTGTTCGCTTTGGTCCAATCTAGTTGTTCCAGAGTGAACTTAACCTGAGGAGCCTTGATAATTTCCACTTCCTTAGTATCAGCGGCGATGTTCTCAGCGGTAGCAGGAATGTCAGAAGATGACATTTCTCTGTATTATCAGTTCAACCAAAGATGTTAACAAATAAGAATAATCTTAATGTGGAAAGGATTTCCAATAAGATGGTTCGAATTTTGTCCATTTCATTCAGACGAAAATGTCTTAATGAAGATTAGGGTTTTTCTTGCTTTTGAGAAACGAAATGTAAACCCATTTATTCTTGTTTTCCAGTTTTCTATTGATAATGTCGTTTTCCGACATTATTTTGATCCCGAAGTCGTTCTGTTTGTTGTAAGTTCCCGAGTAAAAATAGTAGAATTTAATGCTTTCTATGAGAAAGCACAGGTTTTTATTAATAATTGATGTTGGAAGAGTTTTGGAGCAATCGGAGCAAGTCTACAACAGTCCAGTGCAAAAAGGAGAAAAATCAGATTTTTTTTACCAAACAGTGCTCTGCGCGCCTCCAAACGCGCCCACAAACGCGCAGGCTAATTTTTGTAAAACATTCCAGTGCGCTGCGCGCCTCTGAGCGCGCCTCCAAACACGCCCACAAACGCGCCAAAGCCCTGATACGTTTTTAAAAGCCTTTTTCTGCTAAGGTTGAGGGAGAATCAATCAGTTACGTTTGGAGACTCTCTCTGGGCGATTTTGGGAGATAGAATACGATTTTTGAAGAGAAGAAGAGGGCTAGAAACATCAAGATACGAGAATTAAAAGGAGAATCGAGTTCATTCATCGAGGGATTAAGCTTTTCAGGGAGTTTTAGATTTCATTTCTCTTAGAACCAAACATGTTTACTTTCGTTTTTGTTATGTCGTTTTTGAGTTTTGGAACCCCCAATATGAACTAATCCGTTCATGTTGGGGGGTTGGTTTGAATCATGGTTGGATGATTATTTAGCTTTACAGTAGATACGATCGATTTGATTTCTATGGATGAAACATATCGGTTTGTTCTTAATGCTTGTAATAGTCCGATCAACTATTATTTGATTTCGTGAATCTTTTAACGTTTGAGAAAAGTTTTGAGATTTATTTAGTCCTTCATGTCTTAGTAGAATTTGAGATAGAAATATGATAATTCGTACTTTGTGGGTTTTTTTAATCCCTGTTTGTTCAATTACCTTTGTTGAGATCGAATGATGATACAAAATGTTGAATGAATGTTACTATAGCTTGATTGAGTATAGTGATGGATTGTGATTATACCTGTCATCCTGGAGTTATGTCAATCGTGTCAAATCTGTGAGTTAAGTAATTATTTACCTGAGGAACCCAACCCTCCAACTCCTTCTCTTAGCTAAATTAATTAAAGTTTTTAATCGTGTTCTGATATTCAACAAACCAAATCAATTTGCATTAGTCTAGTTAATAATCTATACAGTCATTGTGGTACTTGACACCTGGTTCCTTTGGTTCGATACTCGTACTTTATAAGTACTATTACTTGATTCGACCCGTACACTTGCGGTAGATTTAGGGGGGTGTAAACCCGCCTATCAAACATGTTTGGAGGTGCAGCAACTTAAGACCCTCATGCACATTTGTGCTCATTCGAAAAGATATGCAATACTTTCAAGGTAAATGGGGCGGATCAAGATTCAATCAAGATACGGTTATTCCCATTCTCATTGAGGGACCGAGCCACTACTTGGGAAGAGAATATACCACCGGGGTCAATTCGAACTTGGAACGACATGGTTACAGTTTTTCTCAACAAGTTCTTTCCACCGGGACGAACGGCTCAACTGTTATCCGGCATCACGCATTTCTCGCAATGGGATCTAGAGTCGTTGTACGAGGCATGGGAAAGATATAAAGCGATGCTCAAGAAGTGTCCACATCATGGGTTACAAGAATGGATGATTATCCAAACATTCTATGTGGGATTGAATCCTCAGTTTAGGAATGATCTCACAGCTGCTGCAGGTGGAGCCTTAATGAATAAGTCCTATGAGGAAGCGGTCGAATTGATAGAGAATCTAGCAGAACATAGCTATTCCACTCCAAGATCCGCTGTTAGAAAAGTTCCAAGCGTGCAAGAAACATAAGAGTTGAAGGCTATAAAGGCACAGTTGACTGCATTGACTAATCAAATAAGAGGAGCGACTATGCAACCGAATGTTCAGAATTCTCAAGACTATCAATCGCCGGAACAAGTCCAGTTCGTTCAGAATCGGAATAATCGGCCGAGGAATGACCCATTCTCTAACACCTATAACGAGGGATGGAAGCGACATCCTAACTTTTCTTGGAGTCAACCTCAACAAGGCCCAACTAAAGAAACAATGGGACAGCAGCAACATCTGCAGCAGTATGGTAACCATTCTAACTCTTCGAATTCTTTTTCTTCTAACAATGTTTATCGTCCCCGAGGTTACAATCAGAGGAAATATGATGAGGGGCAATCTTCAGAAAAGAAGCCGGGGTTAGAAGACATGATGATGAAATTCATGTCAAAGATGGAAGGTGCGGTTGAAGGATTGACAAGTACAGTGGGTAATGTGAAGGCGACAACTGACCAAAATACTGCCTCAATCAGAATGCTAGAAAGACAAGTCGGACAAATAGCTGAAGCACTACAATCCCGGACTCAAGGTAAATTCCCTAGTCAGACTGAACGAATACCAAGAGAGGAGTGCAAGGCGATTTATCTGAGAAGTGGAAAGGAGTTGATTATAGACCCTACCCGAGAACCTTTAACTGATGACACTAAAGCTAAAGGTACTGAAATGGGTCCCATCAAGGTAGACGATGAGATAGAGAGTGAAATGTCAAAGAATAGAGATAATGGGAAGGAAGCCGGTGAAGAAGGTATGACGAAGGAAAACCCGGAGGATGGAGAAAAGAAGAAGAAGCAACCACCAGTCAACCCGTATGTGCCACCGCTACCATTTCCGAATCGGCTGAAGGCACGTAAGGATGAGGAACAATTCCAGAAATTTCTTGACATTTTCAAGAAATTACACATCAATATTCCATTTGCGGAGGCACTGGCAAAAATGCCAAGTTATCTCAAGTTCATGAAAGATATCTTGTCCAAGAAGAGAAAGATCGAGGAGCATGCCACGGTTGCACTTACTAAAGAGTACAGTGCTATCATTCAGCACAAGCTTCCCCCGAAGCTTAAGGATCCAGGGAGTTTTACTATCCCTGTTCAAATAGAAAAATCTAATTTCAGTAAGTCATTATGTGATCTTGGTGCAAGTGTTAATTTAATGCCTTTATCCATTTTCAGGAAACTTGGCTTGAGGGAAGTGAAGCCAACGAACATGACACTTCAACTTGCAGATAGATCGGTGAAGTACCCTTATGGAATCGTGGAAGACGTTTTGGTAAAGGTTGGAAAATTTTATTTTCCAGTTGATTTTGTAGTTCTAGATGTGGAGGAAGATGTTGAGATACCGTTAATCTTGGGAAGACCATTCTTAGCCACAAGCAAGGCTTTGATAGACATGGAAGAAGGGGTAATGACTTTTAGAGTTGGGAATGAGAAAGTAACCTTCCATGTTCTCAAGAGAGTAGAAGATAGAGGTGAACCAAGAACGGGGCAAAATGGATCAGAAAATGGTAAGAATGGGAAAACGCATGTAGAGGAAATCAGGAACAATCGTATGTGTGGGAGATTCAATTCCGCAAGCGATGTCGAGCCAAATTGAGAGCCACACAGTCGTGCCACGACAGAAAATACGGCGCTGGGTGGGAGGCAACCCACCATAGGTTAAATCTTAATTTTTATTTTGGTCAGTTTCTTATTTTTGTGTGCTTTCTTTTGTTTTGTGTGTTGTTTTTGTGTTTTGTGTGTTTGTGTTTAGTTTTTGATCCCTGATAGCAATTCTGATATGACCAAGAGCAAGGCAGGAGAAGGAAGGGCAGAAATAGGTGAACAGTGATCCGCGCATGCATCCTGAAAGGTATCTACACAACACCTCTTTGCAAACCTCGGTTTCACCAAGGTTTGGGGTCCCTGTTTTCACTTGAACTTTATCGTTTTATGATTCCTTGTTGAGAAAACAAACCTAATCTAGAGATTAGGTTTGGGGTGGCGTAATTACTGTTAATTGTACTGTATCGCTATTTCGTGATTATATTTTGTGTGCTATTTGTTTCCATTGGGGACAATGTTTATATCTGGTTTGGGGTGTTTTGTCGAGTCTATCATTGGTTGATCTCAGTGGATTGAATAATCACCCTGTTTATAGTGAGGAATGGACGACCAGTTGAGCATTGTTAGCTTCAATCCTCCTAATCATAGAAGTATTTAGAAGTAGTGAAAAATAGGCTAAGTTTTGAAAGCCTCTTACAGAGGCTCTGCCGACATTACCGAGAAATCAAGGTCAAGAAGCTACAGAAGCAGCAGAGGCTTCCTACAGAAGCTCTGTCATACGCTCAAATAAGACCAAAGACTCGAAATCCGGTGAAGACTGCTCCACAGAGGACCAGACCGCAGAACCTCTGTAACTCATTACAGAGCCTCTGTGGTCCTCACTGAGACTTGAAGATATTTATAATATCTTGCTACTGTTACAGGACCCGTACATCAACTTGCATGGTAGCATGCCCTGTCCAACGTCGACGTGTCAAACTCTGATTGGACTCAGTAGGGCTTAGTACATATTAGACGTCTGCTGTATTAAATGCAATACAGCACGTCTGACTGTTCATGCCATCCTTGCAACTGTTCACGACATCCTCTCAACTATTCATACGTACCTCTTGAATAGTAGCATATGCTTTATGGTCCCTTTTAGAGTAGTATATAAGGAAGACTCATGTTGAGTTCTTCCTTACATAATACAACACACAGAAAAACATTAAGAACACAAAAGCTTATTCACCTTAAGAGTCATATCTGTTTTAAAGCTTTTTCTTACTCACGGTTCATAAACCTGTTCTTAATATATATTCAGAAAACTTTGAGATATAATAGTTTGTTCACTGTTTATTTATATTTTGTTCTAAATCTATCAAACTTATCTGTTAGTTCTTTAAATACGCTTCCGCATCAAACCTTAAACCTGAACTAATAGATCTGATAATCTTGTTTAAGCAAAACGGGAACCAACAATTGGTATCAGAGCAAAGCTTGATTTTCAATATCAAGTGATCCTCGTTTTACAACTTTTATTTGATAGATTATTTTCTCTCTTCATCACCATATTTCTAGATATTAGTCGTACCCAGAAAACCTTCCAGATCTTCATACTTAGAAATCCTCCATCAGATTATCCTTTCCTCAAAATGACAAATACAGATAACTTTTTCACTGCTGGCTCACTAACCAAACCTCCTACTCTTCTTAGAGATGAGTATCCTCAATGGAAGATAAGAATGGTTCTTTTCTTTGAGGGTATTGAAAAAACTCTCAAACAATATCTTTACAATCCTCCTCCAGTTCCGATGATAACTATGCCATGTGTACCAGCTACTGCTGAATCTGCTGAAATCCCTGAACATCAAAAACCTAAGCCAAAAGAAGAATGGTCAAATGAAGATAAGGCAGAAGATGAAGTTGCACAGAAAACAAAGAGAATATTGATCATGGCAATCCCCAACGAACTTTTTCAATCCTTAGATGCATGCGAAACAGCGCACGATCTCTGGAAAGAATTAGAAAGACAGTTGGAAGGGGGTGCTAAAACTCAGAAGAACCGAAGGGCACAATACATAAATGAATATCATGCTTTCAGAGCCTCTGCAACAGAATCTCTGCAAACAACATACGACCGGTTCAACTCTCTCATAAACAAATGCAAAAAGTCTAGTATTCACAGAACCACGGAAGAAAATAACATCATGTTTCTAAAGAGTCTGAACGATGAGTGGCTTCAGTTGTCTATGTCTTTACAAACAAATCAAGATCTAGACTCCTGGACACTCTCTGATCTCTATGGAACACTTGCTGCACAAGAGCCTCAAATAGCTCAAGCTAAAACACTAACCATTATGCCATACGCATTGGTTAGTAAATCTACAGAGGCTGCAGACAAACCAAGAAATGAGAGATCTACAGAGGAGAAAAAGAAGGAGAAAAAGAAGATGGTAATGGTTGATAGCGAAGAAGACGAGCTGATAGAGGAAGAGATAACTCTTGCGTCATTAGCTAAATCAATGGCTCTATTGACAAGAGAGTTTAGAAATAACCAAAGGATTTCTGGTAGAAGAGATGATGGAAGAAGAGAAGAATCAAGTGACCGACAGAGGTCAGACTACAGAAATGATGACCTACAGAGGTCGAGCGACAGAAGCTACAGAGGAAATGATCGACAGAGATCAGATGACAAGGTAGGCCACACACAAGAATGCTACAAATGTGGTAAACCCGGTCATTACGCAAACGAATGCCGAACAGAGAAAGGTGGAGACCTACAGAAGTCTGACGACCGAACTGGAAACATCTCCCAAGGTTGTTTCAACTGCGGCAAGCCAGGTCATTTCGCAAAAGAATGCAGAAGTAGACCAAATCGCCCACAGAAGGACTCAGCTTTTTACAAAAAGAAGGCCGAGTATTACGCACAAAAATCTCTAATGGCGAACAAAGGGCATTCTGAGGCAAACAAAGAAGACTTCGAATCAGACTCTACCTCTGATGATGAATTTCCCACAAATGCCCTGTTCTGTGGCATGGCAGAAGTTGACTCCGGCACTGACAATGAGGTATCCATTTCAAACTCTTCCTCAAGTACGAATTCTGTAGATGATGATTTATTTAAACTTAACATTGAACTGAAAGATATAATTGAAAGCATTCAGAAAAAGCTGACCTTTAATGAGAGAGAAGTAAGGCTTCTCACTCAAGAAAAAGCCAAAATCTTTGAAGAAAAAGGAAAAATCGAAAAATATTGGAGCAAAAATATAGATCCTTTAAAAAGGCAAATTTCTGATTTAACCTATGCTTTAAAAATCAAAACAAAAGAACTTTCAGTTTCAAGAAGTGAAACTACAGACATAAGAGCTCTCAAAGAATACTTTCAAAAGGAAAGAGAGGTACTTTGGCAAGATCTTTTAAGAAGAGAAGTTTTAATTAAAAACTATAAAGATGCACAGAAGGTGTATGAAAAGGTAAACTCCCAAATAGCAAGACGAGGTATAGGGTACAGTGATATTACCTTAGGAGTTGAAAATAAACGACTAAAACCTCTGTCCTCTCTATTTGTTTTGGGAAAAACTAACAAACCAAACTTTCCAAACTTACTCTCTGTAAGTAAAAGGGTTAAAATCTCTGCAGAACCTCACTTGAGGAAACATACAAAGATGATCAATGTGTGGTTTGAAAACACAGATTCATCATCTTCAACCTCTGTCAATAGAGAAAACAAACCAAAGAAATATCTGAAAACACAAGATCAGATTGGTATCTTTAAGTTTGGTAAACCAGAGACTCAAACACAGGTCGCTTTTGTTTGTATGATAAATGTCGAAAAGAAATTGTCAGCAGAAGCTCCTGAGTTTAAACCCATCTTTTCAGAAGAAAAACTTGAAGAATCTATTGAAAAAAGAAATTTTGGAAGTTTTGAAATCAAATATTTTAGAAAATTTCTGTACATCTTCTATAGATCAAAAACTCGCTGAAGAGATCTCATCAGAAACCTCTGCCATCCACGAAAGTTTTTCTACAGAGGAAGAAAGCTCGTATGATACATGCTCAGAAAATCCAGCCTCTGTCGAAAGAAATGACTCAACCTCTGCATATGAGGACGATTCATCCTCTGACGACTCAGTGACTGATTTCAAATCAGGGATAATTCACTGTGACACAGAGGATGTCAAATTCTCCTCTGAAGTTCTTAACAGAACAATTTCTCCAAAAGAGAAAATCACAGAGATACCTATCCATCCAGATTTTCTCAAAATGTGTATACAAGTCAAAACCTCTATAGAGCTTGAAAATCTGAAAAAGGCCTCTGAAAATCCAAAAAACTTAAAATTTTCAAAACCTTTAAGGAAAATCAAAGAGAATCCCACTTGGCAACAAAAGGGAAAATGGCCTGAAGCTAACAAATATTTTTCCTCTGTGACAGTGAAGAAAGATGTTCACCACAGAAGAGAGTCACAGAAGGCAGGAACTAAACAAGACTTTTGCAAACAACATTCTAGTATTCATAGATCTTCTTGTAATAGGAAATCTAATGTAAAGAAAGAGTGTAATGTCTCTGTGGCTCAGTTCAAAGAATTCAATGAAAAGTTCAAACAAATCACATCTCATACTCAATACTGTCATTGTTTTGATCTTATGTTTAGATTGAATAAACACTTCTCAAGTCCAGATTGCTTTCTCACCACTGAAATTCGAAAGTCAGAACCACAAGAGAAACAATCTGATTCTTCTACAAAAGATAAAATGTATTTCAAAAATGCTAAGGCAAACTTGAAAAATTCTAACAATATTGGACCCATGTGGATATGGGTACCTAAATCTCTGTGATTGTCTTACAGAAGCAACATGTGCCAATTTGGTATCTTGACTCCGGATGCTCAAGGCACATGACTGGCAACAGAAGATTACTATCCACATACAAAGAAACACACGATGGTGGATCTGTAACTTTTGGAGACAACATGAAGGGACACATCAAAGGCTATGGAGTCATACAGAAAGAAAATGTCTCTGTATACAAAGTTGCATATGTGAATGGCCTCAAACACAACCTACTAAGCGTAAGTCAACTCTGTGATACAGGATTCGATGTGTTATTCAAAAGAACTTTCTGCTCTCTACAGAGTGAAAACACAGGAATGGAACTTCTGCGAGCTGAAAGAAGAGGTGATCTATACCTAATGAATTTTACATCAAAATCCAAGGACAAAGTTTGCCTAGTAGCCTGCAAAAGTGAAGAAGCGTGGTTATGGCACAACAGGTTCTGTCACTTAAACTTTCACACCTTGGATAAACTAGTAAAACTCAATCTAGTTAAAGGTTTGCCAAATGTTAAATTCAATAAGGATCATTTGTGTTCGGCCTTAGAAATGGGAAAACACAGAAGGGCTTCCCACAAAGGCAAAACTGACGTGTCTTGCACTAGGCCTCTGTACATGCTTCATGTCGACCTCTGCGGTCCCATTGCCATACAGAGCCTAGGTGGCAAGAAATACATACTTGTCCTAATTGATGAGTATTCACGTTTCACATGGGTTGAATTTGTTAGAAAGAAATCAGATGTTCCAAACGTATTGATAAATCTAATGAAAAGAATCCAAGTTCTTTATGATAGCAGAATACAGAAGTTGAGAAGTGACAATGGCACAGAATTTAAAAACTCTGTCATTGAAGCCTATCTTTCAACAGAAGGAATATCACAGAACTTCTTTGCAGCTCGCACTCCACAATAGAGCGGTGTTGTCGAAAGAAAGAATCGAACACTTGTGGAAGCCGCAAGAACTATGCTGTCAGCATGCGGATTATCAATGAACTTTTGGGCAGAAGCAATTTCTACTGCGTGTTATACTCAGAATCGTTCAACCGTTGTGAAAAGACACCTCAAGACGCCTTACGAATTGCTTAACAAAAGGCGGCCAAACATCAAATTTTTCCATGTATTCGGATGCAAATGCTTTGTCTTAAACGACAGAGATTCAAGAGGAAAGTTTGATGTAAAAGCTGATGAAGGCAAATTCATTGGATACTCTGCCACTTCCAAAGCCTACAGAACATTCCTTACAAAGTCTCACAAGATTGTAGAAAGCATCAATGTTTCTTTTGATGATTCATTCCAAATGACTTCTGAGCAAATAAGTTCAGAACTCGGAATTAAAGGGAAATCCTCTGACATCTCAAGAACAAAAGAAGATTTGGATCTTCTATTTTTGGAGATGTTCCACAATGACATTGATCCTTCTGTCGGAACCATCAGAGTTTCTGAAGAACCATCCTCTGTCGGACAAAATCCTACAGGTATGACTCTAACTGGTCCAAATAATGCTTCATCTTCTTCTATAAATACTACAGATGCAATTGCCGAAGCAGAAGAAAGTGCAGAAGATGAAACATCAAGAAAAACGACCACAGAAGCTGCACAAACCACAGAAGAACCAATTACAGAGGAGATCGAGGACCAAGACTATACGTCCTCAGAGGAACAAACTTCATCACCACTCGTACCAATCATTCCACAAACGGTAGAATCAACTACCAAGGCACGAAGAACAACAGAGGCTACACAAAAAGAAACACAAGAAGCCTCTGAAGAAAGTTTTGATGACATTGATGATCATCTTCCACGCACAACTCAGTGGACAAAAAGCCATCCTCCAAGCCAAATAATTGGAGAACCTTCTGACTCATTAAAAACAAGGTCTGCCACTGCTAATTTTTGTTTCTTTACAAATTTTATTAGTGTGATAGAACCAAAGAAGATTTATGAAGCCCTAGATGACCCAAACTGGGTAGACGCCATGCAAGAAGAACTTCTGCAATTTGAGCGTAACAGAGTATGGACTTTAGTACCTCTGCCAAGAGGGAAACAGGCCATTGGGACTAAATGGGTCTACAGAAACAAGAAGGATGAAGATGGAGTGGTCGTCAGAAACAAAGCAAGATTAGTAGCAAAAGGATATAGACAAGAAGAAGGCATAGACTACGATGAGACTTTTGCCCCTGTCGCACGGCTCGAAGCAATAAGAATATTCTTAGACTTCGCAGCCCACAGAGGTTTTAAAGTCTATCAGATGGACGTAAAATCAGCTTTTCTAAACGGTGAAATCCAAGAAGAGGTTTACGTAAATCAGCCACCAGGTTTTGAAAGCTCAAAGTTCCCAAGGCATGTATACTACCTTGAAAAGGCTCTATACGGACTAAAACAGGCTCCAAGAGCATGGTACGAACGACTTTCTACCTTCCTTCTAGTCAATGGCTACAACAGAGGTACAACAGATACTACCTTATTCTATAAACGCAAAAATAGTGAGATAATGCTTGTACAAATATACGTAGATGACATAATTTTTGGGTCTACAAATTCAGAAGAATGCAAAAATTTTGAAAAACTCATGCAGAGTGAGTTTGAAATGAGTATGATGGGAGAATTAACATTCTTCCTCGGACTTCAAGTCAAACAATCTTCAGAGGGAATTTTTATAAATCAAGCCAAATATGTCTCTGACATACTTTTAAAATATAATCTCTCTGATACCTCTGCAATGAAGACTCCAATGGCCACTGGAAATAAGTTATTCTTAGATCCAAATGGTATTTCTGTAGAATGTACTCTCTACAGAGGCATGATTGGATCTCTGTTATACTTAACAGCAAGCATACCTGACATTATGCATGCCACATGTTTTTGTGCACGTTATCAAGCTAATCCAAAGAAATCACATTATGATGCTGTAAAGAGAATCTTTAGATACCTGAAGGGGACCAACAATCTTGGTCTCTGGTATCCACAGAACTCTGGTTTTAGTCTTAAAGCTTATACAGATTCAGACTATGGAGGATGCATGCTCGACAGAAAGAGTACCTCTGGGAGTTGTCAATTCCTAGGTGGTAAACTAGTCAGTTGGACCTCCAAGAAGCAGAATTGTGTCTCCACATCCAATGCAGAAGCTGAATACGTTGCTGCCGCTAGCTGTTGTTCTCAGGTTCTATGGATGAAGACTCAGCTAAAAGACTACGGCCACATCCTGTTCAAAATACCCATCTTCTGTGATTCCAAAAGTGCCATTGCTATCTCTTCCAACCCTGTGCAACACTCAAAAACCAAGCATATCGATATAAGGTATCATTTCTTGAAACATCATGTTGAATACGGTACAATCGAAATGCATTTCGTGCCCACAGAATATCAACTCGCTGACTTATTCACCAAAGCATTAGACGAGAAAAGATTCAACTTCTTGGTGGGTAAGTTAGGAATGATTAACATGGTGTGAAAATCCTCTGTAAGTATAGCTTTATCTTCTGTAAATAAGTATAAATATCTATTATTACTTAAGTTATTGCATTGATAAATTTATTTCTGTATTTATTTATTTTTTGTGTGCAAAAATAATTCTTAGTTACAGAGCCTCTGTGGGTCCGCTCAGATCTTCTGATAACCCTTACAGAACCTCTGGTAAACATGATCTATGCTCAATACAAATCTTTACCATTCTTTGAACCAAGCATAGATCAAGGGGGAGCAAAAGGAAAATTATTGATCTACAGAAGTGAATAGATCAAGGGGGAGCAAAAGGAAAATTCTTGATCTACAGAAGTGAATAGATCAAGGGGGAACAAAAGGGACCCTGAAATGATCTACAGAGGTAAATCTTTCAAAGGAAAGCCAAAGAAGAATGCCGATATTTTTCCATCGACAGAAGTAAGACAAAACTGCCGAGAACAGAAGAACCAAAAGGTATGTCTCTCGCACAAAAGGTTTTTGAAAACAGTTTTCTAGGAAAAGAATTGTCAAATATGTCCTAAATATACTATGTATAACATTTCAAAAATCAAAAGTTCAAAAAGTTTAACAAAATTCGAAATAGGAGAAATTTAAGGTCATAGAGCTTCTGCTGAGCTCAACAGAGGTTCTGCAGGAAATATGCTCTGTGATCACAAATTAACCCTCTGTCGATCTTTTGGAATGTTATCTCGGAAACCGACAACACACACCATGACCTTCTCGAACAAAACGTTTATCAAAATAGTTTTCTCGGACACCAACTTTCAATAATGTGCGAAAAACATCTCTTAACACATATCAAAAATTGGATGATCAGAAAGTTAATAGAATTCAAGTTATAAGATTTTTTCTCTCATAGAGCTTCTGCTGGCTCTCACAGAGCTTCTGTAAGTTCCATCAGAGCCACAAAACCTCTGTGAGTAAAATTTCTTGACAAAATCCTATTGATCCTCTCCAATGTCGATACAAACGTTTTCGTTCAAAGAAGAACCTTCAGAGTCATGACAACAATGAGATATATGAGAAGAAGTTAAAACTCAAGATTTTCAAAATCACAGAGCTTCTGTAAAACACAAGTTCTGCCATTTTGTTATCTGGGCATTTCTGAAGTAATAACGGTTACTTTTACTGAGAGTGAAACTCATGTGGCTAAAAACAACCTCACGCGCCTAGCATTAATGGGCCGCGCACGACGTCATGTCATATTCTGACAAGGCTACGTGTCCCATTTTCATTGGGCGTACATGGAACGTTTTTATTTGGAAAGTTGAACCCGCCGCTCAAACTCGAGTACGGATTCCAAATTTTAATCCATTGACATATATTTTACTCTTTCGAATACTACCGTTTTACCCTCCTATAAAAACCAAGCTTACCCTCTCATAAAACATTTTACAAACTCTTATCTTCTTCTCCGGCGAAACCCTGCAAAAGCTTGCAAAAACCTTGTTCTTAAAATCAAATGGCTTCATCTTCTAAAGCTATCTCCCAAGAACTCTCTCCGGCAAACTCCCCTGCCCATTCTGAACATTCAGAAAACCCCAACCTTACAAGAGCTATTGAAGAACAAGATTCCGGGGACTCAGCAGAATTTGCTCCGACGACACACCTGCAAAACTTCATAGCAAAAGATCACTTCGAAACCATACTTCCTATTAAATCCAACAACTGCTATTTGGTCCCCTCACCCACTGCTTTCGGCGAAGCCCATGCTATTCTTCTGAACATAATGGAAAATCACATCCTCTTCCCTCTACTCTCAAGAACCCCAAACAAAATTCCAGTCTGTTATTTGAACCAATTTTGGCAAAGCTGCCGATTTGATAAAGACGATTCTCTTATCAAAGGGTACATTTCAAGACCTGATAAATCTGAGCATCTTGAAATCAAGTTCAACAGAACAATGTTCTCACATGAATTCAACCTACCAACAAGGGGTCTTCTGGGATTGAAGAGTTATGCAGAGCAACCAACAGACGAAGAGCTCTGTCGCTTCGTAGAAATGCTTGGGTACAACACCCAACTACGGAAGAGAAATGACTTTCGCAGAGGAAGATTGCCACCTCTGTGGAACACTTTGTTCTCTATTCTTAACAGATGCCTAACAGGGAAAATAGGGAGTATTGACCAGAGCTCACATCAAATCTTGAGCATCATGTATGGGGTTTACTATGATCTTCCACTAGATTATGCGACCATAATGATGCAAGAGATCATAAACACCATCGACAGAAAGAACAACTCGAGAAGGGTCAAAGAGAACGATCCCAACTTTCTATCACCTCTGCAATTCCAAAGAATATTGGGAGTACTGTTCGAACCTCTACTGCTAATCCAAAACTGGCCAATGGAAGGACCAACTCCCAAACAGTTCCCGATGAACAAGAATACCCCCACTGATCATACTGATGGCTACTCACACTGCAGACCTCTTCTGAACTACGCATCGAATAAATCCCTTAAGAAAGCGTATATACGCGATCATAGAACTCCTAAACCGAGTCCTATGACACCCCCGCATTTAGGTGTCCCCCTAGGAACAATGATAGCAAAACCTCTTTCCACTCAAGAAGAAAAGGATCAGAAGTTAGCAAAGCACATGGCTATTCAACTCAGCTTTATAGCCAAACGTGCAGAACTTATGGGAAAGAAGTCTTCATCAAGAACCTCTGCATCTACTCCAAAAGCTAAGAAGAGAAAAACTGCAGAAATTGGCTCCTCTGCTCCTCCCTCTTCGCCAAAAATGAAGAAGAAAAGAAGATCGAAATCAACAGAGGAAGGGACACCAAATCCTAAGAGGAGGAAAACCAAAAAGAAGCATGGTAAATCACTTGCAAAGTTGGTTACCATTGCAGAAGAGGAAATTGCTGAAGAAGAAGTTGCAGAAGAAGAAATGGCTACAGAAAAGTATCAATCACCCTATCAATCTCCAGATAGATTTGCTCACCAAGGAGACCTGAACGACTTCTTACAGAACCCTGACATTGCCAACACCCTAAATATAGCAGGGTGGACGGCACAACCTCTCGACCACCACTCTCCAGAAGAACAAGATTTCTTCATTTCTGGCATTGACACACATCTGCAAGAAGATGACACAACACCCAAAAATCAACCAGCCAACACCCCTGTCATTTTACAAAACCCTTTCATTCAAGGATTGGACGTCCACAGAAGAAGTCCAAACCCAGCTTCAGAAGAAATAGAACAAACAGAAGCTGAGTGGAACAGAGGTGAAATTACAGAGGCTTCTGAGAATATGATGGATAAAGAAAAAGAAAAAGGGGCCGAAGTTGTACAAAAAGAGGGATTAGCAACAACAGAGACAGGAATAGAGATCTTAGAGACAGATTTAGATGAAGAAGAAGTTGTCTGGATACGTAAAGGTCTTTATCATCCACATGTCATGAGATTATTCGGATCTCATCAAATGTATGACTTCTTACGACCAGAGCAAGGAACTTCAACAGATCCTAGGGAAGAAGCACCAAGCCGTAGGATAGCTACAGAGGATGAAATGATAGACAATGATGTAGTGCTTGGATACTTCACAGAGGAAGAAGCAAGAAAAGATGCCTGGATAAATAGAGGCACACAACCAAAACCAACTCCCAGTGCAACCCACATTTCTAACTCTGCAGGTCTAGCTGCAGAAGGAGTTATTGAAAAAGAGCAGCACAGCTCGATCCTAACCCAACCCATCCAGCCAGAGGTTACTCTTTCAACCTCTGTGCCCACAGAAACCGGGGAATCCATTCCTAGGGAGTCTCCTCAAAGAGACTCACCTATTGTTCGTGATCAGTCGCCCCAGATCACCCTAGAACACCCTACAGAGGAATTTGTTTCCTCTGCCACGCACACATTAGGACCAAAACTTCTTTCAGAGAGAAGTAGTGAGCACAGAGACGAAGAGACTCTAGACAAGTCTCCCAGTCAACAGAAGGACATTCCAATAACCACCTCTGGAGTGGATTTGGACACTGTTCTTCACAGAACTTCTGTAGAGATCGAAACTCAGGTTTCTTCTCAAGGATCAGAAGGAAATCCTTCCACCCCCATCGTACAAACAGGGGTGAACGAAGGTGTCCCAGGAACAGGGACTCACTCTGGAGACGAATGTGTTCCTCCAGAGGTTACACAAGGAACACAAGTATCAAGGGTTGAGTTACAAACCCTTGTCACCTCTGTGAACCAAACCATGAAAGAGTTGCAAAGCTCTTTCAAATCTTTTGCAGAGACAACATCTACGGCTATCCGGAATCTGAACACCAAAATGGACAATCTGTCCACAGAGGTAAAAACCGCCATCTCAGAGATGAAGTCTTCTGCCGAAACTACTGCCAAAGCAACAGCCACTTCTGCAGCTCAGGAATTCGGAACAACTGCAACTTCTGCTTTCAGGGACTCTGTCAAAAATTTCCTTGAACAAATGAATACGCAATCCAACAGAGCAGAGGGCATTACTCCTGCAGACTTACAGAATGCCCTATCACAAGTTCAAGCAGAGGCAATACGCAACACGACAATGATGCAACCAAAAGACTATATGACCAGAGCACAGCTTACAGAGCTCGGACAGAACGTCATTAACCAGGTCACAGAAGTCATTGTCTCCTTCACAACTGCAAATGCCAACTATGTCAAGGATTTCAGAAAGAGTGTCGGCAGAATGCGTTTCAAAACAGAAGCAGAGCTTGCGACATTGATTGGCCTCTGCGATGATGTCTGTGAAAAGTTGATGGCAGCAGGAGCTGATGTACCGAAGAAGCCCAACACTTCTTGCAGAGCAGAGGGTACTTCTGGTAAAAGTCAGGATGATTCTGATGATGACCAACCTGGTCCATCAGATAATCCTGAGGGGGAGAATCTAAGAGAGAAAGCTACGAGCAGAGGAATACAAAGTCCACCAATCGCAGCAGAACCAATCAACCAAGCCCCTCCAGAACAAACCCAACAACAAACCCAAAAGACCACAGAGAAAACACCCATCTCTGTGGAATCATCTCCTGACGAAACCAAAACTCTAGAAGCAGATAAGCAAACCACAGAGGCAACAACCGCCCCTGAGGTAATCATTTTGGAAGAAACAGATGAACAAGCCACAGAGAAAACACCCACCTCTGTGGAAACACCCCAAACCATACCGAGAAGAAAGTCGATTGCCACCAAACCAAAAAGAGCAACGACCTCTGCTTCTGACGTTCTGAAAAGGATGCACACAACAATGAGTGATCGTATGGCGCAGAGAGAAGAAGAAAGGCACAGGTTCACTTTAGCTTTCAAAATGGCAAGAAGATTCGATGTCAATACTTCATCAACAGAAACTGAGCTCACAGAAGAAGTCAACAAACAACCTCCAACAGAGGTTACAGAGCAACTCAAGCCAACAGAACCATCGCCACAAAAGTCCTCTAAATCACAAATGTCAAAACCCACAGAGGCAACCCCCATTAAGCCAACAGAAGTGCCAACCTCCAAACTTACAGAAGCAACAGTTTCTGCCCCGCCAAAAGCCAAAGATAAGGGCAAAGGAATACTGACAGAAGAGCCTAAGAATAAAACATTGCCAAAGCCAACAGAGAAACTAATGAAGAGTGTGTTTGATGCCTTTCAAACCCCAAAGCCTGAAGAAGTTGACTGGGCACATGGATTGAAGCCTCTGTCAGACATTCCTCTAACTGGTAGAGCCACAGAAGTTGTTCAACAGATGGAGAGTCTCAGAAGACAAGTACCACAACCAGGTCCAACATATGAAGAAATGGAAGAAGTGGTATACAAATACCTCTATAAACAATCCTTTCAGACCAATTATCCAACAAATCATGTAACAGATCCAAGGATCAGAGAAGAATTTGAGAACATCTTCACAAGGACAAAGCCAAGAACCAAAGCAGATGTCTTCTCAATCCACAAGATCAAAAAGGTAATCTTCTACAAATTCTCCTTCACAAGAACCTATCCAAGGGTCAGGTACAATCTTTACAAAGTCAGAAGAGAAGACAATTCAGAAACTACCTTCGCTGATGCTGATTTAAGAAATATCAATCCTTATGATCTACCTGACCTTCTGCAATGGACAAAGGACAACTACAACACAGAGGCAAACACCAGAGCCTATCAAGTGTTGAGAAAAGCGATGAGGGAAAAGCTTCTGCTCTACAGCATGATAGATTTCCAGCTGGGAAAGGATCTTGGTCTCAAGCATCTGGATTTACGACCACCAGAGGATCACTGCCCACCGGACGCCGTACCTAACTCAATCATCACAGAACCACGGTTTGGGTTAGTATTTCAAAACCCTCAAGGCGAAACTAAACTATTTGTATGCATGGACTGTCAGAAGTACGCAACAAGTACTCTAAACAAGTTCAGAGCAAGCCTTGTGAAATACAGAGGTTCAAAGAAAATGGATAAAGATGCTGCAGATACTATCATGAGAGAGATTGACGCAACAATCCGCCTAAGAGAACTCTGCATCAGATTCTACAAAGAGATCAGAAAAGTCGGAAGAGACAACAGAAGCTACAACGATTTCAAAGATGCCAAAATCTGATTCTCAGACCTCCAATCTCTGCAAACAAAGTTAAAGTTTATCTTTCATTGTACTCAAATGTAAAATGCCTCTGGCATATTTCTAAATGAAAGAAATTTCGAGGTATTGTTTAACCTCTGTCTTATCTAACTTAGCCTAACTTAACTCAAGTTCAAATTTTTATTTTTCACTACTTAGGGGGAGATTGTTAGCTTCAATCCTCCTAATCATAGAAGTATTTAGAAGTAGTGAAAAATAGGCTAAGTGAAGAAAGCCTCTTACAGAGGCTCTGCCGACATTACCGAGAAATCAAGGTCAAGAAGCTACAGAAGCAGCAGAGGCTTCCTACAGAAGCTCTGTCATACGCTCAAAGAAGACCAAAGACTCGGAATCCGGTGAAGACTGCTCCACAGAGGACCAGACCGCAGAACCTCTGTAACTCATTACAGAGCCTCTGTGGTCCTCACTGAGACTTGAAGATATTTATAATATCTTGCTACTGTTACAGGACCCGTACATCAACTTGCATGGTAGCATGCCCTGTCCAACGTCGACGTGTCAAACTCTGATTGGACTCAGTAGGGCTTAGTACATATTAGACGTCTGCTGCATTAAATGCAATACAGCACGTCTGACTGTTCATGCCATCCTTGCAACTGTTCACGACATCCTCTCAACTATTCATACGTACCTCTTGAATAGTAGCATATGCTTTATGGTCCCCTTTAGAGTAGTATATAAGGAAGACTCATGTTGAGTTCTTCCTTACATAATACAACACACAGAAAAACATTAAGAACACAAAAGCTTATTCACCTTAAGAGTCATATCTGTTTTAAAGCTTTTTCTTACTCACGGTTCATAAACCTGTTCTTAATATATATTCAGAAAACTTTGAGATATAATAGTTTGTTCACTGTTTATTTATATTTTGTTCTAAATCTATCAAACTTATCTGTTAGTTCTTTAAATACGCTTCCGCATCAAACCTTAAACCTGAACTAATAGATCTGATAATCTTGTTTAAGCAAAACGGGAACCAACAGTACCTAAGCTGAATGCTTCTAAAGCTTCAGTGACTTATCCCTCTACTTCTAAGAATAAGATCCATGGATTTATTCAGCGATCTACTCCTAGACTTAAAGTGGATATAATTGGTAAGAAATCTGAAGAACTGATAATTCCTCTCATTTCCAATACCAAAGGTATACTTGGTGCTGGCCCTGCTCATTCAAAATTAACGAGTAAGCATGCAAATGGTCCTAAAGCTACTTTTAGCTATAGGAAATGTTATCACTGTGGACTTACAAACCATGTTGCTAGTAAGTTCCCCACATCCACCAAAGCTGAAAAGACAGCTAAGGTGAAGATCAATGCTCCTAAAGCAAAGAAGACCACTGAGGTTAAGAAATTAACCAAAGTGAAAACTGACAAAGCTGAATTTTCAAATGTTGCGAAGAATGTTGAACCTTCCACATCTTCTACCCCCACTGACAAGTGTGTACACATGATGAAATGGGTACCCAAGTCAAACTAATCTTCCTTTGTTTGCAGGTTAAGAAGGGTATATGGTATCTCGATAGCGGATGCTCTAGACACATGACTGGTAAGAAGAATCTGCTCACTAAATATAAGGAAGAGAAGGGTCCCTCAGTGACCTTCGGTGGAAATGGAAAAGGCTATACCCGAGGGTTTGGTGTACTCTCTAATGGTACAACAACCTTTGGAAGAGTTGCATATGTTGAAGGACTGAAGCATAATCTTCTAAGCATAAGACAGCTATGTGACAAGGATAACAAAGTGATCTTCACTAAGGAATCCTACTTTGTCACTGACAAAAAGGAGAAGATATCTCTCAGCGGTTATCATTTAGAAAATGTTTACGTTATAAATATGGACTCTTCAACCACTGAGAACTCTTGTTTCTTCTAAAAAGCCTCATCTAATGTCAACGGGTTATGGCATAAGAGGCTCTCCCATCTCAACTTCAAGACACTGAACACTCTTTCTTCTAAAGAGTTAGTCACTGGTCTACCTCAGCACTCATACGCTAAAGAGTCCTTATGTTCAGCGTCTGTGAAAGGAAAACAGACCAAAGCAAGCTTCAAGACTAAGCAAGTTTCCTCAATGTAATCTCCTCTACAACTTCTGCATATGGATTTGTTTGGCCCTGTTAACAAACAATCAATCGCTGGAAAGAAATATACATTGGTCATAGTTGATGAATTCTCTCGCAATACTTGGGTAATGTTTCTCCGTTCTAAGAGTGACACTCTTGAAGAACTCATCACCTTTGTCAGGAAAATGGAACTCCTGAACAACATGACCGTTCACTTAATAAGGAGTGATCATGGAACTGAATTCAAAAACAATTCTCTTGATTCCTTCTTTGAAAGTAAGGGTATTTCTCACAACTTTTCTTCAGTAAGAACACCGCAACAAAATGGAGTCGCTGAAAGAAGAAATAGAACTATCATTGAAGCTGCACGTTCAATGCTCAGTGATTCTCACATGCCTACTCAGTTTTGGGCAGAAGCTGTCAACACTGCTTGTTTTACTCAAAATAGGTCGCTGATCGTCAAGAGATTCAAGAAGACAGCCTATGAACTTTTTCATGGGAGAAAGCCTTCTATCAGCTTTCTTCACATCTTTGGATGTCAGTGTTTCATACTGAACAACAGAGATACTCTTGGAAAGTTTGATCCTAAAGCTGATGATGGAATCTTTCTTGGATATTCTTCTATCTCTAAAGCATTCAGAGTCTTCAATCGTAGAAGACAGACTGTCGAAGAAACTATCCACGTCACCTTTGACGAATCCTGCTCAGCGAACTCTAAACCTTCTGCTGATACTGAAGAACTGAATCAATGGATGTTCTCTCATCTTGGTGATTCAGAAGATATTCCCACTCCTCATACTCATACCGCTGAAGATGATGGTCCTACTATCATCCCATGCATGCAGAATAGTGAAGCTGAAACTTCATGGGTCTCAGCTATTCCTCTAAACACTATGCCTGCTTCTGAGCCTTCTGTCTCAAACATACCATCTACTTCTCAGCAATCAGTGAATGAAATGCCATCTGCACCTTTTCCTCTCCTGACTGAAATACCAGAAGCTGCTGAAGCCTTATCTTCAGCTCCTCAAGTTCAGGTTGAGTCAGCGACTTATGCTCCTGCTCAGCGATGGACTATTAATCACCCTATTGATCAGATTCTTGGTTATCCAAATGCTGGTGTTCAGACTCGACGAAGTGCAGGTAACATTTGCTTATTTGTTAACTTTATTTCTCTGATTGAACCAAAGAAAACAGATGATGCCCTCCAAGATCCAAACTGGGTCAACGCTATGCAAGAAGAGTTGGGCACTAAATCGGTCTATCGAAACAAGTTGGATGAACATGGAACTGTAACCCGCAACAAGGCTCGACTTGTTGCTCAGGGATACAGACAAGAGGAAGGTATAGATTACGACGAAACCTTTTCTCCAGTCGCAAGACTAGAAGCTATTCGTCTATTCTTATCTTACGCTGTACACAAAGACTTCAAAGTGTATCAAATGGATGTCAAGTCAGCATTCCTTAATGGAAAGCTGAATGAAGAAGTCTACGTGGAACAACCTCCAGGATTCTTAGATCCTAAGCATCCAGGTTATGTCTATAAACTGGATAAGGCACTTTATGGCTTAAAGCAAGCTCCACGTGCATGGTATGACACTCTCTCTACTTATCTCCATATTGAAAATTTTGAGTGTGGTAAAATCGATAAGACTCTATTTTTCAGGAAAGTAAAAGTTCATATTATTCTCGTACAAATATATGTCGATGATATTATATTTTGTTCTAATAACCCTGACCTTTATACTCGTTTCTCTGAAAGGATGAAAGCAGAGTATAAAATGGGTATGATGGGTGAGCTAACATATTTCCTTGGTCTTCAGATAAAATAAAAAGAAAAAGGAACTTTCATTAATCAGGGAAAGTATGTTAAAGATATGCTGAAGAAATTTGATTTAACTCAGAGTTCAGCTATGAAAACCCCTATGGCACCACCGCTGACACTAAACAAGGATCCTTCTGGAATACCTGTTAATGTCACGACATACCGTGGGATGATCGGTTCTCTGCTGTATCTCATAGCTAGCCGACCTGATATTATGTACGCAACCTGTTTGTGTGCACGATATCAAGTTGAACCTAAGGAATCTCATATGATCGTTGTAAAGCGAATCTTTCGTTACCTTAAGGGTACTCCTAACCTAGGTCTTTGGTATCCCAAAGACTCAGGGTTTGATCTAATCGCCTATTCAGATAGTGATTTTGCAGGTTGCAAAATGGATAGAAAAAGCACCACATGAGGATGTCTGCTCCTAGGTGGAAAGCTGGTGAGTTGGACAAGTAAAAAGCAAAACTCAGTGTCCACCTCAACCGCTGAAGCTGAGTATGTAGCTGCTGGAAGCTGTTGCCCTCAAGTCTCGTGGATGAGAAATCAACTACTGGACTATGACCTTCAGCTATCAAAAAATCCAATCTATTGCGACAGCACCAGTGCCATCGCTATAACCAACAATCCAGTACTACACTCAAAGACCAAACACATCGAAATCAGGTATCATTTTATCAGAGATCATGTGATGAATGGTGATATAGAGCTTCACTTTATCCCAACTGACTTTCAGTTAGCCGATCTATTTACCAAACCTCTTGATGAGACAAGATTCAACTTTCTCATCAGCGAGCTTGGAATGCTGAACTTTGAAGAGTAAAATCTTCAGCGGTTCACATTTGATCAGTGATAAAAATGAAATTGTATAACCTATTCCATCATCTTCTCTCTGAACAAAATTGATTCGCTGATATCAAGGTATGCTCTCTCTTTACTCGCTGATGTTCGCCTAGAATTAAAAGATTTCAAAACAACTGCATCGCTGAATATCTCTTCCTTATCAGCGATATTTTGAAATTTCTCAAAACCAACACTGATATTTCTATTCAGTGCTTCATGTTTTCAAAAGTGTCACTGAGCTTTCAAAAACCTCAGAGACATCCTAAAATATGAAAGGACGTTTATGACGTCATCCTAACGGATAAACCCTGGCACGTTCTTTTTCTGACACACGTTTGCACGTTTCGTTTTCTATCCAATCAAATGCAAACACGTGTCCGTGTCATCATGAAAAACTTTTCCCGCTCATAGTTTTTCTCTCTCTACTCTCACTATATAAACCCATTCGAGTTTATATTTTTCCTTTACGCGAACAACTTCTTCTTCAAGAAAAGAATTACTGTTGCATTTTGAACTCAAGTTTCCGAAAAACTGTTCATCTTCTTCTTCGACAACAAGGTTAATATTCTTATTATTTACCTGTTTTGACTTGTTTCTGATCTTATCTTTGTTTTCAAAAGATCAAACAAAATAACTTTTTTTTAAATGAAATCATTCTCTTTTCATGATTTTATGAACACAACCTTCATGGTTGTTCTTCAAGTTTAAAACAAAATCTTAAACTTGTTCTTAATATGTTTTTCCAGAATCCTATTTTTTATAAAAGAGGAAACTGTAAAACAAGACTCACACTGGTTTTTGTCTCTTTTTGTCAAAACTAGAAAACCCTAATCTTCATTAAGACATCTTTGGTCTGAATGAAATGGACAAAACTCAACAACATCTTATTGGAAAATCTTTCCACATTAAGACATTTTTGTTCGTGGTTTTATGTGTTACACAGCAATGGCATCTACTACTGACGCTCCTACCCTCAAGTCTACTACTGCTGAGAAAGTGGTTCTCACCAAGCCTCCTCATGTCAAGTTCAAACTTGACAAGCTTACATTCCAACACAACAACTACTATGCGCTTTTCGATTTTCCTCAGAAGAAACCTGTCACACATCTTGATGATGCTGTGAACTTTCTTAAAACTTGCCCCATTTCAACCGCTCTTACCATTGCACCCCCTGCTCATCGTTCTCTCATATCTCAGTTCTAGTATACTGCCAGACGAGCTCAGGTACCCTCTACCAAAGACCCAACGAAACTCATTGATACCATCCTCTGTGATACCAAATTTGGCACCACCAAAATCAACCCTGCCATAATCAGGCGTGCACTGAACCTCCCTACCGCTACCAAAGACAAACCCTTTGTTCCTCTCCCAAACCCCAAGAAACATGTTGGTAGGGAAATAATCATTGCATTCTTTGATGCAATGAAGTACGTATGGGGAACTGGGAGAGATGAAAAACCCGAGAAGAAGCTGATTGCAATCAAAAAGTCCATGATGCCAAGCGAGATGAACTTCATCTTCGCCCACCTGATAAGCTGCATGACAGCGAAAACCGGCTCTTCTGATCAAGCCGCTCAACCTCAGCAAGCCATGGGTTATGCAATGCTGAAAGGTCTCCATGTTGACTGGGCATCGATCATCTATGACGATTTGGCGTTCAGAGTGGACATGGCTGACAGACCAACATGTGTTCCATACCCCTGATTCATCAGCGTCGTCTTTCTAAAAGGACTCGGGGACAAATACCCAAAAGAGGGTGATCGGAGACTCTCTCAGGTTGGCCCTAAGGTGCTAGACTTCAGCCCCATGCCAAACGAGGTACGTCTCTCTGATCTCTTATCTCTTCTCAATCCTCCTTCTTCTACTTATGCAGCTACCTCAGCGGAAATCCCCACCGCTGATACCTACGCTGCACCCTCCACTCCTTCTCGTAAAAGGAAACACTCTACTTCCCAACTTGATTCCAAAAGGACCAAGAAAACCAAGGAGCAACCCTCCAAGCATTCACATGCTGAAGACTCCACGACTCATCTTATACAAGAGTCGCTAGATAGTTTCGTGGTACGCTCTACCACATATGTTCAAGCCACCCCTTCCATCCCAACTTCAGCGTCTCTAAACGCTGAGGTTATAAACTTGGAACAGAACCCCTCTACTTCAGACCTTCTAAGGACTGAAGAAGTATTCATCAGCGGATCCAACGCTGAACTCCGCACCCAACCAATCTTCTCATCCTTCACTCCTCCCACTCTTTCTTTGGACACTCCACCAATATTCCCCCCATTCTCTTCAACAAACGTCATCCTCAGTGATACCAATGCTGAACATCTTCAGAGGATGATAGGTCAATCTACAGGACCTGCGGAAACTTCCCAGCGTAAAGGCTCTCTGGAAGACGACTATGAAACGTTTACAAGTCATCGAAACTTCGAGGACTTCGTCAACCATCCCGCAGGTATACACATAACTCCACATACTCCTCTCTCACAACCCCAAACTTCTGAGCTTTCCTCTGTTCATAAGTTAATAACTTTTTCAGGTCCTAATTTGGGAGATATCAACAACTCCCTGAAAGATCTGGTCACAAAGGTGGAATCTTACAACACCCTCTCTCCACCAACTCTTCAGCGGTTACAAACGCTGGAGAGAATCTCAAAAAGATGACCGAGGTTGTTGATAAGAAAGCCTCTAGTGCTGAACTGGAGAAAGTGGATGGTGCATTGCTCAGTTTGCTACTACTCTCGCCACCAACTCCACAATCGTCAACGATCTCAACCTCACCAACACAACCCTCGCAACAAACTTCGCCACTCTGTCCAGTGAAGTCACAACACTGAAGACAGAAATGGTAACTCACCAGGGTGAGGTCTCCACGGTCAAGGATCTCCTTCAGCAAGTCCTCGATTGCCTGAACGCTCTAACCTGTACTCCTTTGCACTTCACTCAGGCTGATCAAGAGGATCTTCAAAAACTCGCTCCTGCTATATCTGGCCTAGATGATAGATTAGCAGTGGTTGAATTATGCATGGGACTCACTGGCCAAGAAGACAGTGATTCTCATACTGATGCTGATGTTGCTGTTTCCTCCCCACCTCATCATGAGGAAGAGGGGGAGAAGGTTTAAGAAGGTCTTTCCCATGCTGAAGAAGGGGAGACAAATGAAACTGAAGCTGTTGCTGCTTCTTCTGATAAACCTTAAGGAGTTGAAAACCCTGAGGGAACCGAGAAACCTCCCTCTGTATCTGAGGGGGAGCAACTCGAAGAGCAACATAAGGAAGTTGTTGATGTGACCGAACCTTACGCTGATGAGGATGAGTCTGAAGAAGAAGCTGAAAACGATGAAGTTGTCGACATCTCTGACGACGAACCATCGTCAACTCATAAAAATGATGATGATGATGACTGTTAGGACACTAAAGTTGTCCTTTATATTAGAAAGTTTTGTAAAGCAATAGCTGTGTTAAAGGGCTTATGCTTAACTGTTGTAACAAGTGATGTAGACTATAAATAGGTCATGTAATGTAGTTTGTAATAACAAGTTTCATAATTCAAGATGTAGCTCTCTAATCACATTGTGTTCTCTCTAGTTTAGATTTACTTTTCTAATAAAGCTTCTACATCTTCTTGTTACTAGTTCTTGAATTGTATGAAGATCATAGACCTAACAATGACGATGATGATGACTTCTTTTTTGTTGAGCCCAAGAAGGTCCCTGTGAAAGGGATTTCGATAAATGAACCATCAGGGGAGACGACTAAAACAAAGCCTGCAGCGTCTGAAGCTGACAAAGGCAAAAACAAAGGCCTCGCTGCAGAAGGCAATCTGGCCATCCTTCAGATAAAGCCAGTTTGTCAGGTACAATATCTCCTCTTCCCTTACTAAGCATCTGTCACACCCCGCTAAAGCGGAAACACGGGATGTGCAGCTCAAGTTTCACAGCAAAAGTTACAAGATCACATCAACCATCAAAATACATTTCAAAGATGAAGACATTGTCTTTTACAATCGGTTTTCAAAAGGGGAAATGGCATAATTAGAAGATAATGAAGAAAGCTTCATCACGTGTAGCCTTCCTAGATCCCAACCTTAAAGGCGTTCTCCTGAAAAGCATGTCAATGAAAAGGTCAACTAATGCACTAGTTGGTGAGATCACGGGTTTAACGAGTTCAACAATGTTGTCGTAGAAAATAGTTTAAATCCGCAAAAGTGGATAAGGCAACCGGATATAAAAACACTTGCTCAAGGTAATTGTATGTAAAATGTTTAAGTTATGAGCCCGTTACCCGACCTATACCGACAGAATCGCCCCACCGCATGTTCTATCGCCAACAATGCGTAAATACAAACAATAATTATGCACTCAAACAAGCGCTACTTGTGAGTGGGGTGTCAACCAAATAACGTTATCCATAATTACAAACGGCTCAATACATGAGTTAAACGGGTAACGTAAAAATAAACGGGGACTTTTGAACGATAGCAAAAGAAAACTCAAACTTACAACATTTGCGAAAACATAGATACCATAGAGCATAAACAAGTATAGCAAGTTTCGTATTTCCAAGAAAACGAGATAACCGGTGCGTAAAATAGTTGTAGTAACGACATGTTTTTCACCCCAAAATATGTAAAATATTGAAAAAGGGGTTGTGATAACTCACTTGATAAGCGATAGAATCCGGGAATCTCTCACAAGTACTTCGAGACGATCCTACTTCAAACCTATGAACGTAAGGTCACTAGTGAGTTTTCGATCTCGAAGATTCGGTACTAACTATCCAAATCATCATAAAATGCCTTTATTGTGATTTAATTATTATAAATCGTATGGAGTTATCAAAATTTGTAATTGTAACATATGTATACTATGTTCTTGTTAGATTAAAGTTACCGCAATTTCGTCGTAATAAGTAACGAAAATGGTTTAAAGAATGTATATATATAGTACATATATATATAAACCAAAATTTTATCGTAAGAACGATAAATAGGGGTTTTGAATGAAAAGACGAAGTATTTAAAGTGCATAAATATAAATGTATAGTATATATATATATATATTCCACAATTTCATCATAAAATGATGAAATGGCATCAAAATTATATAAAATGCATAAGTATATATAGATATGTTATATATATGTATATTCCACAATTTCATCATAAAATGATGAAATGGGATCAAGAGTAAATAAAATGCATAAATATATAAATATAAGATATAAATATATATTCCACAATTTCATCATAAAATGATGAAATGGGATTAGAAGTTAGTCTTCAATTATAGTAAGACATTTGTCCTTTGCTGTCCAGATTTTGGTGTCACTTTGTGTCCACTTTTGGGTAACCTCCAGGTATAGTTAGGTCAAGATATTTTATGTCCAAATGGTTTAATGAGTTAGGAAACTTTTGACATAAGTTTCATAATTTTTAGAAGTATTTAAGTACATGAACTAATACTTGACGTAAAACACGACAGAAAACTTTGCTGTTTGCGCACTGTTTTTGTGAAAACTGTTTGGTGCATTAAATCTTTGAGTTTTTGAATGAAACCACTTGGGTTTGAATCCTAACACATAAAAATGATTTCCAGAAAACGAATTACTCAATTTGTAGTTTTATTGAGTGAGAAATGACCCTTTGAAGAGGGGTGTGGAATCTGACAGCAAGCTGTCAAATATGCATGTGCATTCTCTTGACTTTTTTACCCAAAATTCTTATTCCTTTTTGCATGCAATCCGATTTTACCCTTTTTACATACACTTATTTTCAGTTCCAGAACACATTTTTGAACCATTTAAATTACATTCAAGTTACCCATCATCTCATCTTTTATAAAATCTTGAAAATGGTTCTTTTTGAAGAATGTTGGTGTTTATGCCAAGAACTTCATCATGCATCTTAAAATTGTGTATTTTTAGCTTATGCATGTTGGTTTAAACTTGTTTTTAGTGGATTCAAATACCTACTCATGAAACCTTTGAACCAAAAGATATAGATTTTCCAAGAAAACTACATGCATGATTGTTAAAAGTTCATCTTTGATCTTAATAAGGGTTTGATTATGGATTAACCACCTTTTTAATAATATGCAAGTGCTATGGTGGTAAATCTACAAACATTAAGATGTGTAAAGATAATTTTTAAAAGATTAAAGAAAATGTAGAAGAAGGTGAAGAACATTCATAAAAAAATGCAAGAAATGACAACTTGACAAAAGAGAGTGTGTGGATTTCATCCAACACACTTGTAATTACCTTGAACACTATTATCTCTTGGAAGATATGTGTTTAAGGGCTGGAGTTGTTGGATGAAGATGGATGAAGATGGTTGAAGATGGAGAGAGAAAGAGATGAGAGAATTCTAGTGAGAATTTAGAGAGAGAGTGAAATGTGTTGTAAGTGAATTGTAATAGCATAAAAGAAATACATAAGGAGTGTAGAGAGGGGGGGCGGCATCTCCATGGGGGGGGGGGGGGGGGTGTGATGCAAAAATAAAAATGTCATTTCTTGTCTTTTTGATTAAATTTTAAAATACAAGTATTTTTCTTAATAAATAAAAATACAAAGTAATTATATAAAGTAAAGTATTTATATATAATATGATTGAAATACATAAGTTGTCAAATATATAAATACTTGTAGTATATATGTAGGTTAAGTTGGCATTTTATGAGATTTTATGGATAATTTCCTAAATCAAGGGGGTTCTTAGGCCAAATTTCTCGAATTTTCCTATCGTACCGAGTTTACTGCTAAAATTGCACTGTTCGAACTCTGATATGAATAATTGAAATATTCAGTGCGGTTCTAACCTGAGGTGTAAATTTGACAGTTGTCACAGTCTCCCCGGGTTAAAATAATTTCGTCCCGAAATTCAAGAGTTACTAGCTTTAACAGGTTTGCTAGCAAAGAGATGAGGATACTTATGCATCATGTAATCCTCTCGTTCCCAAGTGTATTCAGGCCCACGCCTTGTGTTCCAATGGACTTTTACTATCGGTATTTTTCTTCGCTTAAGACGCTTGACTTCCCTATCGAGTATCTCCATTGGTTCCTCTACGATGTGTAGCTTATCGTTGATCTGGACCTCTTCTAAAGGCACGGTTACTGTTTCGTCGGCTAAACACTTCTTCAGGTTCGCCACGTGTAACGTGTTGTGGATAGCACTTAACTCTATTGGCAACTCCAGCTTATAAGCTACTGGTCCAATTCTTTCCGTAACTTTGAATGGTCCAACATACCGTGGACTCAACTTTCCTCTTTTCCCAAATCGGACTGTTCCCTTCCAAGGGGATACTTTTAGAAAAACTCTATCTCCAACTTGGAATTCTAAAGGCTTCCTTCGATTGTTCGGATAGCTCTTCTGACGATCTTGAGCTGCTTTAAGCCTATCTCTGATAACTGCAATCTTGTCGGTGGTTTCTTGTACGATATCCGGACTAGATAGCTGACTATCTCCAATTTCCAACCAACAAAGAGGTGATCGACACTTGCGTCCATATAGAGCTTCATATAGCGCACACTTGATACTAGTGTGATAGCTATTGTAGTAGGAAAACTCAACTAATGGCAAATGGTTATCCCAACTTCCTCCAAAATCTATTACACATGCCTGAAGCATGTTCTCCAACGTATGAATGGTTCGCTCACTCTGGCCATCCGTTTGAGGATGATAGGCCGTGCTCAAATTCAATTGCGTACCCAACGCTCTTTGAAGTGACTGCCAAAACCGAGATGTGAAGCGACTATCTCTATCTGAAATAATGGAAACTGGGACTCCATGACGCGTGATGATTTCCTTGATGTAGATCTGAGCAAGCTTCTCCATCTTATAATCTTCCCGAATAGGCAAGAAATGTGCCGACTTCGTAAATCGATCTACTATAACCCAAATCGAGTCGTGCCCTTTGGCAGTTCTCGGGAGTTTGGTTATAAAATCCATAGTGATTTGCTCCCACTTCCACTGTGGAATCTCTGGTTGTCGCAACAATCCTGATGGCTTTTGATAAACAGCCTTGACCTTTGAGCAAGTTATGCATTTCCCTACATATATGGCAACATCCTTTTTCATTCCTGGCCACCAGTAGTACTCCCTTAAATTCTTGTACATCTTATCTGCTCCTGGGTGAATTGAGTACTTAGACTTATGAGCCTCCTCCAAAATCATTTCCCGCAGGTGGTCAGCCTTTCGGATCCATACCCTGCCTTTAAAGTAACGTACTCCATCAATCTTAGTTTCAAATCTAGCCTCTAAACCATGAAGAGTCTCGTTTTTCAGGTTTTCAGACTTCATTGCTTCGACTTGAGCTTCAAAAATCCGGGTTTTCAAACTTGTTTGAACCAGCGCTCCTAATGCTCGGACTCGTGAAGGTTTTACCTTTCTTTCCTACTCAGGGCATCGACTACCACATTGGCCTTACCTGGGTGGTAACGTATCTCACAATCGTAGTCACGGAGCAGTTCTACCCATCTTCTTTGCCTCATATTAAGCATCTTTTGATCAAAGATATGTTGAAGACTCTTGTGATCTGTGAAAATGGTGCACTTGGTACCATATAGATAGTTCCTCCATATCTTTAGGGCGAATACCACAGCTCCGAGTTCCAAATCGTGCGTGGTATAGTTCTTCTCATGAACTTTTAATTGTCTTGAGAAGTATGCTATCACCTTATCATTTTGCATCAATACGCAACCTAATCCCTGATGTGATGCGTCACAATACACCACAAAGTTTTCCGTTCCTTCCGGTAAAGCTAAGATCGGTGCATTGCACAACTTCTTCTTCAAAAGTTGAAACGCTTCTTCTTGTGAAACTCCCCAAACGAATTCCCTATCCTTTTGGGTTAACATGGTGAAAGGTTTAGCAATCCTAGAGAAATTCTCGATAAAACGCCGATAATATCCTGCCAAACCTAGAAATTGGCGAATTTCCGTTGGGTTCCTTGGGGCTTCCCATTTCCGAATGGCTTCCACTTTAGCCGGGTCCACGTGAATCCCTTTTTCTCCAATTACGTGACCTAAGAAATGTACTTCCTGAATCCAAAATTCACACTTAGCGAATTTGGCATACAGTTTCTGCTCCTTAAGAAGCTCTAGAATTACCCTTAGATGCTGCTCGTGATCCTCCTTACTCTGAGAATAGATCAATATATCATCAATAAATACAATCACGAACTTATCAAGGTATGGTCAACATACTCTATTCATTAGATCCATAAACACAGCTGGCGCATTCGTCAACCCGAATGGCATGACTAAAAACTCGTAGTGCTCATAGTGAGTTCTAAAAGCTGTTTTAGGAATGTCTTCCTCTCGGACTCTTAACTGATGATATCCCGATCGAAGGTCAATCTTCGAGAAGTAAGTTGCACCCTGCAACTGGTCGAACAAATCGTCTATTCGAGGGAGAGGATATCGGTTCTTGATTGTTATCTTATTTAGTTCCCTATAATCGATGCACATTCGAAATGATCCATCCTTATTCTTGACGAAGAGAATCGGGGCTCCCCAGGGTGATGAACTTGGTCGAATGAATCCCTTATCCAGAAGTTCCTGAAGTTGACTCGACAACTCTTGCATTTCGGCAGGTGCTAAGCGATATGGGGCCTTGGCTACAGGCGCTGCTCCGGGTATGAGATCGATCTGAAATTCGATTTGTCCCGGCGGGGGAAGTCCAGTCAAATCGTCTGGAAACACCTCTGGGTGATCTTTCACCACAAGTATATCTTGGATTCGCCTCTCTTCGGACTTCTTCTCTACTACATGTGCCAAGAACGCAACGTACTTCTTCTTTAAATACTTATGGATCTTCATACAAGACACTATCCTCAAGTTTCTCCCAGTTCTATCTCCTTGGACAACAAGGGTCTCTCCGCCTTGTAAGGGTAACCTGATAATCTTTTCAAAACAACTAACCTCTGCTCGGTTTTTAGATAACCAATCCATGCCTATTACTACGTCAAAACTCCCCAACTCAATTGGAATAAGATCAACGCTAAAAAGCTTATCAGCTAAGTTCAAGGTACAGCCTAAGATTACATCCTTAGCCTCTAATTCAAATCCGTTAGCAACCTCAACAATATAAGCATTCGGCATTTTCTTAGATTCTAGATTGATCAAAGGCCTAAATTCTAACGAAACAAAACTCTTATCGGCACCAGTGTCGAATAATACGGATACATAATAGTCGTTTAGGAGGAACATACCTGTCACTACATTGGGGTCTCGGCGTGCTTCTTCTGCTCCTAAAACAAATGCCCGTCCTCGAGCTTGTCCCCCTCGGTTTCCCTGATTGGCTTGCCTTGCCTGGTTCCCAACGTGGTTATTAATTGGTCCCCTTTTTAGTCTTGGGCACACATTCCGAAAGTGATCCGGACTTCCGCACTCATAGCATGCCCTTCCTTCCACCTTTACATTCTTCCCCACCTTGCAGTACCGGGCTAAATGACCCTTTTGCTTACATATGCCACAAATGAGACAGGCTCCCTCATGATGCGAATTGCACTGATTGCATTTCGGGAAGGGTCCATTGTAACGTCCTACTTCCTTTGCATTCATCCCAAAATTTCCTACTACTTTCTTATTCCTACTTGAACTACTTCCAATCGCCTTTCCTGACTGACTCTCTGGCCTTCTCTTACTACCGACACCTTTCTGAGTCAAAGTTCCTGCCCTGACCGCATCATGGGTCAAACTAGTTGCTAATGCCACTGTGGCTTGGATCGTGGTCGGACTTGCTGACTTAACCATCCCTCGGATCTCTGGAGCTAATCCATGCAAATATCGGTCAATCCTTTTGCTCTCTGGTGTAACCATGTGGGGTACTAACTTCGCAAGTTCGTGAAAACGAGCGGTGTATCGATCTATCCCCGAACCAACCATGGTAAGATCCCAAAGTTCAGTCTCCAATTTCTGAACTTCGCTCTTGGGACAGTATTCCTCAATGAGTAATTCCTTGAACTCAGTCCAGGACAGCTTGTATGCATCCTCCCTTCCACGGGTTTGGACTTGAATGTTCCACCAGGTTAGAGCTCGCTTTTGCAACTGACAGGCCGCATACTCTACCATGCGATCCTCCGAGCACTTACTGATATGGAGTACCGACTCCATGCTATCAAACCATGAAAGTAATCCTATAGCACCCTCGGTTCCGTGAAATTCCTTTGGTTTGCAAGTCATGAATGTTTTGTAGATGCATCCTCCATTGTCTTGAATGTCATTGGGAGTTCCTCCTCCCGCATTGACATTCTTATGACTCTGATTGATGCCCGCAGTGACTTGAGTTACTATGTCGGGTATCGCCTCTTGGATACGTTGAGCTATGATTTGGGCAATATCGGGGTTTTGCTCTTCAGGATTTCCTCCCGTGCGACGTGTGGATCTTCTCGGTGGCATTTTTCTAAAACATATTTGCAAATGTCGATTTGATTAAAATTTTGAGTAAATACAATCGGATATTTTGTAAAGAATATGTTTGTAATTCAAAATATTGGAAATTAATAAAAATAACTGTCGCATGTTCAACACATATATAAAAACATGAAATTGCCCTTTTCATTAAAAACCATTAATAATAGCCGTTTTAATACAAAATTTCTGATGTGTGTCACACATCAGTACTAGGGTGTTTTAGAAGACAGAATTACAAATCTAAATACAACGTTTAAATAACTAGAAATAAAGTTCCACTTCACGAAGCTTCCACCATCCCGGTCAGTATCCTCCCCGATACATCTCAAACATGATCCACGACACCATCAAAGTCAGTAGCATCACTACTACTATGCACACTATCTCGACCCTTAAGGCTATCCTTTGAGCTATCCTTGCTCCACTTAGGGCGTCAGACCACATGTTGGTTAGGAGGTGACTTAACTCTACTAGTTCTGTCGTGACTTGACTCTGACGACTGACCCTCATCTGACATCCGTGCAAATCTGCTGTCACAGCCCTAAGGTGCTGCTCTTCGGCCCAGGTCATGCCAGACGTATGACCAATAGGCACTCCTTCGATCACTCGTGAGGGTTCCGGCGCCTCTTGCCGATCGGACCTCAAACTCACTCGTCTAGGTATAGGGACACTTTTCCTAGCCGTTAGCCTCGTACGTGGCCCTCTAGAGTTAGGTTGTATTGCTATAGGAGTGGGTTGTGGTGGAACCGCGGTCGGTGGTATCCTCGGTCCATCATACGGGTCTCGTTCGCCTTCCGATGATCGCTCGCTCGACGGCGTGTAGGGGGGTTGAGAGCTTGATGATGACGATGATGACATAGTGGTACTGAAGTAAGAGTGTGATGATGATGATGACATAGTGGTACTGAAGTAAGAGTGTATAACATTACTATCGCGCAAATATAAAAGCTAAGCGTACTATACTATTGCATACTATAGGCAATAACTACGCTCATACTAGGCATACAACGTGAAGCATCAAGTGCGAAAAACACACATATTCCTAGTATATCCATTTCCGGTCTCGCATTACTCTTTCTTTAATTAAACATAGGTGATCAGGATTTGTTTAATTAAAGACCGATGATGCAATACCCGAATTAGTTATACTAGCAACATGTTTAGTAATTTAAGTGTTCTTTCCCATTTTTGGTTATAGTTGCAGTTTTCCAAAGGAAAACCGGTATTCTCTATAACCTTTGGCTCTGATACCAAATCTGTCACACCCCGCTAAAGCGGAAACACGGGATGTGCAGCTCAAGTTTCACAGCAAAAGTTACAAGATCACATCAACCATCAAAATACATTTCAAAGATGAAGACATTGTCTTTTACAATCGTTTTTCAAAAGGGGAAATGACATAATTAGAAGATAATGAAGAAATCTTCATCACGTGTAGCCTTCCTAGATCCCAACCTTAAAGACGTTCTCCTGAAAAGCATGTCAATGAAAAGGTCAACTAATGCACTAGTTGGTGAGATCACAGGTTTAACGAGTTCAACAATGTTGTCATAGAAAATAGTTTAAATCCGCACAAGTGGATAAGGCAACCGGATATAAAAACACTTGCTCAAGGTAATCGTATGTAAAATGTTTAAGTTATGAGCCCGTTACCCGACCTATACCGACAGAATTGCCCCACCGCATGTTCTATCGCCAACAATGCGTAAATACAAACAATAATTATGCACTCAAACAAGCGCTACTTGTGAGTGGGGTGTCAACCAAATAACGTTATCCATAATTACCAACGGCTCAATACATGAGTTAAACGGGTAACGTAAAAATAAACGGGGACTTTTGAACGATAGCAAAAGAAAACTCAAACTTACAACATTTGCGAAAACATAGATACCATAGAGCATAAACAAGTATAGCAAGTTTAGTATTTCCAAGAAAACGAGATAACCGGTGCGTAAAATAGTTGTAGTAACGACATGCTTTTCACCCCAAAATATGTAAAATATTGAAAAAGGGGCTGTGATAACTCACTTGATAAGCGATAGAATCTGGGAATCTCTCACAAGTACTTCGAGACGATCCTACTTCAAACCTATGAACGTAAGGTCACTAGTGAGTTTTCGATCTCGAAGATTCGGTACTAACTATCCAAATCATCATAAAATGCCTTTATTGTGATTTAATTATTATAAATCGTATGGAGTTATCAAAATTTGTAATTGTAACATATGTATACTTTGTTCTTGTTGGATTAAAGTTACCGCAATTTCGTCGTAATAAGTAACGAAAAGGGTTTAAAGAATGTATATATATAGTACATATATATATATATATAAACCGAAATTTTATCGTAAGAACGATAAATAGGGGTTTTGAATGAAAAGATGAAGTATTTAAAGTGCATAAATATAAATGTATAGTATATATATATATATTGCACAAGTTCATCATAAAATGATGAAATGGGATGAAGAATATATAAAATGCATAAGCATATATAGATATGTTATATATATGTATATTCCACAATTTCATCATAAAATGATGAAATGGGATCAAGAGTAAATAAAATGCATAAATATATAAATATAAGATATACATATATATTCCACAATTTCATCATAAAATGATGAAATGGGATTAGAAGTTAGTCTTCAATTATAGTAAGACATTTGTTCTTTGCTGTCCAGATTTTGGTGTCACTTTGTGTCCACTTTTGGGTAACCTCCAGGTATAGTTAGATCAAGATATTTTATGTCCAAGTGATTTAATGAGTTAGGAAAGTTTTGGCATAAGTTTCATAATTTTTAGAAGTGTTTAAGTACATGAAGTAATACTTGACGTAAAACACGACAGAAAACTTTGCTGTTTGCGCACTGTTTTTGTGAAAACTGTTTGGTGCATGAAATCTTTGAGTTTTTTAGTGAAACCACTTGGAGTTTAAATCCTAACACATAAAAATGATTTCCAGAAAAATAATTACTCAATTTGGAGTTTTATTGAGTGAGATATGACCCTTTGAAGAGGGGTGTGGAAACTGACAGCAAGTTGTCAAATATGCATGTGCATTCTCTTGACTTTTTTATCCAAAATTCTTATTCCTTTTTGCATGCAATCCGATTTGACCCTTTTTCTATACACTTATTTTCAGTTCCAAAACACATTTTTGAACCATTTAAATTACATGCAAGTTACCCATCATCGCATCTTTTATAAAATCTTGAAAATTGTTCTTTTTGAAGAATGTTGGTGTTTATGCCAAGAACTTCATCATGCATCTTAAAATGGTGTATTTTTAGCTTATGCATGTTGGTTTAAACATGTTTTTAGTGGATTCAAAGACCTACTCATGAAACCTTTGAACCAAAAGATATGGATTTTCCAAGAAAACTACATGCATGTTTGTTAAAAGTTCATCTTTGATCTTAATATGGGTTTGATTATGAATTAACCACCTTTTTAATAATATGCAAGTGCTATGGTGGTAAATCTACAAACATTAAGATGTGTAAAGATGATTTTTAAAAGATTAAAGAAAATGTAGAAGAAGGTGAAGAACATTCATAAAAAATGCAAGAAATGACAACTTGACAAAAGAGATAGTGTGGATTTCATCTAACACACTTGTAATTACCTTGAACACTTTTATCTCTTGGAAGAGATGTGTTTAAGGGCTGGAGTTGTTGGATGAAGATGGATGAAGATGGTTGAAGATGGAGAGAGAAAGAGATGAGAGAATTCTAGTGAGAATTTAGAGAGAGAGTGAGATGTGTTGTAAGTGAATTGTAATAGCATAAAATAAATAAATAAGGAGTGTAGAGCCGGGGGGCGGCCTCTCCATGGGGGGGTGATGCAAAAATAAAAATGTCATTTCTTGTCTTTTTGATTAAATTTTAAAATACAAGTATTTTTCTTAATAAATAAAAATACAAAGTAATTATATAAAGTAAAGTATTTATATATAATATGATTGAATTACATAAGTTGTCAAATATATAAATACTTGTAGTATATATGTAGGTTAAGTTGGCATTTTATGAGATTTTATGGATAATTTCCTAAATCAAGGGGGTTCTTAGGCCAAATTTCTCGAATTTTCCTATCGTACCGAGTTTACTGCTAAAATTGCACTGTTCGAACTCTGATATGAATAATTGAAATATTCAGTGCGGTTCTAACCTGAGGTGTAAATTTGACAGTTGTCACAGCATCCCTCCTCTATCCCTTCTCTATCTCAGTTCTCCTCTCCATAAAACCTCTATACACTTAACCATATTCCTTTCTCTATATCTTTCTTCCCATGATCTTACTTAAACGATCGCTGTGTTTCAGCTAGTCCTCTCCCCTGCTTGAGGATCCAGCTGAAGTCCCCACTGCTGCACCAACAATAATCCCAGCCACAAGAGTTGAAGAAATAATCCCGGTCTTGGATTTAATCACTGAGACCGATGAACCTGAAGAACAATTTCTCTCTCACAAAAACAGACCTTCCTTGGCTCCACAAGAGCTGAGTGAAGAGGATCAGAAAAGGAGAGAAGAAATGATCAAGAAGCTTGAGGATCAACGAATCATACTTCCACGAGACAAAGTTCCTGTTCCTAAAAATTTCAGACTTTCAAAGAAAGAATTCACTGATCACCTCAGAGCTGAAAGGATACTCGCCGAAAGAAAGGAAGCTGAAGAAAAAGATAAGGCTCTCGCCATTCAGCTTGCCCAACAATCGGTGAATGACCCCGCACTGAAAAGAACTCCCATCGAAGTCCAACGTCAGTTGTGGGAAGACGCCCAGAAGATTATCGAAGAAAAGACCAAGGTATCTCAATCTACCTTGAAATGGTGCAAAGAGAAAGTACACTTTCGATATCGGGCTGCCAGAATTAACAAGGTACATATAACTGGAAGATCGACCATCAAAGTTCCAATTGTTGAGGTTAAGATATTCAGAGAAAACGGTACAACAGAAACCTTCTATGCTGATGCTATCACGAAGTACGGTCTCTCTGAATGGTTGGAGATCAGAATAGCCATTCAGTGCTCACGTTCTAAATACAAGGATCATGTCGAAAAACTTATAAATCGACAGATCGACTTGGTTTCTTCTGCTGTGGATATTCCTCCTCCCACTCCTCTTGCAACTCAACAAAGAAGGGCCTCTACAAAGAAAAAGTCAAAACCTTCAGATTCAGGTCCTCCTATCCGGAATGAAACAGGTATTGGTTTTTCACGTGCTGAAGTACTTGGTCCTGATCCTGACCTCTCAGCGCTTGACACCTCTCTGCCTCGTGGTGAAAGATTCATTCCTGGAAAAGTCATAAGCGAACCTTATGGTATCTTCTTTCACGACTATGATGAAGGACAACGTTTTCAACGTGTCTCTGAGCTTCCCATCACTCCCATCGAACAGCTCAGGGATCTCATCTATTGGTGTGAATTTGTTGGGAACTGAAAATGAGCTAAGTATGGATAGTGCTGCTAGTCCATGATTTCTACTGCTAAGTCTACATTAATACTGCCAGAAGAAAGTTAATACTGCTGGGCAAGATTACTACTGCGTATACATGGTTAGTACTGCTAGACCAAATTACTACTGCAAGACATGGTTAGTACTGCTGAGCTGAGATACTACTGCTAGAAGACTGTGAAGGTTAATACTGCTGAAGGTCGTTAATGCTGCTAAGTCAAATCATTGTTAATACTGCTGACTTGATAAGTTTGGTATG
Organism: Saussurea involucrata; assembly: GCA_033807775.1. Classification (NCBI taxonomy): domain Eukaryota; kingdom Viridiplantae; phylum Streptophyta; class Magnoliopsida; order Asterales; family Asteraceae; genus Saussurea; species Saussurea involucrata. The sequence goes on from CM066317.1 coordinate 56,093,033, forward strand.
CGATACTTTTGGAGACAAAGAAGGAATTGATCAAGATATGTTTAACGAAGATTCAGAAGATCAATTTACTTTTGATAGTTATCTTGTAATTACTTTTGTATAAATAGTATTGATAGATAGCTATTAGAAAATACATGATAGACGAGCTAATATACGTGTGAAATAGAATTCGATATTGATTCAAGAGAGAATTAACCTCAAGGTGTAAGAACCCTATTTCTAGAGAAGTAGAAGTCGTCTTGGTGAGATCTGTTCATCAAGATTGAGGTTTGGTGTAAAGCTTGTGAGTAATACAGTTTGATATATACAGTGTGTTGAATTCTATTGATTGTTCTTTAATTGATTTAGAGTTCTATTCCGCAAGATTCTCTAAATTTTGTTTCTAAGAAGTTTAATTCTTGTTAAGAATCGATCCTGACAAGTGGTATCAGAGCATTGGTATCTTAGAAGCTATGGACAATTCAATGGATACTCACAGTACTCTTGTTTCAAAGGTTCCCATGCTCAAACCCTATGAATTTGACATGTGGAAACTAAGAATCAAGCAGTACATTCTTCTTACTGATTATGCAATATGGGACATCATAGAAAATGGCCCATGTAATGAAGGAAAGATTGGAGCAGATGGAAAGAGACCTCCTCCCAAGACAGATGCTGAAAAGAAAGTCAGACAAACAGAGATGAAGGCCTTAAGCACTCTGCTTTTGGCTATTCCTAATGAGTACCAACATCAATTCCAACACTGCACAGGTGCATAGATGTTGTGGAATGCTCTGGAGAAAAGATTTACTGGCACAAAGAGCACAAAGAGAAATCAAAAGGCTATTCTCAGGCAACAATATGAGAACTTCATGTCTGCAAAGAATGAGTCTATGACTCAAACTTTTGACAGATTTAACAAGTTGATTGGAGAATTAGCTATTGTGGGTGTACACATGGATGCTGATGATATCAATAGAAAGTTCCTTAGATCATTGGGAGAAGAATGCACCATGTACACAGTCTCATTCAGTCAGAATGACCAATTGGAGGACAAAGAGCTAGATGACCTCTACAATGATCTGAGAGTATTTGAGGCTGAAGTTGAAGCCAAGAAAAGGCCATCTGGATTTGTTTATAATGCCGCTTTATTATCTTCATCCTCTGATAATGCTGCTAACCCTGATTCTGTTAATACTGCAGGTTCTGTTAATGCTGCTGGTGGAACTAATCAAGAGAAGACTACAGATTCTGTACTAGAAGCATTCTTTTCTAGTCATGTTCACTCTTCTCTAATCAATGATGATTTAGAGCAGATTAATGCTGATGATCTGGAAGAGATGGACATCAAGTGGCAGATGGCCATGCTATCAATGAGGGTGAAGAAATTCATCAAAAGGACTGGGAGAAACAACTTTTCCCAGAGAAGAGAAGATGGTGCAGGCTTTGACAAGTCCAAGGTTGAGTGTTATAAGTGTCACAAGATGGGACACTTTGCCAGAGAATGCAGAAGTGGAGGATCACATCAACAGGCTCAAAATGGAAACCAAAACAGAAGCTCCTCTCAAGCCCTTGTTTCTCAACAAGGAATGGGATTTGATTGGAGTGATCAAGCTGAGGAAGCCTGTCAGAAACAAGCTCTTATGGCAGAAGTATCTGATATTCCCACTGAGGTACAATCTAAACTCTGTTCTCAAGCTTGCATTGATGCTGTTAAAAGATATAGGGATCACAATCAGGGTATGTGTGATAACCTTAAGAGGCTAGAGAAAGATGTGAATGATTATGTTAGGATTGTAGAAAAGTTTGAGGAACAAATTAGAGCTTTTCAAGCTAATGAACTTCAACACTCCTATGATACTAACTATTGGAAGTGGGAGAAGAATGAGTATGAGATTAAGCTGAAAGTGTCTGGGGAGGAGAATGAGAAATTAAAAGAAGAGCTTAAGAAGGTTAAACGTGATGTTGAAAAGTTTACCTGTGCTTCTAAAACCATGGATACCATCATTAAGGCTCAAATCCATGACAAGATGAAAGTAGGGATAGGGTACAATGCCACACCTCCACCCTACAATAACAACTACATACCTCCTAAGTCTGATTTGTTAGAGACCAAGGATAGGAAGGATCCTGAATTAAAGATTAATATAGATCCTTGTGAAGAAGAAGTAGTAGTTAAGGATAAAACAGAGAAGGAAGAATCTAAGAAGAATAAGAGTGTTAGTAGTAAGGTTCCCTTAGACAATGAAATTGTGACCAATGAGAAAGATGGAAATTCCTGGGGAAAGAACAATGAGATAAAAAGGACTGAAACAGAAGAGGGAGTTAAGATCAATGGGATGAAAAGGACAGAAACAGAAAAGGGAGTCCATTACACACAGACCACAGTTGTGGCTCCCAATACCTGTAAACATTGTTCTTGTAAGAAATCTCAAGAGCTTAAGCCCCAAAAACATGATAACAAAAGGGGTAATCAAAGAAATTGGAATAACCAGTGGGCTATGAGACAAGGAGTTGATCTGAACAGAATTAACAGGCCAAAACCTTGTTTCATCTGTGGTAAGCTAAATCATTTAGCCAAACACTGTTATTTCAATCCTGTTAACCAAAGGTTTAATGCTCAAAGATCTTTTCAAAAACCTGGTGGTTACAGAAAGAATGGTGGCTATAAAAAGTCTGTGAGGAAAGTTGTGGCAAAGAAACAAGTTAAAACCAAAAGCCACATAAAGAAAACGACTGAAAAGGAATGTGGTACTATGTGGGTTCCAAAAGGCACTAAAAACAATACTGCTGCTAGCAGTGTTAGTACTGCTAACACTGTTAGTACTGCTTCAAAAGTTGGTGCTGCTAGCAGTGTTAATACTGCTAGTAATCATTCCAATGTTAGTGCTGCTAACACTTTTAGTGCTTCTTCTTCAGATAGTACTGCTGCTAGCAGTGTTAACCCTGTTAATACTGCTTCTAGCAGTGTTAACTCTGTTAATACTGCTACCTCTGTTAGTACTGCTGATACTGCTGCTAACAATACTGCTGCTCCCAGTATTAGTACTGCTGGCACTGTTAGTACTTCTGAGGTTAATACTGCTTCTAGTGCTGCTACACCAATAATTTTGACAAAGTACTCCAGTACTGCAGTACCTAAATTTGAAAATCTCATCAAAACCAAGTGCAAGTACTTTGATGAGCAAGGGAAACCCAAGACCACTTCGGCTTGGGTTCCCAATAAAACTAACTGGTTTATCTTGATGTGCAGGGCAACCAACAGCTCAAGGGGAAGAGCATTTGGCATGTTGATAGTGGTTGCTCCAGGCACATGACAGGTAACATGGCCTGCCTCAAAAATTTCAAAAAGATTGATGGAGGACATGTTGCATTTGGGGATAATCCTGCTGGTGGAAAGATAAGTGGTAAGGGTAATGTTTCAAAGGGTAAGATGACCTTTGAAGATGTGTACTATGTTGAACAATTGAGATACAACCTGTTAAGTGTATCACAGGTTTGTGACAAGAAGCATGGCATATTGTTTACTGATTCTGAATGTATTATCCTTGCTCCTGGATACAAAGTGGTTGATGAAAACATGATACTTCTGAGAACTCCTAGGAAGGATAATGTTTATTGTTTAGATTTGGAAAGTGTATCATCTGATTCATCCCTAAATTGTTTAGTTTCAAAAGCTTCTTTGGATGAATCATCACTTTGGCACAGAAGGATGTGTCACATGAACTTTAAAACAATGAATAAACTTGTTAAGAATAACCTTGTAAGAGGTTTGCCATCCAAAGTCTATTCATGTGATGATCATTGTGTTGCTTGTCTCAAAGGCAAACAACACAAAACTTCTCATAAGTCCAAAGAGATAAACACTATCTCAAATCCTCTTCAACTGTTACATATGGATCTGTTTGGTCCTACTAATGTGATGAGTATTGGCAAGAAATCATACTGCTTAGTTATTGTTGATGATTATTCTAGATTTACTTGGGTATATTTTCTGAGAACTAAAGATGAGACAAGTGGACTGATCAAATCTTTTATTCTCAAAATTGAAAACCAATCAAATCAAAGAGTGAAAGTCATTAGATCAGATAATGGAACTGAGTTTAAAAATTTTGATCTAAACACCTTTTGTGAAGAAAAAGGAATTGAGAGACAATACAGTGCTCCTAGGACTCCACAACAAAATGGTGTTGCTGAGAGAAGGAATAGGACACTGATTGAGGCTGCTAGATCTCTGTTAGCTGATTCAAAGTTACCAATTACTTTTTGGGCAGAAGCAGTTAATACTGCCTGCTATGTTCAAAACAGAGTTTTAGTTGTAAAGCCTAAAAACAAGACACCTTATGAACTTTTCCATAAAAAGAAACCATATATTGGATTTTTCAAACCATTTGGATGTCCTTGTACTATTCTCAATACCAAATCTCACTTAGGTAAGTTTGATAGCAAAGCAGATGATGGTTTTCTTGTTGGGTATTCATCTCAGAGTAAGGCTTACAGAGTTTTTAATACCTCCTCTAGAATAATTGAAGAAAGTGACAATGTCAAATGCAATGAGAACACACCAAATCCTATTGGTTCAGGTCCTAATTGGCTATTTGACATTGATTCACTCACTAATTCTTTGGGTTTCAGTAGTGATGTATATGCAGGACAAAGGGATACACCATCATCAGAACACATAATTCAATCTGTGATATTTCCACTCCCTTCCATTGATCCTGTTGAATTCTGTGAACACCAAGAGGAGACTGAACCTATTCAGAATGAAGAAGAGAGGAGAGCAGAGGAAAATCAGTCTTCAGGTCCAAATTCCAGAGAATCTGAGGTGACTGAAGAAGCAGAAACAAATCCAGAATTAAATGAGTCAAATCTGGATGAGAACATACAAGAGGAAGCTGGTCATCCAACAAGAACTCAGAAAAATCATCCTCCTGAGTTGGTGATTGGAGATATTGCATCTCCCATGATGACTAGAAAGCAAAGCAGACTCCAAGAGTTGCAAGAGCAGCAAAATACAGTTAATACTGTTCTTACTTGCTTTCTATCCCAGATTGAGCCCAAGAAGGCTTATGATGCTATGAAAGACCCAAGCTGGATAGAGGCAATGCAAGAGGAGCTGCTACAGTTCAAATTACAGGATGTTTGGGACTTGGTAGACCTTCCAAAAGGTCATAGAGCAATTGGCACCAAGTGGATTTTCAGGAACAAGAAGGATGACAGAGGGATTGTGATCAGAAACAAAGCTAGACTGGTTGCACAAGGGTACACTCAGGAAGAAGGAATAGATTATGAGGAAGTCTTTGCTCCTGTGGCAAGGATTGAAGCAATCAGGTTATTTCTAGCCTATGCCTCATACATGAAGTTCAAAGTGTACCAAATGGATGTCAAAAGTGCATTTTTGTATGGAAGTATTGAGGAAGAAGTATATGTCTGTCAACCCCCTGGATTTGAGAATCCATTGCACCCTGACAGAGTATACAAGCTGAAGAAGGCTCTTTATGGTTTGCATCAAGCCCCAAGAGCATGGTATGACACTCTGTCTACCTATCTCTTGAAAAATGACTTTGAAAGAGGAGTAATTGACAAGACTCTGTTTATCAAGAGGAGAAAGAGAGGTACATTACTTGTTCAGATCTATGTGGATGACATCATCTTTGGATCCACCAATGATCAAATGTGTAAAGAGTTTGAGGAGTTAATGCACAAAAGCTTCAAGATGAGTTCCATGGGAGAACTTACTTTCTTTCTTGGGCTTCAGGTAAAACAAAGGAAAGATGGGATTTTTATTAGCCAATCCAAGTATGTGAAAGACATCCTGGACAAGTTTGGTTTATCAGACTCAAAGCCAGCAAGCACACCAATGGAAACACATAAACAGATCACTGCAGATCTTGAGGGGGAGGATGTGGATGTCCATCATTACAGATCAATGATTGGTTCACTCATGTATCTCACAGCCTCTAGACCTGTCATTATGTTTCCAGTATGTGTATGTGCCAGATTTCAGGTTTCTCCTAAGCAATCACACCTTCATGCTGTCAAGAGAATATTCAGATACTTAAAAGGGCAACCTAGATTAGGTCTCTGGTATCCTTATGAATCCTCTTTTGACTTGCTTGCATATTCAGATAGTGATTTGGGTGGAGCCAACATGGATAGGAAGTCTACTTCAGGTGGATGTCAGTTTTTTGGTACAAGACTAGTATCTTGGCAGTGTAAGAAACAAACCACAGTGTCCTTATCTACCACAGAGGCTGAGTACATAGCTGCTGCAAGCTGCTGCTCTCAGGTTCTATGGATTCAGAATCAGATGTTGGACTATGGGGTAACATTTCTTCACACTCCAATCTTCATTGATAACAACAGTGCTATTAGCATTGTTAATAATCCAGTCAAACACTCAAAAACAAAGCATATAGAGATAAGGTATCACTTTATAAGAGATTGCAATGAAAAGAAATTAATTCATGTTGCTAATGTTCATACAAATGACCAGTTTGCTGATCTATTCACAAAAGCTTTTGATGTGGGTAGATTCACCTTTTTGGTAACAAGTGTGGGCATGATCAACCTAGAATAAATTCATGACTTTCTGTTTTTATACCTGTATTTCTTCATATATTTGGTGCTACTAACTTTCTTTCTCAGGATCCTCTGTTTCCCTCAGATTACCAAGTGCAGAAAAGTGTAAGTGTAGTTACTACTGCCTGTGCAGCGTTACTATTGCTAGTGCAGAGTTAATACTGCTAGTGCAGAGTTACTACTGCCAGTGTTCTAGTAGTTAATACTGCTAAGTAGTTAATACTGCCCTTGCAGTTAATACTGCTAAGTAGTTAATACTGCCCTTGCAGTTAATACTGCTTTGCAGTTAATACTGCAGGTGTGGTTAATACTGCTTTGCAGTTAATACTGCTCAGTAGTTAATACGGCTAGTGCACAGTTGATACTGCTCAGCAGTTAATACTGCTTGTGTAGTTAATACTGCTCAGCAGTTAATACTGCTTGTGTAGTTAATACTGCTTTGCAGTTAATACTGCTCGGTAGTTAGTACTGCCTATGTCGTTAATACTGCTTTTGATAATCTAGGGCATATAAATACCCCTGTTTGCCCGCCAAAGTTCATAACGACTCTTCGCATTAACTTCTTCTCTCTCGTTCTAACCTAGTCTCCCCAGAATCTTTGTGTTTTTCTTTCAAGAATCCTCAGGAATCATGGAGTTTGTTGATGAGCACAATGAAATAGCCATGCTTCAGAAGCCGAAACAAGCTGCGGGATTCCACGATATCGTCGATTTTCTTAAATCCTCGCACATCTCTTATGCCCTAACGGTGAGCCCAACCATCTATATCGAACATCATACGCAATTTTGGGAGAATGCCACTGTTAGTTTCGAAGAAGGGCAGAAAACCATTCGAACAAGGGTTTGTGATAAACCCTTGAAAGTCACAGAGGAGGTTATTCGCATCTCTCTTCACTTGGATGATGCCTCAGGTATAACCTCTCTATCTTCTGATGACCTATATTCGACTTTACAAAGAATGGGGTATGAAGGTCCCATTGGTGTTTTTAAATTCTACAAGTCAAAAATTTTCAACCAATGGAGATTTCTTGTTCATACCCTGATGCACTGTATTTCCAAGAAAACTACTGGATGGAGTGAGTTCAGCAGTCCCATTGCATATGCCTTGGTCTGCTTATCCACTGCCAGAAAGTACAATTTTTCAGCTATGATCTTTAATGATCTTGTATCAAACCTGGAATCCAAAAAGCGATTTTATATGTATCCAAGGTTTGTTCAAGAAGTGATAACTAAGGAATTGACGGACTTACCTCAGTTTGATGAGGTATATGTACCAAAATCCCCTAAAGGGAAGGTTTTTTCAAATATGAAAAGACTTCCTAGGGACTCGGAAGGAGTTGACACACCATTGTTCTCTACAATGATGGTTGTGTCCCACACAAATGAAGGTATGGCATCAGGGTCAAGGCCCTCATTAGACACACCCACTGATGACCAATCCCAACCTTCTATCTCAAAATATATCCCTCAGCACATACTTCAAAAGCCCACTCCTGTTTTATCCAACAAGTTTCAAAGAAGAAAGGTGCACAAGGTTCCTTCCCTTGATGTACCTACTCAGAGCCCTAAGCCTTTAAGCCCTCAGTTGGAGCATTCTCCAATTGAGAATATCAACAGGGAAACCACAGGGGTGTCTCCCAACCCCAAGAAGGTGCTCTCTAAGGAGAAGGATGAGCATATGGGTGCTAAGGCTGCCACTACTTCTGCTAGCACAGAGAAGGACAGTGGTAACATAAATAAGACCTTCCCCATGGCAACTCTAAATGAGAAATCATTAGGAGGACCCAGGTGCCAAGAAACCAAGGGGGCAGTCAGTGCTTCTGCTAGGCAGAAGGCTTCTGCTAAAACTTCCAAGGATCCCTTAAAGAAGGTAAAAACTTCCAAAAAGGGTGAGGATAGACATAACAAAGAGGAATTGATGGCTACTTCCAGTGATCCTTTAAAGAAGGTAAACACTTCTAAACAAGGTGAGGATAGATATAACTATGATGAATTGATGGAAACCATTGGAAATGTCAACTTGGATGTTATGGCACAGAAGAAGGAGATTGAGCAACTGAAGACTGTGGTCACCTACCAACAGTCTCAAATTGAGAAGCTCAAGAAGATGGTCACCAAGTTGTTGCACAGAAAGAAAAAGGCAAGATTTGTGCTGAGAAGAAGAATTCCAACTGATGATGCTCCCAAAAAGGGGGAGTCAGAGTAAGAATCAGAAGCAGAACTGAATATGAAGGGTCTACAAGTTGAGGGGGAGACAGTTCAGATGGAGACTGAGATGGAAATTGATAATGCACAGTCTAAGGGGGAGTCCAGTGCACAGAATAAGGGGGAGACAGAAAAGGTGGAAGAGCTTGTTAAAGAAGCAGAAACTGTAAAGGCAGCAGTAACTGAAGTTCCAAAAGAAGCAGTAACTGAAGTAGCAGCAGAAACTGTTAATGCTGCTGACTCTAAGCAAGCAGCAGAAATAGTTAATGCTGCTCAATCTACAAAGAAAGCAGTAACAGAAACAGAAGCTGAAACAGTAACAGAGAAGCTTACAGTAGAAGAAGTGGAGGTTGCAGAAGCTTTAATCAAAGCCAAACATGATACACCTCCAACTGCCAAGAAACAGAAAGAAACTAAGGATGCAAAGATGGTTTTCAGCAGAAAGAGAACAAAGTCTGTGGCTACTAAAAAGAAGCTTGTAAAGAAGCAAAGGGTAGAACCTGTTGAGAAACCAGTGGTAGAAGAGAAAGAAAAGGAAGAAGTTGCCAAGGATGAAGGACAAGGAGATAGTAAGACAGGTCAATCCAGTAATGCACAATCACTTAGCAATGAACAATGTGACTTGTACATCACTATGGTTGATACTGAACCAATCAAAGTGACTCCATTAGATTCAAAACCTCCTGAAATCAGTCACTGGGATACTTTGATAGATGAGAGAAAGGAGTATATCAGACTCAAGAGAGCTGATGGGCAGTTTGAAGTCTACAGAACATGGGGACAATTTATAAGAAGATGCTCAAGATCTGACTTGGAAGAGATGTTCAAAGTAGACATGCAGATCTATGGTAACATGTTGACAGAAAGAGGTATGTCTATCACAAAGATGGTGTTAGAATACCTATGCCTAATGTTCAGACCAGAAGTAGTTCAGCACATAACAGCAAGACCTTTTCAAGCAGTAACCCACTGGATGCTCTATGAAAATTGTGAAGTGTATGTTATATCAATTGACAACACATATCAGGAGTATTATCTGGTGGATGAAATCTACAAACACTGCATGAAAAGACTGAAAGGGATGTTACATGTAAAATTGGTCTGCAACAAAGACTCTGCTATGGGAAGATTCTTGGTAAGAAGGATTATAAATCAGAGTCTAGGTTTAAGTACTGATCTATGCTTATATGATGACTAAGTTTTGGTAGCATCATTTGAAGAACTTGACTTCTTTTCCTAAAAGTCAAGTTAGGGGGAGATTGTTGGGAACTGAAAATGAGCTAAGTATGGATAGTGCTGCTAGTCCATGATTTCTACTGCTAAGTCTACATTAATACTGCCAGAAGAAAGTTAATACTGCTGGGCAAGATTACTACTGCGTATACATGGTTAGTACTGCTAGACCAAATTACTACTGCAAGACATGGTTAGTACTGCTGAGCTGAGATACTACTGCTAGAAGACTGTGAAGGTTAATACTGCTGAAGGTCGTTAATGCTGCTAAGTCAAATCATTGTTAATACTGCTGACTTGATAAGTTTGGTATGCGATACTTTTGGAGACAAAGAAGGAATTGATCAAGATATGTTTAACGAAGATTCAGAAAATCAATTTACTTTTGATAGTTATCTTGTAATTACTTTTGTATAAATAGTATTGATAGATAGCTATTAGAAAATACATGATAGACGAGCTAATATACGTGTGAAATAGAATTCGATATTGATTCAAGAGAGAATTAACCTCAAGGTGTAAGAACCCTATTTCTAGAGAAGTAGAAGTCGTCTTGGTGAGATCTGTTCATCAAGATTGAGGTTTGGTGTAAAGCTTGTGAGTAATACAGTTTGATATATACAGTGTGTTAAATTCTATTGATTGTTCTTTAATTGATTTAGAGTTCTATTCCGCAAGATTCTCTAAATTTTGTTTCTAAGAAGTTTAATTCTTGTTAAGAATCGATCCTGACAGAATTCAGACGTGATCTTCAGGCATGATATCTCAAGCCCCTGATCTTCAAAGAAGCACAAGAAAGAAGAAATCAGGGAGAAACTGTCCCTGACTAGATGATCCCTACAACAAAGACCCTTGATGAACTTCTTGTTAAGGAAGAACCTTTTGAAGACTGATAGGATTTCCTCGTATTTGTTCTATCTTTATCAGCTAATATCTTTTGTACTTGTAAATTTATTTGTTGTACTTGTAATTTTTCAACTTCCCTTTGTAACCTTTACGAAGTTCAAAGAAAAAATTTCAGCGAATGTACTTTACTCCATCAGTACTCAAAATATCCTAGAAAATAGTAAAAGGGACAAATATTTTATTAGTTCTTTTTATCCTTATGTTTTCATACTTAGCAATTTTCTTTGTTGCTATGTCATAATCAAATAGGGGGAGATTGTTGCTCCAAACCCTCAGTGATTTGATAATGACCCTTTAGAAACACTTAGTGAAAATTGTAAGTAAACAATATGTATTAGAGTTTCACTATCGCTGATAAGTACTATGACTCTACAGTACCGCTGATAGGAACTCTCGTTCTCTAAGTTTAAATATTCAGCGAACATTGTTCACCATAAAGCTCTGAGCCTGTTCAGTACTTTTGGTGATCGCTGATAGTTTAGTTGTTTACTTATGATCCCTGAAGACAAGTTTAACGTCAACAAAAGTTATACGCTGAAGTCGAAGATCAAGCCCAAGAACCAGCAACAAGTCTACTAATGAACTGATGCGGATATCAGCGAAGCAAGACCTGTCCACTCAACGTGAAGTTTCAAGTAGAAGACTTCAGCGATCACTGAGCTTAATCATTCGCTGATAAAGAACTGTTCAACGAACGCTGATCATGAGGTCTACTCTACAAGTTACTTTTGTCTTTCCCCTTGCACATCTCCGTACAAAATGTCAGAACGGACATCCCTTCTGTCTAGAATCGTACAACCAACTCTGATTCTACACTGTACACCATGCGGCTACTAAGGTTGTCTACAAAGGTCAACCCATGCAACCAATCAGCTGTTGCCACGTGTAAAGTAATACTGTCATGCATTAAATGCATGCAGTATATAAGAAGAACCCTACTTCAGAAATGAAGTGCTCGGCCATCTTCTTCTTTCTCTCTTAGTGTTAGAATATTATTCGTAATATTCTTATCTTCTTTCTGTCTTAATTCTAGTGCAAGAAACTTAGTGTTCTTAACTTGTTTAGATTAGGTTAATCCTTAATCTTGTTCTGTAAAAAGTTGTAAATTGTTTGATTATATCAATAAACAATTTAGAAAGTAAAAAATTTGTGTGTTTGTATTCAACCCCCCCCCCCCCCCCCCCTCCCTTCTACAAACTTGAACAACCCTTCGGGACCAACAGAATAGTAATCTCTGATAGTGATGATGATGTGACTATGAATGATAGTGAAAAAAATTCAGAGGAGGAGCTTAGTGATTCCAGTAAAAGTAGTGACTATATGGAGATTTTTTATATGAAGTTGTTTGAAACAGTGAAGACAGTAAACACTTGTACAGATTTGGTGCATCATAGTTCTGAGCTACAAAAGAATGGAATCAATGTTGTTGACAAAGTGTTGTTCTAGATATTTCTTGTTCGAGAGTAACGGATTTTTATCTTCGTGTGTTTGAAGAATTCTAGGTCAACATTGTTTATGGAATTGAAAATGATGATAGTGCACTTGAATGAATTCTCTATCACTTGCCAAATTTTGAAGAGATTGAGGCTTATCTCATTCAAGATTATGAGTTACGAGAGCCTATTAAGATATGTTGATCCAAACCCTCAGTGATTTGATAATGACCCTGAGAAACACTTAGTGAAAATTGCAAGTAAACACTGTGTATTAATGTTTTTCCATCAAAGGAAATATACTAAGGGGCCGTTTACCTAATCACTTACCCAGGTAAGTGCTTACCGGTAAAATTCAACACGATCACTTACTTCCCGGGTAAAATTTTAGTCCACCAAAATGGCATCGTATGCAACAATTTAGCCGGTAAGCGCTAACCGTGGTAAGAGTTGCCGCACTCACCTACCGGGTAAGACTCTCGGTCCTTGCTTTCGACTCTCGGTCCTTGCTTCCGCTCTTATCGGGTAAGATTCTTAGTCCTTGTCTGTAATACCCCGGGTAAGTTCGTTAGTTAAATGTTAGTTCCGTTAAATTTTGTTAACTTTAAAATGTGAAGTTAAAGGTAAGTTTGGGTAGATTTATAAGTAAAGGGTGTTTTTGGTCATTAATGAATAACTTAAGGACTAAAGTGGTAAATTGGATTAGATATTACCCTTAATGGAATTAGATATTTCTTAAATTCAGTATTATCCAGAAAAGTAGCTTAGTGTGTGTGTGTGTTTTGGAAGAAAAGAAGAAAGGAAGAAAAGCAAGGTTAAGGCATCAATTGGTGCACTTGGAACTGAATTCAGGTATGTTTCCTTTACAGTTTATGTGTGTAATTGCTATTAGGTAGTTTCTATCGGATTGGAATAGTCAATTTCATATCTGTTAACGATTCAGTCGGTTTTCTGGGTAAAAAGCACCAAACCGACAGAGGTTTCCGGACACCATGAATGTGTCTGGGTGGTTTTATGGGTAGTGTCCGGGTAGGTTGTGGGTGGTGTCCGGTTAATGTTCTACAGGTGTCCGGACGAGTTCTTTATCCGGGTAAGTTCCTTTTTCCTATGTTTTCCGGATAGAATTGGATACCGGATGGTATCCGGATTACTTTGGTGTCCGGATGACGTCCGGATTGTTTAGGTTGTCCGGAAAAGTCACGCTGTCCGGAAAAGTTGTGTTGTCCGGATAATTTGAGGTATCCGGATACTTTTGCTATTTGGTCAATTTGGAGAATTTAAACACTTTTGAGTATCCAGTAACCTGTGTTTTGTTAATTCTTAGATAGAATATGAATGAGGACTAAAATACTATGGACTTGACTTAAGTTCGGGCTTGGGGAAGACAATTGAGGATAAGAGATAGATAGAGTATTCTAAAGCTCTTAGTCCTAGCAAGCCCTATGTGTTCAAAGTGGTAAAGAAATACTTGTATATGATTGTTTCAGATTCTGTGAAATTGAAGTGAAGCTGAATTGTTTGAGAAAAGCTTGGAGAACGTTTTGATAAGACAAACAGGTGAGTTTTACTTCAAAATGTTTTTAAACTGGAATACATATACGTGTAGATTAAAAAGGTGATAGATAATGTGGTTAGATGTTCATAAATGACAATATGATATATTGAGATATATATTGTATTTATATGTGCATTGCACTACACGAGTATACGTTAGCCGAAACTATAGTCGGCGGTGTTTGCTGTAGTTGTTGTACAACGGTGTTGCTGTAGTTGTTGTATAGCGGTGTTAGCTGTAGTTGTTGTACAGTGGATTACTTGGCTCGCAACCAACTAACATGGCCAGGGGAAATGAGAATGAGAATGAGGATGAGTTGAACACAGTGCACGAGTCTTGATTGGTATTTAATTACGTATGATATATGTGTGTTAATATAAAGGATTTTATATAAATGGGTTTTATAATGATTGTGAAATGACAAGGGTTTTCTCACTTAGACCGCTAGGTCTAACCCTCATTTTGTTTTAAAAATATGTATTCCAGGTGGCGAATCGGGTAAGGGCAAGCGTATAGAGTAACTGGTGGGTAGCTTTTGTGAAGACTTTTGATATGAAGACTTAGATGTGTTTTTGTACTTATGTCGATGTTGTTAGTCATAATGTAAATTAATTAGTCAAAAAGTTTGTACTGATTTGCTTATTATGTTTAGCAAGACTATGGGACCGAATATGAAATATGATGTACTTTTGATGAAATTATGTTATAAAATGTATGTTATTTGTATATATGGAATAAGGGTCGTTACAGATGGTATCAGAGTCCTAGTTTAAGGGATTTAGGTATTAGTATCTGTACCTAGACTTAAACTGCATGTGAAGTAGGATGTCCCTATTATTGTAGAACCTTGGGGTGTTAAATATAAAAAGGTAGAAGGAACATCATGTAAGGTAATTTCATTTTACACCTGGCCAGTGTAATTGTGATCTTACAGGTACATGTTTGAACTGGAATACCTTGTTATATGGGGTATGTGCTTATGTGTATATTAACCTTGTCTGAATCAACAGAATGGCAAGTGGTACGAGACAAACAAATCGGGAAGGAGGAGGAAACCCGAATAGAACCAATCCAACAGCCGGAGGAAGGGGAAGAGGGGGACAAAGAGGCAGAGGTAGAACTGGGGGCAGAGTTCAGGGGCGCGAAACGGAATTTGTTACGAGAGATGACTTAGCAGCTGAAATGGGAAGATTACAGGCAAATATCCAGACTATGTTTAACCAGACTCATAATACTGAAACAGAAAGACCAGATCCTACACATGAAGAAGAAATGCCTATCACACCAACTGTCTTGCCGGTGCTGAAAAAGTGTGACTATAAAATATTTCTCAGTTGTAAGCCTCCTACCTACTCAGGAGACCGGGACCCCGTGAAAGCAATGAGATGGCTGAAGGAAATAGAGGTTATATTCAAGACTAGTAAATGCGCCGAAGAAGATAGAGTACTTTATGGAACCGCAATGTTAAAAGGCGATGCTTTATACTGGTGGGAAGCTCATACTCATTCAGGAGGGCCTGACCTGTATTCTACCTACTCTTGGGAGGAATTCGTGATAGCTTTCAGAAAACAATTTTGTCCTCATGCAGCGATTAAACAATTGGAAGGGGAATTCATGAACTTACAGCAAGGGAACTTATCAGTTCGGGACTACACCGCTAGTTTCCTAGAAAAATCTCGTTTCGCGGAATACTACGTTGCCACGGAGGCAATGAAGACGGAAAGGTTTATCTTCGGGTTAAATTCAGATGTCAGAAAGCTAGTAACTGCAAAAGGACCTGTTACCTTCTCAGCTGCAGTAGATGCCGCGGAAGATGTGGAGCGGGATAATAGGAGGGATGCTGGTGATAAAGGTATGGGGAAGAGAAAGTGGGAAAGACCACAGTATGACCCGAAGAAGTCCAGGTTTCAGAGATACGATAACCGCCCGCCGTTTCGACCAACAGAAAAACCTTGTCCGAAGTGCAACCGTGTTCACCAAGGAAATTGTCAAGTTGACCCTCGGAATTGTTATAAGTGTGGGAAGACAGGGCATATTGCTAAAAATTGTCCAGTAACGCGGCTTTGTTTCTTGTGTAATTCTCCGGATCACATTCAGTCGGATTGTCCGCGGGGAAGAATACAGCAGGGTGGTACATCGGGGAGACCAGCGGTTGTTAGACCAGTAGTGCCAAGACTAGAACCACCAAGAACAAAGGGTCGTACATTTCAGATGATAGCAAAAGAAGCGGAGGAAACTCCGGATGTGGTTACAGGTACATTTTTCATAAACTCTGCACGTGCTAAAGTGTTATTTGACTCCGGTGCAAACCGATCATTTGTGTCTCCTTCATTTGCTGCTTATATGCATTTAAACCCTAAAGTATTAGATCATGCTTTGATGGTAGATACGGCAAATGATAACCAAGTGTCGGTTAAAGAGGTTTTTGATAAGTGTGTGATAAATATAGAGGGATGCGAAGTACCAATACAATTATTCCCTATAGCCTTGATCGAGTTTGATGTGGTAGTGGGAATGGATTTGTTAGCTTAGAATCAGGCTAACATAGTTTGTGATAAGAAAATAATTAATGTTGTCTTACTTGAGAGAGGACCGGTAGTAATTTATGGTGATCGTAGCAATCATCAGTCTTGCCTTATATCTATGATAAAAGCCCGTAAGTGTGTTAGTAAGGGTTGCCAGAGTTACTTAGCTTATGTGATAGATATTAAGCCAGAAAAGAATAAGTTGGAAGATATTCCGATTGTTAGTGAATTTCCTGAAGTGTTCCCTGAGGACTTGAATAGTCTTCCGCTCGTTAGATAAGTAGAGTTTGGTATAGATCTGACTCCTGGAGCTGCTCCTGTTGCTCGAGCACCGTATCGTCTGGCACCTCCAGAGATGAAAGAAATGATGGTACAACTACAAGACCTATATGATAAAGGCTTCATCAGACCTAGTTCTTCGCCGTGGGGAGCACCAGTTTTATTTGTGAAAAAGAAGGATGGTTCGATGAGAATGTGTATCGACTATCGGGAACTGAATAAGCGCACGATCAAGAACAAGTATCCGCTACCCAGAATTGATGACCTCTTCGATCAGTTAGTTGGAGCTTGTTATTTCTCCAAGATTGATCTAAGGTCTGGTTACCATCAGCTGAAGGTGAAAGAAGAAGATGTTCTGAAAACTGCTTTTCGCATAAGGTATGGTCATTATGAATTCTTAGTGATGCCGTTTGGATTGACGAACGCTCCAGCTTCTTTTATGGATTTAATGAATCGGGTATGTAAGCCGTATCTCGATAAATTTGTAATTGTATTTATCGATGATATACTTATCTATTCTCGATCCAAGGAAGAGCACGCACAACATCTTCGTCTGATTCTGGAATTACTAAAGAAAGAAAAGTTGTATGCTAAATTTTCGAAATGTGAATTCTGGCTACGAGAAGTTCAGTTTTTGGGGCATGTAGTTTCTGAGAAAGGCATTCAAGTTGATCCGATGAAGGTAGAAGCGATTGAAAAGTGGGAACCACCGAGAACGCCAACCGAAGTACGTAGTTTTTTGGGTCTAGCCGGCTACTATCGAAAGTTTATAAAAGAATTCTCTCGTATCGCGACGCCTTTGACTAAGCTGACTCGAAAGAATCTAAAGTTTGAATGGAAAGCAGAACAGGATGGAGCATTCCGAATACTGAAAGAGAAACTCTGTAGCGTGCCGATACTAGCATTACCTGAAGGTTCTGATGACTTTGTTGTCTACAGTGATGCTTCCAAACTAGGATTGGGATGTGTACTTATGCAGCGTGGAAAGGTTATTGCTTATGCTTCTCGTTAGTTGAAAGATCATGAAAGACAGTATCCCACACACGACATGGAACTGGCAGCAGTTGTTTTCGCACTGAAGATTTGGAGACATTATCTTTACGGTTCTAAATGTCAAATCTTTACCTATCATAAGAGACTCCAACATCTTTTTGATCAGAAGGAATTGAATATGAGACAAAGAAGGTGGCTAGAATTGGTGAATGATTAAGACTGTGAAATTCTTTATCATCCGGGAAAGGCGAATGTGGTAGCTGATGCACTGAGTCGTCAAGAAAGAAGCGGGACAATAAAAGCCATTGCACTACGAGCTGAACTCCTATCCAACATCTTGGACGAACTGCAGAAGTGTCAAATAGAGGCTTATCAGGAAGAACATTTAAAGTCAGAACGGTTAGTGGGGATATCAGAATGGCTTGTGAGAGATGACCGTGGGTTATTGTGTATGGGAAACAGAGTTTTGGGTGCCTCGTTTGGGTGGTTTACGTGATCGTGTACTACAAGAAGCTCATCAATCTCGATTTTCTATTCACCCAGGTACGAATAAGATGTACAAAGACCTAAAACAATTCTACTGGTGGCCGGGAATAAAAAGAAGCATTGCTCAGTATGTGGAAGGTTGTACTACTTGTAAGAAGGTAAAGATTGAACATCAGAAGTCGTTCGGGCAATTACAGCGTTTAGAAATACCTATGTGGAAATGGGATCAGATTACGACAGATTTCATCACGAAGCTACCAAGGACCCCGAAGGGATTTGATGATATTTGGGTGATTGTCGATAGACTGACGAAGTCTGCTCACTTCTGACCAATAAAGGAAACTGATTCGATGGAGCGATTAGTTAAGTTGTACATTGACGAAATAGTAACTCGACATGGAGTTCCAATCTCGATTATTTCTGATCGTGATAGTCGTTTTACTTCAAGGTTCTGGAGAAGTTTTCAAAAGGAGATGGGGACGCAGATAAAGTTAAGTACAGCATATCATCCTCAAACTGACGGTCAGAGTGAACGAACGATTCAGACATTAGAAGATATGCTCCAGGCTTGCATTGTTGACTTTGGGGGATCGTGGGATAAGCATTTACCGTTGATCGAGTTTTCTTACAACAACAGTTATCATTCCAGTATTGAAGCGGCACCATTTAAAGTATTGTATGGTAGAAAATGTCGAACGCCTCTGTGTTGGAATGAAGTGGGAGAGAAACAGTTAGCAGGGCCAGATATAGTTCAGTTGACCACGGATAAGGTTACTCAGATTCGGTAAAGATTAAAAGTGGCTCAAGACAGACAGAAAAGCTACGCAGATCGACGCCGGAAACCGCTAAAGTTTCAAGTTGGGGATTTTGTGATGTTAAAAATCTCACCTTGGAAAGGAGTCATTCGATTTGGAAATCAAGGTAAACTTAGTCCAAGGTACATTGGACCGTTTGCAATCACTGAAAGGATCGGTGAAGTAGCCTACAGGTTAGATCTTCCGCCATAATTAAGCAGGATTCATAATGTGTTTCATGTATCAAATTTCCGAAAGTGTTTGGTTACGCCAGATCAGGCAGTTTCTCTACCAGATATACAAGTTGATGAAAAGCTGAATTATGTGGAGGAACCTGAAACCATTGTTGATCATAAAGTCAAAGTTTTGCGGAACAAGGAGATCAGACAAGTGAAAGTTCAGTGGAGACATCATAGGGGTCAGGATGCTACTTGGGAATCATAGTCAGAGATGAGAACTAAGTACCCGTACCTTTTTGCCTAATCGAATTCTGGGACGGAATTCTTTTAAGGGGGATATGATGTAATACCCCGGGTAAGTTCGTTAGTTAAATGTTAGTTCCGTTAAATTTTGTTAACTTTAAAATGTGAAGTTAAAGGTAAGTTTGGGTAGATTTATAAGTAAAGGGTGTTTTTGGTCATTAATGAATAACTTAAGGACTAAAGTGGTAAATTGGATTAGATATTACCCTTAATGGAATTAGATATTTCTTAAATTCATTATTATCCAGAAAAGTAGCTTAGTGTGTGTGTGTGTGTGTGTGTTTTGGAAGAAAAGAAGAAAGGAAGAAAAGTTAGGTTAAGGCATCAATTGGTGCACTTGGAACTGAATTCAGGTATGTTTCCTTTACAGTTTATGTGTGTAATTGCTATTAGGTAGTTTCTATCGGATTGGAATAGTCAATTTCATATCTGTTAATGATTCAGTCGGTTTTCTGGGTAAAAAGCACCAAACCGACAGAGGTTTCCGGACACCATGAATGTGTCCGGGTGGTTTTATGGGTAGTGTCCGGGTAGGTTGTGGGTGGTGTCCGGTTAATGTTCTACAGGTGTCCGGATGGGTTCTTTATCCAGGTAAGTTCCTTTTTCCTATGTTTTCCAGATAGAATTGGATACCGGATGGTATCCGGATTACTTTGGTGTCCGGATGACGTCCGGATTGTTTAGGTTGTCCGGAAAAGTCACGTTGTCCGGAAAAGTTGTGTTGTCCGGATAATTTGAGGTATCCGGATACTTTTGCTGTTAGGTCATTTTGGAGAATTTAAACACTTTTGAGTATCCAGTAACCTGTGTTTTGTTAATTCTTAGATAGAATATGAATGAGGACTAAAATACTATGGACTTGACTTAAGTTCGAGCTTGGGGAAGACAATTGAGGATAAGAGATAGTGTTGGTCCCGAAGGCCTATACAAGTTTGTAGAAGGGGGGGGGGGGGGGGGTTGAATACAAACACACAAATTTTACTTTTCTAAATTGTTTATTGATAAATCATTAACAATTTACAGCTTGTTGCGGAAACAAGATTAAGGATAAACCTAAATCTAAACAAGTTGGAACACTAAGGTTTCTTGCACTAAGAGAGATAAGGAAATTACTAATAATAACCTATCTTGAGATAAGAGATTGAACTTGTCCAGAGTTAGCAAGTTGCTTCAAATGAAGTGGGTTCATCTCTTTATATACTGCATGCATTTAATGCAAGTCAGTATACACTTTACACGTGTCATCAGCTGGTTGGTTGCATGTCATTGACCTTTGTTGACAACCTTAGTAGCCGCATGTATGAACAGTGTAGTGTCAGAGTGGTTGTACGATTTCAGACATTCGGAGGTTCTTTTCTGACATTTCGTACGGAGTCGTGCAAGGGTGGTTAAGACAAAAGTACTTTGTACGGAGGACTTCATGATCAGCTTTTGTTGAATCAGAGATTTATTCATTGCTTATCAGCGAATGATAAAGTTCAGCGATAGCTGAAGTCTTGTACTTGATACTTCACGTTGAGTGGACAAATCTGAGTCTTCGCTGATCCGCATCAGTTCATTAGTAGACTTGTCGCTGGTTCTTGAGCTTGATCTTCGACTTCAGCGTAGAACCTATGTTGACGTGAAACTTGTCTTCAGGAATCATAAGTAAACAACTAACTTATCAGCGATCACCATAAGTACTGAACAGACTCAGAGCATTATGGTGAACAGTGTTCGCTGAATGTTTAATCTAAAGAGAGAGAGTTCCTATCAGCGGTATTGTAAGATCTTAGTACTTATCAGCGATAGTGAAACTCTGATACATATTGTTTATTTACAATTTTCACTAAGTATTTAGAGAGGGTCATTATCAAATCACTGAGGGTTTGGATCAACAATCTCCCCCTATTTGATTATGACATAGCAACAAAGAAAATTGTTATTTAATGAAAACATAAGGATAAAAAGAACTCATAAAATATTTGTCCCTTTTACTGTTTTCTGGGATCTTTTCAGTACTGATGGAGTAAAGTACAATCGCTGAAATCTTTCTTTAAAACTTTGAATCAGGTTACAAAGAGAAATGGAAAGATTACAAGTACAAGTGAAATAAATTACAAGGAGATCCTATCCGTCAAAAGGTTCTTCCTTAATGAGAAGTTCATCAAGGGTCTTTGATGTGGGAATCATCCAGTCAGGGACGTCTTCTCCTTGATTTCTTTTCTTCAGAGCTGCTTCAAAAATCAAGGGCTTCAGGTGTCTAGCTTTGATGTCGCGTCTGACTTCACACCAGTATACGAGATCTCTGAGTTGTTCGATGGGAGCGATGTTGAGCTCAGAGATACGTTGAAAGTGATGATTTCCATAGTAGTCTAAAAAGAATATACCATAGGGATCACATACAACTGTGCCAGGAATGAAAGTTTCTCCAGGTGGTAGGGAGGTGTCAAGCGCTGAGAGATCGGCATCAGGGCCAAGAACTTCAGCACGAGAGAAACCGATACCCGTTTCATTTCGAATAGTAGGACCTGAATCAGAGACTTTCTTTTTCTTAGCAGAGACTTTCTTTGGTTGAGGAAGAGTAGGAGGAATATCCACAGCAGATGAAAGCAGGTCGATCTGTTTGTTTAAGATCATCTCGACATGGCTTTTGAACTTTGAGCACGATCCCTGAATGGCTAATTTTGTTTCTAACCATTCAGAGAGACCAAACTTTTCTAAGGTAGCGGCATAGAAGGTTTGCTTGGTATTGTCATCTCTGTAGACATCCACTTCAACAACAGGAACTTCAGCGTACAGTCTTCCTCTGATGTTTGCCTTGATTATTTTGGATGGTCTAGATCGATAGGTCATCATTTGTTTAGCCCATTCCAAAGTCGTATCAGAGACCTTAGTCTTTTCTCTAACGATCTCTTGAGCATCATCCCATAGCTGACGTTGAACATCAATGGGAACTCTTTTCAGCTTGGGGTCTTTTATTGATCGTTGAGTAAGCTTGATGGCGTATTCTCTGTCTTTTTCTTCAGCTACCTTTCTTTCAGCGATGAGACGTTCAGCTCTGAGGTGTTCCTGGTATTCAGCTTTGGAAATTTGAATTTTGGAGGAACTGAAGGAAGTTGATCACGCTTCAGAATGATTCGCTGATCCTCGAATCGCTTTATTACTTCCTCTCTTCTTTTCTGATCCTCTTCACTTAGCTTTTGAGGAGCTAAGGAAGTTCAGCGATTGTGCGAGAGTAGCTGTTCTTCTGGTTCATCAGTCTCAGAGATCAAATCTAAGACTGGGATTATTTCTTCAGCAGCAGCTGGTATTATTGGTGAAGTCGCTGTTGTGGAACCTTCAGCGATATCCTCAAACAGGGGAGAGGACTAGCTGAAACACAGCAATCTTACAAGTAAAAACTTGGGTAGAATCAGATAGAGGAAAATTGTTCAGGTGTATAGGCTTGGGTAGAAGAACTGATAGTGTATGATAGAGGAGGGATGGAGTGAGAGATGTTTTAGTGTACCTGACAAACCGGCTTTTCAAGCAAGACCATCAGATTTTCATCTTCAGCGACGCTTTTGCCTTTGCCTTTCTCAGCTCCAGAGGCTGAGGGCTTTGTCTTTGTCCGCTCCCCTGAAGGTTCATGTATCGAGATTCCCTTAAGAGCTTTGATCCTTGGAGCAGGTTTGACGATAAAGAAGTCATCGTCATCTTCGTCATCATCATCATCATCCTTTGGAGAGGAGGATGGTTCATCATCAGGGATGTCGACGGCTTCATCATCTTCTGCTTCGGATTCAGTCTTATCAGCTTCTTCTTCGAGTTGCTCCCCCTCAGATACAGAGGCGAGCTTCTCGGTTTCCTCAGGGTTTTCAACTCCCTGAGGTCCAGCGGTGGTCTCTTCAGCATCCTTCTTCTCTCCCCTGATAGATTCATCATGGGAAAGGTCTTCATCGCTCCTGGAGAGATCTTCAGCGCTCTTCTCCAGATTTTCAGCGCTCTTCTCCAGATTTTCAGCGCTCTTCTCCCCCTCTTTTTCATGATGAGTCGGGGAGGAATGGTTTGATTCAGCAGCTTGGGTAGGTTCTCTGTCTTCTTGGCCAGAGATACCTATACACACTTCAATCTTTGCTAATCTGTTTTCTATGCCAGATATAGCAGGATTGATTTTCTCGAGCTCATTGCGATCCGCCGCTGTGAAATGTTCAGTTTCAGGGACAGGGGCAGGGGCAGGAGCAGGAGTATTCTCCTTGTTCAGTAGCTGCTCGATCATCGTCTTCATCGAACCAACGTCGGTCTTTACAGAGCCTAAGTCATTTTTCACCGTAGACATATCACCCTCGAGTTGTCCAACCGATGTCTTCAGCGTTGTGACCTCGCTGGACATGGATGAAACTGAGTTTTTGAGAGAGGTGTAGTCTGTGTAGATGTCAGCGAGCACTTTGGCGAATTCAGTGAGAGTTTTGTCAACTTGCTTCAAGTCATCTGTGGAAGCCTTTTTCTCTACCACCGTTGTCATCTTCGTAAGATTCTCTCCAGCGTTTGTTACAGTTGTAGAGTTGTTGGAAAGAGTGGTGGTGAGACCTGTCAGCTTTGTTTCCACGGACTTCAGAGAGGCGTTGATGTCTCCCAAATTAGGACCTGTAACAGATAAGTACTTGTGAACAAAGGAAAGCTCAGAAGTTTCGGGTTTAGTTACAGTGTATATGGTTTGATTTGTACCTGCAGGAGGATTGGTGAATTCATCAAAATCACGTGTTCATGAGTAAAGTTCCATATTGTCAGCTAAAGTACGTTGACGTATGGTGATCTCTGCAGGTCCTGTACCTATCACTCCTTGAAGAGTATTCTCTTTAACTTCTGGAGGAATGACAGGTGCTTCAGCGATAATTGGAGTAGAGTCCAAATGAGTGGAGGGAGAAGCGAAGGATAAGAATGGAGGTTGGGTTCTGAGTTCAGCGTTGGATTCGCTGAAAATCACTTCATCAGTCTTTTGAGAGACTGAAGGAGGTTGGGTAGGTTCCAAGTTTGTAACCTCAGCGTTTAGAGACGCTGAAGTTGGGATTGAATTGATGGGTTGTTCAGGCGTGGCAGAGCGTACCACTGAACGTTCCTTCAGCTCTGCAGAAAGAGCTGAGGAGTCTTCAGCATGAGATTGCTGGGGTTGCTCCTTGGTTTTCTTGATCCTTTTAGAACCAAGTTGGGTAGATGATTGTTTCCTTTTCTTAGAAGGAGGGGATTTTGTGGCCTGGGTATCAGCGATGGGTATTGTCGCTGAAGGAGCCACATAAGTAGAAGAAGAATGGTTGAGAAGAGTTAAATGGGTAGAAAGACGTACCTCATTTTCAACTGGTTTGAAGTCGAGCACCTTAGGGCCAATCTGAGAGAGTTTCAGGTCGCCCTCTTGCGGGTAGCTGTCCTTCAGGCCATATTGAAAGATAGCGCTGATGAATCGGGGGTAAGGAACCCATGCAGGCCTATCAGCGGCAGAGTCTACTCGTTGCACCAAGTCATCATAGATAACAGATGCCCAGTCAATGTGTAAACCTTTCAGCAGAGCGTATCCCATTGCTTGCTGAGGTTGAGCGGCTTGATCAGAAGAGCCGGTCTTTGCAGTCATGCAGCTGATAAGGTGAGCGAAGATGAAGTTCATCTCGCTGGGCATTTTTGATTTCTTCAGCAGGGTCAGTTTCTTCTCAGGCTTCTTGTCTCTGCCCATTTCCCATACATAGCCCATTGCATCAAAAAATGCAATTAGAGCTTCTCTGTCATCGTTTTTCTTATGGTCAGGGAAAGGAACAAAAGGCTTTTCTTTTGTAGCGATGGGAAAGTTCAGAGCTTTGCGAATGATGGCAGGAGAGATCTTTATGGTGCCATACTCAGTATCGTTGAGGATACAATCAACTGTTTTGGAGGGATCTTTGGTGGATGGTAGCTGAGAGTGTCTGGCAGAGTACCAGAACTGGGATAGTAGTAGCTGACTTTCATGAGGTGAAATGGTCAGGGCTGTTGAAATGAAGCAATTCTTCAGGAAATTCACAGCAACTTTCAGATGTGTGACTTGCTTTCGAGGAGGAAACTCGAGAAGCGCAGAAAGGTTGTTTATCTTGGTCCAGTCTAGTTGATCCAGAGTGAACTTAACCTGAGGAGCCTTGATGATTTCCACTTCCTCGGAGTCAGTGGAGATGTTCTCAGCGGTAGTAGGAATGGTAGACGAAGCCATTTCTCTGTATTATCAGTTCAACCAAAGATGTTAATAAATAAGAATAATCTTAATGTGGAAAGATTTTCCATTAAGATTGTTCGAATTTTATCCATTTCATTCAGACACATGAGTCTTAATGAAGATTAGGGTTTTTCTTTATTTTTGAAACGAAATGTAAAACCCATTTATTCTTGTTTTCCAGTTTTCTATGAAGAAAAGATTCTGGAAACGAATGAAAACAAGTTTAAGATATTGCATTTAAACTTGAAGAACAACCATGAAATGGTTGTGTTCATAAAACCATGAAAGAAATGATTTCATTTTAAGAAGTTCTTTTGTTTGATCTTATTAAAACAATGAGAAGATCGGAAACAAGTTATACGCATTCGGTAATAAATAAGAACATATTAACCTTGATGTTTGATGAAGAAGATGAACAGTTGTTCTTGAGAGAAAATCGAGAGCCAAATGCAACAGTGAATTCTTTCTTTGCTTGGAGGAGAAGTTCGCGTAAAAGACAAATATAAACAAAGAATTTGTTTATATAGAGATTTTAGAAAGAGAAAATCTTGAGCGGGAAAAGATTTTCATCATGACACGGACACGTGTTTGCATTTGATTGGAAGAATGAACGAGACGTGCAAACGTGTGTCAGAAAGAAGCGTGCCAGGGTTTATCCGTTGCAATGACGTCACAACTGTCCTTTCATATTCTTGGTTGTCTCTGAGGTTTTGAAAAACTCAGGAGCACTTTTGAAAACATGAAGCACTGAATAGAAATATCAGTGATGGTTTTAAGAATTTTCAAAATATCGCTGTTAAGGAAGAGATATTCAGCGATGCATTTTATTTTGAATTCTTGCATTTTCATGCGATTTGTCAGAGAGAGAAAACATACCTTGATATCAGCTTAATCAAGTTTATTCAGAAAGAAGATGATTGAATAGGTTATACGAGTTGATTTTATCCTATCGCTGATCAATGTGAATCGCTGAAGATTTTACCCTTCAAAATTCAACATTCCAAGCTAGCTGATGAGAAAGTTGAATCTTGTCTCATCAAGAGGTTTGGTAAATAAATCAGCTAACTGATAATCAGTTGGGATAAAATGAAGTTCGATATCACCATTCATCACATGATCTCTGATAAAATGATATCTGATTTCTATGTGTTTGGTCTTTGAGTGTAGCACTGGATTGTTTGCTATAGCGATGGCACTAGTGCTGTCGCAATAGATTGGAATTTTGGAGAGCTGAAGATCATAGTCTAGTAGCTGATTTCTCATCTACAAGACTTGAGAACAACAGCTTCCAGCAGCTACATATTCAGCTTCAGCTGTGGAAGTGGACACTGAATTTTGCTTTTTACTTGTCCAACTTACCAGCTTTCCATCCAGGAGCTGACATCCTCCTGTGGTGCTTTTCCTATCCAATTTGCAACCTGCAAAATCACTATCTGAATAGGCGGTTAGATCGAATCCTGAATCTTTGGGATACCAAAGACCTAGGTTCGCTGTACCCTTAAGGTATCGAAAGATTCGCTTTACAGCTTTCATATGAGATAACATGGGTTCAGCTTGATATCGTGCACACAAACATGTTGCATACATAATATCGGGTCGGCTAGCTGTAAGATACAGGAGAGAGCCGATCATCCCACGGTACAGCGTGACATTAACAGGTATTCCATTTGAATCCTTGTCAAGTGTCAGCGGTGGTGCCATAGGGGTTTTCATAGCTGAACTATGAGTTAAATCAAATTTCTTCAGCATATCTTTAACATACTTTCCCTGATTAATAAAAGTTCCTTTTTCAGTTTGCTTAATCTGAAGACCAAGGAAATATGTTAGTTCACCCATCATGCTCATTTTATACTCATCTTTCATTCTATCAGCGAAACGAGTACAAAGCTCAGGGTTAGTAGAACCAAATATAATGTCATCAACATATATTTGAACTAGAATGATATGACCTTTCACTTTTCTAACAAAATAGAGTTTTGTCAATCTTACCTCGCTCAAATTGTTCAATATGGAGATAAGTGGAAAGGGTGTCATACCAAGCACGAGGAGCTTGCTTTAAGCCATAAAGTTCCTTATCCAGTTTATAAACATAATCTGGACGCTTAGAGTCTGAAAACCCTGGAGGTTGTTCCACATAAACTTCTTCATTCAGCTTTCCATTCAGAAACGCTGACTTAACATCCATCTGATGAACTTTGAAGTTTTTATGTACAGCATATGCTAAGAATAGACGAATAGATTCAAGTCTTGCTACAGGATCAAATGTTTCGTCATAATCTATACCTTCCTCTTGTCTGTATCCCTGAGCAACAAGACGAGCTTTGTTGCGGGTTACAGTACCATGTTCGTCCAACTTGTTTCGATAGACCCATTCAGTGCCTATCACCGTTTTATCAGTTGGTCTTCGAACAAGTTTCCAAACTTTGTTTCTTTCGAATTCAGTCAGCTCTTCTTGCATAGCGCTGACCCAGTTTGGATCTCTGAAGGCATCATCTATTTTCTTTGGTTCAGTTAGAGAAATAAAGTTGACAAATAAACAAATATTACCTGCACTTCTTCGAGTCTGAACACCAGCATTTGGATCACCAAGAATTTGATCGATTGGGTGATTTACAGTCCATCGCTGAGCCGGAGCATAAGTCGCTGACTCATCTTGAACTGGAGGAGCTGAAGATGAGGCTTCAGCTGCTTCTGGAGTTTCAGCTAAGAGAGGAATACTTGCATTTGTCATTTCATTCACTGATTGCTGAGAAATAGATGGAATGTCTGAGACATTTGGTTCAGCGGTAGGTATAGCGTTTATAGGAACAGCTGAGACCCATGATGTTTCAGCTTCACTATTCTGCATGTTTGAAATGATAGGAGGACTATCATCTTCTACTGTGTGAGCATGAGGTGTGGGAACATCTTCTGAATCACCAAGATGAGAAAACATCCATTGATTCAGTTCTTCAGTATCAGCGGACGGTTTAGAGTTCGCTGAACGGGATTCGTCAAACGTGACGTGAATAGTTTCTTCTACAGTTTGTCTTCTACGATTGAACACTCTGAAGGCTTTGGAAACTGAGGAGTATCCAAGAAAGATTCCATCATCAGCCTTAGGATCAAACTTTCCAAGGGCATCTCTGTTGTTCAGTGTGAAACACTGACATCCAAAGATGTGAAGAAAGCTGATTGAAGGCTTTCTCCCATGAAAGAGTTCATAGGCTGTCTTTTTTAATCTTTTAACTATCAGCGACCTGTTTTGCGTAAAACAAGCAGTGTTGACAGCTTCTGCCCAAAACTGAGTAGGCAGGTGAGAATCGCTAAGCATTGAACGTGCAGCTTCAATGATTGTTCTATTTCTTCTTTCAGCGACTCCGTTTTGTTGTGGTGTTCTCACTGATGAAAAGTTGTGAGAAATACCCTTACTCTCAAGGAAGGAATCAAGAGAACTGTTTTTGAATTCAGTCCCATGATCACTCCTTATTGAGCGAACAGTCAGATTGTTCAGGGTTTCCATCTTCCGAACAAAGGTGATGAGTTCTTCAGGGGTGTCACTCTTGGAACGGAGAAACATTACCCATGTGAAGCGAGAGAATTCATCAACTATGACCAGCGTAAATTTCTTTCCAGCGATGGATTGTTTGTTAACAGGGCCAAACAAGTCCATATGGAGTAGTTGTAGAGGAGATGACACTGAGGAAACTTGCTTTGATTTAAAGCTTGCTTTGGTCTGCTTCCCTTTTTCACACGCTGAACAAAAAGACTCTTTGGCATATGAATGTTGAGGTAGACCAGTGACTAACTCTTTTGAAGAAAGAGTGTTCAGTGTCTTAAAATTCAGATGAGATAACCTCTTATGCCATAGCCAGTTGACATCAGATGAGGCCTTTGAGAAGAAACAGGAGTTCTCAGTGGTTGTTGAGTCCATGTTTATTACATAAACATTTTTCAAACGATAACCGCTGAGAGCTATCTTCTCCTTTTTGTCAGTGACAAAGCAGGATTCCTTAGTGAAAATCACTTTGTTATCCATGTCGCAAAGCTGACTGATGCTTAGAAGATTATGCTTCAGCCCTTCAACATATGCGACTCTTCTGAAGGAGGTTGTACCATTTGAAAGTACACCATACCCTCGGGTATGTCCTTTTCCATTTCCACCGAAAGTCACCGAGGGACCCTTCTCTTCCTTGTATTCAGCGAGCAGGTTTTTCTTTCCAGTCATGTGTCTAGAGCATCCGCTATCGAGATACCAGATACCCTTCTTAACCTGAAATACAAAGAAAGATTAGTTTTTCTTGGGTACCCACTTAACCATGTATACACATTTGTCAGTGGAGCTAGTTGGAATAGAAGGTTCAGCGGTCTTCGCAGCATTCGAAGATTCAGCTTTGTCTTTCTTCACTTTGGTTAATTTCTTAACCTCAGTGGTAGGATTCACCTTGACCTGATTTGCACCAGGGTTGGTCTTCTTTGCCTTGGGGGCAATCTTCACCTTAGCTATCTTTTCAGCTTTGGTGGCTGTGGGGCACTTACTAGCAATATGATCGGTGAGTCCACAGTGATAACATTTCCTATAACTAAAAGTAGTTCTAGGACCATTTGAATGCTGAGCTTTTAATTTCGAATTAGAAGTGCCAGCACCAAGTAAACTATTGGCTTTAGAAATGGGACGAACATTCAGTTCTTCAGATTTCTTACCAATGACATCCACTCTGAGTCTAGGAGTAGATCGCTGAATAGATCCAGAGATCTGCTTACTTGATCCAGAGGGATGAGTCGCTGAGGCTTTAGAAGCATTCAGCTTTGGTACTAAGGTACCCTTCTGAGGATTCTGGTAAATAACAATTCCTTTACCTTTGTCTTTAGAGACAGAGGTAGGTTTTGAATAAACCATTTTCTCCTTACCTTTTGAGGTAGGAGTTTCCTCAGGGATTGGTGTATTGGACGATGAGCACTGAGAAGATAAAGTATCAGCGACTGAGGATACGAACGTTCCAAATTTAAGCATTGAATGCTCAGTGGTTGGTTTTGGAGTATCATATTTGTAACCCAGACCACGTTTATCACTCAGGGGTATCTGAGACTTTATTATCTCAGTGATCTTTGTTGAAGAATTACACCATCCTTCAACAGTAGCTTTTTCAGCTTTTAATGCAGCGATAGCTTCTGCTCGTTCGATTTTGACTAGCTGATTTAAATAAACTTGATCTTTAAAATCTTCTTCAATTTTAGAAAGCTTTTCTATTTGAAGGTGACAGTTTTTAAGTTGTTCAGCGAGATCAAGATTTTGGTTTTCAACCACAGTTTTGCCGTTCATGGCTTCGTATAAACTTCTAGTCAGGAGATCGATCTTACGGAGACTATCAGCTTCATCAATATTTGCAATATTGGTAAAGAAAGAAGGCGATACCTGAATAGCAGAGGTTGAAGTGGAGGGAATGTCTGAACTTTCTTCCTCATCTTCAATCTTAGCCATAAGGCAGAGATTGGCTTCTTCATCTTCAGAGTCAGATGATGATTCTTCTTTATCAGAATCAGCCCAATCATAGTTGGCCATAAAGCCTTTGCCTTTCTTCTTAAAGCTTTTCAGCTTTGCATACTTCTCCTTCAGCTTTGCGTATTTATCATCTTTATTCCTTGGAACAAAGGATTTCTTTGGGAAAGCTGAAGGTCTAGTGACTTTCTTAGATCTGCACTCGTTAGCAAAATGTCCTGTCTTTTCGCAGTTGAAACAAGTAGCAGTAGCCTTATCAACAAAAGCTGATGATTTAGGCTTGTCAGTTATGGAAAGAGGTTTGTTCTTTCTAAACATTTTCTTTTTGGCAAATCTCCTGAACTTTTTAGTTAGGAGAGCCAAAGATTCATCATCATCTGAAAAATCAGAATCTGATGACCTTTCAGAGTTACTTTCTAACTCAGTGATAGTGACCAAGGGTCGCTGAGTAGAAGGTTCCTCTGAGATTAAAGCAACAGGAGTGCTTTTGGAATCTTTTACAAGATTCTTCTTAAGATGGCTCGATTGCTCATGATTCAGCAACGTGCCATATAAGGTTGAAAGGGTCATTGATTTAAGATCCTTTGATAGCTTGAGACACATAGAATAATTGTCCCAGCTTTCAGGTAAACATTCTAGAAACTTTGTCAGCACTTCAAAGTTAGAATATTCCTTACCAACAGTTTTCAGATCTATAATTAAACAATTAAAACGTTGGTGAACTTCAGAGAGAGATTCATTCTTACCAGAAATGAAGCTTTCGTATTGTCTTACCAGGTTGATCTTTCTTGAGTCCTGGACTTCAGACGTTCCTTCATACTAAACACATATTGTGTCCCACATGGCTTTTGATGTTTTCAGATTCATGACGGAATGGTAGACTTCGTCAGGAAGAGCCATGGATAGTATGGATCTGGCTTTTGTATCTATAGCCACTTTCTTCTTATCTTCATCGGTCCATTGAAAGATTTCTTTAGGGACCAGCCTTTCAGGAATAGCGGGTCTATTCTCAGCGGCTGGAACTGCAGTATCAATTCTTACAGGGATGAATGGACCATTCTCGAGATAGTAAGGCATAGTTGGGTCTACACCTTCTAAGAAGAGTATCATCCTATTTTTCCATAGGTTGAAGTTATCTCTGGAAAATCTAGGGGGTTTAGCAAGAGAACCATTGTCTATATAATTTGTGTTTGTGTTGGTGGCCATTTTCAGATAATAGCAAGGAAGAGAAATATCTTAGATTAGATCTTGTTTATGAGATTAAAAAAATCCGCTCTGATACCACTTGTTGGTCCCGAAGGCCTATACAAGTTTGTAGAAGGGGGGGTTGAATACAAACACACAAATTTTACTTTTCTAAATTGTTTATTGATAAATCATTAACAATTTACAGCTTGTTGCGGAAACAAGATTAAGGATAAACCTAAATCTAAACAAGTTGGAACACTAAGGTTTTGTTGCACTAAGAGAGATAAGGAAATTACTAATAATAACCTATCTTGAGATAAGAGATTGAACTTGTCCAGAGTTAGCAAGTTGCTTCAATTGAAGTGGGTTCATCTCTTTATATACTGCATGCATTTAATGCAAGTCAGTATACACTTTACACGTGTCATCAGCTGGTTGGTTGCATGTCATTGACCTTTGTTGACAACCTTAGTAGCCGCATGTATGAACAGTGTAGTGTCAGAGTGGTTGTACGATTTCAGACAGTCGGAGGTTCTTTTCTGACATTTCGTACGGAGTCTTGCAAGGGTGGTTAAGACAAAAGTACTTTGTATGGAGGACTTCATGATCATCTTTCGTTGAATCAGAGCTTTATTCATTGCTTATCAGCGAATGATAAAGTTCAGCGATAGCTGAAGTCTTGTACTTGATACTTCACGTTGAGTGGACAAATCTGAGTCTTCGCTGATCCGCATCAGTTCATTAGTAGACTTGTCGCTGGTTCTTGAGCTTGATCTTCGACTTCAGCGTAGAACCTATGTTGACGTGAAACTTGTCTTCAGGAATCATAAGTAAACAACTAACTTATCAGCGATCACCATAAGTACTGAACAGACTCAGAGCATTATGGTGAACAGTGTTCGCTGAATGTTTAATCTAAAGAGCGAGAGTTCCTATCAGCGGTACTGTAAGATCTTAGTACTTATCAGCGATAGTGAAACTCTGATACATATTGTTTATTTACAATTTTCACTAAGTATTTAGAGAGGGTCATTATCAAATCACTGAGGGTTTGGATCAACAGATAGATAGAGTTATCTAAAGCTCTTAGTCCTAGCAAGCCCTATGTGTTCAAAGTGGTAAAGAAATACTTGTATATGATTTTTTCAGATTCTGTGAAATTGAAGTGAAGCTGAATTGTTTGAGAAAAGCTTGGAAAACGTTTTGATAAGACAAACAGGTGAGTTTTACTTCAAAATGTTTTTAAACTGGAATACATATACGTGTAGATTAAAAAGGTGATAGATAATGTGGTTAGATGTTCATAAATGACAATATGATATATTGAGATATATATTGTATTTATATGTGCATTGCACTACACGAGTATACGTTAGCCGAAACTATAGTCGGCGGTGTTTGTTGTAGTTGTTGTACAGCGGTGTTAGCTGTAGTTGTTGTACAGTGGATTAGTTGGCTCGCAACCAACTAACATGGCCAGGGGAAATGAGAATGAGGATGAGTTGAACACAGTGCACGAGTCTTGATTGGTATTTAATTACGTATGATATATGTGTGTTTATATAAAGGATTTTATATAAATGGGTTTTATAATGATTGTGAAATGACAAGGGTTTTCTCACTTAGACCGCTAGGTCTAACCCTCATTTTGTTTTAAAAATATGTATTCCAGGTGGCGAATCGGGTAAGGGCAAGCGTATAGAGTAACTGGTGGATAGCTTTTGTGAAGACTTTTGATATGAAGACTTAGATGTGTTTTTGTACTTATACCTATGTTGTTAGTCATAATGTAAATTAATTAGTCAAAAAGTTTGTATTGATTTGCTTATTATGTTTAGCAAGACTATGGGACCGAATATGAAATATGATGTACTTTTGATGAAATTATGTTATAAAATGTATGTTATTTGTACATATGGAATAAGGGTCGTTACATTGTCATATTCATCCGATAAGCTAATGTGACTTGGTAAGCACTTACCCGGGTAAGCGTTTTGTAAACGGCCCCTAAGTATGTTTAGTATCGCTGATGGAAAACAAGCTTTAATTTATACTTTAGCGAACACTGTACATCAGTGAGCCCTGAGCCTGTTCAGTCTCACTGATGATCGCTGAAAGCTTTATCTGTAATTGTTTGCTTATGATCCCTGAAGACAAGATTTGCGTCAACCAAGTTCGAAGCTGAAATCGAAGACTAAGATGAAGAACAAGTGACCAAGTCTACTAGTGACCTGATGCGGATATCAGCAAAGACAAGACTTGTACATTCCACGCGAAGTTCCAAGTAGAAGACTTCAGCGAACGTTGAACTTTATCATTCGCTGATAAAGATCCATTCAGCGAGCGCTGATCATGAAGCCTGTTCTAAAGTTACTTTTGTCTTATCTCCTTGCACGCCCCCGTACGATTTTGTCAGAACGAACATCCCTTTTGTCCAGGATCGTACAAACCACTCTGAAACTACACTGTTCATTATGCGGCCACTATGATGTTTGCTAAAGTCAAATTCATGCAACCAACCAAAAGTTGCCATATGTAAAGGTATACTGACTTGCATTAAATGCATGCAGTATAAATAGAAAACCCTGCTTCATTTGTGAAGTGCTTAGTTCTTCTCTCGCTGAACCTCTTAGTGTTAGAAAATTATCCTTAGTTTTCTAAATCTTCTTTCTCTCTATTTTCTAGTGCAAGAATTCTGTGTGATTCTCATAGTTTGTTTAGGTTAGGTTTTTACTTAATCTTGTTCCGCAACAAACTGTAAATTGTTTGATATATATCAATAAACAATTTAGAAAAATAAAAATTTGTGTTTGTATTCAACCCCCCCCCCCCCCTCTACAAACTTGTATAACCCCTTCGGGACCAACAAGTGGTATCTGAGCAGATTGTTTAATCTCATAAAGAAGAGCTTGCTTATACTCTCTTCCTTGCTATTTCTTCAATATGGCAAATTCCATAAACACGAATTATATAGATAATGGCTCTCTTGCCAAACCACCTCGATTTAGCAAAGACAACTTCAATCTTTGGAAAAAATCGAATGATATTTTTCTTGGAAGGTGTAGATCCAACTATACCTTACTAGATTGAAAATGGACCCTATGTTCCTTTAATTATAGATCCTGTTGTTCCAGCCACTACCACCACAGCTGTCGTTCCTGAAAGAATGATACCTAGGGCAGTTTCTCAGTAGACTGACGAAGACAAGAAGAAAGTGGCCATCGACACAAAGGCCAGATCTATCATCTCTATGGCACGTCCTGATGAAGTGTACCATTCCATAATGAACCTGAAAAGTTCCAAAGCCATGTGGGATACTATATGTGTTTAATTTGAACGTACTGCTGAAGTCCAGGACTCTAGAAGAATAAATCTGGTAAGGCCATATGAAAGTTTCATCTATGGTAAGACTGAAACTCTTTCTGAAGTTCACCAACATTTTAACTGTTTAATTATTGATTTAAAAATTGATGGTAAGACATACACTAACTCCGAGATTCTGACAAAATTCTTGGAATGTCTTCCTGAAAGCTGGGACAATTATACCATGTGTCTTAAGCTATCTAAGGATCTAAAATTTATGACCCTCTCTACCTTATTTGGCACTATGCTCAATCATGAGCAGTCGTGTCAACTTAAGAAGAATCTTGTCAAATATTCTAAAAGCACACCTGTTGCTTTACTCTCTTCAAAGTCAGTACCTGCTCAGCGATCAACTGTCACGATCACTAAAATGGAATCTAACTTCGATGTTTCATCAGACGTTGATCCTTCAGAACTTGATGAATGTCTGGCACTCCTGACAAATTCTTTCAGGAGGTTTCCTAGAAAGATTAACTTCAGAAGAAATAAACCTCTCACTATCACTGACAAGCCTAAATCTACTCCTATTGATAAGGCTACTGCTACCTGCTTTAACTGTGAAAAGGTAGGACACTTTGCAAATGAATGCAGGTCAAAGAAAGTTTTCAAACCCTCTTCTTCTTTCAAGAAATCCTCTAACCCAAGAGCTAGAGATGACAAATACTAACAGCTTAAAGAAAAGTATGCTAAGCTGAAAGCATACAAAAAGAAGGAAAAAGGTCTAATCATTGAAGATCATGACTGAGCTGAGTCTAATGAAGAATCAGACTCAGATGAAGAAGATGAGGCCAATCTCTGCCTCATGGCCAAAATAGAAGATGAGGAAGAACAAGCTGAAATTCCCTTCTACTTCTACCTCTCAGGTATCAATCTCTTCTACTTCTACATCAGCTATCACTGAAGTTGATAGACTTCGAGCTATCGATATGCTTGTGATCCCAAGATACAAGTAATATGCACAAGATCTATGATTCAATCCATTCATCTCTCATTAATCTTCAAAGGTTGAATTACAATGTAGAGAGAAAAACTCACAGAGGGTGAAATAGAAATGATATGTGTAAAGTGAAAGTGTACTTCAAAAGCAGGGAGATCTAAGCCTTTTATACCTAGATCTACAAATTACATGTTTAGTCCCTCAACTTGAATACAACATAAATTGAACACTAACATTCGCCCCCTTTGTATTCAAGTGAGCCAAGTAAGCTTCATCCTCTAAGCTGCTATGGTGGAATATATCTCTTTCTGATTCCAAAAATGATCTCAAACCTTCTTAGTGAGTCTCGGTAATCCAGTCGATCTTGTATAGCTTTCAAAGCGTTGTTGATCAAGACTTTCTCCTTATCCATCAGAGGCACCTTCTTCTGTTCATCCAGTCTTGTCTTTTCAGTCAGTCGAATCTTTATCATGTAGAGCGTCCCATCCGAATATTTGTTGATTTCAATGAACCTCAAGAACTTCTTCTTCTTTTGCCCATTATGATAAACAACCCCAAACTCTGGTTTTTCTAGCACATTGTAAATAGGAATACCTTGAATATCTGAAAGACGTATGTTTGGCCTTCTTGTATTCACTCTGATCTGATTTCCTTCTAAAGCCATTTGAAAGTCAGTTAAGTATGCAAGCTTGATCAAGCTCTTAATGAATCTTTTGACTGCTTGATAAGCTTCAGACCAAGTAATATCTTTGTTCGGACGTCTTGCAAGAATGTCATATAAGGCAAAGAAATCCTCACAGGTTAAGGATTTGAAGTCGGCCTCGCTGAATGACCATTCCTTTCCGTTTGCTCTGTACACCATGAATCTTGGGTAGAATACATTCAGAATCTTATCTGATTCTATCTTCACAATTCTTACAATCTCTTTATCTGTTCTGACAAATCTAAGCTCTTTATCTTTGTCGTTCATCATGTACAAGTATTCAATCTGATTCTTGCGTGGGAACTTTTCAATCGAATACAATTTTACCTTGTCGATAGGCTGAATCTGTTTCACAAACAAGTCACCCCTGATATCTTCTTGAAACAGAGTAATGATTCTTGTTCGATGATTTCCTCTTACAATCAGTGATTCTCTATCCACCAACATCTGAAGATTTCGCAATTCATCTTCGGAGACTGGATCTTTGATTTTGCCTTCTGGAAGATCAGGTATCACAGGAACTTCTATCACTGGATCAGGTTGATCATTATCATTTTCTTTTTCAGAATCAGAATCAGGTTGAGCTTCACCACCATCAAATACATCATCCAACTCTTCTTTAATCTTTACAACAGTAATCTCTGGATCATCTTCAGAGTCAACATATACAACATCTTGAATGAATCCATCTACCATTCTTTCCTCAACAGTCCTGTTATTACATCCATCAGGCTTTTCAACCGTAGGATTGACATCATCCAAGAATCCCAAATCCGCACTTTCAATCACTTGAGTACCACCAACATTACAAGTACCCGTTTCAACATTCGTTTCAACATTTTCAGGCATTTGAATGCCCGAACCACTAGCTTGACCAACTCTTTGTCTTACACTTCTCTCCCCCTCATGGTGATCATGATCGGGATCTTGATCATCATGCCTCTGTTTGGTAGTTTCGACTTGAATACCACATCGTTGTTCCTCCACTTTGATTCTATCAGAAAGCGAAGAAAATCCAGATGAAATAGCATTTGTCATGTCGTGTAAGGATTGTTGGAGCGATTGAATCTGGTTCGATAGACTGGCTTGTTGTTCGGTTTGACGGAGAAGAAGACCAAGTAAATTGACCTCTTCTTGAGTATTGTTATCGCCTTGTTCTAGTAACCTGGTAAGCATTTGGGATTTAAGTTCATGTAAAGGTAGATTAGAAAATACATTTGGGTTTGGTTGAGATTCTGGTTGAGTTTTAGGTGGAGGTGACGATGATTCTGCTACTGCCTTGCCTTTCACAGCTTTACTCACTTCTTGAGATACTTTTCTAATCTCCTCTTTTAATTCAGCAGTGTGAGCTTTATACGAGTTGCTCAAAGATGTAACTGCTAATTCCAGTAACTTCACAGATACAAAGTTATATGGAGGAGGACCAACCAACGACCGGATTTGTTGTACTTGTAATGGACTAACACCCAGACCACTTAGGTTACTGGTTGACATAGTAGTTGAAGAGACTGTATGGCCTATGTTCAATGCTGGCATGGTGTTAACATTGATAGGACTTCCGCCCGGTCCTCGTGAAGCACCAACGAATGGCGGCAACACTCGGGGCGTTCCGGTTGGGTCACGAAGAACTCCAACGTTTTGTGTCACCATTGATGAAGTGACAAACGGCCTTGGTGTCTTATAAAAATAAGGAGAAAAACAAAATGGTTCTAGACTCGATGTGTGAACAAATGAAGGCAATGGTCGGGGCAGTTGCCATCCTGTTTCAATACCAGCAGACACTGAATGTGTCACCGATAGTGTATGTGTTATTCCCCTGTGAGAAATTGAAACATCAACTTGTGAAGAAGTTGATGAGTGGCTTAGTGGGCTTGTGCATTGCAGAGCTGGGTCCACTATGGCTTCTTCAATGTCTTGTGGCAACGAATGCGCACCGACAGTAGATGTGGCTACCCGGATAGACACGGTTTGGGTAGGATCAGTAGTTAAAACTTTCTTTGATCCTGTCACACTCTCACCATCTTATTTTCTTTCCTTCTCACATAACCTTGCCTCATTTTCTGTTTCAACTAATACTCCCTCATTTCCCCTTATATCTCCTCCAATACCAGAATCAGTAACAACTTTTTCAACAACAGTATCAAGATTATCCATGTTTTGATCATCATTATTATCATCATCATCTGAGCTATCATCCTCTCGTTCATCATCAGCATTAGCATCATCATCACTCGAACTTTCATTATATACAAGATTTGCTGGATCATCAATATCATCATCAAGATCATCGGATTCTTCATCAGTATCATCAGAACCAAGAATCTCTTCAGCGTCGTCGTCCTCAAAGATCTTTGACGACTGACCAAGAGCACCCCCATCTCCTTTTACCCTTATAATGCTTTTACCTCTCAACACACCCTGTTCAGGTACCCCAGTATCCTGAACTCTCTCGCTAACTACGGGACCCTCACCACTCTCACCTAGTTGGTTGGCACCTTGGGTAGGCCCAACCGGTACTGGTCGGGCCATCAGTGCATTCTCTTCTCTATACTCACTCAAGAATGGTGACTCTTGGTCAGCGTATGCGAGTAGTGCTTCAGGTAAAATTATTACATTAGGAAAGAGTAGACCTTTAGGAATTCGGAGATACTTCATGTAGTTGGTTGGACCAAGGACTGCTTCATCGCGTCTCGGTATCTCTTGGTTGGCCTCCATAATAGATGTTATAATGATCTGAAGATAACGCTGAAACGGTACAAAAGATCTGGCTTTTGATGGCTTAGACTTGTCAGTGACCACCTCAATCAGATCATTCCAAATAAGTACAGCAAAATCAATCTTGCGGTCGAAAACAATAGCATGGAACATTCGAATAACTGAGATACTGGCCGTGTCAACACTCGTGTGTTTAGAAGTCATGCACCTATTAACAATGTTGAATAGTGTGTAATAGATCGGCGGTAGATAGTTCCTCTTGAATTTCGACATACGTGTTAGAACTCCAAGAACTGGATCATTCTAACCCATAAGCATTATATCCCGAAACACATCTTCTTCAGAAACCATTTCCTCAAAGTTAGGAGAATATGGAAGATATAGGACAATCCGCAACCTTTTCAGAGTAATTCTGGCATCAAAGTAATCAACTTTCAGAGTAAAGAAACTGTTAATCTCAGTTCGTGGTACAAACTGAATGGTATGCCATGCTTGTTGCAAGTAGATCTCCGAAACTTGTTGTGTCTTTTCAAGAGTTGTTCGAAGCGGGTGACCTTTGAGTATTTCCACAATTAGATGATAATCCATTCTAACATTGGAATCAAAAGTGTAGTTGCTTGGCTTTAGTTCCAATTTGTCTCGTGGAAGAATGAGCTCATCATCTAGATTCTGTGCGTTCACCGAAGGATGTGATGAACGATGAGATGGAATCACAGTATTCTCATCAGAAGAATTACCATCACCCTGCTATTGCATGTGTGCCATGATCTATGGTTGAAAGAATTGGACCATCTGGATATAAGTTGCAAGTTACCAAGAATTTCCAAAAAAAAACCTAAGTATGGATTACTGTCGGACAACACTCCAAGATCCTAGTCGTATGACACTGGTTGTCGGACAAAGGTTGTACGACCAAAAGTTGTCGGACAATGCTTTGTACGACAGTTTTGAGTTTATGTTATGTACGACAGTTATGAGTTTTTGATGAACATGTATTATCCGACAGTTATGAACACTTCGAACAAAAGTGAAGTTTCATACCCAGATCTAAGATTTTCAAAAATTAAGCATGCAAATCAAATACCCTAGATGCGATTATCTACCAGGAAGACAAATCTAACATCTTTTCTCACAAACTCTAACACATTGAATGATTTACCCACAGAATACGAAGGGTTTACTAAAACCCTTTTCGATAAACAATACAAATAGAAGTACCAGATGCAATAAACGATGAAAAATGATTCTGAGAGTAGAATACGATACCTGAAATGAGTGTGAATCCGTAGAAATGAAAGAACAGCAACAGAAAATTTAAACACTCGATTTTCACTTTGAAAGAGAGTTGGGTTTCAAATAAGTCGGAAAAACAAACAACTTTGAAAAACGCACTATATATAGAACTCAGGTTATGGGGACACGTGGCACAAGATGAGTGGTCCAAAGGTTTGACCGCCACGTGTCAACTAGTCGTACGAAACAAAGTACGATTAGTTTTTTTTAGTCGGATGACAAAGTATACGACTAAGGATCCTCTATTGTCGGATAAGAACTGTACGACAACGCAACGTGAACAGTAACTGTCGTATGAAGCTTGTGCGACTACGATTGCTAGTCGGACAAAGCTTATGCGACTTGGCAATATGTACAGCAACTGTCGATCAAAGCTTGTACGACTTGGATTGCTAGTCGGACACAGCTTGTGCGACTTTGTTATGTGAACAGTTATTGTCGGACAAGGCTTGTACGACTAGGATTGCTAGTCGGACACAGCTTGTACGACAAGTTTCCAGACTTGAACATTTTTCAAAAAATTTAAACTTTTCAAATTAAAAGTTGTTCAGCTTTTAACTTGAATTTTCAGTGTTCTGTTAAAATCATTTTGCTCCCCCTACAAAGATGCATAAGTTTTGACAACATAATTTTCCATCAAGTAGGGTTTGCACAAACCATTTGAAGTAGAACACTTACCTTCATTGTGTTGATCAAACACATCTTCATTGTTAGATGCTCCCCCTTAACACATGCTCAAGAATGTTCATAGCTCCCCCTATACACATGATCCCACACATAAAACTGCACAAATAGTATATCGTGATACAATTGAAGTACATACGTTAAAAAGAATAAAATTGAAATCGACTTTGTAAAATACTGAAAGAAATCTAAATTTGAGCAAATCATAATGAATATTCAATAGTGTGAAAATAAGTATTCTTCACTCAAATTTATAAAAGTTGAATGGCTAAAAATTATTTTCAAAATATTGAATAAAAATTATGATTAATCAAACTTTCAAATTCAACATGCCTAGCTTTGAAACCAGAAACGTGAAACGTTTCTCATCCAAAGCCTTGGTAAACAAGTCGGCGAGTTGAAACTCAGTAGAAACAAAGTAGAGTTCAATTGTACCTTTTTCGACGTGATCATTAATAAAGTGATACCGTATGTCGATGTCCAATATTCTTCAAGATCTTCACAAATCACTGAATCTGTTAGGCTCTGATACTACTGGTGATCCCAAGATACAAGTAATATACACAAGATCTATGATTCAATCCATTCATCTCTTATTAATCTTCAAAGGTTAAATTACAATGTAGAGAGAAAAACTCACAGAGAGTGAAATAGAAATGATATGTGTAAAGTGAAAGTGTACTTCAAAAGCAAGGAGATCTAAGCCTTTTATACCTAGATCTACAAGTTACATGTTTAGTCCCTCAACTTGAATACAACATAAAATGAACACTAACAATGCTGACTGTCGATTTATACGATGCCATGAATGGCATGACCAAAGCTGAACAAATGAATTTAGATTTAACTGAACAGCTTAAAAAAGTCATCTGAAAATTCAAGAGCTTTCAAATATTTAAAATAATTTGAAAGACCAGGTCTATGTAAATCAAGTCATCAGTATCGAGCGAGAACAAGCTATCACTGAACTGAAAGCTGAAAAGGCTAGTGTTAAAGGATGGTATAAATCCTCAACAAAGATCACTGAAATAATTGGTGCTCAGATCCCTGCCAAATACATAAGTGGTCTTGGTTACAAAGCTGACACTGAGGAACCAACCACTGACTGTTCCATGCTTAAGTTTGGAATGTTCGTGTCTTCTGTCCCTAACACCTCATTACCTCAGTACTCTTCTTCTTCTAAAACTCCCATCC
The DNA here is from genome assembly GCA_033807775.1 of Saussurea involucrata. Lineage (NCBI taxonomy): Eukaryota > Viridiplantae > Streptophyta > Magnoliopsida > Asterales > Asteraceae > Saussurea > Saussurea involucrata. The sequence continues at coordinate 56,136,236 of CM066317.1, forward strand.
CTGAGGACAAACCTACTTTAATTCCTAAAGGTAAAGAAAAAGTTGTTCAAAAACCTCAGAAGGGTACCAATGTACCTAAGGTGAAAGTTTCAAAACCTCCAGCGAGCCATCCCTCTACTTCTAGGACTAAGATCCCTGAATTCATTCAGCGATCTACTCCTAAAATAAGAGTGGATGTAATTGGTAAGAAATCCGAAGAACTGATAGTTCCTCCAATTTCCAATGCCAAAGGTATTCTTGGTCATGGCCCTGCTCATTTAAAAATATCTAATAAGCATGAAAATGGTCCTAAAGCTACTTTTAGCTATAGGAAATGTTATCACTATGGACTTACCGATCACATTGCTAGAAAATGCCCTACAGCCACCAAAGCTGAGAAATTAGCTAAGGTGAAGATCAATGCCCCAAAGGCAAAGAAGACCAATCCTGGTGTAAATCAGGTTAAGGTGAAAACCACCACTGAGGTTAAGAAATTAACCAAAGTGAAGAATGTCACTGAAGCTGAATCTTCAAATGCTGCGAAGATTATTGAACCTTCCACTTCCTCTACCACCACTGACAAATGTGGTCCCATAGTTAAGTGGGTACCTATTCAAAACTAATATTCCTTTGTTTGTAGGTCTCGAAGGGTATCTGGTATCTTGATAGTGAATGCTCTCGACATATGACTATAAAGAAAAACTTGCTCACTGAATACAAGAAAGAGAAAGGTCCCGCTGTGACCTTTGGTGGAAATGGAAAAGGCTATACCTGAGGGTTTGGTGTACTCTCTAATGGTACAACAACCTTCAGAAGAGTCGCATACGTTGAAGGACTGAAGCACAATCTTCTTAGCATCAGTCAGCAATGTGACAAGGACTTCAAAGTTTGCTTCACTAAGGAAGCATGTTTCGTCACTGACAAGAAGGAAAAAGTTACTCTCAGTGGATATCGCTTAGAAAATGTTTATGTAATAAACATGGACTCCACAACCACTAAGAACATGTGTTTTCTCTCCAGAGCCTCTTCTAATGTCAACTGGCTATGGCATAAAAGGCTCTCTCATCTCAACTTCAAGACACTGAATACTCTTTCTCCAAAAGAGTTGGTCACTGGTATTCCTCAACACTCATACGCTAAGGAATCTCTTTGTTCAGCGTGTGAAAAAGGAAAACAAACCAAAGCTAGCTTCAAGTCAAAGCAAGTTTCCTCAGTGTCATCTCCTCTTCAACTTCTCCACATGGATTTGTTTGGCCCTGTCAACGTTCAATCCATCGTTGGAAATAAATACACACTGGTTATTGTGGACGAATTCTCTCGCTACACATGGGTAATGTTTCTCCGTGCCAAGAGCAACACCTCAGAAGAACTGATGTCTTTTGTCAGGAAAATGGAAGTCCTGAATAATCTTACTGTTCGCTCAATAAGGAGTGATCATGGAACTGAATTCAAAAACAGTTGCCTTGATAACTTCTTTGAAAGTAAGGGTATTTCTCACAACTTTTCTTCAGTGAGAACACCTCAATAGAATGGAGTCGCTGAAATAAGAAACCGAACAATCATAGAAGCTGCTCGTTCAATGCTCAGCGATTCTCATCTCCCTACACAATTCTGGGCATAATCTATCAACACTACATGTTTTACGCAGAATAGATCGCTGATCGTCAAAGGATTCAACAAGACTGCCTATGAACTTTTCCATGGAAGAAAACCATCTATCAGTTTTCTTCACATCTTTGGTTATCAGTGCTTTATCTTAAACAACAGAGATGCTCTTGGAAAATTCAATCCCAAAGCTGACGACGGAATATTTCTTGGATATTCTTCCATATCCAAATCCTTCTGAGTCTTCAACAAGAGAAGACAAACTGTAGAAGAAACTATTCATGTCACCTTTGATGAATCCCTGTTGATCCAAACCCTCAATGATTTGATAATGACTCTCTGAGAATCACTTAGTGAAAATTGTAAGTAGACATTATGTATAAGTGTTTCACTATCGCTGATAAGTACTAATACTGTTTCAGTACCGCTGATAGGAAATACAAGTTATTTATTTGTTACATTCAGCGACCCTGTTTATTAGTGAACACTGAGCCTGTTCAGTCTTACTGATGATCACTACTAAAATGTATTGTTTACTTATGATCCCTGAAGACAAGTTTCACGTCAACAATGTTCTACGCTGAAGTCGAAGATCAAGCCAAAGAACAAGCGACAAGTCTACTAATGAACTGATGTGGATATCAGCGAAGCCAAGACCTGTCCACTCAACGTGAAGTTACAAGTAGAAGACTTCAGCGAACGCTGAACTTTATCACTCGCTGATAAAGAATTATTCAGCGAACGCTAATCATGAAGTTTCTTCTACAAGTTACTTTTGTCTTTCCCCCTTGCACGCCTCCGTACGATAATGTCAAAATAGGACATCCCTTTTGTCTAGAATCGTACAACCAACTCCGATTCTACATTGTTCATCATGCGGCTACTAGGTTGTCTAAAAAGGTCAAAACATGCATCTAATCAGCTGCTGCCACGTGTAAAGTGATACAAATATGCATTAAATGCATGCAGTATATAAGAAGAACCCTACTTCAGAATTGAAGTGCTCGGCCATTTCTTCCTTTTTACTTCTATGTGTTAGAATATTATTCGTAATATTCTTATCTCCTTTCTATCTTATTTCTAGTGCAAAAAAAAAATTAGTGTTTCTCTTAACTTGTTTAGATTAGGTTTATTCCTTAATCTTGTTCCGCAACAAGTTGTAAATTGTTTGATAAATATCAATAAACAATTTAGAAAAGTAAAATCTGTGTGTTTGTATTCAACCCCCCCTCCCCCCCCCCCCCCCCTTCTACAAACTTGTATAACCCTTCCAGGACCAACAAGTGGTATCAGAGCAGGTTGTTTAATCTAATAAACAAGATCTTGCTTATACTATTCTTTTCTCTTCCTTTCTATTTTCTAAAATGGCTAACAACACAAACACAAACTATATTGACAATGGTTCTCTTGCAAAACCACCTAGATTTTCCAGAGATAACTTTAATCTGTGGAAAAATAGGATGATACTCTTCTTAGAAGGTGTAGACCCTACTATGCCTTATTACATCGAAAATGGCCCATATATTCCTGTTAGGATTGATCCTGAAGTTCCTGGCACTACTACTAGACTTGCCATTCCTGAAAGGATCATTCCCAAGGAACCTCACAATTAGTCTGATGAAGATAAGAAGAAGGTGGCTATCGACACTAAAGCCAGATCCATTCTTTCCATGGCTCTTCCTGACGAAGTCTACCATTCCGTCATGAACCTGAAAACCTCCAAATCCATGTGGGACACAATTTGTGTTCAATATGAAGGTACGTCTGAAGTCCAGGACTCAAGAAAGATCAACATGGTAAGACAATACAAAAGCTTCATTTGTGGTAAGAATGAATCTCTCTCTGAAGTACATCAGCGGTTTAACTGTTTAATTATTGATCTAAAAACTATTGGTAAGTAATATTCTAACTTTGAGATCCTGACAAAGTTCTTAGAATGTTTACCTGAAAGCTGGGACAGTTATTCAATGTGTCTTAAGCTATCAAAGGATCTAAAATCTATGACTCTCTCTACCTTATATGGCACTATGCTTAATCATGAGCAGTCGTGTCATGTTAAGAAGAATCTTGTAAAAGATTTGAAAAGCACCCCTGTTGCTTTACTCTCAGAGTCACCTTCCACTCAGCGATAAACTATCACTGTCACTGAGTTGGAGACTAACTCTGAAAGCTCATCAGATGCTGAGTCTTCAGATCTTGATGAATCTCTGGCACTCCTGGCTAATAAGTTCAGGAGATTCGCTAGAAAGAGTAACTTCATAAGGAACAAACCCCTTGCACTCACTGACAAGCCAAAATCATCAACCCCTGTTGATAAGGCTACTGCTACCTGCTTTTACTGTGAGAAAGTAGGACTGTAGGTTCCCAATTACAAGTAACAATATAGAAACAATCAATTGTATTAAATGATTTGAGAAGAGTTTACAATATAGGAATTAAGAACACTCTCTCACAATTGAAGCTCTCTCTCTCTCTATATATATATATATATATACGTCTGACTCTTTCAAATTGAGGCTAGGAGATTTTTGAGGCTTAACCTAAAACTCTAACAAATTACACATTAAATACTTAGGTTTTAAGGCCTAAGCCCATTAGTCACTAAAGCCCACATATTTAATTTAGGCTTTTACAATTTAACCAAGTAATCTTGAATACAATATAAAATAAAAGCTAACAATCTCCCCCTTTGTATTCAAGATTAAAAATAGCCCGATCTTCCACAAGGTCAGTTGCTTCAATTCCTTCTTTGACTCCCCCTTGATCGTTGCATACTCCTCCTTGATCTTTGCATACTCCCCCTTGACTGTTGCATTACTTTTCTGGTCTCAGTTATCTCTCAAATGATCAGAGAACGATTTGATGTGCGGAAGCTTGTATAACCAGTTTGAGTAGTAACCGATAGTAGATAAACAGCTACGAGATGAAGAGTAGCAAATACATTCTGCTCATGAGAATCTGCATTATAGAATAAGTAATCAGGGGTAATCATCTAACATAGAAGCACAATAGCAACTATTATCACAACAATTTATAAAAAATTGTGTGGCCTATGCTCAGAGTTGACAAATATGAAGCTCTGATAGGACTTCCAGTTATCATAGAAGTAAAATTATAAAAATTAAACTTCTCAAACTGTTCTGGCAATATCACATAGATATGCATGTGGAATCACAAAGATTCGTGATATTGTGTGGAAGAAAATAGAATGTTATCTATTAAGCTCAAAAGTGTGTAAACTGTTTGGACAAAACATGTATCCACAGACTCAATGTGCATGAGTGAAGTGTGAAGGTGGGGCAACTTTCCTTCTTTTCAATATCCAACCTTCCAAAGAAAGATCAGATAGCATATGTGCTGCTTCCCCGTGGAAAAGTGAAACAGTTCCTTGTGGAGAAGGAAGTGAGTAGCTGGTGGGGTTAAGACAAGAGTTGGCATGGGCTCACTGCCTGTTTCAATGACAATCACCAAAAATTTGTGATAAATCAGAAATGTGGTTTGCCCGGCTCAGAAAAGAGATGGTGCAGAGTTGTATAATTCTTTTGACTCTGTTCTCACACCCTCTTTCTTTTTATCATGTAGCTCACATCTAACCAAACTCTCTTTTTAAATTTTACCTCTTAAGCACAATGAGAAAAACTCATATAGTTATCTCCCCCACTCTTTGATGTAGACCCTTCACCTCTCAAGCACTCAAGGTTTACTTCTTTGGTAGGAAACACAGGTTTAAGTGATCCATAGAAGTTCTATAAAGCTCACACATTGATCCCATGAAATTGTTGTCCTAGATGTTGGATTGTTCCACACACTTGACCATTTGATGTCTCAGAAAACCATTTAAAATCCAACTTCTATATTTGAAAAAGCATTTTGGCATCTAGAAGTGGTTTGACCATTTGAAAGAGTTTTTATCATTTTAAAGATGGCCTTTCTCTAAACATGATAAGTTTTAAAGGTTTAGAAATTTTACCTTTTCATGGACATGGTCAGACTAGCTTTCTCCCCCTCAAATTGAGCAATAAATCTCATTTAGGCTCAATTTGAAATCAGATATCCTATAAAAGTCAAAAGGTGTTGGTAATCATCTTTGATGATTCCACATTTGTTAGGAATATCCACATGCACAGTTAATTCAAATTAAAAGGAAACATGGTGCTGGGGGTTAGAGATTTAGAAATACCAGTCAAAGTCTGATCTGTTGAGGTGCTGGTCCTACACTGATGTGTGTAGAAACAACATTCAGTTGAAGTCCTGGTTCTATACTGATGTGTATAGAAGCAACCTCAATCTGATTTGATTATGGCAATGGAGAGAGTGAAGTGATGCTTTCGATCCAGCAAGTATCTACTGACTTTGACAGCGAATTAGGCATATCAGATCACTGAATTTAAGAAAACTCAAAACTTCAAAGTCGTGCGTCCGTGAATTATCTTTCCAATGCAACTGGACTCGTGTCAATTGGAGCACCGAATAAAAAGTTATGCGCATGTTTCTGAAGCAGCGCAAAGCTGTCCAACAAACAAAAAAATCCGGGCTTTGGACAACTTCTGACAAATCAACAGAGCTCTGGTAGATGTCTCTGTTAAAAATCAACAGAGATAGCTCTGTCAATTGCCTCTGATAAATCAACAGAGCTCTGGTGACGAGTTGAGAGAAACACAACTCTGTCCAGCAAATGTGTACTGACTTTAGAAGCGATTCTGACCAAGAAGAACACTGATTTAGACCAAGATCAAAACACGAAAGTTGTTCATCATTGTCTTAGGAATCTAACGCATCTGGACTCATCAAATTTGGAGCTTCGAGGAGGGAGTTCTGATGAAAAGTACGACAGGTGCACAAAGCTGACAGCAAGTACCTCGGCTCTGTTGTACCTCTGCTCTGTTGTACCTCTGCTCTGTTGGTGTACCTATGCTCTGTTGGTGTACCTTTGCTCTGTTGGTGAACCTCTGCTCTGTTGGTTATCTCTGTTGGAACAGAAGTTTCTGACAGAGCTCTGATGAGGTCTAACAGAGCTCTGGTGAGCTTTTGCTGATTTCTTCTAAGTCCTCTGCCAGAAGTTTTACACCAACTTCGAAACTACTTTACACCATGATATCTCTGGAGTTTGCAAAAACTCAAAACATGAAGAGTGTGCATTGGTTTGTTATATTTTCAGATCATCTTGAATCACCTCTTTTCGAGCTCGTACGACAAAGATATGGTTGATTTACCACAGTCGCGCAGATCTGTCCATCAGCTTTCCATCAGCACACTGTTGTCTACTTCAACGATGCATATGGCCCTTATAAATTTCGAATCTCTGAATTCTCAAAACACGAAAGCTGTTCATCAATGTGTTTTGAATCCAGGGCCTTTTGAATCGCATCAATCGGTGCCTTTATCAGTGAGATATGAACGATTTACTACAGCATCGCAAATCTGCCAGCATGCTGTCATTGTACTTGAATGTTGTGCACCGAAATCAATTGCCTTTGACGGATGAGTCTTAAACTGAGTGTTTAAGAGTCCATTATCCACTGAAGTGTGAGTCCTTAATAGATGTCAGATGTATTAAGGAGTCCAAGTACCTGCAAAACAGATTAAAGACATTTTGGTACCCATTTCCAAATGGGTCCTATTTTGTTAGGATTTGGAGCTGTCTTCAGGTCCTCTGGCTTGCCAGTTTTTGTTGGTTTGCCAGGTTCCTTTCTATGCTTTTTCTTATATTGGGTCTTTGAATTTTTCTTATGAAATGACCCATTAGGAACACAGTTAGAACTAGAGAAATGGTTCTTTAATTTAAATAGAAGATCAAAGCATTTACAGTTATGAGAATTAAGAGATGAATGTTTAACAGAAACAGATGGCTTTGGAGCATTTATGACAGGAGTAGAGCTTTTGACTTTCCAAACCATTTTCACTCTTTTGAAAACAAGATTATCTGTATTATCAACACAAGAGTTTTCTAAGTCAAAATCCTTAAGCCTTTTAGCTAAAACATCTTTTTCTTTAAGATTTAAATCAAACTTCTTTAGAAGATCTGATTTATACATCTTCTCCAACATAATCTTGGTTGACAAATCAGATAGTCTTTTTGTCAATTTGGACATTTCAGCTTTAAAAACATTTCTTTCTCTCTCAAAATCATCGTTCAAACATTTTGTTTGAAATCCTTCAATCTTCTTCTTCTCAAACTCTTTTCTTTCAAGATTAGACTCTTTCCTCTCTTTTCAAGAGTCTTTTCTAAATCAAAAATTAGATTATAAAAATTTAAACATTTAAGTTCAAGTCTTTTCTTCTCTTGTTCAGACTCAGATAAATTCCTTTTCAGTTCAATATTTTCACAGTTTAGGAGTTTACCTGATTCTTCAAGCTTAGCAATCTTGTCTGAATCAATAAGAATGCTATTGTTCCTTTCTTCTAGCTCTTTCTCAAGAGTAGGAATTATCTTACGAAAATTAGTACTGAACTTAGAATAATAATGAGCATCAGCATCAGCACTAAATCTTAGTCTTGACATATTGTTACTTGAAAATTTAAAAAAATCGGATCGTTAACAGATACTTCGTGAGAAGTAGAATTTGTGCACTTGAGTCAATTTTTAAAATCTTATCGGATTGAGCTGAAATTTTGTAGGTAAATGCACGAGGATATTCTGGACAACTTTAATTCTTCGAGTTTTGTCCAAAAACCAACAGAAAGTGGTTTTCCGAAGCAAAACAGAGTGCAGAAAAATAAAAGTTTAAAAGCTCCGAAAATTGAGTGAATGCACAAACTGAGCTACAAACCTAGTGATTTTGCGGAATAAAACACTCAGGTATTCTCTACTAACAACCCTTGATCGATTCTAAACCAGTAGAAGAACTCTAATGGCTAAAACCAACCAAAAAGATGAAGAACTTGAAGAACTCTCAACTTTGCACAAAAACACAATAACCTCTGAAAATTTGATAAAAATCAATGGATTGAAGCACAAATTCGAATCTGTTTGCCTCTGATACCAAATGTAGGTTCCCAATTACAAGTAACAATATAGAAACAATCAATTGTATTAAATGATTTGAGAAGAGTTTACAATATAGGAATTAAGAACACTCTCTCACAATTGAAGCTCTCTCTCTCTCTATACGTCTGACTCTTTCAAATTGCGGCTAAGAGATTTTTGAGGCTTAACCTAAAACTCTAACAAATTACACATTAAATACTTAGGTTTTAAGGCCTAAGCCCATTAGTCACTAAAGCCTACATATTTAATTTAGGCTTTTACAATTTAACCAAGTAATCTTGAATACAATATAAAATAAAAGCTAACAAAGACACTTTGCTAGTGAATGTAGGTCAAAGAAAGTCTTTAAACCCTCAGCTTTCTCCAAGAAATCCTCTAACCCCAGGGCTAGAGATGACAAGTATCAAAAGTTGAAAGAAAAATATGCAAAGCTGAAAAGCTTTAAGAAGAAAGGCAAAGGCCTAATAGCTGACTTTGACTGGGCTGCCTCTGATGAAGAAGAATCATCTGACTCAGAAGATGATGATGAGGCCAATCTCTACCTCATGATAAAAATCGAAGAAGAGGAAGAAAATTCTGACATTCCCTCTACTTCAACCTCTACTTCAACCTCTACTACTAAGGTATCAACTTCTTTCTTTACTAATATTTCAGATATTGATGAAACTGATAGTCTTCGAAAAATCGATCTCCTGACAATGAATTTATATGATGCCATGAATGGCAAAGCCATAGTTGAAAATCAAAACCTTGATCTCGCTAAACAGCTTAAAAACTGTCACCTTCAAATAGAAAAGCTTTCTAAAATTGAAGAAGATTTAAAAGATCAGGTCCATATAAATCAACTAGTCAAAATCGAACGTGAAGAAGTTATCGCTGCATTAAAAGCTGAAAAGGCTATTGTTGAAGGATGGTGCAAGTCCTCAACAACGATCACTGAGATAATAAAGTCTTAGATTCCCCTGAGTGACAAACGTGGTCTTGGTTACAAAGCTGACACTGAAGAACCAACCACTGATCATTCCATGCTTAAGTTTGGAATGTTCGTGTCCTCTATCCCTGACACTTCCTCATCTCAGTGTTCCTCTTCTAAAACTCCCATCCCTGAGGAAAAATCTACCTTTATCCCTAAAGGTAAAGGTAAACAAAAAGTTTTCAACCAAAAACCTCAGAAGGGTACCTTTGTACCTAAGTTGAATGCTTCTAAAGCTTCAGTGACTTATCCCTCTACTTCTAAGAACAAGATCCCTGGATTTATTCAGCGATCTACTCCTAGAATCAGAGTGGATATAATTGGTAAGAAATCTGAAGAACTGATTGTTCCTCCCATTTCCAATGCCAAAGGAATACTTGGTGCTAGCTCTGCTCATTTAAAATTAATGGCTAAGCATGCAAATGGTCCTAAAGATACTTTTAGCTATAGGAAATGTTATCACTGTGGACTTATCGATCACATTGCTAGTAAGTGCCCCACAACCACCAAAGATGAAAAGTTAGCTAAGGTGAAGATCAATGCCCCCAAGGCAAAGAAGACCAATCCTGGTGCAAATCAGGTTAAGGTGAAACCTACCACTGAGATTAAGAAATTAACCAAAGTGAAGACAAATTCTGAAGTTGAATCTTCAAATGCTGCGAAGATTGCTGAACCTTCCACTTCCTCTACCACCACTGACAAGTGTGGGCCCATGGTAAAATGGGTGCCCAAGTCAAAATAATCTTCCTTTGTTTGCAGGTTCAGAAGGGTATTTGGTATATTGATAGCAGATACTCTAGACACATGACTGGAAAGAAAAACATGCTCACTGAATACAAGGAAGAGAAGGGTCCCTCAGTGACCTTCGGTGGAAACGGAAAAGGCTATACCCAAGGGTTTGGTGTACTCTCCAATGGTACAACAACCTTCAAAAGAGTCGCATACGTTGAAGGACTGAAGCACAATCTTTTAAGAATCAGTCAGCTGTGTGACAAGGATAACAAAGTGATTTTCACTAAGGAATCCTACTTTGTCACTGACAAAAAGGAGAAGATAGCTCTCAGCGGATACCATATGGAAAATGTTTACGTTATAAACATGGACTCTACAACCACTGAGAACTCTTGTTTCTTCTCAAAAGCCTCATCTGATGTCAACTGGCTATGGCATAAGAGGCTCTCTCATCTCAACTTCAAGACACTGAATACTCTTTCCTCTAAAGAGTTGGTTATAGGTCTACCTCAACACTCATACGCTAAGGAGTCCCTATGTTCAGCGTGTGAGAAAGGGAAACAAACTAAGGCAAGCTTCAAGTCAAAGCAAGTTTCCTCAGTGTCATCTCCTCTACAACTTCTCCATATGGATTTGTTTGGTCCTGTTAATAAACAATTCATCGCTGGAAAGAAATATACATTGGTCATAGTCGATGAATTCTCTCGCTATACCTGGGTAATGTTACTCTGTTCTAAGAGTGACACCCCTAAAGAACTCATCACTTTTGTTACGAAAATGGAAGTCCTGAACAACATGACCGTTCGCTCAATAAGGAGTGATCATGGAACTAAATTCAAAAACCGTTCTCTTGATTCCTTTTTTGAAAGTAAGGGTATTTCTCACAACTTTTCCTCAGTGAGAACACCTCAACAAAATGGAGTCGCTGAAAGAAAAAATCGAACTATTATCGAAGCTGGACGTTCAATGCTCAGCGATTCTCATCTACCTACTCAGTTTTGGGCAGAAGCTGTCAACACTGCTTGTTTTACACAAAACAGGTCGCTGATAGTCAAAAGATTCAAGAAAACAGCCTATGAACTTTTCCATGGGAGAAAGCCTTCAATTAGCTTTCTTCACATCTTTGGATGTCAGTGTTTCATACTGAACAACAGAGATGCCCTTGGAAAATTTGATCCTAAGGCTGATGATGGAATCTTTCTTGGATACTCTTCAGTCTCCAAAGCCTTCAGAGTCTTCAATCGTAGAAGACAAACTATAGAAGAAACAATCCACATCACCTTTGACGAATCCCGATCAGCGAACTCTAGACCTTCTGCTGATACTAAAGAACTGAATCAATGGATGTTCTCTCATCTTGGAGATTCAGAAGATGTTCCCACTCCTCCATCTCATACTCATAATGTTGAAGACGATGATCCTACCATCATCCTAAGCATGCAGACTAGTGAAGCTGAAACATCATAGGTCTCAGCTGTTCCTCTTAACACTATGCCTGCTTCTGAACCTTCTGTCTCAGACATGCCATCTACTTCTCAGCAATCAGTGAATGAAATGACATTTGAACCTCTTCCTCTCTTGGCTGATATACCAGAAGTTGCTGAAGCCTCATCTTCAGCTCCTCCAGAAGTTCAGATTGAGTCAGCGACTTATGCTCCGGCTCAGCAATGGACTATTAATCACCCTATTGAACAAATTCTTGGTGATCCAAATGCTAGTGTTCAGACTCGACGAAGTACAGGTAACATTTGTTTATTTGTTAACTTTATTTCTCTGATTGAATCAAAGAAAACAGATGATGCCCTCCAAGATCCAAATTGGGTCAGCGCTATGCAAGAAGAGCTGACAGAATTCGAAAGAAACAAAGTTTGGAAGCTTGTTACCAGACCATCCGACAAGTCAGTGATAGGCACTAAATGGGTCTATCGAAACAAGTTGGATGAACATGGAACTGTAACCCGCAACAAGGCTCGTCTTGTTGCTCAACGATACAGACAAGAGGAAGGTATAGATTACGACGAAACATTTGCTCCAGTGGCAAGATTAGAACCAATTCGTCTATTCTTATCTTACGCAGTACACAGAGACTTCAAAGTATATCAAATGGATGTTAAATCAGTGTTCCTTAATGGAAAGCTGAATAAAGAAGTCTACGTGGAACAACCTCCAGGATTCTCAGATCCTAAGCATCCAGGTTATGTCTATAAACTGGATAAGGCACTTTATGGCTTAAAGCAAGCTCCTTGCATGGTATGACACTCTCTCCTCTTATCTCCAAATCGAAAAATTTAAGCGAGGTAAAATCGATAGAACTCTATTTTTCTGGAAAGTAAAAGGTCATATTATTCTTGTTCAAATATATGTCGATGATATTATATTTGGTTCCACTAACCCTGACCTTTGTACTCGTTTCACTGAAAGAATGAAAGCATAGTATAAAATGAGTATGATGGGTGAGCTAACATATTTCCTTGGTCTTCAAATCAAATAGAATGAAAAAGGAACTTTCATTCATCAGGGAAAATATGTTAAAGATATGCTGAAGAAATTTGATTTAACTGAAAGTTCAGCTATGAAAACCCCTACGGCACCACCGCTAACACTAAACAAGGATCCTTCTGGAAAACCTGTTAATGTCATGATGTACCGTGGGATGATCGGCTCTCTTTTGTATCTTACAGCTAGCCAACCTGATATTATGTACGCAACCTGTTTGTGTGCACGATATCAAGCTGAACCTAAGGAATCTCATTTGATCGCTGTAAAGCGAATCTTTCGTTACCTTAAGGGTACTCCTAACCTAGGTCTTTGGTATCCCAAAGACTCAGGGTTTGATCTAATCGCCTATTCAGATAGTGATTTTGCATGTTGCAAATTGGATAGGAAAAGCACCACAGGAGGATGTCAGCTCCTGGGTGGAAAGCTGGTGAGTTGGACAAGTAAAAAGCTAAACTCAGTGTCCACCACAACCGCTGAAGCTGGACACGTAGCCGCTGGAAGCTGTTGTTTTCAGGTCTTGTGGATGAGAAATCAACTACTGGACTATGATTTTCAGCTCTCGAAAATTCCAATCTATTGCGACAGCACTATTGCCATCGCTATAGCCAACAATCCAGTGCTACACTCAAAGACCAAACACATCGAAATCAGGTATCATTTTATCAGAGATCATGTGATGAATGGTGATATAGAACTTCATTTTATCCTAACTGACTTTCAGTTAGCTGATCTATTTACCAAACCTCTTGATGAGACAAGATTCAACTTTCTCATCAGCGAGCTCTGAATGCTGAACTTAGAAGAGTAAAATCTTCAGTGGTTCACATTTAATCAGTGATAACAATGAACTTGAATAACACTATTAATCACCTACTCTCTGAACAAAATTGATTCGCTGATATCAAGGTATGTTCTCTCTTACTCGCTGACGTTCGCCTATAAATGCAAGATTTCAAAACAAAATACATCGCTGAATATCTCTTCCTTTCAGTGATACTTTTGAAATTTCTAAATAACACTGATATTTCTGATTAGTGCTTCATGTTTTCAAAATGTCCATGAGTTTTCAAAATCCTCAGAGACATCCTAAAATATGAAAGGACGTTTGTAGCGTCATCACAACAGATAGACATGGCCCGCTTTTTCTCTGACACGTTCGCCCGTTTCGTTTTCCTTGACCAATCATATTCAAGGGACGTGTCCGTATCATCATGAAAAACTTTCCCGCTCATATTTTTTCTCTCTCTACTCTCACTATATAAACCATTTGCGTTTATATTTTTACCTTTTACGCGAACATCATCTCCTTCGAGCAAGAAAAACTGTTGCATTTGAACTCATTTTCTCCAGAAACTGTTCATCTTTATCTTCTTCAACACTAAAGGTTAATATCTCTCTTATTTTCCTTACATAAACTTGTTTTTGATCTTATTCTTGGTTTTAAAAGATCAAACAAAAGAACTTCTTAAAATGAAATCATATTCTCTTCATGATTTTATAAACACAATCTGGAAACAGACTGTTCTTCAAGCTTAAAACAAAAATCTTAAACTTAAAATTTCATACGTTTTTTCAGAATCCCTTCTTTAGGAAACTGGAAAACAAGACTATTCACTATGTTTTGTATTCTTTTTCAAAATTAGAAAAACCCTAATCTCCATTAAGACATCTTTTTCTGAATGGAAAGTGAAAAACCCTAAAACATCTTATTTTGGTAAATCGTTCCACATTAAGACATTATTTTTCATACTCTTCATGTTTATACTTTAATAAACAGAAATGGCATCTACTGAAGCTCCTACTGCTTAGTCTCCTACTACCTCTGACAAGGTTGAACTCGTCAAAGCTCCTCACGTCGACTTCGAACTCGATAAAGTTACCTTTCCAGGAAACAATCCCTATGCTCTCTTCAACTTTCCTCCGAAGAAGCAGGTTACACACCTAAACGAAGCTGTTGTTTTCCTCCAAACATGTCCTTTATCAACAGCCCTGACCATCAATCCTCCCGCTCACAAACATCTACTAGCTCAGTTCTGGTATACTGCCAGAAGAGCTGTGATCACCTCTACAAAAGACCCAAACAAAAAGATCGATGTCATTCTCTTTGACACCGAACATGGTTCCTCCAAAATTACCCCTGGCTCTCTCAGGTCTGCCCTCAACCTACCTGGTGCTTCCAAAGAAAGACGTTTTGTCCCTCTACCTAATCCCACAAAAAACCCCGCTGATAGAGAAGCTCTCATTGCATTTTTTGATGCAATGAAGTATGTATGGGAAACAGGGAGAGACGGACTCCCTGAGAAGAAGCTCACTGCCATCAAGAAGTCCAAAATTCCCAGCGATATGAACTTCATCTTCGCTCACTTGATCAGTTGCATGACAGCAAAGGTTGGTTCTACTAACCAAGCCTCCAAACCCCAGCAGGCTATGGGGTACGCACTGCTGAAGGGCCTTCACATTGATTGGGCAAAGATCATATTTGACGATATACTGCTCAGGGTGGATGTGCCAGAAAGTCCAACCATTGTTCCATATCCCCGGTTTATCGGCGATCTTTTTCTACAAGGACTCGGGGACGAATACCCGAAAGTAGGAGACCTGAAACTCTCTCAGGTTGGTGCTAAGGTTCTCGACTTCAAGCCCCTGCCAAACGAGGTACGTCTCTCTACTCTTTTACCTCTTCTTAGACCTCCCACTTCTTCTACTTCTGTAGCTACCTCCATGGTAATCCCAACCGCTGGCACCCAGGCTGCAACATCCACTCCTCGAAAGAGAAAACGCTCATCAACCACTCTTGGTGCCCCAAAGACCAAGAAAACCAAGGAGCAACCCCCCAAGCCTTCCCAGGTTGAAGACTCCACGACTCTTTCTGTACAAGAGCCGTTGGAAAGTTCAGTGGTACGCTCTGCCACAGCTGCTGAAACCATCCCTTCCATACCAACTTCAGCGTCTCTAAACACTGAAGTTATTAACTTGGAACAGAACCTCCATCCCTCAGTACCTCTAAG
Source organism: Saussurea involucrata (assembly GCA_033807775.1). Lineage (NCBI taxonomy): Eukaryota > Viridiplantae > Streptophyta > Magnoliopsida > Asterales > Asteraceae > Saussurea > Saussurea involucrata. Next base: position 56,152,020 of record CM066317.1, read on the forward strand.
TACTGCGGAAGTAGTTCTCAGCGGATCCAACGCTGAACCTCTTACCCAATCCCTCTTCTCAACCTTCACTCATCCCACTATCTCTTTGGTCACTCCACCTATCTTTCCCCCATTCTCTTCAAAGACAATCACTCTAAGTGATTCATCTGCTGAAGCGCTACAGCAGATGATGGCTAAAAACACAGGACCTGCAGGCACTTCTCAGCGTAAAGGCTCTCTGGAAGACGGCATGGAAACATTTACAGGTCATTGAGATTTCTAGGACTTCGTCAACCATCTCGCGGGTATACACCAAATTCCAAACACTCCTCTCTCAAAATCCCCAACTTCTGAGCTTTCCTTTGTTCATAAGTTTTCAACTTTTACAGGTCCTAATTTGGGCGACATCAACACATCGCTCACGGATTTATCCACAAAGGTGGAATCTCTCACCACCACTCTCTCCTCAAACACTTCAGCGGTTACAAACGCTGGAGAGGCTCTCAAAACACTCACCAACGAGGTGAAAGGTAAGGCGTCCAGTGCTGGTCTGGAAAAGGTGGAAGGTAGCCTCGGTAATCTTGCTACTACTCTCACTGAAAACTCCACCGCCAACAACACTCTCTCCACCAACTTCTCAGCCCTGTCCAACGAAGTCACATCATTGAAGACAGTGGTTGGAAATCTTCAGGGAGAGGTGTCTACTCTAAAGACAGATGTCAGCACTGCGACCAATCTACTGCAACAAATCCTCGATCGCCTGAATGCTGCAACCTGTGCACCTTCATACTTCACTCAGGTTGATCGAGAGGATCTTCAAAAGATCAGTCCTGCAATTTCTGGCCTTGAAGATAGAATTGCAAGGATTGAAACTTGCGTTGGGATCATTGGCCTAGAAGACTCACCCAAAGCATACTGATGTTGTTGCTGTTGTTGTTTCCTCCCCCACTCATCATGTGGAAGAGGGGGAGAAGAATCTAGAAGACCTTCCCCATAATGTTGAGGGGGAGAAGAAAACTCAAGAAGACCTTCCCCATAACTCTGAGGGGGAGGGTATTATTTCTGATGCTACTGACAAACCTCAGGGAGTTGAAAACCCTGAGGGAACCGAGAAACCTCCCTCTGAATTTGAGGGGGAGCAACTCGATGAAGCTGATGTCACAGAACCTTATGCTGATGAGGAAGAATCTGAAGAAGAAGAAGACGATGAAGACGTCGATATCGCTGATGATGAACCATCATCATCCCCAAATGATGATGATGATGATGACGATGATGAAGATATCGACTGCTCCTTCCAGCCGATCAAAAGAGCCCCTGCTCTCAAAGGGATAATCATCACCGAATCTACAGGGAGGGGACTAAGAAAAAGCCTACAGCGACCGAAGCAGACAAAGGCAAAAATAAAGGCCTCGCTGCAGAAGGCAATCCGACTATCTTGCTTCAAAAGCCAGTTTGTCAGGTACAATACTTTTTCTTCCCTTACACTGCATGCCTCCTTTATCCCTTCTCAACCTCAGTTCTCCTCTCCATAAAACCTCTATACACTTAAACCCCATTCTTTCTCTATCTCTTTTTCCCAAATGATCTTACTTAAACGATCATTATGTTTCAGCTAGTCCTCTCCCCTGCTTGAGGATCCAGCTGAAGTTCCTCCAGCTCCAGCAACAATAAATCCAGCTCCTATCGCTGAAGAAATAATCCCAGTCTTAGACTTCGCTGAGACTGATGAACCTGAAGAAGAATTGCTCTCTCACAAAAACAGACCTTCCTTAGCTCCTCAAAAGCTAAGTGAAGAGGAACAGAAACGGAGAGAAGCAATGATCAAACAGCTTGAAGATCAGCGAATCATCCACCCTCGATTTAAAATCACAAGAAAGGAGATCGTTGAATATCACAAAGCTGAAGAACAACTCGCCGAATGAAGAAGAGCTGAAGAAAGAGATAAAGCTTATGCTATTGAACTCGCTCAACGTTCGGTGAAAGATCCTGATCTGAAGAAGACTCCCATTGATGTCCAACGTTAATTGTGGAAGGACGCCAAAAAGATCATCGAGAAGAAAACCAGGGTCTCTGACTCTACCTTGGAATGGTGCAAAGAACGAATTAATTTTTGATTCCATGTCTCCAGAATCAACAAAGTGAACATCAGGGGAAGAACGTCCATAAACGTTCCTGTTGTTGAAGCTGACATATTCAGAGAAAATGGAACCAAGGAAACCATCTATGTTTCTATGATCAAGAAGTACGGTTTCTCTGAGTGGTTGGAGATGCGAATAGCCATTCAGCGATCTCGCTTAGCGTTTAAAATCCATGTCGAGAAAATTATAAATACACAGATCGACTTGGTTACATCTGTTGTGGATATTCCTCCTCCTCCTCCTGCTCCAGTTCAACGAAGAAGGGCCTCTGCAAAAAAAAAGATAACTCCTTCAGACTCAGGTCCTCCTATCATAAACGAAACCGAAATCGGCTTTTCACGCGAAGAAGTTCTTGGTCCTGAACCTGATCTCTCAGCTCTTGACATCTCCCTACCCCCTGGTGAACGTTTTGTCCCTGGTAAAGTCTAAAGAGATCCTTATGGTATCTTCTTCAGAGACTACGATGGACGAGAATGCTTTCAACGCATCTCTGAGCTACCCATCACTCCTATCGAACAGCTCAGGGATCTCGTTTATTGGTGTGGTTTTAGAGATGATCTTCTTGGACACTTCATGAAGCCCCTGATCTTCAAAGAAGCAAAGCATAGACGGGAACTTGGAGAAAAAGTCCCTGATTGGATGATCCCTACCACAAAATCTCTTGATGAACTACTCGTCAAGAAAGAACCTGAATAGCTGATAGGATTCCTTATAATTCTTCTATCCTTTCTCAGCTTATATCTTTTGTACTTGTAAATTTATTTGTTGTACTTGTAATTTTTCTACTTCCCTCTGTAACTTATACGAAGTTTAAAGAAAATTTTCAGTGAATGTACTTTACTCCATCAGTACTGAAAAGATCCCAGAAAACAGTAAAAGGGACAAATATTTTTTGAGTTCTTTTTATCCTTATGTTTTCATACTTAGCAGTTTTCTTTTGTTGCTATGTCATAATCAAATAGGGGGAGATTGTTGATCCAAACCCTCAATGGTTTGAAAATGACTCTCTGAGAATCACTTAGTGAAAATTGTAAGTAGACATTATCTATAAGTGTTTCACTATCGCTGATAAGTACTAAGACTGTTTCAGTACCGCTGATAGGAAATACAAGTTATTTATTTGTTACATTCAGCGACCCTGTTTATTAGTGAACACTGAGCCTGTTCAGTCTTACTGATGACCGCTGATAAAATGTATTGTTTACTTATGATCCCTGAAGACAAGTTTCACGTCAACAATGTTTTACGCTGAAGTCGAAGATCAAGCCAAAGAACCAGCGACAAGTCTACTAATGAATTGATGCGGATATCAGCGAAACCAAGACCTGTCCACTCAACGTGAAGTTACAAGTAGAAGATGTAACAACCCAAATCCCATATATGCAACAAATCACATAATGTAACGTAACATTGATATAACAAAAGAAACATCATATTACAAGTACGGTCCCGTAGTCTTTTACAAACAGAAGAAGCCATTCTACTACAAACTTTATACTAAATACATACATAACATTTAGTTATTATAGTACAACTGCTAAACATGCCAAAATCTTCATACTGTACTCCTTCACAAAAGGTATCCATCGATTACTCTAATCATTTGCCCTTACTCGATCCACCACTTGGAATACATATTTTTAAAACAAAAATGAGGGTTAGACCTGATGGTCTAAGTGAGAAAATCCCTGTTAGTTTGAAATCATTTATATAAACCTTATTTATATAATCACACAACACGATCAAATATATCAATTTGAACTCACACAACATATACCTTCCCTTCTCATTCCTCCTGGCCATATTAGTTTGTTGCAAGCCAACTAATAAATTTACAACGATGTACAGCATCTACAGCCAAACAACGCTATACGGATTCTATAGCCAAACACACCGGTCCTAAGCCCGGCCAACGTATTATAACACATTATAATACTCATGTAAATATAATACCTCAATATATTATAATTCACATATAAACACATAATCACCAATTATCACATTCCCAAACCATACGTATATGTATTCCAGTAAAAATATTTTTAAAGTAAAACTCACTTGTTTTGATTATTACACACGCTTGCAAGCTCCTTTCAAAAAGATTATATCTTTCACTTCTACTCCACAGTATCTGAAACAATTTAAAATACATATATCGCTTTACTAGCCAATTACATAAAGCCTAACAAGCTCCTATCCTCAATTGTCCCATTACACACTGCACTTAACCCACTACCGGGACTACACAGGGTACCGGGACCATACAGTACCGGGACTCATTGGTACCGAGAGTTCGATCACCGGAAGTTGTTAATACCGGGAGTTAGTACTACCGGGAGTTCTCTATACCGGGACTCCATGGTACCGGGACTCCATGGTACCGGGAGTCGACCAGACCGGGACTCCACCGGGACTCTTAAGAACACAGTTGGTTTCCACTTACCCAGAAATCGATTGAAATCTATTCAAGACGCGAAATTAGAAATTCTAAACCGATAGATATCTTCTATACAAGATTACAAACACAAAATGTAAAGATACTTACCTCAAAATCGCTTCTAACCCAATCGATTGAAGCCTTAACCGTACGTTTCCTCTTTTACTTCCTTTCGCCTCCAGAACTCCCGCACACACACACACTCTTTCTATTTTAGGTTATCAGAATAATATCTGATGCTTAAGAGGTAATATCAAACCACAATTACCAAATGAACCTTGAACTTCTTAAATATAACCCAAACATCCCTAAGCTTATAGATTTACCCATAACTTCCCTAAACACCAATTATAGAGTAAGTAACATTAACAGAATAGGGAATTCAACTAACGGTCTTACCCGGGGTATTACATCATCTCCCCCTTAAAAGAATTCCGTCCCGGAATTCAGTTAAGTTAAAAGATGAGGGTATTTGGCTCTCATTTCCGACTCTGATTCCCACGTAGCATCCTGACCTCTATGATGCCTCCACTGAACTTTCACTTGCCTGATCTCCTTATTCCGCAGCACTTTAACTTTATAATCAACTATAGCTTCCGGCTCTTCCACATAATTCAGTCTTTCATCGACTTGTATCTCTGGTAGGGAGACTGACTAATCTTGAGTAACCAAACACTTTCGGAAGTTTGATACGTGAAATGCGTTATGAATCCTGCTCAACTCTGGCGGAAGATCTAATCGGTAAGCTACTTCACCGATCCTTTCTGTAATTGCAAACGGTCTGATATACCTTGGGCTAAGTTTACCTTGTCGTCCAAATCGGATGACTCCTTTCCACGGCGAAACCTTTAACATTACGTAATCCCCAACTTGAAATTCCAATGGCTTTCGACGTCGGTCAGCGTAGCTTTTCTGTCTGTCTTGAGCCACTTTCAATCGTTCACGAATCTGAGTAACCTTATTGGCGGTTAACTGAACTATTTCCAGTCCCGCTAACTGTTTCTCTCCCACTTCGTTCCAACATAGTGGCGTTCGGCATTTCTTACCATACAGTACTTCGAACGGTGCCGCTTGTATGTTGGAATGATAACTGTTGTTATATGCAAACTCGATCAACGGTAATGCTTATCCCATGATCCCCCAAAATCAACAATGCAAGCCCGGAGCATATCTTCTAAGGTCTGAATCGTTCGTTCACTCTGCCCATCTGTTTGAGGATGATACGCCGTACTTAACTTTATCTGTGTCCCCATTTCCCTTTGAAAACTTCTCCAAAATCTTGAAGTAAAACGACTATCACGATCAGAAATGATCGAGATTGGAACTCCATGCCGAGTTACTATTTCGTCATTGTACAGCTTAGCTAATCGTTCCATCGAATCGGTTTCCTTTATCGGTAGAAAGTGTGCAGACTTTGTCAATCTGTCGACGATCACCCAAATAGAATCAAATCCTTTCGAAGTTCTTGGTAGCTTCGTGATGAAGTCTGTGGTAATCTGCTCCCACTTCCACATAGGTATTTCTAGCCGCTGTAGTTGACCAAACGGCTTTTGGTGTTCGATCTTCACTTTCTTACAAGTATCACATCTTTCCACGTACTGAGCAATCCCTCTTTTTATCACCGGCCACCAATAGAATTGTTTAAGGTCTTTATACATCTTGTTTGTACCTGGGTGAATAGACAAACGGGATTGATGAGCTTCTTGTAGAACACGATCATGTAACCCACCCAAACGAGGTACCCACACTCTGTTTCCCAGACACAATAACCCACGATCATCTTTTACTAGCAATGCTGACATCCCCGCTAACCGTTCTGATTTCAGATGTTCATCCTGATAAGCCTCCACTTGACACTTCTGCAATTCGTCAAATATGTTGGGTAGGAGTTCAGTTCGTAACGAAATAACTTTTATTATTCCACCCCTTTCTTGACGACTCAGCGCATCCGCCACCACATTCGCCTTTCCAGGGTGATAAAGGATTTCACAGTCGTAATCGTTCAGCAATTCTAGCCATCTCCTTTGTCTCATATTCAGTTCCTTCTGATCAAAGAGGTGTTTGTAAAGCCCGTGTCCCGGTATGATTTTAATTAATTATTTATTTGCCTTAATAGTTTTCTTAACGATGTTTTGTTATCGGGATTAGACGGCAAGGACCAAAAATGGATTAGTTTGGTGTTAGTTGATTCTTTTGGTAAAATCCTAAAATCTTGGGGTAAAAATGGCTTAGCTTTGGAGCCCATGGGACTTTATGATTATGGAATTTGATTTCTGGAATTATCAGTTTCAAGGGGGTAAAACAGGTCCCGAACAGGCCTGTGTTTTTAGATAAAAAGCTGGAATGTTTAGTTTTGTGAGTTAGTAATCGTAGTTTGAGTTGGGACTTTCCGTTGACGTTTTTAGTGCGTATTTAGGTGGGAAAAAGTGAGGAAAGTTGACGTGTCGGTGTTGCGGCTCGTGGGCGCGTCGCGTTGCTTTGAGGTGAGTTCTCTCACTGCGTAGTTAGGAATTTCATGTATATCGTTGTTTTTGTGCTATGTGTTATTACGTGTTATTACGTGTTTACGTGGACCAATTTGGATGGGATGATTTAGCTGTGATTGTTGAAATTGCATATCGTCATTTTGTGCTTGCGTACACCTCAGTGGGACTGGGGGGCTCGGTGGGACCGAGGGCTCGGTGGGACTGAGCTAGTACAATTGTATTATCTTTACTCGGTGGGACCGAGGGCTCGGTGGGACTGAGCTGGTATCAATGTCTTTACTCGGTGGGACCGAGGGCTCGGTGGGACTGAGCTTGTGTGGATATATTTTTGGTGTACTCGGTGGGACCGAGGTTCGTATTTATGCATTTATCATTATGTGGTTTTATATTTGTGGTGATGGTGATGTTGCCTACTTGCGAGTAGGGGCGATATCCGTGGGGTTGCTACCTGCGTGTGTGGTAGGACTCACTAAGCGATTAGCTTACCTTTTCCCAATATGTTGTGATTTCAGGTGCGAGCGGCAGTCGGGCTTGACGGTACACACACTATGCGCGGGGTGCTGAGAGTGTTTAAAATTTCACTTTTAAACCTTTAGATTTTATTTTATGAAATTTCCGCTGCGTAAACTTTATTGACTGTTTGAGTTAACGACGTTAATTTAATTTGAATTGCGAATTATTAAATTGGGGTTATTTTATAATGAAATGCATGTTTTAAAAAATTTAAATTCCTTGTAATTTTTGGGACGTTACAGTGTTGGAGACTCTTGTGATCGGTATAAATCTGACATTTGGAACCATACAGATAATGTCTCCAAATCTTTAACGCGAAGACGACTGCTTCAAGCTCCATGTCGTGCATAGGATACTGTCTTTCATGATCCTTTAATTGTCGAGAAGCATAAGCAATAACTTTCCCATGCTACATAAGCACACATCCCAATCCCAGTTTGGACGCATCACTATAAACAACAAAGTCTTCCGAACCTTCAGGTAGTGATAGAATCGGTGCGCTGCACAGTTTCTCTTTCAATATCTGGAATGCCTCGTCTTGTTCTGCTTTCCATTCAAACTTCAGGTTCTTCCGGGTCAGCTTAGTCAAAGGCGTGGCAATACGAGAGAAGTCTTTTATGAATTTCCGATAGTAGCCGGCTAAACCCAGAAAACTACGTATTTCCGTTGTTGTCTTCGGCGGTTCCCACTTTTCAACTGCTTCCACCTTCATCGGATCAACTTGTATCCCTTTTTCGGAAACTATATGCCCCAGAAACTGAACTTCTCGTAACCAAAATTCACATTTCGAGAATTTAGCGTACAACTTATCCTTCTTTAATAGCTCCAGAATCAAACGAAGATGTTGCGCATGTTCTTCTTTGGATCGGGAATAGATAAGGATATCATCGATAAATACAATAACAAATTTATCGAGATACGGCTTACATACCCGATTCATTAAATCCATAAAGGCGTCTGGAGCGTTCGTCAGTCCAAACGGCATCACTAAGAATTCGTGATGACCATACCTTGTTCGAAAGGCTGTCTTTAGGACGTCTTCTTCTCTAACTTTCAACTGGTGATAACCGGATCTGAGATCAATCTTGGAGAAATAGCAAGCTCCAACTAACTGATCGAAGAGGTCATCAATTCTGGGTAACGGATACTTGTTCTTGATCGTGCGCTTATTCAATTCTCGGTAGTCAATACACATTCTCATCGAACCATCCTTCTTTTTCACAAACAAAACTGGTGCTCCCCACGGCGAAGAACTGGGTCTGATGAAGCCTTTGTCGGATAGATCTTGTAATTGTGTCATCATCTCTTTCATCTCTGGAGGTGCTAGTCGGTATGGTGCACGAGCAATAGGAGTGGCTCCAGGAACTAAGTCGATACCAAATTCTACTTGCCTAACAGGAGGAAGAATATTCAAGTCTTCAGGGAAAACTTCTGGGAATTCACTAACAATAGGAATATCTTCCAACTTAATCTTTTCAGGCCTACTATCTATCACATAGGCTAAGTAACTCGGGCAACCCTTGCTGACACATTTACGGGCTTTTATCATAGATATTAGGCTAGACTGATGATTCCTACGATCACCATAAATCACTACTGGTCCTTTCTCAGGTAATACCACATTTATTAACTTCTTATCACATACTATGTTAGCCTGATTCTCGGCTAACCAGTCCATTCTGTTGGGAACTGAAGATTTGCTAAGTATGGTTAGTACTGCCAGAACAACATTAGTGCTGCCAGATCAAAGTTAGTACTGCTTATGCAATGGTTACTACTGCAAGACAAAGTTAATACTGCTAGATCATTGTTAGTACTGCTGATACATTAATGCTGCTGGAGCAAGGTTAGTACTGCTAGTCAAGTTAGTACGGCTGGATCAAGTTAATACTGCTGGAACAAGTTAATGCTGCTGGAACAAGTTAGTACTGCTGGAATGAGTTAATACTGCTAGAATGAATTAATGCTGCTGGAGAATATTAGTACTGCTCATGCTGAATGAAGTTAATACTGCTAAAGTGATAAGTTTGGGATGCGAAGATATTGGAGATAAAGATGGAATAGATGAAGATATGCTTAAAGAAGATTCAGAAGATCAATTTATTTTTGATAGTTATCTTGTACTTATTGTGTATAAATAGATGTTTATAGATAGCTATTCATGATAGAAAAAATACAAGCGATATACGAGTGTCTAAGAATTCGATTGAGTTTAGAGAGATTTAACCTCAAGGTTTAGAACTCTATTTCTAGAGAAGTAGAAGTCGTCTTGATTGAGCCTGTTCATCAAGATTGAGGTTTGGTTGTAATCTTGTGAGTCGAAGCATTGAATACAAACAGTTTGTGTTCTCTGATATTTTGTTCTTTGATTGTGTGAACTAAAGTTCTTTTCCGCAGATTCTTTAATTCTGAATTCTAAGTATTATTAGTCTTGTTAAGATTCGATCCTGACAAGTGGTATCAGAGCCTGTGTTTCTTAGAATTCTTCAATCATTATGGACAACTCAGTTGAATCAAACAGTACTAACCAGAACAGAAACTTTGTTCAAACCCTTGTTTCTCAACAAGGAATGGGATTTGATTGGAGTGATCAAGCAGAAGAGGCAATTCAGAATCATGCACTCATGGCAGAAGTCTCAGATATTCCTACTGAGGTAAAATCTAATCTCTGTTCTCAAGCTTGTATAGACACTGTTAAAAGGTATAGAGATCACAATCAGGGAATGTGTGATGACCTTAAGAGATTAGAAAAGGATAGAAGAGACTATGTATTGATTGTTGAGAGGTTTGAAGAACAAATTAAGGCTTTTCAAGCCAATGAACTTCAACACTCCTATGATACAAACTACTGGAAGTGGGAAAAGGGTGGTCTGGAGTTCCAACTGAAAGAGTCTAGGGAAGAATGTGAGAAATTAAAAGGAGAACTTGAGAAAGTAAAACTTGATGTTGAAAAGTTTTCAAAAGCTTCTAAAGTCATGGACAACATAATCAACTCTCAAATCCATAGTAAGTTGAAACCAGGCATAGGGTACAATGCCACACCCCCACCCTACAACAACAACTACATCCCTCCTAAGTCAGACCTATTAGAAACCAAGGATAGGAAGGACTTACCTGAAGGAGCCACTGAAGTAGATCCATTAGATGAAGTAGTTGTTGAGGATAAGACTGAAAAAGAAGGATCTGGTGAGGAATGTGTAAGTCCATGTGTTAAGAACAATGAGATGAAAAGGACTGGAAAGGGAAAGGGAGTTCATTATACACAGACCACTGTTGTGAACTCTAATACTTGTGAACATTGTTCTTGCAAGAAATCTCAAGAGAATAAGCCCCAAAAACATGATAAAAAGAGGGGAAATCAAAGAAATTGGAATAACCAGTGGGCACAAAATCAAGGAGTTGATCTGCAAAGGATTAACAGACCAAAACCTTGTTTTATTTGTGGCAAATTGAATCATCTTGCCAAATACTGTTATTTCAATCCTATTAACCAAAAGAAAAGTTTTCAAAGAAGTTTTCAAAAATCTTCTGGTTATAGGAAGCCTGCAAGGAATAATGTGGCTAAGAAACAAGCTGAATCCAGAAGTCACATGAGAAAACAGACTGAAAAGGAATGTGTCAATATGTGGGTCCTCAAAAGCACTAATGTTAGTACTGATACCTCAGCTAGTACTGCTGACAAGGATAGTGCTACTAGAAGCAATACTACTGCCAATACTGCTGCTAGCAGTGTTAGTGCTGCTAACTCTGTTAGTGCTGCTAACTCTGTTAGTACTGCTAACTCTGTTAATGCTGCTAACTCTGTTAGTGCTGCTAACTCTGTTAGTACTTCTTCTAAGGTTAATACTGCTTCTAGTTTTTGTGCTGCTAGACCAATCATATTGACAAAGTACTCCAATTCTGCAGTACCTAAGTTTCAAAATCTCATCAAAACCCAATGCAAGTACTTTGATGAGCAAGGAAGACCCAAGACCACTTTGGCTTGGGTTCCCAATAAAAACTAATTGATTTATCTGAGGTGCAGGGCAACCAACAGCTCAAGGGAAAGAGCATCTGGCATGTTGATAGTGGTTGCTCCAGGCACATGACAGGTAACATGGCCTGCCTCAAAAATTTCAAAAGAATTGATGGAGGACATGTTGCTTTTGGGAATAATCCTGCAGGAGGTAAGATAAGTGGTAAAGGAGATGTATCAAAAGGTAAGATGACATTTGAGGATGTTGAGCAATTGAGATACAACCTGTTAAGTTCAGAACCTCAGTATGACTCAGATTGACAAGTGCTGCAAAGTGTAAGTATAGTTACTACTGCCAGTGCAGAGTTTCTACTGCTAGTACATATTTTCTACTGCCAATGAGTAGTTAATACTGCTTTGAAGTTAATACTGCTTAGCAGTTAATACTGCTTTGAAGTTAATACTGCTTAGCAGTTAATACTGCTTTGAAGTTAATACTGCTTAGCAGTTAATACTGCTTTGAAGTTAATACTGCTTAGCAGTTAATACTGCTTTGAAGTTAATACTGCTTAGTAGTTAATATTGCTTAGTAGTTAATACTGCTTGTGTAGTTAATACTGCTGTGTAGTTTATACTGCTCAGTCGTTAATACTGCTAAGTTGTTAATACTGCTTTTAAAGAAAATCAGGGCTAATACTGCTATAAATACTCTTTCATCCCGCCAAAGTTCATAACGTCTCTTTGCATTCAATTTATCTCTCTCTCTCGTTCTAACCTTTTCTCCCTAGAATCTCTGTGTTTTCTATCCAAATCCTCGGGAAGAATGACGACAATGGAGTTTGTCGATGAGCACAATGAGATTGCGATGCTTCAGAAGCCAAAGCAGGCCGCAGGATTTCATGATATTGTGGATTTTCTCAAGTCCTCACACATCTCTCATGCCCTAACAGTGTGCCCAACCATATATATCGAGCATCAAAAGCAATTTTGGGAGAATGCCGCTGTTATTTTCGAAGATGGGCAGAAAATCATTCGAACAAGGGTTTGTGACAAACCCTTGAAGGTCACAGAGGAGGTTATTCGCATCACTCTTAACTTAGATGATGCCTCAGGTATAACCTATCTATCTAATGATGAACTTTTCTCGACCTTACCAAGAATGGGGTATGAAGGTCCCATTGGCGTTTTTAAATTCTTCAAGTCAAAATTCTACACCCAATGGCGATTTCTTGTTCATACTCTTATGCACTGTATTTCAAAGAAAACAACTGGATGGAGTGAGTTTAGCAGTACCATTGCTTATGCCTTGGTCTGCTTAACCACTGCCAGAAAGTTCAATTTTTCAGCAATGATTTTTAATGATCTTGTGGCAAACCTAGAATCCAAAAAGAGATTTTACATGTATCCCAGGTTTGTCCAAGAAGTACTTAACCATGAATTGACGGATTTGCCTCAGTCTGATGAGGTGTATGTGCCAAAACCCCCTAAAGGGAAGGTTTTCTCAAATATGAGAAGAATTCCTAGGGACTCGGAAGGAGTTGACACACCATTGTTCTCTACAATGATGGTTGTGTCCCACACCACTGAAGGTATGGCATCAGGGTCAAGGCCCCCATTAGACACACCCACTGATGGCCAATCCCAACCTTCCATCACCAAAGAAATCCCACAGTCCATTCTTTTAAGACCCAATCCCAAAATCACCAAGAAGTTTGAAAGAAGAAAGGTACACAAGGTTCCTTCCCTTGATGTACCTCCTAAAAGCCCAAAGCCTTTAAGCCCTCTAGTGGAGCATTCTCCATTAGAGAATATCGAAAGGGAAACCACAGGGGTGTCTCCCAACCCCAAGAAGGTGCTCTCTAAGGAGAAGGATGAGCATGTGGGCTGCAAGGCTGCCACTACTTCTGCTAGCAAAGAGAAGGACAGTGGTAACATCAGTAAGACCTTCCCCACGGCAACTCAGAATGTGAAAACATTCAGAGGACCCAGGCGCCAAGAAACCATGGGAGTAGGCAGTGCTTTTGCTAGGCAAAAGACACCTACTAAAATTTCCAGTGATCCTTTAACGGAGGTAAACACTCCTAAACAGGGTGAGGATAGATATACTTATGAGGAATTGATGGAAACCATTGCCAACATCAACATTGATGTTATGAATCAGCAGAAGGAGATTGATGAGCTTAAAAAGGTGATTCTTTATCAACACACCAAGATAGAGAAAAATAAGAAGATGATCACCAAGCTGCTGCAAAGAAGAAAGAAAGCTCAGTATGTTCTGAGAAGGAGAAGATCAACCACTGATGCTTCCAAAAAGGGGGAGTTAGAAACTGAACTAAACATGGAGGATGCAAAGGTTGAGGGGGAGAATGAGCATAAAGTTGAGGGGGAGGCTGAGCAGGTTGCAGAAGTTGCAAAGGAAGCAGAAAGTGAGAAAGCAGCAGTAACTGAAGCAGCAGAAACCACAGAAAAAGCAGTAGAAACAGTTAATGCTGCAGTCTCTGAGATTGAAGCAGCAGTAACTGAAATTATACATAGTCTTGTTGATGCAGCAGTATCTGACAGTGAGAATGAAGCAGTATCTGTATCTACAGTAACTAAATCTGAGATTGAAGCAGAGGTATTTGAGATGGTGAAAGCAGCAGTATCAAAGATTTTAAAAGAAGCAGTAACAGAAAAAGCAGCAGAAATGGTTAATGCTGCTAGTCAAAAAGCAGCAGAAACCATTCAAGCAGCAGAAATGGTTAATGCTGCTGAAAAACATAAGGCAGCAGAAACCATTCCTGAAGCAGCAGAAACAAAGGAAACAGCTGAAACCATTCCTGAAGCTGTTAAAACACTCAAAAGAACCAAGATGATGTCAAACAAAAGACCAAGAACAAAGTCTATAGCTTCAAAGAAGAAAGTTGTAAAGAAGCCTAGGGTGAAACCCAGTGTAGAAGAAGCTAAGGAGGAAGTTGTGAAAGAGAAAGCTGATCATAAAGTTGCTGAAGAAGAAGTGGCAACTCCATCAGGTCAACCAAGCAATGTACAATCACCAACAAATACTCAATGTGATATGTATATTACTGTGGTTGATTCTAGTCCTATCAAAGTTAAACCATTAGCTTCTATGGCTCCTGAAATCATCTTCTGGGATACTTTGAAAGATCAGAGAAAGGAGTACATTAGAGTAAAAAGAGCAGATGGGAAGTTTGAGGTCAGTTCTACATGGGGAAGACTTTTAAGGATGTGCTCTAGATCAGACTTGGAAGAGATGTTCAAGGTGGGAATGAAGCTTTATGGAAATATGCTGACTGAGAGTGGAATGTCCATCACCAAAATGGTACTTGAATATTTGTGTCTAATGTTCAATACAGAAGCAGTTAAGTATTTGACAGAAAGGCAATTTCAAACTGTTACCAACTGGATGCTTATTGAAAATTGTGGTGTGTATGTCATAACACTTGACTATGCATATCATGAGTATTATTTGGTGGATAAAATATACGAGCACAGCATGACAAGGTTGAAAGGAATGCTAAAAACTAAGTTGGTGAGTAACAAAGATTCTAAGATGGCAAGATACCTGGTAAGAAGGATCTTAAATCAAAGTTTGGGATTGAATCCTGACTTGTGTGTTCAAGACTAAGTTTTGGAAGCATCATCATCTGAAGAACTTGACTTCTCTTTCTAAAAGTCAAGTTAGGGGGAGATTGTTGGGAACTGAAGATTTGCTAAGTATGGTTAGTACTGCCAGAACAACATTAGTGCTGCCAGATCAAAGTTAGTACTGCTTATGCAATGGTTACTACTGCAAGACAAAGTTAATACTGCTAGATCATTGTTAGTACTGCTGATACATTAATGCTGCTGGAGCAAGGTTAGTACTGCTAGTCAAGTTAGTACTGCTGGATCAAGTTAATACTGCTGGAACAAGTTAATGCTGCTGGAACAAGTTAGTACTGCTGGAATGAGTTAATACTGCTAGAATGAATTAATGCTGCTGGAGAATATTAGTACTGCTCATGCTGAATGAAGTTAATACTGCTAAAGTGATAAGTTTGGGATGCGAAGATATTGGAGATAAAGATGGAATAGATGAAGATATGCTTAAAGAAGATTCAGAAGATCAATTTATTTTTGATAGTTATCTTGTACTTATTGTGTATAAATAGATGTTTATAGATATCTATTCATGATAGAAAAAATACAAGCGATATACGAGTGTCTAAGAATTCGATTGAGTTTAGAGAGATTTAACCTCAAGGTTTAGAACCCTATTTCTAGAGAAGTAGAAGTCGTCTTGATTGAGCCTGTTCATCAAGATTGAGGTTTGGTTGTAATCTTGTGAGTCGAAGCATTGAATACAAACAGTTTGTGTTCTCTGATATTTTGTTCTTTGATTGTGTGAACTAAAGTTCTTTTCCGCAGATTCTTTAATTCTGAATTCTAAGTATTATTAGTCTTGTTAAGATTCGATCCTGACACATTCCCACTACAACGTCAAACTCTATCAAAGTTATAGGAAACAATTGTATCGGTACTCTACACCCCTCTATATTTATCACACAGCCATCAAATACTTCTTTAACTGACACTTGATTATCATTTGTCGTATCTACTGATAGAGCATGTTCTAGCATTTTAGGTTTCAAACACAGGCAAGCAGCAAATGCAGGAGACACAAACGATCGGTTTGCACCGGAATCAAATAACACTTTAGCACGTGTAGAGTTTATTAAAAATGTACCTGTGACCACATCCGGAGTTTCCTCCGCTTCTTTCTCAGTCATTTGGAATGCGCGACCCCTGGTTACTGGCGGTTCCAGTCTTGGTATTACTGGTTTAACAATAGCTGGCCTGCCCGATGACCCACCTTGTTGTATCCTCCCCCGTGGACAGTCCGACTGAAGGTGATCCGGAGAATTGCATAAGAAACATAACCGCATTACCTTACAATCTTTAATGACGTGTCCGGTCTTCCCACACTTATAACACGCTCGTAAATCACCTTGGCAATTTCCTTGGTGGACACGGTTGCACTTCTGACATGGTCTTTCCGCTGGTCGAAACGGAGGACGGTTATCATACCTCTGAAATCGGGACTTCTTCGGATCGTGTTGTGGTCCTTCCCACTTTCTCTTCCCGATACTTTTATCGCCAGCATCTCTTCTAATATCTCGTTCAACATTCTCTGCGGCATCAACTGCAGCTGAGAAGGTATCAGGTCCTTTTGCAGTCACTAGCCTTCTGACTTCTGAGTTCAGCCCAAAGGTAAACCTTTCCATCTTCATCGTCTCCGTAGCATTGTAGTATTCTGCGAACCGAGACTTTTCCAGAAAGCTAGCGGTGTAGTCTCGAACGGATAAGTTTCCTTGTTGCAAGTTCATAAATTCCCCTTCCAGTTGTTTGACGGCTGCTTGGGGACAAAATTGTTCCCTGTAGGCTATCACAAATTCCTCCCAAGAGAGGGTAGAGTAAACATCAGATCCTTTAGAATGAATAAAAGATTCCCACCAATTCAAAGCATCCCCTTTTAACATTGTTGCCCCGTACAATACCTTATCTTCATCCGCACACTTGCTTGTCTTGAAAATAGCTTCTATTTCCTTCATCCATCTCATTGCTTTCACGGGATCCATGTCTCCTGAGTAGGTCGGAGGTCTACAGCTTAAAAACATTTTGTAGTCGCACCTCCTTGTTACTGGTATAACAGTTGGTGTAATTGGCATTTCATCTTCTGGCCTGGGATCCGGTGTTTCAGCTTCATTGTGACGACTTTGATCAAACATTGCTTGTATACTAGTTTGCAGTCTTCCCATTTCTGCCATCAAGTCATCCCTGGTAACAAACTCTGTACCTCGTGGCTGAACTCTGCCCCCTGTTCGACCTCCAGTTCTGCCCCCGGTTCTGCCTCCCCTTTCCCCTGTTCCTATTGGCGGATTCGTACTATTCGGATTTCTTCCTCCTCCTCGATTCGTTTGTCTAGTACCACTTGCCATTCTGTAGATTCAAACAAGGTTAATATACACATAAGCACATACCCCATATAACAAGGTATTCCAGTTCAAACATGTACTTGTAAGATCACAATTACACTGGCCAGGTGTAATATGAAATTACCTTACATGATGTTCCTTCTACCTTTTATACTTAATATCCCAAGGTTCTACAATAATAAGGACATCCTACTTCACATGCAGTTTAAGTCTAGGTACAGATACAAATACCTAAATCCCTTAAACTAAGGCTCTGATACCATTTGTAACAACCCAAATCCCATATATGCAACAAATCACATAATGTAACGTAACATTGATATAACAAAAGAAACATCATATTACAAGTACGGTCCCGTAGTCTTTTACAAACAGAAGAAGCCATTCTACTACAAACTTTATACTAAATACATACATAACATTTAGTTATTATAGTACAACTGCTAAACATGCCAAAATCTTCATACTGTACTCCTTCACAAAAGCTATCCATCGATTACTCTAATCATTTGCCCTTACTCGATCCACCACCTGGAATACATATTTTTAAAACAAAAATGAGGGTTAGACCTGATGGTCTAAGTGAGAAAATCCCTGTTAGTTTGAAATCATTTATATAAACCTTATTTATATAATCACACAACACGGTCAAATATATCAATTTGAACTCACACAACATATACCTTCCCTTCTCATTCCTCCTGGCCATATTAGTTGGTTGCAAGCCAACTAATAAATTTACAACGCTGTACAACATCTACAGCCAAACAACGCTATACGGATTCTATAGCCAAACACACCGATCCTAAGCCCGACCAACGTATTATAACACATTATAATACTCATGTAAATATAATACCTCAATATATTATAATTCACATATATCACACATATAAACACATAATCACCAATTATCACATTCCCAAACCATACGTATATGTATTCCAGTAAAAATATTTTTAAAGTAAAATTCACCTGTTTTGATTATTACACACGCTCGCAAGCTCCTTTCAAAAAGATTATATCTTTCACTTCTACTCCACAGTATCTTAAACAATTTAAAATACATATATCGCTTTACTAGCCAATTACATAAAGCCTAACAAGCTCCTATCCTCAACTGTCCCATTACACACTGCACTTAACCCACTACCGGGACTACATAGGGTACCGGGACCACACAGTACCGGGACTCATTGGTACCGGGAGTTCGATCACCGGAAGTTGTTAATACCGGGAGTTAGTACTACCGGGAGTTCTCTATACCGGGACTCCATGGTACCGGGAGTCGACCAGACCGGGAGTCCACCGGGACTCCACCGGGAGTCTTAAGAACACAGTCGGTTTCCACTTACCCAGAAATCGATTGAAATCTATTCAAGACGCGAAATTAGAAATTCTAAACCAATAGATATCTTCTATACAAGATTACAAACACAAAATGTAAAGATACTTACCTCAAAATCGCTTCTAACCCAATCGATTGAAGCCTTAACCGTACATTTCCTCTTTTGCTTCTTTTCGCCTCCAGAACTCCCGCACACACACACTCTTTCTATTTTAGGTTATCAGAATAATATCTGATGCTTAAGAGGTAATATCAAACCACAATTACCAAATGAACCTTGAACTTCTTAAATATAACCCAAACATCCCTAAGCTTATAGATTTACCCATAATTACCCTAAACACCAATTATAGAGTAAGTAACATTAACGGAATAGGGAATTCAACTAACGGTCTTACCCGGGGTATTACAGAAGACTTCAGTGAACGCTGAACTTTAATCACTCACTGATAAAGAATTATTCAGCGAACACTGATCATGAAGTTTCCTCTACAAATTACTTTTGTCTTTCCCCCTTGCACGCCTCCGTACGATAATGTCAGAATATGACATCCCTTTTGTCCAGAATCGTACAACAAACTCTGATTCTACACTGTTCATCATGCGGCTACTAGGTTGTCTACAAAGGTCAAGACATGCATCCAATCAATTGCTGCCACGTGTAAAGTGATACTAATATGTATTAAATGGATGCAGTATATAAGAAGAACCCTACTTCAGAAATGAAGTGCTCGGCCATTTCTTCCTTTTTACTTCTATGTGTTAGAATATTATTCGTAATATTCTTATCTCCTTTCTATCTTATTTCTAGTGCAAGAAAATCTTAGTGTTTCTCTTAACTTGTTTAGATTAGGTTTATTCCTTAATCTTGTTCCGCAACAAGTTGTAAATTGTTTGATAAATATCAATAAACAATTTAGAAAAGTAAAATCTGTGTGTTTGTATTCAACCCCCCCCCCCCCTTCTACAAACTTGTATAACCCTTCCAGTACCAACAATCCCGTTCAGCGAACTCAAGATCATCTGCTAACAACGAAGAACTCAATCAGTGGATGTTTTCTCATTTTGGAGATTCAGAAACTGTTTCTAACCATGACCCTCAGGTCAACACACCAACCGCTGATGATGATCTTGTCATCATTCTCAGTATACAGAGAAGTGAAGCTTAATCATATTGGGTTTCAGCTGTTCCAATCAACACTATGCCTGTTTCTGAACCATCATCTGATATTCCATCAACCTCTCAGCAGTCAGTGAATGAAATTTCATCTGTTCTGCCTATCATGCCTCTACTACTTGATGTCGCTGAAGCTTCCTCTTCAGTGATTCCAGAATTTCATTTTGAGTCGGCGGCTCATGCTCCTGCTCAGCGATGGACCATAAATCACCCCATAGATTGAATTCTTGGTGATCCAAACGCAGGTGTTCAGACTCGACACAGTACAGGTAACATTTGTTTATATGTAAATTTTATTTCACTAACTGAACCAAAGAAAGTTGATGATGCCCTCAGAGATCCAAACTGGGTCAGCGCTATGCAAGAAGAGCTGACTGAATTCGAAAGAAACAAAGTTTGGAATCTCGTTCCAAGACCATATGACAAATTCGTGATAGGCACTAAGCCAGGGAAATTGCTGAAGCCTTGAAAGCTGAAGAAATCCTCGCTGAAAAACATAAGCCTGAGCTTAGTGACAAAAACTTTGCTCTTGAACTAGCCCAACGTTCAGTGAAGGATCCACAACTGAAGAAGTTTCCCATGGCTGTTCAGCAAGAGCTGATGAAAGAGGCCAAGAAGAAAAATAAGGTCAAGGTCAGTGCAACTACACTGACCTGGTGTAAAAAGAAGCTCCATTTAAGAAGTTTGCCCTCAAGAATACAATTTGTAAACTTGAGAGGGAAAATGGTCAAAGGAGTTGATATTGTCGATGTTCAGATAATCAGAGAAAATGGCGACAAGAGAATCTGCTACATTTCAGCCCTGGACCAGCTCGGGTTCAGTGAATGGTTGGAAGTCAGAATCGCAATTCATCGATCCCGCTCAAGCTTCAAGCCTTCTGTCAAAAGTGCTATAAACAAGTTGATCGACCAAGTAACCTCAGTGGTTGACATTCCTCCTCCTCCTCCAACCATCCAGCCGAAACGAACTGCTACAAAGAAGAAGAAGACTTCATCCTCTTTAGGCCCGGCAATAAGAAATGAAACTGGGATTGAATTTTCCTATGAAGCAGTGCTTGGTCCCAATCCTGATCTCTCTGGTCTCGACATCTCCTTAACTCCAGTTGAAGACTTTGTACCTGGTAAAGTACTCAGTGAACCCTTCGGCATCTTCTTTTATGATTACACCGGTCGCAGATGCTTTCAACGTGTCTCTGAGTTATATAAAACTCCTATCGAACAACTCAGAGATCTACTATACTGGTGCGACTACAATCGTGACCTTCTCGGATCATTCCTGAAGCCCCTCATCTATCGCGAAGCAAAAGTTAGACGGGATCAGGGAGTAATAGTCCCTGATTGGATGATTCCAGAGACTGATACTCTTGATGAACTTCTCGTCAAGAAAGAACCTGGGTAGCTGATAAGATCATCTTTTAGTATTCTTGTATCTTGTCAGCTTGTATCTTTTAGTACTTGTAATTATTTTTCATTGTACTTGTAATTTTTCCACTTCCCTTGTAATCTTTAACGAAGTTAATGAAAATTTTCAATGAAAGTACTTTACTCCATCGGTACTAGAAAAGGGACATGTATTCGTCCTCTTTATCCTTATGTTTTTAAACTTAGCAATTTTCTTTTATTGCTATGTCATCATCAAATATGGAAAGATTGTTGATCCAAACCCTCAGTGATTTGATAATGACCCTGAGAAACACTTAGTGAAAATTGTAAGTAAACAATATGTATTAATGTTTTTCCATCAAAGAAAATATACTAAGTCTGTTTAGTATCGCTGATGGAAAACAAGCTTTAATTTATACTTCAGCGAACACTGTACATCAGTGAGCCCTGAGCCTGTTCAGTCTCACTGATGATCGCTGAAAGCTTTATCTGTAATTGTTTGCTTATGATCCCTGAAGACAAGATTCGCGTCAACCAAGTTCGAAGCTGAAATCGAAGACCAAGCTAAAGAACAAGTGACTAAGTCTACTAGTGACCTGATGCGGATATCAGCGAAGACAAGACTTGTCCATTCCACGCAAAGTTTCAAGTAGAAGACTTCAGCGAACGCTGAACTTTATCATTCGCTGATAAAGATCCATTCAGCGAGCACTGATCATGAAGCATGTTCTACAAGTTACTTTTGTCTTATCTCCTTGCACGCCCCCGTACGATTTTGTCAGAACTGACATCCCTTTTGTCCAGGATCGTACAAACCACTCTGAAACTACACTGTTCATTATGCGGCCATTAGGATGTTTGCTAAAGTCAAATTCATGCAACCAACCAGAAGCTGCCACATGTAAAGTTATACTGACTTGCATTAAATGCATGCACTATAAATAGAGAACCCTACTTCATTTGTGAAGTGCTTGGCTCTTCTCTCGTTGAACCTCTTAGTGTTAGAAAATTATCCTTAGTTTTCTAAATCTGGTTTCTCTCTATTTTCTAGTGCAAGAATTCTGTGTGATTCTCATAGTTTGTTTAGGTTAGGTTTTTAACTTAATCTTGTTCCGCAACAAACTGTAAATTGTTTGATATATATCAATAAACAGTTTAGAAATATAAAAATGTGTGTTTGTATTCAACCCCCCCCCCCCTTCTACAAACTTGTATAACCCCTTCGAGACCAACAAGATCCCAAAGTTGATGATTAAGGAGTTAGAAGAGCCGATAGTTGATCAAATCATCAACGGAAAAGGAAGAGTCTTCAAGGATATTACTATTTTGGATAATGGAATTTTTCCTGAAGAAAGTTATGACAAACTATATCTTAATGATAATGAAGAAACAGATCTCGTAGAACATGAAATTTATGGTGCATGGTCTGGTGAAGTACAAAAGGTTTATGGAGAGATGATTAACAGCTTGAGAACAACTGATGACAAACTTAATTTGGATAATCCAATTGTGAGAGTTGAAGAGTTTGAGAAGAAGAACTTTGATTTCACGGATTATGTGTAGATGGAAGTTAAAAGAAGTGATGGATCAGTTTGTTCAGTATCAAATGTGGATGTGTATAGATTAGAGTTGAAACAACGGTTATTTCTACTCATATTCTTTGAAATGATTGATGAATCTTGGATGGAATTGGAAAGGAGAATTATGGGAGTATACATCAAAAATTTGGCTTTATATGATCTCCAATTGGAAATTGAGTCAAGGTTGAAGATTACAAATATGAGACTTCCATATACAGAGTATAATGAGGAAAAGTTGTATTCTTGGACATTTACTGATATTCTAGAGCCTGAGTATATGTATAAACTTGACAGAAATAGAGAAGTTAAGTTACTCGTATATTCAGAATTTCAGAGTACTACAATGCATCTCTGGAATTCTTGTTAGAACAGATACAAAATTGTCACACCAAAGAAAAGTTGAAGATTGTGAAAGATAAGTTGATAAAAGTAATCAATGAAAGATGAATATTGAGATGCTTGGTTAGAAATTGTTTGAAAGTATGTCTACAAGATGCCAATGCAAAGAAGGTGTTTGAACAAGTTGTGGTGCTACCAAAATAATTCAAGATTTATACAGAAATCAATATTCATAAAGATGAAGTGATTGAACCTCCAAGAGATACAGAGATAGTTGATGTTCCAAAAGATACATAGATGGTTGTTAGGACAATAAATGTCCTACATATTAGAAAGATATATAAATAATTATATAGTGCTTAATTAGAATTAATTAGATTAATTAGTTTAATTAATCTTCTTGTAAAAGCCTTAATTGTTAAATGGGCTTAGTTAATTGTGTTTAACGGGCTTAGGCCTTATTGTCTAAAGCCTAGGTATTTAAGGTTAGTGTTAGCCTTAGAATTAGGTTAGACGATTCATTAGAGAAATTAGAGTTAAATTGTTTAGAGAGAGATAGTTGTTTTTCATTCAAACATTTGTAAATTATCTTGATTAATGAATATGAGAGGGATGACAAGTTGAAATCATTATCTGTTCTTGTTATTCCTCATTGAATCGTTGTTACCTGTTAAATCTAGGACTAACAATTGGTATCAGAGCCTAATCGGTGATTTGAAGATACGAAAGGAATCGAACGAAAGAAAGAAAAAGCAAGAATTTTCGCAGAAAATTTCCTGGAAAATCACATCCGGCCGTTTCGCCTATTTCCGGAGATTTAACCGTCGGATCGTCACGATTTTTGGACAGTAGCTTCGGGACATATTGTTGCACATTCTGACCGGTTGGATTGGTCGTCTGAGGTCCAGAAGTCTCCCAGATTTTATCGAAATACAGCAGTTTTTCTTGATAAAAAAAATCGTTCTTCAATCGGGTTAGAAAAACTTTTCGTTGTTTTATTAATTCGTTTGTTTGATCTCGATTGATTACTTGCGTTTATCTGCGATTTTTTTGTGTGCTTATATCGATTCCCAAAAGGTTTAATCTTTCAATTAAAAAAAATCAATTCTTGAATCTTTTGGTGTTCTTAATCTTTTTGTGGTTACTTGTGAAAAATAGGATATATTTTGCTCAGAAATCGATTTGGGTGTGTTTGTTTTTGTGTTTTTTGTCAAAATCTAACCCTACAGGAGTAAAATCAAGCAACCCTATCGATCCCAGATCTGAAGTGCAACCACAGCCGTGGTTACCGGACACCATCTTCTTGTTTCCGGGTAAGTTTTCTTTTCTCTTAAAGTTACCGGAAAAAACATCACTTTCCGGGTGAAATTTTGTCCGGATACCTTTCAAAAACAATTGTCCGGATGAATTTTTTTTATCTAAACTGTCCGGATATATCTCATAACAATTTGTCCGGATGAACTTTTTTTAAACTTTCCGTATGAAAAGAAAACCCATTTTTCCGGACAAAACTATAACTTTCCGGGAGAAATTAAACTTGTCGGTAACCTCCCAATTTTCCGGACACTCACAGCCGCAGTTGTTGACTTTCACTATTCACCTTGACCAACAATTCTTTTGGTTGCATGCATTCATACGCATTTCATACGCACATACATACATATATATATATATATATATATATATATATATATTTAGTTGTATTATGTCTTTAGATTTATGATGGTCTCATTCCTTTCCTAGTTAAGGATCGGGGTTAAAAAAGCAATTCTATGTATTCTAGAAGGCATTTTATGATGGTGGTGGTGCTTCTTGTGTTATAGAAGTTAATAGTTGCAGCTTGGGTAATTTCCTCATTATACCTTTCAGTCGAAAGAGAAAGTGTATATGTGTTTATTGCAACACACAGATCATTGTGTCATGACCATGGTATCCCACACGGTCATATCGAAACATATATATCATTTTCCCAGAGTTCTTTATTGGTGAATAAATATGATTCAGTGATCCGGATAATCTACTACTTTGACATATTAATTTCTCTAACATATCTTTCCTTTCATAATTATTAGAGGTGATATATATACTCATTTCCATTCTCATTATATGATTTACATTTTAAACAAATTGTAACGTCCCAAAAATTACAGTAAATTTGAACTTTTAAAATTAATAATTTCATTAAATAAAACCCGTTAAATATCCAATAACCGTTTCGTTTGCAAACTCAAATAATAAACAATCTCAATAAGTTTTAACAGCGGACATAATATGTTTTTAAATATAAAATCTTAAACTCATAACTGTAAAGAGCCCTTCGCACGCGCCAGTGTGTACCGTCACGCCTTAGAGCCACTAGTACCTGAAACCACAGTTATAGGGAAAGGGTAAGCTCGAAGCTTAGTGAATTCAAACACATACGCGGATAGCAATTATATACACACCACTCCTATCCGCACATATACAACCAACACAAGCAGTTAAAAGGTACAAGCAAACATATGCAAGAACACCTTCACATGTATCCTTCGGCTCCCCGAATTCACACAACACTCGTGTAGGCTTCCCTCGGTCTCCCCGAGTTCATACCACACTTGTACACAATTCCTCGGTCCCACCGAGTACTCGGTCTCCCCGAGTTCACGCAACACTTGTACACCACTCCTCGGTCCTACCGAGCCCTCGGTCCCACCGAGATGTATATAACACTCATATATACCAGACATTAATTCAACCTAGCCACTCCTCGGTCCCACCGAGCCCTCGGTCCCACCGAGATGTATATAACACTCATATATACCAGACATTAATTCAACCTAGTACTACGCACCATAATTCAGCCAGTACACACAACGATTCAGTTAGTACACAAAAACTACCACGATGTACATGTAATCCCTATTCTACGCAGTGAGAGAACTCACCTCGAAAGCGTTGCAGAAGTTCCCAACTGACCACACAAACTTGCCAACTCCAAAATCACTTCTCGTCACCTAAAGAAGTGTTACAAAGTGTCAACGCGAAGCCCCAACCCTCAATCATAAACATAAGATTAAACGAAGGATATTTCATCTTTTCGGCCTAAACTGCAGGTCTGTTCGGGACCTGCTTAGCCCTCCCTAGACCCACTAATCCAGGAATTAAATCCCACAAACAGGAGGGTCTAGGTCTTAGCTTTCCAGGGACATATTATACGCGTTCTAACGATTTTCCTACGATTTTATACGATTATTCTAAGATCGAAACGTAAGGCTGGCAGATTCGGACCTGCTGCAAAAACGGCCCTTTTGCACCTAGCTAGAGGCCTAACCAGTTTTTTGCTAAAACACGAAAAATGTGCCCGACACAGAATGTGAACCGTGGGCACCAGTTTCGCCTCAAACCGAGCTACGACAGAAAAGTTATGAACGAAACAAAACAGGGGCAGAACCGGCGATTTCACATAAAATGACGACTTAGTTTTCGATTAAGGTTTATACGATTCGGGTTAAGAGTTTAGGCATTTAGAGTTTATGAAGGCTGGACCCAACCACGCGCCACCCACTGCCACCTCCGGCAGTGGTGGTGGTCGGCGGCGGCGGCGGCAGCCACCACCGGCGGTGGTGGTGGTTTGGTAAAACCAACCGACGAGGCCAATCGGAAGCAGATCACCCTATCTCCGCCACATTCACGCACTCTCGCAAAAACAACAGCCGTTAACCGCCCTTACAGCCACCACAAAGGTGACTCACGGAGCAGCACACCGCCGGCAGCCATGGCTGCGGCGTGGCTTCCCGGTTCCATTAACGACGACGTAGAAAGAAAGAAAAGAGGATGTAGATCCTTACCTCGTGACGACTACTCAGCGGCCACACACGAACTCCTGCTCCCTCTCTCCCTCGATCTCTCCCGCTCTCGTTGCACTCTCCTTTCGCCGGCAAGGAAACGGTGACGGCAACTCCGGCGGTGGTTCTGGGTCAGCAGCGGCCGCAGGAAGGAAAAAAGGAAGGAAGTAAGGTTGCCTAGGGTTTCTTTCTCGGTGTTTCCTTGTGGGTTTCTTGTGTGAGACTCCAAAACGCAAACAAAGGGGAGGGGGTCGGTTCTATAGGGCCGATCCCATGCAAACTCCCAACAAAAACGTCACTTTTAGTCCCTAGCATTCCAACACCTTGCTAAAAAATAAAGTTTCACCATACTTTAACATTTTGGTCATTCTTGCTAACTCCCGTTAAATAAATTCGTTAAGAGACGATAATAAAATAAATAAATTAAAATAACAACATCCGTACCGGGACACGGGCTTTACACAAATATTTTAACACGTTTGATTAACATAGTGATTTAGTGACTATTAATCTTGTACCAACAACTACGAGACAATCCATCGTCTAAATTTGGTTGGGGGAGTTATATAATAAAATAAATATTAGTCTATTTCTTTAGATTGTGTTGGAGGTCCTACAAAAAAAATCAAGTTCTCTTTGATACATTCCTACATAAAACGAAGAATATTGAGAGTTTCATACTTATTTTGATGTATTCCTTTACATACATAATGGTTGTAAAAAATTCAATAGTCAACACAACATTAAAAAAATGGTCTAGCTCATAAGAGATGATTTAAATAGCTAGTATTCAGTGGTACAACAAATGTTTATATTCAACTTGTTCTCTTTTCAATAGGAGTACTATTTAAGGCATTTCTTATTTGATTTTCCATTATATCCCGAGGCAATAGTTGCATCTCTGTTCTAGACACTAGAAAATATTTGTCAACTAATGTAATGACCCTAGTGATGGCCATTTAGGCCCGACCCGACCCGGCCCGATCGGGTAACCCGAACCCGACCCGGTCAAAAACCGGACCCAGCCCGACCCGGTCAAAAACCGGTTTCCAGCCCGATAGCCAGGACCGGTTTGGGTTTTTGGCTTTTTCTCCGGCCCGACCCGGCCCGAACCCGATTTTTTCAAAAAAGTAGCCGTTATGTGACCGTTATATAGCCGTTTGGAGTCCATTTTAGCCGTTTTTTTGGTGTTTTTTCACCCTCCAACCCATATAAATACTAGGGGGTGTTATGGATCATATCACCAACTTACAAAACGCAAAAAACGCATAAATTTCTCATTTCTCGGCTCTCGCTATATTCGTTTCTCACAAATTCTACTATAAAATCTCTAGTTCTCTAGTCTCTACTCTCAAAAAAATGGCCGAACAAAATTACACCGTTGTTGCCGAGCATGGACGAACAGCACCGGTTTGGGAGCATTTCAACTTGGTGATGTGTTCCGACGGTACAAAAAAAGCGCAATGCAAACGGTGTGGAGATTTCCTTCAAGCCGCCTCAAATACCACGTTAAAGCGCCACTTCGACGAGAGATGCAAGAGGTTGAAATCGGGTGACGATCCAAGTCAACCCATACTTGACAATTCCGGTCAAGTATGGTCGTATAATGAGGATATCGCCCGACAATTGCAAATGAAATGTGTCATTCAAGTGGGGTTGCCGTTCGGACATTTCGACAATCGTCACATTACGAACATGATCAAACAAGGGTTCCAAACACGCTACAAGGGTTCGGTAAGTCGTCAAACTCTTCGGCGTGATGCTTTAAAACTTTTGAATACGGCTAAAAAAAATACGCGAGAAATGTTTTTAAATTTACCCAACAAAGTTTCTTTAACTTGTGATGTATGGAGCGCACCATTCGGATTGCCACAATCTTATATATGCATAACGGTTGTTGCACGACTGCAAAAGTACAATTCTCTTGAAGACTACAATCCAGATCAGAATCCATATTACGCTCCATACAATTACAATCCATGGGGATGGGGTGATGGGGGTGGGAGTTCGGGAGCGGGACCTTCGGGTTATTAGAATTTATGTATTGTAAGTTTGTAACTTAAAATTATATATAAATTATAAAACGTAAAAGTGTATTTTAGTGATATATATTATAAATAAAACGTATTTTTAAAGTGTATTTTAGTGATCCAATTCTATTTTTTACTTTTTAAAGTTTAGTAATTAATTATTATACAAAGAAATTATTTTTTTTTAAATACGAAAATACGCCGGCCCGATCTCAGAACCGGTTTTGGGCCCGGCTCGGCCCGGTTTTTATAAAACCGGTTTTCCCTATCAGTAAACGGGTTAGGGATTTTTGGGTTAAACCCGACCCGGTTTTTCTCAGAACCGGTTTTAGGCGTTACTGTTTGAACCCGGTTTTTGTCTCGGCCCGACCCGACCCGAACCCCCCTTTTTGGCCATCACTAAATGACCCTAACCTTTTCCACGGTCTCATCCATGTGGTGCTTTGATACCATTTGTGTGAAATTGCCTTTTAACTCATTGTTCATTGTAGTTATTTTTCCACCTCTAATGTTTGTATCATTGACCTCAGGATTTTCCTTTGTCCCATCATATCTAGCGATGTCAAAAGTATTTTGTTATGTCTCTAAATAGTTAATAGTATATTGATGAGTTTGTACTAAAGGTTATATTCGAGTCTAATACTGGTTCGTTAGTATAATGGTTGATATACTAAAAAATGTTGTTAATAGCATTATCTTCTGCGAGTTCCTTGCCACAAAGATTGATATGTTTGTGACACAACTTTTCTTTGTTGAAATCAGTTACCTTCAAATTATCAAGTAAGTGGGTTTAAGTCCAATATATGATTAGTTTGAGAAGTACATGGTAATGAATATTCTCGATTTCCCTTTTCGAAGCATCCTGCAATTCTTGGGGATTTCTTATTAACGTTATTCCCTCCGAATGTTGCGACTAGTGTGGCGTCTCAAAATATTACTTATACCTTAACAGTCGGGTCAATATGGTCTAATGGTTATATTTGCTTATGATTTTACAAACGTGTCTTATGGTTCTCTAGTCCTTCTGAGTCCTAAGATGTCATAATAGCAGAGAATATATGATTTTTTTAAAAGATAATGAATTATGGTTCATTAGCATTATTTTATGCATAAAATTTTATAAAAATAATAATTCTGGATTTTTGCATATCTACATATATTTGGTTATTCATCAATATTTCAATTTTCAAGAATAAATCGCTCAGTCTATTCAAAATTCAGGTAGTATGGAAATCACATAAATCCCTTCAAACCTTAGGACTATTTAGAGCATCTCCAACAGCTTCCCCATTTTGAAGAAAAAATGGAGAATATGGGAATTTTGAGCTAAAAGTTTGCTCAACAGCTTTTCTAAAACTATCTCCAAAATGGAGAAAGTAGAAGAGAGAAGTTTTTCTCCAAATATAAAGATAACCTCAAAAATGATTACTAGATGAAATCACCAATAGAATTTATTAAAAATAAATATTTGAAGAGAGAAATAATATTTTAATAGATGAATGAAATAATCTTAATATTATAATCAGTTTTTCTCCAAAATGAGGAATCTGATGGAGATGAATGTAATTTTTTTTGAAGATTTTTAACTTTTGGTTCTCCATTTTGGAGAAATTTTAAGGAATCTGTTGAAGATGCTTTTACCACCCATTTAGCATAATCTTTTGAATATCTTACGATTTATTTAATATTGAAGATAATAGTGGTTTTTCGCATGAAACCATATAAAATACACAGGTTAAACCAGTTGCTATCAAAGCCTAATTTTTCAAAGCTAACCGGGACCGGCCCAACTGGTTACTAACGTCGGATCCATATGGACCCAACCAGTTACCCTATTTGCTCATCTCTAACTTCTACAACATCAAAAAAGGGATATGCAATCATTTGTAAAGCAAGCAAAATCAACAAATATAAAACACGAATATGCAAACAAAAGTCGCCATCGATACCTACGTGTCTTGGTCATATATACCAAGGGTGGGGTTGGAAGTACACCATAATTTAAAGAACACATCTATCTTATACAGACCAAAATTAAGAATTAATGAAGCATTAGACCACAGACAGACAGACAGACTAATACTCATTTATCAGAATCCAAAATAATAATAATGTACAAACTTGAAAGAGGTAGGTTACACTACACTTATGACGAATGAGCTAGCTTGGCTAGAATTACCATATCTAATATCTTAACATCAAGTGTGTCATCCACCTTCACGATTCCATCCGTACCATCAACACCGATCAGCTTCCCAGTCGCCCCACGCTGGGCCCCACCCATTATTTTGATTTTGTCTGACTTCCTTGGCACTACCACCTCGATCTCGTTGGGGTTTGCAGTGATCGTTTCTCCATTCCCACTTGCACCAACCGCTACTCGACAAGCACCATCCTGTAACCCAACCAAAATCATAAAAATGTCCTTAAAACATACTACTACATGACACAGGTGCATGCATAAAAGTTCCATTGAATGTCCACTATGAAAAGCAGAAAAAAATTTAGAAATGTATAATTATTACACTATTTAATTAACCAAAAGACAATTTTACCCTTCATGAATTCAAAAACCAACACATAGAAACAGATAGAGGAAGGTACATACCAGAAGCACTTCTCGAATGACACCTACGACAGCATCGTCACCTGATCTGCGTACATTTACCAATATATCGGGCAGGAACCATGGTCCATCATTATCTCCACCTGCAAACACCGCCAACAAGAACTTAGAACATCTACACTGTCGGTATTATTATATTATAGTAACCATCCAGAAATAATTCAAACTAGAAAAAAAGGATGACAACCCACCTACTACAGGCGACATCATATCCAAGCCACCACCGCCAGGTGTCATTGGTTGGCCACCAGGCGTACCAGGTAAATATGCTGAACTCGGTGTCATGGGTGGCTGCCCACCGGGTGTCGACGGCATGTAAGGACTTGGAGCATTAGCTGTAACATACATAAAACATACACATATTTACATATAATATTAAGAAATACAGTTCCACTTTCAACTTTTTGAGGAAAAAAACATTGTTACCATAAGCAGGGGGAGTATCCCTTGGAGTGCCAGCTTCACTGTAACTTCCACCAGGAGTATTGGCCCATCCTGAACCAGGAGTTGGTGCTTCATATGCTCTTGAACGAGGACTTCCTGGCTGAAAATAACTCAACACATTAAATAAATAACCCTTTTATTTATTTAACTCACAACAAGTGGCAACACTGCTCACCTGATACTGAGGACTGCTTCCCCATGAACCAGGGTTTCCATCTTCCCAAGAATCCCTAAATTAAACATATATACTAGCAACTATTCATTTCAATTCAGACAAAATAATCTTCTTTTTCTATCCAAATTCAAAAATTAGTTCTATAATTCTCTGGTCTTAACGTCATAAAATCATGTCCTATGAGGAAGAAAGACTACAAACCTTGGAGGACTCATTGGTGTGTATGGATTCCATGCACGGTCCCGCATAGGCGTTCTCATGCCGTCATGAATAGGTGTTGCTGACAACATTTATATACATTAAACATGAAAAAAAACTGCATTATTTAATATAATTATGAAGTAAAATATAAAAGACCAACCTCCAGGATCTCTCATAGGTGTCATGTATGGATGGAGTGGGGTTCGTGAAGGATGCATAGGTGTCTCACTTCCAGAACCATATCTGTGTGTGTCACTGGTAAACCATAAAACAGTTACAAGGTACACATTCTACTAGGATCTGATGAAAGAAACAAAAAAAGGTGCGTCAGAGTATATACCGATATGGGGTCGTAGCATTATTCACATTATCAGAGATGTGAGTTCGATCAACTGCAAAACAAGAAGTTATGATACATAAACAACAACAATAGGCAAATAAACAAAAAATAAATAAATAAATAAATGGGGGAAGAACTTGCCTGTAACAACCTTCATTTGTGACTCCAATTCAACCCGAATTGATGTGCCATGAACATCAACAACGCGCCCTTTGTATCCCTTGAAGGGACCCAGCCGAATTTTGATGCATGCTCCAACCATGGAATCTTTCCCTCCTCTTCCACCTCTGTGCCTCCCACCAGCTACATTAATGAAACGCTAATTAGGAAAGTTCATAAGCAAGATAAAAGACATGAAAACGTTGGAAAATTATTAATGTATGTATAACATACGTAGTGGTGGGCCGCCTCTAGGAGATCTACCCGGAGAATGGGGAAGACGATTGGGAGTCCTAAGCTGAGCAACTCTTGATTGCAACGGATTTCCCTGAACAAATTCGTAAAGAGAATAGACATTAAATAAACAACCAACAAAGTAAGCAATAGTCCAATGACTTGATGATATCTGAAAAAATGGAGAGAAATGACAAGATCTAATACGATAGTGGTAATGTGATCCAAGAATTAGAAAATAAATAAAAATAAAAACAAAGCAGATAACTGAATCATTAAATACATACATTTCTATCACCGTTCGCACGGGACCCACCAACTAATACGCATGACTGAGATTTAGCACAGATAAACCCTGCATGCTCCAGATGGTGACGGTCATATATGAACAGAATTCCTCTATAAATATGTTCCACAGGACCTTGTCGCCCCTGTATAAGGAAAAAATATATATATATATATATATATCATGATCATAGCAAGCAAGCAAACGAACGAACCTTAATGAGAGAAAAAAGCGACCCACCTTGCAAGGACCCTCGATAACTTTAACTACGTCTTTCACTGATACTGTGTTCTTAAAACGATCCTGAGCAGATATTTTCTTATCAATCTTGTATTTAATGTCTCTTAACCTAACAAGTTCAACCTCTGCTCTATCTGCAACACCCTTGAGAACCTGTAGAAAAATACTACATTAACTAATCACACAGTTTTAGTACAGCTAGTCAATCAGCTACAACACCCACCTGAAAGGCTTCACTGTCTACGCGTATGATTACACCAAAATTTGAATTACTGCACAAAATCAAAAAATAATAAGATACTAAACTTAGCTAAGCAATGAGCATAATGTACAGAAGAAAAGCTTACTCAAGTTGGACAAGATCATGGAGCTCAAAATCCCCAATCTTGGTGATCCCAGAGGTTACTTCAGAACTCTCCACAACATTGTCAGAGAATACACGAAGCTGGAATAGCATCAAGTGCGTCAGTAAAAAATATATAAAATATTTTTATATATAGAAAAATGAGAACCAAGAGCGATATCCTCTTCACTTACAACTTCCTTGGTAGTATCTGACACTAGGTTAACCAGATGCCCCTGAACCGTTAGAACCATTCCAGTCACACCTTCTTGCGCACCAGAGACAACTTTTACATGATTTCCAGGCTCAAAATACTTGCAGAGCTCTCTTTCACTTACAGCAAGAGTTTTCTGCAAACCAAGAAAACTATGAATAGCAAAAATACATAAAACATTATATTCAAAACGGCTCATGTCTGATGTTCAAATCTGTTATCTGCTATTCTAGTTTGCTTTACAAGTATATTAGTTAAGCTCTCTGTGTTATTAGAATAAGAAATATGTGAAAAATTGAGTCTTTTTGCAAGATAATCGAGTCTTTTTGCAAGATAATGATGTTAACAGAGAAAATAAAAAATGCAAGTGAAAGGGTTACTTACTGGAAGGCCAGTTGCATTGGGTTTAATATGAACAGTGCCTTCTTCAACCTTCTCCACCCATCCCTTGAGATTTTTTAGGTCCCCCTTGATCACAATAACTCTATCACCCTTCATGAAATGTCCTTTCTTTCTGTTTGCAAAGAGAGTCGACAAACTAGCAATATCACCATCCCCGTTTTCATTAGGTTGCCGGAACTTTTCGAGTTCATCAAAACTTGGCTGTATATTCGCAGTGCTTATTGATTTCATAGATACAGTTTTATATAAGAAGCCATCCTTGAACATCATGCCATTTATATTTTCAAAGTAATCACCAGTCATCGGATCCCGCCTACGTTCCACACGGATATGCATTTCTCTGGACATCAAGCAAACAAAAAGAACAAATAAACATATGAAAGATGCTGAGAAAGCACAACTCTGCAATAAAATATTACGAAAAAGCCCACCTAGCTTCATCAACATTCATAAAGCGTGGTGGAGGGGTAAATGTCTTCTTCTTTGGAACTTCCCTGCCTTCCTGAAATTTAGAAGATAAAATTTTGCATACTAACAGTGTCCGACTAAATAAAAAATTATAAAATACTAAAATGCGCTTTGAAATAAAGGATCTATTAGACATACCAGTTTGTTTGCCAAAGCCTGTAAGTCGATCCTTGGAATTAATTTCACTGTAACTCTCTGCCTCACATTATCCACATCCACAACCTACAAGAAAAGAAGCTTGAATTCAATATGGTAACTTCGCTAATCAACAGCGAAGAAAAGGGTTTGTTACCTTTGCAAGATCCCCTTTGTATGTCCCAATCTTCATTCTGACCCAAGTATCCCTAGAGAGATCAATTGCTTTGCTCTCAACTGATAGAACATCAGTCATTTCCTTTATAGGGACCAGCAAAATCTTACTGCCAGTATATATATTACGCATACCCTTGCAAGCCTGAAGCCTCAAAAATATAAAAGAATCATAATAAGGTTCTCATAGATAGATATCTTGTTACTTCAGCTAAACAACAGATATATATAGGCATGGGATCACGTGAGAAGTGCCATTTTTGGTGAGAAGTGTGAGAAGTACTTCTAAACCGTTGATCACTTTTAATCAAATACCCTCCCATGAATTGCGGCTTAAAAAGAAATTGATCTGGTGCATCTCAGTGCATCTTATCTCGATGCATCTCATCCTAATGTTCGTCCATTTCTCATCCAACGGTTGATAACCACTTCTCACCAAATTTGGCACTTCTCACCGGAACCCAACCCTATATATATATATATATATACCTTGATCCAAAAGACATACCTCTTTCACATGGGCTTCTTTATCTGCTTCAATGTAGACATAATTCTTCAAATGGTCAAGAGCAATAGCTGACCTGATCTGCAACTCAGAACCTCTATCAATGCACTTCTGCATCAAGCATACAGCCACCTCTCTCTCATGGCCAATCTAGCACATGATGGAAAAGAACAGATGATCAATGAACTAGTTCCAAACAAAGATAGGATTATAAAAGAAGAAAAAGCTTTACAGCATACCGCACATTTCACCATCCACAACTTGGGATCACGGACAGATGGCAAGAGAGCTTGTTGTTCAACCTCTGTCGCATCATCATCATCATACTCGGTACGATTCCTAGCAAACCTCTCCTGAATTATTCTCTCAAGAGCTTCAACATCTTCCTGGTCATCTTCACGTGAAAGCAGAGGACGATGATGCATCCTTCTAGCATCCTCTTCATCATGTAGATCAACTCTCTCATTCACTATAAAATCTGTATGCCAAAACTGCCAAGTATTAGAAGTTTATAATGAATACATAAAATTTGGTAGTAATTGCCCAATCAAGTGAAGAGTACCCGCAAAAATTCCAAATAGTTATTGGAGACATAAGGGTCCCCCAATTAGCCTATGCACAAATTAGAGGTGTGATCGAGGAACATATGTATAATACACAAACGTGTGATCAAGGGACATATTGCTACACTAATTCAGTTATATATAGCAAGCGAACATGTTCTTGAGAACTAAGGAGAAGAAAATTTAATATTTCCAGCAGCTAATGATATAATAGCCTTTGGGGGATGTAGTGAAAGCTCATCTACCCAAGGTTCAAACCCAGGCACCGCCAAAACCCTTGTGGCCATGGAGGTTCACCTGCGATGACTCCAGGCCATTCGTGGTCGCCCTGGAATTAGTCGGTGCACGTAAGCTGGCCCGGAAACCCACGGTTACAAAAAAAACATTATTTTCTTTATTAAACGTAAATGAGATGCTCACATACTAACCTTAATTTGCGACAAACTAGTCATACAGACATTATCCTTAATGGGATCATGTACCTTAACAAATCATGTGTGTAGTTCCACAAGAATCACAACATACAGCTTTAGTCGCTAATGATCACACTAAACATGATTTTAGAAGAAAAGGTGTTTTTTACCCAAAAACTCAGTGACAGTATATCAATATAATCTTCGTATGTTCAAGAAACAAGTGTGCTAAATAAGGGCCTGCAGTATCGGACAGGAAGCTAATAATATGAGGAAAGAGAATGCAACAGCATCCTGATGGTAGAGAATGAGGTGGTCTAAGAAAGTAAAGCAAGTGAAGACCATATTTAAAGAACTCGATGATGGAATAAGAAGAAAAAAGGCATACAAAGGGCTGTTGAGAAAAAGATGTCCTCATATGAACTCTTAAATGGTTGTAAGAGTGTAAAGGACATGAGCAGGATGATAAAGCAAAGGTAGGTCACACGATGTGGTAAACTGGGAACAGAAGACTGTGAAGACATACAGGTTGGTTAACATAAAGGACAGAATTCCCCGTAAAAACGGGTACCGAGGCCGGGGATCCCCGAGATGTTGAAAATCAGGGCTGGAGCCAGAGCCGGGTAATGTATTCCCCAACCCGCCCTGTCCCCGTATGTATATATATTAATTAAAATTATATTTTTTAATGTCTAATATATTATATTTATCAACTAATTTTGAACCATTTTTTGTTGAATCGGGAATGGACCGGGGATAGGCCCAACAAAAACTAGGGAGGGGATTCGATTCCCCCTACCCACCAGCGACCGGGGCCGAGGCCGGGGATAGGGTAGTGAAACCGGAAATGGTGATTGCATTCCCCGCCCCGTTGCCATGCCTTACAGAAAATGCATCCGAATTGAAGAGGGTGAACTTCCAGTAAAGTACAGTGAGCTCAAGGAATTATATAGGTTTAATGTGATAAGTTAACAAAGAGTATATAAGAAGCTTGACATCATTTGATAATAACAATAAAATGTATTTACACCACATCATGGATTAGAGGTAAAAACCGCTTCAAGAGATAAAAAGTAGGCAGAGATTAGCATCCAAGTATTTATTGGTTTTGAGAGCCCTTGATGACACAACGCATTTAGAGAAATAGAGGCCTAAAAAGGTTTCCACTCCATGTTTATTGATCTAGAAAAAGCATACAGTATGACATTAAGAAGTGTTTTCTGGACTTTTCAGAAACGTAGAGATCATAGCATCTGTTAACATGATAAATAATCCATTTACTTTAGGGTCAATTATCTTTGGTTATAGAAAAGCTCACAAAGCTCACAAAATAATGTGTCATGATGTATGATTTTTGTTTTTAATAGTGTTGATTGATGACTAGCCAAGATGTTATGCGAAGTTGAAGATGCCTCTTAAAATCTGAAAGTTTTGGATCAAGTAGCCAAACCAAAATTACTAAGGCAATGAAATAGATAGCAAGCACAATTGAACTAAATGTAGTTAGAAATAACATACAGTTTCTACCTCGAATCAACACTACAGAATGGTGGAGAGATAGATGAAGTTAGTTATATCATTAAGTTTGATGGATGAACTAATAACGAGTTTCAAAGTCCAATGTGACAAAAGAAGGCCACTAAAGTGAAGGATAGGTTATATTAGATGTCCAATTATCAAAACACAACATGCAAGATGAGTGCAGCAGAAATAGGAATCTTTAGGGGAATTGGAGGCTACACAATTAAAGACGAGATTTTGACAACAAGAGGAGACAAAGCCATACCAATTGGTTGTTTGATAAAAACGAATTTCAGTTTTCAACCTCCACATAGTTGTAATACATTTCAATTGGTCAAACAAGTAAGATTAATGAATCATGATCAAAACTCTCAGCATACCCCCTACGGTCCTCACCCCACACAACTTCCTCCACAACAACTCCCCCTTTGTGCCTCCACCCTAGCCCGGTAGCCCCTCCACCCTAGCCCGGTAGCCCCTCCACCCCCCAAATAAAAAACAAAACAAAACAAAAAGACAAGCCATATGTGTGCCTATGATTAATAATTTCATATAATCAAGCTTTTTGGTCTTAATTTATTTGAGTTGTTATTATAACCATAGTAGCATACTCCTTTTTTATCATAATGATGGCATTCTCTAATTATTTAGTGCTTCAGTTTCATAATATGTTGTTAATTGATTTCTGGTTTTCATTTATTTTTTCTTACTTATCTTCTCGGGCTTCCTTATTCAGTTTTATCAAACAGTCTGTCAAAAATGTTTTAGATGGCTAAAATACTTCTTTTATCATCTAAATATTCATTCAAAATGCTTACAATCGTTTACATTTTGCACCAATTCAAGCCAAAGCCTCTAAATCATATTGCACTTGAACCATTCAGTTATATCATGCAGGTCATAAGAGTTGCTAGTTTGCACTGCTTCAACAAGGATTAGCCACGTAGAATAGAAACCCATATTACAGCAAAGTTGTTAAAGGCTCAAGGCGCACTTAGGCGCAAAGGGGTCTCGGGGCCTGACAAATGCCAGGTGCATCTGACCAACACACACACACAGAGTTGCACACAACTCAAATATGCAGCAAGTACAAGCCTCCAATGCAGAAACCAGCAGTAAATCAATAGAGGCAGAAGGGAGAACAGTTTAAAGCGTGAACCGAGGGAGAAGTTTTAAAGTCTGGGTATTTATAGAGATGAAAGCCTATGAGTTCTAATGACCAGGTAGTAAATATTATGGTTTGACTTATGTCATTTATTTAATAACTCTTATTTTATAAATTTAGGAGATGAGAAGATGAGAAAACTTATTCAATATTAGGGTTTGACTAGGTATTTAATAACTCTTTATGAGGCGCGCCTAGGCCCACAAGGCGTCTCAGCCAAGGCTCAGGCCCATAGTGAGCCTAGTGAATACGCCTAGCCTCAACTTTAAAAAAGCCCAAGACCTAGAGCCTTATGAGCCTCAGAGCCTAGCAGCGTCACAGGGGCGCTTTTAACAACACCAGAAAACCAACCCCCCATATCCAATAAATGCCATGTAGTGAGGGATGTAATATGATGACTACTGCAAGTGAAAGGACATCAACTACAAATACCCAAACATACTGCCAGCATATAAGATGGTGACAATTGCAGGTACGGTTGAAGAACATAAGCCACAAATACCAAAGCATACCATCAACATGAGGGACTAAACTTGACGAACATGAAGACAAGCAGCAAGCTAACCATGGTGACAATCCAGCCCTCTACATATTACACTGTTATTATTTGTGATTTACTTTCTATCGATACAACTAGTTCTTGAATAAAACTTCTCCAAAGGGTTCCTTCCCCTTTATCCAAAAAAAATTTGCTAACATCGATCCTCATGTATGCATATGGTCAGGAAATGAACAAGAACCCTTACAAGTTCCACCCGAAGCAAGTTGCAAGTATAGTTGTGTTTGTTGTTTTTAATCTTCATTATTTAACAAACAAAAAAACATAAAAGATTGCGTGATCGCAGACTTAATTAACTCATCTGTTGCATAAATCCAAGCCATGAAAACTGCAAGGAGTCAAGCCCACTCCACTATCATGCAATCAGAGCAACATAGTACAAAGATTAGGCCAAAAAAACCGCCCAAAAGCAATTGTTTGTTGTGTGATTCATAAATTTCTAAGAAGAAACCATTGTTCATCATGATAGTGCTATTTCACTAACTTGTGTTCCGGTGTTAATTTCAGAAACATCTGACCTACTTGACACTCACAAGTTGACAAGCATATAAATTCTAATTAAACATTACTAGTATGCCTTGATGTTCATCATTAAACTGTAGTGAATGCAAATTCTCGTTTACTGGCTAATTAACCAAAGATGGAAACAATTTGTACTATACTTATGTTTCCATGTGATTAGTTACAAAACTCCCAGCTGGAATTCAAGAGTTAACTAGTTAAGTGAAGAGCTGAAGATGATATGTAAAAAGGAAAGAAAGGGTTAGGCAGATTTCGTGTGGATTGCATCTCCATCACCTTCAGTTTCAATAGTCTATTCCACCTTAAGATGTGTATCCTTCTTTTATCTTACTTCTTATTCATGTGCACTATTAAAGAGCAAAAGAGGAAATTCAAGAACACCCAACAATACAATTTTTTTCCTTCAAGTTGTTGCATGTTATGCATACAGAATTGTAAAAGCATGAAACCCATTGGTTATTTGCTTTCTACTTCAAGAGCTGAGCTACTACCCTTATAGTTATTGAGTTTTAACTTAAGAACTAGATTTATGATCTAATAACAAAATTTGGCTTAAGAAAATAACTTTAGGAACTGAAGAATGATGATAAGGTATGCTCAAATAATCCAATATGACTATATGAAGTATAGTTTTCTGTGAGGAAACAACCACCAGGAACAACAGAAAGACAATATACACAAGCTAGTTGATTGTTGAAATGTTTTTAAGGACCATATCATGCATTCAAGATAGATGTATAGAAAATATCTGAATGCAAACAATGACAAGACGATATAAGATACGTGTGCATTCCTATGAATTAGATTCCAAGATGCAATTAATCTACAAATATCACAGTCCACCAATCAAAGGGTTTACTACCTAATGCCATAAATTTACCCATCCAAAAAATATATACTTCAATCTCAATCAATTACTCCATATTCATCCACATTCATGCTTGTTTACAATGCTTCTGTAGATCAAAGTAAATTAGGCCTCCTAGCTTAGATTTGGTATCACAGCTTTAGGATTCAAGCAACCCACGTTTAATAATGTTCTAATCCAGATAAACCCAACAAGTAGTGTGGATCAATAAATCCATTCTTCTACTTCAATTCCTCTAACATTTAGGCCATTCTTATGTTGTATAGATCAGCCCCAACTCACAGTTACAATCTCAAGACATGATGCATATCGATATTGACGTTCATATCTTCTAGGTCAAAAAATAACAAGCAATAATTCACAAGACAAACCGTTGTAACGAGACAGAAAAAAGATGTGACAGAAATGCAGCAAGCTGTGATACCGAAAATACTTAATAAAAGTAATGAGACGCAAAAATATAAAGAAACCCTAACCATCTTCCCCGTCTTCTTCCTCCTCTTCTTCAGCATCTGTGTCGACGTCAGCTTCGAGCTCAAAGAAATCGGCACCAGATGCCTTCTTTGCTGCTTTCCCACCTCGACGGCGGCTACCACCGCCACCACCACCGCCACCGCCGCCGCCGCCATAATCTTCATCATCTTCGTCGTACTCCTCTTCTTCATCATCCTCCTCCGCTGCATCGTCAAAAAAATCAGATCTCCCCCTCTTACGGCCGCTTCCTCCGCCGCCGCCACGGCTAGCGCCATAATCCTCGTCATCTTCGTCTTCGTCAACCGCCTCATCCTCATCGTCGTCCTCTACGTCGTCTTCATACTCGTCTCGCCGTCGCGGCATAGTTCTACCGGAAGATTTTTTGAGATGAATGAAGGAATTGAATCCCTTCGATTGCAATATAATCCGAAGTTTTTCTCTACGATATGTGAAACCCTAGAAACAGAGTTTGGGGGTTTGTATGGATCAGTGTTCAACTAGAACCGACATCTTATTGTGTTCGGTTGATGGTAATATTTATACTAATTACCCCTATTCTTTCACTAATATCATTTTATGCCCCCTTACTCCTCATGAAAACAAAATGATTCTTCCATTAGTATCATTAGGTTCCCACTATTCCGACAAAATTCGAAAATTTTGAAATGATTCATTTTATTGACGAAATTTCGTTCGAACGTTTGATTTACTTATGGAATGGAACTAAATTTCATACATTTCATCATTCATGGATTTAGTCATTTCATTACATTGAGATGGAATTCAATTCCATTATAATCAAGATGAATTCAATTTCATTTCATCTCATTTTCTCAAAAAGACAAGAAATTGTCCTCATCTTCGCTACTTGATTTACCCAAACCACCGTCGATGACCACTACCGATCTGAACATCGTCGACTACCGTTGATCTAAACCACAGCCGATCACCGCCGATTTGAACCACAATAGTTGGATTGTGATTTCAACTTTATCAAAAAAAACAAATGTATTTTGGCCATTTACCAATATTTCGTTTCAATTCAAAGGCTATATTATGTGAACCAAACAAACAGATTCAAGAATAAAAATAATTTCTCTTAACTAAGTAATTATTTTTAGGAAGTTTTTCAAATTTAGAGAATTTCACCATCTTTTTCATGCTTTTTTCATTTTGAAGATAGGTTTTAGAGAATCTATTACAGCAAAAATCTCCAAAATATCCATTTTGAAGAATCTGTTGTAAATGCTCTTATTATATATATTTTCCTATAAAATAGTGAATTTCAATTCATACTTAAATACTTAATAGTGATGTGCCTCTATTTCTTAGTTGATTATGGGATTTTAAAACTAGTTACTAGAACGATCATTCAACTTACAAAAATCATTAAGAAAAATTAGTTGTGTACTCGCGCAATGTAGTGGGATATAAAAATCGAATAAATCTGATGAAGAAGTTGCATGATATCTCTCAAGAAAATGTCATGTAAAGTTGGTTGTGCAAGAATACTAATTTCAGTACGTAAAACCTGACACTTGGCATTTTTTGTCTCATTTTTTGTCTCATTTTCGACGTCCTTTGGTTGCCTCATCGTCATATACTCTTCCCAATCATATTCTCGTCATCGCCTTTCATTGTCTCCTTCCGAATTAATTATTTCAATTTTGATTCTAGGTTTTATATTTTAATTCACTCTTCTCATAGATGATTTTAATCAAATTATAACTACCTAAGTGTAACACATGTAACTTTCGGTAAGTAAATGTCACCTCGTGCATTTTTATGATTTCTAAGTTGTGGTTTTGAGTTAGGAATTTATTGCTTTTAGTTCCTAAAAGTGTCGGTGGTGTTTCGTGTGTGAAAAGTCGAGTTTCGGGGATCGGTATAGGCCCGACGACAATGTGCAGCGACTATGCCAGTGTCACAATCGCCCTAGCAAAGTCGC
Source organism: Saussurea involucrata (assembly GCA_033807775.1). Lineage (NCBI taxonomy): Eukaryota > Viridiplantae > Streptophyta > Magnoliopsida > Asterales > Asteraceae > Saussurea > Saussurea involucrata. The sequence goes on from CM066317.1 coordinate 56,196,168, forward strand.
ATAGATTGGAGCACTTGGTACACTTGGTGCGACAATGCCATGTGACAATGCCATGAAAAAGTCGCCTGGCAATGTTGCCAGGTGGTACTGGAGCACTTTAAAGTCGGGATTTCAGCCATTTTTCTCATTTCTTACTTCTCAACTCTTTATTTTCTCTCCCACGGTCGGTTCCTCTTCACCCAATACAAACCCTAACTGATTTTGGGGCTTTTTTTTTTTGGAAATCAAAGTGCTCTTTCATCATCAAAGCTTGGGATTGCAACCTCATTTGATAGATTCAAGTGTTCATCTCTATTCCTTGAGATTTTTAGGTTTTGGGGGTTTTACTCGAAATCTAAGTGGTAAGCTCATCCTCCTCTTTTTTAAATCTTTATATAAGTTATAAATGCTCCATTTATGACTTCATAGTGTTTTATTCCTCAAATTTCAGTTTGGATGATTTTAGGAAAAGTTAGGTCAAAATTAGGGTTTTGGTCAAAATGGAGATTTTGATAAGTAGTGTTTGAAGAATGATTCTAAGCACATGGATTTGTTTGTTTTTGTGTTGGGAGTTTGTGGATCTAGGATTTTGAATGAATACTTGTAGATTCAAGTTTTTTCAGGAAGCTCAAGATTTGGGTAAAATCTAGATTTAGCATAAATCTAGCAAGGTGCTTTGTGAAAACTTTGTACATGCCAAAAATGTCCTTTTTGAAAGTGTTTATGTGTTTTACTTGAAAATTATCAAATGTTAGAATATTTGATGAGTTTTGATCATTAAGAGTATTTTGATCTTATAAACCTTGTGAAACACCCATGTTTGGGATTTGTGAGAATTTCGACAAATAAATCATGAGTGTGTGTATTTCAATGAATTATTTAGTAAATGGTGATTATTTGGTGACAATGCATTGTTAGTGTGCGTGTTTTGGAAAAATGTATATTATTGCTTTATGGGACGTTGGGATATATAATTAGTATGGTTTCATTCGAAAAATGATTTGTCTCGTCTAAAGTTAAGTTTTCAGAGATTAATCATGTCGTGGAGCTTATGGTTGCATAAACATGGGTCAAATACGTTTTATCACACCTTGTGATTTTTATTGATTAGTCAACTGATTTGTTGAGCTTTTGGTGCGGTTTTGACTTCGAAGAGTCTTGGGGACATTTGTGGTTTTAATAGCTCGATGCAGAGCTTTGAATATGGTTTGCATTTATTGCCTTTTATTGGAGAATACATGTTTTGAGTGTGTGTGTGTCATTTAATTAGAGCCATGTATTTTAGACTGTAATGCATTGCATCTATAGGCATATGAGTCGGTCATATTTGATCATTTTGGGAAAAATGCCCGAGTTAGCATTGTCGTCGTCCCGATGTTGTGGAGATGAACCTTTATGGGTTGGACTCTGAGATCATGGGTTTTGTGGTTTTGATGTTCTAACTCTTATGCATGAGAGTTAAACATCTTGGGTTATCTAGTAAGAAGCTGAGACTCGTATCTTGAATGCTAGTGAGTATGCATTAAAGGTCAAATGGAGACCTTAAAGTTGTAAATCTACTAGAGAACGAACATGCAATAAGATCAAGTATATTTGAGGTGGAGCCCAGTGAGTCGTGTGCACTAGAGGTATTGTGTCCTTGAGGTGACACCCATATTGAGTAGGTGCAATAAAAGAATTGGGGACTTGAGGTGTAGCTTAATAAAGCATGCAATAAAGTCATGATCTGAGGTGTAGTTCAATAACGTAGTTATGTGGCTTAACGTTGTGTTCCGCCACGTCCTATGGAAACGGGTCTCCCCCGTCAATGGAAGGTGTTGTTTTAGGTATTGAGTATTATCCATGTTTTTCGGGATTTTTTGAGTATGGATTGACATCCATGATTTGTGGTTTTGCATTATTGAGTTTTTCACATTGGATCATTTGTGTTTTGGAGTGAGTGTTGGGTTTTGAATCCGTGTTAAATGGGTGTTTTGATTTAGTGTTTTTCATCATGAAAATAGTTGGCTTGGAAAGATGTTGGTTTTATGATTAATGCATTTCATAATTGAGAAGTTATGTTTTAAATAAGTCGCCTTTCAGTTTTACTATTTTATATTCATGATGAAAACTGTCTGAACTCACTAGGCGTTAGCCTAACCTTTTTATTTGTCAGCATATGCATCAAGTCTTTGTTGGGGAATGGTGCTAGCGACACTGCGAAGAGATAAATGCTAGTTAGATGCACGAGAAAAGTGTAACTCTTAGGTGAAACCTTCCACACATTTGGAGATAGAAATTATTCGTGGGTTTAGTAACACCCGACCTATATTTAATCTTTGTATAAGACTTGGTTATTAATTGTTGAGGTTAAATATAGAATTGTATTTGCGGAAGTTCAAGTACTGATTTGTAGAAAGAGATTTTATCCATTGTTCGATGTATTATTGTAAATTTAAAATTGATTGCTCTTTCCAAATTTAAAGGTGTTACACTAAGCAATTATGTGCTTGATAAAGAATTCAAATAAATTAAATTCAACAAAAATGCACACCAATATAAATTGAAGGGAAATTAATTAAAATACCCTAAGTCAAACCATCTTTTACTGAAATACCCAAAATCTCTCCCACTTTGCAAAAATACCCCAAAAATCCGCGATGGGAGCCCGCGATCGCGGGCCAGGGACCTTTTCTGACACTTTTTTAAACTTACAGGGACCATTTTTGAAAAATGGAATCCCGCGATGGGGTTATTTTTGTGACTTTTCAATTGCAAGGGACCATTTTTGAAAAATTCCAGGGACCATTTATGAAAATTTTGATATTTTGGCACTGTTCACCCCATTTCGTCCATTTTTACGAATTTAAAATGAAATGTTATACTTTCAACCCCTATACTTATTTACTAAATTTACTTTATACCTTTTACTTTCATTATTTTAATTTTACATTTAACACATATAATCGTTTATTAACTAAAATACGTTAAAAAAATACGTTTTAATTTTAACAAATTACACCATTATAATCGTCTCTTCGATATGTTCGAAATGAGCCCAATCTTGAATTTTTTTGGATTTATATATTTTAATATATATCATATACAGTTATACACTACATAAAAAAAATATTTTTTATATTTAAAATTCATACTCTTATAGTTAATTATTTAATTTATGGTACATCTCTTATTTTTTTTTCAATTTTGTTTTACACTCCTATCGCATTAACATAATAATCATATATTAACTAATTCATTAAATCGTTTTAAATTATTATTATTTGAATGTGTTTATAGATTTCGTCTGAAAAAGTTGCCTGCATGATTCCACTGAAAAAGTAACTGCAATATTTATCTGCTCTTGAATAAAGGTCTTTCATTAGGCAGAAAATTAGTCTTTAAGTAGTCAAACATAGCTAATTAATGAGAATTTAGATCAGATTTATATGGTACTATCAAATGCAAGTTTCTATAATATAGATATTGTTCTACATTACATGATACCAATTTTTGCATCATATGAATCACTTCCAGACAACAAGAACCAATACCCCAATAATCAAGAAATAAATGCTTGTTCATCCAATAATCTCTGTATTAGGATTATCGCAAGTTTCATAAACCTACTTACTAGGTGTTGGAAATATGGGTTTTACTAAACTTTGGACGCATTTAAATTTATATATATGTGTTATATATAACTAACTTTTAGTAGGTTTATGTTCTTCTATATGAGATCTTCGAAATGATATATAATGCGTCCAAAATAGAGTATGTGTGAAAGAGATATCGATACTCAAAGTTGAGTAAATGGATGAAATTAGCAAAAACCAAATGAAGTAAACAGTAAGTCAATCACAATACTTTAACAAAATAAGTTAATACTAAAAATAACAATTATTTAATGTTACATAAACAACCTAACTTTGATTTATTTGACAATGGGCATAAATGGACTCCGCCATATGTATGCGAAATGCCTTGGCCTCCGCCTCGGTCTGGCCAGGGTGTACAAATACCACATCGTTATTTATCAAGATGTTGGCATTACGACATACCCAGACACCGCAATCCGCATTCATCCCGGCCTGCTGGGGTGTATTCTTGGCGAACTTATGGCGAAAGAGCTCTGACCTATCGCGACGCCTCGTGTCCTTGACCCGACAAAAGAAGTCAAATAGCACATCTTTAAACCTTCTCATCTGGTCTTCCAATTGGTCTCTGAAGAGATTGGCACTATCGCTGTCATATATGGTCATGGTCATAGCGTCAAGCTCAAACACTCCAAGCAGCCAATGTTTGGGATGAATGCATATTGGGATGTACACCTGAAATATTACAATATTAGACAACTTAGTTAGCAACAAAACAACTTAAATAAAATAAGAGTAAAACGATTTACATACCACATCGAGGAGAGCCCAAGAAACCCCTTACACGCCGTTGCATGAGTTGGCCACGGAGGCGGGACCTTGATGGGGGAGCACCAGGTAGGCAAAGAAAATACTATACATTATGGTCCACCTGGTGTCTGTTCCACGATGTCTTTGCAACAGCGAGACCCAACAATCGATGTGCTATACATAAAAAATAGATGGTTAGACATGTAATATAAACATATTTGATTATATGACTATAGTTAAACTTCATACTAACCACATCCTGTAACTCAGACTCCAAAGGGTCATCCGCCAGCAATACTTGGAAAAAGCGGGGGGTGATTTCCAGGCTCAAGTAAGGGACGAATATCATGGGGGAGAGGTGACCAGTCCGACACATCCTCAATATTTCCGATGCCGGTTGAGGCTCCGGTGAAGGGACCTTTCCCTTTTTCTTTCCTCCCTTCTTTCCCCCCGCTTTCTTTGCTTGTTTTTTAGCGGCCGGTGGTGTCGTAGATCCTTGTTGGCCAAACGGGTGACGAAACCATTGTGAAATTGATCGCGGCCGCTTTTGAGGGAGCGGGGTCACCTGTGGTGGTGGATCTACAACATCCATCGAGTCATCGTCAGGCTCCGAGAAGTGCTCCGAGAAGTGATCCTGGATAATAGGAGACCCCGTCTGAAAATTACGTTACTCAATGTTTTAAGTACAATTTAGGAAATGTTAACAATTAAACCAAAACTACCAAAATAACTTACAGTATGCATTTTCGGCCTGTAATAGTCATCGGCCGAACCGCCAAAGATGTTTGTGATTGCTGTGGTGGCGAACGACGGCATGTGCTGTGCCCCCGACATCCCGGCCTGCGTGACATTGATCATTAAAATAGTTACAAAATTAGGATTATCGATATATAACTATAATGGTTACTTAGTGTCACTAACACTCTCCGGGATAGTCGAATATGATGTGGTGGCGAACGGCAGCGGCATCTGCGAGGTGTATGCCCCCGACATCCCGGCCTGCGTGACATTGATCATTAAAATAGTTACAAAATTAGGAACAAACATATAACTATAATGGTTACTCAGTGTCACTTACACTCTCCGGGATAGTAGAATAGGATGTGGTGGCGAACGACGTTTGGGACATCCCGGCCCCCGACATCCCGGCCTGCGTGACATTGATCATTATAAGAGTTACAAACTTAGGAACAAACATATAACTATAATGGTTACTCAATGTCACTTACATTTTCAGGGAATGACGGATGGGATGTGGTGGCAAACGTCGCATGTGCCCCCTGTCCGAACGGAGCGGGGATCGGTGTCGTACTCGACAGCTAAAACAAATTTAGAACGTAATATTAATATACAAACTAAATAAACGTGGCCAACAAATTAAGTTAAACACTAACATTGACAGCGCTAAACTGTCTGTAGACTTCCTCCAGATAGTGTACACGTGTCTCTAGCGGCCCGTGGACGTAGTCCCACAGGACTTCATGTGAGCCACGCTATGGCTCGTAGGAAGGGGCCGCCTGATATGGATTGTAGGAGGAGGAAGGGGGCGCCTGGTAGGAGGAGGAAGGGGGCGGCTGGTATCCACCGGAAGGGGGCCTGTCGTCGTCTTCCTCATCTTCGGAAGTAGGGGGCGTCGAGCCCTTTCCGCCTCTGCGTCAATAAAGGCCACGCTGTCTCTGTACCAATCTGTGCCCATCTCGTCGACAGTAGGCACAAGGCGATCGAAAGGCAAGAGTGGCTGCTAAATATATGATAAAACATAAAAGAAATTAATAAGCGGGACTAACGTATGCAAATTGTAAACATAGTAAAAGAACTTACATTTCTAGACGCTTTGAAGAACTCAATCCAAAGCGACCTACTTAGGGTAACACGCTTGTCCCAACGGGTTCCCCTAAGTACTCGATCGTCGCGCTTGACGAAATATCGGATTGATGCGGGAAACACCTCCAAGATCCATATCTGGAATTAGACAAGAAGAGCAAGTACGTAAAAAGAAAAGCCAAACAGTTTGTATGTATTATTAACAATTGTTATACTACGTATCTAACCTTGAAGGCGTATGTAAAACCACAAAAATTCATCTTTGTATGTCGATCGGCGCGTCTGCCTATGGGTCGGTGCAGATTAGAGTAGCAATGTGTCCAGATATGGCTACCCCGCGGGTAGCTGTTAAACAGCTCAAGGTCCTCGACGGCCCTAAGGACCGTCGATGAAGCATGCTGGCTATACTCACGGCCCAGGAAGCCCATATCCACGATCACCACCAAGCATACACGGACAACATCGTCGTCGGTTAGGGCACTAAGGCCCTCTTTCATCTTTTCCCGGGCTGCCTTCAGCTTCAAACGAGATGCTGAAATGCCGAAAACCCTAGGAACGAAGGAGCAGTCTTCTAAGGGAGGAAGGGGGGGGGGAGCCTCTCCAAAACGTAGTCCTGTAATTAGACAGAACTCCCGACGCCCAAAATGCAATTGAGAGCCGAAGAAATCAAAATGCATCTCCTCCGGCTCAGCGTTGGCGTCCTCGACCTCCAACTGTAGAAACATGTGTACTAGCGTAGGGTCGCCACCAGAGTAAGACACATCCATCCATGGCCCGAACGGTGTCCCTCTATAGATGGTCTCAAGGGTATCCGCGCGATCACCTAATCCCCTAAACAGCGCTCCTAATTCCTCGATGTATGAAACTTTGCACCTTACCGTCAAGTCGATGTTAAAGAAATCCTTCTACATAGTCATTCACAGATGTTATAGTTAGTGTTATATATAGATGCTGCAGTTTATTTTATTTTATATAGATGTTGCGGTTTGATTTATTTCAACGTATCATATTGTTATATATAGATAAAGTGCGGTGGTATTTTATTTCAACGTATAATAGTGTTATATATAGATAAAGTGCGGTTGTATTTTATTTCAACGTATAATAGTGTTATATAAAGATAAAGTGCGGTTGTATTTTATTTCAACGTATAATAGTGTTATACATAGATAAAGTGCGGTTGTATTTTATTTCAACGTATAATAGTGTTATACATAGATAAAGTGCGGTTGTATTTTATTTCAACGTATAATAGTGTTATATAAAGATAAAGTGCGGTTGTATTTTATTTCAACGTATAATAGTGTTATACATAGATAAAGTGCGGTTTATTTTATTTCAACGTATAATAGTGTTATATATAGATAAAGTGCGGTTTATTTTATTTCAACGTATAATAGTGTTATATAAAGATAAAGTGCGGTTGTATTTTATTTCAACGTATAATAGTGTTATATATAGATAAAGTGCGGTTTATTTTATTTCAACGTATAATAGTGTTATATATAGATAAAGTGCGGTTTATTTTATTTCAACGTATAATAGTGTTATATATAGATAAAGTGCGGTTTATTTTATTTCAACGTATCATATTGTTATATATAGATAAAGTGCGGTTGTATTTTATTTCAACGTATAATAGTGTTATATAAAGATAAAGTGCGGTTGTATTTTATTTCAACGTATAATAGTGTTATACATAGATAAAGTGCGGTTTATTTTATTTCAACGTATAATAGTGTTATATATAGATAAAATGCGGTTTATTTTATTTCAACGTATAATAGTGTTATATATAGATAAAGTGCGGTTTATTTTATTTCAACGTATCATATTGTTATATAGAGATAAAGTGCGGTTTAGGGACCCTAGTTGTCATTCTTAAAAGTTTAGGACCTAATTGGCATTCTTAAAAGTTTAGGGACCTAAGTTGTCATTCTTAAAACCGTAGGGACCTAAGTTGTCATTCTTAACATTTTTTTATAACAAACACATATTTAACAATTTTTTTTATAAAATGTGTTTTTTTATAAAAAAATTGTTAAGAGTGTGTTTTTATAAAAAAATTGTTAAAAATGTGTTTTTTTATAAAAAAATTGTTAAGAGTGTGTTTTTATAAAAAATTATTATAGTTTTATGGTTTTATGTTTGAATGTGATATTTGTATGTTATAATGTGTATGTTGTTATAGTGTGTTTTTTCATATAAAAATTGTTAAAAATGTGTTTTTTTTTATAAAAACACACAGTTAACAATTTTTTATAAAAACGCACTCTTAACAATTTTTTTATAAAAAAACCTGTTTTTATAAAAAAACCTGTTTTTATAAAAAATTGTTAAGGGTGTGTTTTTATAAAAAAATTGTTAAGAGTGTGTTTTTATAAAAAAAAACATTGTTAACAATTTTTTTTTATAAAAAAACACTCTTAACAATTTTTTTATAAAAAAACACTCTTAACAATTTTTATATGAAAAAACACACTATAACAACATACACATTATAACATACAAATATCACATTCAAACATAAAACCATAAAACTATAACAATTTTTTTATAAAAACACACTCTTAACAATTTTTTATAAAAAAAACACATTTTTAACATTTTTTTATAAAAAAACACATTATAAAAACCATAAAACTATAACAATTTTTTATAAAAACACACTATTAAACATTTTTTATAAAAAACTGTTTTTATAAAAAATTGTTAAGGGTGTGTTTTTATAAAAAATTTGTTAAGAGTGTGTTTTTATAAAAAAAAACACATTGTTAACAATTTTTTTATAAAAACACACTCTTAACAATTTTTTTATAAAAAACACTCTTAACAATTTTTATATGAAAAAACACACTATAACAACATACACATTATAACATACAAATATCACATTCAAACATAAAACCATACATATCATGTTAAACATAGAACATATTCAAACATAAGTTATAAACACTATAACAACCTACAAATCATATATCTTAACTTAAAATAACATACAAAAAATAACAAATAACATAAGGAAAACATACCAAAGAGGTAATACGAGACATCTTCACAAAACCCGAACGCGTATTCCACACGACAAAATTGAGAGAGTGGGAGAAAATTGAGAGAGTTTGATTAAAAATTGAGAGAGTGGTTAAAAAAATTGAGAGTGGTCGTGTCTTGGTCCCCCCCCCCCATATAGTGCGGCCGAAGAAACAATTAGGGTTTAGGGTTCGTCAAAGGGATTTTAGGGTTAACCCTGTGCCGACACGTGGCACAGGAGCCCCGCGATCGCGGGAGGTCAAAGAAAGTCAATCGCGGGCAGGGACCAAAAATGCACACGCGGGCATTCTTGAGGGGGGAAAGCTGTACTGTGGGTATTCTTGAGGGACCAACGCGGGCAAAGTGGGCAAACTTTGGTGACACGTGTATAGGGGTGTACAGAAATCCGCCAACCCGCGAAACCCGACCAACCCAACCCGCTTTCAACCCAATTAAACCCAACCCGCCGGACCGCCGAACCGCCAAACCGCCAAACCGCTAATTATAAGGGTTGAAATTGGGTTAGGAAAACACAACCCAACCCAACCCGCCAACCCGCCGCTAATATTATAATTTTAATAAAATTATATTTATATATATAAGATATATATATATGTATAATACATGCATGCCCAAAATATACAAACTAGTATATTGTAGTATTGTAGTATAGTTAGTCTAAGAAAAGCCCAAAAACCAAACCAAACTAATACATGCAGGCCTAAGTTATGTAGTTTTGGACTCCCAAGTCCCAACTCCCCACCCCAGTGCAATTTTGTGTCGTGAAGAGTGAAGACGTGAACTACAGAACTAGGGCTACGCTGCTCCTTTCACTCAGACTCTCGGTCACTTTCCTTTCCGCTGCTGTGAAGACGTGAACTAGTCTCCTCCAGTCTCGACTCTCGAATCTCGATGACTCCATACTCCGCCGCCGCTGTCGTGAAGCCGTCGGAGGTCAGGTCTTCCTATCGGACTCTCTAGTCTCTACTTCTACTTCAGACTTCCCATCGGAGGTCAGTTCTTAGTTTTGTTTTGAATTATTGAGTTTTGCAATCAGCACTTAGTTTTGTTTAGAATTATCGAGTTTTTCTTAATTGTATTTGGCGTATCTTGCATCCGAGTTTTGTTTTGAATTATTGAGTTTTGCAATCAGCACTTAGTTTTGTTTAGAATTATTGAGTTTTGCTTAATTGTATTTGGCGTATCTTGCATCCGAGTTTTGTTTTGAATTATTGAGTTTTTGCTTTGAATTATGTTTGTTTTTTTGCTATGTGTATAGGTTACCAAACTAGATTCCCCACCAAAGGATGGACCAAAAGAATCTCATAGGAAAAAATTATTGGAATCATTTTTGCAACATCAACAAATGGACGTGCCGGCGAACATGAACGATGTTGATAGATATTTGGTTGATGAATCTATCAATCCAAAGACTCCATCATTTGATGTATTACTTTGGTGGAAAGTTAATGATAATAGGTATAGCATTTTGTCTTTGATAGCTAGAGATGTTCTTGCTATACCTATATCTACGGTAGCATCCGAATCCGCCTTTAGTACCAGCGGTCGTATTTTAGACTCATTTAGAAGCTCTTTAAGTCCAAAAATGGTGGAAGCCCTTGTATGCACACAAAGTTGGTTGAAAGGGAATAATGAGGGCATTCAAATAGGTGAATTTTTGGATGAAATTGCATCTTATGACTTTCTTGAAGAAGGTAAATTTAACAACGCTTCTTTTCTTTCTTATATATATTCTTAATAAATTGTTTAATTTTTATTTTTGAATTGTAGACAAACTCAAGGAGAATGCAACAATGGATTCGGAGACGGTTGTACTTGATTGAAGAATGATATTCGATGCTACAATTTACTCTTTTGATGTTTAAGATTCAAGGATTTAATATATTTGGATGATTGTAATAACTAATTACTTTGTTGGGAATATTTTTTGTTTTATTTGTCGTATTTTAATCGTGAATTATATATATATATTACCAAACCGCTCAACCCGCCCAAACCGCCACAACCCGCAAGGGTTGGGTTGGGTTATACTTTTGAATGGGTTGGGTTGGGTTGAAAATTTTCAAACCACCATAATTGGGTTGGGTTATAAAATTGTCAAAAACCGCCCAACCCAACCCGCGTACACCCCTACACGTGTAGCCCGCGATCGCGGGGGTCAATGAGTCAAACGCGGGCAGGGACCAAAACTGCACATGCGGGCATTCTTGAGGGGGGAAAGCTGGACCGCGGGCATTCTTGAGGGACCAACGCGGGAAAAGTGGGTAAACATTGGTGACACGTGGCCTGGAGCCCGCGATCGCGGGCTCCATCGCGGATTTTTAGGGCATTTTTGCAAAATGGGAGAGATTTTGGGTATTTCAGTAAAAGATGGTCAAACTTAAGGTATTTTAATTAATTTCCCTAAATTGAAATTCCATGCAACAATTCGACAACTTTGTAAATGAATGGCAAAATAGAAAAAAAACAATTCTCCCTCCACAAATTTGAACCAAGTACTTACCTAATGAAAATTTATATATTAAATAAAGTGACAACAAACATGGTGATAACAAAGAGTCTGTTTTTCATACTTCCTCATGCAACAATAGACATGGTGTAGTTTATGCTAGAAACATCATTCACGGTTTCCTAATACTAAGGGAAAGATGGTTGCAATCATCTTGATTGGGCAACTGCACATTCAAGGTGGCAAATTGATTGGGCAACTACACATTCAAGGTGGCAAATAATGTTATTCTTGTTAAACCCTATACAAGATATCAAATTAATACCTCTCCTTGAACCTTTGTTGAAGATGTTTAGATGGTCCCTTATACACATAAAAAAGATCGAATAAAGACATACCTATAGTCGACATTGTAACATCTCATTTTGAGTGATTACTTATCTCTTTATGTTAATATAAATATAAAAAAAGGCTTTGGTGAAAATAATCAAAAAGGAAAAACTATAAGAGTCCAATTTGTATAAAGGCAAAAGTATGAAGATGATGGGTTTAGAAAACCGGTTGAACTCGTCTCCTCCATTTCTAAATAGAAAATCCCTATCTTGTTCTAATGTTCTTGCTTATCTTCATTTCCAGTTATTCCAAACGAGAAATTTCGACATAAATTGTATATATATACCTAGTTGTGTACCCCAAAAACTCAAATAAATATGTTCGAGAATGCGAGTAATGTATTTCAAAACCTTGTTATACCTATGACCCAAAAAGATTCAAGTAAACGCTTATCGGGTAACATTTTTTGTAAAAGGATTCTCGGTAACGTCTTTCAAAACCATCTTCAAATAGTACCTCAAGTAACATTTTTGTAAAGGTTATATAAATGATATCTTTTGTAACACTATCATCAACTATAAATACTTGCTTGTCGGTCATTTCTCTCCAACCTGTGCTATAAAGGAACCACACATTGACACATATATATGACACACATCCCTGCTATTTAAATTTGTTCCACCTACTTTCACATTTTTGTCTCACTAAATCCTATCTTAGTGTAACATCACACCAAACATGAAACACCAAGTTTTTATTCTGTCTTATCCCGCATACGAAGCACACACTTTATGGTCAACACCAACCAACCAACAAATTTCTCTATAAAAAGCAAAGAAATAAAACCAATACCAAGTTAGCAACATATAATGTCAAAATAAGAAATGCATAAAGTAAAAAGGTAACAAAATCAAGACACCAAATCAACATAAGCTAGAAAAGTAATATTCTTACAAAAAAATCAAGACACCAAATCAACATAAGCTAGAAAAGTGATATTCTTACAAAAAAATCAAGACACCAAATCAACATATGAGTCTATTGTAAAAGTGAAATATAAGAAGAATTTTCCATCATCAAAAACAAAATCTCTAACAAGTCAATCGGAGGTTGTTTGAGTGTCAATCTCTCATTAAGCAAGACAATTTGAGGTTGTTTGAGTGTCGATCTCTAGCAAAGTCAATCTAAGTATTTATGTAGCCATGAGCTCCGTTTATCGTATCGATGATAAGAATGTCGGCCTAATGAAGTATTATGTGCAGTTGCAGCAGAAGCGCCAGACAAAAGTCTTGTGAACTCATCAAGAAGATCAGGTTGATCGTCAAAGAGTGCAACAACCTAAATAAATAACACGAAGTGACTAATGAACTATAGTATTCCGATGAACCAAAGATGATTCATTAACCATTTATAGTAAAACTTACAGAAGTTATCTCGCGGTAGACTTCATTGATGCCCTTGTGTTATTTTCGATACATGTTCAAGATGTCTAAAAATGACTTGTAGACATGATCACCATTATCACCATCATCCTAAGCTTCCATCAGTGAATTCCACACAATTCCGACCATGAATACAGTCTCTAACCATGAAAATATAGTGGCCACCAAAAATCCACGAAAACCCATTTTAACACCCTCAAATCTGGAAAGAGCGAGTAAATTAAAACTTTCAATAATACATCAAATAAAGGATATTCCCTTTCCATAAGTCAATACTTACATTAACTTCGAATAACAAAACTGAATCTAACATTAACAATAGGAGAATCAAGCCTTACATCAAGACTAAGTCAAGGTCGGGTGCTACTAAAACCCAATAAGAGTCGCTATCTCTGAATGCAGAAGACGTCATCGAATAACTAGATCCTTCACGTGCATCTAACTAGCAATATGTTCTTTACGATGTCGCTAGTACCATTTCCCCCAATAAGGATCTGATGCACATGCCAACAAATAAAAAGGGTTAGACTTAACGCCTAGTGAGTTCAAGAGTTCCCCTCTCAAATGTAAAACGGCAAAACATAAAGAATATCATTTAAACCACAATTCCCAATATGCACATTATGTAGAATGAAAAGTGATATCTTTCCCAAACCCCCATTTTTTGTGATAAAAATACTTGAATAGAAAGCACTCTACAATCATGGAAGCAAACCCAATACTAACACGAAGTACAGTAGGATTAAAATTCAAATACCAAAAATATGGAAATAACTCACTTATTCAAAATCTTGATGTATGGAGGGGATCCAATAAATCAAAGTCACAAAAATGCGGTTACTTGCGAAAACCCAAATAATATTAAAGTATGGATATTACAATATCTGAAAATAACATTTAATAACAACGGGGGAGACCCGTATCCGTTGAGAGTGAAGAGATCATATAAGTATGCCACTCGTACAATGTTAATTGTATAACACTTCACGACTTAGGCTATGTTTGGCAAACTAGTTGATAAGCTAGCTGTTGACTGATAAACTAGTTGATGAAGAAGTCACGTTTGACAAAAACTAGCTTATAAACATGTAAAATGACCAAAAAGGGCATCTTCAAAAAATTAGCAATTACATTATTTAATTATGTAATTAAAACAAATTTATAGCAATATAATATGTTAATTAATATAACCAATGTAGTAACAAAATTAAATAATATAACATGTTAATTAAAAAAATTTAAAATTTATTATTACATATATACTATAAATTTGAATTTGTTAAAACAAGTTTTAGAAAAAAAAATATATTAATTAATAATTTTAAACAACCATTACATACAATATGAAAAAAACAGTTAAATACTAATTGAAAAGATAAATAGTAATTGATAATTAAAATATATTGATTAACATTAAAATAAATAAAAATAATTTATATGATTAACAATAACTCTAAATATTTAAAAACTCATATCAATGTATAATTAAAATTTAATTTAATAGTTTTCGGTTAATAATAATTAATACTTATTAATTAATAATAATTAAATTAAAAAATTAACATTTATTTACAATAATAGTTAATAAATAATAATTAATGTAAATAAGGGCAATATTGGAATATTCATAAAAAGTTACTGAAAAGCTACTCCAAGTAGCGTTTCAAAAAGTTAGTTTATGTTCATCCAAACATGTACAAAAAAAGCTAGCTTATAAGTTAGTTTTTTTTGCCAAACAATGCCTTAAACTCCAAATGTCCCTATAACTCCTTAACAACTTTCACCTCAAAAGTCGGTTGATCTTAGGTGGCGTTTGGTTTTTAAGAGGTGCTGAAGTCTGATGTAACATCCCGAGTTTTCGTTGTATTATTTTTTGTGAATTATAATTAACTTGGGGGTTAAGTTGTAATTGTTTATAAGTATTGGTTGAACTAGATTTTTTATTTAAGGGTTGAAATGTTATTGTTCTAAAGTTGGAGGTTTAATTGAGAAATGGCCTATGACTCATGTTTTAACTTGTGAGGTGTCATTAATTTAGCTATGTAAGCTAAGTTAATTGAATTTGTGTGTGGATGTCTTATGTTCGTGAGTGTGTGTTCGGTTGGAGAAAAAGAAAACCGAGAGAGAGATTGAGATAGTGAAGTCGAGAAAAGAAAGAAAGAACAAGGAGAAACAAGGAATTACAGTTGAGGTTTGGAATTAATTGAAGAATCATAAGGTAATTATATCATTGAATTCTTCATTTTCTTAGCTTAAAGCTTTCTATGGAGTTTGTATGATGGATTTTGGTAAATTTGATGATAAAGAGAATCTGAGTTTTAGGATATGTTAAGATAAGTATATTAAACATATCTGCAATTTGGCATAAACAAACATGGATTAAAAGTATAAAAATCTGGGTTTTAGATGAACTTAGTGGACTGAGACTGGGATAAACATCATCGAAGTCGCAATAGGCAATTGCGACTTGGAGTTGGAGTCGCAGCAGACCATTGCGATTCGGCTTTGGAATCGCAACAGTTGGTTGCGATTCGGAGTGAAATCGCAATGGGCAGTTGCGACTTGGCACTGTAGTCGCAACCATGGATTGCGACTTGGGGTGAAATCGCAATGGCGAGTTGCGATTTGAGGATGAAATCGCAACCGTTGACTGCGATTTGGATTTGGGATCGCAATAGAGGACTGCGACTTCAGTTGGTTGCGATTTGGAAGTGAAATCGCAATAGGTGATTGCGATTTCAGTTCATTGCGACTTGAGAGGTGATTTTTAGAAATTAAGGATTTTTCAGTTGTAGAGGGTCTGTTTTGATGATTAATACCAGTTTATGTAATTGAATAATACAGTAAGCTGTGGTAATAAAGAAAGGAGCCCTTACGTGTTAAAGAGGATTAAAAGGAGTAATAACGCATCAGGTGAGTTTATTCAACTCTCTTTAAAATTCAGTAATTAATCTTGAATTAGATGCTTTATATGTATGCATGAATATGTTTTATGTGGATTTTATTAAATCAGAGATAAGCCAAGAGGGCGATTAAAAGTTGTGTTATGTTGGTTACAATGTTAAAGTTTCCAAGATGAGTTATATATGAAATTGATGAACTAGTATTTATTATTAAACTTGCATGCTAAGTTTGATTATCTACTACATGAAATTACTATGTGGTTATGAACTCTAATTATGATTTGAAGCTTGATTGAGTTATTAACTTCCATGTTAAGTTAAAGAGGAAATAATTAAGAGATTGAGATGAGGAGATATTAATATTCTTGATATTTTATATATATAGAATATGTTCGGGAAAATGATATACTGTATGTTGGACGCATATAGTAGTATCGATTATTACATATATTATATTATGTGATTATGTGCTTTTACTAAAATAGGCATCCGGTCACCGAGGGCACTTGGGTACGGTATAATGGGAACCGATTACTCGCCATAGACCAAAGGGATGTAATTTTAGTAATTGGGTGAACCTTGAATCATGAGTCTCGATTTGAGTATCGCGATATTATAATCCCATGGGGACCATTGATTCTGAGGTGGAATGTGGAATCAGCAGAGTTTGCTTAATGATTCCCATTTCGATTTGGGAAGATCGGAGATTTCCCTGTGATGAGAGGAAGATTAGAGATAGGCATAAAGTAATTTGTAATCTCTACTTCCTGATTAAGAAATAGGCAGGTTTTGACTTGTAATTTCTTGTGTGTGATTATTGATTGTGAATCTGGAATGCTTCAGAGTTAACTCTTATTTTTGTTATTACGATTAAATGAGTTAGTCGTAGGAAATTTGGAGTGGGATAGATTCCCCGATTTGAAAAGGAGTTGTCGTACGGTAAGATGGGTGAGAACAGGCTTGAGTTATCTGTTCATGTTTTAATTATTAAATTTTATTTTGATTTGAGTATCCTCACTAGGCGAAAGCCTAATGTTTGAAGTTGAATCTTCTTACCAGGTACAAGCTCCGGGAAATAGCGGGAATGAGAGACGAGAACTTTTGGAAAGATTCAGACTTAGAGATACCGGAGGATCTAGAGATTTTGATGCTTTTGGGACGGTTGTTTAGATAACTGGATTAATCTGATTGTTATGTTATGATTAAATTAATAAGTTATTTAAGTAATGACGTTTGTATATAGAAACCTTACATTTGATCCTCAGGTTATATAAGTTTGAAAGTTTTTGATCATAACTTATGGTAAATTTCAAGGTTTAAATTGACCCTGTTTTTAGGGTGTTTCATCTGATTTCACTTCTGATTTTTAAGAGGTGGTGCTGAAGTCTGAAATCTGAAACAATAAGACTGTTTGTTTTTGTAATCTGACAAACATCTGAAGTCTGAAATCATATAAAAAAACATAGATGATCGTTACATAGCCAATTTGTATTAAACTTCTACATCAACAAGAAACTATTTACATCTAGATTGAAACTGATCCTGCTCTCCGATAACATTAAAAACTCAGATGACCATTACATAGTTTTCAACCTAAAATTCAATTGAAATACATAAACTCTAGTTTGAAACTGATCCTGCTCTCCAACAACTCTTCTCCAAACCCCAATGATCATTTCATCCATGGCCATTTCACTTCATCTTCATCTCTAGACTTCCCTCTTATGATCACCAGTACTATCTTTCAGAACCAAGAAGTATAGGAGGATGAAGAAGAACAAGAAGAACTTGATCTCAAGAATGTATGGCAACAAATGGGCATTGATAGCAAGGCTTTTCCCTGGTAGAACTGATAATGCTGTCAAGAACCACTTGCATGTAATCATGGCTAGAAAGTATAGAGAATAATCAAATGCTCATAGGAGAAAAAGGATGTTCATCACTCAAACTCAAACTCTTTCAAGATCTGCAGACACTGCTTCTGCTTCTGCAACTCCACCACCACCGATCGATGCTCCACCAGCTTACAATGAGGTTTTTCCTCAACACCCACCCTTTGGTGCCAAGAACAACAATCAGATGATGATGTTGATGGACCTCTTGAACACGAAAAACACATAGAAGGATTAGATTACCAGAGAGGATGAAGAACAGAGAAGAAGAAATGACCAATTAGGGCTCGATTTGGTTAGAAATTTGTAGATCAAACCAGTTTAAAGATCGAGGCCAGTTTAAAATTGACATACCTTGATTGGGGATCGAACCATACAAGGATGGAACCACAGGAGATGAATGAGGCAGTGAGACATACAAGGATCGAACGATATGAGATGAAAAAGAACCATAAAATGTCGACAAACCTTGATTAGGGATCGAACCAAACAGGGATCGTACCATAGAAAAAAGAATGAGGCAGTGAAGGAGATTCTTGCTATGAAACTCGATTTGGGTGCTGAAATCGACCTGCTTGGAGATCCTTGCTATGAAACTTGATTTGGGTGTTGATCGATTTAAAGATCGACCTGATTGGAGATGGATTTGGAGTCAACAGTCGAAGGAGATGGATTTGGAGCTGGAGATGGGTCTTGAGTCGTACACGGGAGAGAGGATTTGAGATGGAAGCTGAGGAAATAAATGAAAAGTGATTAGGTTTTCACTTTCTCGGTCAGACGAAAATAAGTGAAAAGTGGATTTGAATTAAACAAAAAAACAAACATTCTGATTTAGGTTACATCTGACCGAAAAAGTGATAAGGGCCATTTAAGTGCTTATTTCTTAAAAACAAACAGCCCCTTAGTGTCTATTGTAACACCCCGAATTTGTCTAAACGACTCATTTCTCTATGTTATTTGATGTCTCATGAGTTGTTGAATCTTTGGTGATCCATATGTCATATGTTTATATAAGTATGTGTAATAGTGTGCGAGATTTCGAATAACATCGCTGGTCTTAGGAGTTTGAAGGCGGATCACGTTGAATTGAAAATCGGGCTCAATGCCTGCTAAGCGAGTATGCCAACGAGATTGCAAGATGGCATACTCACAAGTCAATATTGTTGGGGCCGAGCAACTCTAGATACAAAATCCGCGAGAGTGTTGGCGATTGTGACAAAGTGTCACTCTCGATGTGGCACTTTTGCTCGTGGGGGAAGCCTTGGTGGGTTTGTCTCTCTCTCTCTCTCTATATATATATATATGTATATATATATACTCCATATGGGGTAGTTTATTTTGCAACCCAAATAATTCTAGCAACCTAAGCAACCCACATCATAGCCTTTAAAAAAGAAATCTACGGCTCACATGATATAGATGGATGGATGATCATTAATTTAATAAATTAATTAATTTTTAATGAATCTGGTACACGTGTAAGGACATTTTGGGTAGAAAAAAATTCAATAACTATGGCAAGTTAAATTCATCAATATCATATCCCGCATAATCCGCCCACCTCTTAAATCAGTTTCCGATTAAAACACGAAGTCAACTGAACCAATATTTTGGAAAACAATCATCGAGATCTATCATGGCGGGACAACAGTTTCTGGTTCAGAACGGAGCAAACGATGAAGCTTCATGCATTCTCGAAGTTCAACGATGAAGACGACGATGGCATGCATAGAATTTGAAAGAATTTCTGGATGAAGAAGACTGTTGGTCCCGAAGGCCTATACAAGTTTGTAGAAGGGGGGGGGGGGGGTTGAATACAAACACACAAGTTTTACTTTTCTAAATTGTTTATTGATAAATCATTAACAATTTACAGCTTGTTGCGGAAACAAGATTAAGGATAAACCTAAATCTAAACAAGTTGGAACACTAAGGTTTCTTGCACTAAGAGAGATAAAGAAATTACTAATAATAACCTATCTTGAGATAAGAGATTGAACTTGTCCAGAGTTAGCAAGTTACTTCAAATGAAGTGGGTTCATCTCTTTATATACTGCATGCATTTAATGCAAGTCACTATACACTTTACACGTGTCATCAGCTGGTTGGTTGCATGTCATTGACCTTTGTTGACAACCTTAGTAGCCGCATGTATGAACAGTGTAGTGTCAGAGTGGTTGTACGATTTCAGACAGTCGGAGGTTCTTTTCTGACAATTCGTACGGAGTCGTGCAAGGGTGGTTAAGACAAAAGTATTTTGTACGGAGGACTTCATGATCAGCTTTCGTTGAATCAGATCTTTATTCATTGCTGATCAGCGAATGATAAAGTTCAGCGATAGCTGAAGTCTTGTACTTGATACTTCACGTTGAGTGGACAAATCTGAGTCTTCGCTGATCCGCATCAGTTCATTAGGAGACTTGTCGCTGGTTCTTGAGCTTGATCTTCGACTTCAGCGTAGAACCTATGTTGACGTGAAACTTGTCTTCAGGGATCACCATATGACTGAACAGACTCAGAGCATTATGGTGAACAGTGTTCGTTGAATGTTTAATCTAAAGAGCGAGAGTTCCTATCAGCGGTACTGTAAGATCTTAGTACTTATCAGCGATAGTGAAACTCTGATACATATTGTTTACTTACAATTTTCACTAAGTATTTAGAGAGAGTCATTATCAAATCACTGAGGGTTTGGATCAACAATCTCCCCCTATTTGATTATGACATAGCAACAAAGAGAATTGCTATTTAATGAAAACATAAGGATAAAAAGAACTCATAAAATATTTGTCCCTTTTACTGTTTTCTGGGATCTTTTCAGTACTGATGGAGTAAAGTACGTTCGCTGAAATTTTTCTTTAAACTTTGTAAAGATTACAGATGGAAGTGGAAAAACTACAAGTACAACGAACAATTTTACAAGTACAGAAGTTGTAGACAAATAAAGATAGAAGGAATTACAAGGCGATACTATCCGTCAAAAGGTTCTTCCTTAATGAGAAGTTCATCAAGGGTCTTTGATGTGGGAATCATCCAGTCAGGAACGTCTTCTCCTTGATTTCTTTTCTTCAGAGCTGCTTCAAAAATCAAGGGCTTCAGGTGTCTAGCTTTGATGTCGCGTCTTGAAGAAGAAGGTTATCAAGTTGATAACTACCAAAAATAACTCCATATAATTTTTAATAACATGCATGAATCACGGGATTCTCAAATATTTGTTTGCTAAATAAAAAAATAAATAATAAATAAATATTGATTTTACTTATCTACCCTTCCGAAAATTGGTAAAGAAAAAGAAAAAGAAAATATTCCAAAACGAGATGGACAGTGATGATGATGGTTGCACAAGTTGTAACCTTTTCATGGGTTGCAAAAGATTACTCCCATACTCCATATATATATATATATATATATATATATATATATATATATATATATATTAGAGTTAATTAATTACATAACATGTCCATAAGGTTTGATGGTTTTTGTAGATACAAGAAAATAAGTTAAAACATGTAAATGACTAAAATATCCCTCATTAACTTAGACTTAACAGTAAAAATTAACAACCATTAAGATGAGGGATGCAAATCGTTGCAAGGTGTCAAACGTGAGAGGCAAATCTTTTAAAGCAATGTTGAGGAACGAAAACCGTTAAAATTAACAAACGATAGGGACCAAAAGTAAACTTTACTCTCAAATCAACTTTGTTAAAAATGCCTATGTTAAGATGCTTATGTTGCCCAATAATATCGTGAACATGCGTTTTGTGTTCATTATGATCGAACCATCTAATAGATTTGATGACCTGGTACAAGTGATGAACTCTATTGAACCAAGTTTAGAAGAAGTCTGCCACCTGAACTTTCACTATGAGTAGGCTTAATTACTAAAAGCTCGTTTGCTCCCATGCTTACTATCACTACTACAAATATGACTTTTATAAACGATTGTTTTGGGCTTTATACGCAGTTTTGGAACCGCGTGTATGGCCAGTGTTTGTAAAAGTATCGGCTTTTATACACGGTTCCAAAATCGCGTATAAAACTCAACTTTTATACACGGTTTTACAACCGTTTAGAAATGAATATTAACCGTGTATAAAAGTCACAATATTACACGGTTTTTAGATGAGACCGTTTAAAGAAGTCCTACCAACCGTTTATAAAAGTGTCTATCTTACAATTTTTTTTGCTAAAACCGTTTACAATTGTAATAATTTTTCACGGTTTTCATTACAAAACCGTGTATAAATGTAGCAATTTATAAAAAAAATGCAGACATTTGTACACGGTTTTTTCACTAGAATCGTGTATAATGAGTTATATTTATAATTTTAATATTTTCCTCGATTTTGTTACCATGCATTATTCTATAAATTACATTTCCAAATACAATTATGTTGATCCAAACCCTCAGTGATTTGATAATGACTCTTCTAGAAACACTTAGTGAAAATTGTAAGTAGACAATATGTATTAGAGTTCTTATGTTCAGCATGTGAGAAAGGGAAACAGACCAAAGCAAGCTTTAAGTCTAAGCAAGTTTCCTCAGTATCATCTCCTCTACAGCTTCTCCATATGGATTTGTTTGGCCCTGTTAACAAACAATCCATCGCTGGAAAGAAATACACATTGGTCATAGTTGATGAATTCTCTCGCTATACCTGGGTAATGTTTCTCCGTTCTAAGAGTGACACCCCTGAAGAGCTCATCACCTTTGTCAGGAAAATGGAAGTCCTGAACAACATGACCGTTCGCTCAATAAGGAGTGATCATGGGACTGAATTCAAAAACAGTTCTCTTGATTCCTTCTTTGAAAGCAAGGGTATTTCTCACAACTTTTCTTCAGTGAGAACACCGCAACAGAATGGAGTCGCTGAAAGACGAAATTGAACTATCATCGAAGCTGCACGTTCAATGCTCAGCGATTCTCACCTGCCTACTCAGTTTTGGGCAAAAGCTGTCAACACTGCTTGTTTTACTCAAAACAGGTCGCTGATCGTCAAAAGATTCAAAAAGACAGCCTATGAACTTTTTCATGGGAGAAAGCCTTCTACCAGCTTTCTTCACATCTTTGGATGTCAGTGTTTCATACTGAACAACAGAGATACCCTTGGAAAGTTTGATCCAAAGGCTGATGATGAAATCTTTCTTGGATACTCCTCAATCTCCAAAGCCTTCAGAGTCTTCAATCGTAGAAGACAAACTGTTGAAGAAACTATCCACGTCACTTTTGACGAATCCCGCTCAGCGAACTCTAGACCTTCTATTGATACTGAAGAACTGAATCAATGGATGTTCTCTCATCTTGGTGATTCAGAAGATATTCCCACTCCTCATACTCATCCCGCTGAAGATGATGATCCTACCATCATCCCAAGCATGCAGAATAGTGAAGCTGAAACTTCATGGGTCTCAGCTGTTCCTCTAAACACTATGCCTGCTTCTGAACCTTATGTCTCAGACATACCATCTACTTCTCAACAATCAGTGAATGAAATGACATCTGCACCTATTCCTCTCTAGACTGATATACCAGAAGTTGTTGAAGCCTCATCCGCAGCTCCTCCAGAAGTTCAGATTGAGCCATCGACTTACTCCCCGACTCAGCGATGGACTATAAATCACCCTATTGAACAGATTCTTGGTGATCCAAACGCTGGTGTTCAGACTCGACGAAGTGCAAGTAATATTTGTTTATTTGTTAACTTTATTTATCTGATTGAACAAAAAAAAACAGATGATACCCTCCAAGATCCAAACTGGGTCAGCGCTATGCAAGAAGAGCTCACTGAATTTGAAAGAAATAAAGTTTGGAAGCTTGTTCCTCGTCCATCTGACAAGTCGGTAATAGGCACTAAATGGGTCTATAGAAACAAGTTAGATGAACATGGAACTGTAACCCGCAACAAAGCTCGACTTTTTGCTCAGGGGTACAGACAAGAGGAAGGTATAGATTACGACAAAACCTTTGCTCGAGTGGCAAGACTAGAAGACATTCTTCTTTTCTTAGCTTACGCTGTACACAAAGACTTCAAAGTTTATCAAATGGATGTTAAGTCCACCTCAACTGCTGAAGCTGAGTACGTAGCTGCTGGAAGCTGTTGTTCTCAGGTCTTGTGGATGAGAAATCAACTACTGGACTATGACTTACAACTCTCGAAGATTCCAATCTATTGCGACAGCACTAGTGCCATCGCTATAGCCAACAATCCAGTGCTACACTCAAAGACCAAACACATCGAAATCAGATATCATTTTATCAGAGATCATGTGAAGAATGGTGATATAGAACTTCATTTTATCCCAACTGACTATCAGTTAGCTGATCTTTTCACCAAACCTCTTGATGAGACAAGATTCAACTTTCTCATCAGCGAGCTTGGAATGCTGAACTTAGAAGAGTAAAATCTTCAGCGGTTAGCATTTGATCAGTGATATAAATGAACTTGTATAACCCATTCTATCACCTTCTCTCTGAACAAAATCGATTCACTGATATCAAGGTATGTTCTCTCTTGCTCACTGATGTTCGCCTAGAACTGAAAGATTTCAAAACAAATCACATCGCTGAATATCTCTTCCTTTCAGTGATACTTTTGAAATTTCTAAACTCTGACACTGATATTTCAGATTCAGTGCTTCATATTTTCAAAAAATATCCCTGAGTTTTTTTATAAAAAAAACCTCAGAGACATCCTAAAATATGAAAGGACGTTTATGACGTCATCATAACGGATAAGCCATGGCGCGTTTTCTCTAACACGTTCGCCTGTTTCGACTTCCTTGTCCAATCAAATTCATGGGACGTGTCCGTGTCATCATGAAAAACTTTTCCCGCTCAAGTTTTTCTCTCTCTAACTCTCACTATATAAACCATTTGAGTTTATATTTTTACCTTTACGCGAACAACTTCTCTTCCAAGAAAGAACACTGTTGCATACTTTGAACTCTCGTTTCAAGAAACTGTTCATCTTCTTCTTCAAACAACCAAGGTTAATATTCTTATTATTTACCGTCATTAACTTGTTTCTGATCTTATTATTGGTTTTAAAAGATCAAACAACAATACTTTCTTAAAATAAAATCATTTTCTTTTCATGATTTTATGAATACAACCTTCATGGTTGTTCTTCAAGTTTAAAACAAAAATCTTAAACTTGTTCTTCACATGTTTTTCCAGATTTTTTTAAAGAAACTGGAAAATAAGACATTCACTAGTTTTTAAATCTTTGTCAAAACTAGAAAACCCCAATTTCTACAAAACCCTTATTTTGAATATTTTATTCATTTTAAGCTCTTCTGTTCATAATCTTCTATAAAGATAAATGGCATCTTCCACTGACGCTCCTACTACCAAGAACCCTACTGCTGCTGAGAAAGTGGTTCTCACAAAAGCTCCTCAGGTTAAGTTCAAACTTGAGCAAGTTACATTTCAGCACAACAACAATTATGCTCTCTTCGATTTCCCTCAAAGGAAGCAGGTCACACATCTTGATGATGCTGTAAATTTTCTCAAGACCTGTCCCATATCGACAGCCCTGACTATTGCACCCCCTGCTCATCGATCCCTTCTAGCTTAGTTCTAGTATACTGCCAGACGAGCTCAGGTACCCTCACCCAAAGACCCAAAGAAACTACTTGATGTCATCCTCTGTGACACCAAATATGGCACCTCCAAAATCAACCCTACTACTACCAGGCGTGTACTAAACCTTCCCGCAGGCACCAAAGAAAAATGTTTTGTTCCTCTGCCAAACCACAAAAACCTAGCTGATAGGGAAGCAATTACTGCATTCTTTGATGCAATGATGTATGTGTGGGAAACAGGGAGAGATGAACTCCCTGAGAAGAAGTTGACCCTGATCAAGAAGTCCAAGATGCCAAGCGAGATGAACTTCATCTTCGCTCACCTGATAAGCTGTGATAAGATGTATGACAACTAAAACTGGTTCTTCTGACCAAGCATCTCAACCTCAGCAGGCCATGGGATATGCACTGCTGAAAGGCCTCCACGTTGACTGGGCATCAATCATCTACAACGATCTGGTGCTAAGAGTGGATATGGTTGATAGACCAACATGTGTTCCATATCCTCGGTTTGTCAGTGCTATCTTTCTAAACGGACTTGGGGACAAAATACCCAAAAGTGGGTGACCTGAGACTTTCTCAGGTTGGCCCTAAGGTGCTCGACTTCAGCCCCATGCCAAACGAGGTACGTCTTTCTACTATCTTATCTATTCTTAATCCTCCTTCTTCTACTTCTGCGGCTACCTCAGCGGTAATCCCAACTGCTGATACCCAGGCTGCACCCTCTACTCCTTCTCGTAAAAGGAAACACTCTACTTCCCAACTTGATTCCAAAAGGATCAAGAAAACCAAGGAGCAACCCCCCAAGCCCTCACAGGCTGAAGACTCCGCGACTCTTTTTGTACAAGAGCCGCTGGATAGTTCCGTGGTACGCTCTGCCACAGCTGAAAAAGCCACCCCTTCCATCGCAACTTCAGCGTCTCTAAACGCTGAGGTTATAAACTTGGAACTGAACCCCCTCCTTCAGGCTCTCTACAGACTGGAGAAGTATTTCTCAGCGGATCCAACGCTGAACCCGTTACCAAAACCCTCTTCTCAACCATCATTCCTCCCACCATTTCTTTGGACACTCCACTAGTATTCCCTCCATTCTCTACAACGACGATCATTCCCCATGATACATCAGCTGCAACATTACAGGGGATGATGCATCAAAATATAGGACCTGCAGGCGCCTCTCAGCAAATTGGCTATCTGGCGGACGATATGGAAACCTTTACAGGTCATCAAGACTTCGATGATTTCGTCAACCACCCTGCAGGTATACACATAACTCCAAACACTCCTCTCTCAAAACCCCAAACTTCTGAGCTTTCCTTTGTTCATAAGTTATTATCTGTTGCAAGTCCTAATTTGGGAGATATCAACAAGTCCCTTAAAGACTTGGTGACAAAGGTGGAATCTTACAACACCACTCTCTCCACTAACTCTTCAACGGTTACAGACACTGGAGAGAACCTCAAGACGCTGACAACTGAGGTAGGAAAGAAAGCCTCTAGTGCTGATCTGGAGAAGGTGGATGGCAACATTGCAAGTTTTGCCTCTACTCTTGCTGACAACTCTACTGCCATCAACACTCTCAACTTCTCCCATACCACTCTGTCCAGCGAAGTCACATCGCTGAAGACAGCGGTTGGTACCCTTCAGGGAGAAGTCTCTTCCTTGAAGACGGATGTCAACACCGCCACCAACTTACTGCAGCAAATCCTCGATCGCCTGAATGCTGCTACCTGTGCCCCTTCGCACTTTACTCAGGCTGATCGAGAGGATCTTCAAAGCCTCAATCCTGCTATTTCTGGCCTAAAAGACAGAATAGCAGTGATTGAAACCTTCATGGGTATCACTGGCCTAGAAGACAGTAATCCTATGACTGCCGATGCCGCTGATATTCCGGTCACCTCCCCCACTCATCATGTGGAAGAGGGGGAGAAGAACGATGAAAGTCTTCCCCATAATGCTGAGGGGGAGACAAATGAATCTGATGCTGTTGCGTCAAACGAACAACCTCAGGGAGTTGAAAACCCTGAGGGATCTTTCTTCGAAAGCCAGTTTGTCAGGTAACTTACACTCTATTCCCTTATACTGCATCCCTCCTCTATCCCTTCTCAACCTCAGTTCTCCTCTCTATAAAACCTCTAAACACTTAACCCTCATTCCTTTCTCTATCTCTTTCTCCCAAATGATCTTACTCAAATGATCGTTATTTTTCAGCTAGTCCTCTCCCCTGCTTGAGGATCCTGCTGAAGTCTCTCCTGCTACAACTCCAATAATCCCAGCCACAAGAGCTGATAAAATAATCCCAGTCTTGGAATTCACCACTGAGACTGAAGAACAAGAAGAAGAGCTGCTCTCTCACAAAAACAGACCTTCCTCAGCTCCTCAAAAGCTAAGTGAAGAGGATCAGAAAAAGAGAGATGCAATGATCAAGAAGCTTGAAGATCAACGAATCATCCTCCCTCGCTCCAAAGTCACTCCTGTTCCTACAAAGTTCAGGTTATCAAAGAAAGAATTCGCCGATCACCTCAGAGCTGAAAGATTACTCGCCGAAAGAAGGGATGCTGAAGAAAAAGATAAAGCCTACGCCATCCATCTTGTCCAACAATCGGTGAAAGATCCTTCACTTAAGAAGACTCCCATCGAGGTTCAACGCCAACTATGGGAAGACGCCCAGAAGATCGTTGAAGAAAAGACCAACGTATCTGATTCTACCTTGGAATGGTGCAAAGAAAGACTGCACTATCGATATCGGGCTGCCAGAATTCACAAGGTGAACATCAGAGGAAGAACGACCATAGGTGTTCCAGTTGTTAAGGTCAATTTATTCAGAGAAAACGGTACCAAGGAAAACATCTATGCTGCTACGATCAAGAAGTATGGTTTCTCTGAATGGTTGGAGATGCGAATAGCCATTCAACGATCTAGCTCACAACATAAGAGCCATGTCTTGAAAATCATAAATTCTCAGATCGACTTGGTTTCATCTGCTGTGGATATTCCTCCCCCCACAAATCCAACTCAACAAAGAAGGGCCTCTGCAAAGAAAAATAAAATATCTTCAGACTCAGGTCCTCCTATCCGGAACGAAACAGGTATTGGTTTCTCACGTGCTGAAGTACTTGGTCCTGAACCTGATCTCTCAGCGCTTGATACCTCCCTGCCCCCTGGTGAACGCTTCATCCATGGAAAAGTCTTAAGCGAACCGTATGGTATCTTCTTTCACGACTACGATGGACGAGAACACTTTCAACGTATCTCTGAGCTTCCCATCACTCCTCTTGAACAGCTCAGGGATCTTATATATTGGTGCGGATTCAGAGATGATCTTCTAGGACAATACATGAAGCCCCTAATCTTTGCTGAAGCTCAGAATAGACGAAATCTTGGTGGAACAGTCCCTGACTGGATGATTCCCTCTACAAGAACCCTTGATGAACTTCTTGTTAAGGAAGAACCCTTCTAGCTGATAGATTTTCTTGTAAATTCTTCTATCATTATCAGCTTACATCTTTTGTACTTGTAAATTTATTTGTTGTACTTGTAATTTTTCTACTTCCCTATGTAACCTTTACGAAGTTTAAAGAAAAATTTCAGCGAATGTACTTTACTCCATCAGTACTTAAAAGATCCCAGAAAACAGTAAAAGGGACAAATATTTTATGAGTTCTTTTTATCCTTATGTTTTCATATTTAGCAATTTTCTTCTGTTGCTAAGTCAATATCAAATAGGGGGAGATTGTTGATCCAAACCCTCAGTAATTTGATAATGACTCTTCTAGAAACACTTAGTGAAAATTGTAAGTAGACAATATGTATTAGAGTTTCACTATCGCTGATAAGTACTACGACTCTATAGTACTGCTGATAGGAAACTCATGTTCTTTAGATTAGACTTTCAGCGACTGTTGATCCATAAGCTCTGAGCCTGTTAAGTCTTATTGATGATCGCTGATAAGTGTTAGTTGTTTACTTATGATCCCTGAAGACAAGTTTCACGTCAACAAAGGTTCTACGCTGAAGTCGAAGATCAAGCCCAAGAACCAGCGACAATGTCTACTAATGAACTGATGCAGATATCAGCGAAGCCAAGACTTGTCCACTCAACGTGAAGTTTCAAGTAGAAGACTTCAGCGATCGTTGAGCTTTGTCACTCGCTGATAAAGTATTGTTCAACGAACGCTGATCATGAAGTTTCCTCTACAAGTTACTTTTGTCTTATCCCCTTGCACGTCTCCATACGAACTGTCAGAATGGACATCCTTTGTGTCCATAATCGTACAACCAACTCTGATTCTACACTGTTCATCATGCGGCTACTAGGTTGTCTACCAAGGTCAAAACATGCAACCAATCAGCTGTTGCCACGTGTAAAGTAATACTGAAATGCATTAAATGCATGCAGTATATAAGGAGAAACCCTACTTCAAAATGAAGTGCTCGGCCATCTTCTTCTTTCTCTCTTAGTGTTAGAATATTACTCGTAGTATTCTTATCTCCTTTCTGTCTTAATTCTAGTGCAAGAAACTTAGTGTTCTTAACTTGTTTAGATTAGGCTTAGTCCTTAATCTTGTTCCGCAACAAGTTGTAAATTGTTTGATTATATCAATAAACAATTTAGAAAGTAAAAATCTGTGTGTTTGTATTCAACCCCCCCCCCCCTTCTACAAACTTGTATAACCCTCCGGGACCAACAAATTCCAATTGGAATAATGAAACATTTCAAACACAATTCCAAATAAGTACAAAAATCAGCTAGACACGTAAATGTAGCATCTCAAAGTAACCATTAACCATTAAACTTTAAACATCGTCAACGTAAATGTAACATCTCCGAGTAACAAAACATTCTAATACTTTTTATCGTGTAATCAAGTCTAATAATTCTTAAAACAATTCCCCCCATTTATTATCACATTTTACCATCTTTCATGCGCCTCAAAGTAAACGATCTCGCGATCATGCAAGCCATCTCTTCTACTTGTGTAATTGCGAAAGGAGTCGTCGTCGTCCATGTGTCCTATATATAAGTTTTGTACAACATAAGTTTTGAAAGTAGGTGTTATTATAAACAAAATAAAGTGTTTTGTACGATATATAAATAAAATGAAAGGAATTTAAGAAACACATACCTTGAAAGCATATTGTTCATGCATCACAAATTGGAAGATTTGCTTCACTACATAGTAACCACACTCCCAACCATCTTGTTGTTGATTACACTAAAGTGTAAAAAAGTAGTGGTTAAACAAATTAAAGTACGAAATAAATTGTTAGGATATATGAATTATACCTTGTTTAATCTCCATGTAACCGGAGTGTTGGCTTGAGAAGACCCTATGGCACGATGGTAGTCTGAAATAGCCCTAAATGAAAAATAACAACACATTTGTGTTATTAGTCGATTAACTATATAAATAAACAACAATAGTATATTAAAGTGATACATTACTTACGTGTCAGTTAGGCCTTTGATCTTGTAAGTTTCGACTGTCTTTCCGCTTGACATCATCGAATCTAATACATAAACCAAGCTACCTCTAGGCCTAATGATTAGTAGCGACCAATGGTGCCTAAAAATGGTAATGTCAATACAACTTAAAGTGTAAAACGTATATTATCATTATTAGAATAAGATATTAATATATATCTTACCCCTGTGAGTATGGTGCCAAAAGAACTCCTTTTCCTTATGGTGCACCATCGTTGCCAAAATTGTGTTTGAGACACGATCACCACCCCATGAAATTTCAAGTTCATTTATCGCTCCCGGTACTATAAAAGCACAATTGTTACTTGATTTTGTAGATATAATCGTGTGTAAATGCCTGAAAACGTTAAAGTATGATAACATTATTAGATACTGTGAATATACATACCCAAATTGATAAGACATATAAATATTGACTTACGCTAGAAACCAAGCGATGATGTTTTGGTCGAGCCACCTATTCGTCATTAATAACTTCAAGTCATCATACTGGACCCCTATGTGCATAGACGTAGAGCCAAGGACCCATGCCTCGACCTTTACCGTAACCCCAGTCGTCGGCCATTCTTTGTTGGAATGTAGGCGTTGAAATAACTCTTGCATCGCGGGCGGTCGATCCTGCATAGATTTTGGCAACGACTTGGTCTTCTTAGCTATCTTTTTATGTCTGTGTGGCTCGGATGCAGTGACTACTCTCTTCGAATGTGCCTCGTCATCTTTTTGTACCTACATTAAATATCCATTTCATTGATAATTGTATACTGCTAGGGAGATGAGGCATACATATACTTAAGGGTTGAGCAAATACGTGAGGTTGAATAGGGGCAGTCGTGGATGGCACTTGGGTGGCGGTCAGAACCTTTTTTGAATGGGCCACTACCTGATCAACTTTTTCTGCCCCATAGTTTTGTTTCACTCTTTCTTTCAACCAGGTTGCAAATGTTCTGTTATGCTCGGTGACGACCCATTTATCGCTCTTCACTGGGTGCATTTCATGCAACATTCAACATTGCCATGTGCTCATGTACGTAGGGAGCAATTGCAGTTAGGTTCTGCAACACAAAAAAATATGCATTATGTAGCTCAACATATTCCTGAGTCATAAACCTTTTCCAATCGTCCCAACCCCTTCAAGCCTACCTTCAAGTCGAGATTGCGGGATGTTAATATTTTTGACACCGGCTAGATAATTTGTGCAGAAATCAATCACCTCCTCTGAAACATATCCTTCAACAATGCTGCCTTCAGGTCGAGATCGGTTCCTTACATACCCCTTTAAAAAACCCATATATCTCTCGAATGGATACATGTACCGTAGAAAGACAGGACCACATAACTTTATTTCTCCAACAATGTGAGACACAAGGTGTACCATCACATCGAAGAAGGAGGGTGGGAAGTACATCTCCAATTGGCATAAAGTGATGATAATATCTTTTTGCCATGAATCCAACACCTCTGGATCGATCACTTTCGAATGAATCATGTTAAAGAACAAGCAAAGCTTTGTAATTGTGTGTCGGATATGGTCTGGTAATATACCACGAATTGCAATTAGAATCATATGTGTCATCAAAACATGACAATCGTGCGACTTCATACCAATCAATTTCAAGTCTTTCATCGACACTAACTTCTTAATGTCCGCAGAATATCCAGATGGAACTTTGATATTATGCAAGCATTGACAGAATTTGGTTTTCTCAACCTTTGAAAATGTATAGCAAGCCGGTGGCAAGTATGTGCGTTTTCCATTATCAACGAGAGCAAGCTCTGATCGGATCCCCATTTCCACCATGTCTTTTCGAACTTTCACCCCATCTTTTGATTTCCCCGGAATATTCAACAATAGACCTATCAAGCTGTCACAAACATTTTTCTCAATATGCATCACATCAAGACAGTGTCGAACGCTCAAATGCTCCCAGTATGGTAGATCCCAGAAAATAGACTTCTTCTTCCAAATATTTTTAGGAGGAACTGGATGACCTTTTCCGAACACAATGTCTAGATGTTTAACTCGAGAATATACAGTTCGCCCATTCAATGGTTGCCTTGCTACTCCATGCTCGGTTTTCCCGTCAAACAATGATTTTAGTTTGCGGTACTGGTGGCTCTTCGGAAGAGACCTTCGATGGCCCATGTACACATGTTTCCCACAATTTCTCAACCTTAGAGCATGTGTGTCATCTTCACATACAGGACATGCCTTTTCTCCCTTTGTACTATAACTTGACAAATTCCCGTAAGCTGGAAAATCGTTTATGGTGCAAAATATCATGGCTCGTAGCTGAAAACGCTCCTTCCCGTATGCATCATACACTTCGATGCCTGGACTCCATAATTCTTTCAAGTCTTCTATTAACGGAGCCAAATACACATCAATGTCGTTCCCAGGTTGTTTGGGACCCTGAATTAGCAATGACATCCTGATGTATTTACGTTTCATGCATAACCATGGTGGAATATTGTAAATGCATAAAAGCACCGGCCAAGTACTATGGCGACTACTCATGCTTCTGAATGGATTTATTCCGTCAGAGCTAAGACCGAACCGAATATTCCTAATTTCATCACCAAAATCCTCAAAGATGTTGTCGATATTCCTCCATTGAGGAGAATCCGCTACATGTCTAAATTTCCCATCTTTTTTACGATCTTCAACATGCCAACGCAACAACTTTGCATCTTTGGCGTTTGCAAATAATCATTTCAGTCTTGGTACGATAGGCAAATACCACAACATTTTAGCGGGAGGACCATCTTTTTGTTTCACATCACTATCGTCTTCCGTCCGGTTCTTTCGCTTATACCTCGATGTACCACATATACGACACTCATGTAGACCAGCATCTGCATTCCTATACAACATGCAATCATTTGGACATGCATGTATTCTCTCTATTTCCAATCCCATTGGACACATCAGTTTTTTCGCTTTGTATATCGAAACAGGTAATTCGTTATCATCGGGAAGCATTTCATGCAAAATCTCTAGCAAACTAGTAAAGCTTTTATCACTCCAACCGTTGCCTGCTTTTAAATTAAATAGTTTCAACACATGTGAAAGTTTGGTAAACTTTGAACAACCAACATACAACAGTTTTTCGGAGTCGATAAACAATTGTTCAAACTTGTTATAATCCTTATCGGCAATATTATCTTCCACATCATGTAACATTTCATCTAAATTATCACGGTTATCATTGTCTGATTCATAGTTATCATTGGTGTCATTACAATCTCGATCGACCGTGTAATTACAATTATCAAAATCCTCTCCATGTCGAATCCAACAGGTATATCGTTCCATAAACCCACGTACAATAAGACGTTTTTTAATTAAATTATGATCACCATATTTACAAAAATTTCTACAATCCCAACAAGGACACCAAATTTCCGTTTCTCCATTGTTCACCCGCTTATTCTCTGCAACCTCCATAAAGTGATCAAGACGGGCCAAGTATTCCTTTGTACTCGTGGTATTTGGTACATCCAGTCATAACGATCCATCTGTAATGTTGAAATAAAGTATTAATCATAAATGCATGCATGACATGATATCAAAAGGCTGTAGGTCGCCATCCTAACCCACTTTTTGAATATTTCGTCTCATTTGTGAGTGCTTATAACAAATTGATTACTTAAGAAAAATCCGACAGCATTTCCCCTCAACTCCCCAAATATGTGTAAATAACCGCGTACAAAGGTTACCTTTTATATGCGGTTGTATATCAAAAACCGTGCGTAAAAGGTAACCTTTATACGCGGTTTTTAACAGACAACCGCGTACAAATGGGCTACTTTTATACCCGGTTTCTTGCTCAAAACCGTGTGCAAATGTACCTTTTACACACGGTTTTTTACATACGACTGCGTATAAAAGTAACTCCTTTGTACGCGGTTTTTAACACACAACCGCGTATAAAAGGTAACCTTTGTACGCGGTTATTTCGATGCAACCGGTTGTAATTGTCCAGTACCTTTTATACACGGTTGTTAATTTAGAACCGCGTATAAAATCTTAGTTTTAGCAACGGTTTAGCCTTAACCATGTAAAAAGGGTCCAAATCTGTCCTTTATACACGGTTTTTGTAAAAACAACAAAAACCGCGTATAATTTAGCGCGTATAAAAGTCATATTTGTAGTAGTGTATATATCCGTCCAGCTAGAGATGCTCCGAGATATCTATCTAGATGGAGTGAAGACGAGGTGTGATGATATATATCTTGATATATGTTTTCATCAAAAATGTTAAATTTCACTTAGGTCATCCAACTTAATTCACTATGATGCCAAAGTTGTTTGATTTTATAAACAAATTACTCTACTCGTACGTCTTAGAATTAATAGTTGGTCCTAAAAGACTAATTTCATTCTAGTATTAGAATCAACAATTGCATTATATTCATAAAGACATGTATAAATTTATCAAAAAAAAATACAAAAACAAAATTGGATACGTTTTTACAACATGAAGAATAATTAAACCCTAAAGAAAATGAGCCATTGTTGAACGAGGTTTGCAACGAGCATGTAATGGCTTTAATTTGGATATGGAAGTTCCATAAAAAGTAGTCATGTCAACATCCTCATCCCCAGTCTTCTCCCATTCGAATGCTTGAATCAAAGTTCCCAATGTCAACCCTAACACCCTAAACCCTAAGCTGACTCCTAGACACCCACGCCTACCAAGACCAAACGCTAACATCTTATATTTCTTATCTTGATCATATCTCCCTTCAAATCTTTCCGACATAAATTCTTCTGGTTTATCCAACAAGACGGGGTCCCCGTGGATGGCCCATGCATTCACCATCAACGTTGTTCCACGAGGAACCAAATAGCCACCTATTTTGCAATCTTTAGAGGCTTCATGTGGGAGTAACAAAGGTAGTGTTGGATACAAACGTAGAGTCTCATTGATGAAGTTTCCAAGGTAACTTAGCTTCTCCAAGTCGTTTTCTTGTAATAAACGATTAGATCCAACATGAGTATTGATCTCGTTTTCGATTTTCTTCATGGCTTTTGGATTATTGAGCAACAAACACATTGCCCACTCGAGTGTTGAATATGGTGTTTCTGTACCCGCAACTATCATCATTTGTAAGATTCATTCATGAAGGTGGCTATAACATTAACATCCTCCCATAATTTCATAAATAAGTTCGATCTTTTATAAAGTAATTTGCAAAATAGCTAGGGTTCTTTAATTTTTCAGTATCCTTTGTAAAAGCGAGTGTCTTTCAAAACTCCTTTGCAAAAACCAGGTCTATAGCCACCAACTGGGCATAATAGAAGAGACCCATTTTTACTCTAGATTTTGCATAAGAGTTTAAATTTTAAAAATTAAAAGAGCCACTTTTATAAACGATGTTGAGAAAAGCCAAATTTTGCAAATTACTTTTTTATATAGCAACCGGTTTTATCGTAGCAGACCCAAGATTTTTGTCATGTTAGTGCACCTTTAAGGTGGATCAAGCGCTTATAAAGTCTCCGGATGTGTTTTTATGCCGAATTCAACTTTTGGAGGTATTTTTTAAATTTCTTTTGGTTGATTTAAAGAGATATATATAAGTTTTTTGTCGATTTCGAGACATTTTTCAATTTTTTTTGTTGATTTCAAGAAACTCTTTTTAGTTATATGGTTGACGTTTCTTATATTACCTATTCTGAAACACCCCTCAAAGTTCAACTAATTAATGCACCTTCTATATACATAAAAAGTTATGTTTGCAAAAATAAGTTGAGCAGGTGCAGTGGCGGATCCAGGAAAAAATGTTGTTGGGGGCCCAATATAAATATGAATAATAATTAACCAAAAGATTCGATTTCATTAAAAATGGTAAAAATTTACCTTTTACAATTGCTTGCGGCTCTTCATATTATTGAAAGGAATGGTCCCGTGGTTGACAATGTCCTCTAATTAAGTATATTATTCTAATTTCGTATCTCTGGTTCGGATGATATTCTGTAATTTTTTTTCCTATCGGCGGGATCCCAACGAAGATCATTCAAATCAATTTCACAAAACATTGAAGGATTCGGATGTTGATGTTTTACGTTTGAAAAATCTTTCCATTTTTTCTAGCTATAACAATAATTAAGTGTTAACAATTTACAATTTACAAAATCAATTCAATTATCCAAAATACCAACAAACATTAACCTAACAGTTAAATGTTAACAATTTAAAACCAAATACCAAGCAAATAGCAATTACCAATTACTAAATACTAAGAAGTAAGAAAGTCAACAAAATCAATATTTAACACTTAGCAATAGTCAGTAGAAATAAAAAAAGAATTAGGTTTTTAGTTTTTACCATGAACAAGCAAGCAGCCAGCCAAGCAGGTTGGATTCTGAAGCTGTGAAGCGGGTCGAAGAAGAAGCAGCCAAGCAGGTGTGAGCGACTGAGCGTCGTGAGGCTGGGTGGGAGGCTGTGAGCAGTGAGTGAGCGGCAGTCGGCAGGCGTGAGCGATAGAGAGGCATGAAAGAGGAGAGCGAGTTAGGCTGTGTGTGAGGGGCCTCAATATTAAATTCTTGGGGGCCCAATTCCATAACAATCAGAAACTAGCTTTTAAAAGAAAAAAATTAACATGTCTGGACCTGGGCTGGTAGGGGGACCAGGACCCCTACGGCTTCTTCTTAAGTCCGCTACTGGGTGCACGTGACCCCACTCAAACATACATAAATCCGCCCCTAATCAATCTCATATGAAATTCAAATTTAATATTTTATATAAACGCGCATGTTTTAAAACTAAGTCTAATCATATCATCAATTTATTAATTAATGAAGACGACCCTTCACCTAAGTAACAAATTAAATATGAAAAAAAGAAAAGAAAAGAAATTTTCATTTACCAGTATGAGGCCTTTTATGAATTGATCAGTATAAACCTGGGGTACCTCCTCTTGCAATTCCAACAACTTATCAACCATAATCCCCGATCCACATCTCCCAATACGATGTCGTATTTCTATAACTTCATCCGAAAACTCATCTATTCTCTTCATTAAACTAATCATCTTCTTTTTTGTACCCCCAAAATCAACCCACCCTAAAATCGCCAAGAAATCTCCAAGATTTTGTGCATGTATAATCTTGAACATCTCCCCCACAATCTCCCTAAATGTTTCCGCCGATCGCTCATCACCATTATCGATCTCATCGCCATAATACCTCTTCCCGATCATCGCCATTGTCGTTATATTATTCAAAAGGTCTCTAAACCTCGGCTTAAACTCAACTTCTGGTGATGATGATAATGACTCTCTAACAATATTCTGACACCACACTTTCGCTTCGTGTTCGCGTGCATGGGTGGTGGAGTCGAGATGGGTGGTGGAGAAAACCTCAGAGGCGGCAACGCGGCGGAGGGCACGCCAAAGGTGGCCGCAGGGGGTGGTGCCCATGGTGGTGTGATCATAATGATTAAGGTATTTACCGAGGGCGAAAAGAGGTATGTTGGCGAAAATAATATCATTACTTTTGGTAAAGCATTCTTCGACTGCGGAAGGGGAGGTGACAACTACAACTTTTCGGGCACCAAAACGGAGAAATATTATAGGGCCGAATTTTTTAGAGAGGGCATGTAGGGTTTCATGGAGGGGTTGTTTGAGTAGGAGGAGGTGGCCGAGTATGGGAAGGGAAGGAGGACTTGGAGGTAGGTTTGATGGAGTGTTTTTCTTGAAAGGTTAAAGATGATTAGCAGAAAAGTGCATATTAGCAAGAGAATTAAGTTGAACAAAGTTGTTCCTATCATTTTGTGCATTATTGGTGAAGTCTTCATAGGCAAGTATTGATATATATATATATATATATATATATATATATATAGGGGGCCATTCAAGGAAGAACTAGTTATTTTGTGGTAACTGTAAGAACCAATGTGAGCCACATATTAAACTATAAATTAGGAAATTATTAATTTTGGTAATTTTGTTTGAAATTTAAATAAAAGGGCATTTTAGGTATTTTAAAATCTCTTCTCTCCTCTCTCCTCTCTCCTCTCTCCAGCAGATATATCGATTATGATAATGATATCACAAGAACAAATGTGATACCTCCAGTGTGATACCCAGAATACATACAAGAACAAATGTGATATCACTGTGATACCCCTAGTGTGATACCCAGAATACATACAAGAACAAATGTGATATCACTGTGATACCATATCACTGTGATACCCCCAGTGTGATACCCAAAATACATACAAGAACAAATATGATATCACTGTGATACCCCAGTGTGATACCCATAATACATACAAGAACAAGAACAAATGTGATATCACTGTGATACCCATCATAAAACAACGAAAATAAATTTAGTGGGGTCATCAACACCAAAAAAAAAACTCAACTCCAACCACACTCTAAAAAACACTAAACTTATAGACCCCACATTAAAATAACATATTTTATATACACTATGTCTAAAAGTAAATACTAAATATTAATAAAAAATGTATTTTACATTTAAATAAACAATAAAACTAAAAAATTGGTGGACCCAATAAATTTAGAGGCCGAACAGTGCCCCTGCAAATATAGAGGCCAAACCTCTTTCTCTCTCCTCCAACACCAATTTTTTTTTGCAGTTTAGAGGTCGATTGGAGATCAAATTTAGTGTTTTTGGCTTTTTTGGAGGTCCATTGGAGATGCTCTAACATCCTTCGTTTTTATGTTTGGTTAGAGAAACGCAGCAGAAACAGTCCCAATATCGTAAACTTTCTCTCTTTCTCGGACCACCCGCCGGCAAAGACTCTAGCCGGTGCCACCGCCGGCGACCACCGACAGCCGACTGCCGGCGCTCCTCCGTCACCATCTCCGTCCATCTTGCTGTCTCTTCCTCTCGTCGTCTCTCTCTCTCTTGTCGTCTCTCTCTCCCCCGTCGTCTCTCTCTCTCTCTCTCTCTTCACGAAATACTCACAGGGCCTCCCATGGATTGATAGGTTTTTGCCCTTTTCACTCTCTCTCTCGACAGCCACCACACGCACACACACAACCCTAAATTTGAAGGAAGGTTTTCTTGACCTGCAACCAAATGAGAGAATTTTGGGAATTAGGTAAAGAGAGGTAGGAGACGTAATAGATATAGAAATGAGATATTTTAGGATTTGTTTATTTAATTAGATATAAAAACAAAATTACTATAATACCCTTTTATATTTATTTAAAATGTATATTCATTATCTTAAATGATATATATATATATATATATATATATATATGGGTAGTTTCATTTGCAAACCACTTTAATTTTACAAACCATCAATTTCATTGGATAAGTTAGTGAAATTGTTTAATTTGATGAAACTGTTTCATATCATTCTTTTCTTGATGAAATTGTTTCATATACTTGTGTTTTTTATGTAAAAATGAAAACGTTTCATCAGACTGAGAAAATACATGAAACAGTTTCATCAGAATGGGGAAAATACATGAAACTACATAAAACACACAAATATATGAAACAATTTCATCAAGAAAAGAATTATATGAAACAGTTTCATCAAATTAAACAACTTCATGAACAAATTTCATTAATTTAACCAATGAAATTGATGGTTTGCACGGTTTGCAAAATTAAAGTGGTTTGCATTTGATCTATCTCCTATATATATATATATATATATATATATATATATAGGGGCCTAATCAAATGAGAACTGTTATATATATATATATATATATATATATATATATATATATATATATATTTACAAACTATGAGAACATGTGTATCAATAGTTATTTAACTTCAATTTTTTTCTTCCACTATAACAAATTTGAGTTTATAGGCACCTAAAATAAATAAACGTCTTAATAGAATGTTTTATAAGATCAATGTTTATAGGACTGAACAAAAAAAAATCTATCTAAAAGTGTTACAAAAAGTTTATACGCCTTTGGACGTTGTAACAAGTTTTTTTTTTGAACAATTTTCAACTAAAACGTCATATATCAATTGTATAATATGAAACTATTGTCATATAAACACAAATGTCTTATAAAAAGATGGGTTTATAAGACACTTTTCAAAAGCGCCCTATAAATTAGCTAATACAACACTTTATTTTGAAAATGTTTTGAAAACCTTGTTACGACGCTCAAAAGCGTACGATAAACTTATTGTAACACTTTTAGATAAGACTTTTTTTGTTTGGTCCTATAAATTACGGTTCTATAAAACACTCTATTATGACACTTATTTATTTTTGACGTCCTATAAACTCAAATTTGTTGTAGTGTTGTAAAACAAAATTTAAGATGTTGGTTAACATATATTTGTTTCATTTAATAGGCTTTTGACTTGATATTAGGTAATTAACACAACAGTTCCAGTGGTCTATAGTTCCAACGTAACTTCACAAAATATGAGCCATGTGTTTAAGTTTCATTTATCGTATATAAATATTATATATTTGTTTCACATGTATTTGTTCTTTTGTTTTTATGTGCATTTCATATATGAGTATGAAACATATTTTACATGTTTGTATGGGTTTTAACATTCATAATATATATCCAATTAAACCTTCACGATATGTTGGTCTAAGAGAATCCAACCTTTTCTGTATAGTAGTGAATAATTATTTCAAGATTTGTTTTATAGACCAACCACTAGAATTAATTGCAAATTATGTCCTCGTGGATTAATTGTCCATCAAATGCATCAACTATATAGTGTTGGCCATTATTTTTTAAAATTATTTTAGAATAGATACGTATATCATATGATGCTTGTGTTGTTTGTTCCTCATCCGTTAGGTTAGGTGTTAGCGTATCACGTGAGGGGAAGAAAAAAACAAACAACCTAAACATAAAAAAAAATTATTGGATAAGAAATTACAAACCATAATAACTACTAGTACAATAATTAATGTGATTGAATGACTAACCCATAATTTCCCTACACGTACTGTAGGGCCGGTCCAACACTCATTACACAAAGAGAAGATGCCTTCTACTAAATTAATGATTGCACAAAAAGCAATCAAGAAGCATCTAACTACATGTAGTTTTCATATCGTAAAATTCATATATATATCTATTAGGTGCTGTTCGGTTCGTTTTCTGTTAAGACCTGAGTGGATATGGTTATCTGAGTGTTAACATATAAGTTGGTGTTCGGTTGTTGTGCTGAATAAACAGTCTGAATGTCATAAATGACCATTTTACCCCTAGTTTTATTTTTGTTAAATAAAAATATTAAATAAATGACTTATGTTTATAATAAAATATTAATTTAAATGTTTTTTAAATAAAATTAAAATAATAATATAAATTCAATAACAATAATAAACATAAATTAAAAATCAGATGCATGTTTTAGAAAATAAATAATTCAATAAGAAACAATTTTAGGGTTAAACTTTACAAACTTTTAGGGTTAAACTTTACAGAAAATAAGATCCATTATTGCCGCCACCCTTCTCTTCCCTTCTTCTTCTTCACATCTTCTTCCTCCCTCTCTCTCTCTCTCTCTCTCTCCCTCTCTCTCTCTCTCTCTCTCTCTCTCTCACACACACACACACACACACACACACAAACACGACTCTCACAATTATTGCCGGCGATGTAGATTTTTTCCCACACCAGATCTGTATGATATGACCGGAGGAGGCCATGGCCAGCGACGTGGAGGAGGACATGGCCGGAGACGTGGAGGAGACAATGGCCGACGACTGTTATATGTGATGCTGTAGGATTTTCTTTTTAATTAATGAAGGTAGTTGGAAGAGGGGTAGAATTGGAAACAAGATAGCTGAGTGCAAATGACTCTAGTTTGCTAGCTGATTCGGCCAGCCACGTTTTTTTTCCATTAAGCCGCTACCGAACGGGTAGATATGGCTGTGCGAATCAGCCATATCTCCCACACAGCCCATTAAGCCGCTACCGAACAGCCCCTTACTACCTTAATAAGCATATACAACGAAACTCTTAAAGACAAGTTTTAATGCATAAGGTACTGCTATTTTATGCAGAAATTCTTAAAAACTATGAATTACAAGTATTTATGCATTGGGTACAAGTTTTAGTGCGCTGATTTATATTCACCTAACACCAACAGTGTCGCTCCAGACCTTTCTATCTTCTTCACTATTCGGGACGATTCCCCCTCTTCTACTCCACCTTTTTCATTTTTCAATTTTCAATTTTCAATTTAAAGGGCAATTCTAAGTATACCTCCTGCCACATTTCACACACATTATTTTTTTATTTTTTATTTAAAACTTACATTTTACACCCCTATACTTATTTAATAAATTTACTTTATACCTTTTAGTTTTCTATTTTTCATTTTACATATTTATTATATTAACACATATAATCGTATATTAACTAAAATACGTTAAAAAAAGATTTTTTTAATTTTAACAAGTTACGCCATTATAATCGTCTCATCGATACCTTCGAAATGAGCCAACTATTGAATTTTTTTGATTTAATTATATTATAATATGTCATACGTTTACGTTATTTTTTTATATTGTTATTCGTCGATAGTTTCTTATTTTTTTATTTAATTATATTATTTCGAAATGAGCCCAATATTAACTAAAATACGTTAAAAAATATTGTTTATTTACTTTATATCCCTTCTCCTTTAATTTTCTGGTCGGAATGATCAGTTTCGGGTTAATGTCGGGTCGGAATAACTTTCAAATCCTTAAATCGCGGACTCTTATTAATTAATCCTTACCTCTAACCACTTTCAAATCCTCAAATCATGAACTCCTCAAAAAACGTCATTCTTTAAACAACTTTATAAAAAAACTTTGATCGTTTTCTCAAAACCAATTAAAATAATTTAGAACATAAAAATCGAGATATATTACGCTGTATTGCACGAGTAGACTTCTAGTATAAATTTAAAACATATTAAGATTTCGTTCTAAAACGTTAGCGAA
The DNA here is from genome assembly GCA_033807775.1 of Saussurea involucrata. Taxonomy (NCBI): domain Eukaryota; kingdom Viridiplantae; phylum Streptophyta; class Magnoliopsida; order Asterales; family Asteraceae; genus Saussurea; species Saussurea involucrata. Next base: position 56,240,432 of record CM066317.1, read on the forward strand.
CTATGATTAACAAGATCTCTTGATATATATTAAGATTTCTTATAAATATTTTGTTTATAAATGCGACATCACGGGTTGGCGGGTTGGGTCGGTTTGGCTTCAAATTCCTTAACATATTTTATAAACAAAATATATATATCGAATTCCTTAACGTATTTTAACGTAATTATGTATGTTAATGTGATATGTTAAAACGTATTTTTTTAAACATATTTTAGTTAATATATGATTATTATGTTAATGTGATAAAAGTGTAAAACGAAAATTGAAAAAGTAAGAGATGTACCATAAATGATATATAATTAAATAATTAAATCAAAAAAAATTCAATATTAGGCTCATTTCGAACATATCAAAGAGACGATTATCATGGTGTAACTTGTTAAAATTAAAACATATTTTTTTAACGTATTTTAACTAATATACGATTATATGTGTTAATATAATAAATGTGTAAAATTAAAATTAAAAAAATAAAAGTTATAAAGAAAAGTAATTAAATAAGTTTAGGGGTATAAATTGTAAAATTTTAAATTAAGTTTGGTTTGTGAGAGAGGAGACCATATATGACAAGTTGCAGGGGTATAAAAATTGGGGAAATTGACCAAAATAGCCATATCAAAAACCAAAAGTGAGAAAATAGCCATTCTCTCTCCTGGATTACCAAAATAGCCATGGGTCCACACTCGGACCCGACCAGACCCAGTGTGGACCGCACTCCAAGACCAAAACGACGTCGTTTCAAATGAAAATGAGTTTTTTTTAAAAACAGGTGTGGCACCACAAGTGCGTACCCCTTGCTCAAATTGTGAATTGAATTTCCAATTTACACTTTCAACCCTTATACTTATTTACTTTATAACTTTTAGTTTCATAATTTAATTTTTCATTTAACACATATAATCGTTTATTAACTAAAATACGTTAAAAAATACGTTTTAATTTTAATAAGTTACACCATTATAATCGTCTATTCGATACGTTCGAAATGAGCCCAATATTGAATTTTTTTGATTTATATATTTTAATATATATCATATACACTACATAAAAAATATTTTTTATATTTAAAATTCATTTTTAACGTATTTTCAATTTTGTTTTACACTTCTATCGCATTAACATAATAATCATATATGATATATATTAAAATATTTTTTTATTAAAATTATTTTTTAAAACTTATTTTTTATGTAGTGTATATGATATATATTAAAATATATAAATCAAAAAAATTCAATATTGGACTCATTTCGAACGTATCGAAGAGACGATTATAATGGTGTGACTTGTTAAAATTAAAACGTATTTTTTAACGTATTTTAGTTAATAAACGATATATGTGTTAAATGTAAAATTAAAATTATGAAACTAAAAGGTATAAAGTAAAGTAAGTAAATAAGTATAAGGGTTGAAAGTGTAAATATCAAATTAAAATCACAACGGGACTATTCGCGGGCCATATATGAAATTTAAACTTTTAACCCTTATACTTATTTACTTACTTTACTTTATACCTTTTACTTTCATAATTTTAATTTTACATTTAACACATATAATCGCTTATTAACTAAAATACGTTAAAAAATACGTTTTAATTTTAACAAGTTACACCATTGTAATCGTCTCTTCGATACGTTCGAAATGAGCCCAATATTGAATTTTTTTTTTGATTTATATATTTTAATATATATCATATACACTACATAAAAAATAAATTTTAAAGAATAATTTTAATAAAAAATATTTTAATATATATCATATATGATTATTATGTTAATGCGATAGGAGTGTAAAACAAAATTGAAAATACGTTAAAAAATGAATTTTAAATATAAAAAATATTTTATATGTAGTGTATATGATATATATTAAAATATATAAATCAAAAAAATTCAATATTGGGCTCATTTCAAACGTATCGAAGAGATGATTATAATGGTGTAACTTGTTAAAATTAAAACGTATTTTTATAACGTATTTTAGTTAATAAACGATTATATGTGTTAAATGTAAAATTAAATTATGAAAGTAAAAGGTATAAAGTAAAGTAAGTAAATAAGTATAGGGGTTAAAAGTGTAAAATTGCAAATTCAATTCACAATTTAGTTTGAGGTATGCACTTGTGAACAGTGGTCCGCACTTGCGGAGCTAGGTCCGCACTTGCAGAGCCATGGCTATTTGGGTAAAGTGGGAGAGAAAATGACTATTTTCTCACTACACCAATTAGAAATGGCTATTTGGGTCAATTTCCCTAAAAATTGGCAGGGGTAGGCATAGCAATACCCTTTTCAAATGCTCTCATCTTCCAAGAGAGAGAGAGAGAGAGAGAGGTTTCCATTCTCTCATCAAATCAACGCCTCATGGCAAGCAATTCAGAAACCATTCCCTCTCTCGACCGTATCTACTCTTATTCTTCTAGAGCAGCACATGTGATATTTGATCGAACCCATTTTTAATTCTTCTAGAGCAACACATGTGATCTTTGATCGAACCCATTTTTAACATTAGGGTTTGACTTTTCTGGGTTTTTTTGTCATAATCTCTTGCTGTTCATATCTGTTGATGCATATCTATGTCGCTCTGTCCATTTATCGATTCTGGGGATTGTAGAGGTTGTTCATGGACTTCTTCTACATTTCCGGCTTCCTCTGCGATGGTCTGCAGAGGTGTCTTGGGTTTCTTGGTTTTCTTTCTCTTTGGTGTTGGGGCTCCCTCCTCTGATGCTTTTGTCTTGCGTTTCTTTTTCTCTTTTGGAGGAGGGGGTGCAGAGGATGCAACCACTGTTTCTGGTGGTGGTTGGGGGATTTGTGCAGCACTGGTAGATGTACCTTCTGAGGGTTTCTTTGCTCTGGGAGCCTTTTGAGTTCTGGAAGGGGTAGCTGCCTTTTTCTTGGTGGGAGAGGATATCATCTTCTTCCTCTGCAGACGTACTTTGGCAAGTTTCTGTTCGTGCTTGGGCACTGCTTCTGCGTGCTCTTCTGGGCTCATTCTTTCAGCCACTATGAATCCTATGGGGGCTCCTAAACGCGGGGGTGTCGTAGGACTCAGTTCTGGAGTCCTGTGATCACGTATGTAGTCTAGTCTAAGTTGTTCATCGGTAGCGTAGCTCAGAAGTTTTATTGTCAGAGGTCTGCAGAATTGATACCCTTCTGCGTGCTTTGTGGCGGCCATTCTGGCCATGGGATAAGTTTTGACAATTGGCCCTTCCATTGGCCATTTGTTGATGATTAGCAGAGGTTCCAGGATGACTCCGATAGTCCTCTGGAACTGCAAGGCAGGGAGATCTTGAACGTTTGGGCCCTTGGCCTTCTGTGTGAGATATTCGGTGGTCAATTGTGTTTACGAGCTCTTGCATCATGAGAGCGGCAAAGTCAAGGGGTAGGTCATAATATACCCCGTACATGATGGCTAGGATTTGGTGTGAGGTTTGATCTGGGCTGCCCACTTTCCCTGTGAGGGATCTATTAAGGATTGAAAAAAGAGTGTTCCATAGAGGGGGAAAGCGGTTTCTTCTGAACTCGTTTCTTTTGTTCAGTTTGGAGTTATAGCCTAGCATCCCTGCGAAGTCGCAGAGCTCTCTGTCAGAGGGGATCTCTGCATATTCCTTAATCCCTAAAAGACCTCTTGTGGGAAGGTTGAACTCTAGAGATAACATGGTTCAGTTGAATTTAAGTTCTATGTTCTCAGACTTATCAGGTTTGGAGATGTATCCTCTGATTTCCCTTGTTTCTGCATCATAATAGCAGCTCTGCCAGAACTGGTTCAGGTATCTGGCAGGGATACAAGTGACGTTCTTTGTAAGCAGAGTATTTAGGGGGTGGTTTTCAAGGATGTTTAACAGAATGGCATGTTCAGCTCCAAACGCTGTTCTTGAGGGCACACGGTAGTGATTGTTGGGTTTTAGGGGTAATGAGTTCTCAAAATGCTCATTTTCGAGGAAGAACTGCAGATGAGTAGTCAGAGTGAAATCAACAGATTCACCTCCTTGTTTTTGTTCTTGATTGTGAGGCCTGGATTGGTGTTGAGAGTGCTCAGATCGAGCAGGGGAGTTCGTCGGGGAGATTATGGTGCAAGGCATGGTTGATTTCTTGAAGAAATGAAGTTGAAAAGAGGTAGTTGCAGGTTTCACCGAAGATATTTGGAGATGAAGATCGTAAAAGATGAAGGAGAGGGGAAAACGGGGTTATATAGTTGAGGGTATAAACGGATAGAATTCCACAGTAAAAAGTGCATTTAATGAAATTTGGGGTCCGCACTCAAGTTCTTACAGCTGTAGGCGACGCTCTGAACCGTCGTTTGACTAACACAACCAATAGAGGCGTGCCACGTCAGAGATGGCAGAGCACGATTAGACGTCGTGCACGACCCATTAATGTTGAGCGCGTGTGCGTCTCTATTTACGAATGACTGTCACTGTAGAAAAATAACCCGCACCTACAGAACCCGTTTCTGCTCACAAGTGTCAAATCCACAGAAGCTCTGTGGTGGTATAAGCTATGTGATCTAAGTCCTTCTTCCATAACCTCTGAGCTTGCACCTTTACCAAAAGCATTTGAAAAGACAGTGGAAATGATCGATAGAGTCTCCGTGCAAAATTTGAAGTTGCAGAGGCTCTGGCTTATAGAAGCTCTGTTGAGCTCGGCAGAGGCTCTGTGACCGAAAATTTCTAATGACGGAGAGCTCATAAAGCTTTTTGATCATCCAAAGTTTTTAATGTTTTAAACTGTGTTTCTAGGATATATGTAGAAATTTGTGTCCTAGAAAACTGTTTTGGAAAGTTTTTTTGTGCGAGGTACTTACTCTTTGGTTCTCCATTGTTCGGCAAAGTACCTGACTTCTGTGAATATGTTTGATCAATACTCTTCTCTGGCTCCCCCTTGAATGATCAACCTCTGTGAATCATTCAAGATCTCCTTCTGCTCCCCCTTGACCTATGCTTGGTTCAAATGTGGTAAGTAAAGCATGAAGCATAGGTCAAACTCACCAGAGGTTCTGTGAAGATCGTCAGAGGCTCTGAGCAATCTCCATTGTTGGGTACAGAACTTTTGATGATAAGGAATTTACATACAAAAGAGTGTAGATATATACATATTTACAAGAAGATTAAGTCACACTTACAGAGGGATCAACTCATATTTAGCATACCCAACTTACCCACCAAGAAAAGGAATCTTTTCTCATCAAGTGCCTTGGTGAATAAGTCCGCAAGCTGGTATTCTGTTGACACAAAGTACATCTCGATTGTGCCTTGTTCAACATGATGCTTCAGAAAGTGGTAACAGATATCAATATGCTTTGTTTTGGAGTGCTGTATAGGATTGGCGCAATGGCACTCTTTGAATCACAGAGGATGGGAATCTTCTGAATGTCGAAACCATAGTCCTTTAGCTGAGTTTGCATCCACAGAACCTGGGAGCAATAGCTAGCAGCAGCAACATATTCAGCTTCTGCTGTAGATGTCGACACACAATTCTGCTTCTTTGAAGTCCAACTGACTAGTTTACCACCCATGAACTGGCAACTCCCAGAGGTACTTTTTCGATCAAGCTTGCATCCTCCATAATCTGAATCTGTGTAGGCCATAAGATCAAAGCCAGAGTTCTTTGGATACCAGAGGCCAAGATTCTTGGTTCCCTTTAGGTATCTAAAGATCCTCTTTACAGCAAGAAGGTGGGATTCCTTGGGGTTAGCTTGATATCTCGCACATAGGCATGTGGCATACATTATATCAGGGCTACTTGCTGTTAGGTATAAAAGGGACCCGATCATGCCTCTGTAAAGTTTGCACTCTACAGATTTTCCTCCTGGATCTGAGTGTAACTTATTTCCAGTTGACATGGGGGTCTTCATGACAGAGGCATCAGAGAGCTCGAATTTTGAAAGAATGTCTGAGACATATTTTGCTTGGTTAATAAAAATTCCATCTGAAGATTGTTTGACTTGGAGTCCTAGGAAGAAATTTAGTTCTCCCATCATACTCATTTCAAACTCACTCTGCATGAGCCTTTCAAAATCTGTGCAGTGTTGTGCATTTGTAGAACCAAAAATAATGTCGTCCACATAAATCTGTACAAGCAGAATCTCCTCATCTTTTCTTTTATAAAACAAAGTAGTATCAGTTGTACCTCTTTCGAAATCATTACCGATAAGAAAGGTTGAAAGGCGTTCGTACCATGCTCTTGGAGCATGTTTCAGTCCATACAGAGCTTTGTCAAGGAAATATACGTGGTTTGGGTACTTGGCACTTTCGAACCCTGTTGGCTGCTGGACGTATACTTCTTCTTGAATTTGACCATTCAGAAAGGCAGATTTTACATCCATTTGAAAAACTTTGAAACCTTTGTGGGTTGCGAAGGCTAAGAAGATTCTTATTGCTTCGAGCCGTGCAACAGGGGCAAAAGTCTCATCGTAATCAATGCCTTCTGCTTGGCAATATCCCTTGGCCACCAATCTCGCCTTGTTTCTAATGACCACCCTATCCTCATCCTTCTTGTTCCTAAAGACCCATTTTGTCCCTATTGCTTGTTTCCCTCTTGGCAGAGGAACTAGGGTCCATACCTTGTTTCTCTTAAATTATAGAAGCTCTTCTTGCATTACATCTACCCAGTTTGGGTCATCTAGGGCTTCAGAAACACGTTTGGGTTCGATCACACTGATAAAGTTTGTAAAGAAACAAAAATTAGCAGTAGTTGATCTGGTCTTGACTTTTTCAGAAGGATCGCCAATTATTTGGCTCTAAGGATGGCTTTTCGTCCACTTTGTCATCTTTGGGAGATGGTCATTAGCATCATCCAGTTGAACTTCTGTGGTTGCACTTATTGTTTCTGGTGCAACCTCTGTAGTTTATGGTACTTCAGTGCTTGAACACGGTTCTTCAGCTTGTCGAGGTATTTCAACGAGAGTTGGAATTGATTCCTATGAAGATATTGAGACTGAATCCTCATTTTCCTCTGGTATTGCTTCCTCTGTAGTTGCTGGAGTAGGTAAATCCAGTGCCTCTGTAGTATTCTTGCTTGTACCATCTTCTGTTCGCTCCCCCTCAGCACTTGTATCTGCACGATTCACAGAAGAGGATGAAGTATTCAATGGACCTGTTAGCTCCAAATATTCATAAATATTAGAAGTATTGAAAAATAGGCTAAGTATGAAAGAGATCCACAGAAGCTCTGCGGTGATCCACAGAAGCTCTGCCGAAGTAAGCAAGATCATTCAAGGAACACCAAGACCCGACAGAGAATACTACAAACAAAGGATCGAAGAAGGATCTACAGAAGAATGCTCACAAAAGACCAAGCCTCAAAACCTCTGTCACCTTTGACAGAGCCTCTGCGGTTCAGACTGAAGACTTGGAAGATATTTATAATATCTTGCCACTGTTACAGGAATATCTTAACACTGTTACAGAAATATCTTACTACTGTTCCAGGGCCCGTTCATCAACTTGTACAAAGCATGGCCTAACAACAACACGTGTAAAACTCCGATAAGCATCCTTACAAGTTGATATTAGCACATTTAATGCATGCAGGTTTCCAACTGTTCATGCCATCCCTTCTTTCCTGTAGCAATAGTCCTTTTGTCTAGAATAGTTCTTTTGTTGTAGTATTAAAGGAAGACTCATGTTGAGTTCTTCCTTAACATCGAACATCCATCAAGCGAACACAAAAAACAACACTTGCACACAATTAGAGTCAAATCTGTTCTTAGTGTTCTTCATCAAATACAGTGAACTTTGAGATATTAATTTGTTCTTCATATACTGTTTATTTGGTATTTTGTGCTGTTTCTATACAAACATATATGTTAGTTCTTCAAATACGCTTCCGCAACACATCTTATTTGAACTAATAGATTAGATAATCTTTGTTAATCCAATACGGGAACCAACAATTGGTATCAGAGCAAAGCTTGATTTTCAATATCAAGCGATCCTCAGTTCAACAAGATTATTGGTAGAAATGTGGTCTGTTTTAACCTGTTATTCATTCCAACAAACAGATTCAAATTTTCAGCCATTTTCGATTAATTCGACATTTGGAAGATCTAGAGAAACTGTTTCTTTAGTTAAAACTCCATAAAAGTGCACTGTTAAAAACCTCCAAACCCAGAAAATCCTTCCAGATTATTCCTTCGTACTTTTTCGTGTCATATCTTTACACTGAAGCTTCCTAATCTTAAAATGACAAACACGCAAAATTTCTTCACAGCTGGTTCATTAACCAAACCACCTTCTCTTTTACGAAATGAGTATCCTCAGTGGAAAATAAGAATGATCCATTTCTTTGAGGGTACTGATAAAGAGCTCGTTCAATACCTTTACAATCCTCCTCATGTTCCTATGTTAATAGTACCTCGTGTACCAGCTACAGCTGACACTTCTGAAATCCCTGAACATCAAAAACCTAAAACCAAGGATGGTTGGTCAGATCAAGATAAGGAAAAAGATGAACTTGCGCAAAAAACAAAAAGAATTCTGATCATGGCAATCCCCAACGACCTCTTCCAGTCCTTAGATGCATGCGAATCTGCGTATGATCTTTGGAAAGAACTGGGGAAACAACTTGAAGGGGGAGCTAAAACTCAGAAAAACCGAAGGGATCAATACATAAACGAATATTACGCTTTTAAAGCCCTGACAAATGAATCTCTGCAAACAACATACGACAGGTTCAACTCTCTGATCAATAACTACAAAAAGTTCGGCATCCATAGAACTTCTGAAGAGAATAACGTCATGTTTCTCAAAAGTGTGAACGAAGAATGGCTCCAGTTATCTATGTCTTTACAAACCAATCAAGATTTAGATTCCTGGGCTCTCTCAGACCTCTACGGAACATTAGCAAGTCAAGAGCCTCAAATAGCACAAGCAAAGACACTAACCATTGCACCTCTTGCTTTGGTTGGGAAATCTACAGAAGACACAGAAAGGCCGAGGAAAGAAAGAGCGATAGAGGAAAAGAAGAAGGAGAAAAAGAAAAAGGTGGTGATAGTTGACAGTGAAGACGAAGAGATTGTGGAAGAGGGAGAGATCACTCTGGCATCAATAGCTACATCCTTAGCTCTATTGACAAGAGAATTCAGAGGAAATCAAAAGAGTTCTGGTAATGACAGATATGGAAGAGATAATAGAGAAAGAAGAGAAGATTGGAGTAGAAGGGATCAAGGAAGAAGAGAAGAACCAGCTGACCGACAGAAGTCAGACAACAGAGGAAATGACTGACAGAGGTCAGATGACAAGGCAAGCTACACACCACTAGAATGCTACAAGTGTGGTAAGCCTGGTCATTATGCCAATGAATGCAGATCGGAAAAAGGCAGTGACCGACAAAAATCCAACGATCGTGCTGGTAACACTTCCCAGAACCAAGGTTGCTATAACTGTGGGAAGCCATGCCACTTTGCAAATGAATGCAGAAGCAGGCCAAATCGACCACATAAGAACTCAGCTTTTTACAAAAAGAAAGCTGAGTATTATGCTCAAAAGTCACTCATGGCAAACAAAGTGGTGAACAAGGAAGATTGGGAGTCAGATACAACCTCTGATGATGAATACACCAAAAATGCCTTGTTCTGTGGCATGGCAGAAATCAGCTCCGACTCTGACAATGAGGTATCTACTTCAAACTCCACCTCTAGCACTACAGAAGTTGATTTGCTTATAATTAAAACTGAAAATATTGAACTAAAAAAGACTTGTGATGATATTCAGAAAAAGCTCACTTTTTATGAAAGAGAAGCTAGACTTCTCACTGAAGAAAAAGCAAAAATTTTCAAAGAAAAGGAAGAATTAGAAGCACACTGGAACAAGAACCTATTTCCTTTAAAAGAATTTTTTTTTGAATTAAATACATCTTTAAAAACTAAAACAAAAGAACTTTCAGATTCTAAGAGCGACAGACTAAACATTTTAGCTCTTAAGGAATATTTTCAAAAGGAAAGAGAAGTCCTTTGGCAAGATCTACTTAGAAGAGATGTTTTAATTAAAAATTATCGTGATGCACAAAAGGTGTATGAGAAGATAAATACTCAAATAGGAAGGCGAGGTATTGGGTACAGTGATATCAGTCAAGGTACAGAAAACAAAAAGAATAAACCTCTGTCATCTCTATTTACTTTAGGAAAAGTCAACAAACCTAATTTTCCAAACTTAATCTCTGTAAGTAAGAGAGTAAAAGTCTCTGGGGAACCTCACTTAAGGAAACCCATGAAGATGATAAATGTATGGTTTGAAAACACAGATTTATCATCTTCAACCTCTGTCAAAAGAGGATCCAAACCAAAGAAATATCTGAAAACTCTAGATCAGATAGGAATCTTCAAGTTTGGTAAACCAGAGACTCAAACTCAAGTTGCTTTGATCTGTACAATAGATTCTGAAAAGAAATTATCTGCAGAAGCACTTGAGTTCAAACCAACCTTTTCAGAAGAAAAACTAATTAAAAAGGAAATAATGGAAATTGGGAAAATAGATATTTTAAAAAGTTTATGTACACCTTCTGTAGATCAAAAAACCTCTGAAGAGATCTTATCAGACACTTCTGTTGACTTAGAAAATATTTTTTCAGATGAGGAAAGCAAGTATGACACATGCTCGGAAAATCCAGCCTCTGTCGAAAGGAATATTGATGACTCAACCTCTGTATATGAGGACGATTCATCATCTGACGAATCAGAGACTGGCAAAATAGAAAAGATTCATTGTGACACAGAGGTTATTAAACAAACCTCTGAAGTTCTTAACAGAACTATTTCTCCAAAGGAGAAAATCACTGGAATTCCTATCTGTCCAGATTTTTTGGATATGTGCATACAAGCCAAAACTTCTATTGAGCTTGAAAATTTCAAACAACAAAAGTTATTGTCCTCTCAAAATCCAAAAGATTCAAAGTTTTTAAAACCTCTAAAAATTAAAGATAAACCAACATGGCAACAAAAAGATAAATGGCCAAAACCTAACAAATCTTTTTCCTCTGTAACAGTGAAATCAACAGAAGTTCACTACAGAAGGGACACACAGAAGGCTGCTACAAACAAGGATTTTTGCCAACAATCTAATCTACATAAATCTTCTTGTAATAGGAAGCCATATGATAGAATAGAATGTAATGCCTCTGTGGCCCAGTTTAATGCTTTCAATGAAAATTTCAAGCAAATCACTTCTGATGTTCTTTACTGTCATTGCTTTGATCTAATGTTCAAATTGAATAATCATTTCTGTAGTTCAAAGTGTTTTCTCTCTGCACCTGAATCAAATATTAAAGAGAAACAAAGTGATTTTTCGACAAAAAATAAAATGTATTTCAAGAGTGCTAAGGCAAACTTGAAAGACTCTGACAAAACTGGACCCATGTGGATATGGGTACCTAAAAAACTTTGATTGTCTTGTAGAAACAGTATGTGCCAATATGGTATCTAGACTTCGGATGCTCAAGGCACATGACTGGCAACAGAGGTCTTCTATTCACATACCAAGAAAAACAAGATGGTGGATCAGTGACTTTTGGAGATAACAAAAAGGGGCATATTAAAGGCTATGGAGTCATAAAGAAATAAAATATCACCGTACACAAAGTTGCATATGTTGATGGCCTTAAACACAACCTACTCAGTGTCAGCCAACTTTGTGACACGGGATTCGATGTACTATTCAAAAGAACATTTTGTTCTCTGCTAAGTGAAGACACCGGAATAGAACTTCTGCGAGCCAAAAGAAAAGGTGATCTGTATCTAATGAACTTCAATGCCAAAAACAAGGACAACATTTGTCTTGTTGCAAGCAAAAGTGAAGAAGCCTGGCTATGGCACAACAGGTTCTGTCACTTAAACTTTCATACTCTAGATAAGCTGGTAAAACTTGATCTGGTCAAAGGTTTACCAAATGTTAAATTTAATAAGGATCATTTATGCTCTGCCTGTGAAATGGGAAAACTCAAAAGAGCTTCCCACAGAGGCAAAACTGATGTATCTTGTCCTAGACCTCTGTACATGCTTCACGTTGACCTCTGCGGTCCAATCGCTATACAGAGCCTAGGTGGCAAGAAATATATACTTGTCTTAATTGATGAGTATTCACGATTTACATGGGTTGAATTTGTCAGAAAGAAATCAGATGTTCCATGCATCCTGATTAATCTAATGAAAAGAATCCAAGTTCTTTATGAGTGCAGAATTCTGAAGTTACGAAGTGACAATGGCACAGAATTCAAAAACTCTGTCGTTGAAGCCTATCTCACAGAAGAAGGAATATCCCAGAACTTTTCTGCCGCTCGCACTCCACAACAGAATGGCGTGGAAGAACGAAAGAACCGCACGCTCGTGGAGGCTACAAGAACCATGCTTTCTGCATGCGGATTACCAATGACCTTTTGGGCATAAGCAATTTCAACTGCTTGCTATACCCAAAATCGTTCAACAATCGTGAAAAGACACATCAAAACTCCTTATGAATTGATCAACAAACGGCGACCAAACATCCCGTTTCTCCATGTATTTGGATGCAAATGCTTTGTCTTAAACGACAGAGACTCAAGAGGAAAGTTTGAAGAAAAAGCTGACCAAGGCAAGTTCATCGGGTACTCTGCTGCTTCCAAAGCCTACAGAGTTTACCTTCTGAAGTCACGCACGATAGTAGAAAGCATCAATGTATCCTTTGATGACTCATTCCACAAGACTTCCGAACAACTCAGTTCAGATCTCGGGCTGAACAAGGAAACTTCTGGCATTTCTAAAATAAATGAAGATTTAGGTCTTCTATTTCAAGAGATGTTCAACGATGATGTTGATCCCTCTGCTGGAACCAACAGCACCTCTGAAGAGTCACCTTCTATAAACAAAGTAAGTATCTCTCTGTCTGATCCTTTTAATATCTCATCCTCTTCTGCAACTACTACAGGTGATGAAAATCGAACAAAAGATACGACAACCAAAGATTCAACAACAGAGGTAATCCAAATACTAACAAACCCAACAGAGGAAGAAACACCAGAAGGAACACCAGAAGGAAGTAAAGATGAAACCACAATACCTACAGAGAAGGAAATTCCAATTTTAATACCCATTCCTACAGAAGCTGAACTAAACACATGGGCAGAACCATCAACCACTTCAACCACAAAAGTTCAACTTGATGATTCAAATGATCATCTTCCTCGGACAACTCAATGGACAAAAAGCCATCCTCAAAACCAAATCATCGGAAATCCCACTGATAAGGTAAAAACAAGATTAGCTTCTGCAAACTTTTGTTTCTTTACCAACTTTATTAGTGAAATCGAACCGAAAAAGATCTCTGAGGCCCTGGAAGACCCAAACTGGGTGGATGCTATGCAAGAAGAGCTTCTGCAGTTTGAGCGAAACAAGGTCTGGACTCTAGTACCTCTGCCACGAGGGAAACAGGCCATAGGGACTAAGTGGGTCTTCAGAAACAAAAAGGATGAGGATGGAGTGATCATTCGAAATAAAGCAAGACTGGTGGCCAAGGGATATCGCCAAGAAGAGGGCATAGACTACGATGAAACTTTTGCTCCTGTTGCACAACTCGAAGCAATAAGAATTTTCTTAGCCTTCGCATCTCACAGAGGTTTTAAAGTATATCAAATGGATGTAAAATCTGCCTTTCTCAATGGTGAAATTCAAGAAGAAGTATGTTGGAACCCAGATACACTTAATCAAGATTAACAATCTGTTAGTGGAGTTTAGAGTTTGATGCGGAAGCGTATTAAACTAACAGATATGTTTGATAGATATTAGAACGCACATATATAAAGAAAACAGTAAGGAATAAAAAGGATTTCTTGAACAGTTACTGTTATTCAATATATAATAAGAACACGAAGAACAGATTAAGAACTGTTGGTGTGTGTGAGAATATAACACTCAGATATTTGACAATAAAGCTTGAGAGTATTAGTGATTCCTTGTGTTTTCGTCGTTAGGAAGATCTCAACATGAGACTTCCTTTTATACTACTCTTAGAAGACTATGAAGTTGGTCACTGTTCCTTTTACGGCATGAATAGTAAACTGGATGGTGTGAACAGTGGACTGGATGGTGTGAGCAGTTGTTTGAGCCATGCGCATTTAATGGAGCAGATGTACTATTGGTAAATGCATTAAATGGCGCAGACGTCTATTTTGTACCATGCCCTATTGAGTCCACTCAGAGCTTGACACGTGTTTTGACAGTACTTTTCCATGCAAGTTGATGAACGTATCCAGTAATATCTTCCAATTCTTCATAGCAGACCACAGAGGCTCTGTAAGGCATTACAGAGGTTCTATGGTCTGACCTTCTGTGGAGCAGTCCACTTGTTTCTGAGTTGATCTTCTTCTTGCGCACTACAGAGGTTCTGTGATTACCTCTGTAGCTTCTGTGGCTTTCTGGACTTGATCTTCTGGAAGAAGTGGCAGAGCCTCTGTGAGAGGCTTTTCTATACTTAGCCTATTTTTCACTACTTCTAAGTATTTCTATGATTAGGAAGATTGAAGCTAACAATCTCCCCCTAAGTAGTGAAAAATAAAAATTTGACTTTGTGTTTAGTTAGGCTAAGTTAGATAAGACAAAGGTTAAACAATACCTCGAAATTTCTTTCATTTAGAAATATGCCAGAGGCATTTTACATTTGAGTACAATGAAAGATAAACTTTTGTTTGCAGAGATTGGAGGTCTGAGAATCAGATTTTGGCATCTTTGAAATCGTTGTAGCTTCTGTTGTCTCTGCCGACTTTTCTGATCTCTTTGTAGAATCTGATGCAGAGTTCTCTTAGGCGGATTGTTGAGTCTATTTCTCTGATGAAAGTACCTGCATCATCTCTATCCATTTTCTCTGTACCTCTGTATTTTACAAGGCTTGCTCTGAATTTGCTCAGAGTACTGGTTGCGTACTTCTGACAATCCATGAGTACAAAAAGTTTAACCTGGTGTTGTGGGTTTTGAAATACTAACCCAAATCTTGGTTCTCTGATGATTGAGTTGGGCACAGCGTCTGGTGGGCAGCGATCTTCTGGTGGTCGTAGATCTAGATGTTTGAGACCAAGATCTTTTCCCAACTGAAAATCTATCATGCTGTATAGCAGAAGCTTTTCCCTCATCTCTTTTCTCAATACTTGATAGGCTCTGGTGTTTGCCTCTGTGTTGTAGTTGTCCTTTGTCCATTGCAGAAGGTCAGGTAGATCGTATGGATTGATGTTTCTTAAGTCAGCATCAGCGAAGGTAGACTCTGAATTGTTCTCTCTTCTGACTTTGTAAAGATTGTACCTGACCCTTGGATAGGTTCTTGTGAAGGAGAATCTGCAGAAGATCACTTTTTTGATTTTGTGAATTGAGAAGACATCTGCTTTGGCTCTTGGCTTTGTTCTTGTGAAGATGTTCTCAAATTCTTCTCTGATCCTTGGATCTGTCACATGATCTATTGGATAGTTTGTCTGAAAGGATTGTTTGTAGAGGTATTTGTATACCACTTCTTCCATTTCTTCATGTGTTGGACCAGGTCGTGGAATTTGTCTTCTGAGACTCTCCATATGTTGAACAACTTCTGCAGCTCTACCAGTTAAAGGAGTTTCTGACAGAGGCTTCAATCCATGTGCCCAGTCAACTTCTTCGGGTTTTGGGGTTTGAAAGGCGTCAAACGCACTTTTCATCAGTTTCTCTGTTGGCTTTGACAATGTTTTCTTCTTCTTAGGTTCCTCTGTCAGTATCCCTTTGCCATTTATCTTTTGTTGTCGTGGCATAACCTGTTGCTTCTGTGGGATTTGAGGTTTGTACTTCTGTAGGTTTGATGGAGGTTGCCTCTGTGGATTTTGACGATTGTGATTTAGAGGACTTTTGTGGCGATGGTTCTGTTGGCTTGACTTGCTCTGTAACCTCTGTTGGAGGTTGTTTGGTGACTTCTTCTGTGAGCTCAGTTTCTGTTGATGAAGTGTTTTCATTGAATCTTCTTGCCATTCTGAAGGCTAAGGTGAACCTGTGCCTTTCTTCTTCTCTCTTCACCATACGATCACTTATTGTTGTGTGCATCCTTTTCAGAATGTCAGAAGCAGAGGTCGTTGCTCTTTTTGGTTTGGTGGCAATCGACTTTCTTCTGGGTATGGTTTGGGGTGTTTCCACAGAGGTGGGTGTTTTCTCTGTGGTTGGTTCATCTGTTTCTTCCAAAATGATTACCTCAGGGGCGGTTGTTGCCTCTGAGGTTTGCTTATCTGCTTCTGTAGTGTTGGGTTCTTCAGAGGTTGAATCCACAGAGATGGGTGTATTCTCTGTGGTTTGTTGAGTTTGTTGTTGTCGGGTCTGTTCTGGAGGTGCTTGACTCAGAGGTTCTGCGGCTATTGGTGGACCTGTAAGTTCTCTGCTTGCAGTTTTCTCTGTAGTTTTCTCCCCCTCAGGATGATCTGATGGACCAGGATGGTCATCATCATCAGAGTCATCCTGACCCTTGTCTGATGTACCCTCTGCTCTGCAGGAAGCATCGGGTTTCTTTGGCATTGTGGCTCCAGCAGCGATCAGTTTCGCGCAGACATCATCACAGAGGCCAAGAAGAGTTGCTAGCTCTGCCTCTGTTTTGAATCTCATCCTTCCTACACTTTCTCTGAAATCTTTGACGAAGTTAGCATTGGCAGTGGTGAAGGAAAGGATGACTTCTGTCACTTGATTAATCACGTTCTGCCCAAGCTCTGTCAGCTGTGCTCTTGTCATGTAGTCTTTGGGTTGCATCAGCATGGTATTTCGCATGGCTTCTTCTTGAACTTTTTGTAGGGCCTTCTGTAGATCTGCAGGAGTGATGCCCGTTGACACTGAAGTCTGTTTGTTCAATTGATCAAGGAACTTGTTGATGGAGTTCTCAATCGAAGAAGGAGTAGTTGTTGCGGCAGAAGTGGTGGATGCGGTAGCAGCAGACTTCATCTGTGAGATGGCAGTTTTCACCTCTGTGGACAGGTTGTCCATTTTGGTGTTCAGGTTTAGCAGTGCCAGTGATGTTGTCTCTGCAAAAGATTTGAAAGAGCTTTGCAACTCTTTCAAGGTTTGGTTCACAGAGGTCTCAAGGGTTTGGAACTCATCCCTTGTGACTTGAGTTCCGGTGGTAACCTCTGGAGGAACACATTCGTCTCCAGAGTGAATCCCTGTTCCTGGGATACCTTCTTTCATTCCTGTTTGTATGTTGAGAATGGAAGGATTTCCTTCTGATCCTTGAGAAGAAACATGAGTTTCAATCCCTACAGAAGTTCTGAGAAGAACATTGTCCAAATCCACTCCAGAGGTGGGTATTGGAATATCCTTCTGTTGACTAGGAGACTTGTCTAGAGTCTCTTTGTCTTTGTGCTCTCTACTTCTCTCTGAAAGAAGTGTGGGTCTTAATAAGTGCGTGTCAGAGGAAACAAATTCCTCTGTAGGGTGTTCTTGTGTGATCTGGGGCGATTGATCACGAACATTAGGTGAGTCTCTTTGAGGAGACTCCCTAGGAATGGATTCCCCGGTTTCTGTGGGCACAGAGGTTGAAAGAGTAACCTCTGGCTGGATGGGTTGGGTTAGGATCGAGCTGTGCTGCTCTTTTTCAATAACTCCTTCTGCAGCTAGACCTGTGGAGTTAGAAATGTGGGTTGCACTGGGAGGGGGTGATTGATGTGTGCCTTCTTCAACTTCGGCATCTTTTCTTGTTTCTTCTTCTGGTTCTGTGGAAGTTCCTTGCTCTGTGCGCAATGAGTCATACATGTGACGAGATCCGTATAATCTCATGACATGAGGATGATAGAGACCTTTTCGTATCCAGATAGCCTCTTCTTCATCTGAATCTACCTCTGAGATTTCTATCCCTGTTTCTGTGGTTTCTTCTACAACCGTTGCCTCTGTAACTTTAGTTGTATTCCACTCAGCTTCGATTTGTTCTGTTTCTTCTGAAGCTTGGTTTGGACTTCTTCTGTGGACGTCCAATCCTTGAATGAAAGGGTTTTGTAAAATCACAGGGGTTTCGGCTGGTTGATTTCTGGGTGTTGTGTCATCTTCGTGTAGATGTGTGTCAATGCCAGAAATGAAGAAATCTTGTTCTTCTGGAGTGTGGTGGTCGAGAGGTTGTGCCGTCCACCCTGCTGTATTAAGGGTGTTTGCAATTTCGGGGTTCTGTAGGAAATCATTCAGGTCTCCTTGGTGAGCAAATCTATCTGGAGATTGATATGGTGATTGATATCCTTCTTCTGTCATTCCTACTTCTGCATCTTCTTCTTCTGCAATTTCTCCCTCTATGATTTCCTCTTCTGCAATGGTAAACAACTTTTTAAGTGTTTTACCATGCTTCTTTTTGGTTTTCCTCCTTTTTGGTTTTGGTGCCCCTTCCTCTGTTGATTTGGATCTCTTCTTTTTCTGTTTTGTGAAAAAGGGAGGTGCAGAGGAGCCAATCTCTGTGGCATGGGGAGGTGAAGGTCTATCTTCTGCAGTGCTTGTTGATGTGCCTTCTGCAGTTTTTCTCTTCTTAGCTTTTGGAGTAGAAGCAGAGATCTTTGCTGAAGATTTCTTTCCCATTATTTCTGCGCGTTTGGCTATGAAGCTGAGCTGAATAGCCATGTGTTTTGCTAACTTTTGATCCTTTTCTGCTTGAGTGGAAAGAGGTTTTGCTATCATTGTTCCTAGGGGAACACCTAAACGCGGGGGTGTCATAGGACTCGGTTTTGGAGTTCTATGATCGCGTATATACTCTTTCTTAAGGGATATGTTCGATGCGTAGCGCAGAAGTTTCTTTGACAGAGGTCTGCAGTGTGAGTAGCCATCAGCATGATCAGTGGGGGTATTTTTGTTCATCGGGAACTGTTTGGGAGTTGGCCCTTCCATTGGCCAATTTTGGATTAGCAGCAGAGGTTCGAACAGTACTCCCAATATTCTTTGGAATTGCAGAGGTGGTAGAAAGTTGGGATCGTTCTCTTTGACCCTTTTCGAGTTGTTCTTTCTGTCGATGGTGTTTATGATCTCTTGCATCATTATGGTCGCATAATCTAGTGGAAGATCATAGTAAACCCCATACATGATGCTCAAGATTTGATGTGAGCTCTGGTCAATACTCCCTATCTTTCCTGTCAAGCATCTGTTAAGAATAGAGAACAAAGTGTTCCACAGAGGTGGTAATCGGCCTCTGCGGAAGTCATTTCTCTTCCGTAGTTGGGTGTTGTACCCAAGCATTTCCACGAATCTACAGAGCTCTTCGTCTGTTGGTTGCTCTGCATAACTTTTCAATCCCAGAAGACCCCTTGTTGGTAGGTTGAATTCAAGTGAGAACATTGTTCTGTTGAACTTGATTTCAAGATGCTCAGTTTTATCAGGTCTTGAAATGTACCCTTTGATAAGAGAATCGTCTTTATCAAATCGGCAGCTTTGCCAAAATTGGTTCAAATAACGAACTGGTATTCTGTTAGGGGTTCTTGATAGTAGAGGGAAAAGGATATGGTTTTCCATGATGTTCAGAAGTATGGCATGGGCTTCGCCGAAAGTAGTGGGTGAGGGGACCAAATAGCAGTTGTTGGATTTAATAGGAAGAGTGGCTTCGAAATGATCCTTAGCTATGAAGTTTTGCAAGTGTGTCGTCGGAGCAAAGTCTGCGGAATCCCCGGAATCTTGTTGTTCAATATCTCTTGCAAGGCTGGGGTTTTCAGAATGTTCTGAATGAGCAGGGGAGTTTTCCGTTGAGTTCGCCGGAGAGAGTTCAGAGGATGTAGCTCGAGAAGATGAAGCCATTTGCAAGTGTTTTGCAGGGTATCGCCGGAGAAGAAGATGAGAGTTTGTAAAAGGTTTTATGAGAGGGTAAGGTTTGTTTTTATAGGATGGTAAAACGGTAGACTTCGAAAGGGTAAAATATATGGCAATGGATTAAAGTTTGGAATCCGCACTCGAGTTTGAGCGGCGGGTTCAACTTACCAAAAAAAAACGTTCCATGTTTGCCCAATGAAAATGGGACACGTAGGCCATGTCAGAAAATGACAGGACGTCGTGCGCGGCCCATTAATGCTAGGCGCGTGGAGTTGTTCTTAGCCATATGAGTTTCACTCGCAGAAAAAGTAACCGTTATTACTACAGAGATGCCCAAGTAATCAGATTGACAGAGCTTCTGTAGTTTACAGAGGCTCTGTGATCTTGAAAATCTTTGATGTTTATCCCTTTTTCATATATCTCATTGTTATCATGACTTCGAAGATTCCTCTTTGAACGAAAACGTTTGTAAAAATATTGGAGAGGATTAATAGGATTTTGTCAAGAAATTTTACTCACAGAGGTTTTGTAGCTCTGATGGAACTTGCAGAAGCTCTGTGAGAGCCAGCAGAAGCTCTATGAGAGAAAAAATCTTATAACTTGAATTCTATTAATTTTCTGATCATCCAATTTTTGATCTGTGTTAAGAGATGTTTTTCGCACATTTTTGAAGGTTGGTGTCCGATAAAACTATATTGATAAACGTTTTGTTCGAGAAGGTCATGGTGTGTGTTGTCGGTTTTCGAGATAACATTCCAAAAGATCGACAGAGGGTTAATTTGTGATCACAGAGCATATTTCCTGCAGAAGCTCTGTTGAGCTCAGCAGAAGCTCTATGACCTTAAATTTCTCCTATTTCGAATTTTGTTGAATCTTTTGAACTTTTGATTTTTGAAATGTTATTCACAGTATATTTAGGACATATTTGACAATTCTTGTCCTAGAAAACTGTTTTCTAAAAACCTTTCATGCGAGAGACATACCTTTTGGTTCTTCTGTTCTCGGCAGTTTTGTCTTTCTTCTGTCGATGGAGAATTATCGACATTCTTCTTCGGCTTTCCTTTGAGAGATTTTACCTCTGTAGATCATCTCAGGGCCCCTTTTGCTCCCCCTTGATCTAATCACTTCTGTAGATCAAGAATTTTCCTTTTGCTCCCCCTTGATCTAATCACCTCTGTAGATCAAGTAATTTCCTTTTGCTCCCCCTTGACCTATGCTTGGATCAAAGAATGATAAGTTTTGCATAAAACATAGGTCATGGTTTTTCAGAGGTTCTGTAGGGGTCGTCAGAGGTTCTGAGTTGACTTACAGAAGCTCTGTGATTTTAAGAACTATTTAAGGTTTTAAGAATTTACATACAGAAGTAGAATTAATCAAAGCAATAAATTAAGCAATGTATTTACTTATTATTTACAGAATATAAAACTATACTTACTGAGGATTTTCACACCATGTTAATCATTCCTATCTTACCTACCAAGAAGTTGAATCTTTTCTCGTCTAGTGCTTTGGTGAATAAGTCAGCGAGTTGATATTCTGTGGGCACAAAATGCATTTCGATTGTACCATATTCAACATGATGTTTCAAGAAGTGATACCTTATATCGATATGCTTGGTTTTTGAGTGTTGCACAGGGTTGGCAGAGATAGCAATAGCACTTTTGGAATCGCAGAAGATGGGTATTTTGAACAGAATGTGGCCGTAGTCTTTTAGCTGAGTCTTCATCCATAGAACCTGAGAACAACAGCTAGCGGCAGCAACGTATTCAGCTTCTGCAGTGGATGTGGAAACACAATTCTGCTTCTTGGAGGTCCAACTGACTAGTTTACCACCTAGGAATTGACAACTCCCAGAGGTACTCTTTCTGTCGAGCATGCATCCTCCATAGTCTGAATCTGTATAAGCTTTAAGACCAAAACCAGAGTTCTGTGGATACTAGAGACCAAGATTTTTGGTCCCTTTTAGGTATCTAAAGATTCTCTTTACGACATCATAATGTGATTTCTTTGGATTAGCTTGATAGCGTGCACAGAGACATGTGGCATGCATAATGTCAGGTCTGCTTGCTGTTAAGTATAACAGAGATCCAATCATGCCTCTGTAGAGAGTGCATTCTACAGAGATGCCATCTGAATCTAAGAATAACTTGTTTCCAGTGGCCATTGGAGTTTTCATTGCAGAGGCATCAGAGAAGCTATACTTGGAAAGAATGTCAGAGACATATTTAGCTTGATTTATAAAAATTCCCTCTGATGATTGTTTGACTTGGAGTCCGAGGAAGAAAGTTAATTCTCCCATCATACTCATTTCAAACTCACTCTGCATGAGTTTTTCAAATCTTTTACACTCTTCTGAATTAGTAGACCCAAAAATTATGTCATCTACGTATATTTGTACAAGCATTATCTCACTACTTTTGCGTTTATAGAATAAGGTAGTATCTGTTGTACCTCTGTTGTAACCATTGACTAGAAGAAAGGTAGAAAGTCGTTCATACCATGCTCGTGGAGCCTGTTTCAGTCCATATAAAGCTTTTTCAAGGTAGTATACAAGCCTTGGAAACTTTGAGCTTTCAAATCCTGGTGGCTGATTAACGTAGACCTCTTCTTGGATTTCACCGTTGAGAAAAGCTGATTTTACGTCCATCTGATAGACTTTAAAACCTCTGTGGGCTGCAAAGGCTAATAATATTCTTATTGCTTCGAGCCGTGCGACAGGGGAAAGTGTCATCGTTGTCTATGCCTTCTTCTTGTCTATATCCCTTTGCTACTAATCTTGCTTTGTTTCTGATGACCACTCCATCTTCATCCTTCTTATTTCTGTAGACCCATTTAGTCCCAATGGCCTGTTTTCCTCTTGGCAGAGGTACTAGAGTCCATACTCTGTTACGCTCAAATTGCAAAAGTTCTTCTTGCATGGCGTCTACCCAGTTTGGGTCATCTAGGGCTTCAGAAATCTTCTTTGGTTCTATCACACTAATAAAATTTGTAAAGAAACAAAAGTTAGCAGTGGCAGACCTTGTTTTTACTGCGTCAGAAGGTTCTCCGATTATTTGGCTTGGAGGATGGCTTTTTGTCCATTGAGTTGTGCGTGGAAGATGATCATCAATGTCATTCAGACTTTCTTTAGAGACTTCTTATGTTTCTTCTTGTGTAGCCTCTGTTGTTCTTCGTGCCTTGGTAGTTGATTCTACCGTTTGTGGAATGATTGGTATGAGTGGTGGTGGTGTTTGTTCCTCTGAGGACGTATAGTCTTGGTCCTCGATTTCCTCTGTAATTGGTTCTTCTGTGGTTTGTGCAGCTTCTGTGGTCGTTTTCCTTGATGTTTCATCTTCTGCACTTTCTTCTGCTTCGGCAATTGTATCTGTAGTATGTACAGAAGAAGATGAAGCATATTTAGGACCAGTTAGAGACAAACCTGTAGGATTTTGTCCGACAGAGGATGGTTCTTCAGAAACCCTGATTGTTCCAACAGAAGGATCAATGTTTTCGTTGAGCATCTCTAAAAATAGAAGATCCAAGTCTTCTTTTGCTCGTGAGATGACAGAGGATTTCCCTTTAGTTCCGAGTTCTGAACTGATTTGTTCAGAAGTCATTTGGAATGAATCATCAAAAGAAACATTGATGCTTTCTACAATCTTGTGAGACTTTGTAAGGAATGTTCTGTAGGCTTTGGAAGTGGCAGAGTATCCAATGTTCCGTAAAGATCAGAGAGAGTCCAGGTGTCTAGATCCTGATTTGTCTGTAGGGACATAGACAGCTGGAGCCATTCTTCATTTAGACTTTTTAAAAACATGACATTGTTTTCTTCAGAAGTTCTGTCAATGCCTGATTTTCTGCACTGGTTGATTAGAGAGTTGAATCTGTCGTATGTTGTTTGCAGAGATTCTGTTGCAGAGATTCTGTTGCAGAGGCTTTGAATGCATGATATTCATTGATGTACTGTGCTCTTCGGTTTTTTTGTGTTTTAGCACCTCCTTCCAACTGTCTTTCCAGTTCTTTCCACAGATCATGTGCTGTTTCACATGAATCCAAGGATTGAAAGAGTTCGTTGGGTATTGCCATAATTAATGTCCTCTTGGTTTTCTGAGCAACTTCATCTTCGGTTGACCACTCCCCTTTTGGCTTTGGTTTTTGATGTTCGGGGATTTCGGCAGATTCAGCAGTAGCAGGTATACGAGGTACTACTGTCATGGGAATAGGAGGAGGATTGTACAGATATTGTACTTGATTTTTTTCAGTGCCCTCGAAAAAATGGACCATTCTTATTTTCCACTGAGGATACTCATCTCGAAGGAGAGTAGGAGGTTTAGTGAGAGAACCAGTAGTAAAGAAATTATTTGTATTTGTCATTTGAAGATTTTAGAAAGAAAGTATGACTAAAGAATTACTTCGATGAGCTTGAAGATTTTCTGGGTTTAAGCAGTTTCCAGACACAATTTTAAATCTCAATAATATCTATCAAGAGTCTTGATAAGTGGATCACTTGATATTGAAAATCAAGGAAGGCTCTGATACCATTTGTTGGAACCCAGATACACTTAATCAAGATTAACAATCTGTTAGTGGAGTTTAGAGTTTGATGCGGAAGCGTATTAAACTAACATATATGTTTGATAGATATTAGAACGCACATATATAAAGAAAACAGTAAGGAATAAAAAGGATTTCTTGAACAGTTACTGTTATTCAATATATAATAAGAACACGAAGAACAGATTAAGAACTGTTGGTGTGTGTGAGAATATAACACTCAGATATTTGACAATAAAGCTTGAGAGTATTAGTGATTCCTTGTGTTTTCGTCGTTAGGAAGATCTCAACATGAGACTTCCTTTTATACTACTCTTAGAAGACTATGAAGTTGGTCACTGTTCCTTTTACGGCATGAATAGTAAACTGGATGGTGTGAACAGTGGACTGGATGGTGTGAGCAGTTGTTTGAGCCATGCGCATTTAATGGAGCAGATGTACTATTGGTAAATGCATTAAATGGCGCAGACGTCTATTTTGTACCATGCCCTATTGAGTCCACTCAGAGCTTGACACGTGTTTTGACAGTACTTTTCCATGCAAGTTGATGAATGTATCCAGTAATATCTTCCAAGTCTTCATAGCAGACCACAGAGGCTCTGTAAGGCATTACAGAGGTTCTATGGTCTGACCTTCTGTGGAGCAGTCCACTTGTTTCCGAGTTGATCTTCTTCTTGCGCACTACAGAGGTTCTGTGATTACCTCTGTAGCTTCTGTGGCTTTCTGGACTTGATCTTCTGGAAGAAGTGGCAGAGCCTCTGTGAGAGGCTTTTCTATACTTAGCCTATTTTTCACTACTTCTAAGTATTTCTATGATTAGGAAGATTGAAGCTAACAAAGTATACGTCCAACAACCACCAGGGTTTGAAAGCTCAAAGTACCCAAGGTATGTCTATTACCTCGACAAAGCTCTATATGGACTGAAACAGGCTCCAAGAGCATGGTACGAAAGACTTTCTACCTTTCTTCTCAATAACAACTACAAAAGAGGTACCACTGATACAACTCTGTTCTTTAAAGGTGAAGGAATTTAGCTTATTATTGTACAAATATATGTAGATGACATTATTTTTGGGTCTACAAATGCACAAAAATGTAAAGATTTTGAAAAACTCATGCAGAGTGAGTTTGAAATGAGTATGATGGGAGAATTAACCTTTTTCCTCGGACTTCAAGTCAAACAAACATCAGAAGAAATTTTCATAAATCAATCAAAATATGTCTCTGACATACTTGAAAAATATAGCCTCTCTGATGCCTCTGTCATGAAAACCCCAATGGCCACTGGAAATAAACTTTTTTCAGATCCAAATGGCATCTCTGTCGAGTGCACGCTTTACAGAGGAATGATTGGGTCTTTATTATACTTAACAGCCAGTAGACCTGACATAATGTGTTGGTTCCCGTTTTGCTTTAAACAAGATTATCAGATCTATTAGTTCAAGTTAATGTTTGATGCGGAAGCGTATTTAAAGAACTAACAGATAAGTTTGATAGATTTAGAACAAAATATACATAAACAGTGAACAAAATATTATATCTCAAAGTTTAATGAATATATATATCAAGAACAGGTTTATAAACCATGAGTAAGAAAAGCTTTAAAACAGATATGACTTTTAAGGTGAATAAGCTTTTTGTTCTTGATGTTCGATTGAAGTTGTGTGTATTTTTGTGTAAGGAAGAACTCAACATGAGTCTTCCTTATATACTACTCTAAAGGGGACCATAAAGCATATGCTACTATTCAAAAGGTACGTATGAATAGTAGAACGGATGTCGTGAACAGTTGCAAGGATGGCATGAACAGTCAGACGTGCTGTATTGCATTTAATGCAGCAGACGTCTAATATGTACTAAGCCCTACTGAGTCCAATCAGAGTTTGACACGTCGACGTTGGACAGGGCATGCTACCATGCAAGTTGATGAACGGGTCCTGTAACAGTAGCAAGATATTATAAATATCTTCAAGTCTTTCAGTGAGGACCACAGAGGCTCTGTAATGAGTTACAGAGGTTCTGTGGTCTGGTCCTCTGTGGAGCAGTCTTCACCTTTGTTTCCGAGTCTTGGGTCTTCTTTGAGTACAGCAGAGGTTCTGTAGGAAGCCTCTGCTGCTTCTGTAGCTTCTTGACCTTGATTTCTCGGTAATGTCGACAGAGCCTCTGTAAGAGGCTTTCTTCACTTAGCCTATTTTTCACTACTTCTAAGTACTTATTTGATTAGGAAGATTGAAGCTAACAATCTCCCCCTAAGTAGTGAAAAATAAAAAATTTGAACTTTGAGTTAAGTTAGGCTAAGTTAGATAAGACAGAGGTTAAACAATACCTCGAAATTTCTTTCATTTAGAAATATGCCAGAGGCATTTTACATTTGAGTACAATGAAAGATAAACTTTAACTTTGTTTGCAGAGATTGGAGGTCTGAGAATCAGATTTTGGCATCTTTGAAATCGTTGTAGCTTCTGTTGTCTCTTCCGACTCTTCTGATCTCTTTGTAGAAGCTGATACACAGTTCTCTTAGGCGGATTGTGGCGTCTATCTCTCTGATGATAGTATCTGCAGCATCTTTATCCATTTTCTTTGTACCTCTGTATTTCACAAGGCTTGCTCTGAACTTGTTCAGAGTACTTGTTGCGTACTTCTGATAGTCCATGCATACAAATAGTTTAGTTTCGCCTTGAGGGTTTTGAAATACTAACCCAAACCGTGGTTCTGTGATGATTGAGTTAGGTACGGCGTCCGGTGGGCAGCGATCCTCTGGTGGTCGTAAATCAAGATGCTTGAGACCAAGATCCTTTCCCAGCTGGAAATCTATCATGCTGTAGAGCAGAAGCTTTTCTCTCATCGCTTTTCTCAACACTTGATAAGCTCTGGTGTTTGCCTCTGTGTTGTAGTTGTCCTTTGTCCATTGCAGAAGGTCAGGTAGATCATAAGGATTGATATTTCTTAAATCAGCATCAGCGAAGGTAGTTTCTGAATTGTCTTCTCTTCTGACTTTGTAGAGATTGTACCTGACCTTTGGATAGGTTCTTGTGAAGGAGAATTTGCAGAAGATTACCTTTTTGATCTTGTGGATTGAGAAGACATCTGCTTTGGTTCTTGGCTTTGTCCTTGTGAAGATGTTCTCAAATTCTTCTCTGATCCTTGGATCTGTCACATGATCTGTTGGATGATTGGTCTGAAAGGATTGTTTATAGAGGTATTTGTAGACCACTTCTTCCATCTCTTCATGTGTTGGATCAGGTTGTGGTACTCGTCTTCTGAGACTCTCCATTTCTTGAACAACTTCTGCAGCTCTACCAGTTAGAGGAATGTCTGACAGAGGCTTCAATCCATGTGCCCAGTCAACTTCTTCAGGCTTTAGGGTTTGAAAGGCATCAAACGCACTCTTCATTAGTTTCTCTGTTGGCTTTGGCAATGTTTTCTTCTTAGGCTCTTCTGTCAGTATTCCTTTGCCCTTGTCTTTTCCTTTTGGCAGGGCAGAGGCTGTTGCTTCTGTAGGTTTGGAGGTTGGCACTTCTGTAGGCTTGATGGGGATTGCCTCTGTGGGTTTTGACATTTATGATTTAGAGGACTTTCGTGGCGATGGTTCTGTTGGCTTGAGTTGCTCTGTAACCTCTGTTGGAGGTTGTTTGTTGACTTCTTCTGTGAGCTCAGTTTCTGTTGATGAAGTATTGACATCGAATCTTTTTGCCATTCTGAAAGCTAAGGTGAACCTGTGCCTTTCTTCTTCTCTCTGCGCCATACGATCACTCATTGTTGTGTACATCCTTTTCAGAACATCAGAAGCAGAGGTCGTTGCTTTCTTTGGTTTGGTGGCAATCGACTTTCTTTTTTGTATGGTTTGGGGTGTTTCCACAGAGGTGGGTGTTTTCTCTGTGGTTTGTTTATCTGTTTCTTCCAAGATGATTACCTCAGTGGCGGTTGTTTCCTCTGTGGTTTACTGATCTGCTTCTGGGATTTTGGTTTCGTCAGGAGATGATTCCACAGAGATGGGTGTTGTCTCTGTGGTCTTTTGGGTTTGTTTTTGTTGGGTTTGTTCTGGAGGGGCTTGGATGATTGGTTCTGCTGCGATTGGTGGACTTTGTATTCCTCTGCTCGTAGCTTTCTCTCTTAGATTCTCCCCCTCAGGATTAACTGATGGACCAGGTTGGTCATCATCAGAATCATCCTGACTTTCATCAGAAGTACCCTCTGCTCTGCAAGAAGTGTTGGGCTTCTTCGGTAATTCAGCTCCTGCTGCCATCAACTTTTCACAGACATCATCGCAGAGGCCAATCAATGTCGCAAGCTCTGCTTCTGTTTTGAAACGCATTCTGCCGACACTCTTTCTGAAATCCTTGACATAGTTGGCATTTGCAGTTGTGAAGGAGACAATGACTTCTGTGACCTGGTTAATGACGTTCTGTCCGAGCTCTGTAAGCTGTGCTCTGGTCATATAGTCTTTTGGCTGCATCATTGTCGTGTTGCGTATTGCCTCTGCTTGTACTTGTTTTAGGGCATTCTGTAGATCTGCAGGAGTAATGCCCTCTGCTCTGTTGGATTGCGTATTTATTTTTCAAGGAAGTGTTTGACAGAGTCCTTGAACGCAGAAGTTGCAGCTGTTCCAAATTCTTGAGCGGCAGAAGTAGCTGTAGCTTTGGCAGTAGTTTCGGCAGAAGACTTCATCTCTGAGATGGCGGTTTTTACCTCTGTGGACAGATTGTCCATTTTGGTGTTCAGATTCAGGATAGCCGTAGATGTTGTCTCTGTAAAGGATTTGAAAGAGCTTTGCAACTCTTTCATTGTTTGGTTCACAGAGGTGACAAGGGTTTGGAACTCATCCCTTGATACTTGTGTTCCTTGTGTAACCTCTGGAGGAACACATTCGTCTCCAGAGTGAGTCCCTGTTCCTGGGACACCTTCGTTCACCCTTGTTTGTACGATGGGGGTGGAAGGATTTCCTTCTGATCCTAGAGAAGAAACCTGAGTTTCGATCTCTACAGAAGTTCTGTGAAGAACAGTATCCAAATCCACTCCAGAGGTGGGTATTGGAATGTCCTTCTGTTGACTAGGAGACTTGTCTAGAGTCTCTTCGTCTCTGTGCTCACTACTTCTCTCTGAAAGAAGTTTTGGTCCTAATGTGTGCGTGGCAGAGGAAACGAATTCCTCTGTAGGGTGTTCTAGGGTGATCTGGGGTGATTGATCACGAACAATAGGTGAGTCTCTTTGAGGAGACTCCCTAGGAATGGATTCCACGGTTTCTGTGGGCACAGAGGTTGAAAGAGTAACCTCTGGCTGGATGGGTTGGGTTAGGATCGAGCTGTGCTGCTCTTTTTCAATAACTCCTTCTGCAGCTAGACCTGCGGAGTTAGAAATATGGGTGGCACTGGGAGTTGGTTTTGGTCGTGTGCCTCTATTTATCTAGGCATCTTTTCTTACTTCTTCCTCTGTTAAGCATCCAAGCACAACATCATTGTCTATCATTTCATCCTCTGTAGCTATCCTTCGGCTTGGTGCTTCTTCCCTAGGTTCTGTTGAAGTTCCTTGCTCTGTGCGTAAGAAGTCGTACATTGAATGAGAGCCGTATAATCTCATGACATGTGGATGATAGAGACCTTTACGTATCCAGACAGCTTCTTCTTCATCTGAATCCACCTCTGAGATTTCTATTGCTGTCTCTGTTGTTGCAAATCCCTCTTTTTGTACAACTTCGGCCCCTTTTCCTTTTTCTTCTTCCATTATTTTCTCAGAAGCCTCTGTAATTTCACCTCTATTCCACTCAGCTTCTGTTTGATTTATTTCTTCTGAAGCTGGGTTTGGACTTCTTCTGTGGACGTCCAATCCTTGAATGAAAGGGTTTTGTAAAATAACAGGGGTGTTGGCTGGTTGATCTTTGGGTGTTGTGTCATCTTCTTGCAGATGTGTGTCAATGCCAGAAATGAAGAAGTCTTGTTCTTCTGGAGAGTGGTGGTATAGAGGTTGTGCCGTCCACCCTGCTGTATTTAGGGTGTTGGCAATGTCAGGGTTCTGTAAGAAGTCGTTCAGGTCTCCTTGGTGAGCAAATCTATCTGGAGATTGATAGGGTGATTGATACTCTTCTGTAGCCATTTCTTCTTCTGCAACTTCTTCAGCAGTTTCCTCTTCTGCAATGGTGACCAACTTTTCAAGTGATTTACCATGCTTCTTTTTGGTTTTCCTTCTCTTAGGTTTTGGTGCCCCTTCCTCTGTTGATTTCGATCTTCTTTTCTTCTTCATTTTTGGGGAAGAAGGAGGAGCAGAGGAGCCAATTTCTGTGGCATGAGAAGGTGAAGGTTAATCTTCTGCAGCGCTTGTTGAGGTGCCTTCTGCAGTTTTTCTCTTTTTAGCTTTTGGAGTAGATGCAGAGGTTCTTGATGAAGACTTCTTTCCCATAAGTTCTGCACGTTTGGCTATAAAGCTGAGTTGAATAGCCATGTGCTTTGCTAACTTCTGATCCTTTTCTTCTTGAGTGGAAAGAGGTTTTGCTATCATTGTTCCTAGGGGGACACCTAAACGCGGGGGTGTCATAGGACTCGGTTTAGGAGTTCTATGATCGCGTATATACTCTTTCTTAAGGGATTTATTCGATGCGTAGCGCAAAAGCTTCTTTGACAGAGGTCTGCAGTGTGAGTAGCCATCAATATGATCAGTGGGGGTATTCTTGTTCATCGGGAACTGTTTGGGGGTTGGTCCTTCCATTGGCCAGTTTTGGATTAGCAGTAGAGGTTCGAACAGTACTCCCAATATTCGTTGGAATTGCAGAGGTGGTAGAAAGTTGGGATCGTTCTCTTTGACCCTTCTCGTGTTGTTCTTTCTGTCGATGGTGTTTATGATCTCTTGCATCATTATGGTCGCATAATCTAGTGGAAGATCATAGTAAACCCCATACATGATGCTCAAGATTTGATGGGAGCTTTGGTAAATACTCCCTATTTTCCCTGTCAGGCACCTGTTAAGAATAGAGAACAAAGTGTTCCACAAAGGTGGCAATCTTCCTCTGCGGAAGTCATTTCTCTTCCATAATTGGGTGTTGTACCCAAGCATTTCCACGAAGCGACAGAGCTCTTCGTCTGTTGGTTGCTCTGCATAACTCTTTAATCCCAGAAGACCCCTTGTTGGTAGGTTGAATTCAAGTGAGAACATTGTTCTGTTGAACTTGATTTCAAGATGCTCAGATTTATCAGGTCTTGAAATGTACCCTTTGATAAGAGAATCGTCTTTATCAAATCGGCAACTTTGCCAAAATTGGTTCAGATAACGGACTGGAATTTTGTTTGGGGTTCTTGAGAGTAGAGGGAAGAGGATGTGATTTTCCATTATGTTCAGAAGAATAGCATGGGCTTCGCCGAAAGCAGTGGGTGAGGGGACCAAATAGCAGTTGTTTGATTTGATAGGAAGTATGGTTTCGAAGTGATATTTTGCTATGAAGTTTTGCAAGTGTGTCGTCGGAGCAAATTCTGCTGAGTCCCCGGAATCTTGTTGTTCAATAGTTCTTGCAAGGTTGGGGTTTTCTGAATGTTCAGAATGGGCAGGTGAGTGTTCCGGTGAGTTCGCCGGAGAGAGTTCTTGGGAGATAGCTTTAGAAGATGAAGCCATTTGATTTTAAGAACAAGGTTTTTGCAAGCTTTTGCAGGGTTTCGCCGGAGAAGAAGATAAGAGTTTGTAAAAGGTTTTATGAGAGGGTAAGCTTGGTTTTTATAGGAGGATAAAACGGTAGAAATCGAAAGATTAAAATATATGGCAATGGATTAACATTTGGAATCTGTACTCGAGTTTGAGCGGCGGGTTCAACTTTCCAAATAAAAACGTTCCATGTACGCCCAATGAAAATGGGACACGTAGGCCTTGTCAGAATATGACAGGACATCGTGCGCGGCCCATTAATGCTAGGCGCGTGAGGTTGTTTTTAGCCACATGAGTTTCACTCTCAGTAAAAGTAACCGTTATTACTACAGAAATGCCCAGAGAACAAAATGGCAGAACTTTTGTGTTTTACAGAAGCTCTGTGATTTTGAAAATCTTGATTTTTAACCTCTTCTCATATATCTCATTGTTATCATGACTCTGTAGGTTCTTCTTTGAACGAAAACGTTTGTAAAGACATTGGAAAGGATCAATAGGATTTTGTCAAGAAATTTTACTCACAGAGGTTTTGTGGCTCTGATGGAACTTGCAGAAGTTCTGTGAGAGCCAGCAGAAGCTCTATGAGAGAAAAAATCTTATAACCTGAATTCTATTAACTTTCTGATCATCCAATTTTTGATCTGTGTTAAGAGATGTTTTTCGCACATTATTGAAAGTTGGTGTCCGAGAAAACTATTTTGAAAAACGTTTTGTTCGAGAAGGTCATGGTGTGTGTTTTCGGTTTCCGAGATAACATTCCAAAAGATCGACAGAGGGTTAATTTGTGATCACAGAGCATATTTCCTGCAGAACCTCTGTTGAGCTCAGCGGAAGCTCTATGACCTTAAATTTCTCCTATTTCGAATTTTGTTAAACCTTTTGAACTTTTGATTTTTGAAATGTTATTCATAGTATATTTAGGACATATTTGACAATTCTTGTCCTAGAAAACTGTTTTTCAAAAATCTTTTGTGCGAGAGACATACCTTTTGGTTCTTCTGTTCTCGGCAGATTTGTTTTACTTCTGTCGATGGAGAATTATCGACATTCTTCTTTGGCTTTCCTTTGAAAAATTTACCTCTGTAGATCATTTCAGGGTCCCTTTTGCTCCCCCTTGATCTAATCACTTCTGTAGATCAAGAATTTTCCTTTTGCCCCCCCTTGATCTATGCTTGGTTGAAAGAATGGTAATATTTGTATTGAGCAATAGATCATGTTTACCAGAGGTTCTGTAAGGGTTATCAGAAGATCTGAGCGGACCCACAGAAGCTCTGTAACCAAGAATTAATATTTGCACACAAAAAATTTATACAGAAATAAATTTATCAAAGCAATAACTTAAGTAATAATAGATATTTATACTTATTTACAGAAGATAAAGCTATACTTATAGAGGATTTTCACACCATGTTAATCATTCCTAACTTACCCACCAAGAAGTTGAATCTTTTCTCGTCTAGTGCTTTGGTGAATAAGTCAGCGAGTTGATATTCTGTGGGCACGAAATGCATTTCGATTGTACCGTATTCAACATGATGTTTCAAGAAATGGTACCTTATAGCGATATGCTTGGTTTTTGAGTGTTGCACAGGGTTGGCAGAGATAGCGATGGCACTTTTGGAATCACAGAAGATGGGTATTTTGAATAGGATGTGGCCGTAGTCTTTTAGCTGAGTCTTCATCCATAGAACCTGAGAACAACAGCTAGCAGCAGCAACGTATTCAGCTTCTGCAGTGGATGTGGAGACACAATTCTGCTTCTTGGAGGTCCAACTGACTAGTTTACCACCTAGGAATTGACAACTCCCAGAGGTACTCTTTCTGTCGAGCATGCATCCTCCATAGTCTGAATCTGTATAAGCTTTAAGACTAAAACCAGAGTTCTGTGGATACCAGAGACCAAGATTGTTGGTCCCCTTCAGGTATCTAAAGATTCTCTTTACAGCATCATAATGTGATTTCTTTGGATTAGCTTGATAACGTGCACAAAGAGATGTGGCATGCATAATGTCAGGTCTGCTTGCTGTTAAGTATAACAGAGATCCAATCATACCTCTGTAGAGAGTACATTCTATAGAAATACCATTTGGATCTAAGAATAACTTATTTCCAGTGGCCATTGGAGTCTTCATTGCAGAGGTATCAGAGAGATTATATTTTAAAAGTATGTCAGAGACATATTTGGCTTGATTTATAAAAATTCCCTCTGAAGATTGTTTGACTTGAAGTCCGAGGAAGAATGTTAATTCTCCCATCATACTCATTTCAAACTCACTCTGCATGAGTTTTTCAAAAATTTTGCACTCTTCTGAATTTGTAGACCCAAAAATTATGTCATCTACGTATATTTGTACAAGCATTATCTCACTATTTTTGCGTTTATAAAATAATGTAGTATCTGTTGTACCTCTGTTGTAGCCATTTTCTAGAAGAAAGGTGGAAAGTCGTTCGTACCACGCTCTTGGAGCCTGTTTTAGTCCGTATAGAGCCTTTTCAAGGTAGTATACATGCCTTGGGAACTTTGAGCTTTCAAAACCTAGTGGCTGATTTACGTAAACCTCTTCTTGGATTTCACCGTTTAGAAAGGATATTTTACGTCCATCTGATAGACTTTAAAACCTCTGTGGGCTGCGAAGGCTAAGAATATTCTTATTGCTTCGAGCCGTACGACAGGGGCAAAAGTCTCATCGTAGTCTATGCCTTCTTCTTGTCTATATCCTTTTGCTACTAATCTTGCTTTGTATCTGATGACCACTCCATCTTCATCCTTCTTGTTTCTGTAGACCCATTTAGTCCCAATGGCCTGTTTCCCTCTTGGTAGAGGTACTAAAGTCCAGACTCTGTTACGCTCAAATTGTAGAAGTTCTTCTTGCATGGCGTCTACCCAGTTTGGGTCATCTAGGGCTTCAGAAATCTTCTTTGGTTCTATCACACTAATAAAATTTGTAAAGAAACAAAAATTAGCAGTGGCAGACCTAGTTTTTACTGAGTCAGAAGGTTCTCCAATTATTTGGCTTTGCGGATGACTTTTTGTCCATTGAGTTGTGCGTGGAAGATGATCATCAATGTCATCCAAACTTTCTTCAGAGGCTTCTTGTGTTTCTTCTTGTGTAGCCTCTGTCGTTCTTCGTGCCTTGGTAGTTGATTCTACCGTTTGTGGAATGATTGGTATGAGTGGTGGTGGAGTTTGTTCCTCTGAGGACGTATAGTCTTGGTCCTCGATTTCCTCTGTAATTGGTTCTTCTGTGGTTTGTGCAGCTTCTGTGGTCGTTTTTCTTGATGTTTCATCTTCTGCACTTTCTTCTGCTTCGGCAAATGCATCTGTAGTATTTATAGAAGAAGATGAAGCATTATTTGGACCAGTTAGAGTCATACCTGTAGGATTTTGTCCGACAGAGGATGGTTCTTCAGAAACTCTAATGGTTCCAACAGAAGGATCAATGTCATTGTGGAACATCTCCAAAAATAGAAGATCCAAATCTTCTTTTGTTCTTGAGATGTCAGAGGATTTCCCTTTAGTTCCGAGTTCTGAACTGATTTGCTCAGAAGTCATTTGGAATGAATCATCAAAAGAAACATTGATGCTTTCTACAATCGTGTGAGATTTTGTAAGGAATGTTCTGTAGGTTTTGGAAGTGGCAGGGTATCCGATGAATTTGCCTTCATCAGCTTTTACATCAAACTTTCCTCTTGAATCTCTGTCGTTTAAGACAAAGCATTTGCATCCAAATACATGGAAAAATTTGATGTTTGGCCGCCTTTTGTTAAGCAATTCGTAAGGCGTCTTGAGGTGTCTTTTCACAACGGTTGAACGATTCTGAGTATAACACGCAGTAGAGATTGCTTCTGCCCAAAAGTTCATTGATAATCCGCATGCTGACAGCATAGTTCTTGCGGCTTCTACAAGTGTTCGATTCTTTCTTTCGACAACACCGTTCTGTTGTGGAGTGCGAGCGGCAGAGAAGTTCTGTGATATTCCTTCTGTAGAAAGATATGCTTCAATGACACAATTTTTAAATTCTGTGCCATTGTCACTTCTTAACTTCTGTATTCTGCAGTCATAAAGAACTTGGATTCTTTTCATTAGATTTATCAATACATTTGGAACATCTGATTTCTTTCTAACAAATTCAACCCATGTGAAACGTGAATACTCATCAATTAGGACAAGTATGTATTTCTTGCCACCTAGGCTCTGTATGGCAATGGGACCGCAGAGGTCGACATGAAGCATGTACAGAGGCCTAGTGCAAGACACGTCTGTTTTGCCTTTGTGGGAAGCCTTTCTGTGTTTTCCCATTTCACAGGCCGAACACAAATGATCTTTATTGAATTTAACATTTGGCAAACCTTTAACTAGATTGAGTTTTACTAGTTTATCCAAGGTGTGAAAGTTTAAGTGACAGAACCTGTTGTGCCATAACCAAGCTTCTTCACTTTTGCAGGCTACTAGGCAAACTTTGTCCTTAGATTTTGAAGTAAAATTCATTAGGTATAGATCACCTCTTCTTTCAGCTCGCAGAAGTTCCATTCCTGTGTTTTCACTCTGTAGAGAGCAGAAAGTTCTTTTGAATAACACATCGAATCCTGTATCACAGAGTTGACTTACGCTTAGGAGGTTGTGTTTGAGGCCATTCACATATGCAACTTTGTATACAGAGACATTTTCTTTCTGTATTACTCCATAGCCTTTGATGTGTCCCTTCATGTTGTCTCCAAAAGTTACAGATCCACCATCGTGTGTTTCTTTGTATGTGGATAGTAATCTTCTGTTGCCAGTCATGTGCCTTGAGCATCCGGAGTCAAGATACCAAATTAGCACATGTTGCTTCTGTAAGACAATCACAGAGATTTAGGTACCCATATCCACATGGGTCCAATATTGTTAGAATTTTTCAAGTTTGCCTTAGCATTCTTGAAATACATTTTATCTTTTGTAGAAGAATCAAATTGTTTCTCTTTTGGTTCTGACTTTCGAATTTCAGTGGTGAGAAAGCAATCTGGACTTGAGAAGTGTTTATTCAATTTAAACATAAGATCAAAACAATGACAGTATTGAATATGAGACGTGATTTGTTTGAACTTTTCATTGAATTCTTTGAACTGAGCCACAGAGACATTACACTCTTTCTTTACATTAGATTTCCTATTACAAGAAGATCTATGAATACTAGAATGTTGTTTGCAAAAGTCTTGTTTAGTTCCTGCCTTCTGTGACTATCTTCTGTGGTGAACATCTTTCTTTACTGTCACAGAGGAAAAATATTTGTTAGCTTCAGGCCATTTTCCCTTTTGTTGCCAAGTGGGATTCTCTTTGATTTTCCTTAAAGGTTTTGAAAATTTTAAGCTTTTTGGATTTTCAGAGGCCTTTTTCAGATTTTCAAGCTCTGTAGAGGTTTTGACTTGTATACACATTTTGAGAAAATCTGGATGGATAGGTATCTCTGTGATTTTCTCTTTTGGAGAAATTGTTCTGTTAAGAACTTCAGAGGAGAATTTGACATCCTCTGTGTCACAGTGAATTATCCCTGATTTGAAATCAGTCTCTGAGTTGTCAGAGGATGAATCGTCCTCATATGCAGAGGTTGAGTCATTTCTTTCGACAGAGGCTGGATTTTCTGAGCATGTATCACACGAGCTTTCTTCCTCTGTAAAAAAACTTTCATAGATGGCAGAGGTTTCTGATGAGATCTCTTCAGCGAGTTTTTGATCTATAGAAGATGTACAAAGATTTTCTAAAACATTTGATTTCAAAACTTCCAAAATTTCTTTTTCAATAGATTCTTCAAGTTTTTCTTCTGAAAAGATGGGTTTAAACTCAGGAGCTTCTGCTGACAATTTCTTTTCGACATTTATCATACAGACAAAAGCGACCTGTGTTTGAGTCTCTGGTTTACCAAACTTAAAGATACCAATCTGATCTTGTGTTTTCAGATATTTCTTTGGTTTGATTCCTCTATTGACAGAGGTTGAAGATGATGAATCTGTGTTTTCAAGCCACACATTGATCATCTTTGTATGTTTCCTCAAGTGAGGTTCTGCATAGATTTTAACCCTTTTACTTACAGAGAGTAAGTTTGGAAAGTTTGGTTTGTTAGTTTTTCCCAAAACAAATAGAGAGGACAGAGGTTTTAGTCGTTTATTTTCAACTCCTAAGGTAATATCACTGTACCCTATACCTCGTCTTGCTATTTGAGAGTTTACCTTTTCATATACCTTCTGTGCATCTTTATAGTTTTTAATTAAAACTTCTCTTCTTAAAAGATCTTGCCAAAGTACCTCTCTTTCCTTTTGAAAGTATTCTTTGAGAGCTCTTATGTCTGTAGTTTCACTTCTTGAAACTGAAAGTTCTTTTGTTTTGATTTTTAAAGCGTAGGTTAGATCAGAAATTTGCCTTTTTAAAGGATCTATATTTTTGCTCCAATATTTTTCGACTTTTCCTTTTTCTTCAAAGATTTTGGCTTTTTCTTGAGTGAGAAGCCTTACTTCTCTCTCATTAAAGGTCAGCTTTTTCTGAATGCTTTCAATTATATCTTTCAGTTCAATGTTAAGTTTAAATAAATCATCATCTACAGAATTAGTACTTGAGGCAGAGTTTGAAATGGATACCTCATTGTCAGTGCCGGAGTCAACTTCTGCCATGCCACAGAACAGGGCATTTGTGGGAAATTCATCATCAGAGGTAGAGTCTGATTCGAAGTCTTCTTTGTTTGCCTCAGAATGCCCTTTGTTCGCCATTAGAGATTTTTGTGCGTAATACTCGGCCTTCTTTTTGTAAAAAGCTGAGTCCTTCTGTGGACGATTTGGTCTACTTCTGCACTTTTTTTGCGAAATGACCTGGCTTGCCGCAGTTGAAACAACCTTGGGAGATGTTTCCAGTTCGGTCGTCAGACTTCTGTAGGTCTCCACCTTTCTCTGTTCGGCATTCGTTTGCGTAATGACCGGGTTTACCACATTTGTAGCATTCTTGTGTGTGGCCTACCTTGTCATCTGATCTCTGTCGATCATTTCCTCTGTAGCTTCTGTCGCTCGACCTCTGTAGGTCATCATTTATGTAGTTTGATCTCTGTCGATCACTTGATTCTTCTCTTCTTCCATCATCTCTTCTACCAGAATTCCTTTGGTTATTTCTAAACTCTCTTGTCAATAGAGCCATTGATTTAGCTAATGACGCAAGAGTTATCTCTTCCTCTATCAGCTCGTCTTCTTCGCTATCAACCATTACCATCTTCTTTTTCTCCTTCTTTTTCTCCTCTGTAGATCTCTCATTTCTTGGTCTGTCTGCAGCCTCTGTAGATTTACTAACCAATGCGTATGGCACAATGGTTAGTGTTTTAGCTTGAGCTATTTGAGGCCCTTGTGCAGCAAGTGTTCCATAGAGATCAGAGAGTGTCCAGGAGTCTAGATCTTGATTTTTTTGTAAAGACATAGACAGCTGAAGCCACTCATCATTCAGGCTCTTTAGAAACATGACGTTATTTTCTTCCGTGGTTCTGTGAATACCAGACTTTTTGCATTTGTTTATGAGAGAGTTGAACCGGTCGTATGTTGTTTGCAGAGATTCTGTTGCAGAGGCTCTGAAAGCATGATATTCATTTATGTATTGTGCCCTTCGGTTCTTCTGAGTTTTAGCACCCCCTTCCAACTGTCTTTCTAATTCTTTCCAGAGATCGTGCGCTGTTTCGCATGCATCTAAGGATTGAAAAAGTTCGTTGGGAATTGCCATGATCAATATTCTCTTTGTTTTCTGTGCAACTTCATCTTCTGCCTTATCTTCATTTGACCATTCTTCTCTTGGCTTAGGTTTTTGATGTTCAGGGATTTCAGCAGATTCAGCAGTAGCTGGTACACGTGGCATAGTTATCATCGGAACTGGAGGAAGATTGTAAATATATTGTTTGAGAGTTTTTTCAGTACCCTCAAAGAAATGAACCATTCTTATCTTCCATTGAGGATACTCATCTCTAAGAAGAGTAGGAGGTTTGGTTAGTGAGCCAGCAGTGAAAAAGTTATTTGTATTTGTCATTTTGAGGAAAGGATAATCTGATGGAGGATTTCTAAATATGAAGATCTGGAAGGTTTTCTGGGTACTACTAATATCTAGAAATATGGTGATGAAGAGAAAGAAAATAATCTATCAAATAAAAAGTTGTAAAACGAGGATCACTTGATATTGAAAATCAAGCTTTGCTCTGATACCAATTGTTGGTTCCCGTTTTGCTTTAAACAAGATTATCAGATCTATTAGTTCAAGTTAATGTTTGATGCGGAAGCGTATTTAAAGAACTAACAGATAAGTTTGATAGATTTAGAACAAAATATACATAAACAGTGAACATAATATTATATCTCAAAGTTTAATGAATATATATATATCAAGAACAGGTTTATAAACCATGAGTAAGAAAAGCTTTAAAACAGATATGACTTTTAAGGTGAATAAGCTTTTTGTTCTTGATGTTCGATTGAAGTTGTGTGTATTTTTGTGTAAGGAAGAACTCAACATGAGTCTTCCTTATATACTACTCTAAAGGGGACCATAAAGCATATGCTACTATTCAAAAGGTACGTATGAATAGTAGAACGGATGTCGTGAACAGTTGCAAGGATGGCATGAACAGTCAGACGTGCTGTATTGCATTTAATGCAGCAGACGTCTAATATGTACTAAGCCCTACTGAGTCCAATCAGAGTTTGACACGTCGACGTTGGACAGGGCATGCTACCATGCAAGTTGATGAACGGGTCCTGTAACAATAGCAAGATATTATAAATATCTTCAAGTCTTTCAGTGAGGACCACAGAGGCTCTGTAATGAGTTACAGAGGTTCTGTGGTCTGGTCCTCTGTGGAGCAGTCTTCACCTTTGTTTCCGAGTCTTGGGTCTTCTTTGAGTACAGCAGAGGTTCTGTAGGAAGCCTCTGCTGCTTCTGTAGCTTCTTGACCTTGATTTCTCGGTAATGTCGGCAAAGCCTCTGTAAGAGGCTTTCTTCACTTAGCCTATTTTTCACTACTTCTAAGTACTTCTTTGATTAGGAAGATTGAAGCTAACATAATGCATGCCACATGTCTCTGTGCAAGATATCAAGCTAATCCTAAGAAGTCACATTATATTGCTGTAAAGAGAATCTTTAGATACCTCAGAGGGACCAAAAATCTTGGCCTCTGGTATCCACAGAACTCTGGTTTTGGACTAAAGGCATACACAGATTCATATTATGGAGGATGTAAACTCGACAGAAAGAGTACCTCTGGGAGTTGTCAATTCCTAGGTGGGAAATTAGTAAGCTGGACATCAAAGAAACAGAATTGTGTCTCAACATCTACAGCAGAAGCTGAATACGTTGCTGCTGCTAGCTGTTGCTCTCAAGTTCTGTGGATGAAAACTCAGCTGAAAGACTTTGGTCACATCATCTGCAAAATCCCCATCTTCTGTGATTCCAAAAGTGCAATTGCCATATCTGCCAATCCAGTACAGCATTCAAAGACAAAGCACATAGATATCAGGTATCATTTTTTGAAGTATCATGTTGAAAACCAAACCATCGAAATGCATTTTGTACCAACAGAATTTCAGCTTGCTGATTTATTCACCAAAGCACTTGATGAGAAAAGATTTCTTTACTTAGTGGGTAAATTAGGAATGATAAATATGTCTTAATCTCTGTAAGTATATTATCTTCATTTAAAATTTTGTATATATATATATATATAGATATTTTTAGTAAATAAATTGCTTTTGTATGTAAATTCTAAAAACTCAATTCTAAAAGTAACAGAGGTTCTGCAGACAAAACCTCTGATACACTTGACCTATGTTATAAACATTACTTCTGATTATTTGAACCAAGCATAGGTCAAGGGGGAGCAGAAGGAGAACCAACTTGATCTACAGAGGTTGAGTAGATCAAGGGGGAGCAGAAGAAAACCTTGCTTAATCTACAGATATTTATAAGTCAATGGGAGCAAAGAAAAAGATGACATCAACAGAAAGAACTTTACCGGACAAAGAAGAACAAAAAGGTTAGTTTCTCGTACAAATTCTTTATGAAAATAATTTTCTAGGACACCATCTTCAAGACATGTTCTAGAAACATTATTAAACACATTCCAAATGAAATTTGATCAAAAAGAATATTTAGTTTTCCTTTATTAGAAATTTAAGGTCACAGACCCTCTGCTGAGTCCAACAGAGGTTCTGCAGACAAAACCTCTGATCTTAAATCAATAATCTTGGAAACTCTATCGACCACCTTAGAAATCAATTTAAAAAAGAATCATCGCGTACAGAAGTAATTGGTTACAGAGTTCTCTCCACAAGAAAGAACTTCTGTAAACCAACATTTGTTATAAAGAGGACTGTGCTGCACAAAACCTTTTTCAAAAACAATTTTCTAGGACACCAGCTTTCTAAACAGGTCCTAAAATCTTTGTTAAAACAATCAAAAACTTGGATGATCAAAAATGTTTATAAATTATTAGATATGAGAAATTTCTTGTCTCAGAGACTCTGCTGGCTCTGACAGAGGTCCAAAAACCTCTGTAAAGGAGTTTCTATACTAATAATTTATCGATCCTCTCCATGAACTTGTCAATCATTTTTTTGTGGAGGTACAACCTACAGAGGCAAGAAAAACAAGGTTTTCAAATCAAGAGCCTCTGTCAGTTGTTACATTAGGGATTTCTGTAACAGTAACGGTAACTTTTCTGCGAGTGAGAATAATGTGGAGGTAAAGAAGCCCACGCGCCTAGCATTTAATAAGGCCGCACACGACGTCTTGTCATAACTGACACAGATGACTTGTCATCTTTTCATTGGACCAACATGGAGCTCGTTCCTCTGGAAAGTTGAACCCGCCGTAACCACTCAAGTGCGGACCCCAAATATTATTTACCTCAAAATATTAACCCTTTCAGATTCTACGGTTACATACTCAGTATAAAACCCAAGTTACCTCCCCTCACAAAAACTTTACTTCTTCTCCGACGAACCTGCAACTATTCCAAATATCATCATCTCTCTTCACAAAAATGGCTTCCAGTTCCCACGCTGCTCAAAACTCTCCGGCGAACTCTCCTCCACACTCCCCAGTACATTCAGAGCACTCCCACAACCCAAACATCGCCGTAAATGCAGAAACAGAAAACTCCGGCGACTCTGCAAACTTTGTACCAACCACCAACCTTCAACATTTTCTGAACAAAGAACACTTTGAGGATGTTCTTCCTTTAAAATCCAACAACTGCTACTTGGTACCCTCACCCACAGCCTTCGGCGAAGCCCATGCCATTCTCCTCAACATTTTGGAAAACCATATACTATACCCTCTCCTTTCCAAAACCCCAACCAAAATCCCTGCTCGATATCTAAATCAATTTTGGCAAAGTTGCCGATTTGACTCAGATGACTCTCTGATAAAGGGTTATATTTCAAAGCCAGACAAATCTGAATACTTAGAACTCATGTT
The DNA here is from genome assembly GCA_033807775.1 of Saussurea involucrata. NCBI lineage: Eukaryota > Viridiplantae > Streptophyta > Magnoliopsida > Asterales > Asteraceae > Saussurea > Saussurea involucrata. Next base: position 56,283,777 of record CM066317.1, read on the forward strand.
CAACAGAACAATGTTCTCACTCGAGTTCAACCTGCCAACCAGAGGTCTACTAGGAATCAAGAAATATGCTGAGATTCCAACATACGAGGAGCTCTGTCGATTTGTAGAAATGTTAGGGTATAACACAACCCTAAGGAAACGCTATGACTTCCGCAGAGGCAGACTACCACCTCTGTGGAATACCCTTTTCTCCATCTTAAATCGTTGCCTCACAGGGAAAACCGGAAGCCCTGACCAAAGTTCACATCAGATACTGACCATCATGTATGGGATTTATTACGATCTTCCACTCGATTATGCCACCATCATGATGCAGGAGATGATCAATACGATCGACAGAAAGATTGCAACCAAGAAAGCCAAACAACATACACCAGGATATCTGCCACCTCTACAATACCAAAGGATAATAGGAGTTTTACTTGAGCCTCTGCTTCTTCTGTAGAAATGGCCAATGGAAGGGCCAACTGTAAAACTCTATCCCATGAACAAAAACGTTCCTACAGAGCATGAAGACGACTATCCCCCCTGCTGACCTCTGTCGAAGAACCTTCTGTCGAAGAACCTTCTGTCATATGCAAGCGATGAAGATAGGAAGTTAGAATATATACGCGTACACAGGACTCCAGAACCAAGTCCTGTGACACCACCGCGTCTAGGAGCCCCCTTAGGTTTAGATATAGTAAAGAGAATGACAGAAGAAGAATGAGCTAGAGCTTTAGAAAAACACTACTCCGTACAAGACCGTTTCAAAGCCCAAAGAGAGAGCATATACCCCTCTTCTCCCAAAAGAAAAATCTCTGCAGCAACAACCAAAAAGAAGAGCAAGAAAAGGAAAACCACAGAGGAAACTACAACCTCTGCAGCTCAACACTCTTCTCCACCACATGCTACAGAAACAACAACTTCTGCACCTCCCTCCCCTTCAAAACAAAAGAAACGAAAAACAAAATCAACAGAAGAGGGAGCCCCGAAATCAAAGAAGAGGAAGTCAAAGAAGAAGAAACCAACATCACCTCTGCAGGTCATCACAGAGGATGTCGAACAGGAAGAGGAAGATCAGGCGATACCTCTGCAACCTCCCTCACCAATAGTCTATACAGAACAACAGGGAGATTTCAATGCCTTCCTCAACAATCCCGAATTTGCTCACACCTTAGATCCATCAGGATGGGTCGCAGAACCGTTGGATCAGAACATTCAAGATCAGACTACAGAGGTTCTGTGCACAAAAGAAAGAGATTCTGCACCTCATTCCAGTTTTGACACTCAACGTCGAACCCCTCAACATTCAATAGAGGTCATATCTGCAGCTCAAGGTAAACAACCCATGCATCCTCATGTTCGAAAACTCATAGGATCTCATTTTATCTATGATTCCTTAAGAGCAGAAGCAGAAGCAGAAGTGCCTTTAGAGGAAACTGCAGAAGAAGAGGAATACATAGAGATTGCAATAGAGGAAGAGGTTAGGGTAGAAAACACAGAGGGTTCTGTAGAAAAAGATGCCGCAGAAGTAGAAGGCACACATCCCCAACCCCCTCCCAGTGCAACCAACATTTCTGATACCGCCGGTCTAGCGGCAGAAGGTATCATTGAAAAAGAGCAGCACGACTCGATCCTTACCCCACCCAGCCAGCCAGAGGTTACTCTTTCAACCTCTGTGCCTATTATAACCGGGGAAACCATTCCTGGGAAGTCCTCTCAAAAGGACTTACCCATTGTTTGTGATTCATCGCCCAGAATCACATCTGACATCCATACAGAGGAATTCGTTTCCTCTGCCACGCACACACAAGTAGGGCCAAACCTCCTTTCAGAGAGGAGTAACGAGCACAATGACGAAGAGACTCTAGACAAGTCTCCAAGTCAACATAAGGACATTCCAATACCCACCTCTGGAGTGGATTTGGACACTGACCTTCATAGAACTTCTGTAGAGGTTGAAACACAGGTTTCTCCTCGAGGATCAGAAGGAAATCCTTCCACCCTCAACGTAAAAACAGGGGTGAACGAAGGTGTCCAAGGAACAAGGACAAACTCTGGAGACGAATGTGTTCCTCCAGAGGTTACAACGAGTTCACACGTATCAAGGGGTGAGTTCCAAACCCTTGTCACCTCTGTGAACCAAACAATGACAGAGTTGCAAAGCTCTTTCAAATCTTTTGCAGAAACTACATCCAAGGCCATCTCAGAACTGAACACCAAAATGGACAACTTGTCCACAGAGGTACAAACTACACTAGCCAAGATGAAGTCTGCTGCCACAACTTCTGCCACCACACCTGCCTCTGCTGCTGCTGATTTTGAAAAAGCTGCAACTTCTGCTTTCAACAACTCGATCAAAATATATCTGGAAAAGATGAAAGAACAAGTCTCATCATCAAAAGCTATTACTCCAGAAGAACTGCAGAAGGCTCTACGACAAGTTCAGGAAGAAACAACAGAAGCCACTCTAGCCATGAAGCCTACCGACTACATGACCAGAGCATAGTTGACAGAACTTGGGCAAAGCGTCTTGAATTAAATGACAGAATTTATCAGAGCCTTCACCATAGCCAACGCTTCATACGTAAAAGAATTCAAAGCTAGTGTGGGAAAGATGCGATTCAACACACAGGCTAAAGTCCAAATTCTTCTTGGTCTCTGTGATGAGCTCTGTGCCAAAATGATGGCAGCCGGGGCAAAGAAACCTGACACAACTTGCAGGGCAGAGGGTACAGAAGACAAGGATCAGGATGATTCTGATGATGATGATTCATCCGATCATCCTGAGGGGGAGACACAAAGGGAGAAACAAGGGGAGAATCAAAGAAAAACAGCTGCAACCAGTCAACCAATAGCAGAAGAACCAATTTCCTGTGCACCCCCAACCCAAACCCAAACTCAGGGAAGTCAACAGAGTCCCACAGAGGAAACACCAGCCTCCATGGAAACCACCTCTGTTACTGAAAAAGATGTCCCTCTTGTTCAAATCCTGACATCTTCATCCTCAGAAGAGCTTCCAAATTCTCCACCAAAAACCACAACCCAACCCAAAACACACCCAAGAAGAAAATCCATTGCCCATAAACCAAAAACATCTAAACACTCTGCTACCTATGTCCTAAAGAGAATGGAGTTCGTATCCAACTTCAGAGCCGCAAGACGTTTTGATATCCCTCCACAAACAACCAAGCTTACAGAAGAAAAATCCACAGAACCACCAACACCAAAGTCCTCAGAAACTGAAAAGTCAAAAACAGCAGAGGCAATCCCCATCATACCCACAGAAACCTCTACACCCAAACCAAAAGAAGCGATCCTAGAAAATCTAAAACAGACAAAAGGTTCTGAGCCTCCCCAAGGCAAAGATAAAGGAAAGGGAATCCAGACAGAAGAAACCAAGAAGAAAAAGGAAATGCCTCAGACAACAGATAAGTTGATGAAGAGCTCATTCGATGCCTTTGTCACTCCTAAACCCGAAGAAGACTGGGCATTCAATTCAAATCCTCTGTCAGAAGGTAGGGTTGCAGAGATAAAGCGAAAAATGGATGCTCTGCGAAGACCAATACCACCACCGACTACACAACATGCAGAAATGGAAGAGGTGGTGTATAGGTATCTTTACAGACAGCAACATCAGAACAATCCTATGCCACACATCGAAGATCCTCAACTCAGAGCTGACCTTGATAACACCTTCACCAGAACAAAGCCAAAAGCAAGGGCATAAGTCTTCTCAGAGTCCAAAATTGAAAAGGTAATTTATTGCAAATTCTCTCAAACAAGAACCTTTCTAAAGGTCAGGTACAACATCTATAAAGTGAAAAGGGAGAACAAGTCCAAAAATCAATTCACAGATGCCGATATAAGGAACTTGAACCCCTACGATCTACCAGACCTTCTTCTTTGGACAAAAGAAAATTTCGACACCGATGCTAACAGAAGGGCCTATCAAGTATTTAGGCAAGCGATGAGGGAAAAACTTCTGCTATATAGCATGATAGACTTTCAACTGGGAAGAGATCTTGGAGTCAGAAATCTAAGTCTGAGACCACCAGAGGATCACTGCCCACCTTCTGCCATACCCAACTCAATCATAACAACACCAAGGTACGGGTTAGTGTATAAGGATCCTGCTGGTCAAGTAAGACTATTTGTGCAAATGGACTGTCAGAAGTATGCAACCAATACTCTGAACAAGTTCAGAACAATCCTAGAAGAGAACAGAGGTACTGAGCTTATGGATCAAGAATCAGCAGAAAGAATGATCAGAGAAATAGATGCTACAATTGGATTAAGAGAACTCTGCATCAAATTCTATCACGAGCTCAGAGAAGTGGGATTCGACAACAGAAGTTTCAATGACTTCAAAGATACAAATGTCTAAATCTCTTTCTTACATATCTCTGTAATCTTTTAAAGAAATGAAATGAATCTTTTGAGGTATTATTTAACCTATGTCTATTTTTAATTAGCCTAATTATGCATAAAGTCAAATTTTCATTTTTCAATACTTAGGGGGAGATTGTTAACTCCAAATATTCCTAAATATTAGAAGTATTGAAAAATAGGCTAAGTATGAAAGAGATCCACAGAAGCTCTGCGGTGATCCACAGAAGCTCAGCCGAAGTAAGCAAGATCATTCAAGGAACACCAAGACCCGACAGAGAATACTACAAACAAAGGATCGAAGAAGGATCTACAGAAGAATGCTCACAAAAGACAAAGCCTCAGAACCTCTGTCACCTTTGACAGAGCCTCTGCGGTTCAGACTGAAGACTTGGAAGATATTTATAATATCTTGCCAATGTTACAGAAATATCTTAACACTGTTACAGAAATATGTTACTACTGTTCCAGGGTCCATTCATCAACTTGTACAAAGCATGGTCTAACAACAACACGTGTCAAACTCCGATAGGCATCCTTACAAGTTGATATTAGCGCATTTAATGCATGCAGGTTTCCAACTGTTCATGCCATCCCTTCTTTCCTGTAGCAATAGTCCTTTTGTCTAGAATAGTTCTTTTGTTGTAGTATAAAAGGAAGACTTATGTTGAGTTCTTCCTTAACATCGAACATCCATCAAGTGAACACAAAAAACAACACTTGCACACAATTAGAGTCAAATCTGTTCTTAGTGTTCTTCATCAAATACAGTGAACTTTGAGATATTAATTTGTTCTTCATATACTGTTTATTTGGTATTTTGTGCTGTTTCTATACAAACATATCTGTTAGTTCTTCAAATACGCTTCCGCAACACATCTTATTTGAACTAATAGATTAGATAATCTTTGTTAATCCAATACGGGAACCAACAGGACCAGTTAGAGATATACCTGACTCAGCCTGGTTGGCAGAAGATGTTTCACCAGAGGCTCTAGGGGCTCCAGCAGAAGGATCAATATCGTCATTGAACATCTCTTCAAATAGCAGATTTAGTTCTGCTTCTCTTGTCTTGGAGATGCCAGAGGATTCCTTTTTCAGACCGAGTTCTGAACTGATTTGTTCAGAAGTCTTCTGAAAAGAATCGTCAAAAGAGACATTGATACTCTCTACAATGGTTCGGGACCGCAAAAGGTAAACTCTGTAGGCTTTTGAGGTGGCAGAGTACCCAATGAACTTGCCTTCGTCTGCTTTTACATCAAACTTCCCTCTAGCTTCTCTATCATTCAGGACAAAACACTTGCATCCAAATACATGGAAGAACTTGATGTTTGGTCGCCTTTTGTTGATCAAGTGGTACGGTGTTTTGATGTGTCTCTTTACTATTGTTGATCGATTTTGGGTGTAGCAATCGGTTGATACAGCTTCTGCCCAGAAAGATGTTGGTAATCCAGATGCTATCATCATAGTTCTTGCAGCCTCCACAAGCGTTCGGTTCTTGCGTTCAACCACTCCGTTCTGTTGTGGGGTGCGTGCAGCAGAGAAGTTCTGAGATATGCCTTCTTCTGTAAGGTAAGCTTCAATGACAGAGTTTTTGAATTCTGTGTCATTGTCACTTCTTAACTTTTGAATCCTGCACTCATACAGAACCTGGATTAATAAGAAGGGGTACATAAAAGGCTATGGAGTCATTAAGAAGGAAAATATAACCGTATGCAAAGTTGCATATGTGGATGGCCTTAAGCACAATCTTCACAGTGTTAGCCAACTTTGCGATACGGGTTTCGATGTCATGTTCAAAAGAACATTCTGCTCTCTGCAAGGAGAAGATACATGAGTTGAACTTCTGCGAGCCGAACGAAAGGGTGATTTGTACCTCATGAACTTTAGTGTCAAGAATAAGAAAGACAAGCTCTGCTTTGTTGCCTGTAAGAACGAAGAAGCTTGGTTATGGCATAACAGGTTCTGCCATCTATACTTTCACAGTTTAGATAAGCTTGTTAAACTTGATCTTGTTAAAGGTCTGTCAAATGTTAAATTCAGTAAAGATCATTTGTGCTCTGCCTGCGAAATGGGTAAACTCAAAAGAGCTTCCCATAAAGGCAAGACTAATGTGTCTTGCCCTAGGCCTCTGTATATGCTACACGTTGACCTCTGCGGTCCAATCGCTACACAGAGCCTAGGCGGCAAGAAATATTTACTTGTGTTGATTGATGAATACTCGAGATATACATGGGTGGAATTTGTCAGAAAGAAATCAGATGTTCCAAATATTCTGATAAACCTAATGAAAAGATATCTCCAAAGGTCACTGATCCTCCATCGAGTTTATCTTTGTAAGAGGATAGTAGACCTCTGTCGCCAGTCATGTGCCGCGAGCACCCGGAGTCTAGATACCAGATCGGCACATACTGCTTCTGCAACACATTCAGAGATTTTTAGGTACCCATATCCAAATGGGTCCAGGTTTGTTAGGGGTCTTTAAGGTTGCCTTGGCATCCTTAGTTTTGGTTTTAACTTCTTTCGAAGAACCATCTGGTTTCTTCTTACCCTTGAATTTTGCATTCTTTTTGGGTCTAGAGAGGAAACAGTGGTGGCTTGAAAAGTGTTGGTTCAATTGATGCATAAGATCGAAGCAATGACAATAATTGATATGTGAAGAAACTTGCTTAAACTTTTCATTGAAAACACTGAATATGGGTACAGAGGCTTTATTATTACAATCTACCCTAGCATTTGACTTCCTATTACAAGAAGACCTTTGTAGACTAGATTGATGTTTTGAAAATTCTCTGTTGAGAATAGCCTTCTGTGGACCCCTTCCTCTGTGATGAACTTCTGCAGGTTTCACTGTCACAGAAGTGAAAGACTTGTTATTTTCCACCCATTTTCCCTTTTGTTGCCAAGTTAGTTTTTCTTGAAAAAGCCTAAAAGGTTTTGGTGCTTTTGAACATTGGGAGGACATTTCTTTTTCAAGTTTGATTTTCTCAAGATCAAGAGAGGTTTTGGCTTGTATACACATGTCTAAAAAGTCTAGACAGATAAAAATCCTTGTAATTTTCTCCTTAGGAGGAATGGTTCTGTTAAGAATTCCAGAGGGAAGTTTAAATCCTTCTGAATCACAAGGCACTATCTCTGACTCATTTGAGTTAGTCTCAGATTCGTCAGAGGATGAATCGTCCTCATATACAGAGGTTGAGTCACTTAGATCTCTTTCGACAGAGGCTGGACTTTCTGAGCATGTGCCATACTCGCTTTCTTCCTTTTCTTTGGGACTATCTTCCAAGTCAATAAAAGTATTTATCAAGATTTCCTCAGAGAGATTTTGATCAACCGAGGATGTACAGAGGTTCTCATAAAGGTTGTTTTTGTCGATTTCCATTAACTCATTTTCAGAAATATGTTTTGGTTTTTCTTCTGAAGAAGCAGTCATGAACTCAGGTGCCTCTGCCGATAGTTTCGTTTCAGAATCTATAGTGCAAACAAAGGCAACCTGTGTTTGAGTCTCGGGGTCACCAAATTTGAAGATTCCTATCTGATCTTGTGTTTTCAGATATCTCTTAGGTTTGGAGTCTCTTTTGACAGAGGCTGAAGATAACAGATCTGTGTTTTCAAACCACACATTTATTATCTTCAGAGGTTTCCTCTTGTGAGATTCCCCAGAGACTTTTTGCCTTTTGCTAACAGAGGTTAAGTTTGGAAAACCTGGATTTCTTGTACTTCCAATACAAAATAGAGAAGATAGGGACTTGTCTCTTTTGGTTCCAGTATAAGGATCTATATCACAGAAGCCAATTCCCCGTCTCCCTATTTGTGTATTCATTTTTTCGTACACCTTCTATGTATCTTGATATTTCTTAATAAGAAGGTCTCTGCTGAGTAAGTCCTGATGTAGGACTTCCCTTTCCTTTTGAAAAAAGTTCTTTAGAGCAAGAATGTTCATTCTGTCGCTCTCATTGTCCAAAAGTTCCTTTGTTTTAGCTTTAAGGGCAGAGTTAAGTTCTGAAATCATTTCTTTTAAAGGATTTAGATGTTTATGCCAATTAGTTTCAATCTCTTCCTTTTCTTGAAATATTTTTGCCTTTTCTTGAGTAAGAAGTCTGGCTTCTTTCTCAAAGAATGCAATCTTTTTCTGGACATTATCACAAGTCTTTTTCAGTTCAGTGTAATCTTCTGTTAGTTTAAGTAAATTAACTTCAGTTTCATTTCAGGAAGAGTCAGAAGTGGATACCTCACTGTCAGAATCGGAGGAGCTGAGTTCTGCCATCCCGTAGAACAGGGCGTTCTTCTTCTCACCTTCATCAGAGGATTCATCTGACTGCCAGTTCTCTTGCTCCTCCATGAGCGACTTCTGAGCATAGTATTTTTCCTTCTTTTTATAGAAAGCAGAGTCCCTCTGTGGGCGATTTGGTTTGCTCCTGCAGTCTGCAACATAGTGGTCTGGCTTGCCACAATTGAAACATCCTTGATTCTGGGGTGCATTCCCAGCTCTGTCACCTGACCTATGTTGGTCACCACCTCTGTCACTCTTGTCACTTGACCTCTGTTGGTCATTCGCATCTTCTCTTCCCTGATTCCTTGGCTCATACTTCCCGCCTCGATCATCTCTCCCATTGTGTTCATATCCTGACTTCTTCTGGCACCCTCTGCTGAACTCTCTTGTCAATAGAGCTAAAGATTTAGCTATTGAGGCTATTGTTGCCTCTTCTTCTTCCACCAATTCCTCTTCCTCACTGTCAACAACTAACACCTTCTTCTTCTTCTCTTTCTTCTTCTCCACAGACTTCTCCTTCTTTGGTTTCTCCTTTGCTTCTGTAGCCTTTCCAACAAGCGCAAGAGGCCCACTGATTTGAGCTTGTGCTTGTGCAATCTGAGGTTCTTGGGCAGCCAGTGTTCCATAAAGATCTGACAAAGTCCAGGTGTCTAAGTCCTGATTAGTTTGCAGAGACATAGACAACTGAAGCCATTCTTCGTTTAGACTCTTTAGGAACATGACGTTGTTTTCTTCAGAAGTTCTGTGAATCCCGAATTTCTTACACTTGTTAATCAGAGAGTTGAACCTGTCGTATGTTGACTGCAGAGATTATGTCGGCATAGCTTTGAAGGCATAGTACTCGTTGATGCATTGGGCTCTGCGGTTCTTCTGAGTCTTGGCTCCTCCTTCCAGTTGTTTCTCTAGTTCCTTCCATAGGTCGTAGGCTGATTCACAAGCGTCTAGAGACTGAAAGAGGTCATTTGGAATGGCCATTATCAGAAGTCGCTTGGTCTTCTGAGCAATTTCGTATTTCTCCCAGTCTGTGGTAGACCATTTATCCTTTGTCTCTGGTTTCTCGTATTCAGCGACCTCTGGAGTATCGTCTGTGGCAGGTACCCGTGGTACTGTGACCATAGGGATATAAGGTGGATTACGGATATAGGTGAGGAGATCTTTATTAGTACCCTCAAAGAAATGAATCATTCGTATCTTCCATTGGGGGTACTCGTCTCTGAGCAGAGTAGGTGGTTTTGTCAAAGAGCCAGCAGTGAAGAAGTTGTTGGTATTTGCCATTTTAAGTAGTTTGAAAATACCAGAAAACAGAGTATGAACTGAAAAATTTCGGATGATGAGACATATTTTTCGAAATGAGTTTAAAAGCTTAAAAACCTTGAACAATGCACAAAATGGAGGGATTTAACCACAAAAACATATCATGTCAGTTTACTAGAGTCGAACAAGTCGAGAATAGCAGAAAAACAGGGGTTGTTTTAAATAAGTGAAGAACAGGTCAAAATCAGTCCAAGTTTCTACCGAAACGAGTTGAAATCATTGTTAGAGAGGATCTCTTGATATTGAAAATCAAGGATGGCTCTGATACCAATTGTTGATCCCGATATTAACTCAACAATGATATTGATCTCAATTAGTTCGAACAAAAGAGTATGCAGAAGCGTTTTAAAGAACTAAAGAGATGTTAGGTAGAAAGTTCACACAGAATCGAACAAACAAAGTATTAATAAACGCAAGTTTAGCTCAAAGATTCACTTTGTATTGATTCTCTATAAGACACCAAGAACACCGTAATGTGTGTGAAATACAATAAGATAAGCGATAATCAGGTGTGTGTGAAGTTGTACAAAGTTAATAGAAAAGCTTTACAAGAGCTTTTTATTTATACTACTTTTACAGGGGACAAGTAAGAGACAATAAGTACTAAGGTACAAGACATGATCGTGGGTCTGCATCAGGTACAACGTTAATGAAGTGCGCCGTTTTCTGCAAAGGCTGTAACCCATCAGAGGTTGACACGTGGAGTGTGCAGGGCACGCCTTGTATGAATGATCTTCAGGATCTTCGTACAACAGAGACACGTGAGAGGCACGATCCTCTTTGTCTTGAACTTCAGAAGTCTTCAGTCTTCTAAGTCTTCATACCACAGAGGCTCTGTCAAGTATGACAGAGGCTCTGTGGCCTTGTCCTCTGAGAAACTCTTCTGTTGAATCTTCACTTGGTGTCTTGGCAAAGGCTCTGTCGATGTTTTTACACTTAGCCTATTTTTCAATACTTTAATCATAGAAGTTGGAGCTAACAACTGTCGTTCCATCATCGAGGTCATCAACATTGAATCGTTCGTCGTCGTCGTACTGTGATATACTACCTTCATTATTGGTAGTTGGCGACAAACTTAGTCCTTCACGGATTTCGTTTTCTTCGATATTTTCTTCCACCAACTCCAGCTCCGCCTCTAGGTCTGTTTTGTCTTGAATTCTATCCATATTATCCAAGTAGTCCTTCAACCAAATGCAACATTTTACGGACTCCGGGGTTAATCTTGTCCGACGTATGGAAAGGAGATTGCCACTAAGAGAAAAAGAGGACTCCAAAGATACGACACTAGCTTGGATTGTTGGTATATCACGGGCCATAGATGCCAAAACTGTAAATACTTGTTCCTTTTCTGCCAAAATTCTAATATTTTCAAATCTTCAAAATTCTCGACTTGATTCCAATGGAAATTAGTATTTATGTAAATTTGTAACTCATCGAGATCATTTTCATTTCTGCTTTTTTACTTGATTCATTTTTCACCTCGTTTATTAAAGAGGTCCTAAGTCTTTCTGGCTTTGGCGATGACCACTACTAGAAGTAGCACCCGTAAATAGTGGTTGTCGTGAGGTTTGTGTTTGAATTCCTCCCTCATGTCGGACTTTATAAATATCAAATAATTCGTAAAACTAGCCATTAAATGTATGTTTTCTTTCCGTTGAAAACTATAATTTGTCGGCGTACCTAAACCAAAAGATTGACTTGTTTGTGTAATTAAAACCCCAACACCGGTAACATTTAGCCACGGGTTTAACGCAACGGGCCAACGGCACAAAGAAAAGAAAAGGAAGACATCAAAGATCCCCAATCACGTTTGTGCTCGTACTCCACAATTTTTTTTGACAAAATATATAATTGATTTAAACTAGAGGGCTTGTTGGATAATAAACACCGGATAAGTAAGTTGTTGCGTTTTTAAAATCGCCCAAAATATTGTATAATCCATCAAGCATTTGCCAATTCCAATATTCAATACTATTATTTGCGTAATGTTGTTTATAAAATGCATGTATATAATTTTTTTGTGCAAGCTAATTTTCGATCATATAATACATCGAATTCCATCAAACGGTCATATCAAAGTTCGGTCCCAAAGCTCTAAAACCACATTGCTTGCAATATCTTCTATAAGCCCCATGCATTGCTTTACCTTTTGAAAAAAATTCTCCGTAACATAATTCTAAATTTATCTAGTACGCATTTACATGTAGTTAAACTGTCTTGAACGACTAAATTGATAATGTGGGCAACACAATGTGTACAAAATATTGGACCGTCCAACATAGGGGTTAAAGCACTTTTTAGTTTTTCCACACATGCACTATTAATATTTGCGTTATCAATAGCCTTTTTAATGATTGAAAATTGACGTTCACCCGAATGTAGCACACCAAACGGTTCAAACATGATTACACGTTTGAGTAATTTCCACACGTCCATCCAATGTGTCGTTATACATGTATAAGAAGTTGGCAATCCGTGTGGTGCGCTCCACACAGCACAAGTTAAAGAAACGTTGTTAGGTAATTGAGAAAACATGTCTCACATTTTAATTTTAGCCATTTTCCACATTTCTAGTGTCTCACGTCTAAGAGTTTGACGATTTACCGGTTTGTAGCGAGGTTGTAGACATTTTTGGACCATCTTCGTCATGTAAGAAATGTGAAATGTCCAAACGACAACCCCATTTGAATGACACGTTTACTTGTCATTTCTCGGGTCAACACGACATCGTACGACCATATTTGACCTTGATTCTCAAGTATGGGTTGACTTGAATCACCCCGGGCACGTTTTTTCGGTGTGCCTCTTTAATTTCGAGTTTCCCGTGGTCGTAAGGAGAGCTCCACACATTTTGCATTATGCATTTTTTCTCCCGTTAATGAGAACCACCATATTATATCAATTCCAAACTTCGGATTTTCGTCCGTGCTTGGCAAAAACCTCTCTAATTTTTTCGTTTGATTCATCACCACCGGCCACTTTGAGCGAATGGAAGAATTGAGACATTGAAAACTTGCGAAAAACGAATACGAGATTGCGAGAATTGCGTTTTTTGTGTTTTGTAACTTGGTATCTTACCCAATTCACCAACTAACATATTTATAGTGTTTTGGGGTATAAAAGACCAAAAACGGTTATATTTGAGAAAAAAACGGTAATATTACCGTTAAAAACGATAACGACAAAACGATTAGAATCTTTCAAAACGGGTCGGGCCGCGCCGGACTTGGATCCGGGCATGCAGTCGGTCCCGGGACGGCAAATCCACCCAAAAGTTGGCCTGATCGTAACCAGCGGACTTGAATTCAGACCTCAGGAGGGTCGGGTTTCGGGCTTCAGGCGGGTCGGGCTTGGGCTGGTCATTTTGGCCATCTCTATGTTCATGTAGAAAATACATGAGGTCATTTGCATACTGGGGCATCGAGATTGAAAGATTAAACGCTGAGAGGATATTGTTTAAGATACTACAAAACTGGGCCCTATCAATGACGGACGGGCCAGTCAGTCGCTAAAGCTCTAATCAATTGATGATTCGTCACTGAAAGGTCGTGGGTCAAATATTCATGGGTAATGCTATCAGTGACGACATACTTCAGCGACTGATCAACAATATAATATTTCAACGTGGGATAAGCGGCGGATATTAAAATAGTTAATACGATGTTTTTTTATATAAAAATGTCCTAAAAAACTTGTTACTACGCCTAAAAGCATCTTATAAGCTTGTTACAACACCTTTAGACATGTGTCTTATTTTTTGGTCCTATAAATTAAGTCTTATAAAGCGGTCTATTAGGATGCTTAGAAATAAGTGACGTCCTATAAACCCAATTTTTTTGTAGTGACCTCTGAGTCTTTACAATCAGATCTCTGACTTACTTGATGGGATCTCTGACTTGTCTTCACTACTTAGTCTTTTCTTGCGTAGTGTTATCTGATTCAACTTGTGTCAATAATCAGATCGAACATAGGGAGCTAGGTTTCAAATTTATCTCTTGGTGGGAAGAATGGGTTTTGTTGGGTTTCCTTTTGTGGAAGGTCTAAGCTAAACAAGAACAATTTTATTTATGATTTCTTTTTTCATGAGCCAACATATAACATAAATTTTTACCAGATCAAAGAAAAATGCGGTGCCGATAACGAGAAAGAAAGGTTAGACAATATCACTTTTATAATATTGTTATATATTATAACATAATGGTAATATACGTTTTTATTTTCAAAATAGAAATTTAAATAAGTAATTAAAAGACCAATTCCCCTGAGCTAACATACTTTTTTAACAAGAGTTGGTAAAAGGGGCCAAATTTGAAGCAAAATGGCAACCCGAGTTACTAAAGTGCAACTTTTTTTAATTTGGACGAGACATATATATTTTATATATATTTTATGAACCCAAATTTGTGTAACTACCATTTACATTAAGGTTAAGGTTCAAAGTCCATGTTGTAATCAATTTAGGGGCAGAGCAAATATGTTTTGGGGGAGCCTGGAAACAATGTAAAAAATTCATAGTTTCAAGGTTGACAATAGTTTTCTAAAGTATATGTTCTTTATCAAATACTTATCAATAGACAAAAGCAAATCAGAGCAGTTGAAAAGCAAGACTTAAGTGATGAATCGATGTTGTTTACATTGAAGTTATGAATCAATGTTCGACTGTAGGACTTGGGGGGCCGATAGCCCAATCCAATATATATATAGTCGTATAGTCAGGTTAAATAGAAAAAAAAATCAAAATTGAGTGAAGAGTTCCATATTTGAGGGAGAGCCTATGCATGTTGTGGTTATATGGTGGTTTCACCACTACATCTATTAGCCAAAAAACTTGCATTTATCTCTATTATCAAACAAAAAGAATCGGTGAATTTTATAAGCAGTAAGATTACAAGAAGATAAAATGTATATATAGCTTTTTCTATTCCACAAAAAATCTAGGCACTATGGTCACAAAAAAATTACTTGACAAGTTTTGTTACGAATTTTTGATGAAGTTGGGTTAACTAGTCAACTTGATTAATTTAAAACAACCAACTTGAACTTTTCCCACCAATCCTAATTAAGAAAGATAACACTTGCAAGCTGACGTAGACAATTTCAACTCATTTCTGTAAAGGTTAGGCCATCGGTACCCATGGAAGAATCTTTCAAATATTCCAGCTCTACATCAGCGTCACATCAGCTTTTCTCCCATCCCTCACTCAATCCCTAACAATCCCTAAACACCCTTACCCCATTCCCTCAAACCCTTTTGCCACCTCATTTATTTTAATTCTTTTATTTATACATTTAATTATTTAACAAAATAAAAATATTTATATATTTTTTAATAAATAAAAATAAGATAAATAATAAAAATAAAAATTCATACCATTCATTAAAAATAAAAATTACAAAATACTACCAATTATGAAATTTTTGAATTTGCTCTTTTCTCGCTAAAGTAACCCTCAAAGCGTTTCCCGTAAGGTGATCATGCGGGGTCATGAAAAACTCGAAGTCTTTCTCAAATCGTTTTGAGCGTTCGATTACTCGAGTTCTTGTTCCAACCTATGTCGTTCGAGTTTTGAGCGTTCGATTTCGAGATCGAGTTTTTTCATTTTGTTTTCCATTGTATCATCAATCTTGTCGTTGAACGTCGTCAACAACTGAGTAACACTTTCGTCCGTATTCGCCCCGGACGTATTACTCGTTGATGATTTTTTTGCCTTGTTTCTCCCGATGGGTCGTTGAATTTGCTCGTCATCGTCATCATCGGAAGGTTGGGTACGTTTTGAACCCCACGATGAAGTTGTCGTCATCGTTGGAACGGCTCCCCATTTTGGACATTTTTTTAGGACGTCCCAAGCTTGTTCGTGAGTGAAAGCAACTTTATGGCGTGCTAGATACCGTTCGTGTGCCGTTCGGGATATATCGGTCTCACTCATCCCGCTTGATATATTATTGAGCAAGTTGTTGTAGATGCCGCCAAACGAATTAACTCTTTTATTGAGGTCGTTGAACTTGCTATTGAGTTGATGGGTTGATCTATAACCTGGTTGACGACCCATGCGAGTAAAGAACACATGCCCGATTCGGCCCCAAAAACTTCCTACATTTATGTAAAATTAAGTATAAGAATAATAATAATAATAATAATAATAATAATAATAATAATAACAATAAAAATAATTACCACCGCTTTGTGCGTTACCGACCACGGGGTCCTCCGAAACGTCAACCCACGCCGACACTAACGCGAGTTCCTCGGCTTTACTCCACGTTTGTTTGGCGGCTTTCGTTGGTCTCGGATTTGATGGTTCCGGGTTAGATTGTTGTGTCGGGATAGATTGTGGTGTGTTCGGGGTAGAAGGTTGGGTTTCCGGAACAATGTCGTCGTCGAGATTGATTGCGGGTGAAGGAAGATTGTAGTTGGCCGGAGTAAAACCTTGTTCAATCAAACCGGGACGTGTAAATTGGTAAGGAAATTGTTGGTGAAATTGTTGGGGAAATTGTTGCGGATATTGTGGCGGATTTTGTTGCGACCATTGTGGCGGAATTTGTTGCGACCATTGCGGATGATAACCTTGTTGTGTAAACGCTTGGAAACCAAGCTCTTGATCTTCTTGCGATTGTGGTGTATTCGGTCGGTTACGACGGGATGTAGGTGTTGTGTTTGGATTCATGATGAGAGAGGTGTGAAAAATAAGAGGTTGAGAGAATTTGAGAGAGTTTGAGAGGTGTGAGAAATAAGAGGTTGAGAGAATTTGAGAGGTGTGAAAAATAAGAGGTTGAGAGGTGTGAGAAATAAGAGGTTGAGGGTTAAATATATAGTCGGATTAAATTGAGAAAAATAATTTTTTTTTACAAAGAGCCGTTGAACGGCTTGATTTTTAAAAATTAAATAATTTTTTTTTAAAAACCCTTCGGGATGAATCGGGATGGGGAACCCGGATTCCATCCCTTCCCGCAGACCATCCCCGAGCCGTAGCCCATCCCCGCAAACCCGCAGCCATCCCCGAGCCCCATCCTGCTTGGGGTACGGATGGCCTTAGAGACAATATCACATCATCTTCAAAGAGTAATCTCAAATATGCATGCTCTAAAACCTACTAAAGGAAACGCAAAAGGATGGAGTCTGGGTCAACTTTTATAAGGGAACATTTAAAAAAAAGTCGATGAAAGACATCATGAACTTATGGGTTTTATCAAGTAAAAGACCAACACAAAAAGGGATGAGGTAAGTATTGATCAAATTATGGACATTATAAATCGAGTAATTGTTGCATATAATGATGTTGAGGTTGGTGGAAAGGTAAGAGGCATCAGTTTTATTATACAATAAAATAATAACAGTTATTAACGTTATTATTGTTATTGAATTTATTACTATAGCTATTAATAATAAACTAGTCATTGTACCCGCGCGATGCAGCGGGACGCAACTTGATTATGAAACCAAATACTCAAATCCTCAATCTTGCTACATGCTTTGTATTATTTCTTATCAAATAGGCATTAGCTAAGTATGTCTCAAAAAATTCAATTGATGCAGGTCTTATTAGAGCTCACTTCTCAATCGAAAAGGAATAACTAAAACATAAAGATATGTAGAAATACAAAAAAAAATATCAAGAAAAAAAAACATCAAACGGTTTTGCAAAACATTTGATCCAATTTAAGGGTGCACCCGCTCGACGAAATACCTAGGTCCGCTACAGTGGAGATACTTGGTGCCATGTGATACTCATGGTTCAGGATTCCACCAGTAGGGAAATCTTCTTTAAGATATCGAGTGATGATGTTAGGTTGTCTTGGTTGAAGTTTGCTCAAAAACGAAACATGATTTGAATGTTTTATATTGACTGAAATATTTTGTAGTAGGATGGTATCTTATAGACTTTATTTAAGGGAAATTGACACAAATAGCCAAACCCAACTCCCTTTTTGACAAAATAGCCAAAGTCTCTCCCATATCACCGAAATAGCCATGGGTCTGCACTCGGACCCGACCCGGTCCAGTGCGGACCGCACTCACCAGCTAAACGACAAAAAACATCGTTTTTTAAGAATTCTGATTTTTGGAAGGTAGCACCGCAATTGCGGACCTAGCACCGCAATTGCGGACCCAAGCCAAAACCCTAATGTAACCCTAATTTACAAACCCTACCTGACGTCTATATAACACTGATTTTTCGATACGATTTTTCCCTAACCGTAGTGCACATTGTCTGAAACAAAATTTTCAGTTGTCTAGATTTTTGTCTGTGTTTTATCGTTTTTCTAAATATGAGTTCCTTACCTGATAAAATTAATCTACGTATTTGGCCTGGGGGTTCTTGGCAATAGAACGGGACGGATTGGGAGTATGTTTCCGCACTCCCGATAATGCGAGTCATGGTGCCAACCAACATTACACATTCTAAGCTTGTTAGGTGTGTTCAAAGCAGATGTGGATTCAACCCTAATTTTGGTACGACTAAAATAGTGTACCAATTTTCTGGCCAACTTTATGAGTTACGAGACACTAACGATGCACAAGCTTTTATGGAATCTGTTGCGGCTGTTAGAAATCCACCAACACTTTGTGTTTATATCGTGCTTGCAGGTTTCGACACAAACAATGTTGGTGGTGGTTCCAACAGCGTACGGGAGCCTGATGTGTCTGTTGTTGAGGAGAGTCAGTCTTCTTTTTATGTTAGTGGTGGTTCGAACACCGTACGAGAGCCGGATGTGTCTGCTGTTGAGCAGAGTCAAGCTTATTACGTGCCTCATTTTCAGTCTGAAGATGCGCATGTGTATGGGTATAATCCTGATTTTCTTACTGAAGATAATTATGGTTATATCCCCGAATTTGTTCCGGAGACCCAAGAACCGGTAGAAGAACCACATGAAGAAGAAGCAGAAGAAGAAGAAGACGACGAGTCCCATGTTTAGAGACAATATCACATCATCTTCAAAGAGTAATCTCAAATATGCATGCTCTAAAACCTACTAAAGGAAACGCAAAAAGGATGGAGTCTGGGTCAACTTTTATAAGGGAACATTTAAAAAAAAGTCGATGAAAGACATCATGAACTTATGGGTTTTATCAAGTAAAAGACCAACACAAAAAGGGATGAGGTAAGTATTGATCAAATTATGGACATTATAAATCGAGTAATTGTTGCATATAATGATGTTGAGGTTGGTGGAAAGGTAAGAGGCATCAGTTTTATTATACAATAAAATAATAACAGTTATTAACGTTATTATTGTTATTGAATTTATTACTATAGCTATTAATAATAAACTAGTCATTGTACCCGCGCGATGCAGCGGGACGCAACTTGATTATGAAACCAAATACTCAAATCCTCAATCTTGCTACATGCTTTGTATTATTTCTTATCAAATAGGCATTAGCTAAATATGTCTCAAAAAATTCAATTGATGCAGGTCTTATTAGAGCTCACTTCTCAATCGAAAAGGAATAACTAAAACATAAAGATATGTAGAAATACAAAAAACAAAATATCAAGCAAAAAAAAACATCAAACGGCTTTGCAAAACATTTGATCCAATTTAAGGGTGCACCCGCTCGACGAAATTCCTAGGTCCGCCACAGTGGAGATACTTGGTGCCATGTGATACTCATGGTTCAGGATTCCACCAGTAGGGAAATCTTCTTTAAGATATCGAGTGATGATGTTAGGTTGTCTTGGTTGAAGTTTGCTCAAAAACGAAACATGATTTGAATGTTTTATATTGACTGAAATATTTTGTAGTAGGATGGTATCTTATAGACTTTATTTAAGGGAAATTGACACAAATAGCCAAACCCAACTCCCTTTTTGACACAAATAGCCAAAGTCTCTCCCATATCACCGAAATAGCCATGGGTCTGTACTCGGACCCGACCCGGTCCAGTGCGGACCGCACTCACCAGCTAAACGACAAAAACATAGTTTTTTAAGAATTCTGATTTTTGGAAGGTAGCACCGCAATTGCGGACCTGGCACCGCAATTGTGGACCCGAGCCAAAACTCTAATGTAACCCTAATTTACAAACCCTACCGAACGTCTATATAACACTGATTTTTCGATACGATTTTTCCCTAACCGTAGTGCCCATTGTCTGAAACAAAATTTTCAGTTGTCTAGATTTTTGTCTGTGTTTTATCGTTTTTCTAAATATGAGTTCCTTACCTGATAAAATTAATCTACGTATTTGGCCTGGGGGTTCTTGGCAACAGAACGGGACGGATTGGGAGTATGTTTCCGCACTCCCGATAATGCGAGTCATGGTGCCAACCAACATTACACATTCTAAGCTTGTTAGGTGTGTTCAAAGCAGATGTGGATTCAACCCTAATTTTGGTACGACTAAAATAGTGTACCAATTTTCTGGCCAACTTTATGAGTTACGAGACACTAACGATGCACAAGCTTTTATGGAATCTGCTGCGGCTGTTAGAAATCCACCAACACTTTGTGTTTATATCGAGCTTGCAGCCTTCGACACAAACAATGTTGGTGGTGGTTCCAACAGCGTACGGGAGCCTGATGCGTCTGTTGTTGAGGAGAGTTAGTCTTCTTTTTATGTTAGTGGTGGTTCGAACACCGTACGAGAGCCGGATGTGCCTGCTGTTGAGCAGAGTCAAGCTTATTACGTGCCTCATTTTCAGTCTGAAGATGCGCATGTGTATGGGTATAATCCTGATTTTCTTACTGAAGATAATTATGGTTATATCCCCGAATTTGTTCCGGAGACCCAAGAACCGGTAGAAGAACCACATGAAGAAGAAGCAGAAGAAGAAGAAGACGACGAGTCCCATGTTTACCGTTTGGATATTCCTGGTATTGATAGCGATGAAGAAGACGATGAAGAAGACGGTGCAGAAGATGAAGAAGATGATGAAGAAGAAACCAGTCCTATTAATCATATGGTGGAATAAATGATTTTTTTGGCCAACCTCCTCCCCTTCCAGATCGGGATGATCATTTCATAACACCTAACCAAGAGCCCGTAGCTTATAATCGTAGTAACAGACTGAATGAAGGGGGCATATTCGCCACGAAAGACGACCTGACCCTCGACCTCGGAAGAAAGTTTGTTGAAGAGGGTTACGAGTATTATGTGGAGAGATCTTCAAATACCCGATTCGAAGCGAAGTGTAGGGATGCTAACTGTGATTGGCGTGTGTATGCTGCAAGTGTCAAAGATACCACTATGTTCCAGGTACGCAGGATGAAGGACGTACACGTTTGTTCAAGGACCCAGATGCATCCAAACCACCGTAACGCCAATAGGAGAGTACTGGGTAATATAATCCTGCCTAAAGTACAGGATGAAAGCCGTAAACTTTGTGGATCCGACATTGTGAAGGACATCAAGGAGCAATACAACGTAGATATCTCGTATTCGCAAACGTGGCGTGCGTAAGCTTTTGTGCTAGCCTTGGTGCGGGGCGACCCCCACGATTCTTACAGGCGACTCTCTGGGTTTTTCTATAATTTGGAGCTTCATAACCCTGGTACCTTTTCCCGAATAGAGAGAGATATTACAGGACGTTTTCACCTCTGTTTTTATGCCCTTGGTTGCGCGGTATATATTATTTCCTCATATACAGTCTACAATTTCACTATACTATAAGTATTCTAACGTTTTTAGCATAACTTTTCGTAGTTCCGATCGTTTCCGAGCTATTTGTGCCCGGTCATTATAATAGACGGCGCTCATTTGAAGGGGCCTTACTTGGGCACAATGTTCTTAGCCGTTGCTATGGACGCCAATAATCAAAATTTCATGCTCGGTTTCGGAGTTGGTAGGTCTGAGAGTGGAGAGGGATGGACTTATTTTTTGGCCAACCTAAAGCAATGTATCGACGAACCCGAAGGGTTGGTGTTCGTGTCCGACAGGTTGGGTTCAATACGCCAAGCTATCAATACGGTGTACCCACGTGCCCATCATGCGCTGTGTTGCCGCCATCTCATGATGAACATGAGAACCAGGGATACTAGGATCGACCATAGGAGGACTATGTTTTGGAAGGTCTGTAAAGCGTACACGGTGCGTGACTTCGAACTTAGAATGGCAGCTCTACGAGCTGCTATACCTGTGGGAGTCCAAGTTTTGGAATCCGATACTATGCCAGAAAGATGGTCTAGGGCCCATTTTCCTGGAATTCGTTACAACATAATGACTTCAAACAGTGCCGAGTTTGTCAATGCACTGTCCTGTTACGCTCGGAGGCTACCTATCGTGTCCCTCATGGATTACTTTCGATCAATGCAACAAGACTGGTATGCAAAACGTCGGAACAAAGCAGGTTATCATCTATACGTACATCAACCTACATACAATCTACTTTTGTTACAAAAAATGAGAATATTTTTAGTATTTTGACTATTTGTGTTTCTGCAGCCAAATGGGTAGATTTTCTAACCCCATATGCAATGAAAAAAGTTAAAAGGAGACAAATGAAGTCGGCGAGGTTTACTGTCCATGAAATTGGTCATGGTTTATATAAAGTTTGCGATATGCACAGGGACGCCAAGGTGGCTTACAATAATCGTAGTTGCACTTGTATTAAGTGGCAGATGTCCGGCTTACCTTGCAGTCATGCAATCGCCGTTGCAAGATATCTCCGGTGTACAGATGTGACCCACCTGGCGCTTGGTTACTTCACGATGGCTAACTGGCGAGCAACATACTCAGAGGTCATACATCCGGTTGGGCCTCCTGATACGTGGGTTGTTCCAGACCCACCACTTATGACCGTTAAACCTCCGTTGTTGAAGAAACGCGTTGGTAGACCGAGCTACCACGATCGTATCCCATCCCGTGGTGAGGATCCGACACCGAGAAGATGTTCTCGGTGTAAACAAAGCGGACACAATCGGTCAAACTGTCATAATGATTTTCCAGTGAATCAAGGAACGTCTGGTAGCCACCAACGTCCAAGAGCACCGGGTAGTCGCCAACATCAAAGAGCATCCGGTAGCCGGCAAACTCAAGCAGATGCGACTTAGGAGACCAATTACGGAAGTTCTAGACATCATACTTTCGATCTAAACATTGATTAGAACGAGTAAACCTGTTTGAAGTCTCAATTTATGGCTGTTATGTTCAATTGTCTTTCAAACTTCTTGTCCTTATGTTTACTGTTGATTTCAATGTACTTTGTTGTGTCTGTTAAGTGTTCTTGTGTGTAAAATAAAGTAAACATGAAAGTTGCATTTTATTGATACTCATAAAGCATGGAAACTAGTACAGTTGATGAAATCTACTACTACGGGTAGATGTCCTGCAATTTGGTGATCCAGGAAACCTTTTCAGCAATAACCTCCTCCATTCCCGTGTAGCTCTCTGTGAGCTCTGTAATCTCCTCTTCTAGTTCGCGAATATGTTTTTGCACATCCCGAAGGTCCTGCTTCCTTTGTGCCAGGTCTTCTTTCTTCTCCTTCAGGCACTCCTTCTTCTCTTGAATAATCGACCTGTTTTGGTTCCATAAATGTTTTATGTTATCGATCTGGCCGTTCGCGTCATCAATGGACTTTTTGACGGGGCTAGGCATTCTTTGAGTTCCTGTAAGATCATCTGTCTGGTTAGATTGATACATTGGTGGTTCATTCAAGCGATGGTCGAGGTAGTATTGCTCCCATGCAGCGTTCCACTGATCTGTCTCCTCTTCCGTGAATGGATAATCGGCCCTAGTTCGGCCCCATTCTGCCCACTCCTCTGTTGTTACCGGTACCCACCAGGTACTCCTGTAATCTCCATCATATAAGGGTTGGTTGTCGTTTTGTCGTGAAGTTCCAGCCCCATTGGTGGACCTTTTCCCTTTTGAGCTTGAACCCCCAGCCATAATAGTGGCACGAAATGGTAGAGACGGTTTGCAAATGTTGTGGTTGGTAGAAAGGATTGATAGCAACTTGTGAAATTACTAATTCATCGGACCACCTACTTATAGTCGTGAAAAGGTAGGTTCACACTTGCGGAGCTGAAAAGTTAGGTTCGCACTTGCGGACCTGGAAAGGTAGGTTCGCACTTGCGGACCTGGAAAGTAGCTTCGCACTTTCGGAGCTGAAAAGGTAGGTTTGCACTTGCGGAGCTGAAAAGGTAGGTTCGCACTTGCGATGTTGTGGCTATAAATACCCATGTCAATTCCAACTTAAGACTCACAACACTCATACGAATTTGTACTCTCATCTTTCACCAAGCACATGGCTGGAAATGCATCTTCTTCAAACCCACGGTCTTCACAAGTAATGCCGGATAGATTAAAGGAGGTAAAAAAATTTGAAAAGGAGATCGAGGAATTCACTGTAGAGTGGAACTACAGTGGAAACAGTTGTTGGCTAGGAAGGAGGGACACCTGAAAAGGATGGAAGATGAAGAAAAGGAGATAAAAAGAATGAAGAGGGAAATCAAAGATAAGGAGTCCCGTATTCGTCAAGAAAACTTACACGTCCACAACATTGTACAAGAGTTCGCAGTTCTTCAAGCGAAGATAAGCGAGAAGCAAGCCTTCATCGATCAATGTAATGCACTTTATCCTTAGGTGGTGGTAGTGTTGTTGCAGTTTATGTGTTGTGGTTTCATGTTGTACTTTGCATTTTCTATGTTGTTGTTTTTTCATGTTGTAGTTTGGTCATGAATAAATGATTTTGGTTTTTAGTAACACTTTAGCAAACGTTGGGATCGAAACGACTACAAATCAAATCTTCAGTCCACATGAGCAGTACAAAATTATTTAAATGTCAAACTTCTGCTACACGATGCCTGGGTTTTTGCAATCCCCACCGACTTCTTACATGCTCTGGTGAGACGAGTCTGGAGTTGCTAAGCTCCACCTTCTCGCTGTACACTTCAATCACGGAATGTCCGTCAACAAAATGACGTATATTGGCTACATCTTCATCGGTAGTCAATTCTACCAGTCCAGTCAATAAGTCTGCATTCGGCCGTTTAAAATACAACTTTAAATATTTTGGTTCGTCGTACTCTAGCTCTCTCATTATCTGTTGAAGCAGTTGCATTGAAAGGTCATCCACGTCTAACATGTCAACATAAATGTCTAGACCACGGAAGTAATGTCTTCTAGGTGGTTCTGTGAAGTACCCTTGATGGTGGACTTTCATGGTGAACAATTGTGGATGTGCATCTGTTCATGAAAATTAACAAACTTAGCGTTACACTATGTTGTTTCACACAAGCAAAACCCGAAATTCAAAACTTACTAACCGTATAACTCTCTGGCAGTGGCTGAAAGGGGTTGATATAAACACCTAAATGTCTAAACGTGAAGATTTGGCGATGCCATGTCAGAAGTCGTTATTGAATACTTTTTCTCGTCTGCGTGTTTTACAATTCATCTAGCGGTGGTAATTAAAAAGCTAGGTTCGCAAGTGCGGATGTGGGTGCGGGAAGGTTTGCAAGTGCGGTGCGGGTAGGTTTGCAAGTGCGGGTAGGTTCGCAAGTGCGGATGCGGATGCGGGTAGGTTCGCAAGTGCGGATGCGGATGCGGCTTCCTATAAATACCCCCATGGAGTGGTGGAGAATTCAACGATCACCGAAGCATCGGGTTCATTGGTCTCATTCAATATGTAGTTTATCGCTTTCTAGTTGTAGTATCAAACGATAAACGTTTATGTAGCCTTTATTGTTCACATGGTAAAGGAGAATTCAATGTCTACTTCTTCTTCTAATCCATTGAATAATCTGAATTATAAGAAGAAGTAGCCTTTGAATTCTCCTTTATCATGTGAACAATAAAGCCTACATAAACGGTTATCGTTTAGTATGTATTTGTATGTGTGTTCAAGTTGTAGATCAGTTCTTTCAAGTTGTAGATCAGCTCTTTCATAAGTATGTACTTTACCTTTTTGTAATTGTAGTTTCAATGAATTCCTTTTATGTTATTGTGAGAATTGTGTAACTACTATGAAGTTGATTGAGGTAAAGATGTATGCAAGTAAAGACCAAATAATAAAAGTGAAACACCAAACAATAAAAATTAAACCGTAAATAATAAAAGCTATACAACTTTTAAAAGCTAATTCGACGCAGAGGCCCAAAATATATTTGCCATTTCTCTCCGCCAAGCCATGATATCGATATGCATGTTAGGCTGTTGTCCGCTAACCCTATCTGTCAAAAATCGACACGTGAAAGCACCACAGTCGCCGAGCTGACCAGTCTGCTGGGGAACATCCTCTGCATATCTCCATGTGAATTGTTCCATCTGCGTAGCTCGTTCATTGTCTCCTAGACACCTGAATATGTACTTCATATTTCGCCGGAATTTCTGAAGCAACGGAGGAATTCTAGGGGAAATGTTCCCGACCTGATAACTATCATATAAAACCAGTTCCATGGTCCGTAAGGAGTACTCCCCGAGCACCCAATGACAGTTATCGACGTTCATGGGAATAAGAACCTGAAAACATAAACTTAACATTAGTTAGATGGTATAAACTCATAATGTTTGAAATAGGGAAACTTAGATTACATACGTTGTTCACAGAAGGTGACCAGCACGGAAATCTGTCCGTCAAAGTCATTGACCCGTCGATTTGCGTAGCTACCTCATCTAGGTTCCCAAGTTGCAGCCTTCCCCACCACTCTGGGACGGCAACCGTCCAGTCGCTCTCGGGAGAACGTGAAATGAGCAACATTCGAACCCATGCCTCGATATGCTATAAATAAACCATTCAATGATAAGCTACAGTGATGTTTTTTTGGTACTCAAATTGTAAGACTATAATAACATATGAATGTACTAACCGGGTCTTCAAGCTATCCATCGTTTAAATAGCCCAATAATTGCCCCCAAAACGTTGGCACTACAGCAAGATTAGGTAAATAAGGAATCCTCATACTTTCCGGCAACTGGTTTTGGGGTAGAGTTCCTCAACTGAACGTGGATGGGTGGAAGGACTACTCGTCGCATCAAGTTGCAGCTACTGGTCATGGGCGGACGGGGCCTGGTGGGGGTAGTAGAAGGGTACTGCGTATAAGGAGACTATTGCCATATCGAAGCCATACGCTGGCGTACCCCCTACCAAGGGGCTCCTCCATCTGAGGTGGGGTTGGGTCAACGACAGGACTGGCGAACAAGGGTGACATGCCCACGCCAGCTTCATGAAGCGGCATTGACGTGCCCATGGGAAAGCCAGATTGCGGCACGTATATAGGTCCTGGTGGACGAAACGACGCATCCGGCTGTGATGGCCTGGGAGAAAAGATATTTTCAAACCATAGGGAGGACAAAGGAGAAAAAGGACGAGGAGGGGGTGGCTGTGATGGCTCCTGCGTACAAGTACCAAACTGTTAAACGGTGTTAGTAAGTTTGCATAACAAAATGTTAAACGGTGTTAAATGAAATACTTACATTAAAACGTAAATGAATCCCGTCAACACGCGCCTCAAGCCAACACAAGCCTGCTGAATCAGACCAACCCGCGCCCAGTTCGGGTCATCGGACGGAAACTCCCAAAAAGGCATATCTGAGAAACGAACTGGTGGTTTTGGAGCCCGGAATCCCTGATGATGTCCCATGGTGAAGCCAAGAATCCCTGATGTACCGTGCTCCTGATCGTTAACGGCCTCGTCCTCGTCATCATCGCCGTCCTCGTCATCGTCGTCGTCGCCGTCAGGGTCACCACCGGCTTCACCGTGGAAGAACCTCTGGATGGACCTGTAGCACGCCATTCCCTCCTCTTCAGCTGTGGTGACAAGTCTCGTGAGTGGGTGGTCCTCCTCCTAATATATGCAAGAGTTGACGAAATATTAGAATTTAAGGGGTTATCTTCATACAAACCTCCAACTTTGTAAAAATTCTTACTTGCGCCGTCACCAAAAAAATGTTATCAATTTCGGGTGTATATAATACTTTTCGTCTCCTAGATCAACGACTTATCCTAGGAACCCGGTTTTGCTGCATGAAATACTTACTCGAGCGAGGAAAAGTCTCGAGAATCCATATCTGTGGAAAAATAATGTTACGCCTACAAAGTCATTAACAATTGTAGAAATATTTAATATTGTGGTAACTAACCTTGAACGGCTGGATAAAGCCCGTTAACGTCAGCTTCGGCTTCTTTTCACGCCGACGCTCAATAAAACCTTTCATCTGCTTATATGTTGCATCCCAGATGAAACTGCCCCAAGGGTATCGGTTCCAAGCCCCAAGATTCTCTATCAACGTAAGGACGGTGGGCGAAACGGGCAAATGATGCTGTCCGCCAAGGAAGAACTCCTCCACCATTATCATCAAACATACTCGGACAACATCAAGGTCCGAGTAACGGTCTCCACCAACTTGGTTGTTGAAGGTGTCAAACAAGGCCTTGAGGCGGCCAATGGTTAATTTTCCGTTCCCAAATATTGTATGAACAAATCCCTGACGCCTGGGTGAAGGAAGGCCCGACATCGGGCCAAAAACGAGTCCCGTCATAAGACAGAACTCCTCCGGGCCATACCTAAGTGTGTGCCCGTGAAAACGGTAATATAATGACTCCCTCGGCTGACCACCAGCGGTGGATATCTCCTTCTTCAAAATGGCAAGAACAAGCGCAGGGTCGTTATTGAAGTCCTGAGAATCCAGCAACGCACCAAAACAAGTGTCGCGAAAAAGATCAAGCCTATGCTGGGTTAACTGCGCACGGATTTCTCTCAACCGGCATAGCTTTGACTTAATCGTCAAAGACTCACAGTTTCCCTCAAAGAGTCGATAAACGCCTCCTGCGTATATAAATATCCAAGTTTAGGGGCCTAAAGTGCTAATTTTCAAAGTTTAGGGACCTAAACGGTCATTTTTCAAACTATAGGGACCTAAGCTGTAATTTTCCAGAAAACAGATTTTTGTAAATGCATGGGACTACTTGCCTAGAAAGTTGGGGGAAAATCCAAGTTTAGGGGCCTAAAGTGCCAATTTTCAAAGTTTAGGGGCCTAAACCGTCATTTTTCAAACTATAGGGACCAAAGCTGTAATTTTCCAGAAAACAGATTTTTGTCAACTAATGGGACTACTTTCCTAGAAAGTTGGGGGAAAATCCAAGTTTAGGGGCCTAAAGTGCCAATTTTCAAAGTTTAGGGGCCTAAAACGTCATTTTTCAAACTATAGGGACCAAACATGTAATTTTCCAGAAAACAGATTTTTGTAAATGCATGGGACTACTTGCCTAGAAATTTGGTGGGAAATCCAAGTTTAGGGTCCTAAAGTGCCAATTTTCAAAGTTTAAGGGCCTAAACCGTCATTTTTCAAACTATAGGGACCAAACATGTAACTTTCCAGAAAACAGATTTTTGTAAATGCATGGGACTACTTGCCTAGAAAGTTGGGGGAAAATCCAAGTTTAGGGCCTAAAGTGCCAATTTTGAAAGTTTAGGAGCCTAAACCGTCTTTTTTCAAACTATAGGGACCAAACATGTAATTTTCCAGAAAACGGATTTTTGTAAATGCATGAGACTACTTGCCTAGAAAGTTGGGGAAAATCCATGTTTAGGGGGCTAAAGTGCCAATTTTCAAAGTTTAGGGACCTAAACCGTCATTTTTCAAACTATAGGGACCTAAGCTGTAATTTTCCAGAAATGTGAACAAAAACATTATGTAAAATTTAAACAACATTACATACTCCAAAATAGAACAAATGTGAACAAAAACATTATGTAAAATTTAAACAACATTACATACTTCATACAATACATACATTAATAAACTTACACAAAGTTTACTACAAACTTAGATTAAAAATATCATGCCTTTTACAACACAATACTAAATAACAAAATAAAATTTAAACAACATTACATACTCCGAAATAGAACAAATGTGAACAAAAACATTATGTAAAATTTAAACAACATTACATACTTCATACAATACATACATTAATAAACTTACACAAAGTTTAATAAAAACTTAGCATAAAAAAACTTACCTCATCCGACATTGTGTTAAAAAAAGCGTGTATCATACTCTCGTTGACTTCACGTGGCCAAAATTAATCAGAAAGGGGGACCAATGTTCTTTAAAAAATTAGTGTTTGTGGGTGTGGGGCATGTGGGGTGTTGGGTTTAAAATGGGACGCAATGGCGGTGGGGGGACCAGGGGCTCAAATTAGGGTTTGCTCCGCACTCGCAAGTGCGGATGCGGAGCCCATGGATGCGGATGCGGAGCGGGTCGGGTCAGTGCATACCACTCGGTTTTGGCTGAATTTTTTGTCGTTTTGTGGGTCATTGCGGTCCGCACTGGACCGGGTCGGGTCCGAGTGCGGACCCGTGGCTATTTTCGTCAACCCGGAGAGAAATTGGCTATTTTGTCAAGTCTCTATTTGAGTTTGGCTAATTGAGTCAATTTCCCCTTTATTTAATAGTAATATTTTGTACTTGAATGATATCGTTTAGTTTTATGTGATGGTAATATTTTGTACTTGTGTCTATCTTTTGAACGTTATGTGACGGTAATATTTTGTACTTGTGTCTATCTTTTAAACGTTATGTGACGGTAATATTTTGTACTTGAATGTAGGGCTGTAAAAGAACCGAACGTTCAGTGAACCGTTCGACGGGAAGTTCGTTTATGTTCGTTTATTTAATAAATGAACGAACATGAACACGTTTTTTTGTTCGTTTAGTTAAATGAACGAACATGAACAATGGTCTCGTTCGTTCATTTATGTTCATGAACGTTCGTTCATTTATGTTTGTTAATGTTCGTTCGCTTACGTTCGCTTATGTTCGTTTATGTTTATTTATGTTCGTTTATGCATGTTTATATGTATAAAAATATTTATATAATATGAAATTAATGTGTAAAATCAAGTAAATTGATATTTTAGATGTTATTTTTATACCTCCTAAGTTAAACCGGTTTTTCATTGATGAGTACGGTGGTTGGCTTTTGTTCATTTGGGTTCGTTCGTTTATGTTCATTTAAGTTCGTTCGTTTACGTTCGTTTATGTTCATTTAAGTTCGTTCGTTTATGTTCGTTTACGTTCGTTTACGTTCGTTTAACTCTTACTGAACGAACATAAACGAACACGAACAAACAAAAATTCTTAACAAACGAACATGAACACAAAAAATTTCGTTCGTTTACCGTTCGTGTTTGTTTGTTTGTTCGGTTAAGTTAAACGAACGGACATGAACAAGTCTCTGTTCGTGTTCGTTCGGTTCGTTTACAGCCCTACTAGAATGTATGTGATGGTAATATTTTGTATTTGAATGTATATTTTAAGCGTTATGTGATGGTAATATTTTGTAGTTGAACGTATCTTTTAAACTTTATGTAATGGTTTTGTACTTAGATGTGTTAATAATGTCTTTTTAATTTTTTGTAATTGCGATTGATTTAATATTTTTTGTAATATGGTTGCATCTTAAAATGGATGAAACTTAATGGAACCAGCTTCTTTTACTTTGGACTTGGCTAATTTGGAAGAAATTGTAGCACTGCTTCATTATTACTACACTCGTGTTACTACATTCGTATTCAGTGGTGGATCCAGAAAATTTTATGGTTGGGGGCACACTTAAGGTGTCGATTTTTTTTCAAAACTGAATAATTAATATAGACCAAAACCCGTTTTCGGCTTAAACGGTTCGATTACCGAATAAAGATAGCTAATTAGGTTCGGTTTTAGTTGATTTTTTACTGAATAAAAATAATTTAACCGGTAGTAGATTTTTCGAGTTCGACTCGAAAAAATTATACTAGGCTCAAGCTCGACTCGAGCTCGAATAACTTTTTCTTGTAGGGCACAAACTCGAATATTCTTTGATTTACCAAACTCGATGTTCGTTTACGAACTCATACTCACGATCAATTA
Organism: Saussurea involucrata; assembly: GCA_033807775.1. Taxonomy (NCBI): domain Eukaryota; kingdom Viridiplantae; phylum Streptophyta; class Magnoliopsida; order Asterales; family Asteraceae; genus Saussurea; species Saussurea involucrata. Next base: position 56,315,534 of record CM066317.1, read on the forward strand.
ACTCGTTTATTGGCTCGAGGTTTAATATTTTTATATTTTATATTTTGTACAAGCTTGTAACAACCCGAAATTTTAAGTATGTATTGTAAGTTTGGTGGCCGATGTCTAAAGAATGCAAGTTAGGTTAAGGGGCCTTTTGGCAATTGTTGGGAAGTATTTAAAGCTCCTTTTCCCTAGGGTTTTCATTTTAGAGATCAGTGTTTTGGCCCTTGTGTGTGTTTGGTGACTAGAGAAGAAAAGAGAAGAACAAAGGAGTTTTGGACAAAGAAATCGGTAAGGAGGAATATTTTGCAAGGTATTCCTTTCTAATTCGTATTCCATTTTGTTATAGTGTTTCTTTTCTTAATTGGATTGAGTTCTTAAGTCTGATTATAAGGATTCAAGAGGTTGTATCCACATTTTTCTTAAAAGTGGGTTTTAAGGGTTTTTGGCTTTGGAATCGATTTAATGGAGTAATTATGGTTTAAACTGGGTATTTGGAGTTAGTGGATGAACCCTTGCAGATATCTAATCAAACTAATGACAAAAATCGGGTTAATGATCGCTTTTAATAAGTCTGGGTTCGAACAGCCGCGTTTTCGGACACCAGTGTTTGGTGGTGTCCAGATAAGTTGTGGGTGTCCGGGTAAGTGCCCCGTGAAGGTGTCCGGGTGGTTGAAGTCTCCGGAAAAGTAATGTGTCCGGATAAGTAATGTGTCCGGAAAAGTAAGGTGTCCGGAAAAGTAATGTGTCCGGATAAGTAGTGTGTCCGGATAAGTAGTGTGTCCGGATAAGTAATGTGTCCGGAAAAGTAAGGTGTCCGGAAAAGTATGGTGTCCGGAAAAGGGGTATCCGGACAGCAGGTTTGAGCTATTTATCTGATATGGATCTATTGCCTTAGGTGTTCTGTGGGTGTAGCTTGAAGGTGTTTAGGAAGTGCATTGTACGTCAATCAAGGTGAGTTCCCTAAACCTTTTACGACTTAAAGTGTTGTATGATTTTAACTGATTATGGTTTCATTTACGAGCACGAAATGTTTATAATTGTTACACATGTTTTCCATGAAATACCTATTTTACTTGAGGAAAATGCATTGTACTTGATGAACTCAGAATGACGATTTACAAGGGTTTTAAAGATGCATGTTTGTGAAATGAATGACGTGCTATGTGGAGTCGGTCTGCACTGTGGGATCAAAGATGGATCCTCGGGATCTGAGGGTCCCTTGGATATGTAAGACAGACTGGTAGGTTGGAATTTGTTTCCCTCCTATTCTGTAGAGGGGAGTCCGTGGGGGCTCTAAAGAGGACGAGAGGGGAACCTAATGGAACCCTGATCGTAAGATGATATGTGATCCATACACAGTGTAGTACCATGCTTGAAGTATGTTAAGATTTACGATAATGTTTTCATAAATGCTTTTATACTGGTTACATGTTGTTTTCTGAGGGAATTCACTAGACCTTTTGGTCTAACCCTCGCTTTTCAAAACTAAACCATTTTCAGGTAAACGTGCTATGGGTTCTTCTAGTAAGAACTAAGAAAGACGACGAGGAGGACTTGGAGCTTAGAGACACTCCAATTTGGGTTTTGATAGCTATAGATAGTACTCGGCTGTGGCTTAGGGAGACTTCCGCTGTTCATGATTAGTGTTAACGTTAACATTTTGTTAAGAATGTTTTAGCATTGATGTAAGGACAAGCACATTTATGTCTTTTAAATGGTTAATCTCGTGACTTGACTTTTATGGAAAGTGGGACGTTACAAATGGTATCAGAGCCTTAGTTTAAGGGATTTAGGTGACCATTCGGGCCTAAACTTAAACTGTAAGATGAGGAACACAGCCGAGACATAGGATTGCCTCTAGGAACGATCACTATAAATGCGCTTAGGAATAAGGTGCCAAGGACAAACATGTAAGGTAAGTTTGGGATTTCACCTGGCCAGTGTAATTACGAACTTACAGGTACATGTGCGTGCTTACAATACCTTACTTATAGCAAATTTGTTGTGTCACGTCTAGCAAGGATTAACTATCGGTTTCTTTCAGTTTAGCGCTATAGCTGGGAGAGCATTGAGGAATGGGTCAGCAAGATCCCTGAGGGTTAGACCGAGCTCCATTGTTTGGGGAAGGGTCGTGTAAGAGTCATTATGATGTGATGTATGTAGACATCGTAGAGAAGAAACGTTGTAAAGAATGTTATGAGTCATCTAGAGGTAGCTCTTCGTGGATTCGGAGAGGATGAATGTTTGAGTTTTAGTAAGACTCCAGTTTCGGGAGAGTCCTAGTTATGGAAATCATGGGATAGATCAGTTGGGATGGTAAGATAGAACAGTGTCAAAACCTTGAAAGTATCAATGGAGCCCTGACTTTTTAGTCGAGCTTTTCATTGGCAGGACAAATGGAATAAGATACTTATAGTGAATTGAAAGCATGTAGAAGTAGAAAGTGAGATAGTCGATCAAAGCGAAAATAGTGTGAATTGGTTGAGTAAGTGAGATGTGGAACGCATGTACATCAAGTTAGTGCTTGACCGAGAGGGCGACCCTTGGTCGAAGGAAGAGTGACAAGGATAAGTTGCGTGGGTAAAGCGGTTAACCTTGCTAGGGTGAGTAGCCTTCAATTGCAAGTAGAGTATCATGCATATCTTTCTTAAATATAACATAGAAATTTTCACGATTTAAATTAAATGTGTAAATATCAATTTTGATCGAAAAGGAGTCAGAATGTGCAAGTGTATGTTTAAAGAAAAGGCGATTTCATTCACATTGCACTATGAAACTTTGAGCCTAACGATTGCAAAGTATTTCACACTTTTCAAGATAAGTTAAATTATTACAAAAGGTCGAGAAGACGTGTGCCAGCGAAACTTTCACAATCAAATGAATTTTAACCGAATGATATCATATAAAAGAGTGTGAGAACCGACTGGTTTACTTGGTGTCAGTAATCTCTTTCAAAATTGTGTCGTATGAAAGGATTTTCATTCAACGTAATACTGTCGTAATAACATCGTTCGGAATTGAGTAAGATAAAAGTTCACGGAAAGATGCATGCAAACGATTCTCGAATCGTTGTGCAGGGCGTTGAAGTTATAAGAATGATGGGGTCATGTGTACCCAGGCGTTTTCTAAACATTGCTTATTTAAAATGATCAAATGTGCGAAAAGATTTATTTAATGTATTGTCATGTATGAAGGCTATGAACCTACTAGGTCGCAGAGTATTACGTTATAAGTTAAGAAGGAACTCTGAGAGTGGAAAGGTGTTAGACAAATCAGGGGAGAACGTATGTGGTTGCAGTATATGTGTTCTAGAGGAAAAAGGTGAGCATTGGTAGAATCGGAAGTGGGTTATAGTATCGGTTGTGTGAGGGTCTGCACCCTTATGCGGTAGCGGGAAGTACGGTTGTCAAGGGACGGCCGTGTCCGGAGGAAGGATTTGAAGCCTTCAAGGTGATGATTTTAGCAACTCGTTCTGAGTAGTGTGGTGAGGGAGAATAAAATGTCTATGGCGTGGGAATACGAGTTCTGAGGTAAGCTTGTAATGTTGATGTTACATGAGTAGGTTTCGAAAAGAGGGAGACAGATCATGAAGGTGATTATGATATGTGGAAGGATTAGGCTCCGTAAGGAACTCATGTTAAAGGATAGGTTAAGGAAGTAGTTAAGAGTTGTCTTTTGTTGTTGAAGTCGGCAACGGTGTATGTTGGCCGAGGCCGAAGACTCAAACCAGATGAGTGTAAGTTGATAGAATATCTTGTAGAGGTGTTAAATTAGTAAGAGACCGTTGTTGTTGAATAGGCGTTCTATTTACGAGGTGAGGAGGGTCCGTAGAAGGACAAGGTGTGTAACACAAGCGGAGTGAGTGTAGACTATACCAGTCAGTAAGAAAATGTGCCGTGTCTAAGAAAGGACTCGGATCATAAAGAGCTAGCTAGGATGTTTGTGTTTGAGCTAAGTATGATCTCCTGAGTCATAGTTCAACAAGTTAGGAGAGAACTAAGTAGCGAGACAGACTCGATTGTAGTATACGGGGGAATATGAAGGAAAGGGTGAATTGTGTACGAATGACCATGAGAGACTTGGTCGGTAGTGTGATGATAGGAGTGGTGGATGTACGAACGAATAGTAGCTTCAATTGCCAAGATATATGTGTCAGCCGGTGATGTAGTAAGGCGATGATAGAAAGATGAAGGATTAGAAGGAAGTCCTTTTGGGATTTCGGGTAGAGTGTACGTTTTGCAATCCCAGTTGTTGAAGTACGGGGTTTGTAAGTTGGTGCTTATTTTGACTGTTATCGGAATGGAATGTCGGGGCAGAATTGGGTGATTGCCCAGCTGTGAGACCAAGCTTGGTGGTCATGTATGTTGTTAAGTATATTCTTGAAGGTAGAGTAAGTTTAAAGAAGATGATGAATAGATTAGTCAAGTTGTAGTATAGTAGATGAGAAATCGTTAAAGAATGTGAATTGTTGCTTAAGTGTGAAAGAAATGTCTGAGAAGGTAAAGGTTGGAGATAAAATGTGTAGTGACGTCGAACACTGGTCTTGTTTCAAGACGGCTTGGTTGAATGCCTTAAGATAAGATCTTGGTACAACTGTTTGGTTATGTGAGTAATGAGAAAACGATACCAACATGAGGAAAGGTCGGGAGAGAGGGGCAAGTAATGTTTGGTGGGCAATGCTCCACGCTAACGTGGGGAGGTGAAGATAGTATGTCGGAATAAGTGAGTAAGTTGGAAGTAGTAAGCCTGACGGTGATGTCGAACGATGCAGTGTTGTGTAGATTGTCATTGATAAGTGTGCGAACCGTTGGAAAGGGTATTGAGGAAGGGAATTGTGTATGATTTTGTACAGGAAAGAAGTGGATGAGACAACTGAATGAATTAAGTTAGTGACGTTGTGAGAAATGTTTAAACGAATTGGTCGTGCGGTGATCAAGCTAGTGAGAATGGTATGGTGTGACCATGGTTACTCCTCCCAGTTGGGTGAGGATAACCGGAGTTATGTTTTTATGTTTTGACGAACGCGACAATCAGGCGAGGAATGGTCGTGTTTCAGGATAGGTTTAATTCGAGTAGGTGGACACTTCAGCAATGGGTTGGAGGTTCCTACTCTTAGTTACGTATAAGTATGGAGTGGTGAGGTGGTGAGGAGATGTGTAATGGTTGACGAACCGTGGTCTAGGTGGTCCGAGAAAGGGAAATGTTATCTGCAATAGACGATTGCTGGGCAGTATAGGGTTGAGAGTCGTGATACGATGAAGGAACTCTGGGTTGTGAGTTGTCGAGGTGTACAGGGTTGGCCAGGTGCCAAGCTGTCAGGTGGGTGTTGTCTCTTGGTAAATGAACCTCGTGTGGTGGCGGAGGATTTAGCCAAGTTCCTTCTTAAAGGAAGTATAGATGCTTGAGAAGCCTTGGTTAATCTTCTGTTGTCAAGACCGATCGAGTAGGAACAGTAGCCTTCAAGTTAGCAGTACCGTAAGAACTGAGGGAAGTGCACACGAGGTTCTTGTTTCGAATTTAATGAGGTGGTTGACTAAGTCTGAAATAGTTTTACCTTGGGGGAAGTGTCAGTTTAGGTGTGGGCAAGATACCCGCATCTTTTCCTAATAAGGAATTCCGGGGACGGAATTCTTTTAAGGAGGGAGTGTTGTAACAACCCGAAATTTTAAGTATGTATTGTAAGTTTGGTGGCCGATGTCTAAAGAATGCAAGTTAGGTTAAGGGGCCTTTTGGTAATTGGTGGGAAGTATTTAAAGCTCCTTTTCCCTAGGGTTTTCATTTTAGAGATCAGTGTTTTGGCCCTTGTGTGTGTTTGGTGACTAGAGAAGAAAAGAGAAGAACAAAGGAGTTTTGGACAAAGAAATCGACAAGGAGGAAGATTTTGCAAGGTATTCCTTTCTAATTCGTATTCCATTTTGTTATAGTGTTTCTTTTCTTAATTGGATTGAGTTCTTAAGTCTGATTATAAGGATTCAAGAGGTTGTATCCACATTTTTCTTAAAAGTGGGTTTTAAGGGTTTTTGGCTTTGGAATCGATTTAATGGAGTAATTATGGTTTAAACCGGGTATTTGGAGTTAGTGGATGAACCCTTGCAGATATCTAATCAAACTAATGACAAAAATCGGGTTAATGATCGCTTTTAATAAGTCTGGGTTCGAACAACCGCGTTTTCCGAACACCAGTGTTTGGTGGTGTCCGGATAAGTTGTGGGTGTCCGGGTAAGTGCCCCGTGAAGGTGTCCGGGTGGTTGAAGTCTCCGGAAAAGTAATGTGTCCGGAAAAGTAATGTGTCCGGAAAAGTAAGGTGTCCGGAAAAGTAATGTGTCCGGATAAGTAGTGTGTCCGGATAAGTAGTGTGTCCGGAAAAGTAAGGTGTCCGGAAAAGTATGGTGTCCGGAAAAGGGGTATCCGGACAGCAGGTTTGAGCTATTTATCTGATGTGGATCTATTGCCTTAGGTGTTCTGTGGGTGTAGCTTGAAGGTGTTTAGGAAGTTCATTGTACGTCAATCAAGGTGAGTTCCCTAAACCTTTTACGACTTAAAGTGTTGTATGATTTTGACTGATTACGGTTTCATTTACGAGCATGAAATGTTTATAATTGTTACGCATGTTTTCCATGAAATACCTATTTTACTTGAGGAAAATGCATTGTACTTTATGAACTGAGAATGGCGATTTACAAGGGTTTTAAAGATGCATGTTTGTGAAATGAATGACGTGCTATGTGGAGTCGGTCTGCACTGTGGGATCAAAGATGGATCCTCGGGATCTGAGGGTCCCTTGGATATGTAAGACAGACTGGTAGGTTGGAATTTGTTTCCCTCCTATTCGGTAGAGGGGAGTCCGTGGGGGCTCCAAAGAGGACGAGAGGGGAACCTAATGGAACCCTGATCGTAAGATGATATGTGATCCATACACAGTGTAGTACCATGCTTGAAGTATGTTAAGATTTACGATAATGTTTTCATAAATGCTTTTATACTGGTTACATGTTGTTTTCTGAGGGCATTCACTAGACCTTTTGGTCTAACCCTCTCTTTTCAAAACTAAACCATTTTCAGGTAAGCGTGCTATGGGTTCTTCTAGTAAGAACTAAGAAAGACGACGAGGATGACTTGGAGCTTAGAGACACTCCAGTTTGGGTTTTGATAGCTATAGATAGTACTCGGTTGTGGCTTAGGGAGACTTCCGCTGTTCATGATTAGTGTTAACGTTAACATTTTTGTTAAGAATGTTTTAGCATTGATGTAAGGACAAGCACATTTATGTCTTTTAAATGGTTAATCTCGTGACTTGACTTTTATGGAAAGTGGGACGTTATAAATGGTATCAGAGCCTTAGTTTAAGGGATTTAGGTGACCATTCGGGCCTAAACTTAAACTGTAAGATGAGGAACATAGCCGAGACATAGGATTGCCTCTAGGAACGATCACTATAAATGCGCTTAGGAATAAGGTGACAAGGACAAACATGTAAGGTAAGTTTGGGATTTCACCTGGCCAGTGTAATTACGAACTTACAGGTACATGTGCGTGCTTACAATACCTTACTTATAGCAAATTTGTTGTGTCACGTCTAGCAAGGATTAACTATCGGTTTCTTTCAGTTTAGCGCTATGGCTGGGAGAGCATTGAGGAATGGGTCAGCAAGATCCCTGAGGGTTAGACCGAGCTCCATTGTTTGGGGAAGGGTCGTGTAAGAGTCATTATGATGTGATGTATGTAGACATCGTAGAGAAGAAACGTTGTAAAGAATGTTATGAGTCATCTAGAGGTAGCTCTTCGTGGATTCGGAGAGGAAGAATGTTTGAGTTTGAGTAAGACTCGAGTTTCGGGAGAGTCCTAGTTATGGAAATCATGGGATAGATCAGTTGGGATGGTAAGATAGAACAGTGTCAAAACCTTGAAAGTATCAATGGAGCCCTGACTTTTTAGTCGAGCTTTTCATTGGCAGGACAAATGGAATAAGATACTTATAGTGAATTGAAAGCATGTAGAAGTAGAAAGTGAGATAGTCGATCAAATCGAAAATAGTGTGAATTGGTTGAGTAAGTGAGATGTGGAACGCATGTACATCAAGTTAGTGCTTGACCGAGAGGGCGACCCTTGGTCGAAGGAAGAGTGACAAGGATAAGTTGCGTGGGTAAAGCGGTTAACCTTGCTAGGGTGAGTAGCCTTCAATTGCAAGTAGAGTATCATGCATATCTTTCTTAAATATAACATAGAAATTTTCACGATTTAAATTAAATGTGTAAATATCAATTTTGATCGAAAAGGAGTCAGAATGTGCAAGTGTATGTTTAAAGAAAAGGCGATTTCATTCACATTGCACTATGAAACTTTGAGCCTAACGATTGCAAAGTATTTCACACTTTTCAAGATAAGTTAAATTATTACAAAAGGTCGAGAAGACGTGTGCCAGCGAAACTTTTACAATCAAATGAATTTTAACCGAATGATATCATATAAAAGAGTGTGATAACCGACTGGTTTACTTGGTGTCAGTAATCTCTTTCAAAATTGTGTCGTATGAAAGGATTTTCATTCAACGTAATACTGTCGTAATAACATCGTTCGGAATTGAGTAAGATAAAAGTTCATGGAAAGATGCATGCAAACGATTCTCGAATCGTTGTGCAGGGCGTTGAAATTATAAGAATGATGGGGTCATGTGTACCCAGGCATTTTCCAAACATTGCTTATTTAAAATGATCAAATGTGCGAAAAGATTTATTTAATGTATTGTCATGCATGAAGGCTATGAACCTACTAGGTCGCAGAGTATTACGTTATAAGTTAAGTAGGAACTCTGAGAGTGGAAAGGTGTTAGACAAATCAGGGGAGAACGTATGTGGTTGCAGTATATGTGTTCTAGAGGAAAAAGGTGAGCAGTGGTAGAATCGGAAGTGGGTTATAGTATCGGTTGTGTGAGGGTCTGCACCCTTATGCGGTAGCGGGAAGTACGGTTGTCAAGGGACGGCCGTGTCCGGAGGAAGGATTTGAAGCCTTCAAGCTGATGATTTTAGCAACTCGTTCTGAGTAGTGTGGTGAGGGAGAATAAAATGTCTATGGCGTGGGAATACGAGTTCCGAGGTAAGCTTGTAATGTTGATGTTACATGAGTAGGTTTCGAAAAGAGGGAGACAGATCATGAAGGTGATTATGATATGTGGAAGGATTAGGTTCCGTAAGGAACTCATGTTAAAGGATAGGTTAAGGAAGTAGTTAAGAGTTGTCTTTTGTTGTTGAAGTCGGCAATGGTGTATGTTGGCCGAGGCCAAAATTAATCAGAAAGGGGGACCAATGTTCTTTAAAAATTTAGTGTTTGTGGGTGTGGGGCATGTGGGGTGTTGGGTTTAAAATGGGACGCAATGGCGGTGGGGGGACCAGGGGCTCAAATTAGGGTTTCCTCCGCACTCGCAAGTGCGGATGCGGAGCCCATGGATGCGGATGCGGAGCGGGGCGGGTCGGGTCGGTGCATACCACTCGGTTTTGGCTGAATTTTTTGTCATTTTGTGGGTCATTGCGGTCCGCACTGGACCGGGTCGGGTCCGAGTGCGGACCCGTGGCTATTTTCGTCAACCCGGAGAGAAATTGGCTATTTTGTCAAGTCTCTATTTGAGTTTGGCTATTTGAGTCAATTTCCCCTTTATTTAATAGTAATATTTTGTACTTGAATGATATCGTTTAGTTTTATGTGATGGTAATATTTTGTACTTGTGTCTATCTTTTGAACGTTATGTGACGGTAATATTTTGTACTTGTGTCTATCTTTTAAACGTTATGTGACGGTAATATTTTGTACTTGAATGTAGGGCTGTAAACGAACCGAACGTTCAGTGAACCGTTCGACGGGAAGTTCGTTTATGTTCGTTTATTTAATAAATGAACGAACATGAACACGTTTTTTTTGTTCGTTTAGTTAAATGAACGAACATGAACAATGGTCTCGTTCGTTCATTTATGTTCGTGAACGTTCGTTCATTTATGTTTGTTAATGTTCGTTCGCTTACGTTCGCTTATGTTCGTTTATGTTTATTTATGTTCGTTTATGCATGTTTATATGTATAAAAATATTTATATAATATGAAATTAATGTGTAAAATCATCAAGTAAATTGATCTTTTAGATGTTATTTTTTATACCTCCTAAGTTAAACCGGTTTTTCATTGATGAGTACGGTGGTTGGCTTTTGTTCATTTGGGTTCGTTCGTTTATGTTCATTTAAGTTCGTTCGTTTACGTTCGTTTATGTTCATTTAAGTTCGTTCGTTTACGTTCGTTTAACTCTTAATGAACGAACATAAACGAACACGAACAAACAAAAATTCTTAACAAACGAACATGAACACAAAAAATCTCGTTCGTTTACCATTCGTGTTCGTTTGTTTGTTCGGTTAAGTTAAACGAACGGACATGAACAAGTCTCCGTTCGTGTTCGTTCGGTTCGTTTACAGCACTACTAGAATATATCTTTTAAACGTTATGTGATGGTAATATTTTGTAGTTGAACACATCTTTTAAACTTTATGTAATGGTTTTGTACTTAGATGTGTTAATAATGTCTTTTTAATTTTTTGTAATTGCGATTGATTTAATATTTTTTGTAATATGGTTGCATCTTAAAATGGATGAAACTTGATGGAACCAACTTCTTTTACTTTGGACTTGGCTAATTTGGAAGAAATTGTAACACTGCTTCATTATTACTACACTCGTGTTACTACATTCGTATTCAGTGGTGGATCCAGAAAATTTTATGGTTGGGGGCACACTTAAGGTGTCGATTTTTTTTCAAACTGAATAATTAATATAAACCAAAACCCGTTTTCGGCTTAAACGGTTCGGTTACCGAATAAAGATAGCTTATTAGGTTCGGTTTTAGTTGATTTTTTACTGAATAAAAATAATTTAACCGGTAGTAGATTTTTCGAGTTCGACTCGAAAAAATTATACTAGGCTCAAGCTCGACTCGAGCTCGAATAACTTTTTCTTGTAGGGCACAAACTCGAATATTCTTTGATTTACCAAACTCGATGTTCGTTTACGAACTCATACTCACGATCAATTAACTCGTTTATTGGCTTGAGGTTTATTATTTTTATATTTTATATTTTGTACAAGCTCGAGTCCAGTCGAGCATTGGGGCCTTTTCCTTTTTGTTAGGGGCCCAATAAGAAAATTTACTAAACAAAATTATTTTTATAGCTTTTTTACAAACATTTTGGTAGGTTCGTTGGGGCCTAGGACCCTACCCACAAAGGGTGGATCCGTCCATGGTCGTATTTACAAGAAGCCATGCATGGCATCGACACAAACAAGAGATGCATGGATGAGGAATTTTAAGCATTGTTTGTTTCAATTATATAATATTAGAATTGAGTAATTTTAAGCATGCCCTTTTTTATTTTACATTTATTAACTAGCTTATCGACTAGTTTTTACCAAAAGTAAATTTTTTATCAGATAATCAATCAAACATAACCTAAATATATTCTAACAAAAATATTAGTTATTTCTTTAATATAAAAATATGTTAAGGAATTAAACGCCAACTTACCCAAACCATTTTGCCTCCCACCCTAGTTCTCCTCTTTTACCTCTTCAAAATCCTAAATTAACTTAGTTTTTGATTTTTTTTAATCAATTCAAAGTTTTCATTCTCAAGAATAACTTTAAAGCTATAGACTTATTTTAAAATTTACTGAAAAAAACTTTTATGTTTTCAGAAAGGAATTGAAGTAACATTTCAATAGCAATTAAATTAATAAAAATATACTCTTAGATTATTTGATATTATTGTTTGACTTGTCAACTAAAGTTTATCAAACACAATTATTTTATCACCTATTAATCCACTTATTAGCAAAAGCTAGTTTTTAACCCAACAACTAGCTTAGAACATCTTTAATTATATTTACCACATTTAAATTAATGTAGTAGTGATCTGCCTAAAGATTAAGTGTAGGGAATGATTTTAAATATAGTAACTCCAACATGCTATCTACATTATTATTTAAACAATTTATCATGTACTTTAATTGATGCTATTTATATTTTCCACTTATTAATAAAATAAGTAATAGAAAATACAGTAAATTACATTTTTGGTGTTTGTAGTTGTTACTTATCATCAAGTTTGATCCTTACTTTAAATCAATTACAATTTTGATCATTATGGTTGTTAATTCATTTCACTGTTGGTCTTTCTGACTAATTATAATTAAAAAGGTTAAAAACTTTAGGGTATTTGGTTTATTTACTTTTTTTATATCTTTTTCTTTTTTGAGAATTGCAATTTTGGTCCCTATGGTTTGTTGTTTTTCTCACTTTTGATCCCTACAAATTTTTTATGGCAAGAAAAACTCTATGGTATACAAAAGTGCTCGATTTTGGTCTCTGAAGAGTAACACCGTTAGGTTGTCTTCATTAAACCCCTCATGTGACTTGCACATGAGGGTATAGTGGTCCTTTTACAAAAAAACAAACCACAAGGACCAAATATGCAATCTCCTCTTTTATTATTATACCATTTATTTAAAAATAATAAGTATATTATATAATTAATAAATAATTATCACTGATTTAATAATAACTTGTTTAATAAAATAACAAAATTTTAATTAATCAATAATTTGTTTACGTCTCGTCGACCGAAATTATAATAAAATAATTTATGTTTTTGTTTTTACTAAATTTCAATTTTAATAAACAAATAAATTTATTCAATGAAAATAAATTAAAAACATATATAATATATAATGTAAAAAAAGTCTAGCACGCAAGGGTGTTTATCGGTTGACATCCAATGGATGTGTGGGGAACCGAACCGATCCAATCATCCATTAGATATCCGATTTTTTCAACCGATCCTATCCAATCATCCATTGGATGTTGGATAATTGGACATCCAATGGATGATTGGATCGGTTCGGTTCCATCCATTAGATATTCCCATTGGATATTCACTGGAAATCCATTGGATCGGTTCGGATCCATCCAACATCCAATGGATGATCGGATTGGATTCATCCAATGTTTTTATGTGTCTTTCTAAAAAGAAGGCGTTAAGAGACCCTCCTGGCCCAACCCTAGACACTCTAAGATCCTTTTTCAAACCTGCTCCCATTTCGAGTCAAGTAGTTTTTATTTTTTACAAATGTTTTTAAATAATAATGTTTTAAAAATAAAAACTTTTTACTTTTGAAATTTTGAATTATAATGTATTGGATGGTAGCTGGATGATAACCAGATGGGTGGTTAGATGATAATCGGATGAGTGGTTGGATGATAATTGGATGAATGGTTAGATGATATTTGGATGGTAAATCGGTTCAGTTCGTTTCAGTTTTGGTCGGTTCTGGACTGTCATCCAAGAACCGACCGATCCAAACTGGATGTTGAAAATTTTGATTCGATCCGATCCAATTCCAATTGGATATCCAATTAATGTCGATCGGTTTTAATTGGATCGGTCGATTCTGATCGGATTGGTTGACTTTCTGCACACCCCTACTAGCACATATGAAAACAATTGTATGAAATAACTTTTAAGAAGAGTGATTATAATCAAATTTACATTCTATTGAACTCGAATTTCTTTTAGATTTTTTAAATATATTATCCTATGATTATAAAATTGTTGTAATGTACAAAAAGATTAAAGTATATGGATTTCATTAGGGTGGATTTTGTTAGGGATGTTTGAGAGGGGAGGAGCGACCGAAAAAACCTTTGAATCAACTCCAAAAGATTATTAAAAAAAATTAAAAGTGAAGAATCAAAGTTCGAATATTTAAAAAAGAATCAAATTCAATTTCAACATATTTTTTTATTTTTGAAATTACAACATTAGTTATATTGTAAAAATATTAACGGAACTCCAACCCATTTTTTTGTTTTTTTTGTTGATCCTCCTCCAATATTCCTAAAAGAATTCTTATCAAAAACTTCATGTCTTAAATTTATTTTTACTTAATAATTTGTTTTCTATTAAAAATGAAATTTAGTAAAAACGAAAATATAAATTATTTTATTATAATTTTGGTCGACGAAACTAAACAAATTATTAATCTATTAAAATTTTGTCATTTTATTAAATAAGTTATTATTAAATCAAGTGATAATTATTTATTACTTATTTAATACAACTATTATGTTTTAAATAATGGTATAATAATAAAAGAGTAAGAGTAAACTACAAATTTCGTCCCTGGTGTTTACCAAAATCTTTGAAAGTGGCCCCTATACTTCAAAAACTGCAAGTATAATCATTTGTCTTTGAAAATCGTTTTGAAAGTGGTCCCTCGTCGTTAACTCCGTTAAAAAAACTCAGTTAAGTGAAGGGTATTTTTGTCCTTTTACAATTTTTTGTCTTTTTCTGTTAAAATAAAATATAATAAAAATAAAATATTTTATATTTTATATTTTATATATTATATATATACATATACATATACATATACATATAGCCTTAAGTTCAATATAGAAGTCCAAATATTTAGAGAAATAGAGAAGTGATCTTGGCCATTTATTCGGTCAAGATCAGTTATAATTGGTCAAAAGTTGCGGCTGTTCCAAAAATAGAAGGGCAATTTCGTAACTTTTACAAAAAACACGGGCTGAGTTCATATATGAATCTGTGTGATTCACATATGAACTATACATTAATACATGAACCTTTGTAATTCACATATGAACTCTTTATAACTAATTCATATATGAATCTTGTGATTCATATATGAACCTTTGTGTTTCATATATAAAACTAATTAACTGTAGGTTCATATATGAATCAGTTGAATCAATTAATTGATTCATATATGAATCAGTTGAATCAATTAATTGATTCATATATGAATCTTTGTGTTCATATATGAACCTTTGTGATTCATATATGATTTTTTTTAACTAATTCATATATGAACCTTTGTGTTCATATATGAATCTTTGTGATTCATATATGAATTTTTTTAACTACTTCTCATATGAACAAATTAATTGATTCATATATGAATCACAAAGGTTCATATATGAATTAGTTAAAAAGAGTTTATATGTGAATTACAAAGGTTCATATATGAACGTATAGTTCATATGTGAATCACACAGATTCATATATGAACTCAGCCCGTGTATTTTTACGAAACTACCCCTCTATCTTGTGCAGACTACGCGAGTAATTATTCGCTACTTCTCGGTCAAAGCCGCCGATCTTGACCGAATAAATGGCCAAGATCACTTCTCTATTTCTCTAAATATTTGGACTTCTCTATTGAACCCTTCCCTACACACACACACACACACATATATATATATATATATATATATATATATATATATATATATATATATATATATATATATATATATATATATATATATATATATACACACACACACACAGTGAAGTGAATCGGGGAACTCCTCGTGAACCACCTCCGTCGGCCCTCCGATCAACTCCTCAACCTACTCCGATCACCATCTCCGGCGATGGTCCGACCACCACATCACCTCCACCGCCAACCTCTACTCGCTACCTCCCTTTTGACCTCCTCTATCCATGGAGCTTTCTTCTTCACCAAAGCAACAGTATTCCTCTCTCTATCTCTCTCGGTCTTAGTGTTTTTCTTGGTACACACAGATACCGTCAATTGAAGCTAGTGTTTGTTTGATTGTTAGTACCACCGAATCGAGTGATAACTTAATCATACTTTTACGCCTCTTATATTTCTATCACTCTCCCTCCACCCAACATGATTTCCAAATCCACTCCTCCATATCCACTCCTCCAAATCACTCTCCATCTCCAAGGTATCTCCATCTCCATCTCCCTCTTCATTTCTGATTTCTTCTGTGATTACTTCAATCCATCAGGTACCCATCTCGTCCCTTGAAAGAACCACAATCTGTTCTTCCTTGCTGCTGTTTTTGATCTAAAGAACAACAATCTGTTTCTCCACAGATTGTTATAGAAAACACCATCTTGGTTGATTGGGATTTATGAAAAACACTATCTCAGATTGATAATGACCCTCTTTTTAATACGTAGTGAAAATTGTAAGTAAACAATTTGTATCAGAGTTTCACTATCGCTGATAAGTACTAATACCTTACAGTACCGCTGATAGGAACTCTCACTCTTTAGATTAAACATTCAGCGAACACTGTTCACCATAATACTCTGAGCCTGTTCAATACTTATGATGATCGCTGATAAGTTAGTTGTTTACTTATGATTCCTAAAGACAAGTTTCACGTCAACATAGGTTCTACGCTGAAGTCGAAGATCAAGCTCAAGAACCAGCGACAAGTCTCCTAATGAACTGATGCGGATCAGCGAAAACTCAGATTTGTCCACTCAACGTGAAGTATCAAGTACAAGACTTCAGCTATCGCTGAACTTTATCATTCGCTGATAAACAATGATGAAGCGCTAAATCAACGAATAGCTGATCATGAAGTCCTCCGTACAAAGTACTTTTGTCTTAACCACCCTTGCACGACTCCGTACGAGATGTCAGAAAAGAACCTCCTTATTGTCTGAAATCGTACAACCACTCTGATACTACACTGTTCAGACATGCGGCAACTAAGGTTGTCTACAAAGGTCAATGACATACAACCAATGAGCTGCTGCCACGTGTAAATTGTAAACTGCCATGCATTAAATGCATGCAGTATATAAGAAGAAGAACTCACTTCATTTTGAAGTAACTTGCTAACTCTGGTCAAGTTCATCTTCTTATCTTGAGATAGGTTATTATTAGTAATTTCCTTCTCTTTCTTTGTGCAAGAAACTTAGTGTTCCAACTTGTTTAGATTTAGGTTTATCCTTAATCTTGTTCCGCAACAAGCTGTAAATTGTTAATGATTTATCAATAAACAATTTAGAAAAGTAAAATATGTGTTTGTATTCAACCCCCCCCCCCCTTCTACAAACTTGTATAACCCTTCGGGACCAACAAGTGGTATCAGAGCAGATTTGTTTAATCTCATAAACAAGATCTAATCTATACTAAGATTTCTCTTCCTTGCTATTTCTGAAAATGGCTACCAATACAAACACAAACTATATTGACAATGGTTCTCTTGCAAAACCCCCTGAATTCTCCAGAGGTTATTTTAATCTATGGAAAAATAGGATGATTCTCTTCTTAGAAGGTGTAGACCCTACTATGCCTTATTATCTTGAAAACGACCCATATATTCCTGTAAGAATTGATGATGCAGTATGATGCAGTTCCAGCCGCTGAGAATAGACCTGCTATTCCAGAAAGGTTGATTCCTAAAGAAATTCATATGTGGACTGACGAAGATAAGAAGAAAGTGGCTATCGACACCAAATCCAGATCCATACTCTCCACGGCTCTTCCTGACGAAGTCTACCATTCTGTCATGAACCTGAAAACCTCAAAAGCTATGTGGGACACAATCTGTGTTCAGTATGAAGGTACTTCTGAAGTCTAGGACTCTCGAAAGATCAACCTGGTAAGACAGTATGAAAGCTTCATTTGTGGTAAGAATGAAACTCTCTCTGAAGTACACCAACGTTTTAACTGTTTAATAATAGATCTGAAAACTGTTGGTAAGGAATATTCTAACTTTGAAGTGCTGACAAAGTTTTTAGAATGTTTACCTGAAAGCTGGGACAGTTATTCTATGTGTCTCAAGCTATCAAATGATCTAAAATCAATGACCCTTTCTACCTTATATGGCACGTTGCTGAATCATGAGCAATCGAGTCATCTTAAGAAGAATCTTGTAAAAGATTCCAAAAGCACCCCTGTTGCTTTAATCTCAGAGGAACCTTCCACTCAGCGACCCTCGGTCACTATCACTAACTTGGAGAGTAACTCTGAAACGTCATCAGATTCTGACTCTTCAGATGATGATGAATCTTTGGCTCTCCTCACTAAAAGGTTCAGGAGATTCGCCAAAAAGAAAATGTTCAGAAAGAATAAACCTCTTTCCATTACTGACAAGCCAAGATCATCAGCTCATGTTGATAAGGCTACTGCTACTTGTTTCAACTGTGAAAAGATAGGACATTTCGCTAACGAGTGCTGGTCAAAGAAAGTCTCTAGACCCTCAGCTTTTCCAAAGAAAAACTTTATTCCCAGGAATAGAGATGACAAATACACCAAGCTGAAAGAAAAGTATGCAAAGCTGAAAAGCTTTAAGAAGAAAGGCAAAGGCCTGATGGCTAACTATGATTGGGCTGCCTCTGATGAAGAAGAATCATCATCTGACTCTGAAGATGATGAAGCCAATCTCTGTCTTATGGCTAAGATTGAAGATGAGGAAGAAAGTTCAGACATTCCCTCCACTTCAACCTCTGCAACTCAGGTATCACCTTCCTTCTTTACCAATATTGCAAATATTGATGAAGTTGATAGTCTTCGAAAGATCGATCTCTTGACTAGAAGTTTATATGAAGCCATGAATGGCAAAACAATAGTTGAAAATCAAAACCTTGATCTCGCTGAACAGCTTAAAAACTGTCACCTTCAAATAGAAAATCTTTCTAAAATTGAAGAAGATATTAAAGATTAAGTTCACCTAAATCAGCTAGTCAAAATCGAGCGCGAAGAAGCTATCGCTGCATTAAGAGCTGAAAAAGCTACTGTTGATGGATGGTATAATTCCTCAACAAAGATCACTGAGATAATTAAGTCTCAGATTCCCCTAAGTGATAAACGTGGTCTTGGTTACAAAGCTGATCTTTTAGAACCAACCACTGATCGTTCCATACTCTTATTTGGAACTTTCGTACCCTCAGTCGCTGATACTTCATTCTCTCAGTGTTCCTCTTCTAGACCGACTATCCCTGAGGAAACTTCTACCTCTTCAAAAGGTAAAGAGAAAATGGTTTATCCAAAACCTACCTCTGTCTTTAAAGATAAAGGTAAAGGAATTGCTTTTAACCAAAATCCTCAGAAGGGTACCTTAGTACCTAAGATGAATGCTTCTAAAGCTTCAGTGACCTATCCCTCTGGATCAAGGAATCAGATCTCTGGATCTACTCAGCGTGTATCTATTCAGCGATCTACTCCTTGACTCAGAGTGGATGTCCTTGGTAAGAAATCCGAAGAACTGAATGTTCCTCCCATTTCTAAAGCCATTAGCTTATTTGGTGCTGGTCCTTCTAATTCAAAATCAAAAGCTCATCATTCAAATGGTCCTAGAACTACTTTTAGTTATATGAAATGTTATCACTGTGGACTTACTGATCATATTGCTAGTAAGTGCCCCACAGCCACCAAAGCTGAAAAGATAGCTAAGGTGAAGATCATTGCCCCCAAGGCAAAGAAGACCACTGAGGTTAAGAAATTAACCAAAGTGAAGACTGACAAAGCTGAATCTTCAAATGCTGTGAAGACTGCTGAACCTTTCATTCCAACTACTTCCACTGACAAACGTGTACACATGGTTAAGTGGGTACCCAAGAAAAACTAATCTTCCTTTGTAATGTATGTTAAGAAGGGTATCTGCTATCTCGATAGCGGATGCTTTAGACACATGACTGGAATGAAAAGCCTGCTCGCTGAATACAAGGAAGAGAAGGGTCCCTCTGTGACTTTTGGTTGAAATGGAAAAGGACATACCCGAGGGTTTGGTGTACTCTCAAATGGTACAACAACCTTCAGAAGAGTCGCATATGTTGAAGGGCTGAAGCATAATCTTCTAAGCATCAGTCAGCTTTGCGACATGGATAACAAAGTAATCTTTACCAAGGAATCCTGCTTTGTCGCTGACAAAAAGGAGAAGATAGCTCTCAGCGGTTATCGTTTGGAAAATGTTTATGTAATAAACATGGACTCAACAACCACTGAGAACTCCTGTTTCTTCTCAAAAGCCTCATCTGATGTCAACTGGCTATGGCATAAGAGGCTCTCTCATCTAAATTTCAAGACACTGAACACTCTTTCTTCAAAAGAGTTAGTCACTGGTCTACCTCAACACTCATACGCCAAAGAATCTTTATGTTCAGCGTGTGAGAAAGGGAAGCAGACCAAAGCAAGCTTTAAGTCAAAGCATGTCTCCTCAGTGTCATCTCCTCTACAACTTCTCCATATGGATTTGTTTGGCCCTGTTAACAAACAATCCATCACTGGAAAGAAATATACGCTGGTCATAGTTGATGAATTCTCTCGATATACATGGGTTATGTTTCTCCGTTCTAAGAGTGACACCCCTGAAGAACTCATCACCTTTGTTCGGAAGATGGAAACCCTGAACAACTTGACCGTTCGCTTAATAAGGAGTGATCATAGGACTGAATTCAAAAACAGTTCTCTTGATTCCTTCTTTGAGAGTAAGGGTATTTCTCACAACTTTTCATCAGTGAGAACACCACAACAAAATGGAGTCGCTGAAAGAAAAAATAGAACAATTATTGAAGCTGCACGTTCAATGCTCAGCGATTCTCACCTGCCTACTCAGTTTTGGGTAGAAGCTGTCAACACTGCTTGTTTTACGCAAAACAGGTCGCTGATAGTCAAAAGATTCAATAAGATAGCCTATGAACTTTTTCATGGGAGAAAGCCTTCAATTAGCTTTCTTCACATCTTTGGATGTCAGTGTTTCATACTGAATAACATAGATGCCCTTGGAAAGTTTGACCCTAAGGCTGATGATGGAATCTTTCTTGGATATTCTTCAATCTCCAAAGCCTTCAGAGTCTTCAATCGTAGAAGACAAACTGTAGAAGAAACTATTCACGTCACGTTTGACGAATCCCGTTCAGCGAACTCTAAACCGTCCGCTGATACTGAAGAACTGAATCAATGGATGTTTTCTCATCTTGGTGATTCAGAAGATATTCCCACTCCTCATACTCATACAGTTGAAGATGATAGTCCTACTATCATTCCAAACATGCAGAATAGTGAAGCTGAAACATCATGGGTCTCAGTGGTTCCTTTAAACACTATACCTGCTTCTGAACCTAAATGTCTCAGACATTCCATCTACTTCTCAGCAATCAGTGAATGAAATGACAACTGCAACCACTCCTCTCTTGGCTGATACTCCAGAAGTTGCTGAAGCCTCATCTTCAGCTCCTCCAGTTCAGGTTGAGTCAGCGACTTATGCTCCGGCTCAGCGATGGACTGTAAATCACCCAATTGATCAAATTCTTGGTGATCCAAACGCTGGTGTTCAGACTCGACTAAGTGCAGGTAATATTTGTTTATTTGTTAACTTTATTTCTCTGATTGAACCAAAGAAAATAGATGATGCCCTCAAAGATCCAAACTGGGTCAGCGCCATGCAAGAAGAGCTGACTGAATTCGAAAGAAATAAAGTTTGGAAACTTGTTCGAAGACCAACTGTGTAATACCCCGGGTAAGTCCGTTAGTTAAATTCCCTTTCCGTTAAGTGTAGTTAAATTTAAAGATAGGTGTTTAGGGTATGTTTGGGTAAATTATAAGTTTAAGGGTGTTTGGGTCATTATTGAGAAGTTCAAGGTTTAAAATGAAAAGAGGTTTGATATTACTCCTTTAGGAGTTCAGATATTTCATAACTCCAGAATTATCAGATATTTCAGAATTGGTGTGTGTGTGTTGAGAGAAATCAAGAAGAAGAAAGAAAGGTTGTGGCTAAGAGACCCAATTTGGGGTACTTGGAAGTGAATCTGAGGTATGTTCCTTTGTATTTTGTGTTTGTAATTGCTTTTAGAAGGTTTCTATCGGATTAGATTAGTCAAATACACTTCTGGTAATAATTGAGTCGATTTTCTGGGTAAAAAGCACCAAACCGACAGAGGTGTCCGGATGTTATGAATGTGTCCGGGTAGTTTCTTGGGTAGTGTCCGGGTAGTTTGTTGATAGTGTCCGGACGATTCGTCGATGGTTTCCGGATGGATTTAGATACTGGATGTCGTCCGGATTCTTTATGGTGTCCGGATAAGTCTTGTTGTCCGGATAAGTCTTGCTGTCCGGAAAGTTCATGTTGTCTGGGAACTTTGGGTTATCCGGGAACTTTGGCTGTTTGGTCAATTTTGAGAATAAGAGTTAGATAGATGTATCTAGAGTTCTTAGCCTGTTAGTAAGTCTTATGAGTTCTTGTGGTAAAAAGATGTTTGTATGTAAATGGTTTCAGATTTTGAGAATTTTGGGTAAAGGATCGGATAGCTCGGAGAAAAGCTTGGAAGCGTATTTTTAAGCATTCAAGGTGACTTTTACTTTTAAAACATTTTTAACTGGGATACATATATATATGATATATATATATATATATATATATATATATGATATGGATATGTATGGATTGGATACGTGATATACGATATGATTATGTGTTTATATTGAGACGTATATGTGGTTGGAATGTGGTGACGTTTTTATAAAAGAAAATGCGATGAAAGGTTTTATAAATGACAATATGATATATTGGTACACATATATATTGTATTTATCTGTGCATTTCACTACACGAATATACATTAGCCGAAACTATAGTCGGCGGAGGTGTTTGCTGTTGTTGTTGTACAACGGTGCTCTAGTTGTTGTACAACGGTGTTGTTGGCTCGTAACCAACTATTTTGGCCATGGGAATGAGGAGAGATGAACACGATGCACGGGTCTTGCTTGGTAGTAAATCTTTGTGGTATATGTGTATTTTATAAAAAGGATTTCTAAACTGACAGAGATTATCTCACTAGACCTTTTGGTCTAACCCTCATTTTTCTTTCAAAAATATGTATTCCAGGTCAAGGATCTTTTGTTAGCAAAGGGAAGAATAAAGCATAGGAGGCGGTTGCTAGCTGACGAAGATTAGGATATGTTTACGTTTCTGTATTGCATAGTTTTGAGACTTTGGGACCGAATGTGAATTATCATGTATTTTGTTATGAAAGTAACGACGTTATGTATGAAATGTTAATTGTTATATATTATGTATGTTAAGGGATATCGGGTCGTTACAGATGGTATCAGAGCCCTAGTTTAAGGGATTTAGGTATTAGTACCTGTACCTAGACTTAAACTGCATGTGAAGTAGGATGTCCCTGTTATTGTAGAACCTTGGGATGTTAAATATAAAAAGGTAGAAGGAACATCATGTAAGGTAATTTCAGATTACACCTGGCCAGTGTAATTGTGATCTTACAGGTACATGTTTGGACTGGAATACCTTGTTATATGGGGTATGTGCTTACATGTATATTAACATTGTCTGAATCAACAGAATGGCAAGCGGTACGAGGCAAACGAATCGGGGAGGGGAAGGAAATCCGAATAGATCCAATCCAACAGCCGGAGGAAGGGGAAGAGGGGGAGAAAGAGGCAGAATGGGGGGCAGGGTTCAGGGGCGCGGTACGGAGTTTGTTACGAGAGACGACTTAGCGGCTGAAATGGGAAGATTACAGGCAAATATCCAGGCTATGTTTAACCAGACTCATAATACGGAAACGGAAAGACCAGATCCTAACTTTGAAGACGAGATGCCTATCACACCTACTGTTACATCAGTACCAAGAAGGTGTGACTATAAAATGTTTTAAGCTGTAAACCACCAACTTATGGAGGGGATAGAGATCCAGTAAAGGCGATGCGGTGGATGAAGGAAATTGAAGCTGTATTTAAAACCAGCAAATATGCGGAAGAGGATAAGGTGTTATACGGAACTGCAATGTTGAAGGCAGATGCTTTATATTGGTGGGAGGCCCTTATTGACTCTAAGGGATCTGATGTATACTCAACCTTTACTTGGGGCGAATTCTCAAGGGCATTTAAAGAACAATTTTGTCCTCAAGCAGCAGTCAGACAATTGGAGGAGGAATTCCTGAGCCTACAACAAGGGAATTTATCAGTCAGAGACTATACTGCCCGTTTCCTAGAGAAGTCGTGTTTTGGAGAGTATTATGTTGCCACAAAGAAAATGAAGATCGCAAGGTTCATATTCGGATTGAATTCAGAAATTAGAAAGTTAGTGACTGCAACAAGACCTGATACCTTCTCAGCAGCAGTAAATGTCGCGGAAAATGTGGAACGGGATAATAGGAGGGATGCTGGTGATAAAAGTATGGGAAAAAGAAAATTGGAAGAAACGACGTACGATTCAGAAGAATACGAATCCCCGAGGTTTGATAGTTATTCACCTTTCAGGCCAGCTGAAAGAAGACCATGTTCAGCATGTGACCGTATTCATCAAGGAAATTGCTATGGTGATTCCCGAAAGTGCTACAAATGTGGAAAGGCTGGTCATATCGCGAGAGATTGTCGGGTAACTCGATTTTTTTTCGTTTGCAACTCCCCTGAACATATTTAGATTAATTATCCACAGTGGAAAGCACAACAAGGTAATATGAAGGTGAAACCAACAGGTGGTAAGTCGGGAGGAGTACAAGGGTCTGAACTACCTGGAATCCAAGGTCGTGTTTTTCAGATGACGGAACAAGAGGTGGAAGAAAGTCCTGATGCTGTTACAGGTATGATTCTAATAAACTCTATACGTGCTAAAGTGTTATATGACTTCGATGTGAAATGATTATTGGTATTTCCGTTCTTTTGTTACTTATCTGTGTTAGAGATATAGATGGGTGTAGGGTGTCTATTCAGTTAGTTCCTATGACTTGGTTTGAATTCAAGGTGGTAATAAGAACTAGGTAACCATACCTTTTTTCTTAACCGAATTCCGGGACGGAATTCTTTTAAGGGGGAGATAATGTAATACCCCGGGTAAGTCCGTTAGTTAAATTCCCTTTCCGTTAAGTTTAGTTAAATTTAAAGTTAGGTGTTTAGGGTATGTTTGGGTAAATTATAAGTTTAAGGGTGTTTGGGTCATTATTGAGAAGTTCAAGGTTTAAAATGAAAATAGGTTTGATATTACTCCTTTAGGAGTTCAGATATTTCATAACTCCAGAATTATCGGATATTTCAGAATTGGTGTGTGTGTGTTGAGAGAAAGCAAGAAGAAGAAAGAAAGGTTGTGGCTAAGAGACCCAATTTGGGGTACTTGGAAGTGAATCTGAGGTATGTTCCTTTGTATTTTGTGTTTGTAATTGCTTTTAGAAGGTTTCTATCGGATTAGATTAGTCAAATACACTTCTGCTAATAATTGAGTCGATTTTCTGGGTAAAAAGCACCAAACCGACAGAGGTGTCCGGATGTTATGAATGTGTCCGAGTAGTTTCTTGGGTAGTATCCGGGTAGTTTGTTGATAGTGTCCGGACGATTCGTCGATGGTTTCCGGATGCATTTAGATAACGGATGACGTCCAGATTCTTTATGTTGTCCGGATAAGTCTTGTTGCCCGGATAAGTCTTGTTGTCCAGATAAGTCTTGCTGTCCGGAAAGTTCATGTTGTCCGGGAACTTTGGGTTATCCGTGAACTTTGGCTGTTTGGTCAATTTTGAGAATAAGAGTTAGATAGATGTCTCTAGAGTTCTTAGCCTGTTAGTAAGTCTTATGAGTTCTTGTGGAGTTGTGGTAAAAAGATGTTTGTATGTAAATGGTTTCAGATTCTGAGAATTTTGGGTAAAGGATCGGATAGCTTGGAGAAAGGCTTGGAAGCGTATTTTTAAGCATTCAAGGTGAGTTTTACTTTTAAAACATTTTCAACTGGGATACATATATATATGATATATATATATGAGATGGATATGTATGGATTGGATACGTGATATACGATATGATTATGTGTTTATATTGAGACGTATATGTGGTTGGAATGTGGTGACGTTTTTATAAAAGAAAATGCGATGAAAGGTTTTATAAATGACAATATGATATATTGGTACATATATATATTGTATTTATCTGTGCATTTCACTACACGAATATACGTTAGTCGAAACTATAGTCAGCGGAGGTGTTTGCTGTAGTTGTTGTACAGCGGTGCTGTAGTTGTTGTACAGCGGTGTTGTTGGCTCGCAACCAACTATTTTGGCCATGGGAATGAGGAGAGATGAACATGATGCACGAGTCTTTATTGGTAGTAAATCTTTGTGGTATATGTGTATTTTATAAAAAGGATTTCTAAACTGACAGGGATTATCTCACTAGACCTTTTGGTCTAACCCTCATTTTTCTTTCAAAAATATGTATTCCAGGTCAAGGATCTTTTGTTAGCAAAGGGAAGAATAAAGCATAGGAGGCGGTTGCTAGCTGACGAAGATTAGGATATGTTTACGTTTCTGTATTGCATAGTTTTGAGACTTTGGGACCGAATGTGAATTATCATGTATTTTGTTATGAAAGTAACGACGTTATGTATGAAATGTTAATTGTTATATATTATGTATGTTAAGGGATATCGGGTCGTTACAGATGGTATCAGAGCCCTAGTTTAAGGGATTTAGGTATTAGTACCTGTACCTAGACTTAAACTGCATGTGAAGTAGGATGTCCCTGTTATTGTAGAACCTTGGGATGTTAAATATAAAAAGGTAGAAGGAACATCATGTAAGGTAATTTCAGATTACACCTGGCCAGTGTAATTGTGATCTTACAGGTACATGTTTGGACTGGAATACCTTGTTATATGGGGTATGTGCTTACATGTATATTAACATTGTCTGAATCAACAGAATGGCAAGCGGTACGAGGCAAACGAATCGGGGAGGGGAAGGAAATCCGAATAGATCCAATCCAACAGCCGGAGGAAGGGGAAGAGGGGGAGAAAGAGGCAGAATGGGGGGCAGGGTTCAGGGGCGCGGTACGGAGTTTGTTACGAGAGACGACTTAGCGGCTGAAATGGGAAGATTACAGGCAAATATCCAGGCTATGTTTAACCAGACTCATAATACGGAAACGGAAAGACCAGATCCTAACTTTGAAGACGAGATGCCTATCACACCTACTGTTACATCAGTACCAAGAAGGTGTGACTATAAAATGTTTTAAGCTGTAAACCACCAACTTATGGAGGGGATAGAGATCCAGTAAAGGCGATGCGGTGGATGAAGGAAATTGAAGCTGTATTTAAAACCAGCAAATATGCGGAAGAGGATAAGGTGTTATACGGAACTGCAATGTTGAAGGCAGATGCTTTATATTGGTGGGAGGCCCTTATTGACTCTAAGGGATCTGATGTATACTCAACCTTTACTTGGGGCGAATTCTCAAGGGCATTTAAAGAACAATTTTGTCCTCAAGCAGCAGTCAGACAATTGGAGGAGGAATTCCTGAGCCTACAACAAGGGAATTTATCAGTCAGAGACTATACTGCCCGTTTCCTAGAGAAGTCGTGTTTTGGAGAGTATTATGTTGCCACAAAGAAAATGAAGATCGCAAGGTTCATATTCGGATTGAATTCAGAAATTAGAAAGTTAGTGACTGCAACAAGACCTGATACCTTCTCAGCAGCAGTAAATGTCGCGGAAAATGTGGAACGGGATAATAGGAGGGATGCTGGTGATAAAAGTATGGGAAAAAGAAAATTGGAAGAAACGACGTACGATTCAGAAGAATACGAATCCCCGAGGTTTGATAGTTATTCACCTTTCAGGCCAGCTGAAAGAAGACCATGTTCAGCATGTGACCGTATTCATCAAGGAAATTGCTATGGTGATTCCCGAAAGTGCTACAAATGTGGAAAGGCTGGTCATATCGCGAGAGATTGTCGGGTAACTCGATTTTTTTTCGTTTGCAACTCCCCTGAACATATTTAGATTAATTATCCACAGTGGAAAGCACAACAAGGTAATATGAAGGTGAAACCAACAGGTGGTAAGTCGGGAGGAGTACAAGGGTCTGAACTACCTGGAATCCAAGGTCGTGTTTTTCAGATGACGGAACAAGAGGTGGAAGAAAGTCCTGATGCTGTTACAGGTATGATTCTAATAAACTCTATACGTGCTAAAGTGTTATATGACTTCGATGTGAAATGATTATTGGTATTTCCGTTCTTTTGTTACTTATCTGTGTTAGAGATATAGATGGGTGTAGGGTGTCTATTCAGTTAGTTCCTATGACTTGGTTTGAATTCAAGGTGGTAATAAGAACTAGGTAACCATACCTTTTTTCTTAACCGAATTCCGGGACGGAATTCTTTTAAGGGGGAGATAATGTAATACCCCGGGTAAGTCCGTTAGTTAAATTCCCTTTCCGTTAAGTTTAGTTAAATTTAAAGTTAGGTGTTTAGGGTATGTTTGGGTAAATTATAAGTTTAAGGGTGTTTGGGTCATTATTGAGAAGTTCAAGGTTTAAAATGAAAATAGGTTTGATATTACTCCTTTAGGAGTTCAGATATTTCATAACTCCAGAATTATCGGATATTTCAGAATTGGTGTGTGTGTGTTGAGAGAAAGCAAGAAGAAGAAAGAAAGGTTGTGGCTAAGAGACCCAATTTGGGGTACTTGGAAGTGAATCTGAGGTATGTTCCTTTGTATTTTGTGTTTGTAATTGCTTTTAGAAGGTTTCTATCGGATTAGATTAGTCAAATACACTTCTGCTAATAATTGAGTCGATTTTCTGGGTAAAAAGCACCAAACCGACAGAGGTGTCCGGATGTTATGAATGTGTCCGAGTAGTTTCTTGGGTAGTATCCGGGTAGTTTGTTGATAGTGTCCGGACGATTCGTCGATGGTTTCCGGATGCATTTAGATAACGGATGACGTCCAGATTCTTTATGTTGTCCGGATAAGTCTTGTTGCCCGGATAAGTCTTGTTGTCCAGATAAGTCTTGCTGTCCGGAAAGTTCATGTTGTCCGGGAACTTTGGGTTATCCGTGAACTTTGGCTGTTTGGTCAATTTTGAGAATAAGAGTTAGATAGATGTCTCTAGAGTTCTTAGCCTGTTAGTAAGTCTTATGAGTTCTTGTGGAGTTGTGGTAAAAAGATGTTTGTATGTAAATGGTTTCAGATTCTGAGAATTTTGGGTAAAGGATCGGATAGCTTGGAGAAAGGCTTGGAAGCGTATTTTTAAGCATTCAATGTGAGTTTTACTTTTAAAACATTTTCAACTGGGATACATATATATATGATATATATATATGAGATGGGTATGTATGGATTGGATACGTGATATACGATATGATTATGTGTTTATATTGAGACGTATATGTGGTTGGAATGTGGTGACGTTTTTATAAAAGAAAATGCGATGAAAGGTTTTATAAATGACAATATGATATATTGGTACATATATATATTGTATTTATCTGTGCATTTCACTACACGAATATACGTTAGTCGAAACTATAGTCAGCGGAGGTGTTTGCTGTAGTTGTTGTACAGCGGTGCTGTAGTTGTTGTACAGCGGTGTTGTTGGCTCGCAACCAACTATTTTGGCCATGGGAATGAGGAGAGATGAACATGATGCACGAGTCTTTATTGGTAGTAAATCTTTGTGGTATATGTGTATTTTATAAAAAGGATTTCTAAACTGACAGGGATTATCTCACTAGACCTTTTGGTCTAACCCTCATTTTTCTTTCAAAAATATGTATTCCAGGTCAAGGATCTTTTGTTAGCAAAGGGAAGAATAAAGCATAGGAGGCGGTTGCTAGCTGACGAAGATTAGGATATATTTACGTTTCTGTATTGCATAGTTTTGAGACTTTGGGACCGAATGTGAATTATCATGTATTTTATTATGAAAGTAACGACGTTATGTATGAAATGTTAATTGTTATATATTATGTATGTTAAGGGATATCGGGTCGTTACAAACTGACAAAACAGTGATAGGCACTAAATGGGTCTATCGAAACAAGTTGGACGAACATGGAACTGTAACCCGCAACAAGGCTCGTCTTGTTGCTCAGGGATACAGCCAAGAGGAAGGCATAGATTACGACGAAACATTTGCTCCATTAGCAAGACTAGAATCTATTCGTCTATTCTTAGCATACGCTGTACACAAAGACTTCAAAGTATATCAGATGGATGTTAAGTCAGCGTTTCTAAATGGAAAGCTGAATGAAAAAGTCTATGTGGAACAACCTCCAGGATTCTCAGATCCTAAGCGTCCAGGTTATGTTTATAAATTGGATAAGGCACTTTATGGCTTAAAGCAAGCTCCTCGTGCATGGTATGACACTCTCTCTACTTATCTCCATATTGAAAAATTTGAGCGAGGTAAAATCGACAAAACTCTATTTTTCAGAATATTGAAAGGTCATATCATTCTTGTTCAGATATATGTTGATGACATTATATTTGGTTCTACTAACCCTGATCTTTGTACTCGTTTCGCTGATAGAATGAAAGAAGAGTATAAAATGAGCACGATGGGTGAACTAACATATTTCCTTGGTCTTCAGATAAAGCAAAATGAAAAAGGAACTTTCATTAATCAGGGAAAGTATGTTAAAGATATGCTGAAGAACTTCGACTTAACTCAGAGTTCAGCTATGAAAACCCCTATGGCACCACCGCTGACACTAAACAAGGATCCCTCTGGAATACCTGTTAATGTCACGCTGTACCGTGGGATGATCGGCTCTCTCTTGTATCTTACAGCTAGCCGACCCGATATTATGTACGCAACCTGTTTGTGTGCACGATATCAAGCTGAACCTAAGGAATCTCATATGATCGCTGTAAAGCGAATTTTTCGATACCTTAAGGGTACTACAAATCTAGGTCTTTGGTATCCCAAAGACTCAGGGTTTGATCTAATCGCCTATTCAGATAGTGATTTTGCAGGTTGCAAAATGGATAGGAAAAGCACCACAGGAGGCTGTCATCTCCTGGGTGGAAAGCTGGTGAGTTGGACAAGTAAAAAGCAAAACTCAGTGTCCACCTCCACAGCTGAAGCTGAATATGTAGCCGCTGGAAGCTGTTGTTCTCAGGTCTTGTGGATGAGAAATCAACTACTAGACTATGACCTTCAGTTCTCAAAAATTCCAATCTATTGCGACAGCACAAGTGCCATCGCTATAGCCAACAATCCAGTGCTACACTCAAAGACAAAACACATCGAAATCAGGTATCATTTTATCAGAGATCACGTGATGAATGGTGATATAGAACTTCATTTTATCCCAACTGATTATCAGTTAGCTAATCTGTTCACCAAACCTCTTGATGAGACAAGATTCAACTTTCTCATTAGCGAGCTTGGAATGCTGAACTTTGAAGAGTAAAATCTTCAGCGGTTCACATTTGATCAGCGATAGGATAAAATCAACTTGTATAACCTATTCTATCATCTTCTCTCTGAATAAACTTGATTCGCTGATGTCAAGGTATGTTTTTCTCTCACTGACAATCGCATGTAAATGCAAGATTTCAAAACAAATCGCATCGCTGAATATCTCTTTCTTAATCAGCGATACTTTGAAATTTCTAAAACCAACACTGATATTTCTATTCAGTGCTTCATGTTTTCAAAAGTGTCCCTGAGCTTTCAAAACCTCAGAGACATCCTAAAATATGAAAGGACATTTGTGACGTCATTGCAACGGATAAGCCCTGGCACGTTCTTTTTCTGACACACGTTTGCACGTTTCTTTTACCTTCCAATCAAATGCAAACACGTGTCCGCGTCATGATGAAAATCTTTTCCCACTCAAGATTTTCTCTCTCTAATCTCACTATATAAACACATTGTGGGTTTATATTTTTTCCTTTACGCGAAAAACTTCTCCTCCAAGCAAGAAAGATTTACTATTGCATTTCAAGTTATCAAAATTTCCAGAACAACTGTTCATCTTCTTCTTCTTCAACATCAAAGGTTAATATGTTCTTATTATTTACCTATTGTGCATTACTTGTTTATGATCTTATTCTTTGTTTTTACAAGATCAAACAAAAGAAAATTTTCAAATGAAATCATTTCTTTCATGGTTTTATGAACACAACTTTTCATGGTTGTTCTTCAAGTTTAAACGCAAAATATTAAACTTGTTCTTCATACATTTTTCCAGAATCCTAATTCTCAAAGGAAACTGGAAAACAAGACTTTTAATGGGTTTGCTTTTCTTTTTCAAAACCAAGAAAAACCCTAATCTTCATTAAGACATTTTTGTCTGAATGAAATGGACAAAATTCGAACCATCTTATTGGAAAATCTTTCCACATTAAGATTATTCTTATTTGTTAAATCTTTGGTTGAACTGATAATACAGAATGACATTTGCTGTCATTCCTACCGCTGAGAACACTGCTGCTGCTGCAGCTGAGGAATTGGAAATCAGCAAGGCTCCTCAGGTCAAGTTCACTCTTGAAGAACTTGATTGGACAAAGTCAAACAACCTCTATGCGCTTTTCGAGTTTCCTCCTCGAAAGCAAGTCACACATCTGAATGATGCTGTGAATTTCCTGAAAAACTGTTGCCTCTCGACAGCCCTGACAATAACACCTCCTCCACATCAGCTACTGCTTTCTCAGTTCTGGTATTCTGCCAGACACTCTCAGCTACCATCAGCCAAAGATCCTTCAAAGACAATTGATTGCATCCTCTGTGATACGGATTTTGGCACCATAAAAATCACCCATGCCATTATCCGCAAAGCCCTGAACCTTCCCATCGCCACAAAAGAAAAACCTTTTGTTCCTCTCCCTGACCACAAGAAACATTATGATAGAGAAGCCATCACTGCATTCTTCGATGCAATGGGCTATGTGTGGGAAACTGGGAGGGATAAGAAGCCTGAGAAGAAGCTGACCCTCATCAAGAAATCAAAAATGCCCAGCGAGATGAACTTCATCTTCGCACATTTGATAAGCTGCATGACTGCAAAGACCGGCTCCTCTGATCATGCCGCTCAACCTCAGCAAGCAATTGGATATGCATTGCTGAAAGGTCTACATATAGACTGGGCATCGATAATCTACGATGATCTAGTGCTAAGAGTAGACTCTACCGCTGACCGACCACCATGGGTTCCATATCCAAGATTCATCAGCGCCGTCTTCCAAACAGGCCTGAAGGACAACTACCCAAAAGAGGGTGACCTGAAACTCTCTCTGGTTGGCCCTATAGTACTCGACTTCAAGCCAGTGGAAAACGAGGTACGTCTCTCTACACTCTTAACTCTTCTCAATCCTCCTTCTTCTATTTCTGCAGCTCCTGCAGCGGACAAACCCATCGCTGATACCCAAGCTGCAACCTCCATTCCTTCTAATAAAAGGAAACACTCATCTACCCAACTTAGTTCCAAAAGAACTAAGAAAACCAAGGAGCAACCCCAACAATATCTTGCTGAAGACTCCTCAGCTCATCTTGAAGAGCTGAAGGAAAGTTCAGTGGTACGCTCTGCCACAGCTGAACAAGCCACCCATTCCATCCCAGCTTCAGCGCCTCTAAACGTTGAAGTTATAAACTTGGAATCTACCCAACCTCCTTCAGTCTCTCAAAAGACTGAAGAAGTAATTCTCAGCAGATCCAACGCTGAACCCCGCACCCAACCAACATTCTCAACCCTCGCTTCTCTCTCTACTCCATTGGTCTCTAATCCACCCGTCATTCCTCCAGAAGCTAAAGCTGATATTTTTCAAGGAATGATGGATGCAGGACCTGCAGAACTGACCATGTGTACACACACTCTAGCTGACGACATGGAACTCTTTTCATGGCACATAAGTTTTGATGACTTCACCAACCCTCCTGCAGGTATACACCAACCCATATACACTGTAACTAAACCCGAAACTTCTGAGCTTTCCTTTGTTCACAAGTACTTATCTGTTACAGGTCCTAATTTGGGAGACATCAACGCTTCTCTGAAGAACCTGGATACAAAGCTGACAGGTCTCACCACTACACTCTCAGACAACTCTTCAGCTATAACAAACGCTGGAGAGAATCTCAATAAGCTAACAACAGTGGTGGAACAGAAAGCCTCCAAAGCTGATTTAGAGAAGGTTGATCACACTCTCAGCGACTTTGCCAAAGTTCTCACTGACATCTACACAGACTACACCTCTCTCAAAACGTCAGTTCAATCCATGTCCAGCGAGTTCACAACGCTGAAGACATCGGTTGGAAAACTCGAGGGAGACATGTCCGCTGTAAAGACTGACGTTAGCTCATTAAAGACTGACGTGAGTTCACTTAAGACTGACGTGAGTTCTGTAAAGACTGACGTTGGTTCAATGAAGACAATGATGCAGCAAATCCTGAATCACATGACTGCCCCTGCCCCTGCACCTTCGAATTTTTCTACGGCGGATCGTGCTGAACTCTTGAAGATCACTCCTGCTATTACTGGCCTAGAAGACAGAGTAGCAGCGATTGAAGATTATATGGGGATCCCTGGCCAATAAGACAGGGAACCAAATACAGCTGCTGAGTCATCGCATTCCTCCCCCATTCATCATAAGGAAGGGGGGAGAAGAACTCTGAAAACCTTCCCCAAGATGAATCTATCGAGGGGGAGAAGACTGAAGACCTTACCCTTACTGAAGAGGGTGAGAAGACAACTGAAGAAGCTGTTGCTGAACCTCAGGGAGATGAAAACCCTGAGGGAACCAAGAAGCTTACCTATGTATCTGAGGGGGAGCAACTCGAAGAAGATGCTGAAGAATCTGAATCTGAAGCTGAAGATGAAGAATCCATCGACTTATCTGATGATGAACCATCCTCTTCTCCAAAGAATGATGATGATGATGACTCCTTTATGGTCAAACCTGCTCAGAAGACTACAACTCTTAAAGGGATCTCGATAAAAGAACCTTCAGGGAAGCGGACCAAGACAAAGCCTGCAGCGTCTAAAGCTGACAAAGGCAAAAACAAAGGCCTCGCTGAAGATGACAATCTAACGATCTTGCTTAAAAGCCGGTTTGTCAGGTACACTAAATCTTCCTTATACTACATCCCTCCTCTATCTATACACATTATCAGCTCTCCTCTCCACAACCTCTATACACAACCACATTCTTTCTCTATCTCTTTTCTACCCAAGTTCTTATTCGTTAGATCGCTGCGTTTTAGCTAGTCCTCTCCCCTGTTTGAGGATATCGCTGAAGTTTCTACAGCTGCGACTTCACCAACAATAATCCCAGCTCCCAACGCTGAAGAAATAATCCCAGTCTTGGATTTGATCTCTGAGACTGATGAACCTGAATAACAGCTGCTCTCTCACAAAAGCAGACCTTCCTTGGTTCCTCAAAAACCAAGTGAAGAGGATCAGAGAAGAAGAGAAGAAATAATAAAGAGATTCGAAGATCAGCGAATCATTCTGAAGCGTGATCAACTTCCTTCCATTCCTCCAAAGTCCAGACTTTCACAAAAGGAATACAAGGATCACCTCAGAGCTGAAAGGTTAATCGCTGAAAGAAGAGAAGCTGAAGAAAAAGAC
Source organism: Saussurea involucrata (assembly GCA_033807775.1). Classification (NCBI taxonomy): domain Eukaryota; kingdom Viridiplantae; phylum Streptophyta; class Magnoliopsida; order Asterales; family Asteraceae; genus Saussurea; species Saussurea involucrata. The sequence continues at coordinate 56,350,710 of CM066317.1, forward strand.
AGAGAACTCGCCATCCAGCTTACTCAACAATCAGTGAAAGATCCCAAGCTGAAAAGAACTCCAATCGAAGTTCAACGTCAGCTATGGGAAGACGCCAAGAAGATCGTTGAAGAAAAGAGAACTGTGTCTCAATCTACTTTAATCTGGTGCAAAGAAAAGGTACACTTCAGATATCGACCTTCCAGAATCATCAAGGTACTCATCACTGGAAGATCAACCCTCAAAGTTTCAATCGCTGAAATCGAGATATTCAGAGAGAATGGACAGTACGAAAAATTCTATGCTGAAGCCATCACAAAGTACGGTCTCTATGAATGGTTGGAGATCAGATTAGCCATCCAGAAGTCTCAATCTAAGTACAAGGATCATGTTGAAAAGGTGATAAACAAACAGATCGACTTAGTCTCTTCTTGTGTGGATATTCCTCCTCCCCCTCCCCTCGAAAGTCAGAAAAGAAGGGCCTCTGCAAAGAAAAAGTCTAAATCTTCAGATGATGGTCCTCATATACGGAACAAAACAGGTATTGGTTTTTCTCTTGAAGAAGTCCTTGGTCCAGAACCTGACCTTTCTGCACTTGACACATCTCTTCCTCTTGGTGAGACTTTCATCCCTGGGAAAGTCATAAGCAAACCCTATGAGATATTTTTATTGACTATGATGGACGAAAACGTTTTCAACGTATCTCTGAGCTTCCCATCACTCCCATCGAACAACTGAAAGATCTCATCTACTGGTGTGATTTCAAAAACGATATTCAGGCACGGCATCTTAAACCCTTGATTTTTGAAGAAGCTCTGAACAAAAAGAATCAAGGAGTAAAAGTCCCTGACTGGATGATTCCCACATCAAAGACCCTTGATGAACTTCTCATTAAGGAAGAACCTCTATAAACTGATAGGATCGCCTCATTCTTCTATTGTATCAGTTATTCTTCTATACTTGTAATTGTATTTGCTGTACTTGTAATTTTTCCACTTCCCTCGGTAATCTTTACGAAGTTTAAAGAAATATTTCAGTGAATGTACTTTAATCCATCAGTACAGAAAAGATCCCAGAAAACAGTAAAAGGGACAAATATTTTATGAGTTCTTTTTATCCTTATGTTTTTATTAAATAGCAATTTTCTCTGTTGCTATGTCATAATCAAATAGGGGGAGATTGTTGATCCAAACCCTCGGTGATTTGATAATGACCCTCTCTTTAATACTTAGTGAAAATTGTAAGTAAATAATTTGTATCAGAGTTTCACTATCGCTGATAAGTACTAAGACCTTACAGTACCGCTGATAGGAACTCTCACTCTTTAGATTAAACATTCAGCGAACACTGTTCACCATAATACTCTGAGCCTGTTCAGTACTTATGGTGATCGCTGATAAGTTAGTTGTTTACTTATGATTCCTGAAGACAAGTTTCACGTCAACATAGGTTCTATGCTGAAGTCGAAGATCAAGCTCAAGAACCAGCGACAAGTCTCCTAATGAACTGATGCGGATCAGCGAAGACTCAGATTTGTCCACTCAACGTGAAGTATCAAGTACAAGACTTCAGCTATCGCTGAACTTTATCATTCGCTGATAAACAATGATGAAGCGCAGAATCAACGAATAGCTGATCATGAAGTCCTCCGTACAAAGTACTTTTGTCTTAACCACCCTTGCACGACTCCGTACGAGATGTCAGAAAAGAACCTCCTTATTGTCTGAAATCGTACAACCACTCTGGTACTACACTGTTCAGACATGCGGCTACTAAGGTTGTCTACAAAGGTCAATGACATACAACCAATGAGCTGCTGCCACGTGTAAAGTGTAAACTGCCATGCATTAAATGCATGCAGTATATAAGAAGAAGAACTCACTTCATTTTGAAGTAACTTGCTAACTCTGGTCAAGTTCATATTCTTATCTTGAGATAGGTTATTATTAGTAATTTGTTAGATCTGAGTTTTGTCAATAAACTAAATGTTGAAGATCTGATAAGAAGGCTCAGATGTTCTGAGAAGAAAAGTCAGAGTTCTGACTGAGAAAGCTCAGAAGTATTGCTGTGAAATATTGCTAAGTATAAAGGTCTGAGAAGAGGAGTCAGAGGTCTGAGAAGAGGAGTCAGAGTTCTGAGAGATGAAGAGTCAGAATATCTGAGAAGCGTTATCAGAAGAATGTTTAGAAGTTCTGAACAACCTGTTCAGAACTTATAACTAGATACTTTACTTAGTATTTAGTTAACTAATTAGGACACGTGTATTGTTCTTATTAGTCGTTCATATTTGTACTATAGCTTTAATATTTCCGTTGCAGTATAAATAGTGGTTAGCACTACTTTGCTAACTGATTTTTCCCGAATATACTTGTATTCATTCTTTGTAATCTTTGAGATACTCTCTCTCTAAGATCTGTAACTCTGTTCATCATTGAATACAATTGGGCTTGATCATACAATTCTCAATTACTGTTTTCTATATTGATTGTAAAAGTAGATCCTGAACTTACAATTGGTATCAGTGCCAATCAACAAACAAATTTGTTCAAGATCGTGATCGCAAAGATTAATTGATCAATTTCTTGAAGATTTATTGATTCATTCAAAAATCGATTCCGCTGCTAGGGCTAATTCTTGAATTCTTGGCAATTCTTGAATTAACTGTTATCTTTCGATCAAGAAATTCGAATTTGTCTCTCTGTTGAATATCCTTACAATCATGTCTTCTAAAGAAATATCTAGCCATGGGATCTGAAACTAAGCCACCTGTTCTAATTCCTGAAGAGTACCAGCAATGGAAAATACGAATGATCCAATTCTTGGATAACATAGATGAGAATCTGATGGTCTCAATCCGAGAAGGTCCTATTGAAGTTTACATCGATGTGGAAGCAACTCCTGAAACAGAGACGACTCCAGAAATTCCAGCAACAAGGGTGAAGAAGAACTATTCTCAATACACAGCTGAACAGAAGAATAGGCATGCAATTGACAAAAGAGCAATCACTTTGATGACACTTGCTGTTCCTAATGAAGTGCTTAACAGAATTGAGAGTGGTTCATCTGCCAAGGAAATGTGGGATGAACTGGAAAGACAAATGTTAGGAACTGTCAGATCAATTCAAGCAAAGCTAAATCAAAGCATAAATGCTTATGAAAGATTCAGGGCTAAAGAATCTGAAAGCTTAAGTCAGACGTATAGTAAATTCTGTACTATACTGAATGATCTGAGAAGAAATGGGCTGAAAAAGACAAAGTCAGAAATAAACTACAAATTTCTGAACAGTTTAAACTCTGAATGGTCATCATTTGCTATAAGTCTACAGATGAATAAAGATATGTGTGAAGAAGATCTGAATGATCTATTTTGTGTCCTTAATCAGCATGAGGATTCTGTTAAAATTGTGGTTGAAGAGAAGAAAAGTGTTGCAGAACAATTAGCCTTTTTGTCAAAGTCCAAAACTGTAAAAACATCCAAGAAGGCTGCATATCTATCTGAGATACCAAATCTGGAGGAGGAGTCTGAGAAGGAAGAGGGATTAGAAGAAGATGAGGATATAAAAATGATTGCTGAAAAATTGGCCTTGTTGACTAGTACTTTCAACAAGAGGTATGGAAAAAGAAAATTCCAGGGCAAGTACAGGAGAGAGCAGGGAAGTTCAGATTTCAAGAAAAGGGAAGAGAGAGGAGAGAGTAAGTATGAAAAGAAGGAAGAGAGAAGGGAAGAAAATAGAGAAGAGAAGGAAGAAAGAAAAGAAAAGAATCTGTGTTTCAAGTGTGGAAAGTCTGGTCACTATGCAAAGGACTGCAAAGTGAAAATTGTGAAAGATTATGAGTATTACACCAAAAAGGCTCAACATGCCAAGAAAAGAGATGATGAAGTGGCATTGTTAGCTGAACAAGAGAACTGGTTGTACTACACTTCAGATGAAGATGACTGTATTCACTTTTCCCAGATGCAGAGCTATATGGCAAAGATGAAGAATGATGATGATTCTGACTTTAAAGATGCTGATTCTGAGTCATCTGCTGAGGTACATTCTGCACTTGAAATAGACTTAATGACACAGATTGGAGAAATGAAAACTGAATTTGTTAAACTAAGAAAACAAATAAAAGGAGAAAGAAACTTAGTTAACAAATTCAGAATTGAAAAAGAGGTAATAAAAGAACAGTATGAGGAATCTGAGATTGAGAAACAGAAAGTTAAAACTGAAAATTCTGAATTATTGAAAAATCTTTCTGAATTAAAAATTGAACTTTCAAAAATTAAGGATGAAAAGAGTGATTTACAAATTAAGTTTGATATGTTATTTGAGGAAAGAAAGAATTTATACTCCAAAATCAAAGAATTAGAAGATCTAAACTTGAAAAGAGGTCAGACTCAGCAAACATTAAATCTTCTGACAAGCAATGTAAAAGATACAAGATTTTATAATCCAAAGAAGGGATTGGGATTGGAAGAAAATGTTGTTTTAAAAAGAGCTCCAGTAAACTTGTATGATTTTGAAAAACTTCATGTTCCTAAACCAAAAATTCCAGAAGTTGTTGAAGTCTTTAGAAGATCTGCAAGTTCCATCACAAGTTCTGACAGCTTACAGAAATCAAGTTCTAAAAAGTCAAAGGAAACAGTTTCTGAGTCAAAAACAGAAAAGTCAGATGTTTCAGAAAATAAAGTAAAGAAAGAAATTTCTAAACCAAAAGAAGAGAAACCAAAATATAATGATGCTAAATTCAAATATGACTCTCTAAATGTCAGTTACAAAAATAAACAACAAAGTTTTTCTTATTCTGACATAGAAAGTATATTTGATAATAGTAAAGTTTCTAAAATAGTTAATCAGAAATCTGAATCTTGTAATCAGAATTCTGATTGTTCAAATCAGACTTCTGAACCTAAGAGTCAAATATCTGAATCTGTTAATCAGAATTCTGAACCAAAAAGTCAGAATTCTGAATCAACTGAAAACTCTGAAACAAATTCAGAAGAATTTCTAGAAGTTGAAAGGAGATTTACTCTTGTAAGTCAAGAACTTGAGGAATTAAGGAAAGCTTATGATGAACTTGAAAATGACTTTTGTGAAGTGGATTTTAATCTTGAAAATGCTTTAAAAGAAAAGAGTGTTTTTATTCAGAAAATAACAGAACTTGAGAAATTAAAAGCTGAATATGATCTGTTCAAGATTAATGCTCTAAAAGAAAATGATAAATTCTTTAATGAATCAAGTACATATGAAAAAGGTGAATCATCTACTTCTTCTTCTAACAAAAAGGGGTTGAATTTTTCAGAAAAAGAGGAAAGCAAAAGGAAAGATGGTGTGAAAAGAGTTTCTGAGATGAATGGATTGGTTCCTGCAACTGTACCAAAAGCACATAGTTATTGTGATAAATGTACTTGTACTTTGAAAACCAGCAATAAAAATGAAAAGGCTTATGGTACAGATCTGTTGTTACTTGCAAAGAAAAATCTTAGTTGTGTTCAATGTAAAAGTGATTCTTTTCAATATTCTCAGAAATGTCCAATCACAATAACATATGTTTCTTTCATAAGAAAAGATATTCAGAAAACAGAACAGAAGAAAGTTTATGTTCCTCAGAAATCAGAAAAGAAGAATGTTGTTTCTCAGAAAACAGAAAAGAAAGTTTCTGTTCCTCAAACTCAGAAGAAAGAATAGATAAAAGAAGTAAATCCTCAAATAAAAATCAAAAGAAAGAATGAGAAAGAGATTAATGTGAAAGAAAAGAAAGTTGAGAACACTGCAATATCCAAATTTACAACTTTAAAAAAGAATTTGAACAAGTTTGTGAACAGAAAATGTTCTGACTTCATAAAAGTTCAAGGAAAGTGGTGTTTAAAGAAAGATTTTGAATGGAAAGTAAAAGGCACATTTGTTAAATCAAATAACAAAGCTAACAAAGATGGACCCATTCCAAAATGGGTACCTAAAACTAACTGATTGTTGTTGTAGGGCTGTCATGTGTGGTTTTTAGATTCAGGAGCTTCAAGACACATGACAGGTCAGAAGTCTTTTCTATCAAACTTCACAGAAAAGGCTGGAGGAGCAGTAAACTTTGGAAATAACAGCAAGGGTCTAGTTAAAGGTTATGGGGATTTAACAAAAGGAGAATTAACAATTCAAAAAGTTTTCTATGTTGAAGGATTACAACATAATCTTTTCAGCATAAGTCAGTTCTTAGACAGTTATTGTCAAATCAAGTTCCAAATAACAGGTTGCATGATTTTAACTGAGAATGATGTTAAAGTCTTCTGGGCCAAAAGACATATGGACTTATTTGTGGTTAATTTTTCAAAATTGAAAACATTAAATCCTGTTTGTCTTTTATCAAATTCAACTGCAAATGAATGCTGGCTTTGGCACAGAAGATGTTCTCATCTAAATTTCAAAGATCTTAATAATCTTGTTGCAAAACATCTGGTTAAAGGTTTACCAAAGATCAAATTTGAAAAGGAATCATTATGCTCAGCTTGTGAAATGGGCAAGATGAAAAAGAGTTCTCACAAATTAAAAATGGACTCATCTTGCAAAGCACCATTAGAAATGATTCATACTGATCTTTGTGGTCCTATTTCAGTTCAGTCTATGGGAGGAAAGAAATATATGCTTGTAATTGTTGATGAATATTCCAGATACACATGGGTTGAGTTCCTAAGAGCTCAGTCAGAAGCTGCTACTACATTGATAAACTTTATCAAGAGGATTCAAGTTCTCTTACAACTTCCAGTTCAGAAAATCAGAAGTGATAATGGAACTGAGTTCAGAAATGAGACACTTCAGAATTTTTTAGAAAGTTCTGGGATTTCTCACAATTTTTCTGCAGTTAGAACTCCTCAACAAAATGGTGTTGTTGAAAGGAAAAACAGAACCCTAGTTGAAGCTGCGAGAACAATGCTGGCTTATTCAAATCTTCCTACTTTCCTATGGGCTGAAGCAATTGCAATCGCCTGCTTTACACAGAACAGAACTTTAATCAATAAAAGATTAAACAAGACTGCTTATGAACTGATAAATAAAAGAAAACCATTAATCAAATTATTTCATGTTTTTGGTTGCAGGTGCTATGTTCTTAAAGACAGAGAAAATCTTGCCAAATTTGATAAAAAGGCAGATGAAGGATACTTTGTGGGTTATTCTTTAACTTCCAAAGCATTCAGAATCTACAATAGAAGAACAAAGAGGATGATGGAAAGCATAAATGTAACTTTTGATGAAGCCAGAATGAAGACTTCTGAACAAGACAGTTCAGAACTCATGCAAAACAAGACAAAAATGACTTCTGATACAAATTCTACTCCTATTTGTTCAGAACTCAATTTACTGTTTAAGGATGCTTTCATAGAACTAATTTCTGATTCTTATGCAGAATATGAAAACCCAAAGATGGTCAAAGAGATGAAAAATAGGACTCCAGAAATAGTTCAATCAACTGTAATTTCTGATAAAGGTCCATCTGAGGAATGTCCAAATCTGATAAATACAAGTGGTGAAAATTCTGAACCTTGTACTCAGAATTCTGAACCTTGTAGTCAGAACTCTGAACAACTCACTCAGAATTCTGACTTCATTACTCAGAATACAAACACACATGTAACACCTACACGCATATCAGAATAAGGGGACAGTTCAGAATTACAATCCATCATTGATGAGAATGATACAAACAACAATTTTTCAGAAATTGATGTGCTCCCTAGTTCAAACAAGTGGACTAAGAATCATCCTATTCATCAAGTGATAGGTGATCCATCAGCAGGAATAAAAACCAGATCAGCGACAACAAATGAAGCCATGTTTGCAGGTTTCTTAAGTGTAATTGAACCTAAGAAAGCTAATGAAGCCCTAGAGGATCCAGATTGGATTTCAGCAATGCAAGAGGAATTGCTACAATTTGAAAGAAACAAAGTCTGGAGACTCATTCCAAGGCCTGAAGGTAAATCTATCATTGGAACTAAATGGGTATTCAGAAACAAAAAGGACGAGTCAGGTGTTGTTATCAGAAACAAGGCTAGATTGGTTGCTAAGGGATACTGTCAACAAGAAGGGATTGATTATGATGAGACATTTGCACCAGTGGCAAGAATAGAGGCAATCAGAATATTTTTGGCCTATGTTGCACACAAGAACTTCAAAGTATATCAAATGGATGTTAAATCAGCCTTTTTGAATGGTAAACTTAATGAAGAGGTGTATGTCCATCAACCTGAAGGTTTTGTTGATCCAGAATTTCCTGATCATGTTTATATCTTAGACAAAGCTTTATATGGTCTAAAACAAGCACCAAGAGCCTGGTATGACACTCTTACTCAACACTTGTTAAATTCAGGGTTTAAGAAAGGTAAGATTGACACAACTTTGTTTTTAAAGAAACAAGGTGAGGATTTAATTCTTATTCAGATCTATGTTGATGATATAATATTTGGCTCTACTAGTGCAGAACTTTGTGATAACTTTTCTAAAATCATGTCATCTGAATTTGAAATGAGCATGATGGGTGAACTGAATTTTTTCCTTGGTCTTCAAGTCAAACAACTACCAACTGGTATTTTCATAAACCAAGGAAAATATGTCAGAGATATTCTGAAAAAGTTCAAAATGTCTGATTGTGCTTCTATGAGAACTCCTATGGCCACAAACATTAAGTTAGATGCTGATCTCAAAGGAGTTTCAGTAGATAACAAACTCTATAGAGGCATGATTGGATCTTTACTTTATCTGACTGCAAGTAGGCCAGATATCATGTTTTCTACTTGTTTCTGTGCTAGATTTCAATCCAATCCAAAAGAATCACATATGTTGGCTGTCAAAAGAATTTTAAGATATCTAAAAGGCTCACCTGATCTAGGTTTATGGTATCCTAAAGAAACTGATTTTAAATTAACTGCTTTCACTGATGCTGACCATGCAGGAAGTAGATTGGACAGAAAGAGTACATCTGGTGCTTGCCACTTTTTGGGAGATAAAATAGTAAGTTGGGCATCAAAGAAACAGAATTGTGTGTCCACTTCAACTGCTGAAGCAGAGTATGTTGTTGCTGCTGCTTCATGCTCTCAAACCTTGTGGATGAGAACACAACTCATGGACTATGGATATCAACTCAACAAGATTCCCATCTATTGTGACTCAGAAAGTGCAATTGCCATTACTCAGAATCCTGTTCAACATTCAAAGACTAAGCATATAGATGTGAGGTATCATTTTATAAAGGATTATGTGGAAAAGGAACTATAGAGATGCACTTTGTGCATACAAAGTATCAATTGGATGACTTATTCACAAAGCCTCTTGATCACAAAAGGTTCTCTTTTCTCATATATAAAATAGGAATGCTTAATCTAACTAATTGAAAATATTTGAGTTTCTTAAGAATGATAAATTTTTCTAAGTAAAATTGTATGAGTCTTGAGATCAGAACTTCTGAGTCTTGAGTTCAGAACATCTGAGTCTCGAGTTCAGAACTTCTGAGTCTCGACTTCAGAACTTCTGAGTCTCGAGTTCAGAACTTCTGAGTCTCGACTTCAGAACTTCTGAGTCTCGACTTCAGAACTTCTGAGTCTTGTGGTCAGATATTCTGAGTCAATACTTCAGAAATTTAACTTTCAAAAATTTATTTCTGAGAAATTCAAATACTTCAATTTGTTGATTAATTCTTTTCTATTATTTTTTTTCTCTCATCTTTGTGTATCAAATATGGTCAAATACATGCTAAAGTCAAGGGGGAGCATCAATATGTTTTTTGAAAATATTTTCATGATGCTTAAAGGGTTGTTTTCATTTCTTATCTCTGATCATTCTAAGAAGAACAAGCTTTCAATGATAAAATTTTTCTACTTGTTCAAACTATATCTGAATTAAAAAAAAAAGGATTTTCATATTCATATATAAGATTTTAAATGATTTTTTTTAAATCATCATTATATGAACAGAATTTTGATGATAAAATGTGTTTTCTATCTGTTCAAACCACTTCTGAATAACTAAAAGTTTTATAATTATCAGAAGTTGATTTTAAATAAAATTTTGGGAATAAGGCAAAATTCTACTGAATCATGGAATCAGGACTCTGATTAAAGAAAGTCAATTTACTGAGCGTGTTATTCAGATCTTTGACTTGAGTCAAAATTCTATCCACTAACACGTGTCAGCTTCATATTTTGTTGATTATGCCACGTATTTCATTTAAATCCTCTGTGGCATTTCAAATGTATTGACTTCGTTATAACGTTCGACTCGCTTTTCCGTCAAACCTTTCAACTTCGAGGGTTTTAAATAGATCTTAAAATCCCTAATTCAAACCTTTTCAAATTCCCGAGCGAAAAGTGAGATACGAATCACTCAAGAGTTCTTTGAGTTTGTTTTTCTTCTTAAATCATGTCTGGAATTCGTAGAAGTGGTCAGATTTCTCTACATTCAACTAAATCTTTGATGGATTCCTCTGATTCGGATACTGATGAAGTACAGAATAGAGCTGTAGAGGAAGAGGCAATAAGGAATGATGATGAAGATGAACAAATGGCTGAATCTGAAGGAAATGCAGATGAGGTAAACATTAATGTTGAACATGAACAAAGTGCTGCAGGGTCGATTATGTCAGATAGATCTATCTTAGTGGAAAGGGTTGTCCCTAAGAGTGAGTATTTGAAAATATCTGAAAACAATTGTGTTTTATTATTTGAAGAAAGTCGATTTAAGCCTGAACACAGAATTATCATGGAGTTATTCAAACATCATCCTTATAGAAAATGGTTCACTAGAAGCAAAACAGTACCCATTCAGTACATTCAACAGTGGTGGAAACATCTTAGGTTAGAAGATAATAAATTTGTATCTGAAATTGGTGGAGTAACAATTGCCCTATCCATCTCTGCACTAAGAGAAATGCTGAATTTACCAGAGAAAGATGATGTACAAAGAAGAACAGATTTTGAAGACTCACCCCTAACAGAGGAATTAATAGCTGAATTTATGAAGTTGGGATATAATGAAGGATTGAGGACTCTAAGTTTGTTTAGAAGGAACAAATTACCACCTATTTGGGCCTGTTTTTTCCATGTTGTAAATAAGTGTTTGTCAGGGAAACATAGTTCTGCAGATCAAGGTTCCAAGCAGATTCTTCAGATCTTTCAAGGTTTAGTGAAAAATAGGCACTATGACTACACTTCCATACTCTGGGAAGATATGAAGAATACATTTGAGAAAAATCAGAAAGCAATTCAGAAAAAGACAAAGGATACACCTCTGGCATACATACCTTATATAAGGTATTGGCAAATTGTAATCTGGTATGCAATGCAGGAAAACAGAACTATATCAAGAAGATCAAATGAAGAGCATGGTCCTACTTTCTACTTGGGTAAGATGTCCTCAGTTACAAGACTTGAAAACTATCCCAATCATAAATTGTTACCAAAATCACTTAGGAATTATATTCCAAGGGAAAGTGAGATTTTAAAAGCTTATTGCACCTCTATGGGAATTGAATTACCTCAAATCCCTACCTAAGAGGAACAACCTGAGAAGAGAGGTGAGGGGTCTAGTCGAATTAGAGAGGGGGAGGATGTTCAAATGGGTGAACATTCTGAGAGAATTGAGGGGGGAAATTCTGAAAGCTTGGTTAGACTCAGTGAGGAAAAACAGAATGAGAGTGGTGAGGATGAGAGATTGTCAACAGAGGTTCAAACAGAAAGAGATGCCTCTGAACCAGCTAATCTTGACCAGGTTACCACAACTGCTATTGGTTCACAATTCTTGGTGTCCAATATTGAAACAAACACCATGGACCTAGTGGTGGATCTTGAACAACCCATCCAAACCCACTCAGAAGCATTTCAACATGCTACTGTTTCACACAACTCAGGGGAACCATCCCAACCTCATTTGGAGGAAGGTGATAAATCCCAACCTATCTTTCAACACATTGAGTCTGAATATCACAGTCCTATTCATGTTGAGCCTGAAATTCCTTCTGACACTTGCACAAATCAGGAATTCCGTATTCCTGAAACAACATTCATAGACATACCTAATATTGGGTGTCGAGGATTGGATGGAAGTCCTGGTGAGGTGAACATTACAAAAGCCTCATTCAAACGTGCATCTGTTGTACAAGATGACTTTGTGTTATCTACAGGCCATGAGCCCTCTGGGGACATGAAAACTGGACCATCTGTTGGTTCAGGTTGACAGTTAGAAACTTCTGAATTTGAAAAGATTCAGAAACAAAACAAGGAGATGGGGGAAAAAGTAGAAAATTTGGAGAAAAAGGTGGATGACTTAAGTGATGAGGTGACAGATTTGAAAGAATTGTTGGAAAGAAAGTTTATTTCTGTTGAAACCAATGTAGATGATGTAAAGAAATCCTTGGATTCTCATAAAAAGGAGATCAAGGATATGATGTCTGGTTTTCAAAAAGATCTATTAAAACAAATGCAGAGTATGTAGGAATCTGTACTGAAAGCACTGAGTGTATCCATGGCTTCTACTTCAAAACCTCTTGAACCTGTTCCTGTTGCAGAAGCTGAACCTGAAGATATTTCAAATCAGAACTTGAAGAGAAAGTTTGATGATAATGAACCTCATGATCATCAAAAGGGGGAGAAAAGACAGAGGTTAAGTTATGATGATGATATTGGCATAGAAGATTTTGAAATAGCAAATATGCACTTAGCCAGTACAAAGAGTTCAGAAGATCAGACACAGGAAAATATAAAGGCAATGGATATTCAGATAGTTCAAATTGATAGCTCAGATACAGAAGAAATGGAGTTGGAGAGTATTGATGGTGGTGACTCAGATAAAACAGAGGAACTAAATTTAGATACAGAAATGGAAGGAAACTCTGATGAAACTGAAGCTATTGAGGAATCAGTGTTGAGATCAGAAGAAATAGTGGAAAGTGCAGTAGTCAATATGTGTACTGATATTGTGGTTTATAACAAAGAAAATGTGGTGGATTCTGAATCAGAAGAAAGGAGATTGAATGAAGAATTGATCAGAAGGATGCATAATGAGTTAGTCAGAGCTTTGAATGTTCAGAAAGTTCAACAAGGGATAAAAGTGATAAGACCTATTGATCTGATGGGAGAAGAAGACAGAACTGTGGATTATTCTCAGAATTTTGAACATGAGTTTAGATTTAACTTTTCTGATGAGTTAAATACAGAAGAAGAGTATGTGAGAGTGAAAGACTACTTTATGCCTTCTGAGTATGTATTCAGAAAACCAATTGAGATCCCAAAGATTGACTTGCAGATATTAGAAGAACCTGTATGTGATTTCATCCTGGAGTTGAGTGATGTGCCATTAGCCAAACAATTTCATGATGACATTTTTCCTGAGGAAATGTATGAAAATCTTTATCACACAGAAGGAGAGTATGAGCTTTTGGAGAACAATGTTGATGGTTTCATGGATGAAAGAGCTCAGATGATTTATGCAGAAGCCTCTAACAAATTCAGAATTCCTGACTCAAGACTGCATATCCAGAAAAGAATTGAGAAAATTCTGATGTTTCAACAAGAAGAATTCAGTGGTATGATGTTTGTAAAAATGGAAGTGCTGAAAGAAAGAAATACAAAGGTTTTCATGACCAGTTTTGACTTTCACATATTGACTCTTGAGGATCAGATCTTTCTAGTAAAGTTTTTTGCAAGTACTGAAGAAGCCTTAATAGAAATTGAATGCATAAGACTTTTGGGTATCTATGCCAGAAATATACACTTGTATGATCTCCAATTAGCCATTGAAGGAAGAAAAGAGAAGTGCAATCTGAGTTGTCCCACAAAGAGTACAGAGTTTGGTGTATATTTGAAGGGATGTGTAAATGAAGGAATGGAAAATGAAGGGTTTACATATACAGTTCAAGGAAGGCTTGAAATGTTCAGACTAAAAGAGTTGGTAAAGTATAGTGATGCAACTCTGAATTGGTTATTGATTGAAATGGAAGTAAGTGTGAATACTGAAAGAGAAAATTTAAAGAAAAGATGTATGAACTCTGTGAAAAGAAGATTGGATCTCAGAAGAAAAGTCAGAAGCTGTGGTGAATGGTTGCTATCTGAGGTGAATCCCAAAAAGATGCTACATAATGATTTTGTGTTTCCTGCTGAATATGAAGTGAATGAGATTCTTTCAGATGAAATTGAAGAAGTTCAGGACACAACTCCTCAGAATATGCAAATAACAAGTGTTGATCAAGCTGAACAATCTGAACCTAAAGAAGATGAAATATCCATTGATCTGAATGGATACTTTCTTGAATTTGATCTACCTGAGTTCTTCAAACCTAAAGAGATACAATTTTTGGATGTGTATTATGATAGACCAAAGGAGACTCAGATCTGGTTGGCTAAAAATCAAGATGTCTTGGCAAATCAAAGCAAGCTGTTTATTCAGATTTCTTGATCACTGGAATCAGAGAATTGAAAGTTAAACACTTCAGAAAGTTGGAGTACTTATCTTTTGAAGTTTTGAGAGAAGATGGAAAGGTATATTATTTCACTGATGCAGATTTTGAGAAGTTATCTGTGGTTGACTTCTACAGATTACACAGTTTTCTATGCTTTAAAGAGTCAAGCAAGGACAGAAATGAAAGAAAAGCAAGAAGTGTGGTGATTGAGGCTATGTTTTACATCTTGAGGTGGCATTGTTATACAGATTTTCAAATAGCTCTGTATTTACAAAGGCCATGTGTTTATCTAGCAAATCCCAACACAGATCATGATCAGAAAAAGGTGTTGAAGACTGGAAGTGTTACTAGACATCCAGATTTGGGGGTATTTTTGAAAAATAAGATTGAAAAGATCCTCTTCAGAGCAAAGGAAACTGCTAAGTATAGTTCTGGAACTTTAAGGATCATAAAGCACAATTTGGAGAAAAAGATGCTGAAAGTGAAGCAAGCAAATATGACTCAAGAAGTCATCAATCAACAAGTGGAAATTATTCAAGAAATCATTGTTAAGATTGACAAGAGACTTAATCTAAGAAATGTGCTACTTCAGAAAATTGTTCCTGCTCTGAAAGAATTGGATGATGCAAAGTTCAAGTTTATTTGACAAAAAGGGGGAGATTGTTAGATATGAGTTTTGTCAATAAACTAAGTGTTGAAGATCTGATAAGAAGGCTCAGATGTTCTGAGAATAAAAGTCAGAGTTCTGACTGAAAAAGCTCAGAAGTATTGCTGTGAAATATTGCTAAGTATAAAGGTCTGAGAAGAGGAGTCAGAGGTCTGAGAAGAGGAGTCAGAGTTCTGAGAGATGAAGAGTCAGAAGATCTGAGAAGCGTTATCAGAAGAATGTTCAGAAGTTCTGAACAACCTGTTCAGAACTTATAACTAGATACTTTACTTAGTATTTAGTTAACTAATTAGGACACGTGTATTGTTCTTATTAGTCGTTCATATTTGTACTGTAGCTTTAATATTTCCGTTGCAGTATAAATAGTGGTTAGCACTACTTTGCTAACTGATTTTTCCCGAATATACTTGTATTCATTCTTTGTAATCTTTGAGATACTCTCTCTCTAAGATCTGTAACTCTGTTCATCATTGAATACAATTGGGCTTGATCATACAATTCTCAATTACTGTTTTCTATATTGATTGTAAGAGTAGATCCTGAACTTACAAATTTTCTTCTCTTTCTTTGTGCAAGAAACTTAGTGTTCCAACTTGTTTAGATTTAGGTTTATCCTTAATCTTGTTCCGCAACAAGCAATAAATTGTTAATGATTTATCAATAAACAATTTAGAAAAGTAAAATCTGTGTTTGTATTCAACCCCCCCCCCCCTTCTACAAACTTGTATAACCCTTTGGGACCAACATATACATATACATATACATATAGTCTTAGGTTCAATAGAGAAGTCCAAATATTTAGAGAAATAGAGAAGTGATCTTGGCCATTTATTCGGTCAAGATCGGTTATAATTGGTCAAAAGTTGCGGCTTTGACTGGTAAAAAATTGCGGCTTTGACCAGTCAAAAGTTGCGGCTGTTCCAAAAATAGAAGGGCAATTTCGTAACTTTTACAAAAAACACGGGCTGAGTTCATATATGAATCTGTGTGATTCACATATGAACTATACGTTCATATATGAACCTTTGTAATTCACATATGAACTCTTTATAACTAATTCATATATGAATCTTGTGATTCATATATGAACCTTTGTGTTTCATATATAAAACTAATTAACTGTAGGTTCATATATGAATCAGTTGAATCAATTAATTGATTCATATATGAATCTTTGTGTTCATATATGAACCTTTGTGATTCATATATGATTTTTTTTAACTAATTCATATATGAACCTTTGTGTTCATATATGAATCTTTGTTATTCATATATGAATTTTTTTAACTACTTCTCATATGAACAAATTAATTGATTCATATATGAATCACAAAGGTTCATATATGAATTAGTTAAAAAGAGTTTATATGTGAATTACAAAGGTTCATATATGAACGTATAGTTCATATGTGAATCACACAGATTCATATATGAACTCAGCCCGTGTATTTTTTACGAAACTACCCCTCTATCTTGTGCAGACCACGCGAGTAATTATCCGCTACTTCTCGGTCAAAGCCGCCGATCTTGACCGAATAAATGGCCAAGATCACTTCTCTATTTCTCTAAATATTTGGACTTCTCTATTGAACCCTTCCCTATACATACATATATATATATATATACACACACAATGAAGTGAATCGGGGAACTCCCCGTGAACCACCTCCGTCGGCCCTCCGATCAACTCCTCAACCTACTCCGATCACCATCTCCGACGATGGTCCGACCACCACATCACCTCCACCTCCAACCTCTACTCGCTACCTCCCTTTTGACCTCCTCTATCCATGGAGCTTTCTTCTTCACCAAAGCAACGGTTTTCCTCTCTCTATCTCTATCTCTCTCGGTCTTAGTGTTTTTCTTGGTACACACATATACCGTCAATTGAAGCTAGTGTTTGTTTGATTGTTAGTACCACCGAATCGAGTGATAACTTAATCACACTTTTACGCCTCTTATATTTCTATAACTCTCCCTCCACCCAACACGATTTCCAAATTCACTCCTCCATATCCACTCCTCCAAATCACTCTCCATCTCCAAGGTATCTCCATCTCCATCTCCCTCTTCATTTCTGATTTCTTCTGTGATTACTTCAATCCATCAGGTACCCATCTCGTCCCTCGAAAGAACCACAATCTGTTCTTCCTTGCTGCTGTTTTTGATCTAAAGAACAACAATCTGTTTCTCCACAGATTGTTATAGAAAACACCATCTTGGTTGATTGGGATTTATGAAAAACACTATCTCAGATTGTTACAGAATTGGGTTATTTTCTTTTTGTGGATTTCCTGAATTGGGATTTCATTGTAGAGGTTAGAGAAGAAGTTGAGAAGATGAGTGGAGCTGTACTAGTGGCCGTTGTTGGTAGACCGTCGGACGGTGGTGTGGTCGTCGGAGAAGACCGTCAGACGATTCTCTGTGTATATATATGTATATGTATATGTATATATATATATATATAATATAATAAAAAATATTTTTGTTTTATTTTATTTTATTTTAACAGAAAAAGACAAAAAAGTGTAAAAAGACAAAAGTATCATTCACTTAACTGAGTTTTTAACGGAGTTAACGACGAGGGACCACTTTCAAAGCGATTTTCAAAGACCAATGACTATACTTGCAGTTTTTGAAGTATAGGGACCACTTTCAAAGATTTTGGTAAACACCAGGGATGAAATTTGTAGTTTACTCAAAGAGTAAATTGCAATTTTGGTCCTTGTGGTTTGTTGTTTGTAAAAGGAGTTAAAGGACCAATATGCCCTCATGTGCAAGTCACATGGAGGGGTTTAACGAAGGCAAGCTAACGGTGTTACTCCGCATGGACCAAAACAGAACACTTTTGCATACCACAGAGTTTTTATTACAATTTTTTTTTGTAGGGACTAAAAGTGAGAAAAACACAACAAACCATAGGGACCAAAATTGAAATTTACTCTTTTATTTGATGAGTAAACTTTTCTTTTGGTCCTTGTGGTTTCTTAAAAATCTCGGTTTTTGTCTCTAGAGTTCATTTAATATAGAATAGCCACTACTGTTTGTGTTTTTGCTTGGTTTTGATCCCTCAACTTAACACGTCTAAAGGAATCCGTTAATGTAAGTGTGTTTTGGTCTCTTCTTATTTTCTTTTAGTTTATATTTAAAAAAATAAAACAACACGTCACCATCCATTGACTTTCTCTCCCTCACCTTTTCTCTTTCTCATCCACCTTTCTATCCCTAGTCATTTCAATTAGCTTATTTCAATGTTTACCTTCTTCATCTTCATTATTAATCTCCTTCCAAGAACAAAGTTTTTCTGAGTCCTGGAAACTCCATATATATTCCATATCGAAATAATTTCCTTTTATCTACTCACATTTCATTTTATATATTATATTTCTACTTCCATCTTCACTTACAGGTTTGATGTAATAAGATTTTGGTGTTGTTTTGGATTTACATATTTTCATGTTTTGAATATTCAGATTTGTTTTGGAGAAGGGAGCAGAGTGATATGGGGATGTGGTTTAGATCTGTATTAGAAGCAGGGGTGGGATGTGGTTTAAACATGTATTAGAAGCAGGGGATGGTCGGGAGGCACTTGATAAGAGTCTTCTGGGAGAAGAAATGGAGGAAGACGAAATGTTGATAGTCCTAAGATGAGTCGCAGTTTGTCTATCTGATATGCCTATTGATCGCTCTTCTAGTGATGAATTTGTTCAATGCTTACCCCACTCCACAGTTTTTGAAGAAAACAAATTCAAGCTTCAACCAAAATCACTTTTTTTTTATGTTTTTCATTCTACTAACTGCTAGTCATGGTCATGGTCATGGACATGGGATGGGGTGTTGCAATTTGTTTTGGATGAAACAAACACAAACTTGTTCAAATTTGCAAACCCATATATGTCAGGGTCAGGTATTCACCAAGCATTTGGCTACAATGGTGAAGGGGAAAGTGGGAACGGGGAAGGAGATCGAGGTAGTCATCAAGCATTTGATTGTGATGGTGAAGGGGAAAGTGGAAACGGGGAAGAAGATCGGGTATTCATCGGTGATCTTGGGGTCAAGGAAGGATGATGAATGGTTTATATATATATATATATATGTATGTATATAAAAGATAGTGTGTATATATAATATTAAGAGTAAATTACGGATTTGGTCCCCGTGGTATGTCGATTTTTACGGAATTCGTCCCTAAACTTCATTAATTATGGAAATGGTACTAGTGGTATGCAGTTTTCGTTGGATTTGTTCCTTTGGTCTAACGGCCGTCTACCAGGTCCATCAAAGTCCAGGGCATAAAGGTCTTTTTCCAATTTCCTTTATTTTAACATTTTTTTAATTTAATCGTTTTAAAGCAAGGGCCATACCATATATATTGAAACTTGTAGGGTTAAACTCAAACTCCATTTAATAAATATCATATTTTAAATTATATAATAAACATATATATATATATATATATATATATATATATATATATATATATATATATATATATATATATATACGCACACACACAACAAACGGACGGGACTGTTCGTCCCCAACCTCAAGCCACCGCCCTCCAATCTCTAACCGGCTAAAGCCACCATCTCCGACATCTAGACCCACACACACACCCTTCAGAGGGGATGGCGGTGATTTTCGAAAAGAACTTCGGAGGGGATGGCGGTGGTAATCCACGCACACACCCTTTAGAAAGCATGATCATGAAGTTGGTGGAACTGAGGGAAACATGTGGTGGTGCTGGTGGTGGCGGCAGCTGCTGCCGTGGTGCTGGTGGTAGTGCTTGGAAAGAAAACAGTCTGATCAAGAAGAAAAGAGTGGTGTTGCAGATATGAAAAACTGCCATTTTTGGAACTTGAATTGGGGTTTTTGGTGTTATAATTTGAAACAGGAAAATGGAAGATTTGATGATCACAAGAATGGAAGAGATCGATAGGGTGCAACATCACAATGAAGTGGATCGATGATGGCCAGTAAGTAGGTTTCTTAGTGGTGCAAGGAAAAATAAATGAAGAAACACGAGGGTAGCGCCGGTGGTATTCAACATAGTGGGGAGGGAGAAAGGAAGAAAGAGGAGGGTGGTGTTGTATGTATGTATTCAATCGGAGCAGGGAGGGAAAGGAAGAAAGTCGAGAATGGTGCTGGTGGTTCTCGACCGTAGTAGATTGGAGATCGGAGGCGGGTATCGGAGGGAAGGGATGGATGCTGTCATCGGAAGAACGGTTGAAGAGGGGAGAGGGAAAGTCACCGGAGAAATTATAGGTGACCGCAGTTGCGGATCCAAAATTTTTTCTTACTAGGGTCTCCTTTAAGATAGCTTAAGTGCCCGTAAGATTTCCCGATATATTTTTAGCCTAAATCCAACGTTCCAAGGGCTTTTTATTTTTTTTGGTAGATTTTATTAGATTTTAAGTGTTTTTGTCGATTTCGATAAACTTTTTTGGTTTTTTAATCGATTTCGAGAGTAGTTTTGGTTGATTTCGAAGCATTTTTTTGGTTGATGGGGTCCTAGACGAAAAATTATTGGAGGGACATTAAGGTAGAAACTTGAGAAATCTATGTTTTTAACCTAAAAATTTCAATTTTTTTCTTTTTAGTGGGGTCCCATCCCCCCACTACCCATAAGCTAAATCCGCCCCTGGGTGACCGACAAAGGGTGGTCTACCGGAACGTTTTTGCATCTCTCACCGGGATACACACAGATGTGTATATATATATAAATATATATATATATTTTGTTTTTAATTTGATGATGTAATAAAAAAATATATAAAGGACACGTGTCACATTGTAATTGGTGTATTAAAAAGCATAAAAAGACAAAATAAGTTGGTCCATTTAAAAAACAAAAAATAAAATAAAAAAAGATGAAGGACAGTAATGCCCTTGAATTTAACATAACATCTTGACGGCCGTTTGGGCTAAGGACTGGAAAAAAAACTGCATACCACTGATACCATTTTCATAATCAATTAAGTTCAGGGACGAATTCTGTAAAAATCGACATATCACGGAGACCAAATCCATAATTTACTCTAATATTAATTAGATATTGTTTTTTATATTTTTTTAAATGAAAAATGAGAGGACATTAAAAAGATTAAAATGCCACCATTTAAACGAATTCTTTTAATAGTCGGTAGTGAGAGAAACCAAAAATAATAAAAAAATGCAAATAATCTATACTACCTTATAAAGCATGTAAGACTTTTGTCTTAAAGTCTTAAAACATTTTCTTTTATCTTTTAATAATTAAATACCAATATACACACAATCTCTTTTAAACAGGAAAGTGTCCTATCATTAAATACCACTGTACACGTTTTATTGGACCTACTATTTGTCATTGCTTCTATCAAGACAACGCCTCGCCTTCGGAGAACACTTCGTCGTCTCCAAGTTTTTTATACCTCAAATGGATTCAAATGGTCTCATACTCTCAAGGGTTTCTTTGTGCGCTTCTCTCAGGTTCAATCGTTTCTGCTTCTCAAAGAGATATCTATTCTCGGCGGTTCATACCCTGCTTACCCATCGACTCAAATCTGGTTCTCTCCGGTGGAAATAAGGTTAGTGCTTTTCTCACTTCACTTTATCCACTCCCAGCGGTTCATACCCCCATTTTCTTTGCACTATAGAATCATTTTCAGCCTTTTTCTCTCCGGTGGAAACGCAGTCGGTTCGAGTCAGGTTCTCCCCCATGGAAACGCATTTCCGGCGGTTCAATCGTTTCCGCGGTTAATGTGTTTTCTCACCTCTTCCTCTTTTTTCTTTGTAGTAAATGGAGATTTATATGGGAAATCCTTTTCATATACTCGTTTGAGCAATTGAAGTTTCACGGTTTCATCTTCTTGGTATTCTAACAGGAGATTCAGCTCGAGGACCACAATTCCCACTTCAAATTCTTGAAAAAGAGGATTCGCACATTCAAATTTCAAACCCGGTAACAATCATTCTCTTTTCCAAACAATTCTCCTTCAATTTCAAACTTGGCATATCCATCTATTTTAGGTCAAGATAATATGATCTCAACTTATATTTGTTCCTGATTTGTTCAAATGGGTTATATTATGGGACCTAAATGAAGTTTTTGGTTCTTCGTTTTTTGTTATTTGCTTTGCCTATCACGTGTTTGTTGAAAGTCCTCAATGAACAAACTCAAATGTGATGATTGCAGAAACACGAATTAAGTATTAGTAGCGATTAATATCTAGCTTGCATGTGCAGAAACCATACAGACTACGTCCCTCGCTGTCAATTCTCTAATTGCTTTCCTTGAATCTGCCATCAAATCTTCTATACTACCTTATAAAGCATGTAAGACTTTTGTCTTAAAGTCTTAAAGTCTTAAGTTTTTTTAATCTATACTAGAGGTTTTCATGACTGATATGGCGATTCAATGTTCAAGACTGAAATGGCGATTCAATGTCTTGAGGAGGCCTTTTATATTCCCCAGGTGAAAATTTAAGATTTATTTCAAATTGCTATGCATATCTCACCTGATTCTTCACCCCGATATCGCATCCTCTTTCAGTATTGCCCAGGTTTGAAACTCAGGAGTTCGACTCTCTCCATCTTCATTATTTCTAGGTAAGAATTAACCTAATTTTCCCCATCTTTAACATTTCGAGATCGATTTTCTCCATCTGGTTTGCATATCTTGGTCCCCCATCCCCCTCTCTCATAGACACACATAAACAAGTATTTATAATCCGATGATGCCACTCGATTGATTGCAGGTGGCAACTACAAGAGTTTTGCAGGCTGGAGAAGAACCTATACTCAATCTTCCGAGTTCCATCTGATTTTTCTATCGATTAGTATCAATGGTATGTTGTGTATTCTCATGGTTTGTTTGCTTTTTTGGGTAAAACTTTTATTTTTGTTGTTATTTCTATGTTTTGTGTTGTTTGCAACTGAAATCGATTTTTCTATCGATTGGTTAGTATCAATTGCTTAATTGCTTTTAGTATTTGTTGGTTTGTTAGTCTCTGCTATCATGGATTACTACTTTTGGAAAAAGATTAAATCGAGAGCAATTGAACTGGACGTCATCAGAGTTAGAAATGTCGATCTTACAAAATTGAGACATGGGATTTTCAAGGTATACTAGCTACTCTCATAATTTCTTAACAACTTATTCATATATAATTACTTAATTTCCATATATACCATTATGTTTTTTGCTTGATTGGTATTCTTTAGTCATAAAGATAACAAGTATCAACCAGGTTCTGGCACAAATAGAGCTCCTGCAGCTGGATTTTCGAAGGCAACCGGAAGGGATAAGGCTATTTACTCTAAGAAAGATTTAGTTGGAATGTGAAAGACATTGGTCTTTATAATGGATCATGTATGAGTTTCGCTTTGAAAATGCAGGCAAGTACTACCTATTCTCTGCCCAAACATTCCCATCGACGCTATCCAAGATCATCCTCTTGAGGTATAACACCCCAAGATCACTTCTTTAACTTGCAAATGCATGTCCTATCTACTTGAAGTAATGTGTTATAAGCCTTCGCTCCATGCTCTGAGCATCAAGACAAATTAAACATATTGTGAAATTAATCTTCACCAACTTGTATTCAACATTGATGTTTCAACTTTCAAGCTAGAAGAATCGGTTTTGTACATGGATTCTTTGCTACATGTCATTATGTTCATGCATCCTTATGTATGTAGAAAACAATGTCGGAAATGGTTTTTATAATGAAGGATAGTTACATTGATTTCCTATTTCCCATTTACAAAAAATTATGACATCCCGCCGCATTGCACGGACACTCAGCTAGTAGTAACTAATATGTATTAAATGAGCTTTAGCCTTTAGGGACGAAAACTGATATTTTTTAGAAACCACATGGACCAAACATGAAGTTTACTCTCTTTTGTTTTATTAGATTACAAGTAAACTTCGAATTTTCGTCCCATGTGGTTTTCTTATCTCATTTTCAGTTTTTGTCTTTCCTAGTTTTTTATTCTACCTTTTCATTTTATATTATTATTATATCAACTAAAATAATGATAATTTTAACTAAATAAAAATTTAATTATTTAGTTTGTAAATTACACAATTGAAAGTTTTTTCGGTATCTTTAAATTAGCTAAGTGTTAAATATTTTTATGAAATTTATCCGATATATGCGTAAATCCATCTACACTAAATCCAACAAAATCTGTTTGAAGTTGTGTTTTAAAAATGTATTGTTTTTAGATATTTATTTAATTAATTGTTTTTTAAAGCACATCAAATAAAAAACTTTATATTGTAATTTTTTTCCCAAAATATAAACTTAAATTAATTGCAACGAAAAAACAACTAATTAACAAACACACATATTTATTGTTCTGTACTTCAAAAGATACATTTTTTATTAATTGAGAAAGATACATTTTTTAGAGCATACACACACTTCTTGCAAGACTCCTTGCAAAACGACATGGTATACCATGTGGCTTGCAAGGTTTTGCAAAAGAACTCACTTCTTTCATAATTATAAATATCTTTCACAAACAATATATATTAAACAAATGTATTTTTTTTTAATTTTTTTTATTAATTTTATTAATTTAATTTATTAATTTGTTTGTTTAAACATTAATTATTAATATGTTTATTAAATTTAATTCATTTATTAGTTTATTTGAACATTATTTTTTTAATATTTTTATTAAAATTTCTTACTCACGCTTTATTTTTAAAAAATGGTATTTTATGCAATGTTTTTTATTTGGAGTCGATTTAGAGAAGAAGAAAATAATTAGTAATGTAATGTTTATTGTGTATTTTGTGTAATATTTGCATTTTAGTAAATATTGCATGTTTTCAATATATCCATGTATTTTATTTGTTAATTAAATTATATTTACACACAATATAGTAAAAGAAAACAAAAGTAAAATTTAATTATCTATATTTTATAATTAATTTATTAGTTGTATTATAATTATCTATATTATTTATATTATAATTATCTATATTATTTATATTATAATTTATTACTTTAGAAAGAAGTTTGGTCTTGCATGTGTTTGGAAGATGTTATTGCAAAGTTGATGTGACACTTTAGAAAGGAGTATGGTTTTGCAGGGGTGTGGATGATCTTAGACCCAACTTAAAATAAAAACTATTTTTTTATTAGTGTAGACGGATTTGTATATTTTGCAAACCAAACAATTCGTACAAACTTTGCAAACCACTAAATTAGGCAACAACAGATATATTTATGGTAATTATTATCATTCATTAATAATGATTGTGATATATATGGAAGATGATTAAGTTCATTAATTATGATCATGACTTTAGATTAGGAAACATAATAAAATCAGATATTTATTAGACTTGATAAACGGCCAAGATTGGTTTGTATAGTTTGTACGAATTGCTTGGTTTGCAAAAGAAACTCACCCTATATATATATATATACACTGTATATTAAACTTATTCTAAAGGTACTTGCAAAAATTTTCTAATGGTGCATTAAACAATATATGTATATATATATATATATATATATATGTATAAATATATATATATATATATATACTAGATACGTATCCGTGCGCGATGCGTCGCGAAGTATCTCGAATCAAAAACCGAGAATTCGAAAAAATAATGTTGTTTCATTTCATATCGATTCGCTTTTAAATCGCGTATCAGATGTATAAAACTAAAGAACATGGTTAATTGGTCAAAAAAATTGAAAAATATTCGTTTGATGGTGGGGTCTTCAAACCCATAACATTTGTGCTCATTTTAAAGGTCTTGATGAACGGTTATAATGATATAATTTATAAAAAAACATATTTGTTTAATGTATTTTAGTTTATGTATGTTGATATGATAAAGATGTAAAATGAAAAATGAAAGGAGAAGAGATATAAAGTAAATTAAATAACTAATTATAATGGTACAAAAGTGTAATTTAAAAATAAAAAATAATTTTATTTTTAATTATCATGTTGAACGTTGGAGGTTTTAAAGCTTTTAAACTTATACATGATATATTGAAATTTGTACTTCTTAAAACTTCAAGAAAATAACCGTAAATGAAATTCTTTTTAAATGAGTATAATAGATAAATATAGATAAAAACGTAAAGTGTACAAGTTTAAAACAAATCTCGGTACGTCATTCTTGAATTTTTTTGATACGTATTTATGATATTTCACAATATTATTAAGTTAAAAAAATATTCAATAATAAACTTATTTTAAAATTATTGACGAGAATATTGTAATAATATAATTTGTAAAAGAATGCATTTATTAATATGTTTTAGTTAAACTATGATTATGTATTTTTAATATTATAAGGGTGTAAAATGAAAATAAATAATGTAAGGAATATAAAACAAATTAATTCGTACATGTTCATGATATTTAATAATATAATTAAATCCAAAAATATTCAATATTGGGCTCATTTCGAAGGTATTGACGAGACGATTACAATGGTGTAATTTGTAAAAAAAGAAATATATTTTTTAATGAATTCTTGTTTATATACGATTATTTATGTTAATATAATAAGAGTGTAAAATAAAAAATAAAAAAGTAAGGGATTAAATGTAAATTAGATAACTAATTCTAAGAGTATAAAAGTGTAACTTGGTGCTTTGTATAATTGGGGACGTAATGAGACTTGGTACATATAGCATCAAAAGTCATACCACTTAAATTTCAACATTAACTGCGGTTTCATGCTTATATATATAGTATAGATATATTATTTATTTTTAGTGAAAATTGTTATTAATTAATTAATATAATATAGGTATAGAATAAAAAATAAAATGTAGGAAAGACAAAAAAAAAAGAAAAAAGACGAATATCATAATTTGCTCTATAATATAATAAAAAAATTATAAAAAAGAGAAAAACAAAGAAAGTAAAATAACCAAATTGTAGTTAACAAACTTTTTTAACTACATTTAGTTAGATGCACCAAATGTGAAATAAAATGGCAACCACAATGGCAAAAGTTACCATTAGTTTAAAGTACAAACTAAATTTGATAATGAGTGACAATCATAAAGACAAAAATTATTATTAGTTTAAAAAAGAAACCAAACTTAATAATAATTAGCAACCACAAGGACCGGAAATGTAATTTACTATCAAAAAATAATAGCATCCACACTCATTTTGCACAAGGCCTTACAAGATGACATAATATGCCATGTGGATTGCAAAATATTACAAGTTTAGCAAGACTTTTCAACTTTAGAAATGCCTTTCACAATGAAATATATATAAAACAAATACATTTTTGTTTAATATAAATTTTTTATTAGTTTGTTTAAACATTAATTATTAACATGTTTATTAAATTTAATTCATTTATTAATTTATTTGAACATTATTTTTATTAAAATTTCTACCCACAATTCAATTTAAATAAATGATATATTTACGTGATGTTTTTTATTTAAACTACTAATCTAAAAATACATTAACATAAAAAAATTACGAAAATAAAAATACTAATACACAAACATCAAAAAAAATTAAATAAGTAAATACAACATAAATATTACATCATCATTCGTTTAATAAACGTTGCACGCATTCAATATATCCGTGTATTTTATTTGTTAATTAAATTATATTTACACAAAATATAGTAAAAGAAAACAAAAGTAAGTTTATAGTTATCTATATTTTATAATTAGTTTATTATTTATATTATAATTTTTTACTTTAGAAAGGAGTTTGGTTTTGCATGGATGTGGAAGGTGTTATTGCAAAACTGATGTGATATTTTAGAAATGAGTTTGGTCTTGCAGGGATACGGATGATCTAATACTCGTAAGTTATATCATATGGAGCTTCCTATATGTAGAGAGTGAGATTATGTGAATTAAGAGCATCCACAATGGTTAACCTATTAAAAAGCTTTTTACTCTTGCCATATAGATTTCCACTAACTTACTTTTATCAAAAACCTATTCTAAAAAACCTTCTCCAATACAAAACCTTTATCAAAAGCTTTTTTAATCAACCTTTTTACTAAAAAGCTATTGCAAAAATAGGTTGGTGACCAACCCTTTCACCAAAAAGCTTTTCATTCCAATGCCAAAAATCCCTTTGAATGACTTTTGTAATAGTAAAAAGCTATGAAAAACTTTTGCATTGGAGATGATGAGGGAAAACCAATGTAAGGACTAGAGAGTACATTCATGTGATAATTTTTGTAAGAGTAAAAAGCTTTTCCTGTTTTGCTTAACAATGATGATTCTATCTAATAGTTCAAACAAGATATAATGCGGAAGCGTTTTAACGAACTAAAAGATATAATAAGGTAGAAGAACACACAATATCAAATACGTAAAGTGTAAATAACACAGATAAATAGCTCAATAACCCACTGTATATTGATATGAATAAAACACCAAGAACACCGGTGATATAACAAGAATTATGTTCTAATGGTGTATGTGTTGTGTAAAGCTTGATAGAAGAACTCAACATGAGTCTTATATTATACTACTTCTAAAGGGGACAAGTTCTGGACAACAAGGACTGAAGGTACAAAGACACTATTCAGGTACTGTTGCAGGTACAACGTTAATTAAATGCGCCGGCTTCTACTAAGGCTAAGACCCATCAGAGTTTGACACGTGGAGTTGTCAGGTCACGCCTTGTACGAATGATCTTCAGGATCTTCGTACATCAGAAATAGTGAGAAGCATGATTGTCCTTGTATAGAGTTCTAGTCTTTTATACCACAGAGGCTCTGTCAAGTGTGACAGAGGCTCTGTGGCCTTGTCCGCATTGAAGTGTCTTCTTGCGATTCTTTACTTCGGTCTTCTCGGTTACTCGGCAGAGCCTCCATCGAAGACTTCTATGCTTTGGTCTTCTCGGTGACTCGGCACAACCTTTGTTGAAGACTTCTATACTTAGCCTATTTTTCAATACTTCTATAAACATAAAGATTGGAGCTAACAATCTCCCCCTAAGTATTGAAAAATAAAAAATTGAAAAGTGCAAGGTTTTCTAGGCTAAGTACATAACAAGAGGTGAAATAAAATACCTCAAAAGATTTTACTTTTCTTTCATACAGAATTATGCCAGAGGCACTTACATTTGATTACATTATGAAAGGAAAGATTTGCAGAGGTTGGTAGAGGATATCAGACGTTGGCGTCTTTGAAGTCGTTGAAACTTCTGTTGTCGAATCTAATTCTCTAAGCTCTTGATAGAAACTGATGCAGAGGGTTCTGAAGTTGATTACTTGGTCGATGACCTCTATCAGTCTATCTGCGAGAGCTTGATTCATGAGCTCCGTTCCTCTATGCTCCACGAGGCTTGCTCTGAACTCTGTCAAAGTATTTGTTGCATACTTCTGACAGTCCATCTCTACGAACAGTCTTGACTTCCCAGCAGGATCTTGATAGACCAACCTAACTCTTGGAGATGTAATGATCGAGTTTGGTATGGCAGAGGATGGCAGTCATTTTCTGGTGGATGGAGATTTAGGTTTCTTACTCCAAGATCTCGTCCTAATTGGAAGTCAACAAGGCTGTATAGAAGATGTTTCTCACGCATGGCTTTCCTTATCACCCTGTATGCCCTTCGATGTGCATCTGTTGTGAAGTTCTCTTTCGTCCAATTGAGAAGTTCTCTTTCGTCCAGTTAAGAAGGCCGGGTAGGTCATAGGGACTTAGATTTCTCAGATCAATATCTGAGAATTGGGTCACGGTCCTGTCCTCCCTTTTGACCTTATAGATGTTATAGGAAACCTTAGGAGTGGTTCTGGTTTGAGAAAACTTACAGTATATGACCTTGTCGATTTTGGACTCTGAGAAGACTTGCCATTTTGGCTTGGGTGTTGTTCTTGTGAAGGTATTTTCGAGGTCAGCATGGAAGTTGGGATCTTGAATGGTTGGTGGCAGAAGATCTCTGGCACTTCTGTTGTACAGATATCTGTATACCACCTCTTCCATCTGTTGTGGAGGTGCACCGGGTGGAGGCATGGACCTGCGCAGAGCATCCATTTGTTTCTGGATTTGGGCCACTCGATCCTCTGTGACTTTTGCCTTCAAATCTATAATTGGTATGTTTGACAGAGGGGTAGCACCAAAAGCCCAGTCTTCTTGTTCTGGCTTTGGTGTCACATATGCATCAAAAGAGCTCTTCATCAATTTTTCTGCTGGTTGATGCTTTGGCTTCTTCTTCTTGGGTTCCTCTGTCATTATCCCTTTGCCTTTGTCTTTTGCCTTCGGCTGTAGATCTTATTGTAGATATGGGGTTGCCTCTGTGGGTTTTGTCCTTTGGGGTTCTGATGGTTTTGACGGTAGGTTTTGTGGGGGTTGCCTCTGTTGATTTTGTCACTTGTACTTCTGAGGGCTTGGTTGGTGATGTGGGTTTTGTAGGTGAGGTTTCTGTGGTTTTGCTCAGATGTTTTCTTTTGTGAGCAATGGTTTTGGTTCTGGTTTTGGGTGTGGGAGATGGTATCTTGGTTTCTTTTGGTGTTGGAGAGGGGAGTTCTTCTGGTGATTTTGGTTTTGGTGATTGGGATGGTTGATCTTCTTTAGAGGATGTTAGGATTTGGAATACTTCATGGGTTGGCACATCTTTTCCGAATACAGAAGTTGTTTCCACAGAGGTGGGTGTTGCCTCTGTGGTCTTCTGTTGTTGATCTGTAGTTGTTTCGGGTATTTGGGTTTGAATTGGGGTTTCTTCAGAGGGTATTTCCACAGAGGTGGTTGTTGCCTCTGAGGTCTGTTGTTGGTTTCCTCCTTGGGTTTGAGTTGGGGGAACTTGGTTTAGCGGTTCTGCTGATATTGGTGGTTCTGGTAGACCTTTGCTTGCAGCTTTCTCCCTTGGTTTCTCCCCCTCAGGATGATCTGATGAATCATCAGAGTCATCATCAGAGTCATCCTGACCCTTATCTTTAGTGCATTCTGCTCTACAAGACGCTTCTGGCTTTTTGGACGGTGTGGCACCTACAGCGATCATCTTTGTGCATAGGTCATCACAGAGGCCAAGTAGGGTATGGACCTCTGCCTCTGTGTTGAAACGCATTTTGCCGAAGCTCTTTCTGAAGTCCTTTACATAATTTGCGTTGGCAGCAATGAAGGTTGTGATGAGCTATGTGACCTGGTTGATTACCCCTTGGCCGAGTTCTATGAGCTGAGCTCTGGTCATGTAGTCAGAGGGTTTCATGGCCAGAGTTTCCCTTGTAGTTTGCTCCTGAACTTGCTCGAGGGCCTTCTTCAGATCTTCTGGTGTAAGGGGCGCAGAAGTTGGCGTTTGAGCTTTCAGTTGTTCAAGTAGGGCTTTCACAGAGCTTTGGAAATCCGAGGTAGTAGGTTTCTCGAAGTTAGCAGCAGCAGAGGTGGCAGAGGTTGTAGCAGTTGACTTCATCTGGGCTAGGGCATTTTGCACCTCTATGGACAGATTTTCCATTTTGGTGTTCAGATCTGTAATGGCCCTGAAAGTTGTATCTGCAAAAGAATCAAAAGAGCTTTTCAACTCTTTCAATGTGGTGTCCACAGAGGTGACAAGGGTTTGGAACTCATCCCTTGATACATGTGGACTTGGTGTAACCTCTGGGGGAACACATTCGTCTCCAGAGTGAGTCCCTGTTCCTTGGACACCTTCTTTCGTCCCTGTTTTGATGTTGAGGACGGAAGGATTTCCCTCTAATCCTCGAGCAGAGGCTTTATCAGCCTCAGACTCTATAGAGGTTTTGTTAAAGACATTGTCTTGATCCACTCCAGAGGTGGGTACAAGAGTATCCTTATGTTGACTCGGAGACTTGTCTAGAGTCTCTCCGTCCTTGTGCACTCTAAACTCCTCTGAAGAGCCTGTTGGACCTATATGTGTGTGCATGTCAAAGGAAACGAATTCCTCTGTAGGGATTTCTGTTGTGATCAGGGGCGATGGATCACGAACTAAGGGTGAGTCCTTCTGAGAGGACTCCCCTACAATGGTTTCCCCGGCTATTAGTGGCACATAGGTGGAAGGAATTTCCTCTGCCCGGTCAGTTTGGGGTGGGTTCGAGCTGTGCGGCTCTTGTTCAATATTACCTTCTGCCACTAGACTGGCGGTAATAGAAATGTGGGTTGCACTGGGAGTTGGTTGGGGTTGTGTGCCTCTTCTATTCCAGGCATCAGTTCTGGATTCTTTCTCTGTTGGGCATCCTATCACTTCTTCACCATCTATTGTTTCAACCTCTCTTTCGATCCTTCGGCCCGCTGCTTCTACCCTAACCTCTGTTGCGACTTCTGCCCCAGTGACTAAAGAGTCGTACATTAGATGAGAGCCAATTAATTGCCGTACATGGGGATGCAGAGGTCCTTCGTTTACTTGGTTATCTTCTTCTTCATCAGAATCTACTTCTGAGGCTAAGACTGGTGGGGTTTTGGTGGTAGTTTTAACCAGATCCTCTGGGCTTGCTCTTTGCACATCAAAACCAGGTTGTGTGAAGGGGTTCTGTAGTACTTATGGAGTCGCAGATTGAATATTCTGTGGGGTTTGGTCATCATCATCTAAGTCAGAAGAGATTCTGAAGTCTGGAGCTTCTGTTGAATGATGAGATAGAGCTTCTGCGGTCCATCCAGAAGGGTCTAAAGAGTGTGCAATTCCGGGTTGTTGGAGGAAGTTAGAAAAGTCACCCTGGTCTTCTGCATAATTGATAGGTGAAGGGGATTGCAGAGGTTGCTCATGGGTTTCTTCGAGCATATTAGTTTCCTCTGCGATAGTCTGCAGAGGAGTGTGAGGTTTCTTGGATTTCTTCTTGCTCCTCCTTTTCTTTGGTTTGGGGGCACCCTCCTCAGAAGATTTATGTTTTCTTTTCTTCTTTTCTTTTGGAGGAGGGGGCAGTTGGGTTTCAGCAGCACTGGTTGAGGTGCCCTCTGTAGCTTTTCTTTTTTCTGTGGGCTTTCTTCTTCTTGGGAGTGGTAGCAGAGGTTTTGCTCTTTGGAGTAGGGGTGAGAATTGTATTTCTCAGAGCATGAAAGTTCTCTTGAACTTGTTGATGCTTAGCCAAGGCTACTGTCCATTCTTCATCTGACATCCTTTCTACAACCCTAGTTCCTAAGGGGACTCCTAGACGTGGGGGTGTCACATGACTCGGTTCTGGAGTCCTATGATCGCGTATATATTCTAACTTAAGTGTTTCATCTGTTGCATATCCTAGAAGTGCGGTTGGCAGAGGCCTGCAGAAAGGGTAGTTGTCTTCGTGCTCTGTTGGGGTGTTTTTGTTCAGGGGATACATTCTGGCCGTTGGTCCCTCCATTGGCCATTTTTGTAGACGGAGCAGAGGCTCTAGAAGTACGCCCAGAATTCGCTGATACTGTAGAGGAGGTAGAGCATCGGTCTTGCGTCCTTTGGCCTTCTGGGTGGAGATTTTGCGGTCAATGGTGTTAACCATTTCCTGCATCATGAGGGTGGCGTAGTCTAGAGGTAGATCGTAGTACACCCCGTACATAATTGTCAAAATTTGGTGAGAAGATTGGTCTGGACTACCCACTTTCCCTGTTAGGCACCGATTTAGGATGGAGAAGAGCGTGTTCCACAGAGGGGGTAATCGATTTCTTCTGAAATCATTTCTTTTTCTTAAGGTTGTGTTGTATCCCAACATTTCAACAAACCTGCAGAGCTCGGTGTCTGTGGGTTCCTCTGCGTATGCCTTTATCCCTAGAAGACCTCTTGTGGGTAGACTGAACTCAAGTGAGAACATAGTTCTGTTGAACTTGAGTTCAAGGTGCTCGGATTTGTCTGGTTTTGAGATGTAGCCCTTGATCTGTCTATCTTCGGGATCAAATATGCTACTTTGCCAGAATTGATTTAGGTATCTGGCAGGGATTTTATTGACAGTTTTGGTTAATAGGGGGTAAAGATAATGGTTTTCTAGAATATGAAGGAGGATGGCATGAGCTTCCCCAAATGCGGATTTTGAGGGAACCAGGTAGTAGTTATTGGGTTTTAAAGGAAGAACACTTTCAAAGTGTTCATGTGCGATGAAGTTTAGAAGATGGGTTGTAGGGGCAAAGTCTGCTGTGTCACCGGAGTTGTCCTGTTGTAGGTTTCCGGCTATTTCTTGATTCTGGGAGTTCTCAGAATGAGATGGGGAGTTCACCGGAGCGTTGGAAGTAGAAGCAATTGGAGATTATCTTCAAGAAAGAGAGTAGAAAATAGAAGTTGCAGGTTATTGCAAGGTTCGCCGGAGAAGATGAAGAGAGTAAGTTCGTAAAAGGTTTAAGAGAGAATGGGAACGGGGTTTTATAGTGAGGGTAGAAACGGATAGAATTCCGTGGTAAAAGTGAATTCAATAAACATTTGGGGTCCGCACTTGAGTTTTACAGCGCGGCAC
Source organism: Saussurea involucrata (assembly GCA_033807775.1). Classification (NCBI taxonomy): domain Eukaryota; kingdom Viridiplantae; phylum Streptophyta; class Magnoliopsida; order Asterales; family Asteraceae; genus Saussurea; species Saussurea involucrata. The sequence goes on from CM066317.1 coordinate 56,385,104, forward strand.
AAGTTTCAGAAGAAACGTGTGGCACGCACGTCTAATGAAAATCTGCCACGCCAAATGTGTCAGAGCACGATTAGACGTCGTGCGCGGCCCATTAATGCTTGGCGCGTGGATATTTCTTCTGTGTGGGGTCTGTCACTCGCGGTAAATAACTCCCTTTTACAGAATTTCCATAAAGAGTAAAGTCAGAATCAACAGAGGCTCTGTAGTGGAATGAGCTATGTGATTCTAAAACCTACCTTTAATGTCTCCTCTATGCTTGCACCTTTACCAAAAATGTTTTAAAATTCATTGGAGAGGATTGATAGAGTCTTTAGCACAAAATTTGCATTCATAGAGGCTTTGAGGCTCTGTTGGAGCCAGCAGAGGCTCTATGAGTGAAAATTTCTAATAACTAAAGATTCATAAAAGTTTTTGATCATCCAAAGTTTTAATTGTTTTAAACACTGTTTTTAGAACATATTTGGAAATTTATGTCCTAGAAAACTGTTTTGGAAAAGATTTTGTGCGAGACATACTTTCTTTGATTGTCTAGGTTGGGCGACAGAGACTCTTTGGTGGAGTGAACTCTTCGACCAAAAGACTTTCTTCCAGTATCCTTGTGTGTGCATTTGTACGTACAAATCCTTAAAGAAGACATTTAAGGTTGATCGACAGAGTTTCCGTATGAAATTTGCAGTTCTAGAGGATCCGGCTTACAGAGGCTCTATTGAGCTCAACAGAGGCTCTATGCCCTTAAATTTCTCATAACGGAAGGCTCGAAAATCTTTTTGATCATTACTTGTTTGGAATGTCTTAAACAGTGTTTCTAGGACGTATTTTGAAATTGGTGTCCTAGAAAATTGTTTTCAAAAAGGATTTGTACGAGTTACTTATCTTTTTGGCTTTCCCTTGTTCGACAAAAACCTTCACTTTTGTGAATTTGATTGATGACATCTCTTCTTTGGCTCCCCATTGAATGATCAACATCTGTAGACCAGTTCAAGGTCTCCTTCTGCTCCCCCTTGACCTATGCTTGGATCAAATGAGATAAGTGGTGCACATGACATAGGTCAATCTCATCAGAGGTTCTGTGGAGATTGTCGGAGGCTCTGAGCAATTCCACAGAAGCTCTGTTGGTTACAGAACTTTTGATGATTAAGAATTTACATACAGAAAAGTTTTAAATATATACATATTTACGAGAAGATCAGATCTTACTTACAGAGGATTCAACTCATGTTAATCATTCCCAACTTACCTACCAAGAAAAGGAATCTTTTCTCATCAAGTGCCTTGGTGAATAAGTCTGCAAGCTGGTATTCAGTGGTCACAAAGTGCATTTCTATTGTGCCATGTTCAACATGATGCTTCAGAAAGTGGTAACGGATATCGATATGCTTTGTTTTTTAGTGCTGAACTGGATTGCCAGAGATGGCTATGGCACTTTTTGAATCACAGAAGATGGGTATTTGGTATATGTTGTGGCCATAGTCCTTTAGTTGAGTTTTCATCCACAGAACTTGGGAGCAACAACTAGCAGCAGCAACATATTCAGCTTCTGCTGTAGATGTGGACACACAGTTTTGCTTCTTCGAAGTCCAGCTGACTAGTTTACCTCCCAAGAATTGACAGCTCCCAGAGGTGCTTTTTCGATCAAGCTTGCATCCTCCATAATCTGAATCTGTGTATGCCTTAAGACCAAAGCCAGAGTTCTTCGGATACCAGAGCCTAAGATTTTTGGTCCCTTTAAGGTATATGAAGATCCTTTTTACAGCGATATAGTGGGATTCCTTTGGGTTAGCTTGATATCTTGCACAGAGGCATGTGGCATACATTATATTAGGCCTACTTGCGGTTAAGTATAACAGAGACCCAATCATACCTCTGTAGAGTTTGCACTCTACAGATGTGCCATTTGGATCTGAGAATAATTTATTTCCAGTGGCCATTGGGGTCTTCATTACAGAGGCATCAGAGAGACTGAATTTTGAAAGTATGTCAGAGACATATTTAGCCTGATTTATAAAAATTCCCTCTGATGATTGTTTTACTTGGAGTCGGAGGAAGAAATTTAATTCTCCCATCATACTCATTTCAAACTCACTCTGCATGAGTTTTTCAAAATCTTTGCACTGTTGTGCATTTGTAGACCCAAAAATAATGTCATCCACATAAATCTGTACAAGCAGAATCTCATCACTTTTTCGTTTGTAAAACAAAGTAGTATCTGTCGTACCTCTGTCGAATTCATTATTGAGAAGAAAGGTTGAAAGTCTTTCGTATCATGCTCTTGGAGCTTGTTTCAGTCCATACAGAGCTTTGTCGAGGAAGTACACGTATTTTGGGTACTTGGAACTTTCAAACCCTGGTGGCTGCTGGACATATACTTCTTCTTGGATTTCACCATTCAGAAAAGCAGATTTTACATCCATTTGAAAAACTTTGAAACCTCTGTGGGCTGCGAAGGCTAAGAAGATTCTTATTGCTTCGAGCCGTGCGACAGGGGCAAAAGTTTCATCGTAATCAATACCTTCTTCTTGGCGATATCCCTTTCTGAAGACCCATTTTGTCCATATTGCTTGTTTTCCTCGTGGCAGAGGTACTAGGGTCCATACCTTGTTTCTCTCAAACTGTAGAAGCTCTTCTTGCATAGCATCTACCCAGTTTGGATCATCTAGGGCTTCAGAGATTCTTTTTGGCTCGATCACACTGATGAAATTTGTAAATAAACAAAAATTAGCAGTGGCTGATCTTGTCTTGACCTTTTCAGAAGGGTCGCCGATTATAAGGCTTGGAGGATGACTTTTCGTCCATTGTGTTGTTCTTGGAAGATGGTCATTTGAGTCATCAAGATGAACCTCTGTAGTTGCACACTGTGGTTCTGGTGCAACCTCTGTTGTAGATGGAACTTCCGTGCTTGTGCTAGGTATTTCAGCTTGTGGGACTATAGGGATTGAAGTTGGAATTTGATCCTCTGAGGAAGTGGAAACAGAGTCTTCGTTTTCCTCTAGTATTGATTCCTCTGTAGTCGCTGGAGTAGGTATTTCAGGAGCCTCTGTGGTTGAGTCCTTATTGTATTATCTTCAGCTTCTGTTCGCTCTCCCTCAGCATGTGCATCTGTATGATTCACAGAAGAGGATGAAGTATTTAATGGACCAGTTAGAGATATACCTGACTCAGTCTGGTTTGCAGACGATGTTTCTCCAGAGGCTCTGACGGCTCCAGCAGAGGGATCAATATCATCATGGAACATCTCTTCAAATAGAAGATTTAAGTCTTCTTCTCTTGTCTTTGAGATGCCAGATGATTCCTTCTTTAGACCGAGTTCTGAACTGATTTGTTCAGAAGTCTTTTGAAAGGAATCGTCAAAAGACACATTGATGCTTTCTACAATGGTTCGTGATCGCAGAAGATAAACTCTGTAGGCCTTAGATGTGGCAGAGTACCCAATGAACTTGCCTTCATCTGCTTTCACCTCAAACTTTCCTCTTGTTTCTCTATCATTTAAGACAAAGCACTTGCATCCAAATACATGAAAGAACTTGATGTTTGGTCGCCTTTTGTTGATCAAGTGATACGGTGTCTTGATGTGCCTCTTTACTATGGTTGATCGATTTTGGGTGTAGCAAGCGGTTGATACTGCTTCTGCCCAAAAATACATTGGTAATCCCGATGCTGTCAGCATAGTTCTTGCAGCCTCCACAAGCATGCGGTTCTTTCGTTCAACCACGCCATTCTGTTGTGGGGTGCGTGCAGCAGAGAAGTTCTGTGATATGCCTTCTTCTGTAAGATAGGCTTCAATGACAGAGTTTTTGAATTTTGTGCCATTGTCGCTTATTAGTTTCTGAATCCTGCACTCATACAGAACTTGGATTCTTTTCATTAAATTTATCAGAATGTTTGGAACATCTGATTTCTTTCTGACAAATTCAACCCATGTAAATCTTGAATATTCATCGATCAAGACAAGTATATATTTCTTGCCACCTAGGCTCTGTGTAGCGATTGGACCGCAGAGGTCAACATGAAGCATGTACAGAGGCCAAGGGCAAGATACATCAGTCTTGTCTTTATGGGAAGCTCTTTTGAGTTTTCCCATTTCGCAAGCAGAGCACAAATGATCTTTATTAAATTTAACATTTGGAAGACCTTTGACTAGATCAAGTTTAACAACTTTATCTAGAGTATGAAAGTTAAGGTGGCATAACCTGTTATGCCACAACCAGGCTTCTTCGCTTTTACAAGCAACAAGGCAGAGCTTGTCTTCCTTGTTCTTAGCATAGAAGTTCATGAGGTAAAGATCGCCTCTTCGTTTGGCTCGCAGAAGTTCGACTCCTGTGTCCTCACCTTGTAGATAGCAGAAGGTTCTTTTGAACATTACGTCGAAACCCGTATCGTAGAGTTGGCTAACGCTGAGAAGATTGTGCTTAAGGCCATCCACATATGCAACTTTGCATACGGTTATATTTTCCTTTTTGATGACTATGTGGCCTTTTATATACCCCTTTTTGTTGTCACCAAAGGTCACAGATCCTCCATCGAGTTTATCTTTGTAGGAGGATAGTAGACCTATGTCGCCAGTCATGTGCCGCGAGCATCCGGAGTCAAGATACCAGATTGGCACATACTGCTTCTGCAAGATAATCAGAGAGTTTTAGGTACCCATATCCAAACGGGTCCAGCTTTGTTAGGGGTCTTCAAGTTTGCCTTAGCATTCTTGGGTTTGGTTTTAGCTTCTTTTGAAGAACCATTTTGTTTCTTCTTACCCTTGAATTTAGTGTTCTTTTTGGGTGTAGAGAGGAAACAGTGTGGACTTGAGAAGTGTTGATTTAATCGATACATGAGATCAAAACAATGACAATAATGAATGTGCGAAGAGATTTGCTTGAACTTTTCATTGAAAACATTAAATGGGGGCACAGAGGTATTACATTCAATCCTAACATTTGACTTCCTATTACAAGAAGACCTATGTAGGCTAGATTGTTGTTTGCAAAATCCTTTGTTGAGAGCAGCCTTCTGTGGACCCCTTCTGTGGGGAACTTCTGCAGGTTTGACTGTCACAGAAGAAAAAGATTTGTTATTTTCAGCCCATTTACCCTTCTGTTGCCATGTTAGTTTTTCTTTAATAGGCCTTAAGGGTTTTGAAGTCTTTGAACTTGTTGAATTTTTAGAGGACGTTTTCTTTTGTTGTTTGATTTTCTCAAGCTCAAGAGAGGTTTTGGCTTGTATACACATGTCCAAAAAATCTGGACAGATAGGAACTCTTGTGATTTTCTCCTTGGGAGGAATAGTTCTGTTAAGAACTCCATAGGGTAGTTTAAAATCCTCTGAGTCTCAAGGTACTATCTCTGACTTAGAGTCAGTCTCAGATTCGTCATAGGATGAATCGTCCTCATATACAGAGGTTGAGTCACTTAGTTCTCTTTCGACAGAGGCTAGATTTTCAGAGCATGTGCCATACTTGCTTTCATCCTTTTTAGTGAGATTATTTTCCAAGTCAACAGAAGTATCTATTAAGGTTTCATTAGAGAGATTTTGATTGATAGAGGGTGTACAGAGATTTTCGTAAAAGTTATTTTTCCCGATTTCCGTCAACTCCTTTTCAGAGATATCTTTAAGTTTTTCTTCTGAAATGTTAGGCTTGAACTCTGGTGCCTCTGCCGATGATTTCTTTTCAGAGTTTATCATGCAGACAAAGGCAACCTGTGTTTGAGTCTCGGGGTTACCAAACTTGAAGATACCTATCTGATCTTGAGTTTTCAGATATTTCTTAGGTTTGGATTCTCTTTTGACAGAGATTGAAGGTGACAAATCTGTGTTTTCAAACCACACATTTATCATCTTCAGAGGTTTCCTCTGGTGAGGTTCCACAGAGACTTTTTGCCTTTTGCTTATAGAGAGTAAGTTTGGAAATCCAGGTTTTCTTGTATTTCCAATATGAAATAGAGAGGACAGAGACTTGTTTCTTTTGTTTCCAGTGTATGGATCTATATCACATAAGCCAATTCCCCGTCTTCCTATTTGTGTATTAATTTTCTCGTACACTTTCTGTGCATCTTGATATTTCTTGATTAGAAGATCTCTTCTGAGTAAATCTTGACAGAGGACTTCTCTTTCCTTTTGAAAATAATGTTTGAGAGCTAGGATATTCATTCTGTCGCACTCAACGTCCATAAGTTCTTTAGATTTTGCTTTTAAGGCTGAGTTAAGTTCAGAAATCTTTTCTTTCAAAGGATTTAGGTGTTTGTTCCAGTTTGTTTCAATTTCTTCTTTTTCTTGAAAGATTTTAGCCTTTTCTTGAGTGAGAAGTCTAGCTTCTCTCTCAAAGAAGGTAAGCTTCTTCCGAACACTTTCGTAGGTCTTTTTAAGTTCTGTGTGTTCAATGTTTAGTTTAAGCAAATCATCTTCTGCTTGATTAGTGTAAGAGTCAGAAGTGGATACCTCACTGTCGGAGTCGGAGCTGACCTCTGCCATGCCACAGAACAGGGCGTTCTTCTTTTCTCCTTCGTCAGAGGATGTATCTGACTGCCAGTTTTCTTGATTCACCATGAGTGACTTCTGAGCATAATATTCTGCTTTCTTTTTGTAGAAAGCAGAATCTCTCTGAGGGCGGTTTGATTTGCTCCTGCATTCATTGGCATAGTGGCCTGGTTTGCCACAATTGTAACATGCTTGGTTTTGTGGAGCGTTGCCAGCTTTGTCGTCTGACCTCTGTCGGTCATCACCTCTGTCATTCCTGTCATTCGACCTCTGTTGGTCGACACCTCTGTCGTTCTTGTCATTTGATCCTTCTCTTCCACGATCATCTCTTCCATAGCGTTCATTACCAGACTTCTTCTGATATCCTCTGCTGAATTCCTTTGTCAAAAGAGCTAACGATTAAGCTATCGAGGCCATAGTTGCCTCTTCTTCTTCCACCACTTCCTCCTCTTCACTATCAACGATCAAGATTTTCTTCTTCTTCTCCTTCTTTTCTTCCACAACTTTCTCCTTTTTCGGCTTCTCTTTTGCTTCTATAGCCTTACTAACCAGCACAAGAGGTGAACTGATTTGAGCTTTTGCTTGTGCAATCTGAGGCTCTTGGGCTGCCAACGTTCCATAGAGATCTGACAGAGTCCAGGAGTCTAAGTCCTGATTTGTTTGCAGAAACATAGACAACTGGAGCCATTCTTCATTGAGACTCTTTAAAAACATGACATTGTTCTCCTCAGAAGTTCTGTGGATTCCGAACTTCTTGCATTTGTTGATTAGAGAGTTGAACCGATCATATGTTGACTGTAGAGATTCTGTCGGCAGAGCTTTGAATGCGTAGTACTCGTTGATGCATTGGGCTCTGCGGTTCTTCTGAGTTTTGGCCCCACCCTCCAGTTGTTTTTCCAGTTCCTTCCACAGATCGTATGCAGATTCACACGCATCTAGGGATTGGAAAAGGTCATTGGGTATTGTTGATCCAAACCCTCAGTGATTTGATAATGACCCTCTCTTAATACTTAGTGAAAATTGTAAGTAAACAATATGTATCAGAGTTTCACAATCGCTGATAAGTACTAAGATCTTACAGTACCGCTGATAGGAACTCTCGCTCTTTAGATTAAACATTCAGCGAACACTGTTCACCATAATGCTCTGAGTCTGTTCAGTCCTTATAGTGATCGCTGATAAGTTAGTTGTTTACTTATGATTCCTGAAGACAAGTTTCACGTCAACATAGGTTCTACGCTAAAGTCGAAGATCAAGCTCAAGAACCAGCGACAAGTCTCCTAATGAACTGATGCGGATCAGCAAAGACTCAGATTTGTCCACTCAACGTGAAGTATCAAGTACAAGACTTCAGCTATCGCTGAACTTTATCATTCGCTAATATAGAATGATAGACCGCTGAATCAACGAAAGCTGATCATGAAGTCCTCCGTACAAAGTACTTTTGTCTTAACCACCCTTGCACGACTCCGTACGATATGTCAGAAAAGAACCTCCTAATTGTTTGAAATCGTACAACCACTCTGATACTACACTGTTCAAACATGCGGCTACTAAGGTTGTCTACAAAGGTCAATGACATGAAACCAACCAGCTGTTGCCACGTGTAAAGTGTAAACTGCAATGCATTAAATGCATGCAGTATATAAGAAGGACTCCAGCTTTATTTTTGAAGTACTCGAAAACTCTGGACGGGTCACTTGCTAACTCTGGACAAGTCATCTTTCTTATCTTGAGATAGGTTATTATTAGTAATTTCCTTCTCTTTCTTAGTGCAAGAAACTTAGTGTTCCAACTTGTTTAGATTTAGGTTTATCCTTAATCTTGTTCCGCAATAAGCTGTAAATTGTTAATGATTTATCAATAAACAATTTAGAAAAGTAAAATCTGTGTGTTTGTATTCAACCCCCCCTTCTACAAACTTGTATAGACCTTCGGGACCAACAAGTGGTATCAGAGCAGATTTGTTTAATCTCATAAACAAGATCTGATCTATACTAAGATCTCTCTTCCTTGCTATTTCTAAAAATGGCTACCAACACAATCACAAACTATATTGACAATGGTTCTCTTGCAAAACCCCCTAGATTCTCCAGAGATAATTTTAATCTATGGAAAAATAGGATGATTCTCTTCTTAGAAGGTGTAGACCCTACTATGCCTTATTATCTTGAAAACGGCCCATATATTCCTGTAAGAATTGATGCTGCGGTTCCAGCCGCTGAGAATAGACCTGCTATTCCAGAAAGGCTGATTCCTAAGGAAGTTCATATGTGGACTGATGAAGATAAGAAGAAAGTGGCTATCGACACCAAAGCCAGATCCATACTCTCCATGGCTCTTCCTGACGAAGTCTACCATTCCGTCATGAACCTGAAAACCTCAAAAGCTATGTGGGATACAATCTGTGTTCAGTATGAAGGTACTTCTGAAGTCCAGGACTCTCGAAAGATCAACCTGGTAAGACAGTACGAAAGCTTCATTTGTGGTAAGAATGAAACTCTCTCTGAAGTACACCAACGTTTTAACTGTTTAATAATAGATCTGAAAACTGTTGGTAAGGAATATTCTAACTTTGAAGTGCTGACAAAGTTTTTAGAATGTTTACCTGAAAGCTGAGACAGTTATTCTATGTGTCTCAAGCTGTCAAAGGATCTAAAATCAATGACCCTTTCTACCTTATATGGCACGATGCTGAATCATGAGCAATCGAGTCATCTTAAGAAGAATCTTGTAAAAGATTCCAAAAGCACCCCTGTTGCTTTAATCTCAGAGGAACCTTCCACTCAGCGACCCTCGGTCACTATCACTGAGTTGGAGAGTAACTCTGAAAGGTCATCAAATTCTGACTCTTCAGATGATGATGAATCTTTGGCTCTCCTCACTAAAAACTTCAGGAGATTCGCCAAAAAGAAAATGTTCAGAAAGAACAAACCTCTTTCCATTACTGACAAGCCAAGATCATCAGCTCCTGTTGATAAGGCAACTGCTACTTGTTTTAACTGCGAAAAGATAGGACATTTCGCTAACTAGTGCAGGTCAAAGAAAGTTTCGAGAAACTCAGCGTTTCCCAAGAAATCTTTTATTCCCAGGAATAGAGATGACAAATACGCCAAGCTGAAAGAAAGGTATGCGAAGCTGAAAAGCTTTAAGAAGAAAGGCAAAGGCCTGATGGCTGACTATGATTGGGCTGACTCTGATGAGGAAGAATCATCTGACTCTGAAGATGATGAAGCCAATGTCTGTCTTATGGCCAAAATTGAAGATGAGGAAGACAACTCTGACATTCCCTCTACTTCAACCTCTGCAACTCAGGTATCACCTTCCTTCTTTACCAATATTGTAAATATTGATGAAGCTGATAGTCTTCGAAAGATCGATCTCTTGACTAGAAGTTTATATGAAGCCATGAATGGCAAAACTGTAGTTGAAAATCAAAACCTTGATCTCGCTGAACAACTTAAAAACTGTCACCTTAAAATAGAAAATCTTTCTAAAATTGAAGAAGATTTTAAAGATCAAGTTCACTTAAATCAGCTAGTCAAAATCGAGCGCGAAGAAGCTATCGCTGCATTAAGAGCTGAAAAAGCTACTATTCATGGATGGTATAATTTCTCAACAAAGATCACTGAGATAATTAAGTCTCAGATTCCCCTGAGTGATAAACGTGGTCTTGGTTACAAAGCTGATACTCAAGAACCAACCACTGATCGTTCCATGCTCTTATTTGGAACTTTCGTATCCTCAGTCGCTGATACTTCATCCTCTCAGTGTTCCTCTTCTAGACCGCCTATCCCTGAGGAAATTTCTGCCTCTTCAAAAGGTAAAGAGAAAATGGTTTATCCAAGACCTACCTCTGTCTTTAAAGATAAAGGTAAAGGAATTGCTTTTAACCAAAATCCTCAGAAGGGTACCTTAGTACCTAAGTTGAATGCTTCTAAAGCTTTAGTGATTCATCCCTCTGGATCAAGGAATCAGATCTCTAGATCTACTCAGCGTGGATCTATTCAGCGATCTACTCCTAGAATCAGAGTGGATGTCTCTGGTAAGAAATCCGAAGAACTGATAGTTCCTCCCATTTCAAAAGCCAATAGCTTTCTTGGTGCTGGTACTTCTAATTCAAAATCTAAAGCTCAGCATTCAAATGGTCCTAGAACTACTTTTAGTTATAGGAAATGTTATCACTGTGGACTTACTGATCATATTGCTAGTAAGTGCCCCACAGCCACCAAAGCTGAAAAGATAGCTAAGGTGAAGATCATTGCCCCCAAGGCAAAGAAGACCACTGAGGTTAAGAAATTAACCAAAGTGAAGACTGACAAAGCTGAATCTTCAAATGTTGCGAAGATTGTTGAACCTTCCATTCCAACTACTCCCACTGACAGACGTGTACACATGGTTAAGTGGGTACCCAAGAAAAACTAATCTTCCTTTGTAATGCAGGTTAAGAAGGGTATCTGGTATCTCGATAGCGGATGCTCTAGACACATGACTGGAAAGAAAAGCCTGCTCGCTGAATACAAGGAAGAGAAGGGTCCCTCTGTGACTTTCGGTGGAAATGGAAAAGGACATACCCGAGGGTTTGGTGTACTATCTAATGGTACAACAACCTTCAGAAGAGTCGCATATGTTGAAGGGCTGAAGCATAATCTTTTAAGTATCAGTCAACTTTGCGACATGGATAACAAGGTAATCTTTACCAAGGAATCCTGCTTTGTCGCTGACAAAAAGGAAAAGATAGCTCTTAGCGGTTATCGTTTGGAAAATGTTTATGTAATAAACATGGACTCAATAACCACTGAGAACTCCTGTTTCTTCTCAAAAGCCTCATCTGATGTCAACTGGCTATGGCATAAGAGGCTCTCTCATCTAAATTTCAAGACCCTGAACACTCTTTCTTCAAAAGAGTTAGTCACTGGTCTACCTCAACACTCATACGCCAAAGAGTCCTTATGTTCAGCATGTGAGAAAGGCAAGCAGACCAAAGCAAGCTTTAAGTCAAAGCAAGTCTCCTCAGTGTCATCTCCTCTACAACTTCTCCATATGGATTTGTTTGGCCCTGTTAACAAACAATCCATCGCTGGAAAGAAATATACACTGGTCATAGTTGATGAATTCTCTCGCTATACATGGGTTATGTTTCTCCGTTCTAAGAGTGACACCCCTGAAGAACTCATCACCTTTGTTCGGAAGATGGAAACCCTGAACAACTTGACCGTTCGCTCAATAAGTAGTGATCATGGGACTGAATTCAAAAACAGTTCTCTTGATTCCTTCTTTGAGAGTAAGGGTATTTCTCACAACTTTTCATCAGTGAGAACACCGCAACAAAATGGAGTCGCTGAAAGAAGAAATAGAACAAATATTGAAGCTGCACGTTCAATGCTCAGCGATTCTCACCTGCCTACTCAGTTTTTGGCAGAAGCTGTCAACACTGCTTATTTTACGCAAAACAGGTCGCTGATAGTAAAAAGATTCAATAAGACAGCCTATGAACTTTTTCATGGGAGAAAGCCTTCAATTAGCTTTCTTCACATCTTTGGATGTCAGTGTTTCATACTGAATAACAGAGATGCCCTTGAAAAGTTTGATCCTAAGGCTGATGATGGAATCTTTCTTGGATATTCTTCAATCTCCAAAGCGTTCAGAGTCTTCAATCGAAGAAGACAAACTGTTGAAGAAACTATTCACGTCACGTTTGACGAATCCCGTTCAACGAACTCTAAACCGTCCGCTGATACCGAAGAACTGAATCAATGGATGTTTTCTCATCTTGGTGATTCAGAAGATATTCCCACTCCTCATACTCGTACAGTTGAAGATGATAGTCCTACTATCATTCCAAATATGCAGAATAGTGAAGCTGAAACATTATGGGTCTCAGCTGTTCCTTTAAACACTATATCTGCTTCTGAACCAAATGTCTCAGACATTCCATCTACTTGTTAGCAATCAGTTAATGAAATGACATCTGCACCTACTCCTCTCTTGGCTGATATTCCAGAAGTCGCTGAAGCTTCATCTTCAGCTCCTCCAGTTCAGGTTGAGTCAGCGTCTCACGCTCCGGCTCAGCGATGGACTGTAAATCACCCAATTGATCAAATTCTTGGTGATCCAAACGCTGGTGTTCAGACTCGACGAAGTGCATGTAATATTTGTTTATTTGTTAATTTTATTTCTCTGATTGAACCAAAGAAAATAGACGATGCCCTCAAAGATCCAAACTGGGTCAGCGCCATGCAAGAAGAGCTGACTGAATTCGAAAGAAACAAAGTTTGGAAACTTGTTCGAAGACCAACTGACAAAATAGTGATAGGCACTAAATGGGTCTATCGAAACAAGTTGGACGAACATGGAACTGTAACCCGCAACAAGGCTCGACTTGTTGCTCAGGGATACAGACAAGAGGAAGGCATAGATTACGACGAAACAATTGCTGCAGTAGCAAGACTAGAATCTATTCGTCTATTCTTAGCATACGCTGTACACAAAGACTTCAAATTATATCAGATGGATGTTAAGTCAGTGTTTCTAAATGGAAAGCTGAATGAAGAAGTCTATGTGGAACAACCTCCAGGATTCTCAGATCCTAAGCGTCCAGGTTATGTTTATAAACTGGATAAGGCACTTTATGGCTTAAAGCAAGCTCCTCGTGCATGGTATGACACTCTCTCTACTTATCTCCATATTGAAAAATTTGAGCGAGGTAAAATCGACAAAACTCTATTTTTCAGAATAGTGAAAGGTCATATCATTCTTGTTCAGATATATGTTGATGACATTATATTTGGTTCTACTAACCCTGATCTTTGTACTCGTTTCGCTGATAGAATGAAAGATGAGTATAAAATGAGCATGATGGGTGAGCTAACATATTTCCTTGGTCTTCAAATAAAGCAAAATGAAAAAGGAACTTTCATTAATCAGGGAAAGTATGTTAAAGATATGCTGAAGAAATTCGATTTAACTCAGAGTTCAGCTATGAAAACCCCTATGGCACCACCGCTGACACTAAACAAGGATACTAATGGTATTCCTGTTAATGTCACGCTGTACCGTGGGATGATTGGCTCTCTCTTGTATCTTACAGCTAGCCGACTCGATATTATGTACGCAACCTGTTTGTGTGCACAATATCAAGCTGAACCTAAGGAATCTCATATGACCGCTGTAAAGCGAATTTTTCGATACCTTAAGGGGACTGCGAACCTAGGTCTTTGGTATCCTAAAGACTCAGGGTTCGATCTAATCGCCTATTCAGATAGTGATTTTGCAGGTTGCAAATTGGATAGGAAAAGCACCACAGGAGGCTGTCAGCTCCTGGGGTGGAAAGGTGGTGAGTTGGACAAGTAAAAAGCAAAACTCAGTGTCCACCTCCACAGCTGAAGCTGAATATGTAGCCGCTGGAAGGTGTTGTTCTCAGGTCTTGTGGATGAGAAATCAACTACTGGACAATGACCTTCAGCTCTCAAAAATTCCAATCTATTGCGACAGCACAAGTGCCATCGCTATAGCCAACAATCCTGTGCTACACTCAAAGACTAAACACATCGAAATCAGGTATCATTTTATCAGAGATCATGTGATGAATGGAGATATAGAACTTCACTTTATCCTAATTGATTATCAGTTAGCTGATCTGTTCACCAAACCTCTTGATGAGACAAGATTCAACTTTCTCATCAGCGAGCTTGGAATGCTGAACTTTGAAGAGTAAAATCTTCAGCGGTTCACATTTGATCAGCGAAAGGATAAAATCAACTCGTATAACCCATTATATCATTCTCTCTCTGAACATAATTGATTCGCTGATATCAAGGTATGTTTTTTCTTTCGCTGAAAATTCGCATGTAAATGCAAGATTTCAAGACAAATTGCATCGCTGAATATCTCTTCCTTAATCAGCGATACTTTGAAATTTCTAAAACCAACACTGATATTTCTATTCAGTGCTTCATGTTTTCAAAAGTGTCCCTGAGCTTTCAAAATCTCAGAGACATCCTAAAATATGAAAGGACAGTTGTGACGTCATCGCAACGGATAAGCCCCGACACGTTCTTTTTCTGACACACGTTTGCACGTTTCGTTTACCTTCCAATCAAATGCAAACACGTGTGCGTGTCATGATAAAAAACTTTCCCGCTCGAGTTTTTCTCTCTCTCTCTAATCTCACTATATAAACACATTTTGGGTTTATATTTTTCCTTTACCCGAAAAACTGCTAGCAAGAAAAAGAAAATTTACTGTTGCATTTGTGCTCTCAAATTTTTCAAGAACTTCTTCTTCTTCAACGAACCAGGTTAATAATTCTTTTATTTACCTATTTCTTAAAACTTGTTAATGATCTTCTAATTGTTTTTACAAGATCAAACAAAAGAACTTTTTCAAATGAAATCATTTCTTTCATGGTTTTATGAACACAACCTTTCATGGTTGTTCTTCAAGTTTAAACGCAAAATCTTAAACTTGTTCTTCATACGTTTTTCCAGAATGCTAATCCTCAAAGGAAACTGGAAAACAAGACTTTTCATTGGGTGTGCTTCTCTTTTTCAAAAACAAGAAAAACCCTAATCTTCATTAAGACATTTTTGTCTGAATGAAATGGACAAAATTCGAACCATCTTATTGGAAAATCTTTCCACATTAAGATTATTCTTATTTGTTATATCTTTGGTTGAACTGATAATACAGAAATGGCATCTACTGACATTCCTACTGCTGAGAATACCACTGCTGCTGCTGAGGAATTGGAAATAATCAAGGCTCCTTAGGTCAAGTTCACTCTTGAAGAACTTGATTGGACAAAAACAAACAACCTCTATGCGCTTCTCGAGTTTCCTCCTCGAAAGTAAGTCACACATCTGAATGATGCTGTGAATTTCCTGAAAAAATGTTGCCTATTTACAGCCCTGACCATAACACCTCCTGCACATCAGCTACTGTTATCTCAGTTCTGGTATTCTGCCAGACACTCTCAGCTCTCATCGACCAAAGACCCATAGAAGAAAATCGATTGCATCCTCTGTGACACTGATTTTGGCACTATAAAAATCACCCCTGCCATTATCCGAAAAGCCCTGAGCCTTCCCATCGCCACAAAAGAAAATCCTTTTGTTCCTCTCCCTGACCACAAGAAACCTGCTGACAGGGAAGCCATCACTGCATTCTTTGATGCAATAGGTTATGTATGGGAAACTAGAAGGGACAAGAAGCCTGAGAAGAAGCTGACTCTCATCAAGAAGTAAAAAATGCCCAGCGAGATGAACTTCATCTTCGCTCACTTGATAAGCTGCATGACTGCAAAGACCGGCTCCTCTGACCAAGCCGCTCAACCTCAGCAAGCAATGGGATATGCATTGCTGAAAGGTCTTCATATAGACTGGGCATCGATAATCTACGATGACCTTGTGCTCAAAGTAGACTCTGCCGCTGACCGACCTTCATGGGTTCCATATCCTAGATTCATCAGCGCCGTCTTCCAAACAGGTCTGAAGGAAAACTACCCAAAAGAGGGTGACCTGAAACTCTCTCGGGTTGGTCCTAAGGTACTCGACTTCAAGCCAGTGGAAAACGAGGTACGTCTCTCTACACTCTTAACTATTCTCAATCCTACTTCTTCTATTTCTGTGGCTACTTCAGCGACAATACCCCTCGCTGATACCCAGGCCACAAAATCCTCTCCTAGAAAAAGGAAACACTCCTCTACCCAACTTGGTTCCAAAAGAACTAAGAAAACCAAGGAGCAACCCCAGCAATCTCTTGCTGAAGACTCCTCAGCTCATCTTGAAGAGCTGAAGGAAAGTTCAGTGGTACGCTCTGCCACAGCTGAACAAGCCACCCATTCCATCCCAGCTTCAGCGTCTCTAAACGCTGAAGTTATAAACTTGGAATCGACCCAACCTCCTTCAGTCTCTCTACAGACTGAAGAAGTGATTCTCAGCGGATCCAACGCTGAACCCCGCACCCAACCAACTTTCTCAACCTTCGCTTCTCTCTCTACTCCATTGGACTCAAATCCAGTTTTCACCACGATCACTGGAGCACCCGTCATTCCTCCAGAAGCTAAAGCTGATACTCTTCAAGGAATGATGGATGCAGGACCTGCAGAAATGACCATGCGTACACGCACTCTAGCTGACGACATGGAACCCTTTTCAGGACACAGAGGTTTTGACGAATTCATCAATCCTCCTACAGGTATACACCAACCCATATACACTGTAACTGAACCCCAAACTTCTGAGCTTTCCTCTGTTCATAAGTACTTATATGTTACAGGTCCTAATTTGGGAGACATCAACGCCTCTCTGAAGAACCTGGATACGAAGCTGACAGGTCTCACCACTACTCTCTCAGACAACTCTACAGCTGTAACAAACGCTGGAGAGAATCTTAACAAGCTGACAACAGTGGTTGAACAGAAAGCCTCCAAAGCTGAATTGGAGAAGGTTGATCACACTCTTGGTGACTTTGCCAAAGTTCTTGCTGACCTCTACACAGACTACACCTCTCTCAAAACATCAGTTCAATCCATGTCCAGCGAATTCACAACGCTGAAGACATCGGTTGGAAATCTTTAGGGAGAGATGACTGCTGTAAAGATTGACATGAGTTCAGTAAAGACCGACATGAATTCAGTAAAGACTGACGTGAATTCAATGAAGACAATGATGCAGCGGATACTGAATAACATGACCGCCCCTGCCCCTGCACCTTCGCATTTTACTACGGCGGATCGTGCTGAACTTCTAAAGATCAATCCTGCTATTACTGGCCTAGAAGACAGAGTAGCAGCGATTGAAAATTATATGGGGATCCCTGGCCAAGAAGACAGGGAACCAACTGCTGAGTCATCGCATTCCTCCCCCACTCATCATGAGGAAGGGGGGAGAAGAACTCTGAAGACCTTCCCCATGATGAATCTATCAAGGGGGAGAAGACTGGAAACCTTACCCTTACTGAAGAGGGTGAGAAGACAACTGAAGAAGTTACTGCTGGACCTCAAGGAGATGAAAACCCTAAGGGAACCGAGAAGCTTACCTCTGTATCTGAGGGGGAGCAACTCGAAGAAGATGCTGAAGAATCTGAATCTGAAGCTGAAGATGAAGAAGCCATCGACTTATCTGATGATGAACCATCCTCTTCTCCAAAGAATGATGATGATGACGATGATGATGATGATGACTCCTTTATCGTCAAGCCTGCTCAGAGGACTACAACTCTTAAAGGGATATTGATAAAAGAACCTTCAGGGGAGCGGACTAAGACAATGCCTTCAGCGTCTGAAGCTGACAAAGGTAAAAACAAAGGCCTCGCTGAAGAAGACAATCTGACGATCTTGCTTCCAAAGCCAGTTTGTCAGGTACACTAACCTCTATTTCCTTACACTGCATCCCTCCTCTATCTATACACTTTATCAGCTCTACTCTCCAAAAAGCCTCTATACACTTAACCACATTCTTTCTCCATCTCTGTTCTACCCAAGTTCTTACTCGTACGATCGATGTGTTTCAGCTAGTCCTCTCCCCTGTTTGAGGATATCGCTAAAGTTTCTACAGCTGCGACTTCACCAACAATAATTCCAGCTCCCAACGCTGAAGATATAATCTCGGTCTTGGATTTGATCTCTGAGACTGATGAACCTGAAGAACGGATGCTCTCTTACAAAAACAGACCTTCCTTGGCTCCTCAAAAGCTGAGTGAAGAGGATCCGAAAAAGAGAGATGCAATGATCAAGAGATTCGAAGATCAGCGAATCCTCCTGAAGCGTGATCAACTTCCTTCTATTCCTCCAAAGTTCAGACTTTCACAAAAGGAATACAAGGATCACCTCAGAGCTGAACGTTTAATCGCTGAAAGAAGGGAAACTGAAGAAAAAGACAGAGAACTCGCCATCCAGCTTACTCAACAATCGGTGAAAGACCCCAAGCTGAAAAGAACTCCAATCGAAGTTCAACGTCAGCTATGGGAAGACGCCAAGAAGATCGTTGAAGAAAAGAGAACTATGTCTCAATCTAATTTAATCTGGTGCAAAGAAAAGGTACACTTCAGATATCGACCTGCCAGAATCAACAAGGTACTCATCGCTGGAAGATCAACCCTCAAAGTTTCAATCGCTGAAATCGAGATATTCAGAGAGAACGGACAGTACAAAAAATTCTATGCTGAAGCCATCACGAAGTACGGTCTCTCTGAATGGTTGGAGATCAGGTTAGCCATCCAAAAGTCTCAATCTAAGTACAAGGATCATGTCGAAAAGCTGATAAACAAACAGATCGACTTAATATCTTCTTGTGTGGATATTCCTCCTATTCCTCCTCTCGCAAGTCAGAAAAGAAGGGCCTCTGCAAAGAAAAAGTCTAAACCTTCAGACTCAGGTCCTCTTATACGAAACGAAACAGGTATTGGTTTTTCTCGTGCTGAAGTTCTCGGTCCAGAACCTGACCTTTCCGCACTTGACACATCTCTTCCTCCTGGTGAGACTTTCATCCCTGGGAAAGTCATAAGCAAACCCTATGGGATATTCTTTATTGACTATGGTAGACGAAAACGTTTTCAACGTATCTCTAAACTTCCCATCACTCCCATCGAACAGCTGAAAGATCTCATCTACTGGTGTGAATTCAAACGCGACATTCAGGCACGGCATCTTAAACCCTTGATTTTTGAAGAAGCTCTGAACAAAAGGAATCAAGGAGTAAATGTCCCTGACTGGATGATCCCCACATCAAAGACCCTTGATGAACTTCTCATTAAGGAAGAACCTCTATAAGCCGATAAAATCGCCTTATTCTTCTATTTTATCAGTTATTCTTTTGTACTTGTAATTTATTTCGCTTGTACTTGTAATCTTTCCACTTCCCTTTGTAATCTGATTCGGAGTTTAAAGAAAGATTTCAGCGAAAGTACTTTACTCCATGAGTACAGAAAAGATCCCAGAAAACAGTAAAAGGGACAAATATTTTATGAGTTCTTTTTATCCTTATGTTTTCATTAAATAGCAATTCTCTCTGTTGCTATGTCATAATCAAATAGGGGGAGATTGTTGATCCAAACCCTCAGTGATTTGATAATGACCCTCTCTTAATACTTAGTGAAAATTGTAAGTAAACAATATGTATCAGAGTTTCACTATCGCTGATAAGTACTAAGATCTTACAGTACCGCTGATAGGAACTCTTGCTCTTTAGATTAAACATTCAGCGAACACTGTTCACCATAATGCTCTGAGTCTGTTCAGTCCTTATGGTGATCGCTGATAAGTTAGTTGTTTACTTATGATTCCTGAAGACAAGTTTCACGTCAACATAGGTTGTACGCTGAAGTCGAAGATCAAGCTCAAGAACCAGCGACAAGTCTCCTAATGAACTGATGCGGATCATCGAAGACTCAGATTTGTCCACTCAACGTGAAGTATCAAGTACAAGACTTCAGCTATCGCTGAACTTTATCATTCGCTGATATAGAATGATAGACCGCTGAATCAACGAAAGCTGATCATGAAGTCCTCCGTACAAAGTACTTTTGTATTAACCACCCTTGCACGACTCCGTACGATATGTTAGAAAAGAACCTCCTTATTGTCTGAAATCGTACAACCACTCTGATACTACACTGTTCAAACATGTGGCTACTAAGGTTGTCTACAAAGGTCAATGACATGCAACCAACCAGCTGCTGCCACGTGTAAAGTGTAAACTGCAATGCATTAAATGCATGCAGTATATAAGAAGGACTCCAGCTTCATTTTTGAAGTACTCGAAAACTCTGGACGAGTCACTTGCTAACTCTGGACAAGTCATCTTTCTTATCTTGAGATAGGTTATTATTAGTAATTTCCTTCTCTTTCTTAGTGCAAGAAACTTAGTGTTCCAACTTGTTTAGATTTAGGTTTATCCTTAATCTTGTTCCGCAACAAGCTGTAAATTGTTAATGATTTATCAATAAACAATTTAGAAAAGTAAAATATGTGTGTTTGTATTCAACCCCCCCTTCTACAAACTTGTATAGCCCTTCAGGACCAACTGGTATGGACATGATCAGAAGTCTCTTAGTCTTCTGAGCAACTTCATATTTTGCCCAATCAGGATCTGACCACTTGTCCTTGGTCTTTGGTTTATCGTGAGCAGGGATTTCTGGAGTGTCGTCCGTGCCAGGTACACGGGGTACTGTGATCATTAGTACGAAAGGAGGATTGTTGATATAGTAGATGAGTTCTTTGTCAGTACCTTCGAAGAAGTGAATCATTCGTATCTTCCATTGAGGGTACTCATCTCTGAGTAGTGTGGGTGGCTTGGTTAAAGAACCAGCCGTGAAAAAGTTGTTTGTGTTTGTCATTTTGAAAGGGTTTGAGAAATCAAGAAAATAGGGTATGAACAGTTGGATGTTTCTATTGGTTTTTATAAGCTTTAAAACCTCTGAACAATGCACTAAAATGGAGATTTAACCGAAGAAACAGATTCTGTAAGTTTACCAAAGTCGAAACAGGTCGAGAATGGCAGAAAAACAGATGTTGTTTTGAAAGATATGAAAAATAGGTTAAAAGTCCAAGTTTCTACCAAAAATCATTGTAAGTTAGGATCTCTTGATATAGAAAATCAAGAACCGCTTTGAAACAAATTGTTGGTTCCTGTTTTGCTTAACAATGATGATTCTATCTAATAGTTCCAACAAGATATAATGCGGAAGCGTTTTAACGAACTAAAAGATATAATAAGGTAGAAGAACACACAATATCAAATACGTAAAGTGTAAATAACACAGATAAATAACTCAATAACCCATTGTATATTGATATGAATAAAACACCAAGAACACCGATGATATAACAAGAATTATGTTCTAATGGTGTGTGTGTTGTGTAAAGCTTGATAGAAGAACCCAACATGAGTCTTCTATTTATACTACTTCTAAAGGGGACAAGTTCTTGACAACAAGGACTGAAGGTACAAAGACACTATTCAGGTACTATTGCAGGTACAACGTTAATTAAATGCGCCGACTTCTACTAAGGCTAAGACCCATCAGAGTTTGACACGTGGAGTTGTCAGGTCACGCCTTGTACGAATGATCTTCAGGATCTTCGTACAGCAGAAATCGTGAGAAGCACGATTGTCCTTGTATAGAGCTCTAGTCTTTTATACCACAGAGGCTCTGTCAAGTGTGACAGAGGCTCTGTGGCCTTGTCTGTATTGAAGTGTCTTCTTGCGATTCTTTACTTCGGTCTTCTCGGTTACTCGGCAGAGCCTTTGTCGAAGACTTCTATGCTTTGGTCTTCTCGGTGACTCGGCAGAGCCTCTGCTGAAGACTTCTATACTTAGCCTATTTTTCAATACTTCTATAAACAGAAAGATTGGAGCTAACAAATTGTTTCAAAGAGTTTTTTTTTCTGTTCGGACTCGAGTGATGGATCTGGGTTCGGGACAGAATCCGCCGTTGAAGAATCTGAATCAAAATCTGCAGCAGCAATTGTTCCTACAGCTATCAAAAAACCAGATGATTTTCTCACGGTTATCCTCTTATTTACTTCTTCATGTAGACATTGCGTATTTATACGATGAATCCTATTTCCTTTGCAAAATCGGAGAAACGTTTTGACTTTAGCAATTCAATTGCATAATCTCAATGTAGGGCATCAGCAAGAAATGTCAATTTACCAGGTTGAGAGAGAGAGAGAGTTGCAGGTATATATATATGTATAAATATATTATTATATTATATAATAATAAAGTAAATTACAAGTTGGGTCCCTATGGTTTTATAATTTATAAACATATCAAAAGGACTAAAAATGCCATTCACTTAACGCTGGGAGTTAACGCTCGTTAGCGTCAGGGACCAAATCGTTACGAAAACAAGGACCACAGGGCCTTATTTGGAATAAAAAAATTGTAGGGACCATTTTCGTTTCGTTTTTTAAACCACAGGGACCAAATCCGTAATTTACTCTAAATTTTTAATAAATAAATATATATATATATATATATATATATATTAATGAATTAGATAATATATTTTTATTTTTTTAATAATATTTATATTTATATTAGTTTTTAAAGGAAAAATGTAAAATAATAATAAACCACATAGACCACATTCAAAGATTTCAATAAATCATAGGGATCAAAATTAAAGTTTAAACCTTTCAAACTTAACAGTGTTAGTGTTGATGAACCTTAGCCACAATATATTGCATATCACAAAGACCATATCCATAATAAAGATAGAATGAAGACCATAGTTAAAGAAAAACACAAAACCACATGGACAAAATCCACAATTCACTCTTTTTTTTTTAATTAGGACATGCAAGCTTGGAAACATTTTTGCTATAAGACTTGTCCTAAATACTTACGGAATAAATCACTTTCACGAAATAGTAATGTAACAAAATTACGAATTTTATTAAATTAATTAAGATGCTAATAAATAACCCCTTATACTTGTTAAACTTTGCAATATTTTACGACCAAACTAAAATTTCATTTTGATCCTTCAAAAAGCAAGGATTCATTTTTTTTAAAGATTAGATAAGCTCCAAAAGAGAGTTCCTAAAATTAAAAATAATAAGTTTTATTTGAAAAGAAAAGAAAAGAACACAAAATAAGGGGGCATTGGGAAGAGGTATTGATTGTGAAACAGGAATTGCCCTGCTCTTGTCTCCATCTATGATTTTATTCTGTCAATATACAAAGACCACGCCACCGAATCACCGATACATAAAAATCGCAGAAATAAATAAATAAATAAATTTAACACACTAAAATCATTTTATTCACTAGTTGACAAAATTAATTAACATAACATACGATTCATATGTATTATTTGATTAGTAAACTAAAATACATTTCTTTAGTTTTTATTTTTAATTTTTGAAAGAATTATATAACCTTTAGTTAAAACAAGAATTCGATTTTAGATTAAAAAAAATATTAACTAAATTTTATTTTGCGAAAATAGAATAGCGTACGTACTAAAATACAATATGGAAATGAAGATGATGATGATGAATTCAACGGTTTTCATAAACAAACAACTACGTACACAAATTTAATGTCAAAAGAAAAACAAACATTTAAACTCGTAGATAAAGGCCAAAGGTACAAATATCATCATCATCGCTACACTTGAGGGTTTTCCGGCGGTTTCACCAACCCCATCTCCATGCCACCGTCCTTCGCTGCTGCAGGCTTCTCATCCTTATTCTTCCTATATATCGCGTACAAAATCAACTGTAGCGCTCCCAATACACTTCCAAATCCATTACACACCTGCAACAATTCGATTTAATTATCAAATCTGTAAGTAAATCTAAATCTGAGATCAATAATGAACCACTGAAATAACTTACGTATACAAAAGGATCATTTCCAAGGAGACCAAATATAAACCACGAAGAACCACAGAGAAAAACAAACAACGATAAGAAGAATGGCATGAATTCCACACTCTTCGTCTTAATCACTGTTCTCTGCAGTGAATAATGAGAATAATTTACATCGGAATGAATAACTTACATCGGAAAAAATGGCGGATATATTATTATATGTATACTTACCATGATAGAGAGTGGAGATCCGTACATGATGACGGAGAAAATGGCAGCGGCGAAACCGCAAAAGTATCGGCGAGTTTTGCCGTGAAGAGCAAAAACGGAAACTAAAGCGACGGTGGAGAAGGCGGCGAGAACGAACGTGACTAACCCTAGGACCTTCGTTTTCTCCTTTTTCGGTGCGTATATGATGAAGATCAACACATAAATTGTTTCAATTCCTGCTCCTGTGCCATTGATAACTGTAACGAGTGTGTTGTTTTTTGAGACGAATGGTAATCCATACCTACAACAGCCAACAGTAGAACAATAATTACAGAAATCCATCGGAATTTACAGAATTCAAAGAGGAGATAAGAAAGGAGAATTTACCAGGCGGAGAGAAGGCAGTTGAGCAAGGTCATGGGGTAAGGAATTCCTGAGAATTGTTCGGTTGATTTGTTCCTGAGAATCCTCTTGAATGTTATCCTACAATAACATCAACAATCAACCAGAGATTTATGTGAAATCTGAAAAACAATTGTTGGTGTTTTATGTAAATTGTTGAAATGCTTACGTTGGTGCCAAGAACAGGAAGAGACCAGTAGCGTCCCCTGTTTCCAAAATCACATATCATGGAATCAATCAATGGTGTACAAATTGTGAAATTCGTGAAGCAAATAATAAGAAATCAAGTATGAAATCATGAACGGAGATGAGAAGTGTTAAATTAGAAGGAGAAGACGCACCAAAAATGCCGAAGACTGTGTGCAAAATAGGAACTGCTCCTCCTCCCATTTTGTTTTGATTGAGAGAGATGAAGTAGAAATTGTTGTTTAAATAGAAATGAAAACCCAAATGGAAGGTAACCTCCTTTATAACTGTTGTATTGAGAGAGAGAGAGAGAGAGAGAGAGAGAGAGAGAGGTTATGAAGATGTAAGGAGGGAATGGTTTTTATAGAAAGAAAGAAGAACGTGCAGACCGACCCTCTACGCCTACGGTCACAAATAGGGTCTAAAATCTGAATTCAAACCAATTTGGTATTTGTTCAGTTGGAATTTATTATCAATTCGGTTTTATGATAAATCTGTCTTTGTCATCCCTTTTATCAAATAAAATTTAATTCTTGTTGTGTTCATCTAACAAGTAAGTGACTTTGTAAGCATTTATTATTATTATTATTATTATTATTATTATTATTATTATTATTATTAAGGCCATCCTCAACGCATTGATAAAAGCCCTCAACGCCATATCAGCGCCACAGCAGCTAAGCCCTCAAGCCCTAAAGACCCCAGCGCTACCCTCAAGCCCTCTTGCCACCTCATTTTTTTAATTCTTTTATTTATACATTTAATTATTTAACAAAATAAAAATATTTATATATTTTTTAATAAATAAAAATAAGATAAATAATAAAAATAAAAATTCATATCATTCATTAAAAATAAAAATTACAAAATACAAAACACTACCAATTATGAAATTTTTTATTTTGCTCTTTTCTCGCTAAAGTAACCCTCAAAACGTCTCCCGTAAGGTGAGCATGCGGGGTTATGAAAAACTCGAAGTCTTTCTCAAATCGTTTTTCTCGTTCGATTTCTCGTTCGTGTTCCAACTTTTGAAGTTCGAGATCGAGTTTTTTCATTTTGTATTCCATTGTATCATCAATCTTGTCGTTGAACGTCGTCAACAACTGAGTACCACTTTCGTTCGTATTCGACTCGGACGTATTACTCGTTGATTTTTTTTTGCCTTGTTTCTCCCGATGGGTCGTTGAAGTTGCTCGATGAAGTTGTCGTCATCGTCATCATCGGAAGGTTTGGTACGTTTTGAACCCCGCGATGAAGTTGTCGTCATCGTTGGAACGGCTCCCCATTTTGGACAATTTTTTAGGACTTCCCAAGCTTGTTGGTTAGAGAAAGCAAACCCTTGTTGTCGTTGGTACCGTTCGTGTGCCGTTCGTGAAATGTCGGCATCACTCATTTCGCTTGATCTATTATTGACCAAGTTGTTGTAGAAGCCGCCAAAAAGAGCAATTTTTTTTATTGAGGTCGTTGAACTTGGTGTTGAGTTGATGAGTTGTTCTATAATTTCCGCGACCCATCGAACTAAAGAACACTTCCCCGATTCGGGTCCAAAAACTATCTACATTTATGTAAATTCAAGTATAAGAATATTAACAAGAATAATAATAATAATAATAATATTAATAATAACAATAATAATAATAACAATAAAAATATTACCATGGGTTTGTGCGTTACCGATAACGGGGTCCTCCGAAACGTCAACCCACGCCGACACTAACGCGAGTTCCTCATCTTTAGTCC
This sequence comes from Saussurea involucrata, assembly GCA_033807775.1. NCBI lineage: Eukaryota > Viridiplantae > Streptophyta > Magnoliopsida > Asterales > Asteraceae > Saussurea > Saussurea involucrata. Next base: position 56,411,430 of record CM066317.1, read on the forward strand.
ACATCTGTTTGGGGGCTCTATTTTCATATTGTTTGTTTTTTTCCTTTTCTCGATGGTTGAGGGTTTGATGGTTGAGGGTTTGATGGTTGTGTGTAGATGGATTGTGGTGTGTGCGGGCTAGAATGTTGGGTTTCCGGAACAATGTCGTCGGCGAGATTGATGAAGGGTGAAGGAGGATTGAAGTTGGCCGTAGTAAAACCTTGATCAATCAAACCGGGACGTGTAAGTTGGTAAGGAATTTGTTGCAGATGGCCTAATGAGTTGTAAAATTGTTGCGGATATTGTGGCGGATTTTGTTGCGACCATTGTGGCGGATATTGTTGCGACCATTGCGGACGATAACCTTGTTGTGTAAACGCTTGGAAACCAAGCTCCGGGTCTTCTTGCGGTTGCGGTGTATCCGGTCGGTTAAGACGGGATGTAGGTGTTTTGTTTGGATTCATGATGAAATTTGAGAGAGTTTGAGAGAATTTGAGAGAGTTTGAGAGAGTTTGAGAGATTGTTGGTGTGAAAAAATAAGAGGTTGAGGGTTAATATATATAGTGTGATTAAATTGAAAAAAAATTAATTTTTTTTTATAAAAGTAGCCGTTGGTAGTTATTTATTTTCAAGATTTTTTAAAAAAAATATAAAAGGAGACGTTGGAGAGCTCTCGGGTTTCTCGGGTTTGAAAGCCCGCACGCCGAGCCCGAGCATGAAGCCTGCATGCCCCCCACCGCATGCCCGCCCGAGCCCGAGCTCGAGCCCGAAGGGCGCTGCGGATGGCCTAAGCATGTAGTAAATGGCTAATTTTTAGCATAGTCCAAGCGAACCCACTTAAAATCTTTATTAAACTATGACCGGCAATCATATTAGCAAATAAACGTATTCCTAAGCTTAATGCGCGAAAACAATAAGAAATTAGCTCAAGGAGTACTAAAGGGGTGTTTAGTAAATGGCTCATTTTTACTAGGAGCGTTTGGTAACCACTTACCGATTCAATTACTTTACTGGGTGAACGTAACAAGTATCAAGAATCTTAACTGATAAGAAGAAGAAAAAAAGGATAAAGTGTCTTACTCGGTAAGTGATGGTAATCACTCTTACCCGGTAAATATTCATAGTGTTATAAATATTTACCATCAATTCATTTTGATGACCGGAAAACACATCCTATATCAATAATAGCATTTATCTCATTTCTTAAGATCTAAAATTTTACTATTATATACATATTTTTTTAAAGTTTCACATTTTATAAATAGATATAAATACATAACAAACATTAAAACACTACTTGTACCATGCAATTCATTCAATAGTATGTAAATTTACTTTTCTTAATCAACTATTAAAATATTTTTAAAAAATTTGGATTTCATGAAAAAATTCGAAATTTCGAAATCGAAAGAGTTGGAATATTTGTTGTGTTTCTTTTGTAGGATTTAGTTATGGAATTGAATTTCATAGTCTATGAACGATATATAAAAGCAAATTATTGAAATTATAATTGATATTATATTTTTAAATTTATTATTACCTAAAATATTATTAAAAATCATACCAATTACATGTATGGAATTTTATTCAAAATTTAAAATTTCAGTTTCAGACATTTCTTAAACCAATCACAAACACCAATGAAATTTTACTACAAAACTCATGAAATGTCGCAAAATCAAAACCTGATTGATAGGGTTTCGAAATTGATGAATGGCACTCGAAACCACCACCTTTCTCCCATGGAGCCCAATTGGAATCAGATCTGGACAGCCTCCGATCCATTCCCCACAAAGTCAGAAATTTCGCCTGGAGATTGGGAAGGCGGGTCCTCCCCCACCGCAAGAACCTTCGAAATCGTGGTATTGATGTCCCGTGGCAGTGCGCTCTTTGTGGGTCTAACCCGGAAAACAACCGGCACCTTTTTATAGGCTGCCCGGTTTCCGTCAAAGTCTGGAAGGAGGCCTCTCTACATCGACTCGGTTGCTAACACGGCGGAGGATTTTCCCTCCTTCTTCACGACGTGCATTAATGACAGCACTGATTTCTCTCGCGACAAAATATTAATGGTTATGTGGAGCATTTGGAAACTCAGAAATGATGCGTGGATTAAAAACGCGGTCAAGATCCCGCGAATTGCTATCGCTACCCGTGAGGATTGGCTTTCGGCCATTAACCGCCAGCAAAACGCTACCACCCCAAGCCCCCACGTTGTCTGCAGTCTTTGGCACGCCCCTTTGCCCGGGTACCTAAAGTGTAACGTCGATGCTGCGATTTTCTCCTCACTCAACAATTGGGGCTCCGGGGCGATCATCCACAACCACACGGGCACTCTTATCATGTGCCATTCCACCATCGATATGGGCAACCCCACCGTCAAAGAATGTGAGGCTATGGCCCTTGAGTATGCGATTAGATGGGTCCTTAATCACGGTTACCAGAAGGTCGTTTTTGAATCTGATGCCAAAGTGGTTGTTGACGTTGTTAAAAATGACATGGAAGATCTTTCGGAATTTGGTTCTATTGTCGAACGGTGTAGATCTCTCCTCTCCCACTCGAGCGATTTCACTTTGAACTTTGTCCGGAGACACGCAAATGGTTCGGCTCATGCCCTCGCTAGGAACGCTCATAACTTACCTAGTCATACTACCTTGTTAACTTATCCGAATTTTATGCATAACCATGCTAACACCTTGTATAACCTTCTTCATTAATGATATTACCTGATTTGGTTTCAAAAAAAAAAAAAAAGATTTTGAAACATGAAGGGGTGCGAATGAAGAAATTAAACCCATCCAAATATTGATGTTATATCTTTTCTTGGTGTGCATGAAAATACACCTCATTATAATAAGTTTTAGACGTGTATGTGATTTCTACTTTCTGGTTATAGTGGTTTTAAAATCAAAATACATATCTGTTCAAAAAATAAAAAAATCAAAAAATCAAAATATATATAATAAGAATGAGATTACTAGTTTTTATTTTTTGATTTCACTATCTCAATTAAATTTCAGGATATTTTAATACTTCAATCTCTTTTAAAAAAAATTAATATTGTATAAATAGATTAAATAATTAAGAGTTATATATGTATTATATTTACATGCACAAACATATGTATATGATACGTTCCTCAGCACCACCTGCACCCATCCCACCACAACGGCAACTTCCTCCAATCATAAAAAACAAAACCACACCATCAAACTAATCAAATCCCACTTTTCAACCTTAACAAGAAATATCGTCTTCAAAATCGAAATCGAAACCAAAGAAATCTAAAATAGATTTGGAGGTTCAAACCCAACATTGAAACCAACAAATCGAACCTAGAAATGATTCAAACCGAAATTGAAACACAGGTTTGAACCTGAAAAGGATTCAGACCCGAAATTGAAACACAAATTTGAACTTAAAAACGAACTAAAAAAAAAAAGATTCATACCAAAAATGGAAATCTAAACACAAGTCCAAACCGAAAATCGAGATGGAGATGCTTAGGCCTAAGAGTCTAGGATTGTTTGTCGGAGAAATCAACGTATGGTGGTTGTCGGAGACTGTAAGTCAGAGAAAGTGAGGGTGGTGGCCGGAGAAAGTGGGAAGCCGAAGATAGATGTCGACGGGGTGGGGAGGGGTTTCACGGAGACACGTCATTTGAACATATATATTAGTTTATTAATATATTAATATAATATTATTAAAAAAATTAAGGAAAAGACAAAACAATGTTAAAAGACCACAATACCCTCGAATTTAACTCTCTTAGTGGAATATTTTTGATTTGGTTAGAGGGAGGAACCAAAAGGTTGTAAATATGTAAACCAGGAGTCTCATCCTTGTATTTATTTTGATTTTAGGACCACTATGGGTAGAATGTGTATACCACAGGGACCAAATCCGTAATTTACTCCACATTTTAATTAGAGTAAATTAAAATTTATACTTATAGTCGTTGGGGTTGCTACTCAGACCATTCACACACCTGCAAGACCATACTTCTTTCTAAAGTGTCACATCAGCTTTGCAATAACACCTTACACACACATGTAAGACCAAACTCTTTTCTAAACTAATAAATTATAATATAACTAATAATTTGATGTTTGTGTACGTTTATGTATTAGTATTTGTATTTTCATACTTTTTATATTAATGTATTTTTAATTTAGTAGTTTAATATATAATAGTTGTGAAAGGCCTTGCAAATATTGAAAGAAGTAGGATGTCTTGCAAGGCCTTGCAAGCCACATGGCATGCCATGTCATCTTGCAAGGACTCTTGCAAGACGTGCGTGGATGCTCTCACTATCAAGTCTCTTCTTTTCTATAACATTGATTACATTTTTGTTATCATTGTTTCACTTTTGGTACTTCTCACTAACTTCGTTAAAAATGATCATTAACTAAGGCCATTTTAGTCTTTTTATCATATCTTTTAATTTTGAGTAAATTACATTCCTGGTCGTGTGTTATGGTCATATTTTGGATATAGTCCTTAATTCACATTAATTACACTGGGCGTCCCTGTGGTACGCATAAGCGCACACATAGGGTCCCTCCGTTTAACGATTTCATTAACCTAGTTAACTCAAGGGGTATTTTTGTCTTTATACACTTGTTTTTGTCTTTTTCCTAATAAAAAAATAAAAAAATTAATTAATAAAGAAACCATACCCACCCACCCCTACCCCCACTTTACAACCCTCACCCTACCCCCACTTTCTTCTTCTCCACACCCTCCGACGATTACACCATGGAGACCCATCTTAATGTCAACCTCCCTCACCTCCTTTAAGAGCTGCAACCTTTTCTCTCTCTCTCTCTCTCTCTTTAGACGGAGCATGCTAGGTGGGGAAGGAAGAGGTGGTAGCTAAGGGTGTTTCATCGGAGAAGTAGAACGGTGGAGGTGGCTAGAGGTGTTGGCCGGTGGTTGCATGTGGTCTCAGAGAGAAACAGAGAGAGAAAACGACAGGGAATCTGAACCATCATTTGCTGAGGCATGACCAACCAATACCCAAGTTTATCTCCGAAAGCATGTTGCCCCAACTCTGGATATCTATCAAACCTCTTCCCCGGAACCCATTCATGTAATGCACACCTGAGGATAATCAAGCTTCACTCTCAACATGATTGTTGCTCTACAACAATTACTTTCCTCTGTATTATGTCTATCTCCGATTCAATTTCTTCTTCAGTTTCTTGACTGAAAAACCAGATCTGTAGATATTTTCAAATATTACTCCACTTGCTTGAATTCTCGGTAACGTTAATTCTCGATTGAAAAATAGATTCGTTTTATGTTTTTTGTTTTAATCAGTAACGATAATTCTCAAGGTTTATCTTTGTGAAAAATGATAACCACAACAAATTAAGCTTGTGTTTGTTTGTTTGATAGATATGGGACGATGATGGTTCACCACATGGAGTTACCTATCTGATTAAGTTCACTGTAGACTTACCCATCTGTCCTTGAGTATTTGAGCTTTAAAAAACACACTTTTACAGAGCTATTTGCATAAATCTTCCTAGTTCAACTCAGAACTCAAATAATCAGTTGCCATGGTGGTTCGTAAATATTATTGTTTGCTTTATTTTGTTGTTTCTGTGCGATGGCTTCACTTCTGGTGCAGGAGAGGGAAATGGGGAGTCACGAGTGGTGAACATGTGTTTCGCCAGAAAAAATGGTGTTCCCGGAAAATGGGAAAGAAAGGGGAGGATCGTCGTAGGATGTGGAGAGGAAGAAGAAAGTGGGGGTAGGGTGAGGGTTGTAAAGTGGGGGTAGGGGTGGGTGGGTATGGTTTCTTTATTAATTAATTTTTTTTATTTTTTTATTAGGAAAAATACAAAAACAAGTGTATAAAGACAAAAATACCCCTTGAGTTAACTGGGTTAACGAAATTCGTTAAAAGGAGGGACCCTCTGTGTGCGCTTATGCGTATCACAGGGACGCCCAGTGTAATTAATGCGAATTAGGGACTATATACAAAATATGACCATAGGGACCAGGAATGTAATTTACTCTTTAATTTTTATTGCATAGTTTTAATCAAAACTTGTAACGTTTAACCAAAGCGGCAATTCAATTTTGGTTACAAATTGATTTTTTTAAATAATAAAACCACGTTGGTTCCAATAACAATTAAAACAATTAATGTAACACATCATAGGTGTTTAGGGATGTAACTTTCGGGATTTGTAGTGGTTGAATGGAGCACTTAGAAATCAAGGTAGATTTCCTCTAAATGTAAGATCTGTTAATTGTGCACACCTAAGGAAATGGAACTGTTGATCCATGTGTGAAATTGGAGATACATGTTGTATTTTGTGGCTATGGAATTGGAGATACTTGTCCGTATCGCAATACAAGGTATCCGTTAACAGATTTTTGACGTCGACATGCATTAACTAAAGAATAAATGTTTAATCATGCTCATGCACAACGTAAAAATGTTATTGCATATGGTGTCTTGAAAGCAAGATTTTCGATCCTAAAACAAATGGCCCCTATCCTTTTCAAAGTATAGACAGATGTGGTGATTGTTGTTTCACGATTCACAACTTTATGATGAAATGCAATATCCAAGATCAATTGTTTATGGAATAGGACGAGAATACCATACTTACCGATGTTGCTGAAGAACAACATAAAGGAATCAATGAAATAAAAGTCGATGAAATGTAGTGGAGTTCCAAAGATAATATGTATATGACCAATTTACGTGATCAGATTGCAAATCAATTATCGTACAAAGTTTCAAATTAAGATTTGTACACAAATTGTTAAAATTCATTTTTTATCTAAATATATTTCAATTATTAAATTTGTAATGTTTGTTCATTCAACAATTATTCAAACATAATATTTGGTAAGTGTTTACATTGTATTTAGCACTTCACCATATATAGGGTTATAGAGGTGGTTTATTATATAACACAACCCATTGATACAACTATTGCAACCAAATCTCAACCTTCCATTTAATCTAGTGATATGTGGTTATATCTTAATTGTTTTCTAATATAAAATGTTAATCATAATTAACGAACTCTAATCATTTTACATAAACTATCCAAATCATAGTAAATGAACCTTCATAATTTCCATAAATATCTCAAATACTTGGTTTATATAGTTTATAACAATTGCATTGTTTGTATAACTATCCTCTAGGGTTATACTGGTAATTTTTTTCGATTAACACCAAATCCAAAATATTTGATAAGCAGTCATTTTCCAAACGATACTTATATTGGATAGAGCCACTTACTTTTTGTGAAACCTCTTATTTCAAATAGGACTTAACAACTATTTTTATAGACAAACTTATCTATACTAATTTATGAAAATTGTAAAACGGTTTTTTTTCTAAGAGCAGTTTTTCAAGATTACCATTTATTAAGCATAATGTACAACCTTTTAAGCTGATCTCTCCCACACCTCTCCCACGTCTCTCACAAATCAAACAAATTCAATTTCTAAGTTACACTTTATACCCTTAGAATTAGTTTTTCAATTTACTTTTAATCCCTTTCTTTTTCATTTTTTATTTTACACCCTTATCGTTTTAACATAAATAATCGTATATGAATTAGAATGCATTAAAAATACATTTCTTTTTTACAAATTACACCATTGTAATCGTCTCGTCAATACCTTCGAAATGAGCCCAATATTGAATATTTTTGAATTTAATCATGTTATTAAATATCATGAACAAGTTCGAATTAATTTGTTTTATATCCCTTATGTTGGTTCCTGTTTTGCTTAACAATGAAGATTCTATCTAATTAGTTCAAACAATATATAATGCGGAAGCGTTTTAACGAACTAACAAATATAATGAGGCAGAATAAGACACAATATCAAATATATGAAGTGTAAATAACACAGATAAATAGCTCAATAATTCACTGTATTTGATATAATAAGAACACCAAGAACACCGAAAGGTTTGATAAGAATCTGCTCTAAAGGTGTGTGTGTCGTGCAAGGCTTAATAGAAGAACTCAACATGAGTCTTCTATTTATACTACTTCTAAAGGGGACAAGATCTGGATAACAAGGACCGAAGGTACTAGGATACAGTTGATGAACAGTTGTTGGAATGTACTAATACACTATTCTGTTACTGTTGATACAACGTGCATTAAATGCTCCGTATTCTACTTTAGGCTGAAACCTATCAGAGTTTGACACATGGAGTTGTCAGGTCACGCCTTGTCAGAATGATCTTTAGAACCTTCGAATGGTAGATATTGTAAGAAGCACGTTTATCCTTGTTTAGATCTTTTGCATAGATCTTCTTTTTACCACAGAGGCTCTTTCAAGTATGACAGAAGCTCTGTGGCCTTGTCCGTTTAGAAGAGTCTTCTGTTGCTTCTTTACTTCGGTCTTCTTGGCTAACCCGGCAGAGCCTCTGTCGAAGACTTCTGTCTTCTCGGTTACTCGGCTACTCGGCAGAGCCTCTGTCGATGACTTCTATACTTGGCCTATTTTTCAATACTTCTATTAACAGAAAGATTGGAGCTAACAATCTCCCCCTAAGTATTGAAAAATAAAAAATTGAAAAGTGCAGAGTTTTAGGCTAAGTACATAACAAGAGGTGAAACAATATACCTCAAAAGATTTTACATTTCTTTCATACATAAGATATGCCAGAGGCACTTACATTTGATTACATTATGAAAGGAAAGATTTGTAGAGGTTGGTAGAGGATATCAGACGTTGGCGTCTTTGAAGTCGTTGAAGCTTCTGTTGTCGAATCCTAACTCTCTAAGCTCGTGATAGAATCTGATGCAGAGGTTTCTGAAGTTGATTACTTGGTCGATGACCTCTATCAGTCTATCTGCGAGAGCCTGATTCATTTGCTCTATTCCTCTGTGCTCCACGAGGCTTGCTCTGAACTCTGTCAAAGTACTTGTTGCGTACTTCTGACAGTCCATCTCTATGAACAGTCTTGAGTTCCCAGCAGGATCTTGATAGACTAACCCAACTCTTGGAGATGTAATAATCGAGTTCGGTATGGCAGAGGATGGGCAGTCATTTTCTGGTGGGTGGAGATTTAGGTTTCTTACTCCAAGATTTCGTCCTAATTGGAAGTCGACGAGGCTGTATAGCAGAAGTTTCTCACGCATGGCTTTCCTTATCACCCTGTATGCCCTTCGATGTGCATCTGTTGTGAAGTTCTCTTTCGTCCAGTTGAGAAGGTCGGGTAGGCGTAGGGACTTAGATTTCTCAGATCAGCATCTGAGAATTGGGTCACGGTGCTGTCCTCCCTTTTGACCTTATAGATGTTATAGGAAACCTTAGGTGTGGTTCTGTTTTGAGAAAACTTACAGTATATGACCTTGTCGATTTTGGACTCTGAGAAGACTTGATGTTTTGGCTTGGGTGTTGTTCTTGTGAAGGTGTTCTCGAGGTCAGCATGGAAGTGGGGATCTTGAATGGTTGTGGGCAGAATATCTATGGCTCTTCTGTTGTACAGATATCTGTATACCACTTCTTCCATTTGTTGTGGAGGTTCACCGGGTGGAGGCATGGGTCTGCGCATAGCATCCATTCGCTTCTTGATTTGGGCCACTCGATCCTCTGTGACTTTTGCCTTCGGATCTAGAACAGGTATATTTGACAGAGGGGTAACACCGAAAGCCCAGTCTTCTTGTTCTGGCTTTGGTGTCACATATGCATCGAAAGAGCTCTTCATCAATTTTTCTGCTGGTTGATGCTTGGGCTTCTTCTTTTTGGGTTCCTCTGTCATTATCCCCTTGCCTTTGTCTTTTGCCTTCGGCTGAAGATCTTCTTGTAGAGATGGGGTTGCCTTTGTGGGATTTGTCTTTTGGATTTCTGAGGGTGCCTCTGTAGTTTTAGGGGTTGCCTCTGTAGGTTTTGGCACTTGTGTTTCTGAGGACTTTGTTGGTGACGTGGGTTTTGTTAGTGAGGCTTCTGTAGTTTTTCTCAGATGTTTTCTTTTGTGAGCAATGGTTTTGGTTATGGTTTTGGGTGTGGGAGATGGGCGTTTTGTTGTTGCAGCTTCTGGTGTTTTTGGTGTTGGAGAGGGGAGTTCTTCTGGTGATTTTGGTTTTGGTGATTGGGATGGTTGATCTTCTTCGGAGGATGTTAGAATTTGGAATTCTTCACGGGTTGGGACATCTGCTCCGAATACAGAGGTTGTTTCCACAGAGGTGGGTGTTGCCTCTGTGGTCTTCTGTTGTTGATCTTGGTTGGTTTCAGGTACTTGGGTTTGGATTGGGGTTTCTTGAGGGGTTTCCACAGAGGTGGTTGTAGCCTCTGTGGTTTGTTGCTGGTTTCCTCATTGGGTTTGAGTTGTTGGGGGGACTTGGTTCAGGGGTTCTGCGGATACAGGTGGTTCTGGTAGACCTCTGCTTGCAGCTTTCTCCCTTGGTTTTTCCCTTTGATTCTCCCCCTCAGGATGATCTGATGAATCGTCAGAGTCATCATCAGAGTCATCCTGACACTTTTCTTTAGTACCCTCTGCTCTGCACGAAGCCTAGGGTTTCTTAGGTGGTACTGCCCCTGCGGCTATCATCTTGGCGCATAGATCGTCACAGAGGCCAAGAAGGGTCTGGACCTTTGCTTCTGTCTTGAAGCACATTTTGCCTACACTTGTCTTGAATTCTTTGACATAGTTTGCGTTGGCAGCAGTGAAGGCTCGGATGAATTCTGTCATTTGATCAAGTATTCCTTGCCCAAGCTCTGTCAGCTGAGCTCTGGTCATATAGTCAGAAGGCTTCATGGCCAGAGTTTGTTGCATAGTTTGCTCTTGAACTTCCTCTAATGCCTTCTTTAGGTCTTCAGGGGTAAGGCCCTTAGAGGTGGAGGCTTTGGCATTCATCGTTTCAAGGAAGAGTTTGATAGAGGTTTTGAATGCAGATGTGGCGGCTTTTCCGAGTTCAGTGGCAGCAGATGCAGCATAGGTATCAGCAGTTGTTCTCATCTGGGCTAAGGCATTTTGCAACTCTGTGGACATGTTGTCCATTTTGGTGTTCATTTCATTTAAGGCGCTAGATGTAGTACCTGCAAAAGAATCAAAGGAGCTTTTCAACTCCTTCAACGTATTGTCCACAGAGGTGACAAGGGTTTGGAACTCATCCCTTGATACATGTAGACTTGGTGTAACCTCTGGGGAAACACATTCGTCCCGAGAGTGAGTCCCTGTTCCTTGGACACCTTCTTTCGCCCTTGTTTGTACGTTGGGGGCGGAAGGATTTCCCTATGATCCTCGAGCAGAGGCTTCTTGTGCCTCAGAATCTACAGAAGTTCTGTTGGGATTTCTGTTGTGATCTGGGGAAATTGATCACTTACTAAAGGCAAGTCCTTTTGAGAGGACTCCCCTGGAATGGTTTCCCCGGCTAAGATTGGCACAGAGGTAGAAAGAGTTACCTCTGGCCGGTCAGTTTGGGTTGGGGTCGAGCCGTGCTGCTCTTGTTCAATATTACCTTCTGCCACTAGACTGGCGGTAATAGACATGTGGGGTGCACTGGGAGTTGGTTGTGGGAGTGTGCCTTTTCTATTCCAGGCATCAGTTCTAGCTTCTGCTTCTGTGGAGCATCCAACCACTTCTTCTCCATCTATAGTCTTAACCTCTTTTTCTATCCTAACTTCTGTGGATGCTTCTGCCCCAGTGAGTAAAGAGTCGTACATTGGATGAGAGCCAATTAATTGACGTATATGGGGATGCAGAGGTCCTTCGTCTACTTGTTCAACTTCTTTTTCATTAGAATCCACTTCTGCAACTGTGAAAGGTGGGGTTTTAACCTGATCCTCTGGACTTGCTCTTAGGACATCAAATCCTCTTTGGAGAAAGTGGTTATGTAGTACTTCTGGCGTTTCAATCTGAATATTTTGAGGAGTTTGGTCATCCTCTTCCAAGTCAGGAGAGATTCTGAAGTTTGGAGCTTCTGTTGATTGATTGGAGAGGGCTTCTGCGTTCCAGCCAGAAGTATCTAGGGAGTCAGCAATTCCGGGTTGTTGGAGGAAGGCAGAGAAGTCACCTTGATCTTCTGCATAGTGGATAGGTGAAGGAGAGAGTAGAGGTTGTTCATTGGTTTCTTCGACAATTTCCATATCCTCTGCAATGGTTCGTAGAGGAGTATGGGGCTGTTTGGATTTCTTCTTGCTCTTCCTTTTCTTTGGTTTGGGGACATCCTCCTCAGAAGACTTATGTTTTCGTTTCTTCTTTTCTTTTGGAGGAGGGGGAGGAGCAGATGATCCAACTTCTGTTGTATGAGGAGGGGATAGTTGAGCAGCAGGGGTAGAGGTGTCCTCTGTAGTTTTCTTGTGGGTTTTCTTCTTCTTCTTCTTGGCAGAGGATTTTTTCTTTGTTGCAGGGGAGAGAATCGCTTCCCTCTGAGATTGAAAGTTGGCCTGTACAAGCTGATGTTTGGCCAAAGCTGCAGATCATTGTTTATCTGTCATCCTTTCTACAACCCTAGTTCCTAATGGGACACCTAGACGCGGGGATATCACAGGACTCGGTTCTGGAGTCCTATGATCGCGTATGTAGTCTAACTTGAGGGTTTCGTCGGTAGCATAGGCCAAAAGTTTGGTTGGCAGAGGTCTGCAGAACGGATAACCATCTTCATGCTCTGTTGGGGAGTTCTTCGTCATGGCATAAATTCTAGCAGTTGGTCCCTCCATGGGCCATTTTTGTAGAAGTAACAGAGGTTCTAGAAGAACACACAAAATACGCTGATATTGCAGAGGAGGGAGAGTTTCTTTTGATCGTCCTTTGGCCTTCTGGGTAGAGATTCTTCGGTCGATGGTGTTTACCATTTCTTGCATCATGAGGGTGGCGTAGTCCAGAGGTAGGTCATAATATACCCCGTACATTATGGCCAAGATTTGATGAGAAGACTGGTCTGGACTACCCACTTTCCCAGTTAGGCACCTGTTAAGAATGGAAAAAAGAGTATTCCATATAGGGGGTAATCGATTTCTTCTGAAATCATTTCTTTTCCTTAGGGTTGTGTTATACCCTAACATTTCAACAAACCTGCAGAGTTCAGTATCTGTAGGTTCCTCTGCGTATGCCTTTATCCCTAGTAAACCTCTGGTGGGTAGACTGAACTCCAGAGAGAACATTGTTCTGTTGAACTTGAGTTCCAAGTGCTCGGATTTGTATGGTTTGGAGATATAGCCCTTGATTTCTCTGTCTTCAGGGTCGAATCTGCTGTTTTTCCAAAATTGGTTGAGATACCTGGCAGGGATTTTACTGACGGTTTTGGTTAATAGAGGGTTGAGGTAATGGTTTTCCAAGATGTGAAGAAGTATGGCATGATTTTCCCCAAAATCGGTTTTGGAGGGTACAAGGTAATAGTCGTTGGATTTTAAGGGTAGAACCTGCTCAAAATGTTCTTGAGCGATGAAGTTTAGAAGATGGGTTGTAGGTTCAAAATTTGCTTCATCGCCAGAGTTATCATGTTCTAGGTTTCCGGCCATATCTGGGTTTTGGGAATGCTTAGAATGAGCAGGGGAGTTCTTCGGAACGTTGGAGGTGGAAGCCATTTCGATAATCTGGAAGAATGAGAGTAGATAAAAAAGAGGTTGCAGGTTTTGCAAGGGTTCGTCGGAGGTTAAGAAGAGAGAAAGTTCGTAAAGTTTGAGAAGGGATGGTAAGTTGGGTTTTATACTGAAGAGATATGGTAGAATCTGAAAGGATAAATAGGTGAACGTTAATAATATTTGGGGTCCGCAATCGGGTGTATTTGGCTGGTTCAATTTTCCAGGAGAACGTGTGCTATGTACGCCCAATCAAATAGTGCCACGTCATCAGTGTCAGAGCACGATTAGATGGCGTGTGCGGCCCATTAATGCTAGGCGCGTGGGTCTTTCCTCTTTCAGATAACTGTTACTCGCAGTAGAAAATCTGTACTGTTACAGAATTTCCCTAAAAAGCCAAGTATCAGAAATGACAGAAGCTCTGTAGTGGAATGGGCTCTGTGGTCTGAGACTTGCTCTTTTTGTCTCCTTTTCGCTTGTACCTTTACCAAAAACGTTTGAAGAAGCATTGGAGAGGATCGATAAATTTTAGTGCAAAAATTGCATTCACAGAGGTTTTGAAGCTCTGTCAGAGCCAGCGGAAGCTCTATGAGTTGGAATTTCTCATATCTAAAAATTTATAAAACTTTTTGATCATCCAAGGTTTTCACTGTTTTACAAACTGTTTTTAGGACATATTTGGAAAGTTTTAACCTAGAAAACTGTTTTTGGAAAAGATTCTGTGCGAGATGCTTATTGTTTGATTGTCTAGGTTGGGAGACAGAGACTCTTTGTTGGAGTGAGTTCTTCGACCCAAAAGACTTTCTTCCAATAACCTTTTGTGTGTATTTGTACGTGCGAATCCTTAAAGATAACTTTGAAGATGATCGATAGAGTTCCCTCATGAGATTTTGCAGTTATAGAGGATCAGGCTTACAGAAGCTCTGTTGAGCTCAGCAGAAGCTCTATGACTCTAAATTTTTCATAACGGAAGGCTCGTAAATGCTTTTGATCAATTCTTGTTCGTTATGTCTTAAACAGTGTTTCTAGGACATATTTGAAAATTGGTGTCCTAGAAAATTGTTTTTCAGAAAGGATTTGTGCGAGAAACTTACCTTCTGGCTCTTCCTTGTTCGGCATAATACCTGACTTCTGTTGATATGATTGAGCACTTCTCTTCTTTGGCTCCCCCTTGAATGATCAACCTCTGTAGATCATTTCAAGGTCTCCTTCTGCTCCCCCTTGACCTATGCTTAGATCAAATGAGATAAGTAGTGCACAGATCATAGGTCAAGTTCGTCAGAGGTTCTGTGGAGATTGTCAGAGGTTCTGAGCAATCCCACAGAAGCTCTGTAGAGTATTGAGCTTTTGATTGATAAAGAATTTACAATAAAAAGAAGTAAATATTTATAGAAAGTTCAGGAAGACGGAAAACTAGTAAATATTTTGCTAATTACAAACTAAAAGTGTAAGTATATGTATATATATTTCTTTGAGAAGATCAATTCATACTTACAGAGGTTTCAACTCATGTTAATCATTCCTAACTTACCCACCAAGAAAAGGAATCTTTTCTCATCTAGTGCCTTGGTGAATAAGTCTGCAAGCTGGTATTCTGTGGACACAAAATGCATTTCGATTGTGCCATATTCAACATGATGCTTCCGAAAGTGGTACCTTTGTAAAGCCCGTATCCCAGTATGTAATTCTTCTTTTATTAATTCTTTTGTTTTAGTTTTATTTTTGTGGTTTCCGTTAACGGGGTTAGACGACTTGGACCTAATCGTGAATTACGTCGAAACTTCAACTAGATTGCGAGAGGGAATTAATTGACGGACCAAAAGAATTGTTCAAGGGCCAAAAATTGTGTGATTGGCCCATGCAAACCCAACCGAATCCATGATTTTATTTTTGGGGTGTGTTGGTTTCTTGGTTAGCAAGCGAGAGAAGAGAGAAAGGGAGAAACCCTACGGCTTCATCCCTCACACTCCTATCGATCTTTTGGCCATCGCTTTCTTCCAAGACAACCCAATTCTCCCTTCTTTCCCCTCCCCCTTGTTGTGTTCGGCCGAGAAGAGAAAAAGAGAGAGAGAGAAATCGAAGAGAGAGAGAGGGAAAGAGAGAAGCTGAGATAGAGAAAGAGGGTGCTGCCGGCGACGAGGAGAGAGGAGGAAGAAGGTGATCGCCGGCGAGTTCGGTCGGATTAGAAGACGAGAAAACGCTGCGTCGAGGTAGTTCGTAAACCTTTCGTTTGTTAATTGTCAAAAACCGCCGCAAACCGCCACCACCACCGCCGCAGCCACGGCTGCCGGCGGTGGGGCCGCCGCTGCACGCCGCTGTGGTGGCGGCAGAGGGGTGCGTATGGGTGTGTGGGTGTGTGCGGGTGTGAAGTTGCGGAGGAGTCGGGAGTGGGTGACGTTGGGAGGTCTCGCCGGAGGGTGTTACCGTAACCCTCGTCGCCGCCGCCAACCACCACCGCCGCCGGAGGCGGCAGGGGGTGGTGCACGGCTGTTGTCCAGCTTAGTATGACCTTTTTCCAGTAAGCTTGTAGGCTTTCCGGGTCTGTTTGAATTAAGCCATGACTTAATGAGTTAATTAGCGATAGTTGTCATTTTATGTGAAAACGTTTTTCTGCCCCTGTTTTGCGACGGCCATAACGTTTCTGTCGTAGCTTGGTTTGAGACGAATCCGGTGCCTACGGTTCACATTCTGTGCCGGGCACACTTTTCGTGTTTTAGCGGAAGTCTGGTTCGGCCTCTAACTAGGCGTAAATTGGCTGTTTTCACAGCAGGTCTGCACGTGACAGATTCGTGTCCTGTTTTTAGAAAATTCATAGTAAATTGTAGAAAAATCGTTAGAGTGCGTGCGATATGTCCCTGGAACCCTAAGACATGGGACTTTGTGATTATGGATTAATATTTCTGGATTTATTAGTTTATAAGGGGTTAAACAGGTCCCGAACAGACCTGTGTTTTTAGAGTAAAAGCTGGAATGTGTATATTATAATTTAGTAGTCGTGGTTTTGGGTTGGGGCGTCACTTTGACATTTGTTAACACGTAATTAGGTGGGAGAAGGTGAGTGAAGTTGGCCGGCTTGTGATTGCGGTTGCGGATACTCGCGTTGCTTTAAGGTGAGTTCTCTCACTGTGTAGTTAGGGGTTGTATGCATGTCATAGTAGTTTGTATGTACTACTGTCTTTGTGGTGTGAACTAGTTGTTTGTGGTGTGTAATATTTGATTGGTTTAAATGCTTAGTATAAATGTTTTACATTACACCTCGGTGGGACCGAGGGCTCGGTGGGACCGAGGTGTTGGATACATAATTACTTGTAGATGTTTACTCGTTTTATGTAACTGTGATGTTGTTGCTTATGTGCGGATAGGGGTGATTATTATATAATTCCTATTTGCGCATGTGATGGAATTCACTAAGCTTCGTGCTTACCCCTTCCCAATATCTTATGATTTCAGGTGCGAGTAGCAGTCGGGCATGACAGTACACACGGGCGCAAGGCGAAGGCTGTTTAAGTTTTACTTTTTAAATGGGGATTAAATTTTATAACTTTTCCGCTGCTTAAATTTCATTTGACGGTTTTAATTAACGACGTTTATTTTTATTGTAATGGGATTTGTTAACTTATGGTTTGATTGTAACGAAATGCATTATTTTTAAAATTTTAAATTCCTTGTAATTTTTGGGACGTTACAACCTTATATCGATATGCTTTGTTTTTGAGTGTTGTACTAGATTGACAGAGATGGCAATGGCGCTTTTTGAATCACAGAAGATGGGTATCTTGTATATATTGTGGCCATAGTCTGTTAGCTGAGTTTTCATCCACAGAACTTGGGAACAACAGCTAGCAGCAGCAACATATTCAGCTTCTGCTGTAGATGTGGATACGCAATTCTGCTTCTTTGAAGTCCAGCTGACTAATTTCCCACCTAGGAATTGACAACTCCCAGAGGTACTATTTCTATCGAGCTTGCATCCTCCATAATCTGAATCTGTGTACGCCTTAAGACCAAAGCCAGAGTTCTTTGGATACCAGAGGCCAAGATTTTTGGTCCCTTTGAGATATCTAAAGATCCTCTTCACAGCAATATAATGGGATTCCTTTGGGTTAGCTTGATATCTTGCACAGAGGCATGTGGCATACATTATATCAGGTCTACTTGCGATTAAGTATAACAGAGACCCAATCATACCTTTGTAGAGCTTGCACTCTACATATGTGCCATTTGGATCTGAAAATAACTTATTTCCAGTGGCCATTTGGGTCTTCATTACAGAGGCATCAGAGAGACTATATTTTGAATGTATGTCAGAGACATGTTTAGTTTGATTTATGAGAATTCCCTCTGATGATTGTTTTACTTGGAGTCCGAGGAAGAAGGTTAATTCTCCCATCATACTCATTTCAAACTCACTCTGCATGAGTTTTTCAAAATCTTTGCATTTTTGTGCATTTGTAGACCCGAAATTGATGTCATCCACATAGATCTGTACAAGCATAATCTGCTCACCATTTCTTTTATAAAACAAAGTAGTATCGGTTGTACCTCTTTCGTAATTGTTATCGAGAAGAAAGGTTGAAAGTCTTTCGTACCATGCTCTTGGAGCCTGTTTCAGTCCATACAGAGCTTTGTCGAGGTAATACACGTATTTTGGGTACTTGGAACTTTCAAACCCTGGTGGCTGGTGGACGTATACTTCTTCTTGGATTTCACCATTCAGAAAGGCATATTTTACATCCATCTGAAAGACTTTGAAACCTCTGTGGGCAGCGAAGGCTAAGAAGATCCTTATTGCTTCGAGCCGTGCGACAGGGGCAAAAGTTTCATCGTAATCAATGCCTTCTTCTTGGCGATATCCCTTGGCCACCAATCTTGCTTTGTTTCTAATGACCACATCCTCGTCCTTTTTGTTTCTGAAGACCCATTTTGTCCCTATGGCTTGTTTCTCTCAAACTGTAGAAGCTCTTCTTGCATAGCATCTACCCAGTTTGGATCATCTAGGGCTTCAGAGATTCTTTTTGGCTCGATCACACTGATAAAATTTGTAAAGAAAAAAAAATTAGCAGTGGCTGATCTTGTCTTGACCTTTTCAGAAGGGTCGCCAATTATAAGACTTGGAGGATGGCTTTTCGTCCACTGTGTTGTTCTTGGAAGATGGTCATTTGAGTCATCAAGATTAACTTCTGTGGTTGCACACTGCGGTTCTGGTGCAACCTCTGTTGTTGATGGTTCTTCTGTGCTTATGCTTGGTTCTTCAGCTTGTGGGAGGATTGGAATGAGAGTTGGAATTTGTTCCTCTGAGGAAGTAGAGACTGAGTCTTTGTTTTCCTCTGGTATTGATTCCTCTGTAGTCGCTGGAGTAGGTATTCCAGGAGCCTCTGTGGTTGAGTCCTTGGTTGTGTTATCTTCAGCTTCTGTTCGCTCCCCCTCAGCATGTGCATCTGTATGATTTACAGAAGAGGATGAAGTATTTAATGGACCAGTTAGAGAGATACCTGACTCAGTCTGGTTTGCAGAAGATGTTTCTCCAGAGGCTCTGACGTCTCCAGCAGAGGGATCAATATCATCATGGAACATCTCTTCAAATAGAAGATTTAAGTCTTCTTCTCTTATCTTTGAGATGCCAGAGGATTCCTTCTTTAGACCGAGTTTTGAATTGATTTGTTCAGAAGTCTTTTGAAAGGAATCGTCAAAAGACACATTGATGCTTTCTACAATGGTGCGTGACTGCAGAAGATAAACTTTGTAGGCCTTAGAAGTGGCAGAGTACCCAATGGAGTACCCAATGAACTCCTTCATCTGCTTTCACCTCAAACTTTCCTCTTGCTTCTCTGTCGTTTAAGACGAAGCACTTGCATCCAAATACATGGAAGAACTTGATGTTTGGTCGCCTTTTGTTGATCAAATGATAAGGTGTCTTGATGTGCCTTTTTACAATGGTTGATCGATTTTGGGTGTAGCAAGCGGTTGACACTGCTTCTGCCCAAAAAGACATTGGTAATCCACATGCTGTCAGCATAGTTCTTGCAGCCTCCACAAGCGTGCGGTTCTTTCGCTCAACTACGCCGTTCTGTTGTGGGGTGCGTGCAGCAGAGAAGTTCTGTGAAACGCCTTCTTCTGTAAGATAGGCTTCAATGACAGAGTTTTTGAATTTTGTGCCATTGTCGCTTCTTAGTTTCTGAATCCTGCACTCATACAAAACTTGGATTCTTTTCATTAAATTTATCAGAACATTTGGAACATCTGATTTCTTTATGACAAATTCAACCCATGTAAATCTTGAATATTCATTGATCAAAACAAGTATATATTTCTTGCCACCTTGGCTCCATGTAGCAATGGGACCGCAGAGGTCGACATGAAGCATGTACAGAGGCCTAGTGCAAGATATACCAGTTTTGCCTTTATGGGAAGCTCTTTTGAGTTTTCCCATTTCGCAGGCAGAGCACAAATGATCTTTATTAAACTTGACATTTGGCATACCTTTAACTAAATCAAGTTTAACAAGCTTATCTAGAGTATGAAAGTTTAAATGACAGAACCTGTTATGCCATAACCAGGTTTCTTCGCTTTTACAGGCAACAAGGCCGAGCTTGTCTTCCTTGTTCTTGGCACTGAAGTTCATGAGGTATAAATCACCTCTTCATTCGGCTCGCAGAAGTTCGACTCCTATGTCCTCACCTTGTAGAGAGCAAAATGTTCTTTTGAACATCAGGTCGAAACCCGTATCGCAGAGTTGGCTAACACTGAGAAGATTGTGTTTAAGGCCATCCACATATGCAACTTTGCATACGGTTATGTTCTCCTTCTTGATGACTTCGTAGCCTTTAATGTACCCCTTTTGTTGTCTCCAAAGGTCACAGATCCACCATCGTGTTTTTCTTTGTATGTGGATAGTAGACCTCTGTCGCCAGTCATGTGTCGCGAGTATCCGGAGTCTAGATACCAGATTGGCACATACTGCTTCTGTAAGACAATCAGAGAGTTTTAGGTACCCATATCCAAGTGGGTCCAGCTTTGTTAGGGGTTTTCAAGTTTGCCTTAGCATTCTTGGGTTTGTTTTTAGCTTCTGTTGAGCCATTTTGTTTCTTCTTACCCTTGAATTTAGCATTCTTTTTTGGTATAGGGAGTAAATAGTGTGAACTTGAGAAATGTTGATTTAATCGATGCATGAGATCAAAGCAATGACAATAATGAATGTGCGAAGAGATTTGCTTGAACTTTTCATTGAAAACATTAAATGGGGGCACAAAGGCATTACATTCTATCCTAACTTTTGACTTCCTATTACAAGAAGACCTATGTAGGCTAGATTGTTGTTTGCAAAATCCTCTGTTGAGAGCAGCCTTCTGTGAGCCCCTTCTGTGGTGAACTTCTGCTGGTTTCACTGTCACAGAAGAAAACGTTTTGTTATTTTCAACCCACTTACCCTTCTGTTGCCATGTAAGTTTTTCTTTAATAGGTTTTAAGGGTTTTGAAATCTTTGAACTCGTTGAATTTTGGGAGGAAGTTTTCCTTTGTTGTTTGATTTTCTCAAGCTCAAGGGAGGTTTTGGATTGTATACACATGTCCAAAAAATCTGGACAGATAGGAACTCTTGTGATTTTCTCCTTGGGAGGAATAGTTCTGTTAAGAACTCTAGAGGGTAGTTTAAAATCCTCTGTGTCACAAGGTCCTATCTCTGACTTAGAGTCAGTCTCAGATTCGTCAGAGGTTGAATCATCCTCATATACAGAGGTTGAGTCACTTAGTTCTCTTTCGACAGAGGCTGGATTTTCAGAGCATGTGTCACACTTGTTTTCATTATTTTCCAAGTCAACAGAAGTATCCATTAAGGTTTCATCAGAGAGATTTTGATCGATAGAAGGTGTATAGAAGTTTTCGTAAAAGTTATTTTTCCCGATTTCCATCAACTCTTTTTCAGAGATATCTTTAAGTTTTTCTTCTGAAACGTTAGGCTTGAACTCAGGTGCTTCTGCTGATAACTTCTTTCCAAAGTTTATCATGCAGACAAAGGCAACCTGTGTTTGAGTCTCGGGGTTACCAAACTTGAAGATACCTATCTGATCTTGAGTTTTCAGATATTTCTTAGGTTTGGATTCTCTTTTGACAGAGGCTGAAGATGGTAAATCTGTGTTTTCAATCCACACATTTATCATTTTCAAAGGTTTCCTTATGTGAGGTTCCCCAGAGACTTTTCTCCTTTTGCTAATAGAGAGTAGATTTGGAAAACCAGGTTTTCTTGTACTTCCAGTGAGAAATAGAGATGACAGAGATTTGTTCCTTTTGTTTCCGGTGTATGGATCTATATCACAGAAGCCAATTCCCCGTCTCCCTATTTGTGTATTAATTTTCTCGTACACCTTCTGTGCATCTTGGTATTTCTTAATTAAAAGATCTCTTTTGAGTAAATCTTGACAGAGGACTTCTCTTTCCTTTTGAAAATAATGTTTAAGAGCTAGAATGTTCATTCTGTCGGTCTCAACGTCCACTAGTTCTTTAGATTTTGTTTTTAATGCAGAGTTAAGTTTAGAAATCTTTTCTTTCAAAGGATTTAGGTGTTTGTTCCAATTTGTTTCAATTTCTTCCTTTTCTTGAAAGATTTTAGCCTTTTCTTGAGTGAGAAGTCTAGCTTCTCTCTCAAAGAAGGTAAGTTTCTTTTGAATACTTTCGCAGGTCTTTTTAAGTTCTGTGTATTCAATGTTTAGTTTGAGCAAATCAGGTTCTGCTTGACCAGAGTTAGAGTCAGAAGTGGATACCTCACTATCGGAGTCGGATGAGCTGACCTCTGCCATTCCACAGAACAAGGCGTTTTTGTCGCCTTCATCAGATGATTCGTCTGACATCCAGTTCTCCTGATTCACCATTAGCGACTTCTGAGCATAAAACTCCGCTTTCTTTTTGTAGTAAGCAGAGTCCCTCTGTGGGCGGTTTGATTTGCTCCTGCAGTCAGCGGCATAATGACCTGGCTTGCCACAGTTAAAACATCCTTGGTTCTGGGAACCGTTGCCAGCTCTGTCGTCCGACCTCTGTCGGTCACCACCTCTGTCATTTCTGTCATTTGACCTCTGTTGGTCGACACCTCTGTCGTTCTTGTCATTTGACCCTTCTCTTCCACGATCATCTCTTCCGTAGCGTTCATTACCAGACTTCTTGTATCCTCTGCTGAATTCCCTTGTCAAAAGAGCTAACGATTTACCTATCGAGGCCATAGTTGCCTCCTCTTCTTCCACCACCTCCTCATCTTCACTATCAACGATCAAGATCTTCTTCTTCTTCTTTTCTTCCACAACTTTCTCCTTTTTCGGTTTCTCTTTATCTTCTGTAGCCTTACCAACCAGCGCAAGAGGTGCACTGATTTGAATTTTTGCTTGTGTAATCTGAGGTTCTTGGGCTGCCAACGTTCCACAGAGATCTGACAGAGTCCAGGAGTCTAAGTCTTGATTTGTTTGCAGAGACATAGACAACTGGAGCCATTCATCATTGAGACTCTTTAGGAACATGACATTGTTTTCCTCAGAAGTTCTGTGGATTCCGAACTTCTTGCACTTGTTGATTATAGAGTTGAACCGATCATATGTTGTCTGCAGAGGTTCTGTCGGCAGAGCTTTGAATGAGTAATATTCATTGATACATTGGGCTCTGCGATTTTTCTGAGTTTTAGCCCCTCCTTCCAATTGTTTCTCCAGTTCCTTCCATAGATCGTGTGCAGATTCACACGCATCTAGGGATTGGAAAAGGTCATTGGGGATGGCCATTATCAGAAGTCGTTTTGCCTTTTGTGCCAATTCGTATTTTGCCCAGTCCGTATCAGACCATTTATCTTTTGCCTTTGGTTTCTCGTGCGCAGGAATCTCTGGAGTGTCATCTGTTTGAGGTACACGTGGTACATATAGCATAGGAACGAAAGGAGGGTTGTTGATGTAGTGAAAAGCTTCTTTGTCAGTACCCTCGAAAAAATGAGTCATTCGTATTTTCCACTGAGGGTACTCATCTCTGAGTAGAGTGGGTGGTTTTGTTAAAGAACCGGCAAAAAAGTAGTTGTTTGTGTTTGTCATTTTGAAAGAGGATGGAAAATCCAGAAAGTAGGGTATGAACGGTACACTTTTTGGATGAAGTGGAAGTTTTGAACATTGTTTATAAGTTTAAATACCTTAAACAATGCACTAAAATGGAGATTTAACCGAAGAAACATATCTTTAAGTTTACCAAAGTCGAACTTGTCGAGAATGGCAGAAACACAGATGCTGTTTTGAAAGATATGAATAATAGGTTAAAGATCAGTCCAAGTTTCTACCAAAAATCATTGCAAGAGAGGATCACTTGATATAGAAAATCAAGGCAGGCTCTGATACCAATTGTTGGTTCCTGTTTTGCTTAACAATTAAGATTCTATCTAATTAGTTCAAACAATATATAACGCGGAAGCGTTTTAACGAACTAACATATATAATGAGGAAGAATAAGACACAATATCAAATATATGAAGTGTAAATAACACAGATAAATAGCTCAATGATTCACTGTATTTGATATAATAAGAACACCAAGAACACCGAAAGGTTTGATAAGAATCTGCTCTAAAGGTGTGTGTGTCGTGCAAGGCTTAATAGAAGAACTCAACATGAGTCATCTATTTATACTACTTCTAAAGGGGGACAAGATCTGGATAACAAGGACCGAAGGTACTAGGATACAGTTGATGAACAGTTGTTGGAATGTACTAATACACTATTCTGTTACTGTTGATACAACGTGCATTAAATGCTCCGTATTCTGCTTTAGGCTGAAACCTATCAGAGTTTGACATGTGGAGTTGTCAGGTCACGCCTTGTCAGAATGATCTTCAGAACCTTCGAATGGCAGATATTGTAAGAAGCACGTTTGTCCTTGTTTAGATCTTTTGCGTAGATCTTCTTTTTACCACAGAGGCTCTGTCAAGTATGACAGAAGCTCTGTGGCCTTGTCCCTTTAGAAGAGTCTTCTGTTGCTTCTTTACTTCGGTCTTCTTGGCTAACCCGGCAGAGCCTCTGTCGAAGACTTCTGTCTTCTCGGTTACTCGGCTACTCGGCAGAGCCTCTGTCGACGACTTCTATACTTGTGTAACAACCCAATTCCCATATATACAACAAATCACATAATGTAACATAACATTGATATAACAAACGGAACATCATATTACAAGTTCGGTCCCGCAGTCTTTTACAAATAGAAGAAAACATTCTACTATAAACTTTGTACTAAATACATACATAACATTTAATATAGTGATACAGCTGCTAAACGAGCTAAAATCTTTATCTTATAATCCTTCACAAAAGCCATCCATCGGTTACTCTAATTACTTACTCTTACTTGATCCACCACCTGGAATACATATTTTTAAAACAAAATGAGGGTTAGACTTGATGGTCTAAGTGAGAAATCCCTGTTAGTTTGAAAACCATTTATATAACTTCATTCATATAAATCACGCAACACAATTACGTATATCCAATTAAGCTCACATATCATGTACCTTCCCTTCTCATTCCTCCTGGCCATATTAGTGGTAGCAAGACAACTAATAATATACAACGCTGCACAACATCTACAGCCAAACAACGCTATACAGATTCTATAGCCAAACACACCGGTCCTAAACCCGACCAACGTATTATAACACATTATAATACTCATGTAAATATAATACCTCACTATATTATAATTCATATATAAACACATAGTCATCAACTATTTCATTCCCAATCCACACATACGTATTCCAGTTAAAAACGTTTTTAAAGTAAAACTCACCTGTTTTGATTATTACACACACTCGCAAGCTCCTTTCAAAATGATCTTATCTCTTACCACGACTCCACAGAATCTGAAACAAGTTAAGATACATACATCGCTTTACTAACCAAATACATAAAGCCTAACAATTTCCTATCCTCAGCTGTCCCATTACACATGCACTTAACCCACTACCGGGACTACACAGGGTACCGAGACTTATACAGTACCGGGACTCTTCAGTACCGGGAGTTCGCTCACTGGAAGTTGTTAATACCGGGAGTTCACATTACCGGAACTCTACACTACCGGAAGTCTACTATACCGGGACTCACACTACCAGGAGTTCCTATATCGGGACTCACACTACCGGGAGTCTACCGGGATTCACATTACCGGGAGTCTACCGGGATTTCACCGGGACTCTCAAGAACACAGTCGGTTTCCAATTACCCAGAAATCGATTGAAATCCATTCAATTTGCGAAATTAGAAATTCTAAACCGATAGATATCTTCTATACATAATTACAAACACAATATGTAAAAGAACTTACCTCAAAATTACTTCTTAACCCTACCCGTACGTTTCCTCTTTTGCTTCCTTTCGCCTTCAGAACTCCCGCACACACACACACACTCTTTCTATTTTTGGGATAATGATACATCTGATATCTTAAGGTGTATATCAATTCAAATTTTACCCTCTAGACCTTCAACTTCTCATTAATGACCCAAACACCCTTAAACTTATAATTTACCCCAAATTTACCCTAAACATCATATATTATTGTTAAATTATCTAACGGACTCATCCGGGGTATTACATCATCTCCCCCTTAAAAGAATTCCGTCCCGGAATTCAGTTAAGCAAAAAGATGAGGGTATTTGGCTCTCATTTCTGATTCGGATTCCCACGTAGCATTTTGACCTTTATGATGTCTCCACTGAACTTTCACTTGCCTGATCTCCTTATTCCGCAGCACTTTAACTTTATGATCAACTATAGCTTCCGGTTCTTCCACATAATTCAGTCTTTCATCGACTTGTATTTCTGGTAGGGAGACTGACTGATCTGGAGTAACCAAACAATTTTGGAAGTTCGATACGTGAAATGCATTATGGATTCTGCTCAATTCCGGTGGAAGATCTAATCTATAAGCTACTTCACCGATCCTTTCGGTAATTGCAAACGGTCCGATATACCGTGGGCTAAGTTTACCTTGTCGTCCAAATCGGATGACTCCTTTCCACGGCGAAACCTTTAACATTACGTAGTCCCCAACCTGAAATTCCAATGGCTTTCGGCGTCGGTCAGCATAGCTTTTCTGTCTGTCTTGAGCCACTTTCAATCGTTCACGAATCTGAGTAACCTTATCGGCGGTTAACTGAACTATTTCCGGCCCCGCTAGCTGTTTTTCTCCCACTTCGTTCCAACACAGAGGCCTTCGGCATTTCCTACCATACAGTACTTCGAACGGTGCCGCTTGTATGCTGGAATGATAACTATTGTTGTAAGTGAATTCGATTAACGGTAAATGCTTATCCCATGATCCCCCAAAATCAACAATACAAGCCCGGAGCATATCTTCTAAGGTCTGAATCGTTCGTTCACTCTGACCATCTGTTTGGGGATGATACGCCGTACTTAACTTTATCTGTGTCCCCATTTCCCTTTGAAAACTTCTCCAAAATCTTGAAGTAAAACGACTATCACGATCAGAAATGATCGAGATTGGAACTCCATGTCGAGTTACTATTTCATCAATGTACAACTTAGCTAATCGCTCCATCGAATCGGTTTCCTTTATCGGTAGGAAGTGTGAAGACTTTGTCAATCTGTCGACGATCACCCAAATAGAATCAAATCCTTTCGGAGTTCTTGGTAGCTTCGTGATGAAGTCTATGGTAATCTGTTCCCACTTCCACATAGGTATTTCTAGCCGCTGTAGTTGACCAAACGACTTTTGGTGTTCGATCTTTACTTTCTTACAAGTATCACATCTTTCCACGTACTGAGCAATTCCTCGTTTTATCCCCGGCCACCAATAGAATTGCTTTAGGTCTTTATACATCTTGTTTGTACCTGGGTGAATAGAGAAACGGGATTGATGAGCTTCCTGTAAAACACGATCACGTAACCCACCCAAACGAGGTACCCACACTCTGTTTCCCAGACACAATAACTCACGATCATCTTTTACTAGCAATGCTGACATCCCTGCTAACCGTTCTGATTTCAGATGTTCATCCTGACAAGCCTCCACTTGATACTTCTGCAATTCGTCAAATATGCTGGGTAGTAGTTCAGTTCGAAGCGAAATAACTTTTATTGTTCCACCCCTTTCTTGACGACTCAATGCATCAGCGACCACATTTGCCTTTCCCGGATGATAAAGAATTTCACAGTCGTAATCATTCAGCAATTCTAACCATCTTCTTTGTCTCATATTTAGTTCCTTCTGATTAAAGAGATGTTGGAGACTTTTATGATCGGTATAAATCTGACATTTGGAACCATACAGATAATGTCACCAAATCATTAACGCGAAGACAACCGCTGCGAGCTCCATATCGTGCGTAGGATACTATCGTTCATGATCCTTTAATTGACGAGAAGCATAAGCAATAACTTTCCCACGCTGCATAAGCACACATCCCAATCCCAGTTTAGACGCATCACTATAAACCACAAAGTCTTCCGAACCTTCAGGTAGTGATAGAATCGGCGCGCTGCATAGTTTCTCTTTCAATATTCTGAATGCCTCATCCTGCTCTGCTTTCCATTCAAACTTCAGGTTCTTCCGGGTCAGCTTAGTCAAAGGCGTTGCGATACGAGAGAAGTCTTTTATGAATTTTCTATAGTAGCCGGCTAATCCCAGAAAACTACGTACTTCGGTTGCTGTCTTCGGCGGTTCCCACTTTTCAACTGCTTCCACTTTCATCAGATCAACTTGTATACCTTTCTCAGAAACTACATGTCCCAGAAACTGAACTTCTTGTAACCAGAATTCACATTTCGAGAATTTAGCGTACAACTTCTCCTTCTTCAGTAGCTCCAGAATCAAACGAAGATGTCGCGCGTGCTCTTCCTTGGATCGGGAATAGATAAGGATATCATCGATAAATACAATTACAAATTTATCGAGATACGGCTTACATACCCGATTCATTAAATCCATAAAAGCGACTGGAGCGTTCGTCAGTCCAAACGGCATTACTAAGAATTCGTGATGACCATACCTTGTTCGAAAAGCAGTCTTTAGTACGTCTTCTTCTTTAACTTTCAACTGGTGATAACCGGATCTTAGATCAATATTGGAGAAATAACAAGCTCCAACTAACTGATCAAAGAGGTCATCAATTCGGGGTAACAGATACTTGTTCTTTATCGTGCGCTTATTCAGTTCTCGGTAGTCGATACACATTCTCATCGAACCATCCTTCTTTTTCACAAATAACACTGGTGCTCCCCATGGTGAAGAACTAGGTCTGATGAAGCCTTTATCGGTTAGGTCTTGTAGTTGTCCCATCATCTCTTTCATCTCTGGAGGTGCCAGACGATACGGTGCACGAGCTACAGGAGTGGCTCTAGGAACCAGGTCTATACCGAACTCTACTTGTCTAACGGGCGGAAGACTATTCAAGTCTTCAGAGAATACTTCAGGGAATTCACTAACAATAGGAATATCTTCCATCCTATTCTTTTCTGGCTTAATGTCTATCACATAAGCCAAGTAACTCTGACAACCCTTATTAACACACCTACGTGCTTTTAATATCGATATAAGACAAGACTGATGATTCCTGCGATCCCCATAAATCACTACCGGTCCCCTCTTAGGTAATACAACATTTATTAACTTCTTATCACACACTATGTTAGCCTGATTCTCGGCTAACCAGTCCATTCCCACTACTACGTCAAATTCTATCAAAGTTATAGGAAACAATTGTATAGGCACTCCACACCCCTCTATATTTATCACACAGCCATCAAATACTTCCCTAACCGGCACTTGGTTATCATTTGCAGTATCTACTAATAGAGCATGTTCTAACATTTTAGGTTTCAAACACAGGCAAGCAGCAAATGCAGGAGACACAAACGATCGGTTTGCACCGGAATCAAATAACACCTTAGCACGTGTAGAGTTTATCAAAAATGTACCTGTGACCAAATCCGGAGTTTCTTCCGCTTCTTTCTCAGTCATTTGAAATGCGCGACCCCTGTTTACTGGCGGTTCCAGTCTTGGTATTACTGGTTTAACAATCGCCGGCCTGCCCGATGACCCACCTTGCTGTATCCTCCCCCGCGGACAGTTTGACTGAAGATGTTCCGGAGAATTGCATAAGAAACATAACCGCGTTACCTTACAATCCTTGATGACGTGTCCGGTCTTCCCACACTTATAGCACGCTCGTAAATCACCTTGACAGTTTCCTTGATGGACACGGTTACACTTCTGACATGGTCTTTCCGCTGGTCGAAACGGCGGACGGT
Organism: Saussurea involucrata; assembly: GCA_033807775.1. Classification (NCBI taxonomy): domain Eukaryota; kingdom Viridiplantae; phylum Streptophyta; class Magnoliopsida; order Asterales; family Asteraceae; genus Saussurea; species Saussurea involucrata. Next base: position 56,441,207 of record CM066317.1, read on the forward strand.
TATCATACCTCTGAAATCGGGACTTCTTCGGATCATATTGTGGTCCTTCCCACTTTCTCTTCCCGATACTTTTATCGCCAACATCTCTTCTAATATCTCGTTCAACATTCTCCGCGGCATTAACTGCAGCCGAGAAGGTATCGGGTCCTTTTGCAGTCACTAACCTCCTGACTTCTGAGTTCAGCCCAAAGATAAACCTTTCTGTCTTCATCGCCTCCGTAGCAACATAGTATTCTGCAAATCGAGACTTTTCTAGAAAGCTAGCGGTATAGTCTCGAACGGATAAGTTTCCTTGTTGCAAATTCATGAATTCTCCTTCCAGTTGTTTAACGGCGGCTTGAGGACAAAATTGTTCCCTATAAGCTATCACAAATTCTTCCCAAGAGAGGGTAGAATAAACATCAGATTCTTTAGAATGAATAAAAGATTCCCACCAATACAAAGCATCTCCTTTTAACATTGCTGCCCCATACAATACCCTATCTTCATCCGCACACTTGCTTGTCTTGAAAATGGCTTCTATTTCCTTCATCCATCTCATTGCTTTCACTGGATCTCGATCCCCTGAGAATGTAGATGGCTTGCAACTAAGAAACATCTTGTAATCACATTTTCTCATTACCGGTAAGACCGTAGGGGTGATTGGCAATTCGACTTCAGGTTCCGGAACTGGTCTATCAGCTTCATTATTACGACTTCGTTCAAACATTGTTTGTATGCTATCCTGCAGTCTTCCCATTTTTGTCATTAAATCAGCCCTGGTAACGAACTCTGTACTATTTGGCTGGACTCTGCCTCCGGTTCGACCTCCAGCTCTACCCCCAGTTCTACCCCCGACTCTGCCCCCTGTTCTGCCTCCCCTGTCCCCTGTTCCTATTGGCAGGTTAGTTCTATTTGGATTTCTTCCTCCTCCTCGATTCGAATTTCGTGTACCGCTTGCCATTCTGTAGATTTAAACAGGATTAATATACACATAAGCACATACCCCATATAACAAGGTATTCCAGTTCAAACATGTACCTGTAAGATCACAATTACACTGGCCAGGTGTAATATGAAATTACCTTACATGATGTTCCTTCTACCTTTTATACTTAACATCCCGAGGTTCTACAATAATAGGGACATCCTACTTCACATGCAGTTTAAGTCTAGGTACAGATGCAAAAACCTAAATCCCTTAAACTAAGGCTCTGATACCATTTTGTAACAACCCAATTCCCATATATACAACAAATCACATAATGTAACATAACATTGATATAACAAACGGAACATCATATTACAAGTTCGGTCCCGCAGTCTTTTACAAATAGAAGAAAACATTCTACTATAAACTTTGTACTAAATACATACATAACATTTAATATAGTGATACAACTGCTAAACGAGCTAAAATCTTCATCTTATAATCCTTCACAAAAGCCATCCATCGGTTACTCTAATTACTTGCTCTTACTTGATCCACCACCTGGAATACATATTTTTAAAACAAAATGAGGGTTAGACCTGATGGTCTAAGTGAGAAATCCCTGTTAGTTTGAAAACCATTTATATAACTTCATTCATATAAATCACGCAACACAATTACGTATATCCAATTAAGCTCACATATCATGTACCTTCCCTTCTCTTCCCTCCTGGCCATATTAGTGGTAGCAAGCCAACTAATAATATACAACGCTGCACAACATCTACAGCCAAACAACGCTATACAGATTCTATAGCCAAACACACCGGTCCTAAACCCGGCCAACGTATTATAACACATTATAATACTCATGTAAATATAATACCTCACTATATTATAATTCACATATAAACACATAGTCATCAACTATTTCATTCCCAATCCACACATACGTATTCCAGTTAAAAACGTTTTTAAAGTAAAACTCACCTGTTTTGATTATTACACACGCTCGCAAGCTCCTTTCAAAATGATCTTATCTCTTACCACGACTCCACAGAATCTGAAACAAGTTAAGATACATACATCGCTTTACTAACCAAATACATAAAGCCTAACAATTTCCTATCCTCAGCTGTCCCATTACACATGCACTTAACCCACTACCGGGACTACACAGGGGTACCGGGACTTATACAGTACCGGGACTCTTCAGTACCGGGAGTTCGCTCACCGGAAGTTGTTAATACCGGGAGTTCAAATTACCGGAACTCTACACTACCGGAAGTCTACTATACCGGGACTCACACTACCGGGAGTTCCTATACCGGGACTCACACTACCGGGAGTCTACCGGGATTCACATTACCGGGAGTCTACCGGGATTTCACCGGGACTCTCAAGAACACAGTCAGTTTCCAATTACCCAGAAATCGATTGAAATCCATTCAATTCGCGAAATTAGAAATTCTAAACCGATAGATATCTTCTATACATAATTACAAACACAATATGTAAAAGAACTTACCTCAAAATTACTTCTTAACCCAATTGATTGAAGCCCTACCCGTACGTTTCCTCTTTTGCTTCCTTTCGTCTTCAGAACTCCCGCACACACACACACTCTTTCTATTTTTGGGATAATGATACATCTGATATCTTAAGGTGTATATCAATTCAAATTTTACCCTCTAGACCTTCAACTTCTCATTAATGACCCAAACACCCTTAAACTTATAATTTACCCCAAATTTACCCTGAACATCATATATTATTGTTAAGTTATCTAACGGACTTACCCGGGGTATTACAACTTGGCCTATTTTTTCAATACTTCTATTAACAGAAAGATTGGAGCTAACACCTTACATTATTCATTTTCATTTTACACCCTTATAATATTAAGTTACACTTTATACCCTTAGAATTAGTTATTCAATTTACTTTTAATCTCTTACTTTTTCATTTTTTATTTTACACTCTTATCATATTAACATAAATAATCGTATATGAACAAGAATGAATTAAAAAAATACATTTCTTTTTTTACAAATTATACCATTGTAATCGTCTTATCAATATCTTCGAAATGAGCCCAATATTGAATATTTTGGGATTTAATCATATTATTAAATATCATGAACATGTACGAATTAATTTGTTTTATATCCCTTAAATTATTCATTTTCATTTTACACTCTTATGATATTAAAAATACATAATCATATAGTTTAACTAAACATATTAATAAATGCATTTTTTTACAAATTATATTATTACAATATTCTCGTCAATAATTTCAAAATAAGTTTATTATTAAATATTTTTTTAACTTAATAATATTGTGAAATATCATAAATACGTATCAAGATTTTTCAAGAATGACGTACCGAGTTTTTTTTAAACTTGTACATTTTACGCTCTTATCTATATTTATCTATTATACTTCTTTAAAAATAATTTCATTTACGGTTATTCTTGAATTTTTAAAAAGTACAAACCTCAATACATCATGTACAAGTTTAAAAGCTTTAAAACCTTCAACGTTCAACATGATAATTAAAAATAAAATTAATTTTTATTTTTAAATTACATTTTATACCATTATAATTAGTTATTTAATTTACTTTATATCCCTTCTTGTTTCATTTTTCATTTTACATCTTTATCATATCAATATACATAAACTAAAATACATTAAAAAATATGTTTTTTATAAATTATACCATTATAACCGTTCATCAAAACCTTCAAAATGAGCACAAATGTTATGCGTTTGAAGATCCCCACTATCGAACGGATATTTTTCAATTCTTTTGACCAATTAACCATATTGACCTTTAGTTTTATACATCTGATATGCGATTTAAAAACGAATAAATATGAACATGAAACAAAATTATTTTTTTAAATTCGCGGCTTTAGATTCGAGATACTTCGCGCCGCATCGCGTGCGGGTACGTGTCTAGTACCATATGACAAAATATAACGAACTTACTCCAACCGATAGTAAATAACCACTAAACATGTAAAAATTAGATACATTTAAACATATAATATCGATATATTTGATTTTAATCAGAATGTATTTCAAAAAAAGATTAAGTTTTGAATAAAATAATTTAAAAATCATAAAGACTTAGAAATATTTTTCACGGTCTTGTCCTAACTATTTTTTTTAGATTTTATATATCCAGATTTTTTTTTTAATAATGTAACACTCTAAGAATAGGGGTAAATTTAAAACTAAATAAATTGCTAAATATGACATCTTAAATATAAGGAAATCACCCAAAAAGGAAAAATAGTAATAGCGTTTACAAATTTCTATGAATGGACATTAAAATTGGCAACATACTAATCTAAACCATTTATATCTAGATTATAAGAGTTGTCAAGACAAACTCCCAAAATATCTATTTAACTCCGTGCGCCAACTTCCAGATATTTGACTCCAAAATTCAAAAATCACCGCTATCGGCCCGACGCTTGTCCCTCGGAACCTAATATACATGTCATTTAAGAAAAAGTGTTAGGTTTTACGCATAGTGAAAACAAACATTTTATATAATTAAAGAATGTATGAAATGTCGATAATTGATTTTCAATGATAGGAGATATTAAAGCTTTTCAAATAATCATATAAGAACCTTGCAATCCAAAAAGCATCTTGCGATGATAGGGGAGACCGATTTCCATGGATCGTAGCAGAACACAAAAGTAAAACTACTTTTCGAGTTATGAGCTCAATACTAGGACCCATGGCCACGAGCAACGCTGACTCGTACATAAATGTGTGTGTGTGGGGGGGGGGGACCCGAGGATCTTAGTCATACTCATTCAATAGGATTACATTTATGACCCATGGCTAGCATCTGGTCCCACATAACCGTACCATGTTGCCTCCGATGACCCAATGTCTCAACTAGTTACAAAGGGGAAACAACATCCCAAAATAAGCAAACTCCTATACATATGGATCCATTAGTAATAGTCTACGACTAGTCACAATATTATTTTGTGAATAAACTATAATAACACTTAAAGTTATCATAATAGAATTTCCATAATACGATTTCCATACATAAACCACTTTCATGCATTTAAAACCAAATAAAGATCAATAAATGGTCATTTCCATTTTCAACTTAAAATGTCTCTAAAATAAGGTTTTCCAACATTTTATAAACACTTAGATCAATCTTTGCCGCACAACCAAATACAATCTATTCCTAAATGAAACCTTTAAATTTAGAGAAAAATTCTAAATAACATCAAGATGATTTCATCCAAACATTGAGTCATAAACATGTAAATATAACATATTTTGTATCTCAAATTACGATTCCCAACAACATATTTCAAAATATAGTTAGAACCCTAAAAATCTCCAAAACCCATTTTAGGTTAAAAACTTGCAAATAATGAAAATGTAAACAAGTAGATGATTATATGTTCAAAAGTGTAGTTTTGACATGTATAAAGTTTAAAAGGTAAGAATGAATCCACAATACTAGGTTTTGTCTAAAACCTAGAAATTCTCCAAAACCCTAGAATTTGAGGATGGAGATGGTGAGATGAAGGATCATGATGTGAGACTTCCAAATCCTAATATGGAGAGAGATTGATCACTTTAGACTTAAATCCAAACATTTAATGTCTTCAAATCTCCATAAATGAAGTGGGTAAATGAAGTGGGTAGGGAGAGAGAGAGAGAGAGAGAGAGAGAGAGAGAGAGAGAGAGAGTAAATGTGAAGAAGTAGCAAACTAAATGAAATAGATGCCAAAAATCGGGTTTAATAGTCACAGAGGCCGACCGCGATAGTGTCCAGCGAGAATGCCCCTTAGCACAATCGCTGGCACTATCGCCAACTTTGTACCAGGAGGGTGTTGCACGTCGCGATGATGCCCTGCGAGAGTGCCCTTGTGGCACAATCGCGGGAATTTTCCGAGAAACCTGTACCGTGAATCCCTTTGACCTCGCGACATTGCCATACGATGATGCCATGTGGCATTATTGCCGGGCATAGTCGCGCAAAAGCTATATGAGTCAGAAATTTTCCTTCTTCGTGCGTGAGATGATTCACGAGAGACTACCTCAACTAAGGTTGACGTTTTCTCATGGATTAATGAATGTACAAAACAAAACGAAAAAAGGGAAGCTTTACGTACCGAATTTTCCGGGTGTTACAAATAATTTAAATACATATTTTTTTTCTCTTAAAATAATTGTTCATACTTTCTTTTAAAAGTACATAACTAATATACTCTTTGGTTGATTAAATGACATTTTCAATGATAGATAGAATAATTAATTTCTCTATCTCATCATTTAAGAATAAAATTAGAAAGTTTCAATTACTTATAAAAGCAAACACGACACAAACTAAGGGGCTATCTAGTTCATACAGATTAATGAAAATGAGAAAGAAAACAAGAATGAATTTTTATACCCTCCAATTTAACGTGTAACGAAAGTTTAGACTTTTGGGGGATTAAATTGATTACATTATATAAAACCAAAGAGTTTATTTTATTATCATTCTTATTACTTATTGTGCTCTTAACCTTAAACCCTAAGCCTTAAAAACATAAACTCTCTCTCTCTCTCTCTCTCTCTCTCTCTCTCTCTCTCTCTGTTGCGTTTCATACATGGGACATACAAAACGGGACAAAACTTACTGTCTCACGTTTGACGCACATTGAACATGGCAAAAACTCTCTGTCCCAGATTTGGCATGACATGAGACATGGACAAGGACAATGACGGGGAGAAGATGGATAGGGTGAGACAAAAAAGGCCTTTTCCCGTTCCACCAAATTAAGTTGAACAACATGGGATGAGAGTGAAAGAAAACTAAAAAAGTTATCAATCTACCCTCATTTGATATATAACCCTAATATAATATTTATTTTTATGGTCACCACCGCCCATCACTACCGCCGCCACAACCACCGGTTGCCACTAACCATCGTCAGCCACCTCTTTTCCACTACAACAAGCTTCTCCCACCACCTCCACAACAACAAACTTCTCCACCACCGAATATCGCCACCACCACTAGCATCTCGACCATGTCCATAGTCCACCCCCACCAATCCCCGCCCACCGCCACCTAGACCTCCTCTAGATCGGCCACAACTACCTTAACCACTGTCGATCGCCACCACCACTATTGTCCACCATCTTTACGTCCTCCACAACCACCCTCATCTACCATCCACCTTCGCCTCTGTAACACCAATGTATTTCTTTAATTAAATAGATTTCATGATGCCAAATCTTTCATGGGTCATATAGGAACTTGTAATTAACATTCAAACAAGCAAAATAACAGAATCTTTGAAGAAAGCAAATTGAGCTGAATCCGTGGATCTTGTCCCCTGAGATCCATATGTTTCTTTCACACTTTTTTGTTGGATCCGCGGATCTTTCCTACGGAAATCTATGAAAAAGCAAACTTTGACCAATCCTCTCCATCTAATTTACTTTTACTTTTTGTATCGACCTACGTTTACTTTTTTCTCTCCCCCCCTCTCTCTTCTTTCTCCTCTATTTGAGGTTGACCCCCTTACTTCTCAGCACTCATTCGCTCTCTATCTTATAAATATCTCTCTTTTCCTTATTTAGTTGACCAACTTTACTACCCTCTCTCTTTAACTAAATAAATACCAAATCTCATCTCCACGGTCTCCATTATTTCACCAATAACTCACCTCCTACTTTCTTGAGATCAGTCCAATCAAATTATTGAGTAAATCATTTTATTTCTTGAGATTTAAAGACTTTGGATAGGATCAAGTATTAAGGGTACAAGGTTTCAAGATCTTCATGTTCCCCAACTTGCTCCTCACCATCGTTGATCTATTTTAGGGTTTTCTTGAAAATCCAATAGTTAGTTCATCCTAACCCCTTTTAAACTCTATACATGTCAAAATGCTCTATCTTAGTGTGATAAAATGTTCCTTTTTATATAATTCACATATTTGTGTATTTTAACTAATCTTGGGTATTGTAGGGGATTTGTTTTTGGGGGGAGGGGGAGGGGTTTACCTTTTTTGCTAATAAATGTGAGATATTTGAGTATCTGTTATAAAAAAGTAATTTAGGTACAAAAAAAATATTATGTAGAACTTGATCTACATGATTTATTTGTATCATTGAGTTGTACATATTTGAAAGTAATCATGGCAAATGGTTGCACTTTGGAAGAAGAAAGTGTTATTATTTATAAATCAAGATTATTCATGATTTGTGAATTTTGGAAAAAAATGATGAATGCAATATTGTGTTTGGGTAAGAAAATAGTTTATTGGAAATTATGAGAACCTTGTCCTATTTGGTAAATCTTGTGTTAAAATGATTTGTACGAGGATATTTGAATGATTAGAACAATATATATGATTATAGTTGGTCATTTTAATTGTGCCAAATGTTAGACTAATGCAAATGGATCCATAGACATATTATTCGATTTTTATTTAACATGGGACGGCCATTCCATTTGGTACTAGATATAGGCACTAGGTCATTGGGGGAAATTTGGTACGGACTCTTGAAGCTAGATACTAGCCATTAGACACACAGTGTAATTCCTAGTAAATGAGTATAATTAGGATCTTCGAGGGCCTTGATTATAAATCAGGTTGGTTGAACTCATTGACCATTGATCTTTAGTGTGAGCTTTATAACATGGAATTATGGTCTACTTGTATGTTCTGCCACTACCCATGGAAATCGGGTCTCCCCCATTATTGTAAGATGTATTTTGGACCTTATGGTATTTATGAACTTGGGTTTTAAGTCAAGCTTATAAACCTTTATCGTTTTGGTTATTTACATCACTTATTAATGTTTGATCTCACTATGTTAGTCTCAACAATCGAATTTGTACATAATATCAATAAGATCCAACCAAACACTTAGAAATATTATTTCTCAAATTATCTTCATAAGAAATCTGATGATGAAGAACCTTCAGATAGTTACTCAATTTGTAACACCCTATATTTTCTAATTGTATTTGGGTAAGTTTATCCATAGAAGTAATGTAATTTGGAAAGGATCGCTTGGGTTGAGTCTTGGTAAAAGTTTCACATGTAAATTCGTCAGAAATCGCGGAAAACAAGAGAAACCACAACTTGGGCGACCTTCCCCGTGACCCGAAGCCATGTGGGAAGCCACACAACTCGCTGTTGTTTGGACCAATGTAGCACGCGACCTTCCTTGCGACCTCAAGTCGATTGGGAAGCCGTGGGAGGGTCCATTGTAATAACCAGATATTTTATTTAAATATTTTATAAGTCTTTATTATAGATATTCTAAGGGGTTAGAAGTTAAGGAGTAAGTTTTAAGTTTAATTGGAAGTTTGGGGTAAGCTTTGCCAAAGAGTTAAAGTCAAGGGTTTATTTAGTTATTTTGTCTAAATCTCTTTCCTCCACAACCGACCCATTCAAATTCATTTAGGATAGGTGTCACCTTCTTAAGAAAAGAACAAATATCCTAGTGTGTGTGTGTGTTTCGTGAAGAGAGAGAGAAGAGAGAGAAGAAGGAAAACTAAGGAAGAAGAAGGAAAAGCTATAGATTTTCTGCTGGAATTGCTTATAACAACTGAAGAAAACAAGGTAACAATCTATCCTAATTCTTCCTTTTTAGGTATAATAGGTTTTACATGAACCTTAGAAGTGGGTTATGTTTCTTTTAGAAAGATATGATAATTTTGGGTTTGGAATAGTGTTCTAATGGTAGTATAAAACATATCTGCAAAGTTACATAAGCATGCATAGATTAAAACTGCAAAAATCTGGATTTTAGGATGAAACAGTAAACTGAGACATTCATCGAAGTCGCAGTAGGTTAATATTCATCGAAGTCGCAATGGACGACTGCGGCATTCATCGGAGTCGCAATGGTTGTTTGCGACTTGGGTATGAAGTCGCAATGGTCGTTTGCGACTTGGCTTGGAATCGCAGTAGTTGATTGCGATTCGGGTTTGGGATCGCAATAGTAGGTTGCGACTCCAGGGTGGAATCGCAGTGGTGGATTGCGACTTAGGGTGAAGTCGCAATAGTGGGTTGAGATTTCGGGGGTGAAGTCGCAGTAAGAGGTTGCGACTTTGTACTGTTCATCACGGTTGCGACTTGTACTGTTCATTGCGATTTCATGTCTTTTTGGGTTGCGACTTGGGTTGAGGATTTCGTGAGTTTAGTGTTAAGAGAAATATTTGGTATTTTGTGATTTCAGATTCGGTGAAGGAGCGACTTACGTGAATTACCTTGAAAGAGTTTTTGTAATAACGCACGAGGTGAGTTTTATTTGAAATGTTTTTCAAATGGAATACATATATGTGATTAAATGTAATATAGTGCATATAGTGTTTATATGAATATTACATTGTATGAGTACTAGTTGGCCGGGCTTAGGACCGGTGAAAGTTGGCTGTACAAAGGGACAATGGTGTTGGCTGTATTTAGTACAGCGGTGTAAATTAATTAATTGGCTTGCTACCAATTAATATGGCCAAGGAAAAGAAAAGAGATAGAGATGGAAAGATACATGATGCATGAGTCATATTTAGTATTCTTACGTGAATTATGTGCAAATGTTTTCTTTTACTAACGGGGATTTTTCTCACTAGACCTCAAGGTCTAACCCTCATTTTTGTTTTAAAATATGTATTCCAGGTCATGGAGCAAACAAGAGACAATGATAGGATTTATCATGTTAGCTTTTGTGGATGTTGAATGATTATGAAGATTTCAGTTATAATTAGTAGTTGTTATGTATTTTACTTTATTCGAAAAAGTTTGTACTGAAAGACCTAATTGTAGAATTTAAGGGACCATATTTGGATTATGATATGTTATTTGTGATGAATTATATGAAACTTGTATGTTGGGATTAAGGGATGTTACATCCATTGTCGTAATTAAAGTCGAATTTTAGGGGTTTTCATGGGGGATACTCTTATTTCTCACCTTCTCGCCATCTTCCTTCTCTCCCACTTCATTTATTGTGATTGGAGAAGCATTTAAGGCTTATTTTCAAGGTTTGCAAAGGGTTTTGGCATCTACAAACTTGGAGTTGAATCTAGGTTCAAGAAATCTATCTTCTTCTCCATCTTCAAAGGGGTTTTGTTACTTTCTATATTTTCATCAAAATCTAGTGAGATGAGTTCATCCTAACCTTTTAAAGATTTATACATGTCAAAACTATACATTTTGAACTCGTAAGCATCTCCTTGTTAACATTTTCTTGTTTAAAGTATTTTGACCTAACTTTGATATTTTGGAGATCTTTAGCATTTTTTTTACTATTCTTGGATGTGATAAAGAGTTTACTTTATTGGTGATATGATTTTATATGCTTATTTAACGTTTAATGCTTGAATGAAACCATTTTGGTTACATTTAGGGGGTGTTTGGTTCACAGAATGAAATTTGGTGGCATTCGAATCATCAAAGCAATTTGACTTTGAAAGAATTGAAATGAAATTTTATGAAATTTGACCATGCATTTGGTTGACGGGAATTGTAATGGAATCTCGCAAGTAATAGAAATATGCATCTGTTGGGGTTGGGGGTGATGGTTGTGATGATAACAATAGTGGTGTGGTGTTGAAGGTGGGTAGGTGGGGTGGGTGGAGACCATACACCGCAAAAACTAGTGGCATTGTGGTGATAATAGGGGCGGGGATGGTGGGTGGCAGTGGTGGAATGATAATATTAATTGATGATGGTGGTGGTGGTGGCAGATATGTTGCCGGCAGGAGTGGTTAGGGCGAGGTGAGGCGGGGAGGGGGTGGTAGTTAAATTGGATGCAATTTTTTTTATTTCTAAAACAAAATTATAAATTACATTACATTAGTCACGAAATAGAGTTCAAATCCTTCACATATGCTAAGGAATGAACAAATCCCTCAACCGTGGAATTTGGTGGAATCCAATCAATTCATTTTGTGAACTAAACATCACTAAAGAATTTGGTCAAAGAAATTTGTCATTCCAATTCCATCAAATTTCTTTGAATTCTGCGAACCAAATAGCCACTTAGGGTGCGTTTGGTTCGCAGGATTCCGACAGAATTGGAAGGAATTGGAATGATTAATTCCATGACCAAATTCCGTCTGGGCGTTTGGTTACCTATGGAATGGAATTGAATTCCACACATTCCACCATTCATGGATTTGGTCATTCCATCACAAATGAGAAGGAATTCAATTCCATTCCATCCAAGTTTCTCAAAAAGACAAAACTATCCCCATCTTTCCTACTCCGACCACCACCGTTCTGAACCATCGACGACCACCACCGTTCTAAATCACCGACGACCACCACCGTTATGAACCACCACCGACCACCACCGTTGTGAGCCATTGTCGACCGCCACCGATCTCACCTACCGCCGACCACCACCGACCTGAACCACCGCCGACCACCACCGTTCAAAGTCGCCACCGACCACCACCGACCTGAACCGCCGCCGACCACCACCGACCTGAACCACCGTAGACCACCACCGTTCTAAGCCACCGCCGACCACCATCGACCTGAACCGCCGCCGTCCACCACCGACCTGAACCACCGCCGACCACCATCGACGACCCCTCACCGTTATGAACCACCGCCGACCACCACTGTTGTGAACCACCGTCGACCGCCACCGATCTCAGCCACCGCCGACCACCACCGACCTGAACCACCGCTGATCACCACCGTTCTAAGCCGTCGTCGACCACCACCGACCTGAACCACTGCCAACCACCACCGTTCTCAATCACCGTCAGCCACCATCGTTCTGATCCACCACCGCCGACCATCACCGATGGTTCAAATTTTCAAAAAGAGTATTCTTGGTCATTAACTAATATTTAATTCCAATTCCAAAGCTACATTATGTGAACCAAACAGACAAAATCCAATTCCTTTAGCAGATTCCATTCCAATGTATGTCAACCAAACAGGTGGTCATACCTGATAACATTCCATTCCAATTCCTTCAAAGTCAAATTCCTTTAACATATTCCATTCCATAAAAAAAACATTCTGCGAACCAAACGCACCCTAAGGTGGCGTTTGGTTCGCAGAATGTTTTTGGATGAAATGGAATCTGTCAAAGGAATTTGATTTTAAAGGAATTGGAATTTGTCTGTTTGGTTCCCAGAATATAGCTTTGGAATTGGAATGAATTTATTACAAATGACCAAAATACCCTTTTTGATAAGTTTTAATTTTTTAAAACAAAAAATTCTTTAATAAAATAATCATTAAATATAATTTTTTCACTAAAAATACTTTAATAAAATAATTTTTAAATACTTTAATGCGTAAAAAAATATAATATACACAATCCAGATAAAATATATTGTCAAACAAACAAAATTATATTTTGAAAAAATAAAATATATTTCAAGAAAATAAAAAAATGTATTAAATTATATTATATAAAATTAAATTAAATTAAAAAATATAAAAATAAAATATGAATATGAATATAAATATAAAAATAAAATCAAAATATAAAATATAAAATAAAAACCTAAAGTATTAAATTAAATTATGTTATATTTAAGTTAAAGGGTATATTTGGAATTATGATAATACAACATTCCATCAATTCCAATTCCATCAAAATCCTTCAAGATTGCTAAGGAATGTCAAATTCACTTATTTATGGAATCTGATGGAATTGGAATTTCCTTTCCGTCGAAAAGAATGAACCAAACGAAGAAATGGAATTCGGTCAATGAAATTCGACATGCCAATTCCATCAGAATCCGTAAACCAAACGCCTCCTAAGGGTTTTCACTATTTTGAAAGTTTGCTTGGCAAAAGTGGGTTTTTTGCAGAAGGAAACAAATGAATTGTTGTTTGTAGTACAATGGAAATTTTAGAGTTGTATAACTCTTCAAAACATATTTATGAACACTTCATGTTGGTATTTGAAAAATTGTCATTTGATTTCTAAATTATGGATTTAGTTCATATAATGTCATCGGTGCAAGGGAAACATTTTATGGAATTGTTGATATGAAAACTATATGTGTAATAATAGTTTTGTCGCAAATGTAATTGTAACAAATCTTAGAGGGGGGTTTACCAAACACTTACTCGGGTAAGCACTTACTAAGTCACATTACCTTACGAATGAATACGGCAAGGACCAAAAATCTCATCCGGTAAGAGCTAAGACAAGGACTGAGAGTCTTACCCCGGTAAGTGATTGTGAAGACTCTTACCACGGTTAGCGCTTACCAGAAAATTTGTTGCATACGATATCGTTTTGGTTGACTAAAATCTTACCCGGTAACTAAGTGATAGTGTTAAATTTTACCGGTAAGTGCTTACCCGGATAAGCGTTCGGTAAACGCCCCCTAAATGTAATACCTGAACTTTGATAAATATAAAAATCATCTTTATAGTTTTCATTTTGCTCTAGAAGTGGTATCTGACCACTAACACTGTTTTTTTCTCTGTTAGATTTAGAGGCATTTAAGTTCTTTTTATAAAAAAAATTAATATCCTATTACAAAAAACATAAAGTTGTTATAAATTTAAGAAAGATTACCTCTAGATTAGTAATGGATTAAGAGATTTCTAGAAAAGTGATGAGAGAAAGTTTGGAGAGTGCAAATACTTATGAAAGTATATTTAGAGATGAGTTTTTCATTTACAATGAAGGAGTATTTATACTACAAGAAAACTATTTATCTACAGTAAATTGATACTATTTATCTACAGTAAATTGTTATCCATACGTTACCTAAACATTTCATATTTACAATACTCCCCCTTGGATGACAATTTCAAAACGAAGTTCAACCATGATGTGCTGCCTCATTAAAAACCTTGCTAAAGAAAACCCAGTGGGAAAAAACTTTAGCTAAGGGAAAAAGAGTGCAACTGGTAGTTGACTCCCCCTGATGTTGACATCCATGAATCATCACATGTTATGTACATGTCGCATACCGATATTGTGAACGTGTTTTCTGAAGATTGCAGTCGGTAGTGCCTTTGTGAAAAGATCCGCAGCGTTGTTGCTTGATTGAATATATTTCATTTCAATCTGATTATCTTTTATAAGATCTTGAGTGTATGAAAAGAACCTTGGAGGTATATGTTTTGTCCTGTCACTCTTGATAAATCCTTCTTTCATTTGTGCGACACATGCTGCGTTATCATCATAGATCAAAGTTGGAATTTTGTCTTTCTCTAATCCGCATGAAGTCAATATGAGTCGTGTCATTGATCTCAACCAAACACACTCTCTACTAGCTTCATGAAGTGAAATAACTTCGGCATGATTTGAAGAAGTGGCAACAAGTGTTTGCTTATGAGATCGCCAGGAAATAGCAGTACTTCCGTTCATGAATACATATCCAGTTTGAGATCTAGCTTTATGAGGATCAGACAAATAACCTGCATATGCATAACCAATCAAACCTTCTTTTGAATTGTTAGAATAAAATAGACCTAAATCAACAGTTCCTCGAAGGTATCGGAATATGTGTTTGATTCCGTTCCAATGTCTCTTTGTGGGAGATGAACTGAATCTTGCTAACAAATTCACTGCAAAAGAAATATCAGGTCTAGTACAGTTAGTAAGATACATAAGTGCTCCAGTTGCACTAAGGTATGGTACTTCTGGACCAAGAACCTCTTCATTTTCTTCGCAAGGGCGAAAAGGATCATTGTCGATGTTAAGTGATCTAACAACCATTGGAGTGCTTAAAGTATTTGCTTTGTCCATATTGAAACGTTTTAAGACCTTTTCAACATAATTTGATTGATGCACAAGAATTCCATTGTGCATATGCTCAATCTGTAAACCAAGACAATATTTGGTTTTTCCAAGATCTTTCATTTCAAATTCTTTCTTCAACAGCACAATTACTTCTTGGATCTCTTTATTTGTCCCAATGATATTTAGATCATCAACATATACAGCAAGTATTACATATCCAGATGTTGTTTTCTTAATAAATACACAAGGGCAAATAAGATTATTTATATAACCTTTACTTATCAAGTAATCGCTTAAACGATTATACCACATGCGTCCAGATTGTTTTAACCCATATAAAGATCTTTGTAACTTTATTGAATACATTTCTTTGGGTTTTGCACTTAATGCTTCAGGCATTTTAAATCCTTCGGGGATTTTCATATAGATATCACTATCAAGTGATCCATATAAGTAAGCTGTAACAACATCCATAAGACGCATCTCTAAATTTTCAGAGACTGCTAAGCTTATTAAATATCTAAAAGTAATTGCGTCCATAACAGGAGAATATGTTTCTTCATAATCAATTCCGGGTCGTTGAGAAAAACCTTGAGCCATAAGTCTGGCTTTGTATCTAATAATTTCATTTTTTTCATTTCTTTTTCGTACGAAAATCCATCTGTTCCCAACAGGTTTCACGGCTTCTGGCGTGAGAACGATAGGTCCAAAAACTTTTCGTTTATTGAGGGAATCTAGTTCAACCTGAGTAGCATCTTTCCATTTAACCCAGTCATGTCTGTTTTGACATTCAATAATGGATATTGGTTCTGGATCATCATTTCCAAAAGTATCACATGTAACAGCATAAGAGAATATATCATCGATATTTCTCATTTCATTTATGTTCCATAACGCTTTCGTACACCCGTAATTGATTGCAACCTCTTTATCATTCATTTCCTCTTCTGGGGGAATTTGTGTTTCTTCAAGAACACTTTGTTCGTTACCAATTGCAATTTCAGCTTCCTTTCTTTTCCGGGGATTTTTATCTTTAGAACCCAATGGTCTTCCACGCTTCAGGCGTGCTTTAGACTTTTCATTGATTTTATCATTTGTTTGTCCAACTGGGACTTCAATTCGAGTTGGAGCATTCACAACTAGTATATAAGATTTTGTTACTCTTTTTGTATCAGTGAATGCATCAGGTAATTGATTTGCAATTTCTTGCAAATGAATTATCTTTTGTACTTCTGTTTCACATTGTTTCATGCGAGGATCAAGATACAACAGTGATGGTTCACACCATGAAACATCATTTTCTTGTGTTTTCTTTCTCCCCCTAATGCAGGGAACATAGCCTCGTTAAAATGACAATCGGCAAAACGTGCTGTAAAAACATCACCCGTTAGTGGTTCAAGATATCTTATTATAGAAGATGTTTCATATCCAACATATATACCCAACCTTCTTTGAGGACCCATTTTTGTGCGTTGTGGTGGTGCAATAGGAACATATATTGCACATCCAAAAATTCTAAGGTGGGAAATATTTGGTTCTTGACCAGAAACGAGTTGCACAGGAGTGTATGTGTGATATGCACTTGGTCTCATGCGAATTAATGATGCAGCATGTAAAATTGCATGACCCCATATAGAAATTGGAAGTTTTGTTCTCATTATTAATGGTCTAGCTATTAGCTGAAGACGTTAAATTAATGATTCAGCTAAACCATTTTGTGTGTGAACATGAGCTACTGGATGTTCAACAACAATTCCTACAGACATGCAATAATCATTGAAAGCTTGAGATGTAAATTCACTAGCATTATCAAGTCTCACCTTTTTAATAGAATAATCTGGAAAATGTGCTTTTAACTTGATAATTTGAGCAAGGAATTTTGCGAATGCCATATTACGAGTTGACAATAGGCAAACATTAGACCATCTGCTGGATGCATCTATTAAGACCATGAAGTATCTAAATGGTCCACTTGGTGGATGAATTGGTCCACATATATCACCTTGAATTCTTTCAAGAAACATAGGTGATTCCTTTTCAATTTTAGATGGTGAAGGTCTCACAATTAATTTTCCAAGAGAACAAGATGTACATGGAGTAACTTTACCCATTTGAGAGAACTTCTGGTCCTTCAATGTATGTCCATGTGTACTTCCAATTATCCTGTGCATCATTGTTGATCCGGGATGGCCTAATCTGTCATGCCATAAACTAAATATCGCAGGATCACAATATTTTTCTTTAACTACCATATTTGTTTCAACCATATTTATATATGTATAATGTAAACCGGAGTGAAGTATTGGTAGTTTCTCTAGCACTCGGTTCTGATCAATAATATACATATATTTCTCATTTTCAGAGGTCACAGTTCGAGTATCGAATCCATTAAGATATATGTCGTTGAAACTTAATAGATTTCTATTCGATCTCGGAGAAAACAAAGCATTATTTATAATGAACTTTGTACCATTTGGTAATAGGAAATGAGCCACACCTATTCCTTCTATTAAGTCTGCAGGACCTGATATAGTAGTTATGGTTCCTTTTGTTAGCTTTAATTCAGAAAAATATTTCTTAGCTTTCAGGATGGTGTGCGTGGTACCACTATCCGGTATACATAAGTCTCCAACGTTTGCTTGATGTTGTGCTCCGATGGAATTCATATTAAACTTCAAATATTAAACAAATTGTGAGTTTATAATGATAATAATAAAAAAATTATGACAAAGTTATTAGAATAAAAGGATCATTATATAATTGAAACAGGGAATACATGGTTACAGAAAAAAAAGCATAGACATTTACATAAATCAAATGTCGTCATAGTCAACTAAATCAGAATCATTTAAATCATTGTTGGACAACTCCAGGTTGTCTGTATGATTTATGAGATCAGAATTATTGAAATCATCGTTAGACAACTGCAGGTTGTCTATAATATTTGCGAAATCAGAAATTGTTAAAATAGTATTGGACAACTGCAGGTTGTCCATATGATTTACTTCCTTCTCTTTTCCTTTAAGAGATTCCTTATAAAGCTGACATAGATGTTGAGGTGTGTGGCACGTTCTTGACCAGTGGTCTATGCTACCGCATCTATAACATGAACCTTCAGGGTCTTGTGAATGACTTGATCCAGCATCATATTTTGTCATTTTGAGCTTATTTTGTGGTTGGCTTCTATTTTCTTGTGGAGCATGATAATTATTTGCTCTTTGCCAACGTCCACGATAATAACCACGTCCACGACCGTAAGGGTGGTCTCGGTCAGAATTTTGGTTTCGACCATAAAAATTATTTTGACCGAAATAACCACGGCCTCGTCCACGTCCACGTCCACGTCCAATAAAATTATTTCTAGTATTATCATTATTTATAGCATTTGCTTCAGGAAATGCTAATGAATTTGTTGGACGTGTAGCATTTGCTTCAGGAAATGCTAATGAACCTGTTGGACGTGTTTGATGATTTTTCATCAAAAGCTCACTATTTTGTTCTGCAACAAGTAAACATGAATTAAGCTCAGAATATTTTTTAAATTTCTGCAAGCGATATTGTTGTTGCAAAGTAATGTTTGATGCATGGAACGTGGAGTAGGTTTTCTCCAACATGTCTTTTTCAGTAATCTCATCTCCACAAAACTTAAGTTGTGAACATATCCTGAACAAAGCAGAATTATAGTCATTCACCCTTTTAAAGTCTTGGAATCTTAAATTCCTCCATTCATCTCTTGCAGCCGGAAGTAAAACTTCACTTTGGTGATCAAACCTTTCTTTAAGTTTTTTCCATAAATCGCTTGGATCACCGACAGTGAGATATTCATATTTTAACATATTGTCAATATGTTTCCGGAGAAAAATGAGGGCTTTTGCTTTAGATGCTGACGCGCAATTATTTTCTTCTGCTATGGATTCAATAAGGTACATAGATTCAAGATGCATTTTGACATCTATAGTCCATGACATATAATTTGTGCCTTTCACATCGAGAGCCGCAAATTCAATTTTGGAAAGATTCGACATACTGTAACTCGGTTGGTTAGAGGCTCGTGCTGATAACGTGTTATAAATTTAAGAAAGATTACCTCTAGATTAGTAATGGATTAAGAGATTTCTAGAAAAGTGATGAGAGAAAGTTTGGAGAGTGCAAATACTTATGAAAGTATATTTAGAGATGAGTTTTTCATTTACAATGAAGGAGTATTTATACTACAAGAAAACTATTTATCTATAGTAAATTGATACTATTTATCTTCAGTAAATTGTTATCCATACGTTACCTAAACATTTCATATTTACAATAAAAGTTTTATTTTACATGCGTTTAAAAACACTTTTGAAAAACCTCAAGGACCGAAATTGATGTTTACTCTTAATTTAATAATTTACTCTTTTTAAGCACCTAATTTCACCCAACAATTCTTTTTACAAATATGCTAACTTCTAAAAAAGTCAAAAATTGAAACTAGTGTATTTATATTAAGAAAAAAAAGTCGACATATAAAAAGACAAATAAAATAAATAAATATATTTTCATTCTATTTTATTTATAGCATAGTTTTATAAAAGATATTTAGGTACATTTCTAGTTTGTATTAGAAACCTTTTAAAATAAATTTTTAGATATTTCTAATCTTTAACATGTTTTTTTGGTTTTGAAAGGCAAGGCTTATAGAGCCGGTAACGGGGTCGAGAATATCTGGGATCGCAATTCTTATCCCAATCCTCACTCTCAACTACCCATTTTCATCACAGAACAAATTTCTTCTCCATCTTCATCGGGGAAGGAGAATCTCTACCAGGGAATCAGGTATTTTTTTTTTCGTTTGATTTTTTCAATAATATCTTTATAAATATCGATTATACGTTTACACGACATATTATTCTAAACTTTAACAACTTTAATGGGTGTATTTAGTTCAAAAAAGAAACATATCAGTTACAATACTTAATAAGAGATATTTTATACTTCCAGATTGTAATATTAGTAAAAGTTCTCCGAATAATCAAACTAATATTATAATATATTTTTGAAAGTCTTCTCGTCATCTGAGATTGATTATATATATACTCCTTGGGTTTATCATTGTTATTATATTATATACACACATATGTATATATATATATATATATATATATGAATTATATATAAAAACTTACTATTAAATACTCGGGGCCGGGTTTGAAAGGTATCCCCATCCCCGACCCCATCTACGATTAACAAATTCGAGGATTTCCCATCCTCGGTGAATCCAGGTTTGGGTATTGAATTCCGCATCGGGGACGAGGTTTTTTTCTACCATCCCTAGTTATATATCTAGCTATTGCTTCAATGTGGACACGTATTGTACTATATATGTCGTTTTCCAATATTGTCGTGTCTTGATTTCTTCTAATAAATACTTGTATGACAAGAACACGTGATATGATCGTAAGTTCGTTGCCAACATTTTTTGTTGTCGATGGAGGGAATTGTCAATAACTCGTGGGTGAAGGTGATTATCGATGGATTTTAGATGGAAAATAATCATCAATGACAAAAATGGATAGTAAGCTAAAAGCATGGTAAATAGCGAAATTATACTTATTGACGGACAAAGCCATCATTAATGTGTTGCAAAAGTTATTTTAAACTTGTAAAATAAAATGGAAAAGAATGTTATATTGACAATTTACAAACCAATTATCGACGAGCGGTTGACCACGGATTTACGATGGGTTTTATTTACTGATAGGTTACCAACCTTTCTCAGGTTCAGGGTCATGCTATATCGGCAGGTTATCGATGGAATATTGCGTCAATAAAATGTCGTTGGAAAACCATTTGTAATATGCATGACATTAGGTTGCCAGTAGCCATCTGTAAAATAAATCAAATACTTATGGATGGCTTTCTGACGGTTTAGTATGGTGTCCCAAAAAGCTAGATATTGGTAATTGACGACATGTCACCAACATCCATCATTGTTTGGAATAAAACATAGTATTAGTATTTATAGATGACAATCTTTGAAAAAATGTGTTATAACATAATTGTCTTATAAAAAAATGTGTTTATATGACCATTTCCAATAACGTTTTGTTAAGAGATAATATGACATTCTATTTAAACAAAAGTGTCATCTCGACTTGTTATAACATTCTATATAGGATATAAAATTATTTAAAAAACAATATACTAGATAATTAAACATATTTAACGCATTATAAAATCAATTTTTTATAGGGTAATTAATGAAAAAAAAACGTTCCAATGTGTTATGAGACATGATACGTGGATGTAAGCATGTCAATAATTGTCTTTGAAAATTACATTACATTACATAGCATAATTTGGTTATTTGAAAACTCCAAGGACTTCTAAATTGTTCTTTATAGAAAAATGTATATGAATATATTATGCAAACACATGTTTGAAATGTGTTCATGTTGGATACGGGATCTCAAGCACCCTAGAATTGCAATCGAAATCGAGTATTCATTCGAAATGGGGAAGATCAGGTGATAAAATGATATACCTTAGTATAAAGATCAAATCTTTATGATGGTCGAATCCAAATACTGGAAACTTCATGCTCCCAACCTCCATGAGATTCATACAATCACTTAAATCACAATCAAATCGTAATAACCCTATACTATTGAAGGTTTTAGGCAATAATTAAAGAGGGAGGAGATGAATTTTAGTGTTGTAGTTTTTTCTCATAAAATTACATAAAGGATTCATTAAATTCCCTCTTTATATATAGGCATTAGGGAACCCTAATACAACATCATTGGTCGATTATATCCCATCATTGGACCCATGGTCATTTTTATCCAACAAAGAAAACTTTCCCGAGTTGCTTAGCATGTTATAACATCATATGCTATGTTGTAGATACATGTGCGACTCCCATTTTTCAAGAAAAGAACATTTAGATGGTCATAATCCACTTATTTAGCCCAATTAACGAACAAATTAGTCAATAAATTCCTTATTTAAAATTTCATAACATGCAACTCTTTGGGTTCTAGGTACGTTGGTAACAACACTGAATCTATTTTCATTTATTACAAGTAATAAGTGGTATCTAGCAACACATTATCAATACAAAAGTGACAAGAATTAATCGATTCAACCAATAAATAACTCACACGATCATCATAATGTGTAATCTTATCCCTCTGTCCTAGATCCCCATACTGAACAAGAAACACGTTTTGTATCATTTTTATTAAGTTCAAATTAGTTCAAACTCTAGTTTATCGAACTCTAAATGGATTGAATAAATAGCAGATATTCGATATTGCATATCGACTATCTAAGCATTCACACATTCTTTCAATATCATTATATCAAGGAGCCAGAGGCATCAATCCTATCATACATGATAGGGAAATCCTATGTTTGATATGCAAACTGAGACTTAAAGCATTATCAACATTCAATGTCTATTCTACCACTCAATTACAAGATTACAACTAACATCAAAGTGTGCAACTCAAATATAATAGACTTCAAGATTATCAAGTTAAAGGACATCAATATGCTACGAGCACTTAAGAAATATTTGGGATACTCATATGACATCCCATGTAGTGTGCTCGAAGATATTCTATTGGAGAGTCTTCTCTGGGTGTTCTGATCTGCTTGACCTCTTCGTCCTCAGAATCCGAGAGGGACAAGTAGATGTGATGATTGACGTTGTGGTCTAGACAAGTCAATCCACGTGCCACTAAATTCTCCACCGTGTCTAAGTAACACAGTCTATACACGAGAAACAAAAGTTTTCCATAGATCTAAGGACTTGGTCTTTGTCTATACGAGCCATAGAGGCATCATTTTTGTTTGAAATTAAGTGTCATGCCTCTGGGTGAATGGCCACTTGTATTTTCAATGGCCATTTCCTGTTTGGAGGATATACCCAGAAGTGCGGATTCTCTAGTTGGTGTAGTCCAGAGGCATGAAGAGTTGCCTCTGAATGGGTAGTCCGATTTGGGTTCGAGGTGTGCATCTCTATTTCAATATTCATGGATGCTGGACTATCCTGAATAGATTGTATGTTTGCACTGGGGGTGGAAAAGGTCTATCAAAATATGTATGTTTGCCTCTGGGGGCATCTTTTTCTAATCTCACATTATTTTCCCACTCAACTTCTAATTGGTTAGAACGTACATGGGACTCACATACGTTCATTCTTCTCAAGCTCACTTCCACCTGAGCTAGTAGAGCTACTCTCTACACTAGCTGCAGAGGAATTCTCTTCTTCAACTCCCTCTTGACGAGCACCCTCTAGTTCACTCATCTCTGGGTGTTCTCCCTCTAGGCAGGAAACCTCTTGTTCACCCACCACTAGGTGAACACTCTCTGATTCTTCCATCACTCTAGGCTTAGAACCTAAGTGTAACACCCCACAAATTGAAATACGAAAATCGGACTTGCGAACGTCCGCATGGCCAAGGGCCGGACGTCCGCGTAGCGCGGAAGTCCGCGGGTCGTCCGCGGAAGCAACAAAAGTTTGGGAAGGAATCAGTTCGGCTGGGGCCGAACGTACGCGTAGAACCCTTGCGGACGTCCGCGATGTATCTGATGGCACTTTTTGGTTTAAGAGAGACTTTTCCCCTCTCTCTTTCCTCATTCCATTTCATAACCCTAACTCAAACTCTCTTCCCCCTCTCAGCCGATTTTCCCCAAGAGAAACACAAACCCTTATCCTTCCTCATCTTCTTCACCCAATCTAAACCCACTTCCACCATTGTTGAAGATATGGAAGCTTGAAGCTTTTGTGGATGATTAGGAGCTTTTGTTTGGAGATTCAAGTGATAAAGGTAATATCTCTCTACCCAAAAGCTAGGTTGTTGTAGTTTTCATCTTTCTTCTATTTGGGGTATTGTTGGATGATTTTGTTGTGTTGGGTTGAGGTAATCTTCTCCTTCTTCATTTATGGAGATTGGGGTTTTGGTGTATTTGGGATTCTTGGATGCAAAATGTTTGGGGAATGATTCTAAGTGTTTGGGGATGAATACTTATGGTTGGAAACTTATGGATCTAGGTTTTGGGAGATTTGGACTTGAAGATTCGGACTTCTTCAAAGGAGCATACGTTTGGGAAAATCTAGATTTAGCTTAATCTAGCAAGGTGAGTTCAAGTTGATTTGTGAAAACGTTGTACATGCCAAAATGTTTATTTTAAAGTATTTGTGTGCTTTATGTGAAATTATCACTTGTTGAGTTGATTTGTGGGTTTTGATTAATCAATGTGTTGAGCTTTACAAATCTTGTAAAACACCCATATTTGGGGATTTTGGGTGATTGATGAATAAATCACGATTGAAAGTGGTTTTGTTAATTTATTGCATAAGTGAAGATGATTTGGTCAAAATACACTTTTAGTGTTTTTGTGATTATGCGATAACTATGATGTGTTACATTTTAAAGTGTGAACGTGTGAGTTGGGGATTTTGGTCTATCTGACCGTATGAATGTTTTGAGAGTTGTAAACCTTTTATTTTGGGGCCGATGGCCAATTGAGAAATTAAAAGGGTAAAGATTTTGGGTAACGATGTATTTTGGTTTATATAACCGTGTGAGTGACACGTGTTTAGCCAAACGTTTATTTTGTCCTTTAAAGGCTTGATTTATACTCAAATGAGTCTTTTGAGTGTTTGCCAGTTTTAGTGACTCGAGGTGGAGTCTTGGATGTGTTATATGCTTAATTGCATTTTATTTGAATATGTGCCGGTTTGAGTGTTGGTCTTATGTGTGAAGACCGTTTGATGATTTTGTATTCTTAGTACCTTTGGGACTAATGAACCTAGGTGGGTTATATGCATTGTTGAGTTATGAAAGAGTTGCATATACGTATACACACACACACACACACACACACACACACACACATATATAGATGCATATATGATTTGACTTCATTGGGAAGGTGAAAATGAAGGGTTGTGAGATTATCACGCCTTGGAGCGTGTGTTTGCATGATGTGGCTTAGATGCATTTTATTTGCATGAGTTGATGTTGATAAACGATCATTAGATCTTTTGAGCAGAGGGTTCGGTTTTGGACTCGGTTGAGTCTTGAGGGCATTTGCCCGGTTTTAATAAGCTCGACGTGGGCTTGGGGTTTGAATTGCATGAATTGCATTATATTTGAGATTTACATGATTTGAATGCATTGGTTATTCTTTTGGGGTCATGTATTTATATTTAAGTCGAGGAAGCGTGTGTTGGATGATGGGTTTCCCAAGGTAACAGTTCATAGTGAACTTCAATATGAACAATATGGACAAGACCTTGATGGAGCTCCATGGCATGTTGAGATCTGCTGAAGCAAGTATGGGTAAGACCCAAAATGCTCACTCAACTGCTCCCGTCCTGGCCATTAGGGAAGGTGGCTGTAAGAAGAAGAAAGTTTCTCATCCCAAAGGGAAGGGAAAGGCTAAAGTTGTTCCTCGCAACCAAGGCCATAAGAGAATAGCTGATTCTTCTGACATACCACCCATAAGTGACCCTAAAGAGGCCATATGCTTTTACTGTCAAGAAAGGGGCCATTGGAAGAGAAGCTGCCCAAAATATCTGGAGGACTTGAAAATGAACAAGGTCAAAGGGTGTGGCACCTCAGGTATTTTTACAATTGAACTCCATAGTACTTCGATTTCTAACTCTTGGGTCCTTGATACGGGATGTGGTACTCACATTTGCTCTAATTTCCAGGGACTAAAGGGAAGTAGAACGTTGAAGCATGGGGAGCTGAATCTGATCATGGGAAACAGGATGACTGCCGCTGTTACCAAGATTGGAGATTTTGAGCTCATGCTTAGTAGTGGTTTTTCAATAAAGTTATTAGATTGTTGCTACTCGCCAGAAATGGCTCGAAACATTATTTCTTTTCATGCATTGTACAAGGATGGTTTTGAATTTCAATTTGATAATAATAATGGTTGCATTTTGGTTTATAAACATGGTTGTTTTTATTTTAAAGCCTCTCCTTGTAATGGTGTGTATGAAAGTGTGATTTGTGTTGGTAGAAATAATAATAACTTAACTATAAATGTTGGTTCCTCCAATAGTGAATTGGATAATCGTTGTTATGGCATCATCGTCTTGGCCACATAAACAAGAAACGCATCGCCAAGCTCCAATCGGATGGGATCTTGGAACCAATTGGCTTAAAGTCGGATGGAGAATGCGAGTCTTGCTTACTAGGCAAGATGACAAAAGCACCTTTTAAAGGAAAAATGGAAAGGGGTAAGGATCTGTTGGACTTGATCCACACAGATGTATGTGGACCGTTCAGATCTGCCACGAGAAACGGTGAGAGATATGGATTTATCTATTTGATGAAAAACAAGTCGGACACCTTTGAAGTGTTCAAAGGATTCAAAAACGAAGTAGAAAACCAACTGGGCAAGAAGATCAAGATGCTCCGGTCCGACAGGGGTGGAGAATACTTGAGTCATGAATTCTACGACTATCTAAGGGATTGTGGAATAGTTTCGCAATTATATCCTCCCAGAACACCACAACTCAATGGTGTTGCTGAGGGAAGAAATCGAACGCTACTTGATATGGTTCGGTCCATGATGAGTCGAGCTACACTTCCAATATCGTTCTGGGGCTATGCCTTAGAAACTGCAGCTCATATCTTAAACCTCGTTCCAACTAAGAAGGTTGCAAAGACACCCTCTGAAATGTGGACTGGGACTCGTCCCTCGTTAGCACATATAAAGGTCTGGGGTTGTGAAGTCTTCGTTCGACGCGAAACTAACGACAAGCTAGAACCTAGAGCAGAGAAGTGTTGGTTTATTGGTTATCTCTACAAATCCTTTGGATATATATTTTACAAACCTTCTGAGAACAAAGTGTTTGTAGCTAGAAGGGGAGTCTTCCAAGAAAGGGAGCTCATTTCCAAAGAGGATAGTGGGAGAAGTATTGATCTTGAAGAAATTCAAGAAACAACCAATGATGAACCTATAGTTGACACTAGTCCTCAACATGAGGTTGAACCACCTGTAGAGGAAACTGACATACCTCCACCACCTCTTCGCAGAACTAGTAGAGATAGTAGAGCTAATCAATCTCCTGATTTTTATTATGGTTTTCATATTACAAAGGAAGAAGATACACTAGTCAATGATAAAACATTTGATAGTGCGGATGAGCCATCCAACTACAAGGAAGCGATGGCAGGCCCTGAGGCTGCCAAGTGGAAAGAGGCCATGGAGAGCGAGATTCAATCTATGTACGATAACTAAGTTTGGAAATTGGTTGATCATGCACCAGGTCGCAAGACAGTTGGGTGTAAGTGGATCTTCAAAAAGAAGACCGACATGGATGGGAATGTGCACACATTCAAGGCTAGACTGGTTGCGAAAGGTTACACTCAAACTCAAGGGATTGATTATGATGAAACCTTCTCACCAGTAGCAAAGATTAAGTCTATCAGGATATTACTTGCCATAACTGCATTTCATGACTATGAAATATGGCAAATGGATGTAAAAACCGCTTTCCTCAATGGAAAACTTGACGAGGATGTGTATATGGCACAACCTGAAGGTTTTGTACATACCGAGTATCCAGATAAGGTGTGTAAGCTTGAAAGATCCATTTATGGACTTAAACAAGCGTCTCGTAGCTGGAATCTTTGTTTTCATGAAAAGGTCAAGGAGTTTGGATTTTCTCGAAGCGAAGATGAGTCCTGCGTATATGTTAAGGCTAGTGGGAGTAATGTTGTATTTCTAGTCTTGTATGTTGATGACATACTACTCATAGGAAACGATATTCCGATGTTGCAAGATGTAAAGGTCTGGCTCGGGAAATGTTTCGCTATGAAAGATTTGGGAAATGCAGCATACATACTTGGAATAAGAATTTATCGAGATAGAACCAAGTGTTTAATTGGACTTAGCCAAAGTACATACTTGGATAAGATATTGAAGAAATTCAATATGAGTGAATCCAAGAAAGGGTATTTGCCCATGCAACATGGCATAAGATTGAGTAAAGATCAATGTCCCAGCACTAGTAAAAAACTGGACAGGATGAGTCGAATTCCATATGCATCTGCTATAGGATCGATCATGTATGCCATGACATGTACTAGACTTGATGTCTCATTTTCTTTGAGCATGGTGAGTAGATATCAAGGGAACCCAGGCGAAAGTCATTGGACGGCTGTAAAGAACATTCTTAAGTATCTTCGGAGAACTAAAGATGTGTTCTTAGTCTATGGTGGAAAAGATGAATTACGAGTAACAGGTTATACTGATGCGAGTTTCCAGACAGATCGGGATGATTCCCGCTCGCAGTCAGGATGGGTGTTCTTGTTGAATGGTGGGTCCGTGACTTGGAAAAGTTCCAAACAGGACACGGTGGCTGACTCCACGTGTGAATCAGAATATATTGCAGCTAGTGAAGCAGCGAAAGAGGCTGCATGGTTGAAGAATTTCATAGGTGATCTGGGCGTTGTACCAAGCATCAGTGAACCCATTGAAATCTTCTGTGATAACGAAGGTGCAGTCGCATTGACTAAAGAACCTAAAGACCATGGGAAGTCAAAACACATACAGAGGAAATATCACTTGATGCGACACAAGGTTGCGGAAAACCAGATCGTGGTGAGTAGAGTACCGACTGAAGAAAATCCGGCGGATCCTTTCACGAAAGCATTAACTCGACCCAAACATGAGTATCATACTGAAGCCATAGGTGTTAGAATTATCAATATACCTTGAATGTTTTAGTTGTTAGTTTGATGCATTAAAAACGTAATAAATTGTATTTGATTTGGAGATTATTATATGGAGATTATAATATATGCTGGATTGCGTCCATTTACATTTAATTTATTATCGTGTTTTGTTTTGCATGTTTAGAACCAACTTCCTGAGTATTAATTTACTTAAACCTCCATAGTCAGCCATACTCCTGGAAGTAAGTAGTGATTCAAGACTGTCATGGAGTGTTAGAAGCATAGAGAATGCAACTAACGCTCATGAGTACTTAATGGTGATTTAGGTATTGGAACAACCCGCACTCAAAAGTTTACTTCATGGATTAAGTCAGAGTAATTTTGAGATGATAATATTTTATGTTCTTCAAACGGAGATACATAGAGTTTTGCTCTAGGATTCTGTTATGCTTTGGTGTGCTCCAACGCTGACCGTAACTGGCAGCTATACAGGGTATGTCCATGTATAATATGATGAGTAGAAATGAACTGTGTAGTCAAAGTTTATTTGTTCCATCTGCCTAAACAGGAGAAGCGATATCCATGGGCCCCTCGATGATTTGGTGTTGACATTAAGTGTTTGGCCAAACCCTGACTAGAATTGATGTGTTCAATTGAGTAGTCTGATGAATTCAACACATATCGGAAATCGGGAAACATAATCTTGATCCACGAGATAGACATTTATCCATGTCTCAGGTTCATATGATATCTTGCAGAACAAAGGAACATTAAATCACTTATCTTAGGACCGAATCTTTATCAGAGTTCGGTAGCTGCATTGGATGGCTTGCTCTCTGCTGATTATTGAAAGTGTTAAAACCAAATAGAGTTAATAACTTGTCCAAGTAGGAGACTGTTGGATATAGTGTCCAGAGTCATTAACTATTGGTAATATTTCTAATAATAGCAGGGTCCTTTTGGGTTGCCCTTAAGACCCAAAATAAACAATCAAAAGAATAAAAGGGAGTTAAAGCAATTAGTTCAATTGATGATAAGTTGCAATATAATTAATTAGATTAATTATATAAAGTGCAGGGACTAATTGGTTAAAATAGTTTTAACAAGCTTATCGGTTCAAGGGGGCTAAGTGTAAAATATAGGGTTATAAATAAACTGCTAGGGGTTAAACCCTAAGGAGTTTTTTCAATCTCTCTTGGAGCCGTCGATCTCCCTTCTCCCTCTCCCAAAATCGTAAACCCTAATTTAGGGTTTAGTGATTAAGCATCTTCTTGTTGTTGGTATTTTGGTGTTCTTAAGTGTGAGTCACTAGAGGGATTCATACTATTGGTCATTGACATCCAAGAAGCGAGATCAAAGGTTTGATTCATCATTGTGGTTTTCGACAATCTCAATAAACAAGTAAGTGTTCTTGATTCAATCTTTTGTATTTAATTATCTAGAACGCATGTGTTCATATAGGTTGATAGTTTGTATAACCATTGATGATAAAAATTAAAATATGCTTCTGTTGCCTATATCATGTGGTTGTATGTTTACTCAAAACCTTACAGAATCAACGTTATTGCATGATGTTGGTGTTCATCATTACCGCACACCATTTAATCAATCTTATCACGCTTTGAATATTATTCCTTATCGCACGGTGCTTACGTGACAAAATCAGAAACCTTATCGCATATAGGTTGTTAGATCAAACTTTTCGATGGAAAAATCAAGTTTATCGCATGTTCCTTCTTATCGCATGCTATATGTTCTTGTTTGTCGCACACTACTAGAATTCTTCTTAGTATCACAGTAAGGGTGCGATAAAACCCGTTTGTCGCACGGTGTGTGTTCGATAAGTTCCCCGGAACAGGAGTGGGTCGCCAGAAAACTCTTAAACTTTGCCATCGTCGATCTTTGTTGAATGTTTCAGATGTTTGTCGTGAAAAACCTTGATAAGTGATCAAAGAAAATAAAGGGATCAAAAGCAAGTTGATTTGGACGTGAAAAACTCAAATAAAATGAACGAGAAACTCATAGATCGTGATTGATGAGGACGATGAACAGTAACATTTAACGGACTTCCGTTAAGTCTTTGTTAATTGTGTTACAATTTTTGTCCATTCCCGTTAAGTCCGTTAGTTTGTTAGTTATGCTAATTTTTTTCAAATTTGGTCCTTCCGTTAGTTGTGTTGTTAGAACCGTTAGTCTAGTTATTAGAGTTTCAAGTTTTACACTTCTCGTCCCTGTAGTTATAGCTTAGTGTTTTGGCAGCTTTAGTCCTTATAGTTCAAGTTTCAATTTGTGTCACTTTCAGTCCCTTGAGTTTTAAGTTTTAGAATTTGCCATTGTTAGTCCTTGTCTTTGTTAAGTTTTAGTGTTTGCCAATTTTAGTCCCTTTTCTTCGTTATTTTTCATTTTTTTGTCGATTTTATCAATTTTTACATGCATTCAGCCGTAACTGATATATTTTTATAGTGTTTTGCAAGTTTGCCGATTAAAGTTCCAATTTTCCGCGTTAATTTTTCAGAATTAATTTTTGAAAGACAAGTTTATAATTTGTTTTTCAATTTTAATTTTGAATATTTTCTGACTTTAATCGTGTTTCTCTGATTTTTTAAATACGCACAAATTCTACTTCTCACGAAGTATCTGTTAACGATCTTTCATTTTAAATTTTCAGGTAACAATGGTTTATCTTCCTGACGAAGAACATGAAAAACTCAAAGGATATTTATTAATCCCAAATTCATCAAGCAACCATGATTTCATCATGAATTCTAGAGAGAGAAAGTGTTTTCTTATTAAGTCGGCTCTCTATTACAAGATGTGAGTTCTGCCCTGAATGTTCTCTCAAAGTTTTACAAGATTAGTCTAAACAAAGCTATTTATACCTAAGATCTATACAAGACAATAAGCTAAGTTTGACTTTCACAAACACAT
The DNA here is from genome assembly GCA_033807775.1 of Saussurea involucrata. Taxonomy (NCBI): domain Eukaryota; kingdom Viridiplantae; phylum Streptophyta; class Magnoliopsida; order Asterales; family Asteraceae; genus Saussurea; species Saussurea involucrata. The sequence continues at coordinate 56,473,473 of CM066317.1, forward strand.
AATACATTGACTTTGACTTTGACTTTGACTTTATCATTAAATCTTGGAGACATATTTTAGACTTAACAATCTCCCCCTTGGATTCAAGATTTAATCATTTTGAGAACAACAGTCTTTGGCTTGTCAAAGTCAACTTGACACAAAATCTTCAGACGGGGATCTGGCAGAGATTTTCTTTCTTCGATTTGGAGAATTTGTTTCTTCACACAAGGCACTTTGGAGCAGATAAGCACAAATTTAAGAAAAAGAAATCTTCTTGAAAAACCAAGATGATCAATCGATTTTTCTTAAACTCTTGAAGAATAATTCTCCCCCTTTTAGTATCTTGAGACGGAATCTTCTTTAAACATTTCTCCCCCTGTCATGAAATCGAATCTTTGACTTGAAAGCTCTTTGACATGAAATTGAATTAAACATTTCTCCCCCTTTTTCGATGAAAGTGAGCATCATGATCATCGAAAACCTTCTTCAATTTCAGTCGCGTCTCTGAACATCACTAACAATCTCCTCCTTTATGAAAAACCTTGCTCCCCCTCAAAATAAGAATTCTGGAGCAATTTGTTTTCTCCCCCTGAAAGTATGCATATATTTCATTTAGGCACAGTAGTTGAAATTTTATACAAGGAAAATAAAATTCATTGAACTACATTTTATAACTACTAACATTTGATCATATGAAAAACTGTACAAAAGAAATCCAACTTAATGAAATTTAACAGATTTTTCAATCAAATGAAATCAAATGCATGTGTTTGGATTCAAATACAAGACACCATTGCATATCAAGTTAAAAAATGTTCAGTTTCAACCCCTTTATTAAATCTATTTGGTGTGCTAGCAAGCGAAATATGATTAGCAACAAGCATATGCAATTCTAAAACATATCAGAATACTCTGCTCTACTCACACTATTTGTCCAAAATCAGAATTTTCACAAATTTACAGGTTTATCGTGACTTTGTATTTTCCCCAAGTTTCACGAGATGTGTGCTCATTGGCATATTTTGATTTTGTCATCATTGACATCTTTTGATTTTGTGCTCATTGGCATCTTTTAATTTTGTCATCATTGACATCTTTTGATATTGTGCTCATTGGCATCTTTTGATCACAAAGTTTAGTAGGAATAAGATACACCGTTAAACATGACTTTCTAACTGGTTCTATAGCAGGATTTGGGTCAGCCAATCCCAGACCAGTTGGTCTTAGGGGCTAGGTGTCGAGCACCCCTTGGAACTTACTTTCCCAAACCAGAAAGGCCACATCGATATATCTTAAACCCATTTGTACCAGTAGAACATGGATTTCTATCTGGTTCTATAGAAGGATTTGGGTCAGCCGATCCCAGACCAGTTGGCCTTAGGGACTAGGTGTCGAGCACCCCTTAGGACTTAATCTCCCAAACCAGAAAGGCCACAGGCACAAACTTTCAAACTAAATGATTAGATTTAAAACTTAGAGCATCTCAATCACTTGGTTCTAAAACATAGTGCTTCCCCCATATTTTCGTTTCCATCCATCATTCTGACATCTAGGCTTTTTGAGCATTATATTCTATATAAGTCCAGAAATCCATAATTTTGAGCATTCAGCATAATTTCATTCATGTTTTGCTGACCTTTCGATTTATTTCAGAGGTGAAAGTTGAAACAAATGTAACTCAGATAATACAAAAATACTTGTAAAATCATCTTTTAGCACACATTTAATTCATTGAATGAAAATTGAAAATTTCATCTCATTGAATTAAATTTGTAAAGATTCAAATTTTCAAAGCAGTAGAAACAAAGTATAATACAATGTTACCTTTTACCACTTGTTCCTTGAAACAAAAAGATATGACAGTTAAGGATATCACCTGAGAAGTATGAGTTCTAAACTGATTTGTTTAGAAGTCTTAGTCTTTGAAGTACGGGTCCTGAACTGAATTGTTCAGAAGCCATTGTCGTTGAAGCACGGGTTTTGAACTGATATGTTCAAAAGCCAAAAACATTGAAGCACGGGTCCTGAACTGATGTATTCAGAAACCATAAACGGTGAAATCCGGGTTCTAAACTGATGTGTTTAGAAACCAATAACGGTGAAATGCGGGTTCTAAACTGATGTGTTTAGAAATCAGAGCTTAATCGAATCAATTTTCATTCGATACGATCATTTTTGCAACAATTCAAGAATTCAAGATCTAATTTGAAGATTTAGAGATTCAAGATTGTTCTTATTCGTATGTTACAATTCAAGGTAAATTTTTTGTGATTTCTTTCATCTTGAAGATGGATTTTGAGTTTTGAAGAAGATCTTTGCAATATTGATGGTTCTTGGTGAAGAAAAGAGATTAGATGCTGTAGATCTTCTAGTAAATCAGTTTCTGCACGCCAAATGCTCTGATACCAATTGTTAATCCCAAATTCATCAAGCAACCATGATTTCATCATGAATTCTAGAGAGAGAGAGTAGAGAGAGAAAGTGTATTCTTATTAAGTCGGCTCTCTATTACAAGATGTGAGTTCTGCCCTGAATGTTCTCTCAAAGTTTTACAAGATTAGTCTAAACAAAGCTATTTATACCTAAGATCTATACAAGACAATAAGCTAAGTTTGACTTTCACAAACACATAATACATTGACTTTGACTTTATCATTAAATCTTGAAGACATATTTTAGACTTAACAATCTCCCCCTTGGATTCAAGATTTAATCATTTTGAGAACAACAGTCTTTGGCTTGTCAAAGTCAACTTGACACAAAATCTTCAGACGGGGATCTGGCGGAGATTTTCTTTCTTCGATTTGGAGAATTTGTTTCTTCACACAAGGCACTTTGGAGCAGATAAGCACAAATTTAAGAAAAAGAAATCTTCTTGAAAAACCAAGATGATCAATCGATTTTTCTTAAACTCTTGAAGAATAATTCTCCCCCTTTTAGTATCTTGAGACGGAATCTTCTTTAAACATTTCTCCCCCTGTCATGAAATCGAATCTTTGACTTGAAAGCTCTTTGACATGAAATTGAATTAAACATTTCTCCCCCTTTTTCGATGAAAGTGAGCATCATGATCATCGAAAACCTTCTTCAATTTCAGTCGCGTCTCTGAACATCACTAACAATCTCCTCCTTTATGAAAAACCTTGCTCCCCCTCAAAATAAGAATTCTGGAGCAATTTGTTTTCTCCCCCTGAAAGTATGCATATATTTCATTTAGGCACAGTAGTTGAAATTTTATACAAGGAAAATAAAATTCATTGAACTACATTTTATAACTACTAACATTTGATCATATGAAAAACTGTACAAAAGAAATCCAACTTAATGAAATTTAACAGATTTTTCAATCAAATGAAATCAAATGCATGTGTTTGGATTCAAATACAAGACACCATTGCATATCAAGTTAAAAAATGTTCAGCTTCAACCCCTTTATTAAATCTATTTGGTGTGCTAACATGCGAAATATGATTAGCAACAAGCATATGCAATTCTAAAACATATCAGAATACTCTGCTCTACTCACACTATTTGTCCAAAATCAGAATTTTCACAAATTTACAGGTTTATCGCGACTTTGTATTTTCCCCAAAATCAGAAAGAAAGAGATGATATTCAAAAGGAAAGAAGTGTGTTTTAAAGGTTAGAACCGATATTCAAAAAGAAAGAATGCTTTTTGCAAATGAAAAGGCAAGCTTTGGAAAGAAATTTTCTGAATTTTCAAATAAGTGTTTTGAAGAAAAGAAAGTTATAGAGCTTAAATGTAATAAACTTCTAAAGCAAGTTTCTGATTTTGAGAAAGTTTTAATTTTAGAAAGAGAAAAATTTGAAACTGGACGCAAATCTTTTGTTGAGAAGGATAGTGAGCTTTTACTGAAAATATCTGATTTGGAGAAAGAATTAGACATAGAAGGAAAAGAGTATGAAAAGAAGAAAGTTGAAGATTTTAAAGCAAAAAGTGTGAAAGATGTTTTTGCAAATGACAGAAAGATTTTTCATAATGAAATAAGAAAATTGACAAAGAAATTATCTGTTTTATCTGCGGAGATTATGAAAGAGAAGAAGGTTAAATCTGAGATTCAAAGGAAATATGATTTGTTATCCAAAGAGAGAAATGTCTTGTTCAATAAACTTAAAGAACTTGAAGACATAATTTTTAAGGTTGAGATTTCCAAACAAGCAAGTCCTGACACGATTGTTCAGACTCCACTTGTGGACTCAACTGATTCTGAATGCTCGTTTAAGACGGTTTCAAGTTCAATCCATAAAGATGTTTCTTCAAAGGGATTTCACAGATCAAAGGGGGTTTCAAAGGATCAGATTCGTCCTTATAATCTCTTTTATAATCATTCTGTTGATAATTCGGATGCTTCTATTTCAAAGTCTTTAGAAGATCCTATTTTCAAGAATGTGAAGATGGTTTGGAGAGTTAATGGCACCACTCCTGAAAGAGATGTTCCAAAATCATCTGTTCCCACTTTAAACGTCAAGAAGAACAAAGTTTATCAAGGTAAATCTTTTGTTAAACCGGATTTAGTTTATTTTGTAAATCATTTAATCAGGTTGGCACAAAAGAAAATATGTTGTTCTTACTGTGGAATTAATGATTTTGTACATAAAGAATATGTTCAGTATTGGTATGGTATATACAGAGTCCCTTCAAATAGAACCGCACTTAACAAATCAGGACCCAAGTTCCGTTGGGTACCAAAATTTACTTAATCTGTTTTACAGGTTCATCATGTGTTGTGTTGAATGTGAGAACTATTATAGACACATGACTGGAAAACAGAAGAGAAATGTGCAAATCTTTGAAGAGGAGTACCCGTGCTTTCAATTTTCATATACTGAATTACATGCATATTTTTAGGGGGAGAGATTCTACATTTTTGATATAAATGTGCTTATTGATATATCTATCTGTATTTGCGTAGGAGGAGAGAATTGACTTCTGATTATTTCAGATCAGGACTCGTTCTTCAATGTCTTGGACATCTGAATACAACAATTCAGAACTCGATCTTCAATTAAATAATTCTGTTCAGAACCTGTTTTAACTTAAACACATCAGTTTAGAACTCGTACTTCATTGTTTTAGACTTTGATTGTTAAATATACTAATTTTGTTCAATTAAAATCTTTTGCAGATTTTGAGGGGGAGCTAATATGATTTTCAGGCAGTCTATCAATTTTTTAAGGGGGAGCTTAAACATCTGACTGTAAGTATCTTCTAAACTCAATCTGAGATTGTTTGAAAGAAGAACGACTTTCAAGCATGAAAATTTTGTTCTTAAATGTTCAAACCACTTCTCTATTTCAAAAAGGTTTTATAAATTTAGAAGTGTGATTTTAAATGTTTTTCATAAGTATCTTGGATTACATCATTATTTCTGACCGTGTGTTTCCAAAGATTAATACTTGCGTATTACCGTTTCTATACTTTCAAGTATTCATACACACCGGTACAACTTCTTATTGACTTTGTTATTACCATGTCTCAAAATGAAACAATTTTTCGATGGTAATACTCCTGTTTGTATTTCAATTTTGTTGAGCATCATACATTCTTTCAGCGTAAGAACTTAAACATTTCATTCAAAGATTGTTTATATTTGTTCATATAAACAAAATTCAAATTCTTTGATACCCTAACCGTTCATAATTATATTTCATACTTGATCTGATTGATACATTGTCACATTCTCAAACAAGTCTTTCAAATTCATTTCATTATTTCAATATTCTTGCTGTGAGAAATCTTTATTGTTCAAGTGCTCAAATATTCATGATAATTTTTATGGAGCATTCAATTTGATGGCAATGTTATTCAACTACTGATTCATATTTGTTCAAGCTAAACTATTGAACAACACATCATTTTAGGACAAAATATCATGGGGATCGGTGTGAGAGCATAAAGAACTTCTATGGATTCACGTTAACCAGTGTTTCCTACCCAATAAGTTATCCTTGAATGATTGAGGGGTGAGGGGTATACATCAAAGAGTGGGGGATATAACTCATACGGTTGAGTAATCTCATTGTGCCAAGGTAAAATGTAAATGAGAGTTTGGGTAGAAGTGAGCGGATTAAAAACAGAAATAGGGTGTGAGAATAGAGTTAAAAGAATAAGAGAACTCTGCACCAACCAATTTTCTGAGCCGGGCAACCACATTACTGATTGGTTCACATTCTTTGGTGACCATCATTGAAATAGGCAGTAAGCTCATGCCAACTCTTGCTTTAACCCCACCAGCTACTCATGTCTTTCTCAACAAATAAATGTTTCAATATTTCTTAGGGACGCAACATATAATCTATCTAATATTTATTCGGAAGATTTGGATATTGAAAAAGAAGTAAGTTTGCCCCACCTTCGTACTTCAATCATGCACATTGAGTCGGTGGAAAACTTGTTGTTGTCTCAACAGTTTACACATTTTGATCCTATTTAAGCATAAGTTGCTTCAATCATTTCTACACTTGCACGTACACACAAAGAATATTTTTTCTTGTCATAATGTTCATAGAAATTCCATTGTGTTTTTCGATGATTGAATGGAAGCCCTGGAGGAGTGAACATCAAAAAGCTCCTTTCCAAAGTACATCCGTTGTACTAAGTGGCTTTGTGAAACTTACAGACATTTGAACTGTTTCATTTGTTGATTCAGGGTTACAACTTTCATTTTATCTGAATTTGAAAAGATTCGGATACATATCTTTTGGAATTGATGGTTAAGAAGTTCAAAACGAAGGAGACTATTTCTGGTACTCAAAGAGAATGCTGAAATTGAAAAGAGTTTTGATGATCATGATGCTCACAATCATCAAAAAGGGGAAAGAATTTGAAGATTTCAATTTCCGAATGAAAAGGAGATGTTTTCCAAAGTTAAAGAAAGGCAAGTCGAGAAGTTCAAGATAATGTGTTTCAGAGAGATAAGTCGAAGACAGTTTGTTCATGGGGGAGACATAATTCCAAGAGATGAAGATACAAAGTTTAAGAAGTTGCTCAAAGTATTCGAAGGTTAAAGCTACAAAGATTTAAAGCTCAATCAAGAATGTTTTAAAGCTCAAAGGCAGTTCATAAACAAAGATTGAAGAAATTTGTCAACGCTCAAAGCTGCAAAGATCAGTGATACGAAGATATGAAGATTTTGGTTTGAAGACTTTGATCAACGCAACGAAGATTTGAAATTCATGTTTCAAGACTTGATGACTATTTGTTTTTTAAGAGACAGATGAAGATTAAAGCTGTCAAAGTGGATTTTTGAAGATAAAGCTTATCTAAAGATTCGTCTGAGATATTTCAAAGAGCTAAAGACTGCTGTCATACATTTTTTAAATATTGAATCCATAGGATTGTTAGTGCATAAATGTATTCAATATTTAGTTGTAATTGTGAGAGTCAAAATATTAGTCAATGTCATGTATTAATTAGTAAGTGAGTCAAAGTCAACGTAATAGTGTGTGAAAGTCAAAGGTATAAATACCTTTGTTGTAAGTGAGTTCATAGAAGAGTTCAAGAAAACATGAGATTGTATCTTGTAGAGAGATGTCTAGAGAGAGAATCTAGAGAGAGAAAGTGTATCTAACTCACATCTTGTAACTTTCTCTCAATCAATACAAGATTTCATTTTGCAAATCCATTGTTACTTGAATTCACACAGGGTCAAGCTTAGACTCATCTAGTCCTTCAGCAACTATCTTTGGTTTCCCTTTAGAAGACTCTTCATCTGAAGTAGAGTCAGAGTCAATAAATCCTTTTTGGGTTTTCTAGAGATAGGCTCAACTGGATAGATATCATATCCATGTTCATATCATTGGGATGTTAAATTTAGATCCTTTAATATGCAAGGAATGATCTCAGGTTCAGGGGATAAGTTTTGCTCTAGAGAATTTGTTAAGTCTTCTTCAAAAACTATTTTTAGCTCTTCTACTATGAAAAAAGGCACAAATTATGCTGCCTCTGGGTTAGACATGCTCTGGTCTTTGGAACCAGAGGTACTAGGTTCAAAAGTAACATAAATTTGAATCTTAAAGGATTCAAGATTGAATGCTTTTGCTACCGAATGGTGTAATCTACGGATGCTTTCTTGATGAATCAGAGATACCTTGATTTTTGATCAAAGAATTAGAAGACTCTTTGATCTTTGGCTTGAAATTCCATTATATCCAGAAACTTTGTCATATGAGATGTTTTTAAATTATAATTTTTTAGCCTTTGATCCGTTAGAAGTTTTTTATCCTCTTGAACATATAAGATTCTCTCAGTGATGGAAAGTCTTGTTTTTAAACTTTCCCCATATAGAAGGTAGAAGACAAAGATGTCCTTTTGTTTCCTGTGTGGGAATCCATGTAACTAAAACCCAATCCTTCAGTGTCCATTTGAGAGTTGATTTTGATATGCACATCTTGTGTATCTTGATATTTTTTAAACAAAATCTCTTTTCTCTGCAAGATTTGGTGCAAAACTTTCATTTCCATTTGAAAAAAAAAACATTTTTAAGTGCCATAGAATTGAGTCTATTTGACTCAAAGATCTTTATATTCCCTTTTCAAGTTATTCACACTTTTCAGTGAAGGACCTTTCCTAAAAAATCTTTAATTTTTCAAGTTTGTTCTTTCCTTGGAAATTTCTTCTTTCTCTTCTTCTAAAATTTAATTTTTTCTTTTGAAAATTATTAAATATTTTTAACCTTTTCTCTTTTCTTTTTCCACATATCTTCTATTTTAGTTTATGAAAATCTTTAGAGAGTTTTAAAACATCCATCTCAAGTTCATTTTCGTTGTTTTCATCCTGGCAAGAGATAGTACATACCCGAGCACCAGAATAAGTGGATTCTGACTTGTTTTCTGTTGTGTGAGCCATGCCACATAAATGAGTTTTCTTTGGTTCCTCATCTGATGATGAGCCATAGACCCGATTATCCTCCTCCGCTACAAGACTTTTCTTCTTGAAGTTGTACTTGTATTTGTTCTTTTAGTAGTCTGAGTCTTTGACTAGACAACCTCAACAATTGGTAGAGAAATGACCGGGCTTGCCACATATGTAGCATATATTAATGTTCTGGTATGGGGTATTCCCAGCAATCTCCACCTTTGGATTTTCTCTGGGCATGAACTTGGTTGGTACTTGTAGCTGTCTCTGGTCCTGAAATGGACCCCCTTCTAATATCCACCCTCATCTCATCCTAATCTCTTGAATGGTTTCTTGGGAAACTTCTTTGAAAACTTCTTGGTTATCATCACTTATGATTGTGCAAAGGCACTCGGATCGTCATCTTCATTCTCAAATTCAAATAGTCTTGTTGGTCCCGAAGGGTTATACAAGTTTGTAGAAGGGGGGGGGGTTGAATACAAACACAAATTTTTATCTTTAAAATTGTTTATTGATATATATAAAACAATTTACAGTTTGTTGCGGAATAAGATCAAGTTAAAAACCTAATCTAAACAAACTATTAGAATCACACATAATTCTTGCACTTAAAAAGAGCGAATATAAGAAAACTAGAGAGACTTTTCTTGCACAAGGTATTTCAGAGAAGGAAGCCGCACTTCAAAATGAAGTAGGGTTTCCTATTTATACTGCATGCATTTAATGCAAGCCAATACAACTTTACACGGGACAGCGTCTGGTTGGTTACATGATTTTTACTTTAGCAAACATCCCTTTTGGCCGCATGATGAACAGTGTAGTTGTAGAGTGGTTTGTACGATCCTGGACAAGGGATGTCCTTCAAACAAATCGTACGGGGCGTGCAAGGAGATAAGACAATAGTTGCTTGTAGAACAGGCTTCATGATCAGCGAACGCTGAATGTATCTTTATCAACGAAGGATAAAGTTCAGCTCTCACTGAAGTCTTCTACTTGAAACTTTGCGTGAAATGGACAAGTCTTGTCTTCGCTGATATCCGCATCAGGTCACTAGTAGACTTAGTCACTCGTTCTTCAGCTTGGTCTTCGATTTCAGCGTTGAACTCAGTTGTCGCGAGTCTTGTCTTCAAGAATCACATGCAAACAATTACAAGATGAACTTTCAGCGATCATCAGTAAGGCTGAACATGCTCAGGGCTCACTGATGTACATGCATCGCTGAAGTATAAATTAAAGCATATGTTTTCCATCAGCGATACTAAACAGACTTAGTATATTTTCTTAGATGGTGAAACACTGATACGTATTGTCTACTCACAATTTTCACTAAGTAGTTTTCAGAGTCATTATCAAATCACTGAAGGGTCTGGATCAACAATCTCCCCTTATTTGATGATGACATAGCAATAAAAGAAAATTGCTAAGTTAAAAACAGAAGGATAAAAAGGACTCATAACTACGTGTCCCATTTACTGTTTTCAGGGATCTTTTCTAGTACTGATGGAGTAAAGTACTTTATTGAAATTTTTCATTAACTTCGTAAACAAAATTACAAGGGAAGTGGAAAAATTATAAGTACAATGAAAATAATTACAAGTACAAAAAGTTACAAGCTGATAAAAAAGAAGAATACAAAAGGTGATTATATCAGCTATTCAGGTTTTCCCTTGAAGAGAAGTTCATCAAGAGTGTCAGTCTGTAGAATCATCCAATCAGGGACCGTTACTCCCTGATCCCGTCTTCGTTTGGCTTCACGATAGATCTGGGGCTTGATGAATCTTCCGAGGAATGAGCGATCACACCAATACAAGAGGTCTCTGAGTTGTTCGATAGGAGCGATAGGTAACTCAGATATTCTTTGAAAGCATTGGCGGCCATAGTAGTTAAGAAAGAATATGCCATAAGGTTTACTGATTACCTTTCCAGCTTCAAAATCTTCAGTGGGAGGCAGAGAGATGTCAAGTCGTGAAAGATCAGCATCTGGACCAAGTACAAATTCACGAGAAAAGTCGATACCAGTCTCGTTCCGTATAGCAGGGCCTGAAGATGGTGGAGGCTTTTTCTTTGAAGCGGTTCGTTTTGGTTTGATGGTTGGAATGGGCAGATCAAGAGATGAGGAGACTTGGTCGATTAGCCTGTTAATGGCGTTTTCAACATAAGACTTGTAGCTTGATCGAGATCTCTGAATTGCGACCCAAATTTCCAACCATTCGTTCAGTCCAAGTTTTTCCAACACTGAGGTATAGCAGGTTCTTGACACTTCGTTCTCCCTGATCATCTGGACATCAACGATAGTAGCACCTCTGACAGTCCTCCCCCTCAGGTTTACCTGTTTTATTCTTGCTGGTAACATCCTGAAGTGGTGTTTCTTCTTGCACCAGGCAAGGGTGTTATCGCTGACATTCCTTTTCTCTTCTTTCTTCTTACCAACATCTTTAAGCAGTTGTTGCTGGACTTTGAGAGGAAATTTCTTCAGCTGAGGATGCTTTACTGAACGTTGAGCAATTTCAAGAGCGAAGTTTTTATCAGCGAGCTCACTCTTATGTTTTTCAGCGAGGATCTTCTCATCCTTGAGAGCTTCAACGATTTCTCTTGGAGTCAGACAGCTGCGATGGGCAGGGATGAGACGCTGACTTTCTAGCTTCTGAATCATTGCTGCTTTCCTTCTTCGTTCATCTTCATCTGATCTTTGAGGAGTTAGAGAAGGTCTTATGGGGTGTGAAAGCAGTTCTTCTTCAGCTTGTACTTCAGCCTCATCCAGAACATAGACTGGGATTATTCGTTCTTCAGCGTTGAGCACTGGTTTATTTGTAGCGTTGTTGATGGAGGAGCTTCAGCGGTAGCCTCAAGCAGGGGAGAGGACTAGCTGAAACAAAATGATCAATGGATTTAGATCGTTTGAAGGTTTAAGAAAAGATAGAAAAAAGAAAAGGCTTAAGTGTTTAGAGGTTTTATGAGGAGAAGGGTGGAAATTGAGAAGGGGTAGAGAAGAGATGCAGTTTAGGGGAAAAATAGATAGTAACATACCTGACAAGTTGGCTTTTTTTAGGAGTATAGCCAACTTGTCTTCAGCAAGGTCTGTGTTTTTGCCATGTTGCGTCTTTTTAGGAGATTTTGCAGTGGTCCTCTCCCCTGGTTCATTAATGGAACCCCCTTTAGCGCAAGGGCTTTGATCACCTCATGGTTGAAGAAAAATCCGTCTTCTTCATCATCATCTTTCAGAGGCTTGAATGATGGTTCTTCATCATTAATGTCGACGTCTTCTTCCTCCTCTTCATCCTCGGAGGGAATTTCCACAGTGTTGTCAACTGGGGAATGAAGAGTGTCTTCGCCTTGCTCCCCCTCAGATGGATAAGGACTTTCAGCGGTTCCCTCAGGATTGTCAGTTTCCTGAGGGTCTTCCTTTTCACTTTCTTCCTCCCCCTCAACAATTCAGGGGAAGCCTTCAATGTTCTTCTCCCCCTCTTCAACCGAATGGGGGGAGGTTGTAGGTTCGTCAGCAAGGGCATCAGCGGTGACCTCAGGACCCCTGTCTTCTAGGCCAAGGTGCCCTGAAGTAGATGGTTGATTTCTTTCAACCTCTGCCATTCTTTCTTCAAGGCCAAAAATAGTAGGGGTGGTTTCCAGGATGAATTCCACAACCATATCTAACTTCTCCCGATCACCCTGAGAAAAGTGAGATAGAGGGACAGTGGGAGCCTCTAGCCGCTCAAGGATCTCGGTGAGCAGGGTATTTGATTCAGCAACCTGCTTAGTGAGACTGCTCACCTCACCTTTAAGACCAGACTAATCGGACTTCAGCGTTCCAACCTCGTTGCTGAGGCTGGAGAAATTGTTGGAGAGATCGTTGATGGTGTTCCGTAAGTTGGAGAGGTTGGTTGAGACATCGTTCTCCAAAGCATTCACTCCCACTTGTAGAGAGGAAATGTCAGCCGATGTTGCTTTGGCTGCAAGGGAGGTGGAGATATCTTTCAGCGTATCCCCAGCAGTAGTTATCGCTGAGGTGTTGTTGTTGATGTTGGTAGAGAGATTGTCCACTTTACCAGCGATATCCATGAGGGGATTGTTGATAGTGCCCAAGTTTGGACCTGAAAAAGAAATTAACTTGTGAGAGAAGGAAAGCTTAGAATTTAGGGGTGCAGAGAGGGATATAGATTGTGTTTGGATACCTATAGGATTGGGGTTGGAGAAGATGCCAAAGTCTCGAGTTCCTCCCCAATGTTCCATGTCGTCTCGAAGGAACGAGTAGGGATTGTTGTTGAAGAACCTACAGGTCCAGTGAAGTTGCGCCGCATCAGATTTTACAGTGTGGCATCGCTTGTATACATCAGCGAGAGAGATGGAATTGATGGAGCGAAGCTAAAGGTAGGAGAGAGCAAAGGAATAATAGAAGAGATGGTTGAGAAAAGTGGGGTAGACGGATCTATGCTGGTGACGCTGGAAAAGACCTCCGCAGCGCTTTGAGGCGCTGAGGATGTTGGGTTCTCATCCATGAAAGTTTCAGAGGACGTAGTCTCTGGAACGGTTGTGGAAGGGATGGCTTCAGCAGATGTGGAGGAGTGGACCACAAAATCATCCATCGTTGCCTGTGAAGAGGCCAACGTGGAGTCTTGAGCCTGGGAAGGCTGAGGTTGCTCCTTTGAGGTCTTCTTGGACTTATGGGTGCCAAGTAGGGATGATGAGGGTTTCCTCTTTTTCAGAGAGGTGGTTGTTGCAGCCTGGGTCGCAGCGAGGGGTTGCACCGCTGCAAGAATAGCCGTAGAAGAAGAAGAAGTAGGGCGGAGAAGAGAGAGAAGAGTAGAAAGACTTACCTCGCCTTTGATGGGTTTGAAGTTGAGTACCTTGGGGCCTACCTGGGAGAGCCTGTAGTCTCTCTAAGTGGGGTAGTGGCTGCCCAAAGCCATTTGCAGAATGGCTGAGATGAACTGTGATCCCAGATCTAATCAAGTAACAATGCAATAATCCATGAGATCTTCATTAGAATAGATAAAGATACAAAGATGAGAGTGAGATCCACTTTCTCTCTCTAGAATCTCTCTCTAGGTTGTCATCCCTCTCTAAACAATATTTCACACGTATGACTCCTCTATGACAACTCCTTACTAATTCTATAACAAGGTATCTATTTATACCTTTGACTCTCTCACTTAAATGTGTTAACTTTGACTCTCAACACCTCTACTTTGACTTTTGACTATTACAATTGACTTCTTACAAATAATACAAATACACATTAAAATCTTGAATACATTTTATGCACTGACAATCTCCCCATATGGATTCAAGGTTTAAAAATTTATGACAATAGTCTTCAGCTCTTTTGTGATCTTCAGATCTTCAACACTTTAGCACTTTGAACAATCTCCCTCTTCGCTTTAAAGGAAGATCAATATTCGAAAGATAACTCGGAAGAATCTTCAAATAAGCGTTGTCTTCAGAAATTCAATCTTACTGCTTTAAACTTCAACTTGATCTTCAAAATCAAATAGTCATCAAGGTCTCGAAATATAATCTTCAAATCTTTGTAGTGTTGGTCAAAGTCTTTAAACAAAATCTTCATAACTATGAATCTTCGATCTTTGTAACACGGATCTTTGAATCATTTGTAGCACGGATCTTTGCATCTTTGAGAAATATCTTCAGTCTTTGATTATGAACTAGTCTTTGAGCTTTAACGGGCTTTGAATATCTTGAACTATGTATCTTCACCTCTTCAACAATGACAAACTTTGAACTTTGTACTTTCTCGAATCATCTCGAAACATCTTGACTTTTTATCTCAAGCTTCTTGGCTTTAACAAAAACTTCTCTTTATCTTGAAATTGAAACTTTTCATATCTTCTCCCCCTTTTTGATGATTGTGAGCATCATGATCATCAAAACTTCAATATCAATTTCAGCAGTCTTTGAATATACCAATAACAATCTCCTCCTTTCGATCTGAATAACCGTAAATTCCAAAAATATTTATCCGAATCTTTTCAAATTCAGACAATATGAAATGTGGTAACCCTGAAACAACTAATGAATCTGTTAAAATGCCTGTAAGTTGCACGGAGCCACTTAGTACAACGAATGCACTTTGGAAAGGAGCTTTTTGATGTTCACCCCTCCAGGGCTTCCATTCAATCATCGAAAAACACTAAGGAATTTCTATGAACGTTATGAAAAGAAAACATATTCCTTGTGTGTGCGTGCAAGTGTAGAAATGATTGAAGCAACTTATGCTTGAATAATAATAGGCTCAAATTGTGTAAACTGTTGAGACAACAACAAGTTTTCCACGGACTCAATGTGCATGAATGAAGAGCGAAGGTGGGGCAAACTTCCTTATTTTTCAATATCCAAACCTTCCGAGTGAAGATTAGATAGATAATAGGTTGCGTCCCCTAGAAAAATTGAAACATTTCTTTGTTGAGAAAGAAATGAGTGGCTGGTGGGGTTAAAGCAAGAGTTGGCATGGGCTAGTTGCCTGTTTCAATGATGGTCACCAAAGAATGTGAACCAATCAGTAATGTGGCTGCCCGGATCAGAAAGTGGCTGGGGCAGAGTTCTCTTATTCTTTTAACTCTGTTCTCACACCCTCTTTCTATTTTTAATTTGCTCACTTCTACCCAAACTCTCATTTACATTTTACCTCAACACAATGAGATACTCAACCGTATGAGTTATCTCCCCCACTCTTTGATTTTGACCCCTCAATCACTCAAGGATAACTTCTTGGGTAGGAAACACTGGTTAACGTGGATCCATAGAAGTTCTTTAATATCTCACACTGATTCCCATGAAATTTTGTCCTAAAATGCTGTGTTGTTCAACAGTTTAGCTTGAACAGGTATAAATCTCGGCATTTAAATGATTAACATTGCCATCAGAATGTATGCTCCTCAATAATATCATGAAGATTTGAGTATTTGAACTTTAAAGATTTCTCAAAACAAGAATATTGAATGAATGAAATGAATTCGAAAGACTTGTTTGAGAATCTGACAATGTATCAATCAGATCAAATAACATGAATGATAATCATGTAAGATTTAGGGTATCAAAGAATTGAATGTTGTTTATATGAACAAATATAAACAATCTTTGAATGAAACGTTTAAGCTCTTACGCTGAAATGAATATGATGCTCAACAAATTTTGAAATACAAACGGGAGTATTACCATCGATAAAATGTTTCGTTTTGAGACATGGTAATAACAAAGTCAATATGAAGCTGAACCGGTGTGTGTGAATACTTGAAAGTATATAGAAAATATAATACGCAAGTATTAATCTTTAGAAACACACGGTCAGAAATGATGTAACGATAATCCGAGATATATATATATATATATATAGGGGCAGGTTCAAACAAGAAGCTAAGCCTTATGCGAGAATGCGAGAAGTGTGTAATCATATATGATACACAAGCTTAATCATATATGATTAAGCATAGGTTACATTGGCAATACGTAGACGTTTAATCATATATGATTAAACACACTCACATGCCGTGTAATCATATATATGATTAAACACTTCTCGCATTCTCGCATAACGTTTAACTTCTCGCATGATCCTTCCTCTCTCTCTCTCTCTATATATATATATATATATGAAAAACATTTAAAATCGCACTTCTAAAATTCATAAAATCTGTTTGAATTAGAGAAGTGGTTTGAACATTTAAGAGAATATTTTTCATGCTTGAAAGTCGTTCTTCTTTCAAACAATCTCAGATTAAGTTCAGAAGATACTTACAGTAAAAAACGTTTAAGTTCCCCTTCAAATCATGATAGACTGATTAAAAATCAGATAAGCTCCCCCCTCAAAATCTGCAAAAGATCTTAACTAAACAAGATTGGTATGTGTGACAATCAAAGTCTAAAAACAATTAAGCACGAGTCCTAAACTGATATGTTTAGAAGTCAAACTCGTTGAAGGGCGGGTTCTGAACTGAATATTCAGAAGCCATTGTTTCTTTGAAGTACGGGCCCTAAACTGATATGTTTAGAAGCCATTAATTTCTTTGAAATCCGGGTGATGAGCGTTCATGTTGCTCTACCCGATCCATCAGGTCTTCAAAAATAAAGCGAGCATAGTCAACATGCAGGCCTTTGAGGAGTGTGTAGGCCATAACGAGTTGGGATTTGTTGGCTTGATCAGTGGAGCCAGTCTTTGCTGTCATACATCTTATGACGTGTGCAAAGATGAAGTTGAGTTCATAGGGCATTTTGTTCTTTAGAACGGTTGTTATCTTCTTCTCAGGTTCCTTGTTACGGTTTGTATTCCAGCGATAGTTCATTTGATCAAGGAAGTTGATCAAGATTTGCTTACCCTCAGGGGTGTTAGGGTCAGTGAAAGGAACGAAGGGGTTGTCCTTGGAACTTCCAGGTAAATTCAGTGCTGATCTGAGTGCAGCAGGGGAAATAGTTCCACGACCCAGCTCGGTTTGAAAACCGATAACTGAGTATTCTTTGCCATTCCTTTTGGAGACAGCAGTGGTGCGGTGTGCAGTATACCAGAACTGCTGTAGGAGATGACGATGAGCAGGGGGGTTATGGTCATGGCTGTTGAGAGTGGGCAGGTTTTGATAAAATTTACAGCGTCAGTAAGATGAGGGGCTTGCTTCTTTTTAGGAAACTCCAACAGGGCATAGGAGTTGTTGAAGGCAAAGGTGATCTGGTTCAGCTCATGTTTCATGTTGTCAGCTTTGTTCATGGTGGAAGAAACAACTATGGTAGCAGGAATGTTGGAAGATGCCATGTTTGTATGAGTAAAGGTTGAAGATTCGATCAACAGGTTTTTAATATCACAGATTCAAGAACACAATGCTTGAAAATATTTCTTGCTTGAGAGAGTTTGTGTGCGTAAAAGGTAAAAATATAAACATGAAGAGTTTATATAGTGAGTATAGAGAGAGAAAATGATGAGCGGGAAAAGTTACTCATCATGACACGGACACGTCCCATGAAGCTTATTGGACAAGAATTCGAAACGGGCGAACGTGTCAGACAAAAAGTCTTGCCAGGGGTTATCCGTTTGATGACATCATAGTCAGAAATCAGAGGATGAATAAGGAGATAAAATTTCCTTTATCACTGATCTAATGCGTTACCACTGAAGAATTATTCTTCAAGGTTCAGCATGCCAAGCTCGCTGATGAGATAGCTGAATCTTGTCTCATCAAGTGGTTTGGTGAAAAGAGCAGCTAACTGAAAGTCAGTTGGGATAAAGTGAAGTTCTATATCACCATTCATTACATGATCTCTGATAAAGTGATACCTGATCTCGATGTGTTTGGTCTTTGAGTGTAGAACTGGATTATTTGCTATAGCGATGGCACTTGTGCTATCGTAATAGATTGGGATTTTGGAGAGCTGAAGGTCATAGTCTAATAGTTGATTTTTCATCCATAAGACCTGAGATCAACAGCTTCCAGCAGCTACATACTCAGCTTTAGCTGTAGAGGTGGACATTGAACTTTGTTTCTTACTTGTCCAACTCACCAGCTTTTCACCCAGGAGCTGACAGCCTCCTGTGGTGCTTTTTCTATCCAGTTTGCAACCTGCAAAGTCACTATCTGAATACGCAGTTAGATCAAACCCTGAATCTTTGGGATACCAAAGACCTAGGTTAGGAGTACCCTTAAGATATCTGAAAATTCGTTTTACAGCGATCAGATGAGATTCTTTAGGTTCAAGTTGATATCGTGCACACAAACAAGTTGCATACATAATATCAGGTCGACTACCTGTGAGATAAAGAAGAGAGTCGATCATCCCTTGGTACGCAGTGACATTAACAGGCTTCCCTAAAGGATATTTGTTAAGTGTCAGCGGCGGTGCCATAGGGGTTTTCATAGCTGAGCTTTAATTTAAATTAATTTTTTTCAGCATAACTTTGACATACTTACCTTGGTGGATAAACGTACCCTTATCATTTTGCTTGATTTGGAGTCCAAGGAAATAAGTCAGCTCACCCATCATACTCATTTTATATTCAGATTTCATTCTCTCAGCGAAATGGGTGCATAGAGATGGGTTAGTAGAACCAAATATAATGTCATCAACATATATTTGAACAAGAATAATATGACCTTTTACTTTCCTGAAAAATAGAGTGTTATCGATTTTACCACGCTCAAATTTTTCAATAAGGAGAAAAGAGGATAGAGTGTCATACCATGCACGTGGAGCTTGTTTTAGTCCATAGAGTGCCTTATCTAGCTTCTAGACATAACCTGGATGCTTAGGATCCGAGAATCCTGGAGGTTGTTCGACATAGACTTCTTCATTCAGCCTTTCATTAAGGAATGCTAACTTAACATCTATCTGATAAACTTTGAAGTCTCTGTGAACAACCTATGCTAGAAATAGACGAATAGCTTCTAGTCTTGCCACTGGGGCAAAGGTTTCATCGTAATCTATACCTTCCTCTTGTCTATATCCCTGAGCAACTAGACGACCTTTGTTGCGGGTTACAGTTCCATGTTCATCTAACTTGTTTCGATAGACCCACTTAGTGCCTATCACTGATTTGTCAGATGGTCTTGGAACAAGATTCCAAACCTTGTTTCTTTCGAATTCAGTCAGCTCTTCTTGCATAGCGCTGATCCAGTTTGGATCTTTGAGGGCATCATCAACCTTCTTTGGTTCAATTAGTGAAATAAAATTAGCTTATAAACAAATGTTACCTGCAATGCGTCGAGTCTGAACACCTGCGTTTGGATCACCAAGAATTTGATCTATGGGATGATTTATAGTCCATCACTGAGCAGGAGCATGAGCCGCTGACTCAGAGTGAACTTCTGGAATCACTGAAGAGGAAGCTTCAACGATGTCAGGTAATAGAGGCACGATAGGTAGAAAAGATGAAACTTCATTTACTGATTGCTGAGAGGTTAATGGAATATCAGACGATGGTTCGGAAACATGCATAGTGTTAATTGGAACACCTGAGACCCAAGATGAGGAATCAGCTTCACTTGTCTGCATGATGGGAATGATGATAGGATCATCATCAGCTATTGGTGTGTTGACATGAGGGTCAGGGTTAGGAATAGTTTCTGAATCCCCTAAGTGAGAAAACATCTACTGATTAAGTTCTTCGTTATCAGCGGAGGGTCTTGAGTTCGCTGAACGAGATTCATTAAAGGTGACATGAATAGTTTCTTCTACAGTTTGTCTTCACTTGTTGAAGACTCTGAAGGCTTTGGATACTGAAGAATATCCAAGAAATATTCCGTCGTCAGCTTTGGGATCAAACTTTCCAAGAGTATCTCTGTTGTTTAAGATAAAACATTGACAACCAAAGATATGAGAAAAGTTGATAGATGGCTTTCTTCCATGGAAAAGTTCATAGACAGTCTTGTTGAATCTTTTGACGATCAGCGATCTATTCTACGTAAAACATGCAGTGTTGACAGCTTCTGCCCAGAATTGAGTAGGAAGATGAGAATCGCTGAGAATTGAACATGCAACTTCGATGATCGTTCGGTTTATTCTTTCAGCGACTCCATTTTGTTGTGGTGTTCTCACTGAGGAAAAGTTGTGAGAAATACCCTTACTTTCAAAGAAGTTATCAAGGGAACTGTTTTTGAATTCAGTTCCATGATCACTCCTTATTGAGCGAACAGTATGATTGTTCAGGACTTCCATTTTCCGGACAAAGGACATAAGTTCTTCTGAGGTGTCGCTCTTAGCACGGAGAAATATCACCCAGGTGTAGCGAAAGAATTTGTCCACAATAATGTGTGTGTATTTCTTTCCAGTAATGGATTGAATGTTGACAGGGCCAAACAAATCCATATGGAGAAGTTGAAGAGGAGAGGTCACTGAAGAAACTTGCATTGACTTGAAGCTTGCTTTAGTTTGTTTTCCCTTTTCACACGCTGAACAAAGAGATTCCTTAGCGTATGAGTGTTGAGGAAGACCAGTGACTAACTCTTTTGAAGAAAGAGTATTCAGCGTCTTGAAATTAAGATGAGAAAGCCTTTTATGCCATAGCTAGTTGACATCAGTAGAGGCTTTGGAGAGAAAACAAGAGTTCTCAGTGGTTGTTGAGTCCATGTTTATTACATTAACATTTTCTAAACGATATCCGCTTAGAGCAACTTTCTCCTTCTTGTCAGTGACGAAACATGCTTCTTTAGTGAAGGAAATCTTGAAGTCCTTGTCACACAACTAACTGATGCTAATAAGATTGTGCTTCAGCCCTTCAACATATGCGACTCTTCTGAAGGTTGTTGTACCATTAGAGAGTACACCAAACCCTCGGGTATAGCCTTTTCCATTTCCACCAAAGGTCACTGAGGGACCTTTATCTTCCTTGTATTAAGTGAGCAGGTTTTTCTTTCCAGTCATATGTCGAAAGCATCCACTATCAAGATACCATATACCCTTCGAGACCTGCAAACAAAGGAAGATTAGTTTGGAATGGGCACCCATTTTACGATGGGTCCACACTTGTCAGTGGTGGTTGAAGAAGTGGAAGGTTCAGCGATTTTCGCAGCATCTGATGATTCAGCTTCAGTGGTAATCTTCACCTTGGTTTTTCTTAACCTTGGTGGCATTTTTCACCTTGGCATGATTTGCATCAGAGGTGGTGTTCTTTGCCTTGGGGGCATTGATCTTCACCTTAGCTAATTTCTCATCTTTGGTGGATGTAGGGCACTTACTAGCAATGTGATCGGTAAGTCCACAATGATAACATTTCCTATAGCTAAAAGTAGCTTTAGGACCATAGGCATGCTTATTAGATATTTTTAAATGAGCAGGGCCGACACCGAGAATACCTTTGGCATTGGATATCGGAGGAACTATAAGTTCTTCAAATTTCTTACCAGTGACATCCACTCTTATT
Organism: Saussurea involucrata; assembly: GCA_033807775.1. Classification (NCBI taxonomy): domain Eukaryota; kingdom Viridiplantae; phylum Streptophyta; class Magnoliopsida; order Asterales; family Asteraceae; genus Saussurea; species Saussurea involucrata. The sequence goes on from CM066317.1 coordinate 56,495,183, forward strand.
TTAGGAGTAGATCGCTGAACGAATTCTGGGATCTTATTCCTAGAAGTGGAGGGATGGCTCGCTGAAGGTTTTGAAACTTTCAGCTTAGGTACATTGGTACCCTTCTGAGGTTTTTGAACAACAATTTTTTCTTTACCATTAGAAATCAAGGTAGGTTTGTCCTCAGGGATGGGAGTTTTAGAAGAAGAAGAGCACTGAGATGAAGAGGTGCCAGGGATAGATGACACGAACATTCCAAACTTTAGCATGGAACGGTCAGTGGTTGGTTCTTCAGCGTCAGCATTGTAACCAAGACCACTTTTGTCACTTAGAGGGATCTGAGCACCGATTATTTAGTGATATTTGTTGAGGATTTATACCATCCTTCAACAGTAGCCTTTCAGCTTTTAGTTCAGCGATAGCTTGTTCTCGCTCGATACTGATGACTTGATTTACGTAGACCTGGTCTTTCAAGTTTTCTTCTATTTTTGAAATCTCTTGTATTTTTAAATGACAGTTTTTAAGTTGTTCAGTTAAATCTAGGTTTTGTTTTTCAGCTTTGGTCTTGCCATTCATGGCATCGTATAAGTCAATAGTCAGCATATCGATAGCTCAAAGTCTATCAGCTTCAGTGATAGCTGAAGTAGAGGTAGAAGAGACTGATACCTGAGAGTTAGAAGTAAAGGGAATTTCAGTTTGTTCTTCCTCCTCCTCTATTTTTGCCATGAGGCAGAGATTGGCCTCATCTTCTTCATCCGAATCTGATTCTTCATCAGATTCAGCCCAGTCATGATCTTCAGCGATCATATATTTTCCCTTCTTTTTGTATGCTTTCAGCTTAGCATACTTTTCTTTAAGCTTTTGGTACTTGTCATCTCTAGCCCTTGGGTTAGAGGATTTCTTGAAGGATGAAGAAGGCATGAAAACTTTCTTTGACCTGCATTCACTTGCAAAGTGTCCTACTTTTTCACAGTTAAAGCATGTAGCAGTACCCTTATCAACAGGAGTAGATTTAGGCTTGTCAGTGAGTGAAAGAGGTTTATTTCTTCTGAAGTTACTCTTTCTAGTAAACCTCCTGAAGGTATTTGTTAGGAGTGCCAGAGATTCATCAAGTTCTGAAGGATCAGCGTCTGATGAATCATCAGAGTTAGATTCCATTTCAGTGATCGTGACAGTGGATCGCTCAGCAGGTACTGACTCTGAGGGGAGTAAAGCAACAGGTGTGCTTTTGGAATATTTGACAAGATTCTTCTTAAGTTGACACGATTGCTCATGATTGAGCATAGTGCCAAATAAGGTAGAGAGGGTCATAAATTTAAGATCATTAGAGAGCTTAAGACAGATGGTATAGTTGTCCCATCTTTCAGGAAGACGTTCCAAGAATTTTGTCAGAATCTCAGAGTTAGAGTTGTTAGGACCATAAATGTCCTATATATTAGAAAGATATATAAATAATTATATAGTGCTTAATTGGATTAATTAATTATTGTAAAAGCCTTATTTGTGTTAAATGAGCTTAGTTCAGGCTTAATGGGCTTAAGCCTTGTTTGTGTAAAGTCTTGGTATATAAGGCTTTCCTTAACCTTAGAATTAGGTTAGCCATTCATAGAGCGATTCATTAGCAATTGATAGAGAGTCATCGTAAGCTTAATCGTTGAGCGAGAGATAGTTGAGTTTTCATTCAAACCTTTGTAACTATCTTGAATCATGAATACGAGAGGGATGACCAGTTGAAATCATCAATTGTTCGTGTTATTGCTCAGTGATTTTATTGTTACCTGTCAATCTGGAACTAACAATTGGTATCAGAGCAGAATCGCTGATTTGAAGAAACTGAAAAAGCCAATCGAAAGCAAGAAAACAAAGAATTTTGGTATTGAAATTTTCTGGAAAAACGCAGCGAGCCGTTTTGCATATTTTCGGAGTTTGAACCGTTGGATCGTCACGATATTTGGACAGTAGCTCCACGACATTCCGTTGTACATTCTGAACGGTTGGATTAATCGTTTGATGTCTAGAAGGCATCCAGATTAATTTCGACATACTGTAGATTTTTCTTGAAGAAAATTGTTCATCAATCGGGTTTGCAAGTCTTTCGTCGATTTAATAATTCGTTTGTTAATTCTCGATTGGTTAATCGCTTTTATCTGCTGTTTATCTGAGTTTACATCAAGTCTCAAAGGTATTAATTTTTCAATTTAAAAATCAATTCTTGAGTTTTTGGTGTTCTTAATTTTTTGTGGTGGTTATTGAAAATTAGGATATATTTTGCTTAGAAATCGATTTGGGTATGTTTGTTTTTGTGTTTTTGGTCAAAATCTAACCCTACGGGAGTGAAATCAAGCAACCCTATCGAACCCTGATCCGATATTCTTAATTAGCCACAGTTTCCGGGTAAGTTTCCTAATTTCTCATCACTTTCCGGACAAAAGGTTATTTTACCCGGACAAACTTAGTTATCCGGATAAAATCCTCTCTTTCCGGACAAAACAAAGTTTTGTTGAATCAAGTTTCTGGTCAAACCAACTTTTCGGTCAAATTTAACTTTCCGGACACACAACTCCCTCACCTAAGCCACTATTGTTGACTGTTTGTTTCTTTGGTTGACCGTTTCTTCCTTTGCTTTCCACGTGCACATGTCATTCACATAAGGCCATGAGTACCGGTACCCAATGAACCCAATGAACCCACTTGCTACCTCAGCGCCACATCAGCTTTTCTCTTTCCTACCCTCCTTACCCAATCCTTACCTAAAAGTGGAGTACCACTACCCAATGAACCCAATGAACCCACTTGCCACCTCATCTTTTTTAATTCTTTTATTTATACATTTAATTATTTAACAAAATAAAAATATTTATATATTTTTTAATAAATAAAAATAAGATAAATAATAAAAATAAAAATTCATATCATTCATTAAAAAATTAAAAAATTAAAAATTACAAAATAAATTTAAAAATTACAAAATATTAAAAATCTACTCGTCGTCATTGTTGGGAACTTGGATACGCCAAATATGTTCGACCAAATCCGACCGAAGGTTATTATGAGTGTCCCGGTTTTTGACTTCTCGAATATTTGCCGCGCGTTGTTCCTCACTGATTTGTGTTTCGATATCATCCGTGAAAAGGTCGTTTTCATCGTCACCACAAATGGCATGGTCTTCGTCTTCGAGTATCATATTGTGTAATATGACACAAGCGTACATAATGTTTCCCAATCTTGTCGGATGCCATCCGCGTGCCGGGTTATGAAGTATATGCCAACGTTGTTTAAGCACGCCAAAAGCTCGTTCAACATCTTTACGTGCTGATTCTTGCGCGGACTTGAACTTTTGTCGTTTAGGGTTATGTGGGCACGTAAATGATTTTACGAAAGTAGCCCATTCCGGATATATCCCATCCGCTAGATAATATCCGTGGTTGTAGGTGACTTCATTCACCTCAAAAGGGCACTCAGGTGCTTTTCCATCATATAGATCGTTGAAGATGGGCGACTGATTGAGAACATTGATGTCGTTGTTGGAACCGGCAACACCAAAGTATGCGTGCCAGATCCATAGATCATGGGAGGCCACTGCTTCTAGCATGATTGTCGGGTGCTCATGATCACCTCTCATGAATTGGCCTCGCCATGCTACCGGACAATTTGCCCACACCCAATGAGTACAGTCTATGTTGTCGAGCATGCCGGGAAATCCGTGTTTAGCTTCATGCGCGGTGTACAACTTCTGAATATCAACATAAGTAGGCTTGCGTAAATATTTTTTTACCATAGAGTTCAATAATACCTGTGCAGAATTTGAACAGACAATCTCGTGACGTTTTGTCTCCCATCCTCAAGTACTCGTCAAGTGAGTCGGCAGCTACTCCATACGCCAATTGCCGAATAGCGGAAGTACACTTTTGTATCGGAGAAAAACCTTGTTTGTTTCGGGCGTCCACCTGAAGTGTAAAATACGGATACTCTCCTTCTAAATCTTCAACTATTCGTTCAAATAGTTGCCTGCTCATCCTGAACCGCCGTCTAAACATATCCGGTGTATAAACCGGGTTGTTGCCAAAGTAGTCCCGCAAAAGCCGCTCATTTGCAGCTACCCGACCTCTTTCTATGTTCCCGGCCCTCGGTTCTCTTCTTGACGATGAGGCGGTGCTACCATAAATTAATTTTGCAGCTTCTCGAACCAACCCTACAAAAATTTCCCTTTGATGATGCAAGTACTCGTCGGTGTCTATGTATGATGATGATGCGGTCGATGAAGCGGGTTGTGGCGAATCCATATTGTCTAAAATTGAAGAAATAAATGGAAGAAAGTATAGAGAATGGAAGAAAGTATAGAGTTGTTTGGTGTGAAAAAATAAGATGGTATAGGTTAATATATATAGTGTGATTAATTTGAAAAAAAAATTTAATTTTTGTTTTCTAAAATAGCCGTTTAGCAACGGTATTATTTCAAAAAAATAAAAAAAAATAAAAAAAAATAAAAAAATAAAATCAAATTGCAACGGGTTGATCGGGTTGGGGAACCCGGTAGCCGAACCCGCTTGCTACCCAGGACCCCCCCGTATCGCTGCCCGCTGCTACCTCTCGAACCCGATCGCCACGTTGGACCGAGCCCGAGCCCGTACCCGATGGCGGTACGGGTGGTCTAATAACTCTCAATTCTATTTACCATCTCATGCATGCATTTATTCATCATACATGCATACATTGAGACATCCATGCATTTGTTCATCATCTCTACAATTGTTTTTTTCATTGTGATCGATGCATGTTGCTTTTGTTGAACATATAAAGTCTTTTTGTTCAATTTTCATTTGATTTTGATCGGAAACTCCATCTTTCCTGTAAACCATTTTCACTCGGTAAGTTCACTTGATTTTATTCTGTCCGGAAACCTCATCCGATAAGTACATTCTTCCGGATACCTTGAGTTTGGCTAATTGTTTCCGGAATCTCAATTCATCCGGATTTCTTCACGACCGGTCAGTTCCTCATTCGTCCGGTAAGTTGTATTTAATAAGTTTTGATTGGTAAGTTCTCGAAGATTGATTTCGTTTGGTCCTATAATAATAGGATTTTAAAATTTTAAAACGAAATTATTTTATAAATTTGTTTTTCTGATTTAATTTTTGATTTTCTTCCGCAAATTTGATTCTTCAAAACAACACCGATTAACGATCATAAATTTTCAGGTAACAAATGTCTTATTCATCTCAGTATGAAGCATCTTGTCAGAAATCTGATTCTGAATACACAGCCTTTAAGAAAGCACTGGCTCAACTCTCCAGATCCTACCAGCAACATTGCCATGATTATCCGGATAAAAACGAAGGCAAGAAGAAGGTAGATGAGCACAAGGAGCCTGATAAGATGGAGAAGACTAAAAAAGAGCAAACAAGACTAAATGAAAAGAATATCAAGCAGAAAGATGATTTGATCAGCAAGTACGTCAAAGAACTGAAGGAACTGAAATCTCAAATCTGGAATAGTTCTGAGAAGCTGGCTAAATCTGAAGAAAAGGTAGCGATCTTAGAAACTGAGAACACTAAGCTGAAAAGAAAGATTTCTGATTTGCCATCACAAGAAGAGATAAAGGCACTTGAAGAGAAAGGTAAGCTCTTGAACTGTGAAAACCTTGAACTTAAACGAAAACTATCTACTCTTGAAAAGATTTTTGAAAAAGAAAAAGAAAGTTTTGCAAAAGAAAGACAATTGCTTATTCAAAAGCAATCTGGTGTTTCAACCAAATCTCTTGAAGAGAAGAAGGGTCTTGAGCTTATGTGTCTAAAACTTTCAAAACAGATCTCCGACTTTGAAAATGTTTTGATTTTAGAAAGAGAGAAGTTTGAATTAGAACGCAAATCTTTTACTAAAAAGAATGGAGAACTTTCTTTGAAAATAACTGATTTGGAGAAAGAATTAGACGTTCTAATCAAAGAGTCTGAGAAAAAGAAAGTTGAAGGTTTTAGGGCAAAAAGTGTGAAAGATGATTTTGCATTCGAAAGAAAGATTTTTCAGACTGAGATTTCTAAACTTACACAGAGATTATCTGGATTAGCAACCGAGATTTTGAAAGAACAAATGGTTAAATCTAATTTTCAAAAGAAATTTGATTTAATTCTCAAAGAACGAAATGCTTTATCCGTTAAGGTCAAGAAACTTGAAGAAAGCAATTTCAAAGGTGTTCAACCTTCTTCTGCTTCAATTTCATTTTCTACAAATCGTTCTTCAAAGAATTTTGTCAAATCAAATGATTTTTTAAAAGATCAGATTCGACCTTCCAATCTTTTCTATAATTCTCGTGTTGATAATAAAAATACTCAATATTTCAAGAAAGTAAACATGGTGTGGAGAGTTAAAGGAACCAATCCTGCTCCAAAGTCATTCGTCTCTGTTAAAAGTGACAATGTTAGGTCATGATCTTCAACAATTCAAGAATTAGTAACAAGATGTAGAAACTTTATTAGAAAAGTAAATCTAAACTACAGAGAACACAATGTGATTAGAGAGATACATCTTTAATTATGAAACTTGTTATTACAAACTACATTACATGTCCTATTTATAGTCTACATCACTTGTTACAACACATTTGACTTTAAGATTACAAATTTGTTTAAAAAAACTTCAAATTGATCAAATCTTGATGTGTTTTTGCGAAATTGATGATGCAAAACAGATTTAGAATGATGGAGAAACACTTTGCAATCAAAATCAAATACAAAAACACACAAAAATTGCATAACCCATTTGTGTTCTTCAAGTTCTTCAAAAATCTTCAAATTTTCTTCAAATCTTCATCAAATTGGACGAATTTTGCACATAATTCAATCTCCCAAAGCTCTGATACCAAATGTAAAACCAGTTTCTATTAGGTAATCATCAAATCATCCATTGATCTTGAACATAATAGAGATTACATATGATTGATGCACTTTCTCTCTCTAGAATGCTCTCACTTCTCTCCCTAGAATATTACAATTAAGATTTACCAATGACTTCCTTGAGACATGCTTAACATCTAAGCAAGCTAAACCTATTTATACCTAGACATTACAAGGCTTTAAACACTAAAGCTAGTTTGACTTTACATGACTTTGACTATTTTGACTAATACTTTGACTTTACAATGTTTGAAATTATACAAGACTTTACAATAAATCTTGAATACAATAATGCTCTAACATTCCCCCCCTTTGGATTCAAGATTTAAAAAAAATATGGTAGCAGTCTTTAGCTCTTGATTTTCAAAACTTTAACTTTGACCGCTTTGAACATTGAAGCTTTGGCACTCTTCAAACAGTTGAATCTTCACAAGGATGCGAAGCCTTCACATTTTTGAATATTTAGGTGTAAGCACAATCCGAGTCTCTCAGATCTAAGATAACCATATTCAAAAACACTTCAGACTTCACATGATCCGAAAACTTCAACATTGAGCAATCTGAATGCATATATGAGTGATTCGAAAACATCTTTGTCTTTCACAATGTAAAGTCAATCTTCTTCAATACAATCTTCATCTCTTTGACCTTGAATTATCTACGACATGGAATTGAATTAAACATTTCTCCCCCTTTTTTGATGAAAGTGAGCATCATGATCATCAAAAACCTTTTTCAATTTCAGTCGCATCTTTGAGAATCACTAACAATCTCCTCCTTAATGAATAACCATGCTCCCCCTCAAAATAAGAATTCTGGAGCAATTTGTTTTCTCCCCCTGAAAGTATGCATATATTTCATTAAAAGTTATTCATTTCAAATATAGTGATTTAATGAAAACATTTATACAAGGAAAATAAAATTCATTGAACCACATTTTATAACTATTAACATTTGATCATTTGAAAACTTTACAAAAGAAATCAAACTTAATGAAATTTAACAGATTTTTCAATCAAATGAAATCAAATGCATGTGCTTGGATTCAAGAACAAGTCATCATTGCATATCAAGTTAAAAATGTTCAGTTTCAACCCCTTTATTAAATCTATTTGGTGTGCTAGCATGCGAAATATGATTAGCTTCAAGCATATGAAATTCTAAAACATATAAAAATACTTTGCTCTACTCACACTATTTGTCCAAAATCAGAATTTTCACAAATTTACAGGTTTATCGCGACTTTGTATTTTCCCCAAGTGTCAAGAGATGTGTGCTCATTGGCATCTTTTAATTTGGTGCACATTGACATCTTTCAATTTGTGCACATTGGCATCTTTTAATTTTGAGCTCATTGGCATCTTTTAATCAAAAAGTTTAGTAAGAATAAGATACACCGTTAAACATGACTTTCTATCTGGTTCTATAGCAGGATTTGGGTTAGCAGATCCCAGACCAGTTGGCCTTAGGTGCTAGGTGTCGAGCACCCCTTAGAACTTAATTTCCCAAACCAGAAAGGCCACATCGATATATCTTAAACCCATTTGTACCAGTAGAACATGGCTTTCTATCTGGTTCTATAGCAGGATTTGGGTCAGCCGATCCCAGACCAGTTGGTCGTAGGGACTAGGTGTCTAGCACCCCTTAGGACTTACTCTCCCAAACCAGAAAGGGCACATGTACAAACTTTCAAACTGAATGATTTTTATTTGTTTATTTGATGCATCGCAATCACTTGGTTCTAAAAACATAATGCTTCCCCCATATTTTCGTTTCCATCCATCATCTTGACAAATAAACTTTTTGAGCATTATATTCTATATAAGTCCAGATTCACATAACTTTGAGCATTCAGCATAATTTCATTCATGTTTTGCTGACCTTTCGATTTATTTCAGAAGTGAAAGTTGAAACAAATGTAACTCAGATAATACAAAAACACTTGTAAAATCACCCTTGACACACATTTCATTCATTGAATGAAAATTGAAAAAAATTCACTTCATTGAATTAAATTGTGAAGATTCAAACATTCAATGCAGTAGAAATAAAACATAATGCAATGTTACCTTTCACCACTTGTTCCTTGAAACAAAAAGATGTAACAGTTAAGGATATCACCTGAGAAGTATGAGTTCTAAACTGATTTGTTTAGAAGTCTTAGTCTTTGAAGTACGGGTCCAGAACTGAATTGTTCAGAAGCCATAGTCGTTGAAGCACGGGTTCTAAACTGAGATGTTTAGAAGCCATAGACGTTGAAATCCGGGTTCTAAACTGGTGTGTTTAGAAACCATTATCTCTTTACTCCCCCTTAATGGTACATACATTATTCAAAAAATTCTCCGCTTCTCTTCTGTTATCAATCATATGTGTGGTATATATGTAACATTCAGCACAACACATGAAGAACCTACAAAACAGTTAAGCATAAGCCCTTTAACACAACTATTGCTTTACAAAACTTTCTAATATAAAGGACAACTTCAGTGTCCTAACATTCTCCCCTTAAAGTTTTGGAAAGCAAATCATCTTCAAATCTTTAGATTCTCCCCCCTTGATTTACTTGTAAAAACTTTAGCGGTGCATTCTTCAAATATAGGCTCGGCTCCCCCTTGAAAGTTGCTCTTACTCATCATATTTTCAACCTTGAACAAAGTCAGATTCAATGTACTCCATAACCTCGACTAAGTGCACTAAAATCATCTTCAAAGGGTAAAACAGAGAATCCGTTAAAGTTGCTCTTACTCATCATATTTTCAGCATTTAGTGTAAAACAGAGAATCCGTCATTGGACCATGAGTTGAGTAAGAATTCAGCTTAAGAGCTTGGTCCGAATTTTCTCGAAGGAGGAACGGTAAAAAGCACACGCTACTCGGTAGGGATGAGACGACCCAAGCAAATAACATTGTTCAGCAACTGTAGAGAAATGCTCATCTTCAAAATACTTCAAACCACTAAATGAAGAGAATCCAGAACTTCAATCTTCAAGAAATAGCTGGATGATTATAAGCACTCAAAAGTCTGAATCACAACCAAAGCACCAGAACAATGATTGCAAGCTCTCACAATTCTGATTGACCAGGTCAGAAAAATGATTAAGAGCACTCAAAGGTCTAGCATCGTCAATAAAACTTCAGAATAATGATTGCAAATACTCAAGCGTCTCTTCCAATCCAATCAAAGACTGAATTCCAACGCTCACCTTCTGAAAATCTTGAAAGACTAGAGCCCTTTTAAACTTTGACAGTTGCTAAAAGTATGTGGCTAGCTGAATATCAGAATGATGTCACACACGCGTTATGCTAAAATCCATGAACAATGTCCCCCTCCTGAGACTTAGCACGGGGGTTCCATGAATTCGGATTTAGAAGGGTTCGAAACCATGGGGATTCGGACCAAGAAGGGTTCGAAATCATGGGATTCGAATCAATAAGGGTTCGAAATCATGGGAATTTGAATAATGTAGAGTGCGAAATCAAGGAATTCGAATCAAGTAGGGTTCGAAATCAAGGAATTCGAATCAAGTAGGGTCCGAAACCATGAGAATTCGTATCATGAAGGATGTGAAACCATGCCAAATCTGAATAAATGGAATCCGAAACCATTTGAGGTAGGAATAGAGAGATGCGAAACCATCCACATTGTTGAATTTTTAGGTGTAAGCACATTCCGAAACTCAGAACTAAGATGACCAAATTCAGCAATATTTCTGACTTCACAAGATATTAAACCATCAACTCAGAACAATTCGAATCCATCTAAACCATCAAAAGCAGCAGTAGCATCCGAAACCATGATGAATAGTAAACAATGAAGGATTCGAAACCAACAGTAAATGATGAATGATCCGAAACCAATAGTAATTGAAGAAGGATCCGAAACCAATAGTAATTGAAGAAGGATTCGAAATCATCTATGAATGATCCGAAACCATGATGAATGATCCAAAACCATGATGAATGATCCGAAACCAAGTAACAGCATCCGAAAATCACTAAAATCATCATAACTTTTTCAATTCTTGACCAATTTTAGTGACTCTTGCACCAACAGATTCGCAAAATGAAGATGAATAGATTTCTAGTTGATCAAAAGTAGTAATTCGATCGATTTGATAGTGTTTTGATCCAAAAAGTGAGTTCAACATTTTTTCTCAAACAAACAGCATAAGGATCCAAAATCTGAGCAAAATAGGGCTAAAAACACTTGAATTGATGAGATCCGATGATCGTATCGATGAAAAATTCTTTGATTTGGCTCTGATACCACATGTTAGGTCATGATCTTCAACAATTCAAGAATTAGTAACAAGAAGATGTAGAAACTTTATTAGAAAAGTAAATCTAAACTAGAGAGAACACAATGTGATTAGAGAGCTACATCTTGAATTTTGAAACTTGTTATTACAAACTACATTGCATGTCCTATTTATAGTCTACATCACTTGTTACAACAGTTAAGCATAAGCCCTTTAACACAACTATTGCTTTACAAAACTTTCTAATATAAATGACAACTTTAGTGTCCTAACAGACAAGAACAACACAACTTTACATGCTAAACCTTTTGTGAAAACTGATCGAGTTTACTCTGTTAGCAAACTGATCAGCTTATCTACACAGAAGCTGTGTTGCTCTTATTGTGGAACAAGTGACTTTGTGAAGAAAGACCATGCTAAGTATTGGTATGGTACTTATAGTATTCCTGGTCCTCATAGGGCATCTAACCAACAAGGATCCATCAAAAGATGGATACCAAAATCTGTCTAATCTGTTTTGCAGGAATGTCATGTGTGCTTTGGTCAGAACATTCTTTTCACATGACTGCATTAAAAGGTTATGCCAATTTTGAGGGGGAGTACTATCTTATGAAAGGTAAGTGAACTTCAACTGAATTCACAGACTGTGGTAATTCATTCTGGATAACTTACTTGTGTTTGTTATTCTCCAATTTTAAATTCCATGATTACCACGTGTCAATTTTCTTGACTTAGTTATTTCCATGTCTCATATATTTGTTGATTTTTCTATGGAAATACACTCGTTTAAATTTCTAGTTTTTTTCCAAGTTCGATATTTCTTGCACATGATTCCATTCTTATCTGATATAATAATTGTGACTTGTTCTTCACAATTAAACATTCTGATCATTGTTTCATTTCTTACAAAATACTGTGCTTACTGAGTCATTCTGTTTTGCTCTTGATCCTGTTTCTTGAAATTCTGGTATTTCAACAATGACTTTTGATTACTTTAGATCAGAACTCGAACTTCATTTTTTATGACTTCTGATCAACTCAGATCAAGTCTCGTTCTTAAATGCGTTGACTTCTAAACATTTCAGTTTAGAACTCGTATTTCACTGCTTACTTAAATGCTTACTCGATGCATGAAAGGAGTGTTAGGATTAACATCGTTTCTATGGTCTATCCAGAACCGGAAGGACCTACCCAAGAGACACTTCCCTTATGGACAACAGTGAGGGGTCTAGATTGATAGATGAGTTTGGAGTGAAAAGAATATGGTGAGGATGTGACAGGACTTAAAAGAATTATTGGTCCTAACCAAACTGAGTCAGTTATCCGGGTAACCACACAATCTATTCATTCTCGTTCTTTGGAGATAGACATGGACCCAGTGTCGATAACTCGTGTCACCCCACCTATCCACTCAAGTATCTCCCAACAGATGCTTGTTTCATATATTCATGGAGATTTAGCATATAATCTATCTATTCCTCACTCGGAGGTCTTAGACATTAAAAAAGGAAGGCATCAGCTCCGGTCTCCGAACTTCATATTCTAATCACTGTGTCTATTGATTATTAACTTGCGTCCCAGGTTAAGTCAATATTTGAGCCTATCTGATATAATTCATTTCTTTCACACATGCACGAGTCTTTGTGATTCCAATTGCATATCTTCGTGATATTGCCGGAACAGTTTGACAAGTAATTTTTAATATCTTAATTCAGTGATAACTGGAAGTCCTATCAGAGATACCCCATTGCCAACTCTGAACATAGGTCACACAATTATTTTAATTGTTGTGATAACAATTACTTTTGTGTTTCTGTGTTAGAATTTTACCCCATTCTGGTTACTAAAATGTTTATCTGGATATTTTGCTACTCTTCACTATTGTCTTTGAACGTGCATGATGCTCCGGATGCTCCTACTCATCATGAGGGGGAGAAAGGGTACAGATTCAAAGACACCGAATATCAAGTTGAGGGGGAGTTAGCAAAAGCCGAGGGGGAGTAAAGAAGTCCTCATGCAAAAGCCAAAGGGGAGTAACAGTTCTGTTATTTGATCTGTTCCGAGATCCAAAGAGTTTCAAAGTGCATTCAAGTAATCAAAGTGCTTAGAAGTGATCAACTCTTCTCATCGTTTATCAAGTGGTGTTCGCTACAATTTAGTATTTCCTCCTTCAAGCATACTGGTTCTACAAGTTCTTAAAGTTGAAAGCCAATTCAACTCACGGTCAATTCAACTCGCAGTTCAAAGACTGATTCATTGAAGACCAAGAGCTTTATTCAAGGGGGAGCACTGAAAACACATGAAGTCAAGCAACATTAAAAGTTTTCAAAGATTCAAGAAGAAGAGAAGATCAACACTTGAAGGTTTCAAGACCGATTTTTATTTATATATCTTTAAGGGGAGATTGTTAGGACCATAAATGTCCTACATATTAGAAAGATATATAAATAATTATATAGTGCTTAATTAGATTAATTAATTATTGTAAAAGCCTTATTTGTGTTAAATGGGATTAGTTTAGGCTTAATGGGCTTAAGCCTTGTTTGTGTAAAGCCTTAGTATATAAGGCTTTCATTAACCTTAGAATTAGGTCAGCCATTCATAGAGCGATTCATTAGCAATTGATAGAGAGTCATCGTAAGCTTAATCGTTGAGAGAGAGATAGTTGAGTTTTTCATTCAAACCTTTGAAACTATCTTGAATCATGAATACGAGAGGGATGACCAGTTGAAATCATCAATTGTTCGTGTTATTGCTCATTGATTTTATTGTTACTTGTCAATCTGGAACTAACAAGAGTAAATCTTACCAACAGTTTTTAAATCAAAATTAAACCATTGAAACGTTGGTGAACTTCAGAGAGAGTTTCATTCTTACCACAGATGAAACTTTCATATTGTCTTACCAGGTTTATTCTCCTGGATTCCTTTACATCTTCAGTACCTTCATACTAAACGCAGATAGTGTTCCACATGTCTTTGGAACTTTTCAGGTTCATTATGGAATGGTAGACTTCATCACGAAGTGCCATGGAGATGATGGATCTGGCCTTTGTGTCAATGGCCACTTTCTTCTTGTCATCGCCAGTCCACTGAGAAACTGCCTTAACGATAAGTCTTTCAGGGACGGTAGGTGTGGTAGTAGTGGCTGGAATAGCAGGATCTATGATGAAAGGAACATAAGGTCCAGTTTCAACATAGTAAGGTATAGTGGGATCTACACCTTCCAAGAAGAACATCATTCGATTTTTCCAAAGATTGAAGTTGTCTTTGCTGAATCGAGGTGGTTTGGCAAGAGAGCCATTATCTATGTAATTCGTGTTTGTGGAATTTGCCATATTGAAGAAATAGCAAGGAAGAGAGTATAAGCAAGATCTTGTTTATTGGATTAAACAGTCTGCTCTGATACCACTTGTTGGTCCCGAAGGGTTATACAACTTTGTAGAAGGGGGGGGGGGGGGGGGTTGAATACAAACACATATTTTTATCTTTAAAATTGTTTATTGATATATATCAAATAATTTACAGTTTGTTGCGGAATAAGACCAAGGTAAAAACATAATATAAACAAGCTATTAGAATCACACATAATTCTTGCACCTAGAAAAGAGAGAAGATAATAAAACTAGAGAGAGTTTTCTTGCACAAAGTATTTCAGCGAAGGAAGCCGCACTTCAAAATGAAGTAGGGTTTCCTATTTATACTTCATGCATTTAATGCAAGTCAGTACAACTTTACACATGGTAGCGTCTGGTTGGTTGCATGATTTTGACTTTAGCAAACATCCATTTTGGCCGCATGATAAACAGTGTAGTTGCAGAGTGGTTTGTACGATCCTGGACAAGGGATGTCATTCTGACAAATCGTACGGGGCGTGCAAGGAGATAATACAAAAGTTGCTGGTAGAACAGGCTTCATAATCAGCGAACGCTGAATGTATCTTTATCAGCGAATGATAAAGTTCAGCTCTCGCTAAAGTCTTCTACTTGAAACTTCGCGTGAAATTGTTGATCCAAACCCTCAGTGATTTGATAATGACCCTCTCTTAAATACATAGTGAAAATTGTAGGTAAACAATATGTATCAGAGTTTCACTATCGCTGATAAGTACTAAGATCTTACAGTACCGCTGATAGGAACTCTCGCTCTTTAAATTAAACATTCAGCGAACACTGTTCACCATAATGCTCTGAGTCTGTTCAGTCCTTATGGTGATCGCTGATAAGTTAGTTGTTTACTTATGATCCCTGAAGACAAGTTTCACGTCAACAAAGGTTCTACGCTGAAGTCGAAGATCAAGCTCAAGAACCAGCGACAAGTCTACTAATGAACTGATGTGGATCAGCGAAGACTCAGATTTGTCCACTCAACGTGAAGTATCAAGTACAAGACTTCAGCTATCGCTGAACTTTATCATTCGCTGAATAGTAAATGGTAATCACTGAATCAACGAAAGCTGATCATGAAGTCCTCCGTACAAAGTACTTTTGTCTTAACCTCCCTTGCACGCCACCGTATGAAATGTCAGAAAAGAACCTCCGAAAATCTGAAATCGTACAACCACTCTGATACTACACTGTTCATCTTTACGGCTACTAAGGTTGTCAACCAAGGTCAATGACATGCAACCAATCCGCTGATGACACGTGTAAAGTGTATACTGAATTGCATTAAATGCATGCAGTATATAAATAGATGAACTCACTTCATTTGAAGTAACTTGCTAACTCTGGACAAGTTCAAATCTCTCTCAAGATAGGATTTTATTAGTAATCTCCATATCTTTCTTAGTGCAAGAAACCTTAGTGTTCCAACTTGTTTAGATTTAGGTTTATCCTTAATCTTGTTTCCGCAACAAGCTGTAAATTGTTAATGATTTATCAATAAACAATTTAGAAAAGTAAAATAGTGTGTTTGTATTCAACCCCCCCCCCCCCCTTCTACAAACTTGTATAGGCCTTTTCGGGACCAACAAGTGGTATCAGAGCAGATTTGTTTAATCTCATAAACAAGATCTAATCTAAGATATTTCTCTTCTTTGCTATTATCTGAAAATGGCCTCCCACACAAACACAAATTATGTAGACAATGGTTCTTTTGCGCAATCCCCTAAATTCTCCAAAGATAGTTTAAATCTATGGAACGATAGGATGATAATCTCAACTTTTCCTAAAGAATCCTCTAACCCCAGGTATAGAGATGACAGGTATCAAAAGCTGAAAGAGAAGTATGCAAAGCTGAAAAGCTTTAAGAAGAAAGGAAAAGGCCTGATGGCTGACTATGATTGGGCTGCTTCTGATGAAGAAGCCTCATCATCTGATTCTGAAGATGATGAAGCAAATCAATGTCTCATGGCAAAGATTGAAGAAGAGGAAGAAAGTTCAGACATTCCCTCCACTTCAACATCTGCCATTCAGGTATCACCTTCCTTCTTTACCAATATTGCAAATATTGATGAAGCTGATAGTCTCCGTAAAATCGATCTACTGACTAGAAGTTTATACGAAGCCATGAACGGCAAAGCTGTGGTTGAAAACCAAAATCTTGATCTCGCTGAAAAGCTTAAAAACTGCCACCTTCAAATAGAAAAGCTTTCTAAAATTGAAGATGATTTTAAAAGCTGAACAAGCTACTGTTGAAGGATGGTGTAATTCTTCAACAAAGATCACTGAGATAATTAAGGCTCAGATTCCTCTGAGTGATAAACGTGGTCTGGGTTATAAGTATGATACTCCAAAACCAACCACTGAACGTTCAATGCTTAAATTTGGAACGTTCGTATCCTCAGTCGCTGACACTTCATCATCTCAGTACTCCTCGTTGGTTACACCAATCCCTAAGGAAACTCCTACCTCCTCAAAAGGTAAGGAGAAAATGGTTTATTCAAAACCTACCTCTGTCTCTAAAGACAAAGGTAAAGGAATTGTTATTTATCAAAATCCTCAGAAGGGTACCTTAGTACCTAAGCTGAATGCTTCCAAAGCCTTAGTGATTCATTCATCTGGTTCTAGAAATCAGACCTCTGGATCAGTTCAGCGACCTACTCCTAGACTCAGAGTAGATGTCCTTGGTAAGAAATCTGAAGAACTGAATGTTCGTCCTATTTCAAAAACCAATAGTGTACTTGGTGCTGGAACTTCTAATTCCAAATTAAAAGCTCAGCACTCAAGTGGTCCTAGAACTAATTTTAGTTATAGGAAATGTTATCACTGTGGACTTACCGATCATATTGCAAGTAAGTGTCCCACATCCACCAAAGCTGATAAGATAGCTAAGGTGAAGATAGCACCCAAGAAGACCAAACCCGTTGCCATTCAGGTCAAGGTGACTCCTACCGCTGAGGTCAAGAAATTGACCAAAGTGAAGAAAGACAAAGCTGAATCTTCAAATGCTGCGAAGACTGCTGAACCCATTCCAACTACTTCCACTGACAAACGCGTATACATGGTGAAGTGGGTACCCAAGAAAAACTAATCTTCCTTTGTATTGCAGGTTAAGAAGGGTATCTGGTATCTCGATAGCGGATGCTCTAGACACATGACTGGAAAGAAAAGCTTGCTCGCTGAATACAAGGAAGAGAAGGGTCCCTCTGTGACTTTCGGTGGAAATGGAAAAGGAC
Organism: Saussurea involucrata; assembly: GCA_033807775.1. NCBI lineage: Eukaryota > Viridiplantae > Streptophyta > Magnoliopsida > Asterales > Asteraceae > Saussurea > Saussurea involucrata. The sequence continues at coordinate 56,512,928 of CM066317.1, forward strand.
ACACCCGAGGGTATGGTGTACTTTCAAATGGTACAACATCCTTCAGAAGAGTCGCATATGTTGAAGGGCTGAAGCATAATATTCTAAGCATCAGTCAGCTTTGCGACATGGATAACAAAGTGATTTTCACTAAGGAATCCTGCTTTGTCTCTGACAAAAAGGAGAAGATAGCTCTCAGCGGTTATCGTTTGGAAAATGTTTACGTTATAAACATGGACTCAACAACCACTGAGAACTCCTGTTTCTTCTCAAAAGCATCTTCTGATGTTAACTGGCTATGGCACAAAAGGCTCTCACTTCTCAACTTCAAGACACTGAATACTCTTTCAACCAAAGAGTTAGTCACTGGTCTACCTCAACATTCATACGCCAAAGAGTCTTTATGTTCAGCGTGTGAAAAAGGGAAGCAGACCAAGGCAAGATTTAAGTCAAAGCAAGTTTCCTCAGTGTCATCTCCTCTACAACTACTCCATATGGATTTGTTTGGCCCCGTTAACAAACAATCCATCGCTGGAAAGAAATATACGCTGGTCATAGTTGATGAACTCTCTCGTTACACATGGGTAATGTTTCTCCGTTCTAAGAGTGACACCCCTGAAGAACTCATCACCTTTGTTCGGAAGATGGAAACTCTGAACAATATGACTGTTCGCTCAATAAGGAGTGATCATGGAACTGAATTCAAAAACAGTTCTCTTGATTCCTTCCTTGAGAGCAAGGGTATTTGTCACAACTTTTCGTCAGTGAGAACACCACAACAAAATGGAGTCGCTGAAAGAAGAAATAGAACAATTATTGAAGCTGCACGTTCAATGCTCAGCGATTCTCACCTGCCTACTCAGTTTTGGGCAGAAGCTGTCAACACTGCTTGTTTTACGCAAAACAGGTCGCTGATAGTTAAAAGATTCAAAAAGACAGCCTATGAACTTTTTCATGGGAGAAAGCCTTGTGAAATCCCAGATCTCTAGCAATAAGATATGAATGTAGTGAGAGAGAATCTAGAGAGCAAATATGTCATCCATGTATTGAGCTCAAAGGATTACAAAAGGTTTCTAAAAGATTACTAAAGCTTTCTAAAGTGTTTTGAAGTGTTACTAACAAATGGTCTAGACAAGCCTATTTATACCCATGACATACAAGGTATAAAGGCATTCACAATACTGTATAGACTCATACAGTACATTGACTTTACAGTAAATCTTGAATACAATAATGCTCTAACAATCTCCCCCTTTGGATTCAAGATTTAAAAAATATGACAGCAGTCTTCAGCTCTTTGTAAAGTCAATCTTCTCAAACAGACACTCTATCAAACCATCTTCAAGTAGCTTTATCTCCACTAGTTCACGGCGAACTATATGCTTTGACACTCTTTAAGAACTCAGCTTTGAAGAATCTTCAGACAAACATGAAAAGTCATTGTCTTTTTCTTTGAAAAATCAACCTTCTTCAATACAATCTTCAAAAGATTGTCTTCAAGTCTTGAACATGGATTTCATATCTTTATATAGAACCATCAATTCGGAACAAGATAAATCAGAAACGATTAGAGTTTGGATCAGAAAGATGTGAAACCATCCACATTGTTGAACTTTTAGGTGTAAGCGCATTCCGATAACCACTCAGAACTAAGATAACCAAATTCAGCAACATTTGGACTTCACATGATCCTTCTCACCAATCTTCAGTCTTTGTTCACGAATCTTTGACTTGAAATATCTTTGATTTGAAAATTCTTTGACATGAAATTGAAATTAAACTTTTCTCCCCCTTTTTCGATGATGGTGAGCATCGAAAACCATTTTCAATTTCAGTCGTGTCTTTGAGTATTGCTAACAATCTCCTCCTTACAGAATAACCTTGCTCCCCCTCAAAATAAGAATTCTGGAGCAATTTATTTTCTCCCCCTGAAAGTATGCATATATTTCAATAACGTACAGTATTTGAAATTGTAGCACAAATTTTAAAACAAATTTACACAAGGAAAATAAAATTCATTGAACTTCATTTTATAACTACTAACATTTGATCATTTGAAAGCTTTACAAAAGAAATTCAACTTAATGAAATTTAACAGATTTTTCAATCAAATGAAATCAAATGCATGTGTTTGGATTCAAGAACAAGTCATCATTGTATATCAAGTTAAAAAATGTTCAGTTTCAACCTCTTTATTAAATCTATTTGATGTGCTAGCATGGGAAATATGATTAGCTTCAAGCATATGCAATTCTAAAACATATAAGAATATTTTGCTCTACTCACACTATTTGTCCAAAATCAGAATTTTCACAAATTTACGGGTTTATCGCGACTTTGTATTTTCCCAAGTTTCAAGAGATGTGTGCTCATTGGCATCTTTTCTTTTGTGCTCATTGGCATCTTTTGATTTGTGCACATTGGCATCTTTTGATTTTGTGCTCATTGGCATCTTTTGATCAAAAAGTTTAGTAAGAATAAGATACACCGTTAAACATGACTTTCTATCTGGTTCTATAGCAGGATTTGGGTCAGCAGATCCCAGACCAGTTGGCCTTAGGTGCTAGGTGTCAAGCACCCCTTAGAACTTAATTTCCCAAACCAGAAAGGCCACATCGATATATCTTAAACCCATTTGTACCAGTAAAACATGGCTTTCTATCTGGTTCTATTGCAGGATTTGGGTCAGCCGATCCCAGACCAGTTGATCTTAGGGACTAGGTGTCGAGCACCCCTTAGGACTTACTCTCCCAAACCAGAAAGGCCACAGGCACAAACTTTCAAACTAAATGATATTCTATATAAGTTCGAATTTCCATCACAAAATATGAATGATATCTCAATCACTTGGTTCTTAATCATAGTGCTTCCCCCATATTTTCGTTTCCATTCATCATTCTGATAAATAGGCTTTTTGAGCATTATATTCTATATAAATCCAGATTCACATAACTTTGAGCATTCATGTTTTGCTAACCTTTCGATTATTTCAGAGGTGAAAGATGAAACAAATATAACTCAGATAAAACAAAAACACTTGTAAAATCATCTTTTAGCACACATTTAATTCATTGAATGAAAATTGAAAATTTTATCTCATTGAATTAAATTTGTAAAGATTTAAGTTTTCAAAGTGGTAGAAACAAAATATAATCCAATGTTACCTTTTACCACGTTCCTTGAAGTAAAAAGATATAGCAGTTAAGGATATCACCTGAGAAGTATGAGTTCTAAACTGATGTGTTTAGAAATCTTAGTCTTTGAAGTACGGGTTCTAAACTGATTTGTTTAGAAGCCATAGTCTTTGAAGAACGGGTTTTGAACTGATTTGTCCAAAAGCCATAGTCGTTGAAGCACGGGTTTTGAACTGATATGTTCAAAAGCCATAGTCATTGAAGCACGGGTTTTGAACTGATATGTTCAAAAGCCATAGATATTTGTCTCCCCCTTAATGGTACAAATATTTTTCAAAAAATACGCCGCTTCTCTTCTGTTTTCAGTCATGTGTGTGGTATGTATCTACAATTCAGTACAACACATGAAGAACCTGCAAAACAGATTAAGCAGATTTTGGTACCCAATGGCATTTGGGTCCTAGTGGGTTAGGTGTAGATTTCTTACAAGGAATACTGTAAGAACCATACCAATAAGAAGTATAATCTTTATGCACAAAATCATTTGATCCACAGTAAGAACAACAGATTTTCTTATGTGCCAACCTAATCAGATGATTTACATAATGAATAGGATTAGGTTTAGCATAAGATTTACCTTTTGGCGTATTGTTCTTCTTTGCATTTGATGTGGATACAGATGATTTTGGCACATCTTTCTTTGGAATTGTTGTGCCTTTGATTCTCCATTCCATCTTCACCCTCTTGAAGACTGGAACTTCTTCAGATTTGGAAGTATTAACTTTAGGCACTTTTGTTTTGTTATCTGATTTATCATACAGAGGATTATAGAAGAGATTTGTTGAACGAATTCGACCTTTTGAGAAATCTGTTGATCTATTAAATTGTTTAGAAGAAATGTTTTTAAAACTTGAACTTGAAGCAGTTTTAAAAGAGCATTCAGAATCATTTGAATCAACAAATGGAGTCTGAAAGATAGAATTATGACCGGTTTGCTTTGAGACATCAAATTTAAAAATGACGTCTTCAAGTTCTTTGACTTTGTTTATTAAAACATTTTTCTCTTTAGAAATTAGATCAAATTTCTTTTGGAGATCAGATTTGATCAACTGATCCTTCATAATATCAGCTGATAAACCAGATAATCTTTTGGTAAGATTAAGAATCACATCTTCAAAATATTCACGTTCCGATTCAAAATCTTTTTCCAAAAACTTTCTTTTTTCAGTAATCTCTTTGAAAATTTCCATATTTTTCTTTTTAAGAGTTTTACTTTCCTTTTCAAAGAGATTTTTCTTTTCCGTGAAATCTTTTCTTTCCTTTTCCAAAAGATTTTCTAATTCAGAGATTTTCACGGAAAGTTCAGAACTTTTAATCTCAAAAGATTTGCGTTCAGTTTCAAATTTAGCTCTTTCTTTTTCGAGCTTGTCTTTTTCTAAAAATAAAACTTTCTCAAAGTCTGAAACTTGTTTTGAAAGTTTTATACATTTCAGCTCAGTCTCTTTCTTTTCTTCAAAAACTTTCTTTTCTTCAAAAGAAAAATTAGACAGTTTTCTCTTTAGATCGGCATTTTCACTGTCCAAAATTTTCCCTATATCTTTAACTTCTTTTAATTGAGCATGTAACTTTAAGTTCCACTTCACTCTCTTTTCTTCTCTACTCTTCAAATCGGCATTTTCTTTTTGAAGAGTTGTTACTTTCTCTTGAAGATTCTCGATTTGATCGTGCAGACTTGAGTTGTCTTTCTTTGCTTCAAGATCTGCAATATAAACTTCAAGATCAGTTATTCTTTTAGTAAGTTTAGCATTTGAAGAAGAAATGTCTAAAATTTGTCTTTTCAGATTAACATTTTCTTCTTCCAATGCTTTATTTAAAATAGGAGTTGAAGAATTTGAAGCATTATCTTTAACAGGAGTTTCTGATATAGGAGATGTTTCTGATAAAATAACTTGTTGCAAAATTCCATTATTTGCCTTAGCTTTTTCAAGTGGCTTTGGAGGTGTTTTTGTTATTATGACTTGTTGCAACACTTCATTATTTGGTTTAACAGATACATGTGAATTAACAGATGTTTCTGTTATAATGACTTGTTGCAACTTTACATTTGGTTTAACAAAAACTTTTGCAATTGGAGGATTCTCCTTTTTCAGAGTTTGCTTCAAATCTTCACCACTTCTTTTAACAATAACTTGTTGTAAAACCATTTTGAATATTGCTAGAAATTGATCGTTCAGAAGATCAAGCAGACAGTGTATGAAAATACACAAAAAAAATATATAAAATTTTTTCTTGAAAAGCTCTTACAGTGTATGAAATACACTATAGAAAAAATTTCGGGATAAAAAATTTTCTCAAGAATTCACAAGAATTTTTTTTTTAATTCACAAGAATTCGGATGAGTAAGGGTTCGAATTCAACGAATTCGGATGAAGAAGGGTTCGAATTCACTCAATTCGGACTTAACTTGGTTCGAATTCAATGAATTCGGATGCTTAAGGGTTCGAATTCAATGAATTCGGATGCTTAAGGGTTCGAATTCTATGAATTCGGATGCTTAAGGGTTCGAATTCTATGAATTCGGATGCTTAAGGGTTCGAATTCTATGAATTCGGATGCTTAAGGGTTCGAATTCAACACTTGGAAAATTTAATCAACTCAATTCGAATCTAACACAGTTCGAATTCTCCTCAATTCGAATCTAACACGGTTCGAATTCTCCTCAATTCGAATCTAGCTGGGTTCGAATTCAATCAATTCGAATCCTTCTTGAGTCGAATTCTACACTTGTATTTCCAAGAACACTCCGAATTCTTCTTTGAATGATCCGAATTCACCAAGAATGATCCGAATTCACCAAGAATGATCCGAATTCTGCACTTCGAACACGAAAATCACTAAATCAGCCATAACTTTTTCAATTCTTGATCAATTGTTATGAAATTTGCACAGATTTGTTCGAAATTTGATTCCACACACTTTCTTAGTTAATCACAAATCCTAATTCGATCAATTTAATCGAATTTTGATCCAAAAATAGTAGAAAAAGTTTTCGAACAAAAATGATATAAAATGATCAGATCTGCAAATTCTGTGCAGATTTTGGTGTTGATCCAAGAATTAAAGATGTTCAGGAATCAAATCCGAGTGCAATGATGTCAAGAATCAATCCAAAAGATCAAAAATTAAAGAAAAGAGGAAATCTGGATGAATAGTAAATGAAGAAGGGTCAGAATTCTTGATGAACAGTGATGAATAGTGATGAACACCCAATCCGAATTCTTCAGCTTTAGTGTAAAAAATCTTCAATTTGGTCTTCGATCTGCTTGAATCTTCTGTTTAGCTCTGATACCAATTGTGAAATCTCAGATCTCTAGCAATAAGATATGAATGTAGTGAGAGAGAATCTAGAGAGCAAATATGTCATCCATGTATTGAGCTCAAAGGATTACAAAAGGTTTCTAAAAGATTACTAAAGCTTTCTAAAGTGTTTTGAAGTGTTACTAACAAATGGTCTAGACAAGCCTATTTATACCCATGACATACAAGGTATAAAGGCATTCACAATACTGTATAGACTCATACAGTACATTGACTTTACAGTAAATCTTGAATACAATAATGCTCTAACAAGCCTTCAATCAGCTTTCTTCACATCTTTGGATGTCAGTGTTTCATACTGAACAACAGAGATGCCCTTGGAAAGTTTGATCCTAAGGCTGATGATGGAATCTTTTTTGGATACTCCTCAATTTCCAAAGCCTTCAGAGTCTTCAACCGAAGAAGACAAACTGTAGAAGAAACTATTCACGTCACGTTTGACGAATCCCGTTCAGCGAATTCTAAACCGAACGCTGATACAGAAGAACTGAATCAATGGATGTTTTCTCATCTTGGTGATTCAGAAGATATTCCCACTCCTCATGCTCACACCGTAGAAAATGATGGTCCTTCTATCATTCCAAATATGCAAAATAGTGAAGCTGAAACATCTTGGGTCTCAGCTGTTCCTATAAACACTATACCTGCAGTTGATCCAAATGTCTCAGAAATTCCATTTATTTCTCAGCAATCAGTGAATGAAGTGGCAAATGCAAACATCCCTCTCTTAGCTGATAATCCAGAAGTAGCTGAAGCGTCATCTTCAGTTTCTCCAGTTCAGACTGAGTCAGCGACGCATGCTCCGGCTCAGCGATGGACTGTAAATCACCCAATCGATCAAATTCTAGGTGATCCCAACGCTGGTATTCAGACCCGTAGAAGTGCAGGTAATATTTGTTTATTTGTTAACTTTATTTCTCTAACTGAACCAAAGAAAATAGATGATGTCCTCAGAGATCCAAACTGGGTCAGCGCTATGCAAGAAGAGCTGACTGAATTCGAAAGAAACAAAGTTTGGAAACTTGTTCGTAGACCAACTGACAAAACGGTGATATGCACTAAATGGGTCTATCGAAACAAGTTGGACGAACATGGTACTGTAACTCGCAACAAAGCTCGTCTTGTTGCTCAGGGATACAGACAAGAGGAAGGCATAGATTATGACGAAACTTTTGCTCCAGTAGCAAGACTTGAATCTATTCGTCTTTTCTTAGCATATGATGTACACAAAAACTTCACTGTACATCAGATGGATGTTAAGTCAGCGTTTCTAAATGGAAAGCTGAATGAAGAAGTGTATGTGGAACAACCTCCAGGATTCTCAGATCCTAAGCGTCCAGGTTATGTGTATAAACTGGATAAGGCACTTTATCGCTTAAAGCAAGCTCCACGTGCATGGTATGATACTCTCTCTACTTATCTCCATATTGAAAAATTTGAGCGAGGTAAAATTGACAAAACTTTGTTTTTTAGAAAAGTGAAAGGTCATATCATTTTAGTTCAAATATATGTTGATGACATTATATTTGGTTCTACTAACCCTGAGCTTTGTACTCGTTTCGCTGATAGAATGAAATATGAGTATAAAATGAGCATGATGGGTGAACTAACATATTTCCTTGGTCTTCAGATTAAGCAAACTGAAAAAGGAACTTTTATAAATCAGGGAAAGTATGTTAAAGATATGCTGAAGAAATTCGACTTAACTGAAAGTTCAGCTATGAAAACCCCTATGGCACCACCGCTGATACTTGATAAGGACACGATGGGTGTTCCTGTCAATGTCACGCTGTACCGTGGGATGATCGGCTCACTATTGTATCTTACAGCTAGCCGACCCGATATTATGTTTGCAACATGTCTGTGCGCACGATATCAAGCTGAACCTAAGATATCCCATATGAAAGCTGTAAAGCGAATCTTTCGATATCTTAAGGGTACAGCGAATCTAGGTCTTTGGTATCCTAAAGACTCAGGATTCGATCTAACCGCCTAATCAGACAGTGATTTTGCAGGTTGCAAAATGGATAGGAAAAGCACCACAGGAGGATGTCAGCTCCTGGGTGGAAAGCTGGTAAGTTGGACAAGTAAGAAGCAAAACTCAGTGTCCACTTCCACAACTGAAGCTGAGTATGTAGCCGCTGGAAGCTGTTGTTCTCAAGTCTTGTGGATGAGAAATCAGCTACTAGACTATGATCTTCAGCTCTCCAAAATTCCAATCTATTGCGACAGCACAAGTGCCATCGCTATAGCAAACAATCCAGTGCTACACTCAAAGACAAAACACATAGAAATCAGATATCATTTTATCAGAGATCATGTGATGAATGGTGATATATAACTTCATTTTATCCCAACTGATTATCAGTTAGCTGATTTGTTTACCAAACCTCTTGATGAGACAAGATTCAACTTTCTCATCAGCGAGCTTGGAATGCTGAACTTTGAAGGATAAAATCTTCAGCGGTTCACATTTAATCAGCGATACGTTTATACAATCGTGTATAGCCTTCGGGATAAAATCAACTTATATAATCCATTTCATCATCTTCTCTCTGAATAAACTTGGTTAAACTGATATCCAGGTATGTTTTCTCTCTCTGGCAATCGCATGAAAATGCAAGATTTCAAAATAAATTGCATCGCTGAATATCTCTTCCTTAACAGCGATATTTTGAAAATTTCCTTAAATCTTCAATGATATTTTCTATTCAGTGCTTCATGTTTTTTCAAAAGAGTCCCTGAGTTTTTCAAAACCTCAGAGACATCCTAAAAGAATGTGAAAGGACAGTTGTGACGTCATTGCAACGGATTACACTCGGCACGATTTCTTTCTGACACACGTTTGCACGTTTTGTTCAAACTTCCAATCAAATGCAAACACGTGTCCGTGTCATGATGAAAACCTTTTCCCGCTCAAGGTTTTCTCTCTCTAAAAATCCCTATATAAACAACTCTTGGTTTATATTTGTCTTTTACGCGAACAATCTTTCTCCGCAAGAAAAGAATTCTCTGTTGCATTTGTGCTCTCAAAAACCTCAAGAACTGTTCATCATCTTCTTCATCAAAACTTCAAGGTTAATATGTTCTTATCTTTTATCAAATGCGTATAACTTGTTTTCGATCTTCTCTTTGTTTTAACAAGATCAAACAAAAGAACTTTATAAAATAAAATCATTTCTTTCATGGTTTTATGAACACAACCATTTCATGGTTGTTCTTCAAGTTTTAAATCTAAATCTTAAACTTGTTCTTCATTCGTATCCATTTTTCTTTTAGAAACTGGAATACAAGATTTTATGGGTTTTACTTTTCTTTTAAAATCAAGAAAAACCCTAATCTTCATTAAGACATTTTTTGTCTGAATGAAATGGACAAGATTCGAAATATCTTAACGGAAATTTCTTTCCACATTAAGATAATTCTTATTTGTTAACATCTTTGGTTGAACTGATAAAACAGTGATATGGCATCTTCAAAGCTGAATGTTACCGCTGAGTCCATCTCCACTGACTCTGAGGAAATGGAAATCTTCAAAGCCCCCCAGGTTAAGTTCGAGCTGGATCAACTCGATTGGACTAAGGCCAACAACCTCTCAGCTCTTCTCGAGTTTCCTCCTCGGAAGCAAGTATCACATCTGGACGATGCTGTAAGTTTTCTGAAGAACAGCCCCATCTACACAGCCCTGACCATAATACCTCCTGCCAGTCAGCGGCTCTTATCCCAGTTCTGGTACTCTGCCAGACACACTGAGCTACCCTCTGCCAAAGATCCATCCAAAACCATAGACTGCATACTCAGCGATACTGAGTATGGCACCATCAAGATTACACCATCCATAATCCGCAAAGCCCTGAACTTCCCAAATGCCTCCAAAGAAAAACCCTTCATTCCATTCCCTGACCATAAAAAGCATGCTGACAGAGAAGCAATCATTGCTTTCCTTGACGCAATGGGTTATATCTGGGATATTGGAAGGGACAAGAAGCCTGAGAAGAAACTGACGCTGATAAAGAAATCCAAGATGCCCAGCGAGATGAATTTCATCTTCGCTCACCTGATCAGCTGCATGACAGCAAAATCCGGATCTTCTGATCAAGCCGCCCAACCTCAGCAGTCCATGGGATACGCACTGCTGAAAGGTCTAAATATTGACTGGGCCTCCATTATTTATGAAGACCTGATTCAACGTGTCGATTCTGCCGCTGACAGACCAGCATGGGTTCCTTATCCACGATTCATCAGCGCCATCTTTCAATATGGCCTGAAGGACAGCTATGCTGAAGAGGGTGATCTGAAACTTTCTCAGATTGGCCCTAAGGTTCTCGACTTCAAGCCTGTCGCCAATGAGGTACGTCTCTCTACTCTTCTCTCTCTTCTAAATTCTCCGCTTTCTGTGGCTCCTTCAGCGACAATACCAATCGTTGATACCCCGGCCACAAAATCCTCTCCTTATAAGAAAAGGAAACCCTCACACACCCTACTTGATTCCAAAAGGATCAAGAAAACCAAGGAGCAACCCCAGCAATTCCATGCTGAAGACTCCTCAGCTCATTCCGAAGAGCTGAAGGAAAGTTATGTGGTACGCTCTGCCACACCCGTGCAAGCCATCCCTCCAATCCAGACTTCAGCGTCTCCAAACGCTTAGGTTAGAAACTTGGAACCTACCCAACCTCCCTCAGTCTCTCAAAAGACTGATGAAGTGATTGTCAGCGATTCCAACGCTGAACTCAGAACCCGAACCCCAATCTTAACCTTCGCTTCTCCCTCCACTCACTTGGACACTCCTCCAGCAAATACTGGAGATGCCATCATTCCAGAAGCCGCCGCTGATGCTTCTCAACAAATGATGAAGAAAGGACCTGCAGAGTTCACCATACCTCACCGTACTTTCGAAGAGGATATGGAACACTATTCAGGAACCTGCAACTTTGACGAGTTCATCAATCCTCCTGCAGGTACAAATCCCACCTTAAACACTGTAACTAAACCTGAAACTTCTGAGCTTTCCTTTGTTCACAAGTACTTATATGTTACAGGTCCTAATTTGGGAGACATCAACGCCTCTCTGAAGTCCGTGGAAACAAAGCTGTCCAGTCTCACCACCACACTCTCCAACAACTCAACAGCTGTAACAAACGCTGGAGAGAATTTGACAAAGCTGACAACGGTGGTGGAGAAGAAAGCTTCCACTGAAGACATCAAGAGTCTTGATAAGACACTCAGCGATTTTGCCAAGGTGCTCTGTGACATCTACACTGACTACACAAGCCTCAAAACATCAGTTTCGACCATGTCCAGCGAAGTAACAACGCTGAAGACATCGGTTGCAAAACTCGAGGGTGATATGTCAGAGGTCAAGACTGACATAGGCTCTGTAAAGACCGACGTTAGTTCTATGAAGACGATGATCGATACGCTGGTAAACAAGGCAAATAGTCCAGCTCCTGCTCCTGCCCCTGTCCCTATTTTGGAATCTTTCACAGAGGAGGATCGCACAGAGCTGAGGAAAATCACGCCTGCTATTTCTGGCCTAGAAGACAGAATAGCAAAGCTTGAAGGTTGTGTGAAAATCTCTGGCCCAGAAGACAGAGATAACACCAATGCTGAGTCTGCCCATTCCTCCCCCAGTCATCATGAGAAAGAGGGGGAGAAGAGCGCTGAACATTCCAGGGAGATAAGCGCTGAGAATCTTGAGAAAAGCGCTGAAGATCTGAACAAGAGCGCTGAAGACCTTTCCCATGATGAATCCATCAGGGGAGAGATGAATGAAGATCTGACCACTGGACCTCAGGGAGATGAAAACCCTGAGGGAACCGAGAAGCTCGCCTTTGTATCTGAGGGGGAGCAACTCGAAAAAGATGCTGAGGAATCCGAAGCAGAAGAAGATGAAGACATCGACATCCCTGACGACAAACCATCATTCTCTCCAAGAAAGGATGATGATGATGATGAAGATGACGATGATTTCTTTATCGTCAAACCTGCCCCAAGGATCAAAGCTCTTAAAGGAATCTCAATAAAAGAACCATCAGGGGAGAAGACAAAGACAAAGCCCTCAGCCTCTGGCGCTGAGAAAAGCAAAGACAAAGGCCTCGCTGAAGATGAAAATCTAGCAATCCTATTTGAAAAGCCGGTTTGTCAGGTACACTAAAACTTTACTTTTTCCTTCCCTGAACTTCTCAACAACTCAATAAGTTCTCTACTCCACAAACCTCTCTCCGCATCCACATTATTTTTCTATCTTTTCTACCCAAGTTCTTCTACCCTGTTCTTATCTGTAAGATCGCTGCGTTTCAGCTAGTCCTCTCCCCTGTTTGAGGATGTCGCTGAAGGTTCTACTGTTGCGACTTCACAAATAAAGCCAGCTGCTGCTGATGAAAAAATCCCAGTCTTGGACTTGATCTCTGAGACTGATGAACCAGAAGAACAACCTCTCTCGCACAATAAGAGACCTTCCTCAGTTCCTCAAAGGCTGAGTGAAGAAGATCAAAAGAGAAGAGAAGAAATAATAAAGCGATTCAAGGATCAGCGAATCATTCTAAGGCCTGATCAACTGCCATCAGTTCCTCCCAAGTTCAGAATTTCAAAAGCTGAATACCAGGACCACCTTAGAGCTGAACGCCTCATTGCTGAAAGGAAGGAAGCTGAAGAGAATGACAGAGAATACGCCATCAAGCTCACTCAAGAATCTGTCAAAGACCCCAAGCTGAAGCGTGTTCCCATTCAAATCCAACGAAAGCTATGGGAAGAAGCCCAGAAGATCGTGGAAAAGAAAACTGAAGTTTCTCAGACCACCTTGATCTGGTGTAAAGAGAAAATTCACTTCAGATATCGTCCAGCGAAGATCAACAAGGTATTCATCTCTGGAAGAACATCTATCGGAGTACCTATTGTTGACATCAAACTGTTCAGAGAAGATGGCACATCTGAAACCTTTCGCGCTGACACTGTAAAAAGGTATGGTCTCTCTGAATGGCTGGAGATGAGGTTATCTATCCAACCATCACAATCTAAGTACAAGAATCATTTCGAAAAGCTGATAAACAGACAGATCGACTTGATATCTTCTTGTGTGGATATTCCTCCTGTTCCTGATCTAAAGCCGAAAAGAAAAAGAGGCTCTCCAAGGAAGAAACGTCAAGATTCAAACTCAGGACCTGTCATACGAAATGAAACTGGAATTGGTTTCTCTCGCGCTGAAGTGCTTGGTCCTGATCCTGATCTATCTGCCCTTGACATCTCTTTGCCACCATGTGAACTTTTCGTCCCTGGTAAAGTCATCAGTAATCCTTATGGAATATTCATTCTTGACTACGACGGACGTAAATGCTTTCAACGGATCGCTGAGCTCCCAATCACTCCAATCGAACAGCTCAGAGATCTTATCTACTGGTGTGACTTCAGAAAGGACATTCAGGCACGAAACCTAAAACCCTTGATTTTTCAAGAAGCGCTGAACAAAAGAAAACGAGGTGTAACGGTTCCTGACTGGATGATTCCCACTGAAAAGACGACCCTTGATGAACTTCTCATTAAGGAAGAACCTTTTGAAAACTGATATAATCTCCTTTTTCTCTATTGTATCAGTTATCCTTCTGTACTTGTAATTTATTTCGCCTGTACTTGTAATCTTTCTGTTCTTCATTGTAACCTGATTCAAAGATTTAAAGAAAGATTTCAGCGAATGTACTTTACTCCATCAGTACTGAAAAGATCCCAGAAAACAGTAAAAGGGACAAATATTTTATGAGTTCTTTTTATCCTTATGTTTTCATTTAATAGCAATTTTCTTTGTTGCTATGTCATAATCAAATAGGGGGAGATTGTTGATCCAAACCCTCAGTGATTTGATAATGACCCTCTCTTAAATACTTAGTGAAAATTGTAGGTAAACAATATGTATCAGAGTTTCACTATCGCTGATAAGTACTAAGATCTTACAGTACCGCTGATAGGAACTCTCGCTCTTTAAATTAAACATTCAGCGAACACTGTTCACCATAATGCTCTGAGTCTGTTCAGTCCTTATGGTAATCGCTGATAAGTTAGTTGTTTACTTATGATCCCTGAAGACAAGTTTCACGTCAACAAAGGTTCTACGCTGAAGTCGAAGATCAAGCTCAAGAACCAGCGACAAGTCTACTAATGAACTGATGCGGATCAGCGAAGACTCAGATTTGTCCACTCAACGTGAAGTATCAAGTACAAGACTTCAGCTATCGCTGAACTTTATCATTCGCTGAATAGTAAATGGTAATCACTGAATCAACGAAAGCTGATCATGAAGTCCTCCGTACAAAGTACTTTTGTCTTAACCTCCCTTGCACGCCACCGTACGAAATGTCAGAAAAGAACCTCCGAAAATCTGAAATCGTACAACCACTCTGATACTACACTGTTCATCTTTACGGCTACTAGGGTTGTCAACCAAGGTCAATGACATGCAACCAATCCGCTGATGACACGTGTAAAGTGTATACTGAATTGCATTAAATGCATGCAGTATATAAAGAGATGAACTCACTTCATTTGAAGTAACTTGCTAACTCTGGACAAGTTCAAATCTCTCTCAAGATAGGATTTTATTAGTAATCTCCATATCTTTCTTAGTGCAAGAAACCTTAGTGTTCCAACTTGTTTTGATTTAGGTTTATCCTTAATCTTGTTTCCGCAACAAGCTGTAAATTGTTAATGATTTATCAATAAACAATTTAGAAAAGTAAAATAGTGTGTTTGTATTCAACCCCCCCCCCCCCCCCCCCCTTCTACAAACTTGTATAGGCCTTTCGGGACCAACAGAAATGGACAAGTCTTGTCTTCGCTGATATCCGCATCAGGTCACTAGTAGACTTAGTCACTCGTTCTTCAGCTTGGTCTTCGATTTCAGCTTTGAACTCAGTTATCGCGAGTCTTGTCTTCAAGGATCATAAGAAAACAATTACAAGATGAACTTTTGTTAGGACCATAAATGTCCTACATATTAGAAAGATATATAAAGAATTATATAGTGCTTAATTAGTTTAATTAATTATTGTAAAAGCTTAATTATGTTAAATTGGGCTTAGTTTAGCCTAATGGGCTTAGGCCTCGTTTGTCTAAGGCCTAAGTATATAAGGATTGTTTCCTTTAGAATTAGGTTAGAAGGTTAATCACAATAGTTGGAGAGCTTAATAGTTGAGAGAGAGATAATTGAGAATATCATTCCAATACTTGCAACTATCTTGAATCATTCAATAAGATTAATCGTTTCGCTTTATTCTATTGTTACCTAATCAATCTGGGATCTACACGTGGTATCAGAGTAGAATCGGTGATTTGAAGATACGAAAGAAGCCGAACGAAAGCGAGAAAAAACATAAAAATTCGTATTGAATTTTCTAGAAAAACGCAGCGTGCCGTTTCGCCTATTCCCGGAGTTTGAACCGTCGGATCGTCGCGATATTTGGACAGTAGCTTCACGACATTCTGTTCTACAGTCTGAACGGTGGGATTAATCGTTTGAGGTCCATAAGGCACCTGTTTTATTTTCGACATAGTGCAGTAATTTTTGTGGGTATATCGATCATCAATCGGGTTTGCAAAGTTCTTTCGTTGATTTAATAATTCGTTTATTAATTCTCGATTGTTTAATCGTTCTTAATCTGGTGTTTATCTGCGTTTATATCTATTCTCATAGGTATTAATTTTTCAATTTAAAAATCAATTCTTGAGTTTTTATTGTTCTTAAATTTTTGTGGTGATTATTGAAAAATAGGATATACTTTGCTTAGAAATCGATTTGTGTATGTTTGTTTTTATATTTTTGGTCAAAATCTAACCCTACAGGAGGGAAATCAAGCAACCCCATCGAACCCATATCCGAATATTTCAACCAGCCGCAGTGTCCGGAAGATCCTTATTGTTTCCGGGTAAGTTTCCTAATCTCTCACCACTATCCGGACAAATCATCCGGATTGATTTTGGTTTCCGGGTAAATTTAATCGGACACGTCAATCTTTCCGGGTACCAATTTTATCCGGATAACTCAGACTTCCCGGATACCAATTTACTTCACGGACAATTTTTTGTCAAATACCCACTTTTCGGGTCTCAACAATAACAGGACCACGTGGACTTCTTTGGTGTGAAATTGTTTGTGGTCATCAAAGGACCACGCAGACTTCTTTGTGTGAGCCGTGAATTACAATCTCATTTGGTAGGTTCATCCTACTTTTAGCCGGAAAGTATTCCTTTTATTTTATCCGGGTAATACATTTGAGCGGTAACCTCATTTATCCGGGTAACACTTTTAACCGAGATCACATTTTGTCCGGTTTCAATTTTTGACCGGAAACCAATATTTATCCGGTAAAAGTTTTTCTTTCCGGAAACACATTTCATCCGGTAAACAAGTTCTATCCGGTAATCTCATTTCATCCGGTAAGTGTGTTCATCCGGTAATCTCATTTGTCCGGTAAGTTTTTTCTTTGGTGCAAGAAACTCTATCACCTGGTAACTTTTGGTTGGTAAGTTGTGATCAGTAAGCCCAATTTTCTCGGTAAATCCAGGTGACCGTGAAACATCTTTGAGCTTATTCGACGGTTATTTTTTGTGATTTATTTTGTCGTCTTGATCTAACTTGGTTTGTTAATCTTGCAGGTTTCATTCTCCAAGTTTGATTTCGTTCGTTCCGATAATAATCAAATTTTAAACTTTGAAAACAAATTTAGTTTTTAAATTTGTTTCTCAAATTTAATTTTTGATTTTCTTCCGCAATTTTTCTTCAAAACAACACCGATCTACGTTAAATTTTTCAGGTAACAATGTCGTATTGCTTTAATCGGGAGTGTCAAGCAAATCAAAGACTATATAAAACGAATATCAAGCTAGCAGATGAATCAATCAGCAAGTATATCAAAGAACTGAAGGGACGGGAATCTCAAGTCTGGGAATACTCTAAGAAGCTTGTTAAATATGAAGAAAAGGCAACGATCTTAGAAACTGAAAACAATGAGCTGAAAGTGAAGATTTCTGAATTGTCATCGCAAGACGACATGAAGGCACTTGAAGAGAAAGAACAAGCAAGACTATATGAAAAGAATATCAAGCAAGCAGATGAATTGATCAGCAAGTACATCAACGAACTGAAGGAACAGAAATCTCAAATCTGGAATAGTTCTGAGAAGCTGGCTAAAGTAGAAGAAAAGGCAATGATCTTAGAAACGGAGAACACTGAGCTGAAAAGGAAGATCTCTGATTTGCCATCACAAGACGAGATAAAGGTACTTGAAGAGAAAGATAAACTTTTGAACTTTGAAAACCTTGAGCTTAAAAGTAAATTAACTACCTTTGAAAAGTTTTTTGAAAAGGAGAAAGAAAGTTTTGCAAAGGAAAGGCAATTGCTTATTCAAATGCAATCTGATCTTTCAAAGAAATCTCTTGAAGAGAAGAAGAGTCTTGAGCTTATATGTCTAAAACTTTCAACACAGATCTCCGACTTTAAAAAAATTCTGATTTTAGAAAGAGAGAAGTTTGAAATTGAACGCAAATCTTTTACTAAAAAGAATGGAGAACTTTCTTTGAAAATAACTTATTTGGAGAAAGAATTAGACGTTTTAATCAAAGAGTCCGAGAAGAAGAAGGTTGAAGGTTTTAGGGCAAAAAGTTTGAAAGATGATTTTGCAAACGAGAGAAAGATATTTTCAGACTGAGATTTCTAAGCTTACAAAGAAATTATATGTTTTGTCAACTGACATTATGATAGAGAAGAGGTTAAAATCTGATCTCCAAAGGAAGTTGGATCTAATGCTTGAAAAGAAAAATGTTTTGTTTAACAATGACATGGAACTTGAAACCAAAAACTCTGATGTTGAATCACCCAATCTTGCTAGTCCAGATACTGTTAATCAGTCTCTTTACGGTGATTCAGCTAATTCAGTTTGCTTTTCTAAGACTGCTTCAAGTTCTATCCACAAAAATGTTTCTTCAAAGACCGGCATTAGATCAAATAGCTCTTCAAAAGGTCGGATCCGTACCTCTAATATTTTTTATTGACAAATCAGATACTCAATCTTTCAAGAAAGTAAACATGGTTTGGAGAGCTAAAGGATCCGCTCCTTCTCCAAAGTCATTCGTCTCTGTTAAGAGTGACAAGAACAACAAAGCTTTCCATGCTAAACCTTTTGTGAAAACTGATCGTGGTTACTCTGTTAATAAGCTGATCAACTTATCTACACAGAAGTTGTGTTGTTCTTATTGTAGAACAAGTGAGTTTGTGAATAAAGACCGTGCTAAGTATTGGTATGGTACTTATAGTATTCCTAGTCCTCATAAGGCATCTAAACATCAAGGATCCATCAATGGATGGATACCAAAATCTTTCTAAATCTTTTTTGCAGGAATGTCATGTGCGCACAGTTCAGAACATTCTTTTCACATGACTGCATTCAAAGGTTATGCTAATTTTGAGGGGGAGTACTATTCTATGAAAGGTAAGTGAACTTCAACTGAATTCAAAGACCGTGGTAATTCATTCTGGATAACTTACCTGTGTTTGTTATTCTCCAATTTTAAATTCCATGATTGCCACGTGTCATTTTCTCTTGACTTAGTTATTTCCATGTCTCACATATTCGTTGATTTTTCGATGGAAATACACTCGTTTGAATTCATAGTTGTTTTCAAAGTTCACTATTTCATGTTAATGATTCAATTCTTATCTGATATATTAATTGTGACTCGTTCTTCACAATTAAACTTTCTGATCATTGTTTCATTTTTTTTAATATATAGTGCTTACTGAGTCAATCTGTTTAGCACTTGATCTTGTTTCTTGAAATTCCGTTATTTCAAACTATGACTTATGATTACCTCAGATCGGAACTCGTTCTTAAATTCTTTGACTTCTAAACATTTCAGTTTAGAACTCGTACATCACTGTTTACTTAACTGATTTACTCGATGCATGAAAGAAGTGTTAGGAATTACATCGTTTCTATGGTTTATCCAGAATCGGAAGGACCTACCCACGAAACACATCCTGTATAGACAACAGTGAGGGGTCTAGATTGATAGATGAGTTTGGAGATAAAAGAATATGGTGAGGATGTGACAGGACTTAAAAGAATTATTGGTCCTTACCAAACCAAGTCAGTTATCCGGGTAACCACACAATCTATTCAGTCTCGTTCTTTGGAGATGAATATTGAAACAGACATGGACCCAATGTCGATAACTCATGTCACCCCACCTAGCCACTCAAGTATCTCACAACATATGCTTGTTTCATACATGCACGGAGATTTAGCACATAATCTATGTATTCCTCACTCGGAGGTCTTAGATATTGAAAAAGGTAGACATGTAACAT
Organism: Saussurea involucrata; assembly: GCA_033807775.1. Classification (NCBI taxonomy): domain Eukaryota; kingdom Viridiplantae; phylum Streptophyta; class Magnoliopsida; order Asterales; family Asteraceae; genus Saussurea; species Saussurea involucrata. Next base: position 56,532,770 of record CM066317.1, read on the forward strand.
CCCTTAAAACACGATCGCACAATTTCATTTAATTCACCACAAAATAACATATTATAATCCAAATACGGTCCCTTAAACTTCTACAATTAGGTCTTTTCAGTACAAACTTTTTCGAATAAAATAAAATACATAACAACTACTAAATATAACTGAGTTCTTCATAATCATTCAACATCCACAAAAGCTAAACATGAGAACCCTATCATTGTCTTTTGTTTGCTCCGTGACCTGGAATACATATTTTAAAACAAAAATGAGGGTTAGACCTTGAGGTCTAGTGAGAAAATCCCCGTTAGTTAAAGAAAACATTTGCACAATATCATACACGTAATTCACATAAGAATACCAATTAGGACTCATGCATCATGTAATCTTTCTATCTCTTTCTCTTTTCTTTTCCTTGGCCATATTAATTGGTAGCAAGCCAATTAATAAATTTACACCGCTGTACTAAATACAGCCAACACCACTGTCCCTCTGTACAACCAACTTTCACTGGTCCTAAGCCTGGCCAACTAGTACTCATACAATGTAATATTCATATAAACACTATATGCACCATATTACATTTAATCACATATATGTATTCCATTTGAAAACATTTTAAAGAAAACTCACCTGATTATCTTAGTTCAAAAATCCTTTCACGCTATTATCGAGCTCTCTGATTCCTTCAGTCCCGATTCACGGAATCTGTACCACATGAATACAATTATTTCTTTTTAAGGCTAGAAGTCTCTAAGTTCTGAATTCCTTGACTCAAGTCGCAATACACTACACTAAGTCGCAATCAACTACTGCGATTTCACATCCAAGTCGCAATCAACTACTGCGATTTCACATCCAAGTCGCAATCAACTACTGCGACTTCATATCCAAGTCGCAACTCACTATTGCGATTCCATCCCCAAGTCGCAACCCACTATGGCGACTTCACCCCCAAGTCGCAACTCACTATTGCGACTTCACCCCCAAGTCGCAACTCACTATTGCGACTTCAAGAGCAAGTCGCAATACGCCATTGCGACAACTATGAAGGTGACCACATTCAAGCATGTCGCAACTCACCATTGCGACTTGCTTGAATGTCTCAGTCCACTGTTTCAGTTTAAACCCAGATTTTAATCTTTTAATCTATGCATGTTTCTGTAATTTTGCAGATATGTTTAAGACTATCTTTTGAACACTAATCCAAACCCAGAATTCATATACCCTTCTAAAAATAGCATAACCCACTTCTAAAGTTCATGTAAAACCTATTATACATAAAAGGAAGAATTAGAATGGATCATTACCTTTTGTTTTTGATGTAGATCTTAAACTCAGCTGCAAAACATCAATTTCCTATTTCCTCTTCACCTTTTCTCTCTTTCTCTTCTCCTTTCTTTTTGTCGCCGTGAACCATCAGCACACACACACACACACTTATGGTTTTTGTTGTTCTAAGAAGATGACACCTCCTCAATCAAAAGTGAATAAGGCGGTGGATGTGAAGATATTTTCACATTTACTATACAAACCCCAAACTCTTCTTATTTGACATAACTTACCCTGTAACTTCTATATAAAAATTAAAACCTACCCCTTAACTTCTAACTCTATAATACTTAATTAAAATAATACTTATGAATAAACCAATAACATACCTGGTTATTACAACATCTCCTTCTGAAAAGAATTCCGTCCCGGAATTCAGTCAAGTGAACAGAAGAGGGTATTTGGCTCTCATTTCTAACTCTGATTCCCACGTAGCATCCTGACCTCTGTGATGTTTCCACTGTACTTTCACTTGTCTGATTTCTTTATTCCGCAAAACTTTGACTTTTCGGTCAACAATAGCTTCCGGTTCCTCCACATAGTTCAACTTTTCATCCACTTGTATATCCGGTAGAGACACTGCCTGATCTGGTGATATCAAACACTTTCGAAAATTCGACACATGAAAAGCGTTGTGAATCCTGCTTAACTCTGGAGGTAAATCTAGTCGGTAAGCCACTTCCCCAATCCTTTCAGTAATTGCAAACAGTCCAATATACCTCGGGCTAAGTTTACCTTGCTTCCCAAATCGAATGACTCCTTTCCAAGGTGAGACCTTTAACATTACAAAATCTCCGACTTGAAACTCTAACGGTTTCCGGCGTCGGTCGGCATAGCTTTTCTGTCTATCTTGAGCCACTTTCAATCTTTCTCGAATCTGGGTAATCTTATCCGCTGTTAACTGTACTATTTCTGGCCCTGCTAACTGTTTCTCTCCCACTTCATTCCAACACAGAGGCGTTCGACATTTTCTACCATACAAAACTTCAAACGGTGCCGCTTGAATGCTGGAATGATAACTGTTGTTGTAGGCAAATTCTATCAAAGGCAAATGTTTATCCCACGATCCCCCAAAATCGACTATGCAAGCCCGGAGCATATCTTCTAGAGTCTGGATCGTTCTTTCACTCTGGCCATCAGTTTGAGGATGATATGCTGTACTTAACTTTATCTGCGTCCCCATTTCATTCTGAAAACTTCTCCAAAATCTTGAAGTAAAACGACTATCTCGATCAGAATTTATCGAAATTGGAACCCCATGTCGAGTTACTATTTCGTCTATGTATAACTTGGCTAATCGTTCCATCGAATCAGTTTCCTTTATCGGCAAGAAGTGTGCAGACTTCGTCAACCTGTCAACTATCACCCAAATAGAGTCAAATCCTTTCGGAGTTCTTGGTAGCTTCGTGATGAAATCGGTAGTAATCTGATCCCATTTCCACATCGGTATTTCCAATCGCTGTAGTTGACCAAACGGTTTTTGATGTTCAATCTTCACCTTTTTGCAAGTAGTACATTCTTCCACATGCTTTGCAATGCTTCTTTTTATTCCCGGCCACCAATAAAATTGCTTCAGATCTCTATACATTTTGTTCGTACCTGGATGGATAGAGAAACGAGATTGATGAGCTTCTTGTAACACACGATAGCGTAATCCACCCAAACGAGGTACCCAAATTCTGTTCTCCAGACACAACAACCCACAGTCATCTTTCACAAGCAATGCTGATATTCCCACTAACCGTTCTGATTTCAAATGTTCTTCCTGACAAGCTTCTATCTGACACTTCAACAGTTCGTCAAAGATGTTGGGTAACAGTTCAACCCTTAGTGAAATAGCTTTTATGGTTCCACTCCTTTCTTGACGACTCAGTGCATCATCTACCACATTTGCCTTTCCCGGATGATAAAGAATTTCACAGTCGTAATCATTCACCAGTTCTAGCCATCTCCATTGCCTCATATTTAATTCCTTTTGATCAAAAAGATGTTGGAGACTCTTATGATCAGTAAAAATTTGACATTTGGAACCATACAGATAATGTCTCCAAATATTCAATGCAAAGACGACTGCTGCAAGTTCCATATCGTGTGTAGGATACTGTCTGTCATGGTCTTTTAATTGACGAGAAGCGTAAGCAATAACCTTTCCCCGCTGCATTAACACACAACCCAATCCCAATTTAGAAGCATCACTATAAACTACGAAGTCTTCGGAACCTTCGGGTAATGCTAGAATCGGCGCGCTGCACAGTTTTTCTTTCAATATCCGAAATGCTTCGTCCTGTTCTGCCTTCCATTCGAACTTCAGATTCTTTCGAGTCATCTTCGTCAAAGGTGTGGCAATACGAGAGAAATCTTTTATAAACTTTCGGTAGTAGCCGGCCAAACCCAGAAAACTCCGTACTTCTGTTGCTGTCTTCGGCGGTTCCCATTTTTCAACTGCTTCTACTTTCATCGGATCGACTTGTATACCCTTTTCAGAAACTATATGCCCCAGAAACTGAACTTCCCGTAACCAGAATTCACATTTTGAAAATTTAGCATACAACTTTTCTTTCTTCAATAGTTCTAAAATCAAACGAAGGTGTTGCGCATGCTCTTCCTTGGATCGGGAATAGATAAGTATATCATCAATAAACACAATAACGAATTTATCAAGATACGGCTTACATACCCGATTCATTAAATCCATAAAAGCAGCTGGAGCGTTCTTCAATCCAAATGGCATTACTAGAAACTCATAGTGACCGTACCTGGTGCGAAAGGCAGTTTTCAACACGTCTTCTTCTTTGACCTTCAACTGGTGATAACCGGATCTTAAATCAATCTTGGAGAAACAACAAGCTTCGACTAATTGATCGAAGAGGTCATCAATTCTAGGTAGGGGATACTTGTTTTTGATCGTACGCTTATTCAATTCTCTGTAGTCGATACACATTCTCATCGAACCATCCTTCTTTTTTACAAACAAGACTGGTGCTCCCCACGGCGAAGAACTTGGTCTGATGAAACCCTTATCGGATAGATCTTGCAGTTGTGCCATCATTTCTTTCATTTCCGGAGGCGCCAAACGATACGGTGCATGGGCTACAGGGGTGGCTCCAGGAATTAGATCTATACCGAACTCTACATGTCTAACGGGCGGAAGACTGTTCAAATCTTCAGGAAACACTTCTGGAAAATCACTAACAATTGGGATGTCTTCCAACTTACTCTTCTCTAGCTTAGTATCTATTACATAAGCTAAGTAACTCTGGCAACCTTTATTAACACACTTACAGGCTTTTATCATAGAAATAAGATTATACTGATGATTCCTACGATCACCATAAATCACTACCGGCCCTTTTTCAGGTAACACAACGTTTATTAACTTCTTATCACAATTTATATTAGCTTGGTTCTCGGCTAACCAGTCCATTCCCACTACCACATCAAACTCAACCAGGGCTATTGGAAATAACTGGATCGGTACTCCGCACCCTTCTATATCTATCACACAACTATCAAATACTTCTTTAACCGACACCTGATTTTCATTTGCCGTATCTACCATTAAAGCATGATCTAACACTTTCGGCTTTAAATGCATATAAGCAGCAAATGAAGGAGACACAAACGATCGGTTTGCACCGGAATCAAATAACACCTTAGCACGTGTGGAATTTATTAAGAATGTACCTGTAACCACGTCCGGAGTTTCCTCCGCTTCTTTTGCTGTCAATTGAAATGAACGACCTCTTGCCCTTGCTGGCTCTGACCTCGGTACTGCTGGCCTAACACCCGTTGCTCTTGTTGACGTGCCACCCGATGGTATTCTTCCCAGTGGACAATCTGATTGAAGATGATCTGGCGAATTGCATGAATAACAAAATCTAACCACCCGACAATCTTTAGCAATGTGACCAAATTTCCCGCACTTATAACAGTTTCTAGGATCTACTTGACAGCTTCCTTGGTGGAAACGGTGGCACTTTGGGCAAGGTCTTTCAGCTGTTCGAAAAGGTGGACGACTATCAAATCGCTGAAACCCAGACTTCTTCATATCGTGTGGTGGTCCTTCCCATTTTCTCTTTCCCGCACTCTTATCCCCAACATCCCTCTTATTGTCTCGCTCCACATTTTCCGCAACATTTACTGCTTCTGAAAAAGTTTTAGGTCTCGCTGCAGTTACTAACTTTCTAATCTCCGAATTCAATCCGAATACATACCGTTCCATCTTCATCTTTTCTGTGGCAACATAATATTCCCCAAAACGCGACTTTTCTAAGAAACGGACAGTGTAGTCTCTTACTGATAAATTTACTTGCTGTAGGCTCAGGAATTCCTCTTCTAACTGTCTAACTACGGCTTGCGGGCAAAACTGTTCCTTAAATGCTCTCGAGAATTCGCCCCAAGTAAAAGTTCAATATACATCAGTTCCTTCAGAGTCAATAAGGGTTTCCCACCAATACAAGGCATCTGCTTTCAACATTGTTGTTCCATATAACACTTTATCTTCTTCCGCGCATTTACTGGTCTTAAATACAGCTTCAACCTCCTTCAGCCATCGCATTGATTTTACTGGATCTCTGTCCCCTCCATAAGTGGGTGGTTTACAGCTTAAAAACATTTTATAATCACACTTTCTTGGTACTGATGTGACAATAGGTGCGATAGGCACTTCGTTTTCAAAGGTAGGGTCTGGTATTTCCGTTTCCGCATGGTGAGTCTGGTTAAACATAACTTGGATATTTGCCTGAAGTCTTCCCATTTCAATCGCTAGGTCGTCTCTCGTAACAAACTCTGTGCCTCGCCCCTGTACTCTGCCCCCTGTCCTACCTCTGCCTCTTTCTCCCCCTCTTCCCCTTCCTCCGGCTGTTGGATTAGATCTATTCGGATTTCCTTCCCCTTCTCGGTTTGTTTGTCTCGTTCCACTTGCCATTCTGTTGATTCAAACAAGGTTAATATACACATAAGCACATACCCCATATAATAAGGTATTCTGGTTCAAACATGTACCTGTAAGATCACAATTACACTGGCCAGGTGTAATCTGAAATTACCTTACATGATGTTCCTTCTACCTTTTTATATTTAACATCCCAAGGTTCTATAATAACAAGGACATCCTACTTCGCATGCAGTTTAAGTCTAGGTACAGATACTAATACCTAAATCTCTTAAACTAAGGCTCTGATACCATCTGTAACATCCCTTAAAACACGATCGCACAATTTCATTTAATTCACCACAAAATAACATATTATAATCCAAATACGGTCCCTTAAACTTCTACAATTAGGTCTTTTCAGTACAAACTTTTTCGAATAAAATAAAATACATAACAGCTACTAAATATAACTGAGTTCTTCATAATCATTCAACATCCACAAAAGCTAAACATGAGAACCCTATCATTGTCTTTTGTTTGCTCCGTGACCTGGAATACATATTTTAAAACAAAAATGAGGGTTAGACCTTGAGGTCTAGTGAGAAAATCCCCGTTAGTTAAAGAAAACATTTGCACAATATCATACACGTAATTCACATAAGAATACCAATTAGGACTCATGCATCATGTAATCTTTCCATCTCTTTCTCTTTTCTTTTCCTTGGCCATATTAATTGGTAGCAAGCCAATTAATAAATTTACACCGCTGTACTAAATACAGCCAACACCACTGTCCCTCTGTACAGCCAACTTTCACCGGTCCTAAGACCGGCCAAGTAGTACTCATACAATGTAATATTCATATAAACACTATATGCACCATATTACATTTAATCACATATATGTATTCCATTTGAAAACATTTTAAAGAAAACTCACCTGATTATCTTAGTTCAAAAATCCTTCCACGCTATTATCGAGCTCTCTGATTCCTTCAGTCCCGATTCACGGAATCTGTACCACATGAATACAATTATTTCTTTTTAAGGCTAGAAGTCTCTAAGTTCTGAATTCCTCGACTCAAGTCGCAATACACTACACTAAGTCGCAATCAACTACTGCGATTTCACATCCAAGTCGCAATCAACTACTGCGATTTCACATCCAAGTCTCAATCAACTACTGCGACTTCATATCCAAGTCGCAACTCACTATTGCGATTCCATCCCCAAGTCGCAACCCACTATGGCGACTTCACCCCCAAGTCGCAACTCACTATTGCGACTTCACCCCCAAGTCGCAACTCACTATTGCGACTTCAAGAGCAAGTCGCAATACGCCATTGCGACAACTATGAAGGTGACCACATTCAAGCATGTCGCAACTCACCATTGCGACTTGCTTGAATGTCTCAGTCCACTGTTTCAGTTTAAACCCAAATTTTAATCTTTTAATCTATGCATGTTTCTGTAATTTTGCAGATATGTTTAAGACTATCTTTTGAACACTAATCCAAACCCAGAATTCATATACCCTTCTAAAAATAGCATAACCCACTTCTAAAGTTCATGTAAAACCTATTATACATAAAAGGAAGAATTAGAATGGATCATTACCTTTTGTTTTTGATGTAGATCTTAAACTCAGCTGCAAAACATCAATTTCCTATTTCCTCTTCACCTTTTCTCTCTTTCTCTTCTCCTTTCTTTTTGTCGCCGTGAACCATCAGCACACACACACACACTTATGGTTTTTGTTGTTCTAAGAAGATGACACCTCCTCAATCAAAAGTGAATAAGGCGGTGGATGTGAAGATATTTTCACATTTACTATACAAACCCCAAACTCTTCTTATTTGACATAACTTACCCTGTAACTTCTATATAAAAATTAAAACCTACCCCTTAACTTCTAACTCCATAATACTTAATTAAAATAATACTTATGAATAAACCAATAACATACCTGGTTATTACAAGACATTAGCTCCGGTCTCCGAACTTCATATTCTAATCACTGTGTCAATTGATTTTTAACTTGCGTCCCAGGGTAAATCAGGTTTTGAGCCAAACAGATAAAATTTATTTCTTTTACACATGCACGAGTCTTTGTGATTCCATTTGCATATCTTCGTGATATTGCCGGAACCGTTTGAGAAGTAATTTTTTAAAAATTTTACTTCAGTGATAACTGGAAGTCCTATCAGAGATACCGCGATGCCAACGCTGAACATAGGCCACACAATTTTTTAAATTGTTGTGATAACAGTTACTTTGTGTTTCTGTGTTAGATTTGTACCCCATTCTGGTTACTTAACGCTTGATCTGAATTTTTGCTACTCGTCACTATTGTCTTTGAACATACACGATGCTCTGGATGCTCCTACTCATCATGAGGGGGAGAAAGGGTACAGATTCAAAGACACCGAATATCAAGTTGAGGGTGAGTTAGCAAAAGCTGAGGGGGAGTAACTGTTGATTGGTCAGTTCCGATATTTTAAAGTGCGTACAAGTAATCAAAGTGCTTATATTTGATCAATTCTTCTCATCCGTATCAAGTGGTGTTTGCTACAACCGATTGTTTCCTCCTTCAAGCATACTGGTTCTACAAGTTCTTAAAAGTTGAAAGCTAATTCAACTCACGGCCAATTCAACTCGCAGTTCAAAGACTGATTCATTGAAGACCAAGAGCTTTATTCAAGGGGAAGCGCTGAAAAGACATGAAGACAAGCAACGTCATTGCATTTCAAAGATTCTAAAGGAAGAGAAGTTCAAGACCTAAAGATTTCAAGACCGGTTTTTGTTTATATATCTTTAGGGGGAGATTGTTAGGACCATAAATGTCCTACATATTAGAAAGATATATAAAGAATTATATAGTGCTTAATTAGTTTAATTAATTATTGTAAAAGCTTAATTATGTTAAATTGGGCTTAGTTTAGCCTAATGGGCTTAGGCCTTGTTTGTCTAAGGCCTAAGTATATAAGGATTGTTTCCTTTAGAATTAGGTTAGAAGGTTAATCGCAATAGTTGGAGAGCTTAATAGTTGAGAGCGAGATAATTGAGAATATCATTCCAATACTTGCAACTATCTTGAATCATTCAATAAGATTAATCGTTTCGCTTTATTCTATTGTTACCTGATCAATCTGGGATCTATAACTTTCAGCGATCAATAGTGAGGCTGAACATGCTCAGGGCTCACTGATGTACATGCATCACTGAAGTATAAATTAAAGCATGTGTTTTCCATCAGTGATACTAAACAGACTTAGTATATTTTCTTAGATGGTGAAACACTGATACATATTGTTTACTCACAATTTTCACTAAGTAGTTTTCAGAGTCATTATCAAATCACTAAAGGGTTTAGATCAACAAGTTTGATATCTTCATCACTTTCAGCCACCATCGTTTTCTTTCCCTTTTTCGTTTCACTCACTCTAGTTGGCTTGTCTCTAGTTGTTCTACCAGAGTTGTATTTCTCTTTTTGTACGAGAGACAGGTACTAGACGTCCACCAATAACGATATTCTTTTTGCCCATATCTTTTTCTTGTGCAACCATGTTACCATACACATCATGTAGTGTCTAGACCTCAAATTATTGATTATCCCGTAGAGACATAGATAGTTGTAGCCACTCCTCTTTGAGAATTTTTAGAAATAATACAATGTTCTCTTCTTGTGTGGGATGAACTTCATACATTATGCACTTGTTGATCAATGTATTGAATCTGTCATAGGTTTGTTGCAGAGATTCTTCAGGAAGTCCAGCAAAGTTATTGTACTCGTTGATGCATTATCACTAAGGGTGTTAACGAGTCGAGCTTTTAACATGCTACTCGAGCTCGTTTATCTTGAGATCGAGCCTAATAATTATCGAGAGTTGATTCGATCTCGAACAAAAAATAAAGTTAGCTTAAGTTAACGAGTCCAGTTTCGTAATACCAATGTTCGACTTGACTCGTTCGAAAGCTCGATTAAACTTTACGAGTCGAATCACGCCTACACTTTTTTGAGCCAAACATATGCATATGTTTACAAACTATATAATCAAAATATAAAATTATCGCGTTTGAGTAAATAAACGAGTTAATCGATCTCGAATTCGAGCTCGTAAACGAGCATCAAGCTCAAGCTCAAGCTCAAGCTCAAATATTGAAAAAATATTCGAGCTCGACTCGAGATCAAGTCTAATATTATTTTTTCAAGCCTTCTCGAATAGCCTTCTACTCGACTCAACTCGGCTCGTTTACTCCCCTAATTTAGCACTGAGGTTTTTATAGTGTCTTGATACCTCCTTCCAGTTTATTTAGCAATTGATTCCAAATTCCTTTAGCAGTTTTGCATGACTCCGGTGATTGGAACATGTTATTTAGCAATTGATTCCAAATTCCTTATGGTCATTTTCCATCGTGGCCTTGTCATCGTTTGTCCAAGTATCAGGAGTTTATGGAGTTTGGTATGCAGTAACCTCTTCAGTGGTTGCAGTTGCAGGAACTCGAGGAACAGTGACCATCAGGACATATGGACCTTTTCAACATCTCTTAACAAATCTTTGTCTATTCCCTCTAAGAAGATAATCATTCGGATCTTCCTTTGAGGATATTCCTCATGGAAAAGAGTGGGAGGTTTGGTTTGGGAATCGGTGCTGTAAACAACATTCCAGATTGCATTTTCCATTTTTGAAGAAGAAATGAAAATAAATGAAGCAAGCAAGGATTGTTGAACGAAAATGTGACCAAAAAATTGAACAACAAGAAGAACCAATACACTTTTCTTCTTAAATCGAAAGAAAACCACAGTAAATCTCAGAATTATGAACCGAGTCACATAATCTGGGAAAAACAGGGTTTAAAATGAAAATAGTGATTTAAGAAGAAAATTAGTCTAACAAAATAGAATCAATTTGGACAATAAACTACAATAAGAGTGATATCACTGGATTCAGAAGTCATTGTAGCCATACCTATTGATTAGAATTCTGGAAATTACAACGTGTAGACACCAAGAACACACAAGTGTGTATGTGTGTGTGTGTTTATGTATAAAAATCTATCTAAGTTGTTGAAAAGATATGAAAGATATGTAAAGTGGTGAAAGTTACATGATGCAACAAAAAAATCTCTTACTTATAGCCTAAATAAATAAAGTCAATGCACCATCCAATGGAGAAGCTCCACGTGGAAAGGTGTAATAAGTGCTTCTAGGTGATGTGGCAGGCTTGGTAGGAAGACCACACTTAGAGAATTGAGTAACTTGTTAAACACAGAGGTAGAGTCAGAGGGGCCTGGGGGCTCTGGTCTGCTTCATCATCTTCTGGTAAGCTTCCTTTGGTTGACTATCTTCTGGAGCAGGCTTTGGTTCAATGTGTCTTTCTTTCAGAGCTACCTCTAGTCTTCAGAACTTAGTAGCTTTTAAATACTTTTACAATAAGAAATACTTGGGACTAACAGTACCACCTTATATTCCATCCCCCAGAGGTTGAGCAATCAAAAGTAATAAGTACAATTTAAGAAGTTTCTAGATGTGTTCAAACAATTGCATATCGACATCCATTTGGTTGAAGCAATTGAAAACATGCCTAATTATGTCAAATTCCTTAAGTATATATTGAGCAAGAAAAAAAACTGAGTGAATATGAGGTTGTATCCTTGATTGAAGGCTGTAATGCCCTTTTTACCAACAAAGTCCCCCCAAATAGAAAGAACCAATTTATTTCACAATACTCTGTTCTATAAGAGGAAAAGAGCTTGGAAAAGCTTTTTGTGATTTAGATGCTAGCATAAATCGTATGCCTTTGTATGTTTTCAACACACTAAGGATAGGAGAGGCAAGACCTACAACTATTACCTTATAGTTAGCTGACAAATCCATAACTTATCCTAAGGGAAAGATAGAAGATGTTTTGCTGCAAGTAGACAAATTCACATTTCCTACTGATTTCATCATTCTAAACTTTGAGGCTGACAAGGATAGTTATATTCTATTAGGAAGGCCATTTTTAGCCACTGGTAGAGCCATCATAGATGTTCAAAACAAATATTTGACCATGAGAGTTCAAGACCAAAATTTCACCTTTAATGTCTTTACTTTCATGAAATACCCAGATGAAATAGAAGAATGTTCTGTCCTAAGCTCTGTAGAATCTTGGTGTCAAGAGGAAACCTAAGAAGAAATTCTAGTGAAAATATAGACGATGATCTGGAAGATGATGATCTAGAAGATGATAAGTCTAATGATGATGACTTGAATGTTGATGACTTAGAGGGTGAGGAATTTGAGAATGATGATTTGAATGATAGTGATGATGACCAATGTGCTAATATGCTTCAGCCTGTGGCAACATATGAGTTGTTGGAAGAAAACAGTAGAGAGAATACCATACCATCCATTGAAGCAACACTAGACCTTGAATTAAAACAATTTCCTGCACATCTTCAGTATTTATTTCTACGTGTCTAGGGAAAATTGCATGTGATAATCTTTGCCACCTTAGAACAAAAACAAGAAGAACAGTTGGTAAAAGTACTTCAAGCCCATACTCAAGCCATAAGTTGGACAATTTCTGACTTAAAAGGCATTAGTCCATCAATTTTTCAACACCAAATCGATTTAGAGGACACAGATTTTAGATCAATAAAGGCACAAGAGAGACTAAACCTTGTAGTGATGAAAGAAGTAGTCAAGAAGGAGATACTTAAGTAGTTAGATGTTGGAATTATTTACCCCATAGTTACAAGAGAGACTAAACCTTGTCCCTAACACTGTTCTAAAAGGCTCACCGCGACAGCTGTCATGGCACGCCGTGGCTCAAGGCTTGTGTCTCACGCCACGTTATGTCTGTGGCACGCCATGGCCTTATGTGCGGTCTTTAATAACGCGATATTTGATTTTTCCTTACATTTTTAATGTCTTATTTGCTAGTTTTTAATATATAACATAATTTAACATGTTTATTGTCATTGACATATCGATTAATACTACAAAACATATGTTTTTATATATAATATTATATGTGATATAGAGATTTACCGCCATAAGTCACGTCTTGATAAACGCCATGGCCTCGCCATGGCTCCTAAGGCTCGAGGCTTGGCCTCGCCGCCACGCCACGCCTTACGCCATTTAGAACCTTGGTCCCTAAGAAAGAAATGGTGACAATTGTTGAGAACAAAAAGAACGAGTTGATCCCAACTAGGATAATGTCAGGATGGAGAATCTGTAAGGATTTTACGAAGCTTAACAAAACAACCCATAAACGCTATTATTGTTTTCTCTGATATATTGGAAAGTTCGAGGGAAATATTCTTGGATGATTTTTCCGTCTACGGATCTTCATATGAAGAATGTTTGAAAAATCTTGAACAAATCCTTAAAAGATGTGAATAGACTGACTTGGTTTTAAATTGGGAAAAGTCTCACTCTAGGGTTAAATAAGGCATCGTTTTAGGTCATTTGATTTCAAATAGAGGAATAGAAGTTGATACGCAAAATTGGAAGTTATAGAAAAACTTCAAGAACCTTTAAATGTTAGAGAAATTAGAAGTTTTCTTTGGTCATGTTGGCTTTTACAGAAGATTTATATATTATTTTTTGAAGATTTCAAAACAACTATGTCTGTTGCTGCAACACCAAGGTTTGCTGACATTGAAAATTACCTAGCTGGTGGGATCATTCCATATGAATATAACAGAAACCAAAGAAATAAATTTTATGATTATACTAACTACTTTTGGGATGGTCTACTTCTGTTTAAACTAGGATCTGGCTAAATCTTGAGGAGTTGTATACCTCAAGAGGACACAATTGCAGTGTTATAACACTGTCATGCTGTTGTATAGGGTGGCCACTTTGGTGGCCAAAGAACTACAACAAAGGTCCTCCAGTTTGGATTCTTTTGGCCTAGACTCTTTCTTGATGCATATAGATTTGTTAAAAGGTGCAATGAATGTCAAAGAACTGGATCTATTTCCTAAAGACATGAGATGCCTTTTAATGGCATTTTAGAAGTTGAAATATTTGATTTGTGAGGAATAGATTTCAAAGAACGTGTCGTCTGTGCGATAAACCTAGAAAACCCTTCAGATGGATCAAACAGCTTGTCTCTTTGCTCGGATACCAATTGTGAATCCTAGATCAAGTGTTATCACAATAAAATCAATAAGAATAATGAATAAACCTCTCAATAAGTCATATGACTAAATAATGTTATATAGAGAATTGTTTATACGTGAGGCACAATGATTAGAAACTCTAAACTCTAGGTCAAGCCTAAGAAAGCAAATGCTATTTATACCTTTAAGGTATTAACCCAATGAACCGTCAACTTTAATACAGTTTGTTTAAGCCCAACACAATCCGGTTACCTAGTCAATTCTTTTACCCTATTTCCTCTTACCCAAAATCTAACATATACTACAGAAGAATTGCTAAAATACATGACCGTAAAATACAAACATATGAGAACAAGACATGTGTTCTAATATCCTATGCCTTCTGAGTTTGATTTTCAAAGATTGAATAGAGAGCAAAGTTGAGTTGATAAGATCCTTATCTAGATATTCACTAAGTCACCAAGTCTGAGTTAGAGTACTCACACTTGATTCCCTAAACTCTAATTGTAGTTACAACAAGCTCTGAGTGGTAACTCTGACCCAACACTTATCCTTACTATCATATGTCTGTATCCTAAGTCTGGCTCTATAGTAACCGAACTCTGAGTGTACTAAGTCATACTTGACATCAAGTATTTCTTGGCTATACTCAGATCTTTGAATCTTGTACACGCTTGTATTATTTATAGAATATACAACATCTCTGATCCAAGATCTGAAAGTCTGACCCTTCAATTTTGACCCTTCAAAATGTAGGTTTTTCAAATTTGGGACAATATCTGTTTAATTTTTATTTAATTTATTTTTACATTAGTTACAATTCTAATAGATAAAAGTGAAAAATATCATAACATTCTTCAATATTTACAACATTTATGTTTTTTTATTTAAAAAAAAGATGATTCTTATTTTATTGGTAGTTCGTAACGAGTAAATTGCACATAAATAAAGTCAGGAGTAAAGTATGATTTTCGTCCCTGTGGTTTGGTGTTCACAACAATTTTCATCTTTGTGGTTTAAAAAATGCTTTTTGGTCCTTGTGGTTTGCATTTTCTTTCGTCTTAAGTCCTTCAGTCTGACTTCGCTAAAAAACGTCAACTAAATGAAGAGTATTATTGTCTTTTTCCTTGCTTTTGTTCTTTGTACGTTTTTAATAATTTTTGTAGTACATATATTATTACTGTATCCCCTACCTACTCGTCCCTCTCCCCACAAATCACAATGTGACCCTCCACCCTTCACCCATCTTCTTCTCCTTCCTTTAACCCATCTCCGACCAACTTCCCATTCTTCTCCGACACCGATGAACATGTTATCGGGTGCCCCATATCTTCAACACCTTCAAATCATTAACCTCCCTAAAACCCCCTTCGCAACACCCAAATCATCGACTCTCCCCAATTGGTGAAACCTGCAACTCCCCAACTCCATATCGACGTCATCCATATCACAATGATTAAGCCTTCACAGATTGTGGGTTTTGTTTTGTTTTGGGTCTTGTTTCCATATTTAGAGGAGATGCTTCAAATTTTGAACATCACACCCTCCCTTCGCCATTGTTGTGAAGCAAAAGGCCAATAATACCCAGATGATTTATGATTTTTATTTGTATCATGTTTAATCAACAAGGACACCCTTACTTTTTCATCTACATAACATTTCGTTTGACCGGTGTGTTTCGACCGGTGCTCTAGAGATGTTCATTGGTGATGCGTTTTCTAGGGGAAGAAGAAGTGGGGAGGAGGAGGGTGCTCGTCGTGGTGTTCTGGCTATTGTCCGAGCCTCCTAGGAGTGGGCGTTATGGAAATTCTTCTACCTGAGTAAATAATAGTCTACAATCCCCACAAATATTCAAGATGAGGATCACTTGCACGAGGTATTGTTGGGGTTGAGCCACGTGGGTGGGCGGTGGGTCTTATTAGATTTTGTTTTTTATAAATGTTTTGATGACTTGTACGTGAGTATTAGCAACTTGTACAATAATATGTTATTTCATAAAAGAATAAATAAAAAATAAAAAATACTAAAATAATCAAATGAACCCAAGTTAACAGACTTTTTCTAGTAGCGTTAGTCTCGGGAACTGTTAGAGCATAAAATTGTATTCAAGATTTATTGTAAAAGTCAATGTAATTGTCAATATTGTGTAAAAGTCAAAGATAGTCAAAGATAGTCAAAGTCTAGTCAAGTCATGTAAAAGTCAATGTAATTAGAGTTTAATGTGTTGTAATTAGGAAGTATAAATAGTTTGCTTAGCGTTTAAGCATTAGGTTAGAGAGCTTAATTGTAATATCCTAGAGAGAGAGAGAGATGATAGAATTCTAGAGAGAGAAAGTGTCCAATTCTCATGTAATCATCTAGATATCTCATGATCAAAGGAAGAATTCATGTTTACCTAATAGATCTGGTGTTAACAGGAATGAAAGTAGAAGCAAATGGAAACCACATGGATTAAAAAGCAATTTTTATATCACAAGGACCAAAATAGTTGTTTACTCTAAAGTCAACTTTGCTTTATTTTCATTCTAGTGAACCAACCTTTAAAATATTCATTTTAGATAATCTACATTTAAAACTTCTCTTTTAAAGAAATCAATATGGAACAAAATTTTTTGTGATGGAATATCTCATTTGTAATGGGTTCGATTTAAGACGTACACAAAATTGTGGCTACTCAGTTTATCAAGTGATGTCTTACAGTTCTAATTTTCCAAATTTATTCTAGTCATAAACTTGGTCGCTAGGTCTCTCATTTAAAAACTTTTGAAAATTGGTTCTTTCAAATTAAGGTTTTGAAGGTAAATTTTCCAAAATATAAATTAAAACAAGGTTAAATTTTGACACTATTTGTCATTTATAATCATATTAAATATCTTAATCATTTATGAGATTGAAAAAACAATAGAAATGTTGACATGTCAACAACGCTAGAACTTTTCTATTTGATCTGAAATGATTTGATTTGACGTATTAATCAATTTTTTTGATAATGATTGTATGATTTTCAAGAGGATTTGGTTCATATTAGGGGTGGCAAAAAGTGACCAACCCGCCAATCCAACCCAATAGTAGCAGGTTGCTTTGAGATTTTCAACCCATTTAAGTTAAATGGGCCAACCTGCCTAACCCATTTAATAAATGGGTTGGATTGGGTTTAAATTTTCGACCTGTTCCCAACCTGATTTCAACCCATTTGTAACTCGACTTCAACCCTTTTACAACATGTTTTCAACCTATTTAAACCTGTTTACAATCCGTTTATATACTACTGATTATTTAAATTAAGTTAATTTAATATATTTTTATTTTCTAATCAAAAAAGTAATAGTGTAAATGTGAAAATAAACATCCGACTGCAGTCAAAGATAGGGGTGAGCAAAACCCGACCGACCCGAACCCGAACTTGCCCGAACATGAGCCACCTGAACTTGCCCGAACCCAAAAGTATATATCGAGTATTTCGGTTCGGTTTGGGTTGGGTTTTCCCAAACCCGAACCCGACCGAAACCCGAACTTTTTTTTTCTTTTTTTCCAATAAATCGTAAATATATATGCTGCTGAGTATGTTTTCATGTGTGTTGTGTGTGTGTGTTTAAGATTTAAGCTAAGTATGAACTAAGTATGTAATTATGTATGTGTGTTGTGTGTGTGTGTGTGTTTAATGTGATGTACGTGTGTGAGGTGTGTGTGTGTGTGTGTGTTTAAGCTGTGTGTGTGTGTTTAATTGTGATCAACGGTTTCGCATGCAAACTGCAAACATAGAACTCGCATGCAACCTGCAAACATACAACAATATATTTACTAACTAAAATAGAACTCGCATGCAACCTGCAAACATTTACAACCTGCAAGCATACCCCAAAACTGGGCTTGGGATCGGCCCAACCCGAACAACCCGACCGATGAACCCGAACCCGAAAACCCCAAACTACACTTTGGACGGGT
This sequence comes from Saussurea involucrata, assembly GCA_033807775.1. Lineage (NCBI taxonomy): Eukaryota > Viridiplantae > Streptophyta > Magnoliopsida > Asterales > Asteraceae > Saussurea > Saussurea involucrata. The sequence continues at coordinate 56,551,025 of CM066317.1, forward strand.
TTCGGGGCCTCCTACTTCCACCCGAAACCCGAAAAACCCGAACTTTGGCCACCCGAACCCGAACAACCCGACCGATGCTCACCCCTAGTCAAAGACATTCGACATTCGATCATCGTTCCTTTCCATTTGAAAACCCTAGTTGGTGGTGGCCCCTTTCTCGTTGCAGTCAAAGACGTCGGCGCGACCACAGTCCACGACCGCACAAACTCCGGGGACCACAATCCTCGCTGCGTTCCATGGTAACTTCCTTCGTCGCAACGACCACAGTCCTTCCACGGTAACTTCCTTCCTCGGATGGGTTCCGGTGACCACAGTCCACGACAGTCGACCACAGTCCTCTCCTTCCTTTCCACGGTAATCTCTAATTTTCTACGTGTTCATTTATTAATCTGCGAAGTTTGAGAAATATGTTTAATTTTTATGTTTATTTCTTATTAATCTAGTAGATATTGATTTTTGTTACTTCTTTGTTTTTTCACATCTGTTTGTTACTTCTTTGGTTTTTTATGTCTGTTTGTTACTTCTTTGTTTTAGTATGATATTAATATGTTGTTATTAATATGTTTATTGCTACTTCGTATTAATCTAGTATGATATTAATCTGTATGATATTAATCTGTTGGTATTAATCTGTTTATTGCTACTTCTTATTAATCTAGTATGATATTTATCTGTTTATTGCTTATTAGCAATATGTGTATTGCTTATTACTTTATTAGTAATTTTTGGTTATTGCTTTACAGGTACACATTCCACAACAATACATAATACATTTAATTGCAAAGAGTAAGTTTATTCCATTTTTAGTTCATTCCAATTTCCTTAATTCTATCTAATTTAAGTACTTGTTATAATGTGTATGGTTTTGATTCCACTCCAGTGGCTGAAATTCGGAAGGAGATGATCTACAGTCTCCTCCAACAAAGAACAACGAGAAGAAACCGATTAACCAATTAAAGCCGAACAAAGCTGGCGTGGATATCAAGCGTCACAAAAAACTTACATCTGAGGTTTGGAATAGCTTTGACTTCATGAACCCCAATGAAAATGGTGAGTTATATTGTAAATGTAAACAATGTGGTCAAGTTTATAATGTTGAAACTAGGATGGGTACCGGGAATTTGAAAAGCTATCTTAAAAATTGCAAAAAACTCGATTTAAGGATGTTGGGCAGATGGTGTTGGATTATGGTAGTGGCGGTTCTGGTTCATTAACTAGTAGACTCCCTGATTTTGACCCTAATATTTTTTGGGAGCTATTAGCTAGTGCTGTTCTGAAACATGAATTGCCATTTCAGTTTGCTGAATATGATGGAATTAGAAAATGTTTCAATTATTTACATTCTAAGGTGAAAGTTTTTTCTAGGAATACCGTAAAAGCTGATATTTTGAAGATGTATAGGATGGAAAAGTTGAAAATAAGAGACACTTTAAGTTGCATTCCTGGTAGGATTTGTTTTACCTCTGATTGTTGGTCATCTATAACCACTGATGGATATATGGCCTTGACTGCCCATTTCATTGATAATTCTTGGAACTTGCAAAAAATGATTCTCAATTTTAGTTTCTTGGCTCCCCCTCACAGTGGTTTTGCTATGAGTGATCACGTGTTTAGTCTTTTGAAGGATTGGGGGATTCAAAAGAAAGTGTTTTCTATCACTCTCGATAATGCTGCTGCTAATGATTCAATGGTTTGTTGGACTCCAATGAAAGATCTCAAGATGTGCTTGATGCAGCTTCTGCTTCACTTCTGATGGTATGTTATATTATTATACATTTACAGTTTTTACATTCATTCATATTCTATTTATCTCTTTATTGTTATTTTTTTGTTTATTAGGACTTCCATAACTTTTCAACCAAGGTGATTTCTCAAGCGGTAAAGTCTGAACATGAATGTTTTTTTTTTGGAAAGGGTCTGAAACTTGAATGTTATTTAGAGGAGAAGCTCATGCCTCGCGTGAACAATATAAACATTTTGGACTATTGGATAACTCATGAGATTCAATATCCAACTCTTGCTCGGATGGCTAGGGACTTCTTAGTTATCCCAATATCAACAGTCGCATCTGAATATGCTTTTAGCATTGGTGGTAGGGTTCGTGATGCTTATAGAAGTTCATTGAAGCCTTCTACAGTTGAGGCTATTATTTGTCTAAGAGATTGGGTATACGGAGAAGGTTTGCTCTAACTTATTATTTATATATTTCGTATTATCGTAGTAAGTTGGTTAATTTGTGTGTATATTTCTTTTATCGTATTAAGTTGGTTAATTTATTTATTTATATAGCACAAATGGAATCGCAACTTGGGGCGCTATGTGGAGCAATCATGACGGAGAAGATGGAAGATCAAGAGGAAAGTAATACTGAGAGTGAAGTTGGAGTCGGTGAAAGTGGAAGTCGAGTTACTTAGAAACTTATTTGTTTGACTTTATGGTTGTGTTATTGAAACTTTGAACAATTTATTTGACTTTATGGTGGTGTATTTATTGAAACTTTGAACAATTTATTTGTCTTTGTGGTTGTGACTTGTGTATTTGTCATGGAATTAAGTTTTAGTCCTTTTTAATTTTATTTAAAGTTTTAAATTAAATGGGTCAACCCAAGTTCAACCCATTTATTAAATAGGTTGGGTTGAGAAAATTATAAACAGGTCGACCCGCTACCAACCCATTTAAGTACCAGGTTGGGTTGGGTTGAAATTCTCAACCCATTTACTTAAACAGGTTGGATTGGATTGAGGTTTTCAACCCAATTAATAAATGGGTTGAACCCGAACCCAAACCAACTTGACCCATTGCCACCCCTAGTGCATATGTTATTTGAAAAAATGTTATTAAACTACTGTACCAAACTAGTGTGATCATCGCACGCACGTTGTGCGGCGATGATAATTGTTTTTTAAGGAAATGCAATGTAAAACAATAAAGTATATTCATAAATGGTTAAGTTATATATATTGATAACATTTTTGTTAACAAGAGTTTAAAATGCACTAATAATAGTTTTGTTTTTATGTTATTAGACACTAATGATATTACTTTCTTGCAAAGAGAATTATCTAAACTACTTATCTTATTCTTATTGATGTTCAGAATCCAAAATCATATTATCTTCAAAAGTAATATTATAGATTAAAATTTGATACCCTCGGTCTAAACAAATATTAGGCAAATGTGTGCAACAACAATTCACTAACAATTAAACTTTTTAAGAGAAGTTGGCAACAATCATAGATCGTATGCCAATTTATGTTCTCTAACTATGCTCCATAGCGGTCATGCAAATTACTCTAAAAATGTTTAACTAATGTTAGTTGTTTGTTTAATTAGAAGTTACAATTGTAATTGAAATCTCATTTAAGGTGACAGAGTCACGATTTTAATTTTGTAACAAACTTAATTGAAGTCTAATTTGAACTTATGGGGAAAAAACTGTAATATTCAAGTGAAATTAGAGGGGGGTGTAATATGTAACAGTAGTAATTACGATGGTGCATGAAGAGTAACATCACCAATCTAGGATGATGAATATTCCCCTAAAAGAAATAAAATTAATATTAAGTGGATCGATGACCCACATATCAGATATTATACTGATAAAAACAAATATTACATTTGATTTTAACCAATATGCTGAGATTTAAGAAACATATGTTTGTTTCACTGTTAGCCCTTTATTTTCTACTAACCTTCCTTTATTTTTATTCCATCATCCGATGTGGGCTTGCAGTAAATAAGTTGGCAAAAAGATTAGCCTTTTCTTTTTATACCCACCTGTCTTTTGTTTCTTTCATTCCCTCATCCGATTTGACATGGAAACAATAATATGAGAGAAAGAAAATATACAAAATATGTAGAAACTAAAGTTTATCTTTTATAATAATGTGAAATTATGAAAAAAAACATTCTATAATGTTTTAATTGTCAATTAGAGGGGTGTTCCAAGCCTTGATAGTAGTGTAACACCAAGGCGACGCAAAAGAACTACATCACCAAGTAGTATAATGGCCATTCACATATAAATTAATAAAATACCAAATAGATTGATGATCCAAATAATATATCAAATTAAGAATAACATATAATATATTTGATCTTAATAATAATCCCAATGGTTATGATAGATATGTTAAACTACGATAAACAATACTATATTTGATCTTAATCAAAAGGTTGAGATCCATGAAAAATATATTTGTTCCATTGTTAGTCATTTGTTTTTGTAGTTATCTTCTTCTTTCCACTTTCATTCCATCATCCCATGTATGATGCAAAAAAATTGAGAAAAAATGTCATTTTCTTTTTGTGTCCCCCTTCTTGTGTATGTTTCATTCTTTCATCCATTGTGGGATGAAAACAATAATGTCAGGAAAAAATGATTTCTAATGCTTAATAGTTTTATAATTTAATTTATCTTTATCTTTATGCACTACAAAACAAACTCGGATTTTCGACTGATTATACCGTTGGTAGTGCCCGAATCTGTCGGAAATACGTTGGAAAACTGCTGTTGCAAATTATTTGGTAGGCAATCTGTTTTCCGACGGATCTCCGACGAAATTTAGCGACGGATCACCAATGACCAACCGACGGTCACGAGTTTAGATGGAATAGTGACGGCCCCGGTTTTACAGACGGAATACGTTACCAAAAAAATAAGATTAAATAAGATTAAAAAAATAAGATACAGAAAAATAATTCATCGGCAATTTAAATAAGATTAAAAAAATAATATACAGAAAAACCTGTACAAAACCTGTTGTACAATACTATTATCCCAATAGCGATCGTAATCATCATTCCAAAATACAATATTATCCAATACAAAACAAACTAAAACGGACCCGAGGGAAGAGGAGGGGGGAAATTTCCATACTAACTCATGAAGGCTTCAAACATCTTCGTTTTCGCCTCCAACGCTAACATTTTTGTTGGTCCCGAAGGGCTATACAAGTTTGTAGAAGGGGGGGTTGAATACAAACACACAGATTTTACTTTTCTAAATTGTTTATTGATAAATCTTTAACAATTTACAGCTTGTTGCGGAACAAGATTAAGGATAAACCTAAATCTAAACAAGTTGGAACACAAAGTTTCTTGCACTAAGAAAGAGAAGGAAATTACTAATAATAACCTATCTCAAGATAAGAAGATGAACTTGACCAGAGTTAGCAAGTTACTTCAAAATGAAGTGAGTTCTTCTTCTTATATACTGCATGCATTTAATGCATGGCAGTTTACACTTTACACGTGGCAGCAGCTGATTTGTTGTATGTCATTGACCTTTGTAGACAACCTTAGTAGCCGCATGAATGAACAGTGTAGTATCAGAGTGGTTGTACGATTTCAAACAATAAGGAGGTTCTTTTCTGACATATCGTACGGAGTCGTGCAAGGGTGGTTAAGACAAAAGTACTTTGTACGGAGGACTTCATGATCAGCTTTTCGTTGATTCAGCGCTTCATCATTGTTTATCAGCGAATGATAAAGTTCAGCGATAGCTGAAGTCTTGTACTTGATACTTCACGTGAGTGGACAAATCTGAGTCTTCGCTGATCCGCATCAGTTCATTAGGAGACTTGTCGCTGGTTCTTGAGCTTGATCTTCGACTTCAGCGTAGAACCTATGTTGACGTGAAACTTGTCTTTAGGAATCATAAGTAAACAACTAACTTATCAGCAATCACCATAAGGACTTAACAAGCTCAGAGAATTATGGTGAACAATGTTCGCTGAATGTTTAATCTAAAGAGTGAGAGTTCCTATCAGCGGTACTGTAAGGTCTTAGTACTTATCAGCGATAGTGAAACTCTGATACATATTGTTTACTTACAATTTTCACTAAGTATTAAAGAGAGGGTCATTATCAAATCACTGAGGGTTTGGATCAACAATCTCCCCCTATTTGATTATGACATAGCAACAGAGAAAATTGCTATTTAATGAAAACATAAGGATAAAAAGAACTCATAAAATATTTGTCCCTTTTACTGTTTTCTGTGATCTTTTCTGTACTGATGGAGTAAAGTACTTTCGTTGAAATTTTTCTTTAAACTTCGTAAAGATTACAGAGGGAAGTGGAAAAATTACAAGTACAGCGAATACAGTTACAAGTACAAAAGAATAACTGATACAATAGAAGAATAAGGCGATCCTATCAGTTTATATAGGTTCTTCCTTAATGAGAAGATCATCAAGGGTCTTTGATGTGGGAATCATCCAGTCAGGGACATTTACTCCTTTATTCCTTTTGTTCAGAGCTTCTTCAAAAACCAAGGGTTTAAGATGCTGTGCCTGAATGTCGTTTTTGAAATCACACCAGTAGATGAGAACTTTCAGCTGTTCGATGGGAGTGATGGGAAGCTCAGAGATACGTTGAAAACATTTTCGTCCATCATAGTCAATAAAGAATATCCCATAGGGTTCGCTTATGACTTTCCCAGGGATGAAAGTCTCACCAAGAGGAAGAGATGTGTCAAGTGCAGAAAGGTCAGGTTTTGGACCAAGGACTTCATCAAGAGAAAAACCAATACCTATTTTGTTCCGTATACGAGGACCATCATTTGAAGATTTAGACTTTTTCTTTGCAGAGGCCCTTCTTTTCTGACTTTCGAGAGGAGGGGGAGGAGGAATATCCACACAAGAAGAGACTAAGTCGATCTGTTTGTTTATCAGCTTTTCAACATGATCCTTGTACTTAGATTGAGACTTCTGGATGGCTAATCTGATCTCCAACCATTCAGAGAGACCGTGTTGGTACCATTTAGGACAAGCAAACAATAGAAGAACAATCCATATTTAAGTAGAGATAAGATGAACAATAAGAACAATCATAAAATAACTCATCTTATATTCATTGATGAATTATATGGAGAGGAAAATGAAGAACACCACACATTTACAATAAGATGACTCTCATGAGAATAGTCTGTGTGTGTTTTTGTGTGTTACTCTAAAAATGACCTGATGAAAAATGAACCTTAAAACAATTTATAAAGGGTCCATTTACAAGATAAAAAGGCCAAGTCCATACAATTAGCTAAAAAGCCCATAAGCTAATTTAAAAGCCTATACAATAATTCTTTATAAAACATTTAATTAAATTAAGAGCTAATTTAATCTAACAATCTCCCCCTAATGTTTTATAAAGAAAGCATCATCTTGTAGTCTCCCCCTTGCTTTCTTTAGAAACTTTGGCGTTCCGATCTTCGAGTCTCCAAAGTATCATGAGCTCCCCCTCAAATGTAGGCTCATTTTCTTGAAAAACCGAGACAATTAACCTCATTTTGTCCAGTTTTCATGACTCGACTTCATTGTTGAGTAAACATTCAGCACCGAGCATTAAACAAGAATAACAGAGGAGTGAGTGACAATCAATATATCACAATAGCAGCATGAAACCATGAAGAAACGTCGAGAGAACACCGTTCTTGAAAGCGGAAAGAGCATGAATTAAATGCTATGCTTTCTGTCCAGCACATTACAGCAGACTTTGAAGCAGATTTTGGCATATCAGCTCACATAATTTTCTCTTAAGATCGAGATTTTCACAGGTTAAGAGTTTATCTAATTCTTTAAGCTTAGCAATCTTTTCTGAATCAATCAGAATGCTTTTGTTCTTTTCTTCCAACTCTTTCTCAAGATTAGGAATAATTTTGCGAAAATTAGTACTGAGTTTAGAATAATAATGAAAATTAGCATCAACACTAAATTTTTGTCTTGACATATTGTTACTTGAAAAAATGATCGTTAACAGATACTTTGTGAGAAGTAGAATTTGTGCACTTGAGTCAAATTTTCAAATCTTATCGGATTGAGCTGAAATTCGGTAGGTAGGTGCACGAGAATATTCTGGACAACTTTAATTCTTCGAGTTTTGTCCAAAAAGCAACAGAAAATGGTTTTTCGAAGCAAAACAGAGTGCGGCAAAATAAAAGTTTAAAACTCCGAAAATTGATAAAAATCAATGGATTGAAGCACAAATTCGAATCTGTTTGGCTCTGATACCAATTGTAGGTTCCCAGATTCACGTTGTATCACGATAATGGTAAAGAAATAGACAGCGAAAGCATATTAAATAAAGCCATTAAAGTGAGTGATTGTGTAAACGATAAATGAACTGTGAGAATCAAATATAGAACAGTAAATGATAACAAGATATAAAAGTTGCTCGTATATTGATAATGAATCACACCAAGAACACGTTCAAGTGTGTGTGGAAATCTCACAGGACAACAATATCGTACGGAAGTAGTGCTCGGGATTGCAGCAGTGTGTGCTCAAACAATTGTGGAAAACTATTCTTCCAAAAGCTTACTATTGTTTGTTCCACTACCTCACTATATACAGCCCTGATAAAGCATAGACAGTGTACTATCATACCCTGGAATGACACGTGGAGAGTGTGTCTCCAATCCTTAGGGCATACGTGGAAAGTATGGACACGTGTCTAACACTTCGGATTTCCTACGAGGCTTAGGCTGACAAAGGTCTTCACTTCACTAGAGCTCTGTTGAAAGAGCTCTGTTGGTCTTCTGTTAAATACTTGTTCTTCTGTTCTTCTGTCAAATCTTCTGATGAGTTCTCGGAAGTTGATCAAAAGGTAGATCTGGGTGATGAAGCTTCTATGTTGCTCTTCCGGACATTTTTCTCTTGGGAGATTCTGAATGATATCTCTGAGGTATTCCAGCGACTCTGTTGAGTACTTGTGGGTTTCAGCAGCTCTGAGGGCCTTCTTTATCTTCCTCTGTTGGCAGATGAACACTGGAGGATCTCCAACTACTGTTCCAGTTCTGTAGTGTTCATAGCCTTCAAGGCTCTCATTTGGTGGTGCAATCGCTAGTCTTTCTACTTCGAATTCTATGCCTAGATGAAAGTCAATCTGAATCCTTAGATTTATGTGCTCTTGCATAGCGAAGCGTACCTCAAGGAGTGCAGTTCTTGCCTCTTTATATCTGTCACTGAAGTTGTAACAGTAGGCGTGAAGTTGAATCAGATCGTACGGGTTCAGAAGTACGAGATCATTGTCGTTGAAGCTCTCAACCTTTCCGTCGTTTGATTCAACAATGAACTCATGATAGCTCATATGTGTTCTGATGTGCCGAAAGATCCTCTGCTTGATGTCTACGATTATGCGTATTCCAAAGTCAGAGTTAATGTTCTTGTTCAGACCAGACTTTGTTTCGATGAATTTGCGTCGCACATCAGAGATCGTATTGATCCTGCAGGGGCTATAGTATGGGTTGATTGGCACAGCATTAACAGGTATTGTATCATGGTCACCATACAGATAGGCAAATATCTCTTCTAGCGGTGGTTTGCCAGAATGTTGGTTTGAGGATTCGGGATTCTGTTCGGTTTGCATGGGATTTGGGTCTTCATGGGTTTCGGTCATAAGTCTGTCGATGTGTTGAACAGACTCTTGAGGTTGGCTTTGGCTTGGTTCTTCAGCAGAGAATGGTTCTGTTCTCTCTAGTTCTGTTCTTGGTGAAGTAGGAGGGGTGTCCAAGATAATGACCTCTGGTGGTTGAGATGAGGGTTCAGTTGGCTTTATGACCCTATCTTTGAACATGTAGTCGAAAATCACCATGGGCATCTCTGGTAAGTCTTCAGTTGTGTTCCCTTGACCTCCTGCTTCTGTTGTTTCAGCCTCTGTTACCTCGACCTCTGCTACCTTCTCTTTTCCCTTGACAGATCCCTCTGCCTCTTTACTTCTGTTGTAGGTTCTTTTTCCTTTTCCTTCTCCTTCTCCTTCTCCTTCTCAACCTCTTTCTCCTCCGTCTCTTTCTCTTTCTCCCCCTTTTGTTGTTCTGACGACTCACCTAGCTGATCATCTGATGGGCCTTCAAAATCGTCTCCATCATCAGAGAGAGCAGCACCTGTACCTGTTGAGGGCGGAATAACAAACTTCGGTCCTTTAGCAGAGGGTTCGCCTTCAGGTGCTCCTTCTGTAGGTCTTTTCCAGGAGATTATGTTCTTGAACTCTGTTGCGGCTTGTTGGAGGACGTCTTGAAGTTCTGTTGCGGCCGTGCGGACTTCATCAACTTGATTCGCAAAGTTTACGTTGTTTGAATCAAGTGATGGCAGACCGTACTTCATGATGGCTTCAGCATAGAATTTTTCGTACTGTCCATTCTCTCTGAATATATCGATTTCAGCGATTGAAACTTTGAGGGTTGATCTTCCAGTGATGAGTACCTTGATGATTCTGGCATGTCGATATCTGAAATATACCTTTTCTTTGCACCAGATTAAAGTAGATTGAGACACAGTTCTCTTTTATTCAGTGATCTTCTTGGCGTCTTCCCATAGCTGACGTTGAACTTCGATTGGAGTTCTTTTCAACTTGGGGTCTTTCACTGATTATTAAGTAAGCTGGATGGCGAGTTCTCTGTCTTTTTCTTCAGCTTCTCTTCTTTCAACGATTAACCTTTCAGCTCTGAGGTGATCCTTGTATTCCTTTTGTGAAAGTCTGAACTTTGGAGGAATGGAAGTAAGTTGACCACGCTTCAGAATGATTCGCTGATCTTCGAATCTCTTTATCATTTCATCTCTCTTTTTCTGATCCTCTTCACTTGGTTTTTGAGGAACCAAGGAAGGTCTACTTTTGTGAGAGAGCAGCTGTTCTTCAGGTTCATTAGTCTCAGAGATCAAATCCAAGACTGGGATTATTTCTTCAGCGTTGGGAGCTGGGATTATTGTTGGTGAAGTCACAGCTGTAGAAACTTCAGCGATGTCCTCAAACAAGGGAGAGGACTAGCTGAAACGCAGCGATCTTACGAATAAGAACTTGGGTAGAACATAGATAGAGAAAGAATGTGGTTGTGTATATAGGTTTTATGGAGAGGAGAGCTGATAATGTGTATAGATAGAGGAGGGATGTAGTAAGGAAGATTTAGTGTACCTGACAAACCGGCTTTTAAGCAAGATCGTCAGATTGTCATCTTCAGCGAGGCCTTTGTTTTTGCCTTTGTCAGCTTCAGACGCTGCAGGCTTTGTCTTGGTCCGCTCCCTTGAAGGTTCTTTTATCGAGATCCCTTTAAGAGATGTAGTCCTCTGAGTAGGCTTGACGATAAAGGAGTCATCATCATCATCATCATCATCATTCTTTGGAGAAGAGGATGGTTCATCATCAGATAAGTCGATGGCTTCTTCATCTTCAGCTTCAGATTCAGATTCTTCAGCATCTTCTTCGAGTTGCTCCCCCTCATATACAGAGGTAAGCTTCTCGGTTCCCTCAGGGTTTTCATCTCCCTGAGGTTCAGCAACAGCTTCTTCAGTTGTCTTCTCACCCTCTTCAGTAAGGCTAAGGTCTTCAGTCTTCTCCCCCTCGATAGATTCATCTTAGGGAAGGTCTTCAGAGTTCTTCTCCCCCCCCTTCCTCATGATGAATGGGGGAGGAATGCGATGACTCAGCAACTGGTGTTGGTTCCCTGTCTTCTTCGCCAGGGATCCCCATATAATCTTCAATCACTGTTACTCTGTCTTCTAGGCCAGTAATAGCAGGACTGATCTTTAGAAGTTCAGCACGATCCGCCGTAGTAAAATGCGAAGGTGCCGGGGCGATCATGTGATTCATGATCTGCTGCATCATTGTCTTCATTGAACCAACGTCAGTCTTTACAGATCTCACGTCAGTCTTTAGTGAACTCACGTCAGTCTTTAAGGAGCTAACGTCAGTCTTTACAGCGGACATGTCTCCCTCGAGTTTTCCAACCGATGTCTTCAGCGTTGTGACCTCGCTGGACATGGATTGAACTGATGTTTTGAGGGAGGTGTAGTCTGTGTAGATGTCAGCAAGAACTTTGGCAAAGTCGCTGAGAGTGTGATCAACCTTCTCCAAATCAGCTTTGGAGGCTTTCTGTTCCACCACTGTTGTCAGCTTGTTGAGATTCTCTCCAGCGTTTGTTACAGCTGAAGAGTTGTCTGAGAGTGTAGTGGTGAGACCTGTCAGCTTTGTATCCAGGTTCTTTGTATCCAGGTTCTTCAGAGAAGCGTTGATGTCTCCTAAATTAGGACCTGTAACATATAAGTACTTATGAACAGAGGAAAGCTCAGAAGTTTGGGGTTCAGTTACAGTGTTTATGGGTTGGTGTATACCTGCAGGAGGATTGGTGAATTCGTCAAAACCTTGGTGTCCTGAAAAGAGTTCCATGTCGTCAGCGAGAGTGCGTGTACGCATGGTCAGTTCTGCAGGTCCTGCATCCATCATTCATTGAAAAATATCAGCTTTAGCTTCTGGAGGAATGACGGGTGGATTAGAGACCAATGGAGTAGAGAGAGAGAAGCGAAGGTTGAGAAAGTTGGTTGGATGTGGGGTTCAACGTTGGATCCGCTGAGAATTACTTCTTCAGTCTTTTGAGAGACTGCAGGAGGTTGGGTAGATTCCAAGTTTATAACTTCAACGTTTAGAGACGCTGAAGCTGGGATGGAATGGGTGGCTTGTTCAGCTGTGGCAGAGCGTACCACTGAACTTTCCTTCAGCTCTTCAAGATGAACTGAGGAGTCTTCAGCAAGAGATTGTTGGGGTTGCTCCTTGGTTTTCTTAGTTCTTTTGGAACTAAGTTGGGTAGATGAGTGTTTCCTTTTATGAGAAGGAATGGAGGTTGCAGCTTGGGTATCAGCGATGGGTTTGTCCGCTGAAGGAGCTGCAGAAGTAGAAGAAGGAGGATTGAGAAGAGTTAAGAGTGTAGAGAGACGTACCTCGTTTTCCACTGGCTTGAAGTCGAGTACTTTAGGGCCAACCTGAGAGAGTTGCAGCCTTCAGGCCTGTTTGGAAGACGACGCTGATGAATCTTGGATATGGAACCCATGGTGATCGGTCAGCGGCAGAGTCTACTCGGAGTACAAGATCATCGTAGATTATCGATGCCCAGTCTATATGTAGACCTTTCAGCAATGCATATCCCATTGCTTGCTGAGGTTGAGTGGCTTGATCAGAGGAGCCGGTCTTTGCAGTCATGCAGCTTATCAAATGTGCAAAGATGAAGTTCATCTCGCTGGGCATTTTTGATTTCTTGATGAGGGTCAGCTTCTTCTCAGGCTTCTTATCCCTCCCAGTTTCCCACACATAGCCCATGAATCAAAGAATGCAGTGATGGCTTCCCTATGAGCATGTTTCTTGTGGTCAGGGAGAGGAACAAAAGGGTTTTCTTTTGTGGCGATGGGAAGGCTCAGGGCTTTGCGGATAATGGCAGGGGTGATTTTTATAGTGCCAAAATCAGTATCACAGAGGATGCAATCAATTTTCTTTGAAGGATCTTTGGCTGATGGTAGCTGAGTGTGTCTGGCAGAATACCAGAACTGAGATAGTAGTAGCTGATGTGCAGGAGGTGTTATGGTCATGGCTGTCGAGAGGCAACAGTTTTTCAGGAAATTCACAACATCATTCAGATATGTGACTTGCTTTCGAGGAGGAAACTCGAAAAGCGCATAGAGGTTGTTTGACTTTGTCCAATCAAGTTCTTCAAGAGTGAACTTGACCTGAGGAGCCTTGATGATTTCCAATTCCTCAGCAGCAGCAGCAGCAATGTTCTCAGTGGTAGGAATGTCAGCAGATGCCATTTCTGTATTATCAGTTCAACCAAAGATTTAACAAATAAGAATAATCTTAATGTGGAAAGATTTTCCAATAAGATGGTTTGAATTTTGTCCATTTCATTCAGACAAAAATGTCTTAATGAAGATTAAGATTTTTCTTGATTTTGAAAAAGAAAAACAAACCCATTAAAAGTCTTGTTTTCCAGTTTCCTTTGAGAATTAGGATTCTGGAAAAAACGTATGAAGAACAAGTTTAAGATTTTGCGTTTAAACATGAAGAACAACCATGAAAGGTGGTGTTCATAAAACCATGAAAGAAATGATTTCATTTTTGAAAAAGTTCTTTTGTTTGATCTTGTAAAAACAAAGAATAAGATCATAAACAAGTAATGTAGGTAAATAACAAGAGTATTAACCTGGTTCGTTGAAGAAGAATATGATCAGTTTCTGGAAATTTTGATAGCTCGAAATGCAACAGTAAATCTTTCTTGCTTGGAGGAGAAGTTTTTCGCGTAAAGGAAAAATATAAACCCAGAATGTGTTTATATAGTGAGATTAGAGAGAGAAAATCTTGAGCGGGAAAAGATTTTCATCATGACACGGACACGTGTTTGCATTTGATTGGAAGGTAAACGAAACGTGCAAACGTGTGTCAGAAAAAGAACGTGCTAGGGCTTATCCGTTGCAATGACGTCACAACTGTCCTTTCATATTCTAGGATGTCTATGAGGTTTTGAAAGCTCAAGGACACTTTTGAAAACATGAAGCACTGAATAGAAGTATCCGTGTTGGTTTTAGAAATTTCAAAGTATCGCTGATTAAGAAAGAGATATTCAGCGATGCGATTTGTTTTGAAATCTTGCATTTACATGCGATTGTCAGTGAGAGAAAAACACACCTTGACATCAGCGAATCAAATTTATTCAGAGAGAAGATGATAGAATAGGTTATACAAGTTGATTTTATCCTATCGCTGATCAAATGTGAACCGCTGAAGATTTTACTCTTCAAAGTTCACCATTCCAAGCTCGCTGATGAGAAAGTTGAATCTTGTCTCATCAAGAGGTTTGGTGAACAGATCAGCTAACTGATAATCAGTTGGGATAAAATGAAGTTCTATATCACCATTCATCACGTGATCTATGATGAAATGATACCTGTTTTCGATGTGTTTTGTCTTTGAGTGTAGCACTGGATTGTTGGCTATAGCGATGGCACTTGTGCTGTCGCAATAGATTGGAATTTTTGAGAACTGAGGGTCATAGTCTAGTAGTTGATTTCTCATCCACAAGACCTGAGAACAACAGCTTCCAGCGGCTACATATTCAGCTTCAGCTGTGGAGGTGGACACTGAGTTTTGCTTTTTACTTGTCCAACTCACCAGCTTTCCACCCAAGAGCTGACAGCCTCCTATGGTGCTTTTCCTATCCATTTTGCAACCTGCAAAATCACTATTTGAATAGGCGATTAGATCAAACTCTGAGTCTTTGGGATACCAAAGACCTAGACTTGCAGTACCCTTAAGGTATCGAAAAATTTGCTTTACAGCGATCATATGAGATTCCTTAGGTTCAGCTTGATATCGTGCACACAAACAGGTTGCGTACATAATATCGGGTCGGCTAGCTGTAAGATACAAGAGAGAGCCGATCATCCCATGGTACAGCGTGACATTAACATGTATTCCAGAGGGATCCTTGTTCAGTGTCAGCGGTGGAGCCATAAGGGTTTTCATAGCTGAACTCTGAGTTAAGTCGAATTTCTTCAGCATATCTTTAACATACTTTCCCTGATTAATGAAAGTTCCTTTTTCATTTTGCTTTATTTGAAGACCAAGGAAATATGTTAGTTCACCCATCATGCTCATTTTATACTCTTCTTTCATTCTATCAGCGAAACGATTACAAAGATCAGGGTTAGTAGAACCAAATATAATGTCATCAACATATATCTGAACAAGAATGATATGACCTTTCACTATTCTGAAAAATAGAGTTTTGTCAATTTTACCTAGCTCAAAATTTTCAATATGGAGATAAGTAGAGAGAGTGTCATACCATGCACGAGGAGCTTGCTTTAAGCCATAAAGTGCCTTATCCAGTTTATAAACATAACCAGTACGCTTAGGATCTGAGAATCCTGGAGGTTGTTCCACATAGACTTCTTCATTCAGCTTTCCATTTAGAAATGCTGACTTAACATCCATCTGATATACTTTGAAGTCTTTGTGTATAGCGTATGCTAAGAATAGACGAATAGATTCTAGTCTTGCTACTGGAGCAAATGTTTCGTCGTAATCTATGCCTTCCTCTTGTCTGTATCCCTGAGCAACAAGACGAGCCTTGTTGCGGGTTACAGTTCCATGTTCGTCCAACTTGTTTCGATAGACCCATTTAGTGCCTATCACTGTTTTGTCAGTTGGTCCTCGAACAAGTTTCCAAACTTTATTTCTTTCGAATTCAGTCAGCTCGTCTTGCATGGCACTGACCCAGTTTGGATCTTTGAGGGCATCATCTATTTTCTTTGGTTCAATCAGAGAAATAAACATTACAAATAAACAAATATTACTTGCACTTCGTCGAGTCTGAACACCAGCGTTTGGATCACCAAGAATTTGATCAATTGGGCGATTTACAGTCCATCGCTGAGCCGGAGCATAAGTCGCTGACTCAACCTGAACTGGAGGAGCTGAAGATGAGGCTTCAGCAACTTCTGGAGTATCAGCCAAGAGAGGAGTGGTTGCAGTTGTCATTTCATTCACTGATTGCTGAGAAGTAGATGGAATGTCTGAGACATTTGGTTCAGAAGTAGGTATAGTGTTTAAAGGAACCGCTGAGACCCATGATGTTTCAGCTTCACTATTCTGCATGTTTGGAATGATAGGAGGACTATCATCTTCAACTGTATGAGTATGAGAAGTGGGAATATCTTCTGAATCACCAAGATGAGAAAACATCCATTGATTCAACTCTTCAGTATCAGCGAACGGTTTAGAGTTCGCTGAACGGGATTCGTCCAACGTGACGTGAATAGTTTCTTCTACAGTTTGTCTTCTACGATTGAAGACTCTGAAGGCTTTGGAGATTGAAGAATATCCAAGAAATATTCCATCATCAACCTTAGGATCAAACTTTCCAAGGGCATCTCTGTTATTCAGTATGAAACACTGACATCCAAAGATGTGAAGAAAGCTAAATGAAGGCTTTCTCCCATGAAAAAGTTCATAGGATGTCTTATTGAATCTTTTGACTATCAGCGACCTGTTTTGCGTAAAACAAGCAGTGTTGACAGCTTCTGCCCAAAACTGAGTAGGCAGGTGAGAATCGCTGAGCATTGAACGTGCAGCTTCAATAATTGTTCTATTTCTTCTTTCAGCGACTCCATTTTGTTGTGGTGTTCTCACTGAAGAAAAGTTGTGAGAAATACCCTTACTCTCAAAGAAGGAATCAAGAGAACTGTTTTTGAATTCAGTCCCATGATCACTCCTATTGAGCGAACGGTCAAGTTGTTCAGGGTTTCCATCTTTGGAACAAAGGTGACGAGTTCTTCAGGGGTGTCACTCTTAGAACGGAGAAACATAACCCATGTATATCGAGAGAATTCATCAACTATGACCAGCGTATATTTCTTTCCAGCGATGGATTGTTTGTTAACAGGGCCAAACAAATCCATATGGAGAAGTTGTAGAGGAGATGACACTGAGGAGACTTTCTTTAACTTAAAGCTTGCTTTGGTCTGCTCCCCTTTCTCACACGCTAAACATAAAGATTCTTTGGCGTATGAGTGTTGAGGTAGACCAGTGACTAACTCTTTTGAAGAAAGAGTGTGCAGTGTCTTGAAATTTAGATGAGAGAGCCTCTTATGCCATAGCCAGTTGACATCAGATGAGGCTTTTGAGAAGAAACAGGAGTTCTCAGTGGTTGTTGAGTCCATGTTTATTACATAAACATTTTCCAAACGATAACCGCTGAGAGCTATCTTCTCCTTTTTGTTAGCGACAAAGCAGGATTCCCTGGTAAAGATTACTTTGTTATCCATGTCGCAAAGTTGACTGATGCTTAGAAGATTATGCTTCAGCCCTTCAACATATGTGACTCTTCTGAAGGTTGTTGTACCATTTGAGAGTACACCAAACCCTCGGGTATGTCCTTTTCCATTTCCACCAAAAGTCACAGAGGGACCCTTCTTTTCCTTCTATTCAACGAGCAGGCTTTTCTTTCCAGTCATGTGTCTAGAGCATCCGCTATCGAGATACCAGATACCCTTCTTAACCTGCATTACAATGGAAGAATAGTTTTTCTTGGGTACCCACTTAACCATGTGTACACGTTTGTCAGTGGAAGTAGTTGGAATGAAAGGTTCATCAGTCTTCGCAGCATTTGAAGATTCAGCTTTGTCCGTCTTCACTTTGGTTAATTTCTTAACCTCAGTGGTCTTCTTTGCCTTGGGGGCAATGATCTTCACCTTAGCTATCTTTTCAGCTTTGGTGGCTGTGGGGCACTTACTAGCAATATGATCAGTAAGTCCATAGTGATAACATTTCCTATAACTAAAAGTAGTTCTAGGACCATTTGAATGCTGAGCTTTTGATTTTGAATTAGAAATACCAGCACCAAGTAAGATATTGGCTTTTGAAATAGGAGGAACATTCAGTTCTTCGAATTTCTTACCAAGGACATCCACTCTGATTCTAGGAGTAGCGCTGAATAGATCCACGCTGAGTAGATCCAGAGATCTGATTCCTTGATCCAGAGGGATAGGTCACTGAAGCTTTAGAAGCATTCAGCTTAGGTACCAAGGCACCCTTGTTAGCTTCAATCTTCCTAATCATAGAAGTATTTACAAGTAGTGAAAAATAGGCTAAGAGAAGAAAGCCTCTTACAGAGGCTCTGCCGACCTTACCGAGAGATCAAGGTCAAGAAGCTACAGAAGCTACAGAGGTGTCTTACAGAACCTCTGTCATACGTGCAAAGAAGACCAATGACTCGGAATCCGGTGAAGACTACTCTACAAAGGACCAGACCGCAGAACCTCTATAACCCTTTACAGAGCCTCTGCGGTCCTCACTGAAGACTTGGAAGATATTTATAATATCTTGCGACTGTTACTGGACCTGTTCATCAACTTGCATGGCAACGTACCCTGTCCAACTTCAACGTGTCAAACTCTGAGTGGACTCAATAGGGCTTAGTACATAATAGACGTCTGTGGCATTAAATGCAATACAACACGTTCTACTATTCATGCCGTCCAATCAACAGTAGCTCATGCTTTATGGTCCCCTTGTAGTAGTATAAAAGGAAGACTCATGTTGAGTTCTTCCAATTCGGATATCAATATAGTTAAAATCAACACACAAGAACACATAGCTTATGCACTTTTGAGACTCATATCTGTTTAAAGCTTTTCATACTCACTGTTCTTAAATCTGTTCTTGATATATATTCAGTAAACTTTGAGATATCATATTCTGATCACTGTTTATTTATATTGTGTTCTAAATTTATCAAACATATATGTTAGTTCTTCAAACACGCTTCCGCATCAAACATAAACTCGAACTAATAGATCTTATAATTTTGTTTAAACAAAACGGGAACCAACAATTGGTATCAGAGCTGAGCTTGATTTTCAATATCAAGTGATCCTCGTTTTACAACATTATTGATAGATTTCATTCTGTTTTTAACCTACTCTTCTTCATATTAGAAAGTTTCTGTTTTCCTATCACCTTTCGATTCATTCGAACGTGATATTCTGATAGAAACTTTTTTTTCCAGGTTAGAACATCATTAAAGTACTTTTGAATATTATTTTTTTACCCAGAAATCCTTCCAGATCTTCATACTCACAAATCTTTCATCATATTATCCTTTCTGAACCCCTGAAAAACTCTTACAATTTCAAATACCAATAACCTTTTCACTGCTGGCTCATTAACTAAACCACCTACTCTCCTTCGAGATGAGTATCCTCAATGGAAGATAAGAATGGTTCATTTCTTTGAGGGTACTGAAAAAACTCTCAAACAATATCTTTACAATCCTCCTCCGGTCCCTATGATAACTATGCCACGTATACCAGCTACTGCTGAATCTCTTGAAATCCCTGAACATCAATAACCTAAGCCAAAAGGAGAATGGTCAGATGAAGATAAGGCAGAAGATGAAGTTGCACAGAAAACAAAAAGAATATTGATCATGGCTATCCCCAACGAACTTTTTCAATCCTTAGATGCATGCGAAACAGCGCACGATCTTTGGAAAGAATTAGAAAGACAGTTAGAAGGAGGTGCTAAAACGCAGAAGAACCGAAGGGCACAATACATAAATGAATATCATGCCTTCAGAGCCTCTGCAACAGAATCTCTGCAAACAACATACGACCGGTTCAACTCTCTCATAAACAAATGCAGAAAGTCTGGCATTCACAGAACCTCGGAAGAAAATAACGTCATGTTTCTAAAGAGACTGAATGATGAGTGGCTTCAATTGTCTATGTCTTTACAAACAAACCAAGATCTAGACTCCTGGACACTCTCTGATCTCTATGGAACACTAGCCGCTCAAGAGCCTCAAATAGCACAGGCTAAAACACTAACCATTGCACCATACGCATTGGTTAGTAAATCAACAGAGGCTACAGAAAGACCGAGAAATGAGAGAGCAACAGAGGAGAAGATGAAGGAAAAGAAGAAGATAGTGATGGTTGATAGCAAAGAAGACGGGCTGATAGAGGAAGACATAACTCTTGCGTCATTAGCTAAATCATTGGCTCTATTGACAAGAGAATTTAGAGGTAACCAAAGGAGTTCTGGAAATGATCGATATGGCAGAGACAACCAGAGCATTAGAAGAGATGATGGAAGAAGAGAAGAATCGAGTAACCGACAGAGATCGGAGGATAGAATTGACCGACAGAGGTCAGACTACAGAAATGATGACCAACAGAGGTCGAGCGACAGAAACTACCAAGAAAATGACCGACAGAGTTCAGATGACAAGGTAAGCCACACACAAGAATGCTACAAATATGGTAAGCCTGGTCATTATTACGCAAACGAATGCCGAACAGAGAAAGGTGGAGACCAATAGAAGTCCGACGATCGAGCTGGAAACACCTCCCAAGGTTGTTTCAACTACGGCAAACCAGGCCATTTCGCAAAAGAATGCAGAAGTAGACCAAATCGCCCACAGAAGGACTCAGCTTTTTACAAAAAGAAGGCTGAATATTATGCACAAAAATCCCTAATGGCGAACAAAGGACATTCTGAAGCAAACAAGGATGACTTCGAGTCAGACTCTACCTCTGACGATGAATTCACCACCAATGCCCTGTTCTGTGGCATGGCAGAAGTCGACTCCGGCACTGACACTGAGGTATCCACTTCAAACTCTACCACTTGTACTAATTCTGTAGATAATGATTCACTTAAACTTAACATTGAACTGATTGAACTAAAAGAGATAAATGAAAGCATTCAGAAAAGACTCACCTTTAATGAGAGAGAAGTAAGGCTTCTCACTCAAGAAAAAGCCAAAATTTTTGAAGAAAAAGAAAGAGTAGAAAAGTATTGGAACACAAATATAGATCCTTTAAAAAGGAAAATTTCTGAATTAACCTCTGCTCTAAAAATCAAAACAAAAGAACTTTCAGTTTTAGGAGTGAAACAACAGACATAAGAGCTCTTAAAGAATACTTTCAAAGAGAGAGAGAGGTACTTTGGTAAGATCTTCTAAGAAGGGAAGTTTTACTTAAAAACTATAAAGATGCACAGAAGGTATATGAAAAGGTAAACTCCCAAATAGCAAGACGAGGTATAGGGTACAGTGATATTACCTTAGGTGTTGAAAATAAAAGACTAAAACCTCTATCTTCTCTATTCGTTTTGGGAAAAACAAACAAACCAAACTTTCCAAACTTACTCTCTGTAAGTAAAAGGGTTAAAATTTCTGTGGAACCTCACTTAAGGAACCAAACGAAGATGATCAATGTGTGGTTTGAAAACACAGATTCATCATCTTCAACCTCTGTCAATAGAGGAATCAAACCAAAGAAATACCTGAAAACACAAGATCAGATTGGTATCTTTAAGTTTGGTAAACCAGAAACTCAAACACATGTCGCTTTTCGGCAGAAGTTCCTGAGTTTAAACCCACTTTTTCAGAAGAAAAACTTAAAGAAACAATTGTAAAAGAAATCTTGGGAGTTTGGAAATCAAGTGGTTTAGAAAATCTCTGTACATCTTCTGTAGATCAAATTCTCGCTGAAGAGATCTTATCAGAAACCTCTGCCATCTATGAAAGTTATTCGACAGAGGAAGAAAGCTCGTACAATACATGCTCAGAAAATCCAGCCTCTGTCGAAAGAGATGACTCAACCTCTGCATATGAGGACGATTCACCCTCTGACGACTCAGAGACTGATTCTAAATCAGGAATAGTTCACTGTGACACAGAGGATGTTAAATTCTCCTCTGAGGTTCTTAATAGAACCATTTCTCCAAAAGAGAAAATCACAGAGATCCCTATCTGTCCAGATTTTCTCAAAATGTGTATATAAGTCAAAACCTCTATGGAGCTTGAAAATCTGAAAAAGACCTCTGAAAATCCTAAAAGCTCTAAATTTTCAAAACCTTTAAGGCAAACTAAAGAGAATCCCACTTGGCAACAAAGGGGAAAATGGCCTGAAGCTAACAAATATCTTTCCTCTGTGACAGTGAAGAAAGATGTTCATCACAGAAGAGACTCACAGAAGGCAGGACCTAAACAAGATTTTTGTAAACAACATTCTAGTATTCATAGATCTTCTTGTAATAGGAAATCTAATGTTAAGAAAGAATGTAATGCCTCTGTGGCTCAGTTCAATGAATTCAATGAAAAGTTCAAACAAATCACGTCTCATATTCAATACTGTCATTGCTTTGATCTTATGTTCAAATTGAATAATCACTTCTCAAGTCTAGATTGCTTACTCTCCACTAAAATTCAAACTCCAAAGTCAGAACCTATAGAGAAACAATCTGATTCATCTGCAAAAGATAAAATGTATTTCAAGAATGCTAAGGCAAACTTGAAAAATTCTAACAATATTGGACCCATGTGGATATGGGTACCTAAGTATCTATGATTATCTTACAGAAGCGGTATGTGCCAATTTGGTATCTTGACTCCGGATGCTCAAGGCACATGACTGGCGACAGAAGTTTACTATCCACGTACAAAGAAACACACGATGGTGGATCTGTAATTTTTGGAGACGACAAGAAGGGACACATCAAAGGCTATGGAGTCATAAATAAAGAAAACGTCTCTGTATACAAAGTTGCATATGTGGATGGCCTTAAACACAACCTACTCAGTGTAAGCCAACTCTGTGATACAGGATTCGATGTGTTATTCAAAAGAACTTTCTGCTCTCTTCAAAGTGAAGACACAGGAATGGAACTTCTGCGAGCTGAAAGAAGAGGTGATCTGTACCTAATGAATTTTAGTTCAAAAAACAAGGACAAAGTTTGCTTGTAGCCTGCAAAAGTGAAGAAGCCTGGTTATGGCATAACAGGTTCTGTCACTTGAACTTTCACACCTTGGATAAACTGGTAAAACTTGATCTAGTTAAAGGTTTGCCTAATGTTAAATTTGATAAGGATCACTTGTGTTCTGCCTGTGAAATGGGAAAACTCAGAAGAGCTTCCCACAGAAGCAAAACAGATGTGTCTTGCACTAGGCCTCTGTACATGCTTCATGTCGACCTCTGCGGTCCCATTGCCATACAGAGCCTAGGTGGCAAGAAATACATACTTGTCTAAATTGATGAGTATTCGCATTACACATGGGTTGAATTTGTTCAAAAGAAATCAGATGTTCCAATCATCTGGCTTAATCTAATGAAAAGAATCCAAGTTCTTTATGAATGCAGAATACGGAAGTTAAGAAGTGACAATGGCACAGTGTTAATCCAAGATCATTCAAGATAGAGAGAGAAATTCTAGTGAGAGAAAGTATGTCATCTCTATTAAGCACTGTTATGTTGCAAAAGCTTACAAAGGGTTTATATACCCTTGACTATTACAAAGTCAAACTAAATGAAAGTAAGCTAATATATAAAAAGCCTTGATTACAACATATTATAGCATTAACAATCTCCCCTTTGTAATCAAGGGCGCTCGAATCTTCTGTGTTGGCGATTCTTGCCAATCAAAATCTCCAAGCGTCTTAAAGTCAACCGAAAGTTCAATCTTGTATCAATCGTCTCTATTGCTCTCCTCAAAAGTCTGATCTCAGCATTATCAACCTGGTACAAATTTCTTCTTGTCTCCAAAAGCTTCTCCAAAGCTTCCTTCAATCTTTGATTTAATTGTAATCGGATAATCTTCAAAGTACCATCTGAAAACTTACCAATTTCATCAAATCTGAGAAAGCGTCTAACACCAGATTGATCTATATACACGACTCCATAAGGATCTTCAAGAATAGTGAATAGTGGATAGTTGTCAATATTTGGTAAATCTCTCTCAGGCCTTCTTACATTGATAACTGGCTGGAAGCTTTCCATAGCATGTTGGAAGTCAAAGCATCTATAGAATCTAACTTGTCTTCGTAAGAAACGCTTGACTGCTTCCAAAGCCCTGAGGATATCATTAGTGCGAACAGTCATATCTCGAAATTGATGATACATTACCTCGAAGTCATCAATAGAAAGATCATTGAAGTCTGCTTCAGAAAACTGATATCTCTGACAGTCTTGACGTTCCACGTAAAATATAGGATACCAAATTCTGACTAAACTAGCTATCTCCACTTTAAGTACCCTTACGATTCCATGCTTTGAGAACACCAGAAGTCTTCCTTTACGAATACATTTGATAAACATCAGATATTCGTATTGATACCATGTCGGTTCTTTCTCAATTCCCAGAATGGCATGAACATTAACTCTCCTTCTTTTCTTGACAT
Source organism: Saussurea involucrata (assembly GCA_033807775.1). Taxonomy (NCBI): domain Eukaryota; kingdom Viridiplantae; phylum Streptophyta; class Magnoliopsida; order Asterales; family Asteraceae; genus Saussurea; species Saussurea involucrata. The sequence continues at coordinate 56,575,521 of CM066317.1, forward strand.
AAAAATTGCGTTCTGAGTCTTCAAGAAAAGCAGATCTCATTCTGGTGACTTGAAATTTTTCTTCAAGTCTTTGCAAACGCTGTTGTCTATCCAAAGTTGGACCTGGTTGAAGAATGCTAGGTGGAACATTCAGAAATGGATCAGGAACCTCTTGATTTGCTCTAGACGACTCACCATGAACAAAAGTATCTTTCGGAATAGTGGTGGTTGGAGCTGGAGAGTCAGAAACAACTGAAGGAATTGATTGAACATGAACTTCGGGACCTTGAATAGGTGACTGTACTATAGGAGATTGACGACTCACATCTTCATTATCAGAAAGATCTCCATATAGCATATTAACAATGTTAATGTCTTTTTCATCAACTTCTACATCCACTTCCGAATCTGAGATGACAATTATATCATCTTGATCTTCTTCTTTTATCTTCCAGAACTTATCAAACTTTCTCTGGACTTCATCATCAGAATCTATCTCGACATAGTTGGAGAAGAAGTTACGCATATCATCATAATCTTCAGACTCATGCACGTGAGAAGTTTCCTGATTTCCTATAGACATCGGTGCAAAATCTGGATCTACATAAACCACAAGTTGCAGATTATTCACAATTTCTGGCACAACATAGTTGATCTAGGAATCCATTGCCGTCAAATCTATTTCATCTAACAACTCATCAACTATACTTTCTGGATGAGCTTCTTTATCTCTTTCTTCGTTTGCTCTATCCTCGTTTGCCGTATCTTCAACAACTGTTTCAGCAGATGCATCATGTAAATTTTCTTATACTCTTTGTCTCTTTAAATTCTCCCCCTCATGACCTTGATGGTCCGGATCATCTTGGTCATGTCTTCTGTTAAGAGACAAAAGAGCGGCAGTCTGACAAGTTTCTTCATGTTTTGCTACACGATCAGAAAGTGTAGAAAGTGCTTCCGTCATCAAATTTATACCTGTCTTAATATCGGATAAGCTAGTATGAACTTCAGATCTGAAAGAATGAAATTCTTCTGCCAAGGAGGAAACTCGAGGCTGATTCGGTTGGAAATTCCGAAGCAGAGAAATTAAGTCCTTGTCTTGATGCTCCGGAGGTGAAACCGATAATAAACGTGCATAGAAAGCATCTGAAAGTTCTGCCAATGAAATATCCGCAAAATTTTGATGAGAAGAAGGTGGATCTTGAACAGAAGGAATAATAGGCGGTTGAGAAACTGGACGACCCGACGGTTGAGATGACGGTTCCTGAATAACAACTCCAGTCGGTCTTCTTAAAGGAATCTCAAAAGGAATTTTAGGAAATTCTGACATCTTCCCTTTGCCTTTCAGCATCGCTTTCGTTCTAAGTAACTGTTCATCTCTTTGAGCATCCATACGTTCTCGCATTTGCCTTAAAAACTCATTCCCTGTCATAATACTTGTCGTTCCTTGAACTGAATTTGTTGCATCTTGAACTGAATCAGTGACTTCTTGAACTGAATCTTGAACTGTAGTAGTAACACCTTGAACTGATGCCCTGGAAGCTTGAAGATCGAGCTCATCTACTTCAATATTCACCACTTTTGGGTTAATCGGAATAGTTTCTGATGTATCAACCGTGTTACCTTTCGAAAAATCTCTTACAAAAGAATGTTCGACCTCAACAATAGGTTCTCGAAACACCGATTCACCGAAATCCATACCACCACCATTTCCATCATTATCATCTTCATCATCTGCTTCATCTTCATCATCTGCTTCATCTTCATCATTTGCTTCATCATTACTAACATTATCTTCAGAACTGCTCGAGACAACTTCTTCTTCACTTTGATGTTCTTGATCTTCTTGAGTATTTTCATCCTGAATGTTCTGAGGCTGAAGTTCTATGCCATGTTCTCCACAGTAATCAATAACTGCTTCATCTTCTGGATCAACATATTTCTGAATTAGCTCCGGAGGAATAGGCATGGAATGATCAAACGATCGTTTTAACTTGTTAATGTAACCCATAGCAAAATCAGGAGCAATCGGCCAGTTAGATCTTCGTGGAATCTCCTTGTTACTTCTTAACATACTCCATACGATAAGCTCTAGGAACCGAATAAAAGGCAGGAATCTACAATGCTTGTTTGTGAACTTTGAGTGTACAATCTCACTCAGCTCGGTCCAAAATACAAGAGCATAATCGACATGAAGATCATGTATGATGGCATAGAAAAGACGTAAGAAGACTGGCATTATCTGTACCGGAATGCTTAGCAGTCAAACATCTAATGATAACTGAGAATAACGCATACCAAACTGGTGGAAGACGATTCTTCTCAAAATCACTCACCATCGTCAAATTACCAACATAGCCTAACTCCCGAATACCAGCTAGCACAACTTCTTCCGAAGGAAAATCTTCAAATTCTGTAAATCCCGGTCTTGAGTCTGCTTCTGGAAGTCGTAGAATCAAACGAAGACGTTTATAATTAAGAAACGTCTCGTATTGATCTATCTTTATAACAAATCTAGGCGATGTAACGTTCACGATCTTCCGAATAGTATGCCACGCCTGTTGTAGATACACTTCTGGAACTCCATGTCTAGCAGATAAAGCATATCGAAGCGGATGTCCTCGAAGAATCGATAGAATAATCGGATTTAAACGAATTCGGTCGAGATCTACATAATGATTATTCGAAAGATATCGAATATAACTTGCTCGCGGAAATACATCATCCGGAGAACTTCGCCGTGCAGATAAATCAGCCCCTGAAGATCTGTTTGATGGAAGAGGTTTATCTCGAGAAGCATGATCTGAAGGCTCATTTTCACCTTCCTGAACTTGATGATCTTGCTCATCATCTGAAGCCATTTATCATCTGTAAAATATTCATATAGAGTAAGAGTAGTCAGTAAGAAAGAATGAAAAACAAAGCAATAAAACTATACTAGAAAGTTAAAAACAAAAGAAACAAGAACGTTTTCAAAAAAAAAATTAAAAATTTGAAAAATAAACTAAGTGAAGAAATCGCAAGCCACTAAAGCGAGATGTGAGCTTTTCGCAAGCAACAGAAGCGAGAAGTGGGAAAACTCGCAAGCAACTAAAACGAGAAGTGAGTATTTCACAAGCCTCAGTTGCGAAAAGTGAACTTTTCGGGTCCTGAGGATGCGAAAAGTGTAAAAATCGCAGAAGAAGGTTGCGAGTTTCTCACTTGAACAAATTATGACTCTTGCGAAAAATTTCACATACAGATCAAAAACTGAAAATTAACCTAAAAAAATTTATCTAAAAGATTCGAAATGTAATACTATCTACATTTAAGCATAAATCGACTATTGACAGACACGTATTAATCACTGATTTGAAACAAACCCTAGAAAACGAAGTCCGATCATATGAACAGTGACATACTCGAATCTTAAAATGTAAAGCATGAAATTGAATAAGAAATTGAACTCGAAAAGATATGATATCAATGATTAAGAGTTCGAAAACTTACCTGATTCGAAGATCACACTGATTCACTAAGAGAATCGAAGTCAAAGGAAGAAAATCGCAAGGTATGGTCACGATAAGTCTCAGTGGGAAAAAGAATTGAAAAAGAATAAGTCAAAATAGGTCAAACATCATTTAAACCCCTTAAAATTCATTATTTTTAAAAAAAAATTCAAAATTACAAAATATTGAGCATTGCGCAACTGAAGGTTGCGCAAAGTGTACTTTGCGCAAGCAATGGTTGCGCAATGTATACTTGTAAAAATTTGAATTTTTCAAAAAAAATGAATTTTCTCAACTTTAAAATCCTTACACTCCCCCTACACAAATGCATTAGATGTTTTCAATTCAAAAAGGTGTTTGGAGACCATACCTGAAGAAATATTTCTCAGAAACTCATACCTGAACCAGTTATCTGATAAGAAAAACGTGCACTGTCAGATATGTACCAACATCAGAAAATTTCTCCCCCTCAAAATGAGAACCTATGAAATTCTTCCCTTCAACATGATAAACAATGATTTCTCTCCCCCTCAAAATTAGGTTAGCTTTTCAACTCACTCCCCCTCAAAATTAGCATTAACTCCACACATCACAGTATGAAAAATTTCACGTAAAAGATCAGTGATGAAAACTGGAATACATTAAATTATATAACATAACTACTAACTATAGAATGTTTGAACACCAAACAAATAAAATTCAACTTAGTGAAAGTAGACATGTTTTTCAAACAAATGACATCAAATGTATGCTTTCGGATTCAGAAACAAGTCATGCTTGCATATCAAGTTATAATTTGTTCAGTTTCAACCACTTATTAAATCTATTTGGTGTGCTAGCATGTGAAATATGATTAGCAACAATCAAATGCATATCTTCAACTTATAAGAATACTTTGCTCTTACTCACACTATATGACAGAAATCAGAATTTCCACAAATTTATAAGTTTATCGCGACATTGTAATTTCCCCAAGATTTAAGAGATGTATGCTCATTGGCATCTTTTATTTTGTGCACATTGGCATCTTTTTATCAAAAAATTTATTAAGACTAAGATACACCGTAAACGTAACTTTCTATCTGGTTCTATAGCAGGATTTGGGTCAGTCAATCCCATACCAGTTGGTCTTAGGGGCTAGGTGTCGAGCACCCCTTGGAACTTACTCTCCCAAACCAGAAAGGCTACATCGATATATCATAATCCCATTTGTACCAGTAAAACATGGCTTTCTATCTGATTCTATAGCAGGATTTGGGTCAGCCGATCCCAGACCAGTTGATCTTAGGGGCTAGGTATCAAGTACCCCTTAGGACTTAATCTCCCAAACCAGATAGGCCACATGCACAGACTTTCAAACTTAATGATATTTTATTTATCATCATCATCTCAATCACTTGGTTATAAAACTTTGTGCTTCCCTCATATTTTCATTTCCATTCTTCATCCTGACACATAGGCTTTATGAGCATCGTATTCTATATAAGTCTAGAATTACATAGATTTGTGCATGTATCAAGTTTCCATTCATGTTTTGCTGACCTTTCGATTTATTTCAGAAGCGAAAGTTGAAGCAAATAAAACCTAGATATCACAAAACTACTTGAAAAATCACCCTTAACACACATTTTATTCATTGAATGAAAATAGAAATATTTTCACTTCATTGAATTAAATTTGTGAAGGTTCAAACTTTCAAGTTCAACATGCCGAGTTTTGATAAAAGAAAATTGAAGCGTTTTTCATCCAATGCCTTAGTGAAAATATCGGCAAGTTGATAGTCAGTAGGTACGAAATATAATTCGATTGTACCGTTCTGCACATGATGTTTTATGAAATGATATCGCATGTCGATGTGTTTAGTCTTTGTGTGCTGAACCGGATTTACTGAGATGGCGATTGCGGATTTGCTATCACAATATATTGGAATTGTCTTGTACAGCAACCCATAATCCTGTAACTGTGTCTTCATCCAAAGAACCTGAGAATAGCAACTGGAGGCGGCCACGTATTCATCTTCGGCCGTTGGTATTGATACACAGTTCTGTTTCTTTGACGCCCAACTAATCAGCCTATCTCCTAGTAATTGTACATGACCCGATGTACTTTTCCGATACAGTTGACTTCCACCATAATCTGCATCAGAATAAGCAGTTAGTTTATAATCTGAACTCTTTGGATACCACAAACCTAAATATGGAGTTCCTTTCAGATATCTGAAAATTCGCTTGACTGCCATCCGATGAGATTCTTTGGGTTTTGCTTGAAATCTGGCACACAAACATGTAGAAAACACAATGTCTGGCCTACTAGCTGTTAAGTACATTAACGATCCAATCATTCCTCGGTATTCTCGAACATCAACTTCTTTACCATCTAGATCTAAACCAAGCTTTGCACCATGAGCCATCAGGGTGCGAATTGTAGTGCTCTTATCCATTTTGAATTTCTTCAAAATATCAAAAACATACTTTGACTGGTTGATAAAGATTCCATCAGGTAATTGCTTGACTTGAAGTCCAAGGAAGAAATTAATTTCCCCCATCGTGCTCATTTTAAACCTGGAGGTCATAAGATATGAAAACCATGTACTCAAAGATTTGTTAGTAGCACCGAGTATAATATCATCTACATAGATTTGTACTAAGCAGATATCATGATTTTCACGATAAATGAATAAAGTTGTGTCAATAGCTCCCTTGATAAATCCGGATACAAGCAGAAAGGTTGACAATTCGTCGTACCACGCGCGCGGTGCTTGTTTCAGGCCATACAGTGCCTTATCAAGACGATACACAAAATCAGGTTTATCTTGATCAATAAACCCCTCTGGTTGAGATACATAAACTTCTTCTTTAAGTCCCCCATACAGAAAAGCTGTCTTGACATCCATCTGATATACGGTAAAGTCTCGATAAGCTGCAAAAGCAAGAAACATTCTGATAGCTTCTAATCTTGCAACCGGCGCGTATGTCTCATCGTAATCTATACCTTCTTGTTGTATATAAACCTTCGCTACCAAACGAGCTTTATTTCTCACAACAATACCATCTTTATCCTTTTTGTTCTTGAAAATCCACTTAGTGCCTATTATACTTTTTCCTTTCGGTCTTGGAACAAGTCTCCACACCTTCAATGCTTCAAACTGATTTAACTCTTCTTGCATGGCAATAATCCAATCCGGATTATTCAATGCTTCAGATGCCTTCGAAGGTTCAACATTGCTTAAAAAGCAAGTGAATAAGCATTCATTTGGAGTCGCGGATTTGGATCTTGTAGAAACACTTGAAGATGGATCACCAATGATTTGATGAATTGGATGAGCTTGTGTCCATTTTGCTGTGTGAGGAAGAGGATCAACTGTCTCTTGAACACTTTCCAAAACTTGAGAAGGAGGTTCAGGTATTTCTGGTTCGTTTGAAGAAACAGGTATCACTTCTGGAATTGGTGGAGATAACTCAACGACACTCTCAGATTCAGATTCTGGAACTGACGGAATATCAACAATCGGATTTTGGATCACTTCTTCAGTAGGTTGAACAACATCAGTTTCTTCTTGAGTCTGTGGTGAACTGATTTGATCATTTGTCACCGGCTCCACAACTTCAGAAACTACTCGTGGTGATTCAGTAACCACTGTTTGAACTTCAGTCTCCTCATGGTCAGGAATAACTGGAACATCATCATTAACAGAGTTGAGTGCAGCGGAATTAGAATTAGATGCATTCACAGTTTCCTGATTTGACATATTAGAAATAACATTCGAGTTAGTAAGAGGCACATCATTATAAAAATTTTCAAATAATAAATCAAGATCAGAAAGATTATTAGAAATAGAATTTGGATCCTGATTTGTCGGTTGTGTAACAGGTTCTAAACTGATTTGTTTAGAAGCTAAAATTCCTGATAATTCGGGTTCTGGTCCTGTTTGGCCGGAAACCATCTCTTCAGATTCATCAAATTTGACATTGACACTTTCCACCACCTTTCTTGAAGAAGTAAGATACACTCTATATGCGGCTGAATTTAGAGCATAACCAAGAAAAGTTCCTTCATCTGCTTTCGGACTAAACTTGTTAAGATGTTCCCGATCATTCAACACGAAACATTTGCACCCAAAAGCTCGGAAATATTTGACGTTTGGCTTGATTCCGTTCATTAGCTCATAGGGAGTCTTGTTGAAGCGACGATGAATAATGGATCGGTTTTGAGTATAACATGTCGTTGACACTGCTTCAGCCCAATGAGATAAAGGAAGACCTGAATAAGCAAGCATGGTTCGAGCAGCTTCAACCAAGGTTCTATTTCGTCTCTCCACAATACCATTCTGTTCAGGGGTCCTTGTGGCAGAAAACTGTTGAGATATACCATTTTCTTCATAGAACGCTTGAAGAATACTGTTCTTGAATGCTGTGCCATTGTCGGATCTGACAACTTTCACTGCCTTTTGCTTATTAGTCTGAATAATCTTGATGAGATTGATTAAGATTTCTGGAGTTTCGCCTTTGGATTTCAAAAACTTCACCCAAGTATATCTTGAAAAATCATCAACCACCACTAAAACATATCTTTTCTTCCCGATACTCTTCGTCTTCATTGGCCCACATAAATCGACATGTAATATATCAAAAATGTCTTTTGTGCAGAAATCAAGTTTCGGCTTGTGAGAAACTTTCTTCATTTTGCCCTTTTCGCGATCTTGACATAGACGATCTTTTTGAAATATATGTGATGGAAGACCTCGAACCAATTCACCTTTCGCCAATCTATCCATATACCAAAATTAAGATGAGCAAGTCTTCTATGCCAAAGCCAACTTTGTTGAATTGTTGCTTTTGAAAGAAGACAAACGTCTGAAGAAGAATTAACAGTTGTGAGATCAATGGTATATAAATTGGATCTCCTCTTTCCAACTAGTAATTCTTTTCCGTCATCATTCTTTACAGCAACTCTTTTGGACTTGAAACTGACATCCAAATCTTTGTCACAGAACTGACCAATACTGAATAAGTTGTACTTTAGGCCTTCAACTTAGTTCACCCTTTTCACGGTTACCTTTCCTTGAACAACATCTCCAAAACCTAGAATAGATGATGTTTCGCTATTTCCAAACTTGACACGTCCACATGCTTTTTTCTTAAAGTTAGATAATAAAGACTTATTGCCAGTCATATGTTTGGTGCATCCCGAATCAAGATACCACAAACGACTTGGCTGCACATAAGCACATCAAACAGATTTAGGTACCCATAAAGATTTGGGTCCATTCTTGTTAGTCCTTTTCTTTTTAACGTCTTTATTATTATAATAAGCATGTGAATTATAAAATACATCATTAGTGAAATCCGTCTCGTAAGAATAAAAATTACCACCAGAATGACAACTTGATGAGCAACACAAACCATCATTCGAAATTTGAATCATTTGCTTTATTGAATAACGCAAAGAATTATTACAATTCTTATTATTACAAGCAAATGAATTCTTATTACAAACATCAACGTCTATGTCACTCGTATCAGAAGTTGAAGATTCTGGAGGTGTACTTTTGACAATCCAGATTTGCTTTCGCCGCTTTTTCATAGACCTATCTGAAAAAGTAGAATGAGAAGAATCAGAAACATTTTCAGAATTAGGAGATTGAATCTTTGACTTTTTCTTTGACCTTCTTCTTTTACGACGTTTGGTTTTGTAAAAATTTGTATTTATCGTAAAAGAATCATCTATTTTCTCCGAATTAATAACAGATTCAGAAGAAAGAATTTTATTTAAAAAATCAATATTTGAAACAGTTTCTTATTCATTTTCCTCGGAGTTATTCTCTTTTTCCTTTTCAGATTTATTAGACTCAGAGTTAGTTTCAATATTAGAAGAAGAAATTTTTTGTTTTTGATCAACATTCATTTTCTCATCTTTTGAATCTGCTTGTACATTTCTTTTATCTTTATCAACAAAAACTTGTTTGACTTTTACATCTTCTTTGATGCTAGAGTTCATACAAATTGAAAATATGTTACTTTCTAGCTCAGATAAGATGTTTTGATCTTCTACAATTTCTAACTTAGATTCAAGATCAACGATTTTATTTTCAAGACTAACGATTTTAGCTTCTAATACTAAAGGAGGAATATATCTTTTCGTATCATACAATACTTCCGATTTATTCTCCTTATTAGTATTATTAGCATATATATCAAGGTAATCATTTGATAAAGAATCTTTGTTAGAATTTTTAGACTTAGAAATGTACTTCGCATTTGCACGAGTATAAACAAATGGAAGTTGCATTTTGCAAGTAAATTTTCTTTTCTCTTCTTCTAATTTTGAAATTTTATCTTCGTTTGTCCAATTAATCTTGAATTGGGGAGCGTATCTACCAAGATGTAGAAAGTCAAATTCATATAAGGTAGGGACTTTTGTTTTTGCATCATCTAAGAAATGTGGATTTTCAAAACCAAGTCCCCATTTTTCTTTTATTGACTTATAACTCCTTGGTTTGTTTAAATACACTGCTTGTTCCGATTGACCTCTTACATATAATTTTTCTTCTAATTCAGTAATTTTGTCGGAAAAATTATCTTTTTCTTCGGTCATTATTTTCAAAGATTCAATGTAAGAATTATTTATCTCTTCTAATTCTTCTATTCTCTTTTTCATTTTCTCTTTAGTATCAATCAAAATCATCTTTTCATCTTGAATATTTATTTTAAGCATTTTGATTAATTTTGATTGATCATTATTAATTTCTTTTTCAGATAGTCGTTTTGAGCGAAGCGTGCGAATAGCATTTATGACATTATTCATCTGAGATAATAAAAAATCATAATCGAATTTAGAAGGTACCTCAGATTCATCGGTTGTGCTCTCATCGTCACCCTTATCATCATCACTCGCATCATCTCCTATAAAGCAGTTCATGGCACTCTCTTCATTTTGAGACTCATCATCAGAATAATCCAAGAAATACTCCTCTTTCACGAGTAGAATAGTGCCATTCTCCTTCTTTTCCGCTAGCTCCAACTTCTTCATATAGTAAGAAGTATCACGCACCACCTTCGTCCTACAATCTCTTGCTATATGCCCCGTTTTTCCACATTTGAAGCATGTGACTATTTTCTTTTCATCTTCCTTCTTGTTTTCAAACACTTTGGAAGTATCAACCTTTGGGACATAGCTTCCACTTTCTTGATTAACTTTCCTCGATCCCGAAGTAAACCTCAAATTATTATTACTTCCCGAACGATTCTGATACCTTTTCTGAAAATGTTGCGTTAGAAGTATCATTGGTTTTTCGAGCTCTTCCCCATCATCTTCCACATTACCATCGAAAGCATTCTCCAAAAGAGTCTTCTCGGCAAGTTGACTAGCAAGTAATGCTATCGGGTCAACGGCTTTCCCTTTACTCTTCTTGTCTAACTTCTCCTTCTTTGCTTTGACCATTTCCTCATCCGTCATGAGAATTTCATATAATTCTTGAACTTGCATAGTAGATATCCTCACATCGTTTCTAAGACGGTGGCAAGATTTGTTCCACTCCGGTTGTAAAGCATCTAGAAACTTCAAGTTAGCTTCCAACTCCGTCTTGGTGACTTTTATCTTATAAAGATCGTTTATCACCCCCCAAAAGCGATCAAAAACAATCTTTAACGACTCGTTTTCCTTGGCCTTGAAACCTTCAAAATTGTTCATAAATCGCGTTTGTCGGAGTTGAGTTGCAACCGCGGAACCTAACATGATTTTCTCAAGTTGAGACCACATCATTGTTATATTATTTTTATAACAATCAATTCTATTATATATGTGGTTTGGAAGAGCTTGTATGAGAAAAGACTTGGCTTCCCTATCTCCTTGGCATCGCAAATTTTCTTCCGGCGTATAATCTTTGGGTTTCTTAAGAGATCTTGAAGCCGGAGTAGTCGCGGTAGCCGGAACATTCACATACGGTTTTATAAACGTACCTTCCATCAATGATCGCATAATGTTTACACCATTATTTTGTGATTCCACGAAATTGATGAAACGATCTTGCCATTGCGAGAACTCGTTTTCATTTATAAGCACCGGAGGACGAATATTCGAGCCCAACGACATCATTATATCGTTCTTGTAAAAACTCTCTTGGTTAGCCATGGTCAACAGAAAGTCAAAACAGAAAAACGTCAGAAATTAACCAAGTCAGAAACTCGCAACTCAAAGAAGCGAGAAGTAAGAAACTCGCAAGCCAAGGTTGCGAAAAATAGAGAAACTCGCAAGCAACAGTTGCGCAATGTGGAGAAACTCGCAAGCAACAGTTGCGAAAAGTAGCCTTGGACAATGAAAGAAATCTGACAGATCACTTTTCGTAAAAGAATCTTGCGAAAAGTTTCAGAATGCGGGTCAGTGGGTTGCGAAAAGCTGAAAATTCGGGTCTGAGGCTTGCGAAAAGCTGTAAAACTCGGGCCTTTGTGATGCGAAAAGCTCTGCGAGAAGAAGACTTGTACGAAGAACAATACTCAGATCTATGAATGTTGCGAAAAGTTTGATGAATGTTGCGAAAAGTTTGGATCTAGCGAGATTCGATCAAAATCTTCAAAAATCCTCTTAACACCAAAATTTCTGAGAAAATCTTGTACAGACAGATTCGAAATTCAAACCCTAACACTTTTTCTTCAATAAAGAACCTCTGAAAACCTCTGAATTTGAGTCTGAAGAGATCGACCAGTGAACTTTCACGAACAGAACAAAAACTCAGAAAATCACAAAATTGATCTTGAAATCCTTCGAATTAGTTCTCGATTCTTGAAGAAGAAATGATCTACTACTGAAACCGAATCCAAAGAACCAAATTGCAGAACAATTCGATCAAAAATCAGAAAATTTTGATCAAATTTCAAGAAAATGAGATTTTCTTGATAAATCCAGAAAATCAATCGAACTTTCTTGTAGAATTCACCAAAATCTTCGTGATTGATCATTGAAAAACTCCTCTAAATCTCGAATCCTGCTCTGATACCAATTGTTAATCCAAGATAATTCAAGATAGAGAGAGAAATTCTAGTGAGAGAAAGTATGTAATCTCTATTAAGCACTTTTATGTTGCAAAAGCTTACAAAGGGTTTATATACCCTTGACTATTACAAAGTCAAACTAAATGAAAGTAAGCTAATATATAAAAAGCCTTGATTACAACATATTATAGCATTAATGTTAGACCCAGATTTAATAGGTAACAACGATTCAATGAGGAATAACAATAACAAATAACGATTTCAACTTGTCATCCCTCTCATATTCAATAATCTAGATAGTTACAAAGGTTTGAATGAAAATCCTAACTATCTCTCTCTAAAGATTAAGCTCTCTAATGAATAATGAATCGTCTTGCCTAATTCTAAGGCTAACACTAACCTTAAATACCTAGGCTTTAGACAATAAGGCCTAAGCCCATTAAACACAATTAACTAAGCCCATTTAACAATTAAGGCTTTTACAAGAAGATTAATTAAACTAATTAATCTAATTAATTCTAATTAAACACTATATAATTATTTATATATCTTTCTAATATGTAGGACATTTATGGTCCTAACAATCTCCCCCTAAAGATATATAAATAAAAATCGGTCTTGAAACCTTCAGGTCTTGATCTTCTCTTCCTTTTGAAACATTGAAACACTTTAGCGTTGCTTGTCTTCATGTCTTTTACCGCTCCCCCTTGAATAAAGCTCATAGTCTTCAAATCTTCAACTTTAAGAACTTGTAGAACCAGTATCCTCGATGGAGGAAATAGTGAATTGTAGCGAACACCACTTGATAAGGAACAAGAAGAGTTTAATCAAATACTCCAAACTGTAAATCCAACGGCTTTTCAACCTCAGATTTAATCTTAGCAATCTCATCTTCAATCAATCAACAGTTACTCCCCCTCGGCTTTTGCATGAGGACTTCTTTACTCCCCCTCGACTTTTGCTAACTCCCCCTCAACTTGATAATCCGTGTCTTTAAATCTGTACCCTTTCTCCCCCTCATGATGAGTAGGAGAATCCGGAGCATCATGTATGATCAAAGACAATAGTAGCGAGTAGCAAAAAATGCAGATAAAACAATAAGTAACCAAAACGGGGTAAAAAGCTAACACAGAAACACGTTAGTAACTGTTATCACAACAATTTAAAATTTGTGTGGCCTATGTTCAGAGTTGGCAATGGGGTATCTCTGATAGGACTTCCAGTTATCACTGAAGAAAATATAAGAAATTAACTTCTCAAACTGTTCCGACAATATCACGAAGATATGCAATGGGAATCACAAAGACTCGTGCATGTGTGAAAGAAATAAATTATATCAATTAGGCTCAAAAATTGATTTAACTCGGGACGCAAGTTAAAATCAATAGACACAGTGATAAGAATATGACGTTTGGAGACCGGAGCTGGTGTCTTCCCTTTTCAATATCTAAGACCTCCGAGTGAGGAATAGATAGATTATGTGCTAAATCTCCGTGAATATCTGAAACAAGCATCTGTTGTGAGATACCTGAGTGGATGGGTGGGGTGACACGAGTTATCGACACTGGGTCCATGTCTGTTTCAATATTCATCTCCAAAGAACGAGAATGAATAGATTGTGTGGTTACCCGGATAACTGACTCGGTTTGGTAAGGACCAATAATGCTTTTAAGTCTTGTCACAGCCTCACCATATTCTTTTCTCTCCAAACTCATCTAACAATCTAGACCCCTTACTGTTGTCTACAAGGGATGTGTTTCTTGGGTAGGTCCTTCCGGTTCTGGATAGACCATAGAAACGATGTAATTCCTAACACTCCTTTCATGCTACGAGTATAGCAGTTTAGTAAAACAGTTAAATACGAGTCCTGAACTGATTTGTTCAGAAGTCATAAAAAATAAAGTCCGAGTTCTGATCTGAGGTAATCAGAAGTCGTAGAAAAATCATTTGAAATATAGAATTTCAAGAAACAAGATCAAGCGCTAAACAGAAGGACTCGGTAAGTACAATGTTTGCAAAAAATGAAACAATGATCAGAAAGTTTAATTGTGAAGAACAAGTCACAATTATTATTATCAGATAAGAATGGAATCATTTGCAAGAAATAGCGAACTTGGAAAACAACTAGGAATTCAAACGAGTGTATTTCCATCGAAAATCAACAAACATTTGAGACATGGAAATAACTAAATCAATAAACAATGACACGTGGCAATCATGGAATTTAACAAGGTGAATAACAAACACAAGTAAGTTATCTAGAATGAATTACCACGGTTTTTGAATTCAGTTAAAGTTCACTTACCTTTCATAGTACTCCCCCTCAAATGTGGCATAACCTTTGAATGTAGTCATGTGAAAAGAATGTTCAGAACTGAGCGCACATGACATTCCTGCAAAAACGATTAGACAGATTTTGGTATCCATCTTTTGATGGATCTTTGTTGGTTAGATGCCCTATGAGGACCTGGGAAACAATAAGTACCATACCAATAGTTGGCACGATCTTTATCCACAAACTCACTTGTTCCACAATAAGAGCAACACAGCTTCTGTGTAGATAAGCTGATCAGTTTATTAACAGAGTAAACTCGATCACTTTTCACAAAAGGTTTAGCGTGGAAAGCTGTGTTGTTCTTGGCATTCTTTATAGGGACGGATGGCTTTTGAGCAGGAGTGCTTCCTTTAACTCTCCACTCCATTTTACTTTCTTGAAAGATTGATTATCTGTATTATCAACACGAGAATTATAGAAAAAATTGGAAGGTCGAATATGATCTTTTGAAAAATCATTTGATTTGACAAAATTCTTTGAATCAGATTTAATCATTTGTTTCTTCAATGTCTCGGTTGCTAATCCAGATAATCTCTGTGTAAGTTTAGAAATCTCAGACTGAAACATCTTTCTCTCTCTTGAAAAATCATCTTTTAAACATTTTGATCTAAAACCTTCAACTTTCCCTTTCTCAGACTCTTTGATTAGAACGTCTAATTCTTTTTCCAAATCAGATATTTTCAAAGAAAGTTCTCTATTCTTTTTAGAGAAAGATTGGCGTTCTAATTCAAACTTCTCTCTTTCTGAAATCAAAATCTTTTCAAAGTCGGAGATCTGTTTTGAAAGTTTTAGACACAAAAGCTCAAGACTTTTCTTCTCTTCAAGAGATTTGGTTGAAAAACCAGATTGCTTTTGTAAAAGCAATTGTTTTTCTTTTTCAAAACTTTCTTTCTCCATTTCAGAAGCCTTTTCAAAAATAGATAGTTTACTTTTAAGTTCAAGGTTTTCACGGTTCAGGAGTTTACCTTTCTCTTCTTCTTCAGCCAGCTTCTCAGAACTAATCCAGATTTGAGATTTCAGCTCCTTTAGTTCTTTGATGTACTTGTTGCACAAATCATCTGATTGCTGGATATTCTTTTCACAAAGTCTTTGATGTGCTTTCTTTTCAAGTGCCTTTATCTAGTCTGGTGATGGCAATTCAGAAAGCTTTTTTTTTTCAGCTCCGTGTTTTCGGACTCTAAGGCTGTTGCCTTTTCTTCAGATTTGGCAAGCTTCTCAAAACTTTCATTTGTTTGCAATTTCAGTTCCTTCCGTTCTTTGAGGAGCTTGTCTCTAAATGCATCTGCAGACTTGATATTGAAATCATACATTTCTTTATCGGCTTTACATTGAGGACTAAAGCAATTCGGCATTGTTACCTGAAAAATGATCGTTAATCGGTGTTATATTGAAGAATCGTATAATGCGGAAGAAAATCAAAAATTAAATTTGAAAAACAAATTTAAAATAAATTCGTTTCCAAGAATTAAGATCTGATTATTGAATCTGAACGAACGAAACCTGTAAGATAAACAAACCAAGTTAGATCAAGACGACTAAAATAAGTCACAAAAATAACAAGCGTCGCGAATAAAATCAAATCGTCGTAAAAAGTCTCAAGCGTCACAACAAAAATTGCAAATCAATCGTTTAAGAAAAATCGCAACTTTCGTTAAAAACTTTTAATCACGAGACGTGCGGTAACTCGGGTACCGACGAGAACATACCAACCAAACTTACCAAAACACAACTTACCCTGATGGTATCCGGGTAAACTTGAAGTTACCGGATATGACGAGTGTACTTACCGGGTGTGAATGGTATACCGGATAATTCACAAAAAAAACAAAAAAAATATATATATCCTATTTTTCACAAACCACCACAAAAACTTGAAGAACACCAAAACTCAAGATTTGATTTTTAATTGAAAGATTAAAAGCTTTGAGAATCGATGTTAACGCAGATAAACAGCAGATTAAAATCGAGTAAACAATCGAGAACAAATAAATTAATTATTTAAATCAACGAAAGAACTTTGCTAACCCGATTGAAGAATGATTTAACCACAAACTTACTGCACTATTACGAAACTAATCTGGGTGACTTCTGGACCTCAAACGATTAATCCAACCGGCCAGAATGTGAAGCAAGATGTCCCGAATCTACTGTCCAAAAATCACGACGATCCGACGGTTCAATCTCCGGGAATATGCTAACATGCTGGCTGTGATTTTCCAGAAAATTTTCTGCGAATTTTCTTGCCTTTTCTCGCTTTCGTTCGATTTCTTTCGTATCTTCAAATCACCGATTCTGCTCTGATACCAATTGTTAGACCCAGATTTAACACGTAACAACGATTCAATGAGGAATAACAATAACAAATAACGATTTCAACTTGTCATCCCTCTCATATTCAATAATCTAGATAGTTACAAAGGTTTGAATGAAAATCCTAACTATCTCTCTCTAAAGATTAAGCTCTCTAATGAATAATGAATCGTCTTGCCTAATTCTAAGGCTAACACTAACCTTAAATACCTAGGCTTTAGACAATAAGGCCTAAGCCCATTAAACACAATTAACTAAGCCCATTTAACAATTAAGGCTTTTACAAGAAGATTAATTAAACTAATTAATCTAATTAATTCTAATTAAACACTATATAATTATTTATATATATTTCTAATATGTAGGACATTTATGGTCCTAACAATTAACACACAGAATTTAAAAACTATGTCATTGAAGCCTATCTTTCTACAGAAGGAATATCACAGAACTTCTCTGCCGCACGCACTCCACAGCAGAACGGCGTAGTCGAAAAAAAGAATCGAACGCTCGTGGAGGCCGCAAGAGCTATGCTATCAGCATGCGGATTACCGATGAACTTTTGGGCAGAAACGATTTCTACCGCTTGTTATACACAGAATCGTTCAACCATTGTGAAAAGACACCTCAAGACTCCTTACGAATTGATCAACAAAAGGCGGCCAAACATCAAAATTTTCCATGTGTTCGGATGTAAATGCTTTGTTTTAAACGACAGAGATTCCAGAGGAAAGTTTGAGGTAAAAGCTGACGAAGGCAAATTCATTGGATACTCTGCCACTTCCAAAGCATACAGAGCATTCCTTACAAGGTCTCGCAAAATCGTAGAAAGCATCAATGTTTCTTTTGATGATTCATTCCAGAAGACTTCTGAGCAAATCAATTCAGAAATCGGACTTAAAGGAGAATCCTCTGGCATCTCACAAACGAAAGATGACTTAAATCTTCTATTTTTAGAGATGTTCCACGACGACATTGATCCCTCTGTTGGAACCATCAGAGCTTCTGCAGAACCATCTTCTGTCGGTCAAAATCCTACAGGTATGACTCTAATTGGTCCAAATATTGCTTCATCTTCTTCTGTAAATGCTACAGATGCAAATGCCGAGGAAGAGACTGCAGAAGATGAAACACCAAGGAAAACGACCACATAAGCTGCTGAAGAACACACTCCACAATCCACAGAGGAACCAATAACAGAGAATATAGAGGACCAAGTGTATACGTCCTCAGAGGAAAAAACTCCACCACCACTCATACCAATCATTCCACAAACTGTAGGATCAACTACAAAGGCACGCACTACGACAGAGGCTACACCAGAAGAAGAAGAAGAACAGCGAGAAGCCTCTGAAGAAAGATTCGATGACATTGGTGACCACCTTCCATGCACAACTAAGTGGACAAAAAGCCATCCTCCAAGCCAAATAATCGGCGAACCTTCTGACACAGTAAAAACCAGATCTGCCACTGCTAATTTTTGTTTCTTTACAAATTTTATCAGTGTGATAGAACCAAAGAAGATTTCTGAAGCCCTAGATGATCCAAACTGGGTAGACGCCATGCAAGAAGAACTTCTACAGTTTGAGCGCAACAAAGTATGGACTTTAGTACCTCTGCCACGAGGGAAACAGGCCATTGGGACTAAATGGGTCTACAGAAATAAGAAGGATGAAGATGGAGTGGTCATCAGAAACAAAGCACGATTAGTGGCCAAGGGATATAGACAAGAAGAAGGCATAGACTACGATGAGACTTTTGCCCCTGTCGCACGACTCGAAGCAATAAGAATATTCTTAGCCTTCGCAGCCCGCAGAGGTTTTAAAGTCTATCAAATGGACGTAAAATCAGATTTTGTCAACGGTGAAATCCAAGAAGAGGTTTACGTAAATCAGCCACCAGGGTTTGAAAGCTCAAAATTCCCAAGGCATGTATACTACCTTGAAAAGGCTCTGTACGGACTGAAACAGGCTCCAAAAGCATGGTACGAACGACTTTCTACCTTTCTTCTAGTCAATGGCTACAACAGAGGTAAAACAGATACTACCTTATTCTATAAACGTAAAAACAGTGAAATAATGCTTGTACAAATCTATGTGGACGACATAATTTTTGGGTCTACTAATACAGAAGAGTGCAAAAGTTTTGAAAAACTCATGCAGAGTGAGTTTGAAATGAGTATGATGGGAGAATTAACATTCTTCCTCGGACTCCAAGTCAAACAAACATCAGACGGAATTTTTATAAATCAGGCCAAATATGTCTCTGACATTCTTTCCAAGTATAGCCTCTCTGATACCTCTGCCATGAAAACTCCAATGGCCACTGGAAACAAGTTATCAATACCTCTGACATTCTTTGTGCACGTTATCAAGCTAATCCTAAGAAATCACATTATGATGCTGTTAAGAGAATCTTTAGATACCTAAAGGGGACCAAAAATCTCGGTCTCTGGTATCCACAGAACTCTGGTTTTTGTCTTAAAGCTTATACAGATTCAGACTATGGAGGATGCATGCTCGACAGAAAGAGTACCTCTGGGAGTTGTCAATTCCTAGATGGTAAACTAGTCAGTTGGACCTCCAAGAAGCAGAATTGTGTCTCAACATCTACGGCAGAAGCTGAATACGTTGCTGCTGCTAGCTGGTGTTCTCAGGTTCTGTGGATGAAGACTCAGCTAAAAGACTACGGCCACATCCTACTCAAGATACCCATCTTCTGTGATTCCAAAAGTGCCATTGCCATCTCTGCCAATCCTGTGCAACATTCAAAAACCAAGCATATTGATATAAGGTACCACTTCTTGAAACATCATGTTGAATACGGTACAATCGAGATGCATTTCGTGCCCACAGAATACCAACTCGCGGACTTATTCACCAAAGCATTAGACGAGAAAAGATTTAATTTCTTGGTGGGTAAGTTAGGAATGATTAATATGACGTGAAAATCCTCTGTAAGTATAGCTTTATCTTCTGTAAATATGTATATATTTCTATTACTTTACTTATTGCTTTGATTGATTTATTTCTGTATGTAAGTTCTCAATCTAAACTAGTTCTTGGCAACACAGAGCTTCTGTAGGTCCTCTCAGAACCTCTGACGACCCCTACAGAACCTCTGGTAAACATGACCTATGTTATATGCAAAACTTATCATACTTTGATCCAAGCATAGGTCAAGGGGAAAAAGAAGGAAATTACTTGATCTACAGAGGTGATTAGATCAAGGGGGAGCAAAAGGGACCTTGAAATGATCTACAGAGGTTAATCTTTCAAGGGGGAGCCAAAGAAGAGTGTCGATGAATCTATATCGACAGAAGTCAGACATCACTGCCGAGAAAAGAAGAACCAAAAGGTATGCCTCTCGTACAAAAGGATTTTGAAAATAGTTTTCTGGGACAAAAAATGTCAAATATGTCCTAATTATACTGTGGATAACATTTCAAAAATCAAAAGATCAAAAAGTTTCATAAAATTTGAGTTATGAGAAATTTGAGGTCATAGAGCCTCTGCTGAGCTCAACAGAGGTTCTGCCAGAAATATGCTCTGTGATCGCAAATTTAACCTCTATCGATCTTTTGGAATGTCATCTCGGAAACCAAATACGCACAAATACACACACCATGACCTTCTCGCACAAAACGTTTTCTATAACAGCTTTCTCGGACACCAACTTTCAAATATGTCCGAAAAACAACTCTTAAAACAAATCAAAAGTTGGATGATCAAAAAGTTTCATAGAATTTTAGTTATGAGAATGTTTTTCCTCATAGAGCTTCTGCTGGCCCTGACAGAGCTTCTGCAAGTTCCAACATAGCCACAAAACCTCTATAAGTAAAAATTCTTCACTAAAATCCTATCGATCCTCTCCAATGCCTTTACAAAATGTTTTGGTTAAAGAATAACCTACAGAGTCATGATAACAATGAGATATATGAGAGGGATGAAAATCAAGATTTTCAAAATCACAGAGCTTCTGTAAACCACAGAGGTTCTGTTAATTTGTTACGTAGGCATTTCTGTAATAGTAACGGTTACTTTTACTGAGAGTGAAATTCATGTGGCTAAGAACAACCCCACGCGCCTAGCATTAATGGGCCGCGCACGACGTCCTGTCATCCTCTGACATGGCCTACGTGTCTCATTTTTATTGGGCGTACATGGAACGTTTCCTATGGAAAGTTGAACCCGCCGTTCTAACTCGAGTACGGATTCCAAATATTTATCCATTGCCATATATTTTTACTCTTTCGAATTCTACCGTTTTACCCACCTATAAAACCTAAGCTTACCCTCTTAATAAACCTTTACGAACTCTCACTTCTTCTCCGGCGAAACACTGCAAAAGCTTGCAAGAACCTTATTCTTCTTACCAAATGGCTTCATCTTCTCAAGTTATCTCCCCTGCACACTCTCCGGCGAACTCACCGGAACATTCACCTGCTCATTCTGAACATTCAGAAAACCCCCACCTCACCAAAAATATTGAACAAGAAGATTCAGGCGACTCAGCAGACTTTGCTCCGACCACACATCTTCAAAATTTATCTCAAAGGAAATTTTCGAAAAGGTACTACCCATCAAGTCAAATAACTGCTACTTGGTCCCCTCACCCACTGCTTTCGGCGAAGCCCATGCCCTTCTTCTAAACATCATGGAAAATCATGTCCTCTTCCCTTTACTTTCAAGAACCCCAAAAAAAAATACCTGTTAGGTATTTGAACCAGTTTTGGCAAAGTTGCCGATATGATAAAGATGATTCTCTTATCAAAGGGTACATTTCAAAGCCTGACAAATCTGAACATTTGGAAATTAAGTTTAATAGAACAATGTTCTCACTTGTGTTCAACCTACCAACAAGTGGTCTTCTTGGACTAAAGAAATATGCAGATCAACCAACAGACGAAGAGCTCTATTGTTTTGTAGAAATGCTTGGGTACAACACCCAACTTAAGAAAAGAAATGACTTCCGCAGAGGCAGACTACCACCTCTGTGGAACACCTTGTTCTCGATCCTCAACAGATGCCTGACAGGGAAGATATGCAGCATTGACCAAAGCTCACATCAGATCTTAACCATCATGTATGGGGTCTCCTACGATCTCCCACTCGATTACTCGACCATCATGTTGCAGGAGATCATCAATACAATCGACAGAAAGAACAACACCAGAAGGGTAAAAGAGAACGATCCTAAGTTTCTACCACCTCTGCAATTCCAAAGGATATTGGGAGTCCTGTTCGAACCTCTGCTGATGATACAGAACTGGCCAATGGAAGGGCCGACTCCCAAACAGTTCCCAATGAACAAAAACATCCCCACCGATCATGTAGATGGCTACACCCACTACAGACCTCTGTCAAAGAACCTTCTAAGCTACGCCACGAACAAAACACTTAAGTTAGAGTATATACGCGTTCATAGAACTCCAAAATCGAGTCCTATGACACCCCCGCGTTTAGGTGTCCCCCTAGGAACAATGGTTGCAGAACCCCTCTCTATAGTAGTGAAGAAGCAAAAACTAGCAAAACACATGGAAATCCAACTTAGCTTTTTGGCAAAACGTGCCGAGCTCATGGGAAAGAAGTCTTCTTCTAAAGCCTCTGCCTCTACCCCAAAAACAAAGAAGAGGAAAACTGCAGAAGGCACCTCTACAAACATTGCAGAAGATAAACCTCCACCTCCTCGTGCCACAGAAGTTGGCTCCTCTGCTCCTCCCTCTTCTCCAAAACAAAAGAAGAAAAGAAAATCAAAACCCACAGCGAAAGGTGCTCCAAAACCCAAGAGGAGGAAGACCAAAAAGAAACTTGATCAAATGGCTACCATCGCAGAAGAGGCAACTACAGAAGTAGTAGAAGAAGAAGTCGCAGAAACCCGGGTCGAAGAAACTGCAGAAGATGATAATGCAGAAGTAGTGTTGATCCAAACCCTCAGTGATTTGATAATGACCCTCTCTTATACTTAGTGAAAATTGTAAGTAAACAATATGTATCAGAGTTTCACTATCGCTGATAAGTACTAAGATCTTACAGTACCGCTGATAGGAACTCTCGCTCTTTAAATTAAACATTCAGCGAACACTGTTCATCATTAATGCGCTGAGTCTGTTCAGTCATTGTGATGATCGCTGATAAGTTAGTTGTTTACTTATGATCCCTGAAGACAAGTTTCACGTCAACAAAGGTTCTACGCTGAAGTCGAAGATCAAGCTCTAGAACCAGCGACAAGTCTCCTAATGAACTGATGCGGATCAGCGAAGACTCAGATTTGTCCACTCAACGTGAAGTATCAAGTACAAGACTTCAGCTATCGCTGAACTTTATCATCTGCTGAATAGTAAATGATAATCGCTGAATCAACGAAAGCTGATCATGAAGTCCTCCGTACAAAGTACTTTTGTCTTAACCACCCTTGCACGCCTCCGTACGAAATGTCAGAAAAGAACCTCCGAATATCTGAAATCGTACAACCACTCTGATACTACACTGTTCATCCTTACGGCTACTAAGGTTGTCAACCAAGGTCAATGACATGCAACCAACCAGCTGATGACACGTGTAAAGTATATACTGATTTGCATTAAATGCATGCAGTATATAAAGAGATGAACTCACTTCATTTGAAGTAACTTGCTAACTCTGGACAAGTTCAAATCTCTCTCAAGATAGGATTTTATTAGTAATCTCCTTATCTTTCTTAGTGCAAGAAACCTTAGTGTTCCAACTTGTTTAGATTTAGGTTTATCCTTAATCTTGTTTCCGCAACAAGCTGTAAATTGTTAATGATTTATCAATAAAGAATTTAGAAAAGTAAAATAGTGTGTTTGTATTCAACCCCCCCCCCCCTTCTACAAACTTGTATAGGCCTTTCGGGACCAACAAGTGGTATCAGAGCGGATTTGTTTAATCTCATAAACAAGATCTAATCTAAGATATTTCTCTTCCTTGCTATTATCTGAAAATGGCCTCCCACACAAACACAAACTATATAGACAATGGTTCTCTTGCAAAACCCCCTAGATTTTCCAGAGATAACTTCAACTTATGGAAAAATAGGATGATGCTCTTCTTAGAAGGTGTAGACCCTACTATGACTTACTATCTTGAAAACGGCCCACACATCCCTGTAACTATTGATCCTTTAGTTCCAGCCACTGCAACTAGAGCTGCTATTCCTGAAAGGCTGATTCTAAAGGAAATACACATGTGGACCGATGAAGATAAAAAGAAAGTGGCTACAAAAGCCAGATCCATACTATCCATGGCCCTTCCTGACGAAGTCTACCATTCCGTCATGAACCTGAAGTCGTCAAAAGCCATGTGGGACACAATATGTGTTCAGTATGAAGGAACGTCTGAAGTCCAGGACTCAAGAAAGATCAACCTGGTAAGACAATACGAAAGCTTCATTTATGGTAAGAATGAAACTCTCTCTGAAGTTCACCAACGTTTTAATTGCTTAATTATAGATCTAAAAACTGTTGGTAAGGAATATTCTAACTTTGAAGTGCTGACAAAGTTTCTAGAATGTTTACCTGAAAGCTGGGACAATTATTCCATGTGTCTCAAGCTGTCAAAGGATCTTAAATCAATGACCCTTTCAACCTTATATGGTACATTGCTGAATCATTAGCAATCTAGACATCTTAAGAAGAATCTTGTAAAAGATTCCAAAAGCACTCCAGTTGCTTTACTCTCAGAGGAACCTTCTACTCAGCGACCCTTGGTCACTATCACTGAGTTAGAAAGTAACTCTGAAAGGTCATCAGATTCTGATTCTTCAGATGATGATGAATCCTTGGCTCTCCTAACTAGAAAGTTCAGGAGATTCGCCAAGAAGAAAATGTTTAGAAAGAACAAACCTCTTTCAATAACTGACAAGCCTAAAACATCAGCTTTTGTTGATAAGGCTACTGCTACTTGTTTCAACTGCGAAAAGACAGGTCATTTCGCTAATGAGTGCAGGTCAAAGAAAATCATGAGACCTTCAGCTTTCTCAAAGAAAAACTTTGTTCTAAGGAATAAAGATGACAAATACTCAAAGCTGAAGGAGAAGTATGCAAAGCTGAAAAGCTTTAAGAAGAAAGGAAAAGGCCTGATGGCTGACTATGATTGGGCTGCTTCTGATGAAGAAGCCTCACCATCTGATTCTGAAGATGATGAAGCAAATCAATGTCTCATGGCTAAGATTGAAGAAGAGGAAGAAAGTTCAGACATTCCCTCCACTTCAACATCTGCCATTCAGGTATCACCTTCTTTCTTTACCAATATTGCAAATATTGATGAAGCTGATAGTCTCCGTAAAATCGATCTATTGACTAGAAGTTTATACAAAGCCATGAACGGCAAAGCTGTGGTTGAAAACCAAAATCTTGATCTCGCTGAAAAGCTTAAAAACTGCCACCTTCAAATAGAAAAGCTTTCTAAAATTGAAGATGATTTTAAAGATCAAGTCTATTTAAATCAGCTAGTCAAAATCGAACGAGCAGAAGCTATCGCTGCATTAAAAGTTGAACAAGCTACTGTTGAAGGATGGTGTAATTCTTCAACAAAGATCACTGAGATAATTAAGGCTCAGATTCCTCTGAGTGATAAACGTGGTCTGGGTTATAAATATGATACTCCAAAACCAACCACTGAACGTTCAATGCTTAAATTTGGAACGTTCGTATCCTCAGTCGCTGATACTTCATCATCTCAGTACTCCTCATCGGTTACACCAATCCCTGAGGAAACTCCTACCTCCTCAAAAGGTAAGGAGAAAATGGTTTATTCAAAACCTACCTCTGTCTCTAAAGACAAAGGTAAAGGAATTGTTATTTATCAAAATCCTCAGAAGGGTACCTTAGTACCAAAGCTGAATGCTTCCAAAGCCTTAGTGATTCATTCATCTGGTTCTAGAAATCAGACCTCTGGATCAGTTCAGCGACCTACTCCTAGACTCAGAGTAGATGTCCTTGATAAGAAATCTGAAGAACTGAATGTTCGTCCTATTTCAAAAACCAATAGTGTACTTGGTGCTGGCACTTCTAATTCCAAATTAAAAGCTCAGCACTCAAGTGGTCCTAGAACTAATTTTAGTTATAGGAAATGTTATCACTGTGGACTTACCAATCATATTGCAAGTAAGTGCCCCACAGCCACCAAAGCTGATAAGATAGCTAAGGTGAAGATAGCACCCAAGAAGACCAAACCAGTTGCAATTCAGGTCAAGGTGACTCCTACCGCTGAGGTCAAGAAATTGACCAAAGTGAAGAAAGACAAAGCTGAATCTTCAAATGCTGCGAAGACTGCTGAACCCATTCCAACTTCTTCCACTGACAAACGCGTATACATGGTGAAGTGGGTACCCAAGCAAAACTAATCTTCCTTTGTATTGCAGGTTAAGAAGGGTATCTGGTATCTCGATAGCGGATGCTCTAGACACATGACTGGAAAGAAAAACCTGCTCGCTGAATACAAGGAAGAGAAGGGTCCCTCTGTGACTTTCGGTGGAAATGGAAAAGGACACACCCGAGGGTATGGTGTACTTTCAAATGGTACAACATCCTTCAGAAGAGTCGCATATGTTGAAGGGCTGAAGCATAATCTTCTGAGCATCAGTCAGCTTTGCGACATGGATAACAAAGTGATTTTCACTAAGGAATCCTGCTTTGTCTCTGACAAAAAGGAGAAGATAGATCTCAGCGGTTATCGTTTGGAAAATGTTTACGTTATAAACATGGACTCAACAACCACTGAGAACTCCTGTTTCTTCTCAAAGTCATCTTCTGATGTTAACTGGCTATGGCACAAAAGGCTCTCACATCTCAACTTCAAGACGCTGAATACTCTTTCCTCCAAAGAGTTAGTCACTGGTCTACCTCAACATTCATACGCCAAAGAGTCTTTATGTTCAGCGTGTGAAAAAGGGAAGCAGACCAAGGCAAGCTTTAAGTCAAAGCAAGTTTCCTCAGTGTCATCTCCTCTACAACTACTTCATATGGATTTGTTTGGCCCTGTTAACAAACAATCCATCGCTGGAAAGAAATATACGCTGGTCATAGTTGATGAATTCTCTCGTTACATATGGGTAATGTTTCTTCGTTCTAAGAGTGACACCCCTGAAGAACTCATCACCTTTGTTCGGAAGATGGAAACTCTGAACAATATGACTGTTCGCTGAATAAGGAGTGATCATGGAACTGAATTCAAACACCGCAACAAAATGGAGTCGCTGAAAGAAGAAATAGAACAATTATTGAAGCTGCACGTTCAATGCTCAGCGATTCTCACCTGCCTACTCAGTTTTGGGCAGAAGCTGTCAACACTGCTTGTTTTACGCAAAACAGGTCGCTGATAGTTAAAAGATTCAAAAAGACAGCCTATGAACTTTTTCATGGGAGAAAGCCTTCAATCAACTTTCTTCACATCTTTGGATGTCAGTGTTTCATACTGAACAACAGAGATGCCCTTGGAAAGTTTGATCCTAAGGCTGATGATGGAATCTTTCTTGGATACTCCTCAGTCTCCAAAGCCTTCAGAGTCTTCAACCGTAGAAGACAAACTGTAGAAGAAACTATTCACGTCACGTTTGACGAATCCCGTTCAGCGAACTCTAAACCGAACGCTGATACTGAAGAACTGAATCAATGGATGTTTTCTCATCTTGGTGATTCAGAAGAAGTTCCCACTTCTCATGCTCATCCAGTAGAAGATGATAGTCCCACTATCATTCCAAACATGCAGAACAGTGAAGCTGAAACATCATGGGTCTCAGCTGTTCCTATAAACACTATACCTGCAGTTGATCCAAATACCTCAGAAATTCCGTCTATTTCTCAGCAATCAGTGAATGAAGTGACAAATGCAAACATTCCTCTCTTAGCTGATAATCCAGAAGTAGCTGAAGCCTCATCTTCAGTTTCTCCAGTTCAGACTGAGTCAGCGACGAATGCTCCGGCTCAGCGATGGACTGTAAATCACCCAATCGATCAAATTCTTGGTGATCCCAACGCTGGTATTCAGACCCGTAGAAGTGCAGGTAATATTTGTTTATTTGTTAACTTTATTTCTCTAACTGAACCAAAGAAAATAGATGATGCCCTCAGAGATCCAAACTGGGTCAGCGCTATGCAAGAAGAGCTGACTGAATTCGAAAGAAACAAAGTTTGGAAACTTGTTCGTAGACCAACTGACAAAACGGTGATAGGCACTAAATGGGTCTATCGAAACAAGTTGAACGAACATGGTACTGTAACTCGCAACAAAGCTCGTCTTGTTGCTCAGGGATACCGACAAGAGGAAGGCATAGATTATGACGAAACTTTTGCTCCAGTAGCAAGACTTGAATCTATTCGTCTTTTCTTAGCATATGCTGTACACAAAAACTTCACTGTACATCAGATGGATGTTAAGTCAGCATTTCTGAATGGAAAGCTGAATGAAGAAGTGTATGTGGAACAACCTCCAGGATTCTCAGATCCTAAGCGTCCAGGTTATGTTTATAAACTGGACAAGGCACTTTATGGCTTAAAGCAAGCTCCTCGTGCATGGTATGATACTCTCTCTACTTATCTCCATATTGAAAAATTTGAGAGAGGAAAGATTGACAAAACTTTGTTTTTTAGAAAAGTGAAAGGTCATATCATTTTAGTTCAAATATATGTTGATGACATTATATTTGGTTCTACTAACCCTGAGCTTTGTACTCGTTTCGCTGATAGAATGAAAGATGAGTATAAAATGAGCATGATGGGTGAACTAACATATTTCCTTGGTCTTCAGATTAAGCAAACTGAAAAAGGAACTTTTATAAATCAGGGAAAGTATGTTAAAGATATGCTGAAGAAATTCGACTTAACTGAAAGTTCAGCTATGAAAACCCCTATGGCACCACCGCTGATACTTGATAAGGACACAAAGGGTGTTCATGTCAATGTCACGCTGTAGCGTGGGATGATCGGCTCACTATTGTATCTTACAGCTAGCCGACCCGATATTATGTTTGCAACATGTCTGTGCGCACGATATCAAGCTGAACCTAAGATATCCCATATGAAAGCTGTAAAGCGAATCTTTCGATATCTTAAGGGTACAGCGAATCTAGGTCTTTGGTATCCCAAAGACTCAGGATTCGATCTAACCGCCTATTCATACAGTGATTTTGCAGGTTGAAAAATGGATAGGAAAAGCACCACAGGAGGATGTCAGCTCCTAGGTGGAAAGCTGGTAAGTTGGACAAGTAAGAAGCAAAACTCAGTATCCACTTCCACAGCTGAAGCTGAATATGTAGCCGCTGGAAGATGTTGTTCTCAAGTATTGTGGATGAGAAACCAGCTACTAGACTATGATCTTCAGCTCTCCAAAATTCCAATCTATTGCGACAGCACTAGTGCCATCGCTATAGCAAACAATCCAGTGCTACACTCAAAGACAAAACACATAGAAATCAGATATCATTTTATCAGAGATCATGTGATGAATGGTGATATAGAACTTCATTTTATCCCAACTGATTATCAGTTAGCTGATTTATTTACCAAACCTCTTGATGAGACAAGATTCAACTTTCTCATCAGCGAGCTTGGAATGCTGAACTTTGAAGGGTAAAATCTTCAGCGGTTCACATTTGATCAGCGATACGTTTATACAAACTTGTATAATCTTCGGGATAAAATCAACTCATAAACCATTTCATCATCTTCTCTCTGAATAAACTTGGTTAAACTGATATCCAGGTATGTTTTCTCTCTCTGACAATCGCATGTAAATGCAAGATTTCAAAATAAACTACATCGCTGAATATCTCTTCCTTAACAGCGATATTTTGAAAGTTCTTAAACCTTCACTGATATTCTCTATTCAGTGCTTCATGTTTTTCAAAACAGTCCCTGAGTTTTCAAAACATCAGAGACATCCTAAAAGAATGTGAAAGGACAGTTGTGACGTCATTGCAACGGATTACACTAGGCACGATTTCTTTCTGACACACGTTTGCACGTTTCGTTCAAACTTACAATCAAATGCAAACACGTGTCCGTGTCATGATGAAAACCTTTTCCCGCTCAAGGTTTTCTCTCTCTAAAAATCCCTATATAAACAACTCTTGGTTTATATTTGTCTTTTACGCGATCAAATCTTCCTCCGCAAGAAAGAATCCTCTGTTGCATTTGTGCTCTCAAAAACCTCAAGAACTGTTCATCATCTTCTTCATCAAAACATCAAGGTTAATATGTTCTTATCTATTATCAAATGCGTATAACTTGTTTTCGATCTTATCATTGTTTTACACAAGATCAAACAAAAGAACTCAAAAATAAAATCATTTCTTTCATGGTTTTATAAACACAACCATTTCATGGTTGTTCTTCAAGTTTTAAATTTAAATCTTAAACTTGTTCTTCTTTCGTATCCAGTTTTCTTTTAGAAACTGGAATACAAGACTTTATGGGTTTTACTTTTCTTTTTCAAAAATCAAGAAAAACCCTAATCTTCATTAAGACATTTTTGTCTGAATGAAATGGACAAAATTCGAAAAATCTAAATGGAAATTTCTTTCCACTTTAAGATAATTCTTATTTGTTAACATCTTTGGTTGAACTGATAATACAGTGAAATGGCAACTTCAAAGCTAAATGTTACCGCTGAGTCCATCTCTGCTGACTCTGAGGAAATGGATATCTTCAAAGCCCCTCAGGTTAAGTTCGAGCTGGATCAACTCGATTGGACTAAGGCCAACAACCTCTCAGCTCTTCTCGAATTTCCTCCTCGGAAGCAAGTATCACATCTGGACGATGCTGTAAGTTTTCTGAAGAACAGCCCCATCTACTCAGCCCTGACCATAACACCTCCTGCCAGTCAGCGGCTCTTATCCCAGTTCTGGTACTCTGCCAGACACACTGAGCTACCCTCTGCCAAAGATCCATCCAAAACCATCGACTGCATACTCAGCGATACTGAGTATGGCACCATCAAGATCACACCCGCCATAATCCGAAAAGCCCTGAATTTCCCAAATGCTACCAAAGAAAAACCCTTCGTCCCATTCCCTGACCACAAGAAGCACGTTGACAAAGAAGAAATCATTGCTTTCCTTGACGCAATGGGTTATATCTGGGATATTGGAAGGGACAAGAAGCCTGAGAAGAAACTGACGCTAATAAAGAAATCCAAGATGCCCAGCGAGATGAATTTCATCTTCGCTCACCTGATCAGCTGCATGACAGCGAAATCCGGATCTTCTGATCAAGCCGCCCAACCTCAGCAGTCCATGGGATACGCACTGCTGAAAGGTCTACACATTGACTGGGCCTCCATTATTTATGATGACCTGATTCAACGTGTCGATTCTGCCGCTGACAGACCAGCATGGGTTCCTTACCCACGATTCATCAGCGCCATCTTTCAATATGGCCTGAAGGACAGCTATCCTGAAGTGGGTGATCTGAAACTTTCTCAGATTGGCCCTAAGGTTCTCGACTTCAAGCCTGTCGCCAATGAGGTACGTCTCTCTACTCTTCTCACTCTTCTAAATTCTCCGCTTTTTGTGGCTCCTTCAGCGACAATACCCATCGGTGATACCCCGGCCACAAAATCCTCTCCTTCTAAGAAAAGGAAACCCTCACACACCCAACTTGATTCCAAAAGGATCAAGAAAACCAAGGAGCAACCCCAGCAATTCCATGCTGAAGGCTCCTCAGCTCTTTCTGACAAGCTGAAGGAAAGTTCCGTGGTACGCTCTGCCACACCCGTTCAAGCCATCCCTCCAATCCAGGCTTCAGCGTCTCTAAACGCTGAGGTTAGAAACTTGGAAACTACCCAACCTCCCTCAGTCTCTCAAAAGACTGATGAAGTGATTGTCAGCGATTCCAACGCTGAACTCAGAACCCGAACCCCAATCTTAACCTTCGCTTCTCCCTCCACTCACTTGGACACTCCTCCAAAGAACACTGGAGATGCCATCATTCCCGAAGCCACCGCTGACGCTTCTCAACAAATGATGAAGAAAGGACCTGCATAGATCACCATTCCTCACCGTACTTTCGAAGAGGATATGGAACATTATTCAGGAACTTGCAACTTTGACGAGTTCATCAATCCTCCTGCAGGTACAAATCCCACCTTAAACACTGTAACTAAACCTGAAACTTCTGAGCTTTCCTTTGTTCACAAGTACTTATATGTTACAGGTCCTAATTTGGGAGACATCAACGCCTCTCTGAAGTCCGTGGAAACAAAGCTGACCAGTCTCACCACCACACTCTCCAACAACTCAACAGCTGTAACAAACGCTGGAGAGAATTTGACAAAGCTGACAACGGTGGTGGAGAAGAAAGCTTCCACTGAAGACATCAAGGGACTTGATAAGACTCTCGCCGATTTTGCCAAGGTGCTCTCTGACATCTACACTGACTACACCAGCCTCAAAACCTCAGTTTCGACCATGTCCAGCGAAGTAACAACGCTGAAAACATCGGTTGGAAAATTAGAGGGTGATATGTCAGAGGTCAAGACTGACTTAGGCTCTGTAAAGACCGACGTTGGTTCTATGAAGACGATGATCAAGACGCTGGTCAACAAGGCAAATAGTCCAGCTCCTGCTCCTGCCCCTGTCCCTATTTTGGAATCTTTCACAGAGGCGGATCGCACAGAGCTGAAGAAAATCACGCCTGCTATTTCTGGCCTAGAAGACAGAATAGCAAAGCTTGAAGGTTGTGTGAAAATCTCTGGCCCAGAAGACAGAGATAACACCAATGCTGAGTCTGCCCATTCCTCCCCCAGTCATCATGAAAAAGAGGGGGAGAAGAGCGCTGAACATACCGGGGACAAGAGCGCTGAAAATCTTGAGAGAAGCGCTGAAGATCTGAACAAGAGCCCTGAAGACCTTTCCCATGATGAATCTATCAGGGGAGAGAGGAATGAAGATCTGACCGCTGGACCTCAGGGAGATGAAAACCCTGAGGGAACCGAGAAGCTCGCCTCTGTATCTGAGGGGGAGCAACTCGAAGAAGATGTTGAGGAATCCGAAGCAGAAGAAGATGAAGACATCGACATCCCTGAAAATGAACCATCCTTCTCTCCAAGAAAGGATGATGATGATGATGAAGATGACGATGATTTCTTTATCGTCAAACCTGCCCCAAGGATCAAAGCCCTTAAGGGAATCTCAATAAAAGAACCTTCAGGGGAGAAGACAAAGACAAAGGCCTCAGCCTCTGGCGCTGAGAAAAGCAAAGGCAAAGGCCTCGCTGAATTTGAAAACCTGGCGATCTTGCTTGAAAAGCCGGTTTGTCAGGTACACTAAACTTTACTTATTTTCCTTCCCTGAACATCTCAATACACAATCAGTTCTCTATTCAACAACCTCTCTACACATCCACTCTTTTTCTATCTTTTCTACCCATGTTCTTCTACCCAGTTTTTATTTATAAGATCGCTGCGTTTCAGCTAGTCCTCTCCCCTGTTTGAGGATATCGCTGAAGGCTCCACAATTGCGACTTCACCAATAATTCCAACTGCCGCTGAAGAAATAATCCCAGTCTTGGATTTGATCTCTGAGACTGATGAACCAGAAGAACAATCTCTCTTACACAGAAACAGACCTTCCTCAGCTCCTCAAAAGCTGAGTGAAGAGGATCAAAAGAGAAGAGAAGAAATAATAAAGCGATTCGAGGATCAGCGAATCATTCTAAGGCCTGACCAACTGCCTTCAGTTCCTCCTAAGTTCAGAATTTCAAAAGCTGAATACCAGGAACACCTCAGAGCTGAACGCCTCATTTCTAAAAGGAAGGAAGCTGAAGAGAAAGACAGAGAATACGCCATCAAGCTCACTCAAGAATCTGTCAAAGACCCCAAGCTGAAGCGTGTTCCCATTCAAATCCAAAGAAAGCTGTGGGAAGAAGCCCAGAAGATCGTGGAAAAGAAAACTGAAGTTTCTCAGACCACCCTGATCTGGTGTAAAGAGAAAATTCACTTCAGATATCGTCCAGCGAAGATCAACAAGGTATTCATCTCTGGAAGAACCTCTATCGGAGTACCTATTGTTGACATCAAACTGTTCAGAGAAGATGGCAAATCTGAAACCTTTCGCGCTGACACTGTAAAAAGGCATGGTCTCTCTGAATGGCTGGAGATGAGGTTAGCTATCCAATCATCACAATCTAAGTACAAGGATCATTTCGAAAAGCTGATAAACAGACAGATCGATTTGATATCTTCTTGTGTGGATATTCCTCCTGTTCCTGATCTAAAGCTGAAAAGAAAAAGGGGCTCTCCAAAGAAGAAACGTCAAGATTCAAACTCAGGTCCTGTCATACGAAATGAAACTGGAATTGGTTTCTCTCGCGCTGAAGTGCTTGGTCCTGACCCTGATCTTTCTGCCCTTGACATTTCTTTGCCACCATGTGAACTTTTCGTCCCTGGTAAAGTCATCAGTAATCCTTATGGAATATTCTTTCTTGACTACGACGGACGTAAATGCTTTCAACGGATCGCTGAGCTTCCAATCACTCCAATCGAACAGCTCAGAGATCTCATCTACTGGTGTGACTTCAGAAAGGACATTCAGGCACGACACCTAAAACCCTTGATCTTTCAAGAAGCCCTGAACAAAAGAAAACGAGGTGTAACGGTTCCTGACTGGATGATCCCCACTGAAAAGACGACCCTTGATGAACTTCTCATTAAGGAAGAACCTTTTGAAAACTGATATAATCTCCTTTTTTCTCTATTGTATCAGTTATCCTTCTGTACTTGTAATTTACTTCGCTTGTACTTGTAATCTTTCTGTTCTTCATTGTAACCTGATTCAAAGATTTAAAGAAAAATTTCAGCGAATGTACTTTACTCCATCAGTACTGAAAAGATCCCAGAAAACAGTAAAAGGGACAAATATTTTATGAGTTCTTTTTATCCTTATGTTTTCATTAAATAGCAATTTTCTTTGTTGCTATGTCATAATCAAATAGGGGGAGATTGTTGATCCAAACCCTCAGTGATTAGTTAATGACCCTCTCTTATACTTAGTGAAAATTGTAAGTAAACAATATGTATCAGAGTTTCACTATCGCTGATAAGTACTAAGATCTTACAGTACCGCTGATAGGAACTCTCGCTCTTTAAATTAAACATTCAGCGAACACTGTTCATCATTAATGCGCTGAGTCTGTTCAGTCATTATGATGATCGCTGATAAGTTAGTTGTTTACTTATGATCCCTGAAGACAAGTTTCACGTCAACAAAGGTTCTACGCTGAAGTCGAAGATCAAGCTCTAGAACCAGCGACAAGTCTCCTAATGAACTGATGCGGATCAGCGAAGACTCAGATTTGTCCACTCAACGTGAAGTATCAAGTACAAGACTTCAGCTATCGCTGAACTTTATCATCTGCTGAATAGTAAATGATAATCGCTGAATCAACGAAAGCTGATCATGAAGTCCTCCGTACAAAGTACTTTTGTCTTAACCACCCTTGCACGCCTCCGTACGAAATGTCAGAAAAGAACCTCCGAATATCTGAAATCGTACAACCACTCTGATACTACACTGTTCATCCTTACGGCTACTAAGGTTGTCAACCAAGGTCAATGACATGCAACCAACCAGCTGATGACACGTGTAAAGTATATACTGATTTGCATTAAATGCATGCAGTATATAAAGAGATGAACTCATTTCATTTGAAGTAACTTGCTAACTCTGGACAAGTTCAAATCTCTCTCAAGATAGGATTTTATTAGTAATCTCCTTATCTTTCTTAGTGCAAGAAACCTTAGTGTTCCAACTTGTTTAGATTTAGGTTTATCCTTAATCTTGTTTCCGCAACAAGCTGTAAATTGTTAATGATTTATCAATAAAGAATTTAGAAAAGTAAAATAGTGTGTTTGTATACAACTCCCCCCCCCCCCCCCCTTCTACAAACTTGTATAGGCCTTTCGGGACCAACAAGTAGAAGTTGCAGAAGAGGGATATCAATCTCCTTATCAATCCCCAGATCGATTCGCTCATCAAGGTAAATTAAATGATTTTCTTCAGAACCCTGAAATTGGCAACACCCTAAACACAGCTGGGTGGACGGCACAACCACTTGACCACCACACCACAGAAGAACAAGACTTCTCTATCTCTGGCGTTGACACCAATCTGCAAGAAGATGATCAAACCCCCAGAGATCCACCACCTGAAACTCCTTACATTCTACAGAACCCCTTCATCCAACAGGGATTGGTCGTTCACAGAAGGAGTCCAAGCCCAGCTTCAGAAGAAGATATAGAAGAAATAGAACAAACAGAAGCTGAGTGGAATAGAGATGAGGTTACAGAGGTTTTGGATAGAATGGGAGGAAAAGAAAAAGAAAAGGAAAAAGATGCCGAAGTTGCAGAAGACCATAACATGGACACCATGTTTGAAAATCCAACAGAGGAGGGGTTTGAAACGAGGGAGACAAAGATAGAGGTCTCAGAGGTAGATTCAGAGGTAGATTCAGATGAAGAAGAAGCTGACCAAATACGAAAAGGTCTCTATCATCCATATGTCATGCAATTATACGGCTCTCATCCAATCTACGACTTCTTAGTCACGGAAGCAGGAACTACAACAGAAGTTAGGGAAGAAGCACCAAGCCATAGGATAGCGACAGAGACTGAAATGATAGATAATGAAGTAGTGCTTGGATGCCTAACAGAGGAAGAAACAAGAAAAGATGCCTGGATTAATAGAGGCACACAACCAAAACCAACTCCCAATGCAACCCATACATCTAACTCCGCAGGTCTAGCTGCAGAAGGAGTTATTGAAAAAGAGCAGCACAGCTCGATCCAAACCCAACCCATCCAGCCAGAGGTTATTCTTTCAACCTCTGCGCCCACAGAAACCGGGGAATCCATTCCTAGGGAGTCTCCTCAACGAGACTCACCTATTGTTCGTGATCAATCGCCCCAGATCACCCTAGAACACCCAACAGAGGAATTCGTTTCCTCTGCCACAGACGATATAGGGCCAAAACTTCTTTCAGAGAGAAGTAGTGAGCACAAAGACGAAGAGACTCTAGACAAGTCTCCGAGTCAACAGAAGAACATTCTGATACCCACCTCTGGAGTGGATTTGGACACTGTTCTTCACAGAACTTCTGTAGAGATCGAAACTCAGGTTTCTTCTCAAAGATCAGATGGAAATCCTTCCACCCCCAACGTACAAACAAGGGTGAACGAAGGTGTCCCAGGAGCAGGGACTCACTCTGGAGATGAATGTGTTCCTCCAGAGGTTACACCAGGGACACAAGTATCAAGGGATGAGTTCCAAACCCTTGTCACCTCTGTGAACCAAACCATGAAAGAGTTGCAAATCTCTTTCAAATCTTTTGCAGAGACAACATCGACGGCCTTACTAAATCTGAACACCAAAATGGACAATCTGTCCACAGAGGTGAAATCCGCCATCACGTAGATGAAGTCTTCTGCTGAAACAACTGCCACGACTACAGCCACTTCTGCCGCTAAAGAATTCGGGATAGCCGCAACTTCTGCGTTCAAGGAATCAGTCAAGCATTTCCTTGAACAAATGAATAAGCAATCCAACAAAGCAAAGGGAATTACACCTGCAGATCTACAGAACGCCCTAAAACACGTACAAGAAGAAGCAATGCGCAACACTACGATGATGCAACCTAAAGCCTACATGACCAGAGCACAGCTAACAGAGCTCAGGCAGAATGTGATAAACCAGGTCACAGAAGTCATCGTCTCCTTCACTACTGCAAATGCCAACTACGTTAAAGAGTTCAGAGCAAGTGTCGGCAGAATGCGCTTCAAAACAGAAGCAGAGCTTCCAACTCTAATCGGCCTCTGTGATGATGTATGCGAAAAGTTAATGGCCGCAGGAGCAGAACTACCAAAGAAACCCAAAACTTCTTGCAGAGCAGAGGGTACTTCTGATAAGAGTCAGGATGACTCTGATGATGACCATCCTGGTCCATCAGATTATCCTGAGGGGGAGAATATAAGGGAGAATGCTACGAGCAGAGGACTACAAGCTCCACCAATCGCAGCAGAACCAATCAACCAAGCCCCTCCAGAACAAACCCAACAACAACAAACTCAACAGACCACAGAGAAAACACCCATCTCTGTGGAATCAACTCCTGAAGAAACCCATGTATCAGAAACAGATCAACAAACCACAGAGGCAACAACCACCCCTGTGGTAATCATCTTGGAAGAAAGTCCTTCAACAAACCAACAACCTAGAGAAAAAGATCAAACACCCACCTCTGTGGAATTTCCTACAATGTCTGGAGTAGATGCTCAACATCTGTCATCTTCTTCAAAAGAAGATCTTCCCTCCCCAACTACAAAATCAACAGAAAAACCCCAAACCATACCAAGAAGAAAGTCTATTGCCCTCAAACCAAAAAGAGCAACGACCTCTGCTTCTTCTGTTCTAAGAAATATGCGCAAAACAATGACTGAACGAATGGCACATAGAGTAGAAGAAAGGTACAGGTTCACATTAGCTTTCAAAATGGCAAGAAGATTTGATATCCAACCTCCACCAACAGAAACCGAGCTCACAGAAGAAGTCACCAAAGAACCTCCAACAGAGGTTACAGAGCAAATCAAGCCAATAGAACCAACGGCACAAAAGTCCTCTCAAACACAAGTGTCAAAACCTACAGAGGCAACCCCCATAATTCCAACAGAAGCGCCAACACCCAAACCTACAGAAGCAACAGGTTATGCACCTCCAAAAGCCAAAGACAAGGGCAAAGCAATACTGACAGAAGAGCCCAAGAAAAAGAAATCATTGCCCAAGCCTACAGAGAAACTAATGAAGAGCGCCTTTGATGCCTTCCAAACTCCAAAGCCTGAAGAAGTTGACTGGGCATATAGATTGAAGCCTCTGTCAGACATTCCTCTAACAGGTATAGCTGCAGAAGTTGTTCAAAAGATGGAGAGTCTCAGAAGACAAGTACCACAACCTGGTCCAACACAAGAAGAAATGGAAGAAGTGGTATACAAATATCTCTATAAATAATCCTTTCAGACCAATCATCCAACAGATCATGTGACATATCCAAAGATCAGAGAAGAATTTGAGAACGTCTTCACCAGGACAAAGCCAAGAACCAAAGCAGACGTCTTCTCAATCCACAAGATAAAAAAGGTAATCTTCTGTAGGTTCTCCTTTACAAGAACTTATCCAAGGGTCAGGTACAATCTTTACAGAGTCAGAAGGGAAAATAATTCAGAAACCACCTTCGCTGATGTTGACCTAAGAAACATAAATCCATATGATCTACCTGACCTTCTGCAATGGACGAAGGACAACTACAACACAGAGCCAAACACTAGAGCCTATCAAGTGTTGAGAAAAGAAATGAGGGAAAAGCTTCTGGTCTACAGTATGATACACTTTCAGCTGGGAAAGGATCTTGGTCTCAAACATCTGAACCTATGACCACCATAGGATCGCTGCCCACCTGACGCCGTACCCAACTCAATCATTACAGAACCAAGGTTCGGGTTAGTATTTCAAAACGCACAAGGCGAAGTCAAACTTTTTGTTATCATGGACTGTCAGAAGTACGCAACTAGTACTCTGAACAAGTTCAGAGAAAGCCTTGTAAAATACAGAGATACCGAGAAAATGGATAGAGACGCTGCAGATACCTTCATCAGAGAGATTGATGCTACAATCCGCTTAAGAGAACTATGCATCAGTTTCTACAAAGAGATCAGAGAAGTCGGACGAGACAACAGAAGCTACAACGATTTCAAACACGCCAAAATCTGATTCTCAAACAACCAATCTCTGCAAACCATTTTTTTAAGTTTATCTTTCATTATACTCAAATGTAAAATGCCTCTGGCATATCTTTGAATGAAAGAACTTTCGAGGTATTGTTTAACCTCTGTCTTATCTAACTTAGCCTAACTAAACTCAAGTTCAATTTTTTATTTTTCACTACTTAGGGGGAGATTGTTAGCTTCAATCTTCCTAATCATAGAGGTATTTACAAGTAGTGAAAAATAGGCTAAGAGAAGAAAGCCTCTTATAGAGGCTCTGTCGACCTTACCGAGAGATCAAGGTCAAGAAGCTACAGAAGCTACAGAGGTGTCTTACAAAACCCCTGTCATGCGCGCAAAGAAGACCAATGACTCGGAATCCGGTGAAGACTACTCTACAAAGGACCAGACCGCAAAACCTCTATAACCCTTTACAGAGCGTCTGCGGTCCTCACTGAAGACTTGGAAGATATTTTTAATATCTTGCTACTGTTACTGGACCTGTTCATCAACTTGCATGGCAACGTACCCTGTCCAACTTCGACGTGTCAAACTCTGAGTGGACTCAATAGGGCTTAGTACATAATAGACGTCTGCGGCATTAAATGCAATACATCACGTTCTACTATTCATGCCGTCCGATCAACAGTAGCTCATGCTTTATGGTCCCCTTGTAGTAGTATAAAAGGAAGACTCATGTTGAGTTCTTCCAATTCGGATATCAATATAGTTAAAATCAACACACAAGAACACATAGCTTATGCACTTTTGAGAGTCATATCTATTTAAAGTTTTTCATACTCACTGTTCTTAAATCTGTTCTTGATATATATTCAGTAAACTTTGAGATATCATATTCTGATCACTGTTTATTTATATTGTGTTCTAAATCTATCAAACATATCTGTTAGTTCTTCAAACACGCTTCCGCGTCAAACATAAACTCGAACTAATAGATCTGATAATCTTGTTTAAACAAAATGGGAACCAACAACCCTTCTGAGGATTTTGGTTAAAAGCAATTCCTTTACCTTTATCTTTAAAGACAGAGGTAGGTTTTGGATAAACCATTTTCTCTACCTTTTGAAGAGGTAGAATTTTCCTCAGCGATAGGCGGTCTAGAAGAGGAACACTGAGAGGATGAAGTATCAGCGACTGAGGATACGAAAGTTCCAAATAAGAGCATGGAACGATCAGTGGTTGGTTCTAGTCAATAGATCGATCTTTCGAAGACTATCAGCTTCATCAATATTTGCAACATTGGTAAAGAAGGAAGGTGATACCTGAGTTGCAGAGGTTGAAGTGGAGGGAATGTCTGAACTTTCTTCCTTATCTCCAATCTTGGCCATAAGACAGAGATTGGCTTCATCATCTTCAGAGTCAGATGATGATTCTTCTTCATCAGAGGCAGCCGAATCATAGTTAGCCATCAGGCCTTTGCCTTTCTTCTTAAAGCTTTTCAGCTTCGCATACTTTTCTTTCAGCTTGGCGTATTTGTCATCTCTATTCCTGGGAATAAAGTTTTTCTTTGGAAAAGCTGAGGGTCTAGAGACTTTCTTTGACCTGCACTCGTTAGCGAAATGTCCTATCTTTTCACAGTTAAAACAAGTAGCAGTAGCCTTATCAACAGGAGCTGATGATCTTGGCTTGTCAGTAATGGAAAGAGGTTTATTCTTTCTGAACATTTTCTTTTTGGCGAATCTCCTGAACGTTTTAGTGAAGAGAGCCAAAGATTCATCGTCATCTAAAGAGTCAGAATCTGATGACCCTTCAGAGTTACTCTCCAACTCAGTGATAGTGACCGAGGGTCGCTGAGTGGAAGGTTCCTCTGAGATTAAAGCAACAGGGGTGCTTTTGGAATCTTTTACAAGATTCTTCTTAAGATGACTCGATTGCTCATGATTCAGCATCGTGCCATATAAGGTAGAAAGGGTCATTGACTTTAGATCCTTTGATAGCTTGAGACACATAGAATAACTGTTCCAGCTTTCAGGTAAACATTCTAAAAACTTTGTCAGCACTTCAAAGTTAGAATATTCCTTACCAACAGTTTTCAGATCTATTATTAAACAGTTAAAA
Organism: Saussurea involucrata; assembly: GCA_033807775.1. Classification (NCBI taxonomy): domain Eukaryota; kingdom Viridiplantae; phylum Streptophyta; class Magnoliopsida; order Asterales; family Asteraceae; genus Saussurea; species Saussurea involucrata. Next base: position 56,617,462 of record CM066317.1, read on the forward strand.
CGTTGGTGTACTTCAGAGAGAGTTTCATTCTTACCACAAATGAAGCTTTCATACTGTCTTACCAGGTTGATCTTTCGAGAGTCCTGGACTTCAGAAGTACCTTCATACTGAACACAGATTGTGTCCCACAAAGCTTTTGAGGTTTTCAGGTTCATGACAGAATGGTAGACTTCGTCAGGAAGAGCCATGGAGAGTATGGATCTGGCTTTGGTGTCGATAGCCACTTTCTTCTTATCTTTGTCAGTCCACATATGAATTTCTTTAGGAATCAGCCTTTCTGGAATAGCAGGTCTATTCTCAACGGCTGGAACTGCAGCATCAATTCTTATAGGAATATATGGGTCGTTTTCAAGATAATAAGGCATAGCAGGGTCTACACCTTCTAAGAAGAGAATCATATAATATATTTGATCTTAATAATAATCCCAATAGTTATGATAGATATGTTAAACTATGATAAACAATCCTATGTATGATGCAAAAAAATTGAGAAAAAAATGTCATTTTCTTTTTGTGTCCACCTTCTTGTGTATGTTTCATTCTTTCATCCATTGTGGGATGAAAACAATAATGTCAGGAAAAAATGATTTCTAATGCTTAATAGTTTTATAATTTAATTTATCTTTATCTTTATGCACTACAAAACAAACTCGGATTTCCGACTGATTATACCGTTGGTAGTGCCCGAATCTGTCTGAAAACTGCCGTCGCAAATTATTTGGTAGGCAATCTGTTTTCCGACGGATCTCCGACGAAATTTAGCGACGGATCACCGACGACCAACCGACGGTCACGAGTTCAGACGAAATAGTGACGGCCCCGTTTTACAGACGGAATACGTTACCAAAAAAATTCGGACGGACACTTTTAGTGACGGATATTCCATCGGTAATTCGTCGGCAATTTAAATAAGATTAAAAAAAATAATATACAGAAAAACCTGTACAAAACCTGTTGTACAATACTATTATCCCAATAGGGATCGTAATCACCGTTCCAAAATACAATATTATCCAATACAAAACAAACTAAAACGGACCCGAGGGATGAGGAGGGGGGAAATTTCCATAATAACTCATGAAGGCTTCAAACATCTTCGTTTTCACCTCCAACGCTAACATTTTTGTTGGTCCCGAAGGGCTATACAAGTTTGTAGAAGGGGGGGTTGAATACAAACACACAGATTTTACTTTTCTAAATTGTTTATTGAATAATCATTAACAATTTACAGCTTGTTGCGGAACAAGATTAAGGATAAACCTAAATCTAAACAAGTTGGAACACAATGTTTCTTGCACTAAGAAAGAGAAGGAAATTACTAATAATAACCTATCTCAAGATAAGAAGATGAACTTGACCAGAGTTAGCAAGTTACTTCAAAATGAAGTGAGTTCTTCTTCTTATATACTGCATGCATTTAATGCATGGCAGTTTACACTTTACACGTGGCAGCAGCTGATTGGTTGTATGTCATTGACCTTTGTAGACAACCTTAGTAGCCGCATGAATGAACAGTGTAGTATCAGAGTGGTTGTACGATTTTATACAATAAGGAGGTTCTTTTCTGACATATCGTACGGAGTCGTGCAAGGGTGGTTAAGACAAAAGTACTTTGTACGGAGGACTTCATGATCAGCTTTTCGTTGATTCAGCGCTTCATCATTGTTTATCAGCGAATGATAAAGTTCAGCGATAGCTGAAGTCTTGTACTTGATACTTCACGTTGAGTGGACAAATCTGAGTCTTCACTGATCCGCATCAGTTCATTAGGAGACTTGTCGCTGGTTCTTGAGCTTGATCTTCGACTTCAGCATAGAACCTATGTTGACATGAAACTTGTCTTCATGAATCATAAGTAAACAACTAACTTATCAGCGATCACCATAAGGACTGAACAGGCTCAGAGTATTATGGTGAACAGTGTTCGCTGAATGTTTAATCTAAAGAGTGAGAGTTCCTATCAGCGGTACTGTAAGGTCTTAGTACTTATCAGCGATAGTGAAACTCTGATACATATTGTTTACTTACAATTTTCACTAAGTATTAAAGAGAGGGTCATTATCAAATCACTGAGGGTTTGGATCAACAATTTTTTCTATGTATTGTCTCGCTTGTTCCTCCATTTTGAGCCTCGCTTCTCTCTCTTCCTGTACCTCCATTTTTAGTGCATCCCAATGAAATTCAACATTTGATAAACATAAAACAATGTTAGATGACATTTGACAAAAATATAACAATGATTCCACATTTGACAAGCACGCCTCATCTTCGCGATGGGAGCTACTGCTCGGATCGGCACCTGAATCACCGGACATAGCATATCGGGGATCTTGAGTGGTCCCAAATCCAGAAATGCGGCCCTTATGCATTCCTCCAACACCACGCTCCCACAACTCTACGTCATTGGAGAGAACGGTGTCGGGAGGTAAGTCAGGGTCCTCCTCCGCCCTAATATGTCTATAGTTACCCTATAGTTTTACCAAAACAATGTGTTAACTAACATGAAGAAAATCCGAAAACATTTAAACTGTAATTTGAACATATCTATTACGTGTGTAGTATCAAAACAATCATATTATTTGCCAAACAATGGCAGCCGAAACTAAATCAATCAAATTACACAAATCTGTAAGAAACTTTACTATCATTTCTATCTATCTTATAAAATAAACATACATATACATAATACATGTACATATGTATACATACATATATATACATACATACATAAATACACATATAAGCATGTACACATAGACACACTCTTATAGGAAGTTTCCGATACATGTCACTTATATATACAAAAAATAAATCTAGTACTATAATGGAACTTACCGCATAATCAACCGCCTTTTGGTAAACGAAGATCGGAGGATCCGTGGGCGACTGGTCGCACCCGGTACTGTTTCCTATTGGTGTTGTGCATCCTCTCATAAACCTCCCCAGCAATAGGCTCACAGCCCTATGCCCGTCTCTACAATAAACAACTTAAAATGTCAGTAGGTAATAAAATCATGTATATATAGGCATATATTCATCAAATATATACATTTAGTGTAGTGGATGATAAATTACCATGCGGTCCCGATGGTGAGCGGTAGTAATAGATCCACATGTGTGTGTGGATGTCATCCCATGATACTCGGTGGCATGGTTGACCTTGTTGGCTGTAACACCCCGAAAATCCTACTAACGTCGATTATGTAAATGTGTAGATATATTTGGTGGTAGTATCGACTTTCAATGTGTATGTTGATCTGGACTTTTACCGACGAAACCATGTGTGATTTCATCGTGCGTGTGGCAAGAAAGACTAAGGAAATCGGGTCCGGTACCAACCCGGTGACTGTGACCAGCGACTGTGACACAAGGTCACTATCACGGTCATAGTCGCGATGCTTGTACCGTAGGTGGTATGGGGAGGGCGACTATGACTCGCGACTGTGACACATGTCACTATCGCGTATCAAGGTCGCGGTAGGTGTACCGTAAGTGGGGAGCCTGGGGCGACTATGCCCGCGACTATGCCATTGGGCATAGTCGCACGTTAATGTTGCGGTATGCTGCAGGGGGTATAAAAAGGGGACTTACGGGATTTTAGCTCATTTTTAGGTTGGAAGCATTTTGGCAGCTGTTTTCTTCCCCTCTCAAGGTAGGGTTTCACCCTTCATCCTCTCCTTCCATTAATTCTTGGTTGTTGGGACATTTATGGTGGGTTTTAGGTTGTCAATCTTATTTAGGTACAAGGGTTCTACTTCTCATCCAATAATCAACTCCATCCATTTCATTCAAGAGTTTGTACTTCTATAAACCCTCCAAGGTGAGTCTATCTTCAAATCCCACTCATATACATGTTTATATATATATATATATATATATATATATATATATAGGGTCAGGTTCAGGGGAAAACTTAAAAAAAAGGAAAACTAAGGAACACTTTGGTAGCCCTCCATCTGGATGGTATGCACACGTGCATATATGCACACGTGTAAGGAACACTTTGTAACATGCACACGTGCATATATGCACAAATGCATGATGCATTTGTGCATAAAGCCAAAAAACCAACTTAACTTACTTGTATGCACAGTGCATACCGTGTAGATGAAGGGTTCTTAGGGTGTTCTTCAGTTTTTCATTTTTTTGAGGTTTTCCCTTGAACCTCCCTCTCTATATATATATTCTAGTCTAAATGATGATATATATCTTCACCCTTCATGATTTCTACTTTTGACCTAAAATGGGTTTGATGAATTTTAGGATTCTAATTGGATAAAATGGTTTGAATGGTTTTAAATACTTACATTCTTAGTTTACTCATGATTGTTCCCTATATTGTTCATTTGATGAATAAAACGATTTTGGCCATTTTAGGTCAAAATCTAGAGTTTGATAAAGTTGGGGATTTTGATGGAAAAAAAGGATTAAATACCAACTTTGGGATTCATGCCTTTTAATACTTCATATTTCTTATTTATGATTACACTCTATATTGGCTATGTGTTTATCAATGTTCATAGTTATGAGATTATTCATGTTGTAATATTATCGTTGTTGGCTTAATTGGGAGTTATGAGTATGTCATTAGAGTGTAATGGATCCATAGGCACTAGAGTCATAGCACGGAATAGGTATTGGGATCCATGATAAGTAAGATGTGGGCCTACATGGTCGGACATCGTCTCATGGGCAGTAAGGTGTAATTCCAAAGTGCTTGTTTGTGGATTTGGAGTAACCCAATGTATAGACCTGGAGTGGTTGAAATTGGGGACTCACAAGTTATAGACTTCTCGGGGTTGCTCTTGTTTCCAACTTATTATTGATATGTGATTATTGCTAGTAATGATTATGGGACTACCTAGTCTTATGCATTTACTTTTGATCATCAAGTTTCCATCATGTGAGTTCCAGATTAGTGCATACAATCAATAGAAATCAATAAAGTAGAAACAATCGTTATGATTTCAACTGGTCATCCCTATCACTTTGATTAACTACAGAGAAATACAATACGAGTGATTAAGAATGATAAAGACGATTAACGATTAACCTATAATTCTAAACAATGTAGGCTATTTATATCTAGGTCTAACACAATAAGGCCCATGGCCTATTACATCAATTGGGCTCAATTTAAAAAATTACAAAATCAACCCTTGAACTTCTATTCAACATGATTTTATCCCTAACAATCTCCCCCTTTGAATTGAAGTTTGAGTTCGCGCCAGTTCTCGACGTATCTCTTTCGGAGCGCAAAGTAGATCTCGAAACTTCGGATGGCTCGGCGGTAGTCGATGCGGTCTTCAATCACTTCTAAGGCTTCTTGAGCGTTTATCTCGTTTAAGTTGCAAACAAACGATGACTTTCGATTTTCGGATTCTTTGGTGATGATGTTTCGAAGTGCATCTCTGACTTTCAGAAGCGTACCATCACATAATCTGTCGACCTGGCTGAAGCGGAGAAACCTCTTTTCTTTCTGTTCGTTGAGGTATATAATCCAAAATTCTGGTTCTAGAAGCAGTGAGTTCTCGGGATACATCTTCAGCTCAGATGCTTTCAGGTTCGGTTTCAACAGGTTGATCTTCTTTGTTCTGTGCTCGACTCCTATCTGGAAAAATCTGTGATGTAAGAAATCATGACTTTGTGGAGCAGGAATCGACGGACAGCCTCGAGCGCTTTGGTAACGTGAAGTGGTCCAATAGTTCTGGTTCGGAGGTCTTTCAATATAGCATGGAAGTCAAACAGTTTGAGGTTCTTAAAGTCAGTTTTGGAAAATATCCATTCCTTTTCGTCTTCGTGTCGGACGGTGAATACTGGAAACAGGACTCTAAGAATTCGGCCGGTTTGGATGTTGAGCACTTCAGTGATTTTGTGCTTTGTTCGGACTTGGCTAACTGGAAAACACCGCTTCATTACCTTTATGTATTGGCTTTGGTATTCCTTGTCATATTTGGAAATCCCAAGGCAGAAAGTCGGCTCGATCAGGGGTAACCTGTGAACATATAGCTTCTTCAGTGATTCCTCCAGATGTGAAATAAGGATCATGATCTTCTCCCATCGGATTTGTTGTGGTTGTAGAGGAGGTTGATCAGAAGCTGTCGGTTGTTGAGGAGATGTCGGAGGTATAGCAGTAGAAGTCTCTGGGATCTGTGAAGTGTGGGCAGGTGTACCGTACAGATTTTGTAGCAGGAACTGGTCGTAGTCGATATCGTCGTCGGTATCGATGGGAAATACAAGATTTACCTCGAAGTTCATCGCACTGGTGGCTTTTTGATACCATGCGTTCTTAGTCTCCGGGTCAATCTCTAAGTCATGATCTATCAGATTAAGAGCATCCCCTTCCGGTGCAGTGTATACGATCAGCGCCTGAGATTCTCCCTTAGGCTTTTCAACCATCGGGTCTTCATCGTCTGAGATATCCATGTCGATTTCCATCTCAGGTAGACTCAACTGGGCTTCAGGTTGGTCGTTGGACGGGTTTCGAATCACCAGATATCGTAAATGAAAAGGAGGATATACCGGATGGTTAATGCGTCACAATATCCCTGGATTCACGTCCATGTACTGACGTACAGCCAGCGAGAGAAATAGTGGGTATGGAAGGAACTTTTCTACTTTGTCCCACCGATTTGCCTGATGGCTTGAACTAATTCGCGCCAAATCTACATCGCGTTATCGATTTGTCGGTTGTAGCAGACGGCGTGGAATAGACGAAAAAAGTCGTCGGTGCACTGATCTATTCCCTTCCATCTTGATGAAAGACACCTGTTCAGTATAATGAACAGCGTGTACCAGATGGGCGCCAGGTACTTTCGGTTGAATCCTGATGGACGGTCGAGTGTATGGTTGTAGACGAGTGCTCGGATCTCGGCGCAGAGGGTGGTGTCGTTGACCGCGGGGTCGTAGGTTGCATGTCCGCTGGTGGTGGCTTCAGGGAACGATAGAAGAAGTCGGAACGAGTCAGGTGTGAGTATGAACGGGTGATTGTCGATCCACGCCGTGATTGTCTGAGAATTAGCAGTCGTGACAACTTGAGCGGAAAGCCAGACTTGATAGACATATAGAACAGGAATGTCGGTCGTTGTTGTGAGTGCCTCGTGAGTAGGGTGCCCCATTAGAATGTCCACGACCACACGATGGTGTGGCCGGAACTCGGCAGTGTCTAAATAGTGATTGTTGGCCTCTATTTCAATGTCGTGGTCTGCTGGGACCAAAGTCTTGTCGGCCTTTTCATTGATGAATTCCTCTTGAGGAGGAATATTCTCTTGCGGTGGTTGTTGTTCTTGAACCGCCATTTAGAATACCTGAAATACACGAAGTTAGAGTACATGCGGATGCAAAACAGTATTGATGCGTACCTTGGCAATAATCGGCTCAATCTGGAACATATTGAGGATTGGCAGTGAAAGACAGGGTACTGGACTGTTGGAAGTATCCGGACAAAATGCATACGGAAAGCATAAGGTGACCGGACAAAAGGAAGTGTCCGGACAAAGTGAATCATCCGAACAAACCAAGGTTTCCGGATAAAATTGAGATACCGGATACATAAGTTACCGGATAAGAGGTATCCGGACAAAGCGTATGGTTTCCGGACAACTATGGGTTTCCGGATGAAAAGGGTTACCGGACAACACGCAAAACCCGGATAGTTGAACTTACCGGAAACCCTAAGGTTTCCGGAAAACTAGGGTTACCGGGTGTTACTAGTGTCCGGACAAAATATCTAAGACTTGAATACTTTCCGGATACGGATGAATGTGTCCGGATAGTTTGAAAACTATCCGGACGACATCCGGTTACAATCAATCAGCCTCATCAACCTCAAACATGAATAAATGTAATCTAACATAGTCTAATCGATGTATTAAGTAAAATAACACCATCATGAAAGGATGAACATGCTTGGAAAGTGTCGAAAACCCATTTTGATCTATAAATCGAGTGAATCGGTGGTGGAAACCACGATTATTTATGCGAAAAACTATAGAATGCAAATAAGGAACATATACATGTGATTGGAGAAGTCGAAATCGTTGAGAAGATCGAAGGATTTGAGTGTCCGAATAAGCAAGAGTGCGAGAGGTTTTTCGAGGGTTTTTGTTTTGAGTTTCCACCAAAATGAATATATGGGGTCCAGATTCCTTTTATAGGGGAAACACTTACCGGGTGGGTGTTACCCGAATACCTATCCGGTCCGGATAGGTGTCCGGTCCGGAAACCTATCCGGATAGGGGTATCCGGGAACCTGTCCTGACAGATTTGAAAAAATTTCAATTTTAGCCCCTGGACTTTTCAAACAAAATTCCTTTTAGCGTGGAAAGAAAATTTTCCCGCTCCCCCTCGAACTTAGCATGGGAATTTCTCTGCTCCCCCTCGGATCGTGCATGTGAGTGAGTGTGAGAGACGACCACACATAAAAACTTTTGACATGTCAAAGGAAAAACTGTGTGTCGCTCCCCCTCAACTGTTGAACAAGTAGATACTTGCTCCCCCTCGGAATGTGCAAGTAGTGTGATATGAAGCATAGTGGAGTTGCCACACACAAAAAACTTTTGAAGATAAAAACAGGTGTGCGACACTCCCCCTCAAATGTAGAATATACTTACCTAATACTCTTACGTGCTCCCCCTGGACACATGAACGAAGTTGTGAAAGCACAGATATTTCCATACCAAAGTAGACGACAGTAAATTAAGATGAAAGGAAACACACGTTAAAAGAAAGCAAACAGACGAAATCTACCTAACTAATACATAGATTTAACCGAAAAGTGTATACGATACAAGTAGAATACAAATGCGAGAAAGTGTGTAGTCAATCATCAGGAGTATAAACAACAAATGATGAATAGACAGTTTCTCGCAGATGTATGGAACTTGTATCGGGCGCACGTGCTGATCAAATCTTCAGATTTAGCATACCTAACCTGGACACAAGATAATTAAAGTGTTTTTCGTCCAGGGGTTTTGTAAACAGGTCTGCTAACTGATGTTCTGTATTTACAAAGTAGAGTTCGACTGTACCTCTTTGGACGCGATCCTTGATAAAATGGTACCGAACGTATATGTGCTTCATCTTTGTATGCTGGACCGGATTGCTGGATATGGCAATGGCGCTCTTTGAGTCACAGTAGATGGGCAACTTGGTTTATATAAAACCATAATCTTTGAGTTGTGTGCGCATCCAGATAACTTGCGAACAACAGCTTGCGGCAGCCATGTATTCCGCCTCGGCAGTCGACGTAGAGACGCACTACTGCTTCTTGGATGCCCAACTCACCAAGTTGTCGCCCAAGAAATGCACATGTCCCGAGGTGCTCTTCCAATCTATCATGCTGCCCGTGTGGTCTGCGTCGGAATACGCTGAAAGCTCAAAACCTGTCTCTTTCGGGTACCACAAGCCAAGATCAGCAGTACCTCTCAAATAACGAAATATTCATTTAACAGCAATTAAGTGAGACTCTTTAGGTTTTGACTGAAACCGGGCGCAAAGAAATGTCAAAAACATACTGTCCGGTGTACTAGCAGTTAAGTACATTAAAGAACCACTCATTCCCTGGTACGTTTTTGTGTCCACATCCTTTCCGTTAGTATCGGCGTGTAACTTTGTACCGGGTGCCATAGAAGTTTTCATTGGTGAGGACTGTTCCATCTGGAATTTCCGAAGAATGTCCTAGATGTACTTAGCCTGATTTATGAATATCCCGGTCGACAGTTGTTTAACTTGAAGACCGAGGAAAAAGTTCATCTCACACAACATACTCATTTGAAAATATTCTCCCATTAATGTGGCAAAGTTCTTACAATATAGTGGTTTAGTAGAACCAAAAATTATGTCGTCAACATACACTTGAACCAACATAATGTGACCGTTTTCGTTTTTAATAAATAGGGTTGTATCAATTTTACCTTTTGAGAATCTCGATTTTATTAAAAATATAGACAACGCATCATACCAGGCCCGTGGAGCTTGCTTCAAACCGTATAGAGCCTTGTCTAATATGTAGACATGATTAGGCTTCTTCTCGTCCACGAACCCGTCCGGTTGCGATACGTATACCTCTTCCTTGATCTCACCATTGAGGAATGCGGTCTTCACATCCATTTGGAAGACCATGAACTTCTTGTGTGCGGCGTATGCAAGGAACATACGTATAGCTTCGATTCTGGAAACCAAAGCGTATGTCTCGTCGGAGTCTATCCCTTCTTGTTGGCGGTATCCCTTGGCCACGAGACGCGCCTTGTTCTGCACGTCTATACCATCCTCGTCCTTCTTGTTCTTGAAGATCCATTTTGTGCCGCTCACCGTCTTGTGAGATGGACGTGGGACAAGTCGCCATACTTTGAGGGCCTCAAATTGATTGAGTTCCTCTTGCATAGCCATACTAGTCCAGATCTTCTAATGCTTCGGAGACGGTTATTGGCTCGATCTTACTGAGAAATCTAGAGAAGAGGCAGAAATTGGCCGATGCGCCTCGCGTGCGAAATGGAGTAGAGGGATCACCGATGATTTGGTGTAGGGGATGAGCCTTGGTCCATTTGGTGGTGTGTGGAAGCGGCTGTTGAGTAGAATGAGATGTGTCCGGATCCACATAGCCACCAGTTGGTAGGTCTTAAACAACTTCAAGTGTTGCTGGTCGGTTTCTTGGAGGAGACTTGGCAGGATTCGTCGAAGGTTGAGCAACTTCTGGTTCCGGGGAAGGCAGAGGTTGATCAATGAGTGTTGTGGAAGACGAATCTTCAGGAGCGATCTCCGGGTTTTGTACAGGTTCCTCCGGGGGAATGATCGTATCAGTTGATGATGTGGCATTTGAGGGCTAAGGTGTCTCCAAAGTGATCGTTGGAGTGCTTGTCGAAGGCGGTGGACCGAAAAGATTCGCCGAGTCCTCGATTTGAGCAGCTTCAATTCTTGGTTGCACTGAGACACGAGGGGTAGATACATTAAATAAATCATCATAAAAATATTGAAATAGTAAATCTAAATTAGAAAGATGTGCATTCGACGTAGATGCTTGATCTGGATTTACTGTGGGTTGTGCAGATCCCGAACATGAAAGTTCGGAAGCTAGCACGCCATTTAAACCGGGTTCTGAACTGAGTTGTTCAGAAGCCAATTCCGCGGTTTCGTCGAATGTCACGTTTACACTCTCGATAATGGATTTTGTCCATTTGTTGTAAACGTGATACACCTTAGCCTGCATGGAGTATCCTATGAAAACTCATTCGTCTGCCTTCAGACTGAATTTCCCGAGATCATCCTTGTCGTTGAGGACGTAACACGTGCATCCGAACGCGTGGAAGTACTTGATGTTCGGAACGCAGTTGTTGATGATCTCGTATGGCGTCTTGTTGAACCACTTGTTGATGATGGAGCGGTTTTACGTGTAGCAGGCAGTTGACACCGCTTCAGCCCAGAGAAATAGATGCAGTTTTGATTGCGACAGCATAGTACGAGCAGCTTCGACTAGGGTACGGTTGTGTCTTTCCACCACTCCGTTTTGCTGAGGAGTGAGTGCGGCCGAGAAGGTTTGCGAGATACCGACGAATGTCAGGTATTCATTCACCATTTGATTCTTAAATTCTGTCCCGTTGTCGATCCTGATGGTCTGAATTTGCTGTTGAAGGTTTAGTTGGATGGTCTTTAAATGGTTGACAATAAGCCCCGGGGTTTCGTTCTTCGAGCGCAAGAATTTTACCCAGGTGTAGCGAGAGAAGTCATCAACCATCACCAGGACGTACTTTTGTTTGTTGATGCTTTGAACACGCATCGGTCCACACAAATCCCTATGGATAAGTTCGAGGGACCGACACGTGGTCGGAGCAGCCTTCGGCTTGTGTGTCGCTCGCTTCATCTTCCCCATTTTGCATGCCCCGCAGAGTCGGTCCTTCACGAATTGAAGTTCGGGCATGCCTTTCACGTGTCCGCCTAGCACCAGTTTGTTGATACTCTTGAAGTTGAGGTGCGATAATCGTCGGTGCCAAATCCACGCTTGCTGAGAATTGGCCTTCAACAATGGTGTAGAGGTTGGTCTTACGCGTTCCAACTAGCAGTTCAGTTCTGTCGTCAGTGTGGACCCTACACCTTTTGGCTTTGAATCTGACCTCTAGATCTTTATCGCAGAATTGGCCGATGCTGAACAAGTTGTGTCCCAATCCCGCGACGTAGGAAACCTTCTTTATGGTGATCTTGTCTTGGACAATGTCGACGTAGCCCAAAATCGGCGCCTTGTCATCATTCTTGTAGGTTCCCAGATTCACGTTGTATCACGATAATGGTAAAGAGATAGACAGCGGAAGCATATTTAAAACAGCTATTAAAGTGAGTGATTGTGTAAATGATATTGTAATAGTAAGAATCAATTATAGAACAGGATAAAGATAACAAGATCAAATAAGAAACGCTGCTCGTATATAGATAATGGATAACACCAAGAACAAGATCAATGGTGTATCCTGAAATCTCACAGGGAACAATATCGTACGGAGGTAGTGCTCGGGATTGCTGTAGTGAGTGCTTAGACAATTGTGGAAAACTATTCTTCCCAAAGCTTACAATTGTTTGTTCCACTACCTCTCTATATATAGCCCTGATAAAGTGAAGACAGTGTACTATCGTACCCTGGAATGACACGTGGAAAGTGTGTCTCCAATCTTTAGGGCATATGTGGAAAGCATGGACACATGTCTAGCACTTGGGGTTTCTTACGAGACTTAGGCTGACAGAGGTCTTTGCTTCACCAGAGCTCTTTCGCAAGAGCTCTGTTGGTCTTCTGTTAAACACTTGTTCTTCTGTTGGAAGTCTTCGGCAGAGCTCTGTTGAGCTCTGTTGGACCCGCCAGAGCTCTGATGAGCTCTGTTGGTTTTCTTGAACTTCTTCCAAGTCTTCTGTCTGATCTTTGATGGTCTTCTGACTTGAACTATTTTCAATACTTTTACATAACAGATACTTGGGGCTAACAATCTCCCCCTAAGTATTGAAAATAAAAATTTACAATTGACAAGAGATTAAACAAAAGAACAGAGAACTTTTACCTCTGTCGAAGCCTTGCACTAATCTTTTAGAATATTACATTAAGATTAAAAGATAAGTACATTTAAGCATAATTATCTCCCCTTAAGATTCTGTCAAATCTTCTGATGAGTTCTCGGAAATTCAGCAAGAGGTTGATTCCGGTGATGAAACTTCTCTGTTGTTCTTCCGGACATTTCTCTCTTGGGAGATTCTGAATGATGTCTCTGAGGTATATTAGCGACTCACTTGAGTACTTGTGAGTTTCATTTGCTCTGAGGGCCTTCTTGATTTTCTTCTGTCGGCAGATGAACACTGGAGGATCTCCAACTACTGTTCTAGTTTTATAGTTCTCATAGCCTTCAAGGCTCTCATTTGGTGGTGCAGTCGCTAGTGTCTCAACGTCGAACTCTATGCCTAGCTGAAAATCAATCTGAATCCTTAGGTTGATGTGCTCTTGCATAGCGAAGAGTACCTCATGAAGTGCTGTTCTTGCCTCTTTGTATTTTTCACTGAAGTTGTAACAGTAGGCATGAAGTTGAATCAGATCATAAGGGTTTAGAAGTACCAGATCGTTATCGTTGAAGTGCTCAATCCTGTTGTCGTTTGATTCAACTATGAACTCGTGATAACTCATCTGCGTTCTGTTGTGCCGAAAGACCTTCTGCTTGATGTCTACGATTCTGCGGATTCCAAAGTCAGAGTTTATGTTTCTGTTCAAACCAGACTTTGTTTCGATGAACTTACGCCTTACGTCAGAGATCATATTTATCCTACAGGGGCTGAAATATGGGTTAATGGGCACAGCATTGACAGGAATTGTATCACGGTTACTATAGAGATAGGCAAAAAATTTCTTCTAGCGGTGGTTTACCAGAATGTTGGTTTGAGGTTTCAGGGATCTGTTCTGTTTGCATGGGATTTGGGTCTTCATGAGTTTCTGTCATAAGTCTGTCGATGTGATGAACATACTCTTGAGGTTGGTTTTGGCTTGGTTGTTCTTCAGCAGAGAATGGGTCTGTTCTCTCTGGTTCTGTTCTTGGTGAAGTAGGAGGGGTGTCCAAGATGATGACTTCTGGTGGTTGTTGAGATTATGGTTCTGTTGGCTTGATGACCCTGTCTTTGAATATGTACTCGAAAGCTACCATAGTCATCTCTGGTAAGTCCTCAGTGGTCTTCCCTTGATCTCCTCTTTCTATTGCCTCAGCCTCTGTTGCTTTCCATTTTCCCTTGCCAGTTCCCTCAGCCTCTTTCTCTTTCTCTGCCTCTTTCTCTTTTTCCGTTTCCTTCTCCTTCTCCCCTTTTGTTGTTCTGATGACTCACCCAATTGATCGTCTGATTGACCTTCTTGAGCATTTTCAAAATCATCATCATCGCCAGAATCGTCAATTCTAGCTTTTGGTGAGGACGGAACAACAAACTTTGGAACAACTTTGTGTCTCTTGCTAGAAGGTTCATCTGTAGGTGCTTCTTCTGCAGGTCTTTTCGATGTAGAGGTAGCCTGTAAAATGATGTCAGTAAAGTTTGAGGCTGCCTTCATCATTACATCCTCGAGCACTGTTGCAGCACCTCTGATCTCTTCTACTTGAGCCTCAAAGTTAATCTTGTGAGTATCAAGGGACGCTTTCACATGTTGTTCTGTTTCCTTAGCTTTCATCACAAACTTTGATGAGATCGTCATCATTCGGCTAAGAATTGATTTTCTGAAGTCTCCCATTTGGCCAACAGTCATGGGAAGGTCATTTGGGTAAGGGCTGGAGATGTTGATAGGTGTGGCAGAAGAAGTTGTGGCTTCTGTGATAGCAACCTTAACAGAGTTGTTAATTAGATCTGTCAAGGTTCTGACGTTGGAATCTGATAGAAGAAAGGAAGGGGTTGGCAAGGTTCTGTTCATCTGAACCGTGTGGTTCTCTATGATGAGTGTCTTCAGAGCGGTTAGTTCTGTTGAGAACTTTGTTCTATCCTCTGTTCTGGCTCGTTCTTCTTCTGTGTGAAGTCTTCTCTGTTCTGCTAGTTCTGTTATCAACTTAGCAATTTCTTCTGCTTTGGCTCTTTCTGCCTCTGATCTGACTTGTTCGGCTTATGTTCTGATCTGTATTGCCTCTGTTCTGAGCAGCTCAGTCTCAGCATACTTTTGAGTTATCTCCGCAAGAGATGTTGTCAGCTTATGTAGCTCTTCTCTGAGAGAAGCATTTGCCTTCAGGATCAGTTCCTCCTTCTGTGAATTGATAAGTTTATACTCATTCAAAGAGTTGTTGATACTGTCACAGAAGCTTTCGAACTCTGCTCTTGTGACAGTGTCAACGGGGGTAACCTTGGTTCCAACACATGGATCCAATTATGCCTCGAGTTCAGAGGCGCCTCCGTCTAGAGTTGTGTTGAGAATGACTCTTGGAGGACTTACACCCAATCCTTGATGTTCCCTTGGAGGGGAAACAACTACAGGTGTTCTGACCAAAGTTTCCTCTTCCAGCTCAGTTTCTGAAGAAGGAAATCTGGTGTGATGAGGGGCATTTGGATCAAGCAAGGTTTGCCCTCGTTCAACTATGGTCTCCCATTGTCCCTGAGTCGGACAGATGCTACGTGAGATTACAAAGATCTCTGGTCTATTTTGGGACGAGTCTAAATGAGCCACAGAGGCATCATTGTGTGGAGGTGACCTATCGATGTCATGGGGCGAATTGACATCTTTATCAAACAGAGATTCCCCGGTTTTGTGCATACCAGAGGCATGAAGAGTTGCCTCTGGCGGTTCTTGCTGGTTTAGGTTCGAGGTGTGCACCTCTGTTTCAATAATCCTTTGGTCTTGATCACCAGGATTAGATTGTGTGGAAGCACTGGGATTTTGGTTAAGGATACCCTCATGTGTGCTCTGTTGAGCATCTTTTTCTATCCTCACATTTTTCTCGGCTCCTACGGCTGTAGAACTCTCTGGGTTCTCTCTGATATTTCTCTCTTGCTCACCACTATCAGAGGAGATATTTTCTACCTCTGTTGTTTCCTGTACTTCCTCATGGACAGCCTCTCTAGGAGATGCTCTATCCTCTACTTCCTCTCTTCTAGAGGAAGACCCCATTTCGGGTACTCTTGCCTCTGGTCCGATAACTTCCTCACCTATCTCCTCACTCAAGCTCTCAAAAGAAGGCTCGGATCCTAAGTATGTTGGGGTTCTCACCTCTGGTTCTTGAGGTTGAGCAGCACTCTGATAGTTCTGGATAGAGATATGGTCAGGGGTGATAAGTGCAAGCATTGTACCTGGAATTCTTCTTATGAAGGGGTATTCGCCTGATGTAGTGGGGAGGAATTTTGACATCGTCCAGATGGGTGTTGAGCGACCCTGATGAGTTAGTTCCAGTCTGTCAAAGGCTCTTCTGATCACCAAACTGATAAAGCGTGGGAACTTGATCATCTTCAAGAACTTGTGGGATCCAACGACTCCTCCTCTTGCGATGGATGAGGTTTTTGTGTTGACAGCTGAAAGAAGATCGTTGTAGAGAATGCTGGCGTAGTCAAAGTTCCGATTGAAGAACAATCCATACATGATTTGTAGGATTTCTGTTGTGGCTTGGTCTGGACTACCAGATTTGCTGGTGAGGGTTCTGTTTAAGGTGGAGAACATGAAATTCCACATAGTGGGTAGATTCTGTCGCTTGAACTCTCCTATCCTATTCAGATCCTTGTTGTAACCCAGAAACTTCATGAAATCAAGAAGGACAGCTGTTTTTGGTGGTTTCTCATAGACGTCTAATTCCTAGTTGTCTTTTGGTTTTAATTCTGAAGATTCTTCTTAAGGTACTTGCTCTTATGCGGATTGTTCCCGCTCCTCTATTACTTGCATTGACGCTCCCAACTATTCCGTCTTGTTCTTCGATGTATTGGCATGTGGTCCACCATTGTTGGACATAGATTGCAGGAAGATGGTCGTCGAACTCTGTTAGGGCTCTAAAAATGTCAGAGTTTCTAAAGAACTCAATAAAGACATGATACAGGGGTAGATAGAGTCCTGGAGTAGGATCGAATCTGTAGTTGTTGTCAGCAAACTCGTATGGAAGAACAACGATATCATCAGTGGGTTCTATTCGGCTAGAATCAGCAGAGTTTTGGGGTTCCGCCATTGTTGCAGGTTTGGGGTTCTTAAAGGTTTTGAACAGGGAGGGAAAGATGAGTAAAGGTTTGAATATTCTGAAAGTGTAAGAAATGAAATGGTTTGAAGGAAATGGGTATTTATATGAGGAATGTGTGGCTGGATCACGATCATAGGTGTAGTAGACACTCGAGTTTTGGATAGTGGAACGTTTTCTACATTATGAACGTGGGAACAGCTAACGGTTGGTATCTCAATCAGAGATTGCAACGTGGATTTAATTCTGACATCTTTTGGACAAGTAAACCGTCACGGTTAGAGATGTGTGAGTGACAAGCGGTTAACGTTTAAAGAATGACCCGCATCTTTGATGACGTGTTTCTGATGACGTGGCAGAACAAACTAACAGAGCTCTGGTGGAGCTTTGTTAAGTTGCTTCTGTTGAGTGATCTCTTCATAGTCTTAAGTAACCCAAGTTGTTGTACCTTTTCCTTTAAAACATTTAAAATTCTGTTCTGATGTGAAAAGAAAAGAACAGAAACTTAGACAAACAACAGAGCTCTGGTGAGAAACAACATAGGCTCTGATGAGAGGTCAGCGTTTTTGCAGATTCTTAACATTATCATAAAGGTTATCATCAGAACAGGTTTTCCTTCTTTCTTCAAAAAGATTTTTCAATGAAGATCAAAAAGCAAAGTCAATTTAGATTTGGAAATTTGAGTACTGACTTGCTCCCCCTAAAACCATGCATTATTTTTCTTTTGAACTCTCCCTTGAAAATTTGAGCTTAAAAAATCTTTGTACAAAAAAAACTTTATCCACACAGAATGTTCACTGAGTGCAAAAGAAATGCTTAATAGAGTTCTGGTGAACAACAGAAGCTCTTTTGAACTATCCTACCCAACTATTTGACAGAGCTCTGGTAGAATCATCAGAGGCTCTGTTGAATTTGAACAGAGTTAGGAGGACATGTTCAGCATACCCAGTTTGCTGATTAAGAAGTTAAACCTCCTTTCATCAAGGGCTTTTGTAAACAAGTCAGCAAGCTGGCAGTCAGTTGAAACAAAATACATTTCAATAGTCCCTTTTTCAACATGATCCTTTATGAAGTGGTACCTATGTCGATGTGCTTAGTCTTCGAGTGTTGAACTGGATTGGCTGTTATGGCAATGGCACTCTTAGAGTCGCATAGAATTGGAATTTTACCATACTCCAAGCCATAATCTTTGAGTTGTGTTTTCATCCATATCACTTGAGAGCAACAACTAGCAGCAGCAACATATTATGCTTCTGTTATAGAGGTTGAAACACAGTTCTATTTCTTGGATGTCCAACTCACCAACTTTTCTCCAAGGAGTTGGCAGCTACCAGAAGTACTCTTTCTGTCATTCTTGCATCCTCCATAGTCTGAATCTGTATATGCTACAAGCTCGAAACCAGAGTTAAGAGGATACCAGAGACCCAAAAATTGAGTCCCTTTCAGATATTTAAAGATACGCTTGACAGTTGTTAAATGAGTTTCTATAGGATTTGCTTGAAATCTAGCACAGAGACAGGTAGCAAACATTATATCAGGTCTGCTGGCAGTTAAGTACAAAAGTGACCCTATCATGCCTCTGTAGTGCTTGACATCTGTTGGTTCACCATTAAGATCAGAGTCAAGCTTAACTCCAGTGGCAATAGGAGTTTTCATTGGTTTTGAATCATTGAGCTTATATTTTTTCAACATATCAGAGATGTATTTGGACTGACTTATGAAAGTCCCTCTGTCAGATTATTTAACTTGTAAACCAAGGAAGAAAGAAAGTTCTCCCATCATGCTCATTTTGAATTTACTTTTCATCAAATCCTCAAACCTGTCACAGTACTCTTGCCGTGTAGACCCAAAGATAATATCATCAACATATATTTGTACCAGAAGTATATCATTTTTATACCTTCCAAAGAATAGAGTTTTATCGACAGTACCTTTCTCGAAGTGATTGACCAACAGAAATTTGGACAGAGTTTCATACCAGGCTCTGGGAGCTTGCTTAAGGCCGTACAGAGCTTTGTCTAACTTGTAAATGTGGTCTGGAAACTCCGTACATTCAAAACCAGGTGGTTGCTGGACATAAACTTCTTCTTGTAGTTTGCCATTCAGAAAGGCAGACTTGACATCCATTTGGTAGACCTTAAAACCCTTATGAGCAGCATAGGCTAGGAAGATTCTTATGGCTTCTAGCCTAGCCACATGAGCAAAGGTTTCGTCATAATCGATGCCTTCTTCCTGTCTGTATCCCTTTGCAACCAGACGGGCTTTGTTACTGATGATAATCCCATCTTCATCCTTTTTGTTTCTAAACACCCACTTGGTTCCAATGGCCGTTTTGCCTTTTGGGAGTGGAACCAAGGACCAGACCTTGTTTCTTTCGAATTCCAGAAGCTCTTCTTGCATAGCTTCGATCCAATTTGGGTCCTCTAGGGCTTTAGAAATCTTCTTCGGCTCAATCATGCTTAAAAATTTTACAAACAAGGCTTCATTGAGTGTGGTCGATCTTGTCTTCACACCATCTTCAACAGCACCAATGATAAGATGATGAGGATGATCCTTTGTCCATCGTGTCATGGGAGCATGGACAATAGGCGGGGTTTGTGCTTCTGATGGGAAAATACGAACTTCAGCGTCAGAGCTCTGTTGAATGGGACCAGGGCTCTGTGGCACACAACTTTGGAGAGTGGCCTCATTGCTCAGTGAGTTATTAACAGGGCTTTGTGAAGGTGAGCTTTCAAACAAGAAGTCTCTGCCAATATGAGTTAGCAGAGGTGATGATGGCTCTTCTTCAGGTTCTCTCTCGTTCTGATGTGGTTCCTCATTTCTCTGAATCACT
This sequence comes from Saussurea involucrata, assembly GCA_033807775.1. Taxonomy (NCBI): domain Eukaryota; kingdom Viridiplantae; phylum Streptophyta; class Magnoliopsida; order Asterales; family Asteraceae; genus Saussurea; species Saussurea involucrata. The sequence continues at coordinate 56,637,430 of CM066317.1, forward strand.
CCTGTAGACAGAGAAGTGGATGGTGAAGTATTAGAGGGACCAGTGAGAGATGTACCTGTCAGATTCTGTTCTGTTGAGTTCTGAGCTTGATCTCCTCTGTTGATGTTATCAGAGGAATCATCATCATCAAAGAAATCATCAAACAAAATATTGATGTCTTCTTCTCTTGTCTTCGAAGAACTTGGTTTCTTCTGTTCTGCCTTGGTCCCCTCTGTTGATTTACGATCAGAGGCACTTGATGTAGTTTCATCAAAGGACACATTTACGCTCTCTTGAATGACCCTACATCTGGAGTTATAGACTCTATAGGCTTTAGAGGTTAAGGAATAACCAATAAAGATTCCTTCGTCTGCTTTTGTTGGTTCCCGTTTTGTTTAAACAAGATTATCAGATCTATTAGTTCAAGATAATGTTTGATGCGGAAGCGTATTTGAAGAACTAACAGATATGTTTGATAGATTTAGAACACAATATAAATAAACAGTGAACAGGAAATAATATCTCAAAGTTTACTGAATATATATATTAAGAACAGATTTAAGAACAGTGAGTAAGCAAACCTTTAAAATAGATATGACTCTCAAAGTGTTTAAGCTATGTGTTCTTGTGATGTTTTTATCTCTTAATTTCTGATTAGGAAGAACTCAACACGAGTCTTCCTTATATACTACTCTAAGGGGACCATAAAGCATAAGCTACTATTTAGAACGAACGGTATGAATAGTTGAACGGATGGCATGAACAGTTGGACGTGTTGTATTGCATTTAATGCAGCAGACGTCTATTATGTACTAAGCCCTATTGAATCCAATCAGAGTTTGACACGTAGAAGTTGGACAGGGTACGTTGCCATGCAAGTTGATGAATAGGTCCAGTAACAGTAGCAAGATATTATAAATATCTTCAAGTCTTTAAATATCTTCCAAGTCGTTGGAGAGGACCACAGAGGCTCTGTAAAGTGTTACAGAGGTTCTACGGTCTGGTTCCTCTGTAAAGTAGTCTTCACTGGATTCTGAGTCTTTGGTCTTCTTTGTGCGTATGACAGATGTTCTGTAAGACACCTCTGTAGCTTCTGTAGCTTCTTGACCTTGATCTCTCGGTAAGTTCGTCAGAGCCTCTGTAAGAGGCTTTCTTCTCTTAGCCTATTTTTCACTACTTCTAAATAGTTCTATGATTAGGAAGATTGAAGCTAACAATCTCCCCCAAAGTAGTGAAAAATAAAAAATTGAACTTGAGTTTAGTTAGGCTAAGTTAGATAAGACAGAGGTTAAACAATACCTCGAAAGTTCTTTCATTCAGAGATATGCCAGAGGCATTTTACATTTGAGTATAATGAAAGATAAACTTTAACATGATTTGCAGAGATTGGATGTTTGAGAATCAGATTTTGGCGTCTTTGAAATCGTTGTAGCTTCTGTTGTCTCTTCCGACTTCTCTGATCTTGTTGTAGAAACTGATGCAGAGTTCTCTTAAGCGGATTGTGGCATCAATCTCTCTGATGAAAGTATCTGCAGCATCTCTATCCATTTTCTCTGTTTCTCTGTATTTTACAAGGCTTGCTCTGAACTTGTTCAGAGTACTAGTTGCGTACTTCTGACAGTCCATGATTACGAAAAGTTTGACTTTGCCTTGTGGGTTTTGAAATACTAACCCAAATCTTGGTTCTGTAATGATTGAGTTGGGCACGGCGTCCGGTGGGCAGCGATCCTCTGGTGGTCATAAGTTCAGATGTTTGAGACCAAGATCCTTTCCTAGCTGAAAATCTATCATACTGTAGACCAGAAGCTTTTCCCTCATTGCTTTTCTCAACACTTGATAGGCTCTGGTGTTTGTCTCTGTGTTGTAGTTGTCCTTTATCCATTGCAGAAGGTCAGGTAGATCATAGGGATTCAGATTCCTTAGGTCAGCATCAGCGAAGGTGGTTTCTGAATTGTTTACCCTTGGATAGGTTCTGGTGAAGGAGTATCTACAGAAGATTACCTTTTTGATCTTGTGGATTGAGAAGATGTCTGCTTTGGTTCTTGGCTTTGTTCTGGTGAAGACGTTGTCAAATTTTCTCTGATCTTTGGATCTGTCACATGATCTGTTGGATGATTGGTCTGAAAGGATTGTTTATAGAGGTATTTGTATACCACTTCTTCCATTTCTTCTTGTGTTGGACAGGTTGTGGTACTTGTCTTCTGAGACTCTACATCTTTTGAACAACTTCTGCAGCTCTTCCTGATAAAGGAATGTCTGACAGAGGCTTCAATCCATATGCCCAGTCTTCTTCTTCAGGCTTTGGAGTTTGAAATGCATCAAAAGCGCTTTTCATCAATTTCTCTGTTGGCTTGGGCAATGATTTCTTTTTCTTGGGCTCTTCTGTCAGTATTGCTTTGCCCTTGCCTTTGGCTTTTGAAGGTGCAGAACCTGTTGCTTCTGTAGGTTTGGGTGTTGGCGCTTCTGTTGAAATGATGGGGGTCGCCTCTGTAGGTTTTGACACTTGTGTTTGAGAGGACTTTTGTGGCGTTGGTTCTTTTGACTTGATTTGCTCTGTAACCTCTGTTGGAGGTTCTTTGGTGATTTCTTCTGTGAGCTCGGTTTTTGTTGGTGAAGATTGGATATCAAATCTTCTTGCCATTTTGAAAGCTAATGTGAACCTGTGCATTTCTTCTTCTCTCTGCGCCATTCGTTCAGTCATTGTTTTGTGCATATTCCTTAGAACAGAAGAAGCAGAGGTCGTTGCTCTTTTTGGTTTGATGGCAATAGACTTTCTTCTTGGTATGGTTTGGGGTTTTTCTGTTGATTTTGTAGTTAAGGGAAATTCCACAGAGGTGGGTGTCGTCTTTGTGGTCTTTTGACCTTTTTCTCCAGGTGGTTGGTTTGGACTTTCTTCCAAGATGATTACCACAGGGGTGGTTGTTGCCTCTGTGGTTTGCTGATCAGCTTCTGGTATATTGGTTTCTTCAGGAGTTGATTCCACAGAGATGGGTATTGTCTCTGTGGTCTGTTGAGTTTGTTGTTGTTGGGTTTGTTCTGGAGGGGCTTGGCTGATTGGTTCTGATGCGATTGGTGGAGCTTGTAGTCCTCTGGTCGTAGCTTTCTCCCTTATATTCTCCCCCTCAGGATGATCTGATGGACCAGGATGGTCATCATCAGAGCCATCCTGACTCTTATCAGAAGTACCCTCTGCTCTGCAGGAAGCTTTGGGTTTCTTTGGTAGTTCTGCTCCTGCGGCCATCAACTTCGTACATACATCATCACAGAGGCCGATTAGAGTTGCAAGCTCTGCTTCTGTGTTGAAGCGCATTCTGCCGACACTTTTTCTGAACTCTTTGACGTAGTTGGCATTTGCAGTAGTGAAAGAGACGATGACTTCTGTGACCTGGTTTATGACATTCTGCCCGAGCTCTGTTAGTTGTGCTCTGGTCATGTAGTCTTATGGTTGCATCATTGTAGTGTTGCGCATTGCCTCTACTTGTACGTGTTTGAGGGCGTTCTGTAGATTTGTAGGTGTAATGCCCTTTGATTTGTTGGATTACTTGTTCATTTGTTCAAGGAAATGCTTGACTGATTCCTTGAATGCAGATGTTGCGGCTATTCCAAAATCTTTAGCATCAGAAGTGGCTGTAGTTGTGGCAGTTGTTTGAGCAGAAGACTTCATCTCTGTGATGGCGGATTTCACCTCTGTGGACAGATTGTCCATTTTGGTGTTCAGATTTAGCAAGGCCGTTGATGTTGTCTCTGCAAAAGATGTGAAAGAGCTTTGCAACTCTTTTACAGAGGTGACAAATGTTTGGAACTCATCCCTTGATACTTGTGTCCCTGGTGTAACCTCTGGAGGAACACATTCGTCTCCAGAGTGAGTCCCTGCTCCTGGGACACCTTCGTTCACCCTTGTTTGTACGTTGGGGGTGGAAGAATTTCCATCTGATCTTTGAGAAGAAACCTGAGTTTCAATCTCTACAGAAGTTCTGTGAAGAATAGTGTCCAAATCCACTCCAGAGGTGGGTATCGGAATGTTCTTATGTTGACTCGGAGACTTGTCTAGAGTCTCTTTGTCTTTGTGCTCACTACTTCTCTCTGAAAAAAGTGTTGGCCCTATTTCGTGCGTGGCATAGGAAACGAATTCCTCTGTTGGGTGTTTTAGTGTGATCTGGGGCGATTGATCACGAACAATAGGAGAGTCTCTTTGAGGAGACTCCCTAGAAATGGATTCCCCGGTTTCTGTGGGCGCAGAAGTCGAAAGAGTGACCTCTGGCTGGATGGGTTGGGTTTGGTTCGAGCTGTGCTGCTCTTTTTCAATAACTCCTTCTGCAGCTAGACGTGCGGAGTTAGATGTGTGGGTTGCACTGGGAGTTGGTTTTGGTTGTGTGCCTCTATTAATCCAGACATCTTTTCTTGTTTCTTCCTCTGTTAAGCATCCAAGCACTACTTCATTATCTATCATTTCAGCCTCTGTAGCTATACTATGGCTTGGTGCTTCTTCCATAACTTCTATTGAAGTTCCTGGCTCTGTGACTAAGAAGTCGAAGATTGGATGAGAGCCGTATAATTTCATGACATGTGGATGATAGAGACCTTTTCGTATCCAGACAGCTTCTTCTTCACCTGAATCTACCTCTGAGACCTCTATCCTTGTCTCCCTCGTTTCAAATCCCTCTTCTTCTACAACTCCGGCCTCTTTTCCTTTTTCCTTTGCTTTTCCTTTTTCCTTTTCTTTTTATTTTATTTTCTCTAAAGCCTCTGTTACTTCATCTCTATTCCACTCAGCTTCTGTTTGTTCTATTTCTTCTGAAGCTGGGCTTGGACTCCTTCTGTGAACTTCCAATCCATGTTGGATGAAGGGGTCTTGTAGAATGGAAGGGTTTTCAGATGGTTGATCTCTGGGGGTTTGATCATCTTCTTCTGCGATGTTGTGGTCAAGTGGTTGTGCCGTCCACCCAGCTGTATTTAGGGTGTTGGAAATTTCAGGGTTCTGAAGAAAATCATCTAAGCTGCCTTGATGAGCGAATCGATCTGGGGATTGATAAGGTGATTGATATCCCTCTTCTGCCATTTCTACTTCTGCATCTTCTTCTTCTACAGTTCTTTCTTCTGCGATTGCTTCTTCTGCGATGGTAACCAATTTTTCAAGTGATTTCCCATGCTCCTTTTTGGTTTTCCTCCTCTTAGGTTTTGGTGCCCCTTCCTCTGTGGTTTTCGATTTTCTTTTCTTCTTCTGTTTTGGAGAAGAGGGAGGAGCAGAGGAGCCAATTTCTGTGGCATGAGGAGGTGAAGGTTGATCTTCTGCAGCGCTTGTGGAGGTGCCTTCTGCAGTTTTCCTCTTCTTTGATTTTGGAGTAGAGGCAGAGGTTTTTGAAGAAGACTTCTTTCCCATGAGCTCTGCACGTTTGGCTAAGAAGCTAAGTTAAATTGCCATGTGTTTTGCTAGTTTCTGATCTTTTTCTTCTTGTGTAGAGAGAGGTTCTGCAGTCATTGTTCCTAGGGGGACACCTAAACGCGGGGGTGTCATAGGACTCGGTTTTGGAGTTCTATGAACGCGTATATACTCTAACTTAAGTGTTTTGTTTGTAGCGTAGCTCAGAAGGTTCTTTGACAGAGGCCTGCAGTGGGTGTAGCCTTCTACATGATCGGTGGGGATATTTTTGTTCATAGGGAACTGTTTGGGAGTCGGCCCTTCCATTGGCCAGTTTTGTATCAGCAGCAGAGGTTCGAACAGGACTCCCAATATCCTTTGGAATTGTAGAGGTGGTAGAAACTTAGGATCATTCTCTTTTACCCTTCTGGTGTTGTTCTTTATGTCGATTGTATTGATGATCTCTTGCATCATTATGGTCGCGTAATCGAGTGGAAGATCATAGTAAACCCCATACATGATGGTTAAGATCTGATACGAGCTCTGGTCAATACTGCCTATCTTCCCTGTAAGGCATCTGTTGTAACGTCCCAAAAATTACAATAAATTTGAACTTTTTAAAATACCATTTTATTAAAACTAAACCATAAGTAATTAAATCCAATTAAACGTTTAGCAAAACCTCGTTAAGTTAAATCACCAATTATAAATAACATAGCGGAAATTGTAATAAATCTAAACTTGATGTCTCAAAATAAATAATAATAAAAGTCTTCTCAACGCGCCAGTGTGTACCGTCACGCCTTACTGCCACTCGTACCTGAAATCATTATTTATAGGGAAGCGGTAAGCACGAAGCTTAGTGAATTCAAACACATACGCAGGTAGCAATCATATATACACCACTCCTATCCACACATAGATAGACATCCAACACAAGCACATCTAATTGTATAAGCAAACTCATGCAAAAACACCCGCGCGTGTATCCTTCGGCTCCCCGAATTCACACCACACTCGTGTAGGCATCCCTCGGTCTCTCCGAGTTCATCCAACACTGGTACACAATTCCTCGGCCCCGCCGAGTACTCGGTCCAACCGAGTTCACACAACACTTGTACACAATTCCTCGGTCCCACCGAGCCCTCGGCCCCGCCGAGATGTATACGACACCCATGGCATTATACTAAACATTAATTCAAACTAGTACTACGCACAATAATTTAGTTAACACACACAAACTACCGCAATGCATATATAATCCCTATCCTACGCAGTGAGAGAACTCACCTCAGAAGCAAAGTAGATGTCCTCAACAGCAAAACGAGTCGGCCAACTCCAACTCACCTTTTTCCACCTAAATAAGTGATATCAAACGTCAAAGCGAAGTCCTAGCCCAAAGTCACAACTATAAGTTCACTCATGAAAAGTTCCAGCTTTTATTCTAAGATTTACAGGTCTGTTCGGGATCTGTTTAGCCCCTCTTAAACTCATCAACCCAGAATTATTATTCCATAATCAGCTAGTTCTATGTCTTAGGGTTCCAGGGACATATCGCACGCGTTCTAACGATTTTCCTACGATTTACTATGAATTTTCTAAAAACGGGATGCGAGTCTGCCGAATTCGGACCTGCTGTAAAAACAGCTAATTTACACCTAGCTATAGGACGAACCAGACTTTCGCTAAAACATGAAAAGCGTGCCCGGCACAGAATGTGAACCGTGGGCACCGGTTTCGCCTCAATCCGATCTACGACGGAAAAGTTATGAACGAAATAAAACTGGGCAGAAACGATATCGATCACATAAAATGATAACTTTATTAAAACGGTTTACGCGATTAGTTTAGGTTTTTTTATTTAGGTTTTAAGGTTTTAAGCTACAAGGGGCTGGACTCACTGCGCACCACCCACTGCCACCTCCGGCAGTGGTGGTCACCGGCGGCGGCGGCGACGATGGTGGTTTACAAAAACCCCGTCGAGACCACACGAAAAACCCGACCACCCATCTAAACCGCACACACTCATACGCAACCACTCCACATCCCGCACGGTGCAATCACCGCCCTGGTGGTGAACGGCGGCCACACACCGACAGCCTAGGCTGCCGGTGGCTGTGGTGGTTTCACGGCGATGGAAAGTTAACGACGAGAAACAAAAGAACGAGAAGAGAAGGGAAGAGACGATACCTCTCGTTCAGAAACGCAGCAACACACGATCCTCGATTGCTCCTTCTCCCTCTCACGTTTTCTCGCTGCAGCACCTTCTCGCACTCTCTCCTTCTCCGGCAAGCTGCGGCGGTGGTGGTGGTTCTCGGCGGTGACGAAGACAAAGACAAGGAGGGGGGGGGGTTACGGTCGTGATCAAGAAGGAGGAGGGGTAGGGTTTTTGGGGTTGGGTCTCTATGTGTGTCGCAAGCAAGCAGGAAGAAAACGAGATGGGGGATCGGTCCTTTCCTATGGGCCGATCCATGCAACATTTTAAAGAAGTACAACACAAGCCCCTGCAGTTAGAGTTTTCACAATAAGCCCCAAAAATCCAACCTTTACATTTCCGGTCAGTCTCGTTAAACCCGTTAACCAACAACGTTAAAAAAACACAAATTAATTTTATAAAAATAGAACATACCGGGACACGGGCTTTACAACTGTTGAGGATTGAAAACAAGGTGTTCCACAGAGGTGGTAGTCTGCCTCTGCGGAAGTCATTTCTTTTCCTAAGTTGGGTGTTGTACCCAAGCATTTCTACAAAACGACAGAGCTCGTCGTCTGTTGGTTGTTCTGCATATCTTTTTAGTCCAAGAAGACCCCTTGTTGGTAGGTTGAACTCAAGTGAGAACATCGTTCTATTAAACTTGATTTCCAAATGTTCAGATTTGTCAGGCTTTGAGATGTACCCTTTGATAAGAGAATCATCTTTATCAAATCGGCAACTTTGCCAAAACTGGTTCAAATACCTAACAAGTATTTTGTTTGGGGTTCTTGAAAGTAGAGGGAAGAGGATATGATTTTCCATGATGTTTAGAAGAAGGGAATGGGCTTCGCCGAAAGCAATGGGTGAGGGGACCAAATAGCAATTGTTGGATTTGATTGGTAGTACCTTTTCGAAATGATCCTTTGCTATGAAGTTTTGAAGATCTGTGGTCGAAGCAAAGTCTTCTGAGTCGCCAGAATCTTCTAGTTCAATATTTTTGGCAAGGTGGGGGTTTTCTGAATGTTCAGAATGAGCAGGTGAATGTTCTGGTGAGTTCGCCGGAGAGTGTGCAGGGGAGATTACTTGAGAAGATGAAGCCATTTGGTAAGAAGAATAGGATTCTTGCAAGCTTTTGCAGGGTTTCGCCGGAGAAGAATGAGAGTTTGTAAAGGTTTTATGAGAAGGTAAGCTTGGGTTTTATATGAGTGTAAAATGGTAGAATTTGAAAGAGTAAAAATATATGGCAATGGATAAATATTTGGAATCCGTACTCGAGTTAGAACGGCGGGTCCAACTTTCCATAGAAAACGTTCCATGTACGCCCAATGAAAAAGAGACACGTAGGCCATGTCAGAGGATGACAGGACGTCGTGTGCGGCCCATTAATGCTAGGCGCGTGAGGTTGTTCTTAGCCACATGAATTTCACTCTCAGTAAAAGTAATTATTACAGAAATGCCCAAGTTGCAGATTGACAAAACCTCTGTGGTTTACAGAAGCTCTGTGATTTTGAAAAACTTGATGTTCATGCTTCTCATATATCTCATTGTTATCATGACTCTGTAGGTTCTTCTTTGACCAAAACATTTGTAAAGGCATTAGAGAGGATCGATAGGATTTTAGTGAAGAATTTTTACTCTCAGAGGTTTTGTGGCTCTGTTGGAACTTGCAGAAGCTCTGTCAGGGCCAGCAGAAGCTCTGTGAGGGAAAAAAATCTCATAACTAAATTCTACTAAACTTTTTGATCATCCAATTTTTGATCTGTTTGAAGAGATGTTTTTCGGACATATTTGAAAGTTGGTGTCCGAGAAAACTGTTATGGAAAAAATTTTGTTCGAGAAGGTCATGGTGTGTGTATTCGGTTTCCGAGATAACATTCCAAAAGATCAATAGAGGCTAAATTTGTGATCACAGAGCATATTTCTGGCAGAGCCTCTGTTGAGCTCAGCAGAAGCTCTATGACCTCAAATTTCTCATAACTCGAATTTTATGAAACTTTTTGATCTTTTGATTTTTGACATGTTATTCACAGTATTTTTAGGACATATTTGACAATTCGTGTCCTAGAAAACTATTTTCAAAAATCTTTTGTACGAGAGACATACCTTTTGGTTCTCCTATTCTCGGCAGTGATGTCTGACTTCTGTTGATATAGATTCATCGACACTCTTCTTTGGCTCCCCCTTGAAAGATTTACCTCTGTAGATCATTTCAGGGTCCCTTTTTGCTCCCCCTTGATATAATCACCTCTGTAGATCAAGTAATTTCCTTTTGCTCCCCCCTTGACCTATGCTTGGATCAAAGAATGATAAGTTTTGCATAGAACATAGGTCATGTTTTCCAGAGGTTCTGTAGGGATCGTCAGAGGATCTGAGCAGACCCACAGAAGTTCTGTGTTTCTTAGAATTATTTTAGCTTTGAGAATTTACATACAGAAATAAATCAATCAAAGCAATAAGTTAAGTAAAATAGAAATATATACTTATTTACAGAAGATAAAGCTATACTTACAGAGGATTTTCACGTCATATTAATCATTCCTAACTTACCCACCAAGAAATTGAATCTTTTCTCGTCTAATGCTTTGGTGAATAAGTCAGCGAGTTGATATGCTGTGGGCACGAAATGCATCTCGATTGTACCGTATTCAACATGATGTTTCAAGAAGTGGTACCTTATATCAATATGCTTGGTTTTTTAATGTTGCACAGGATTGGCAGAGATGGCAATGGCACTTTTGGAATCACAGAAGATGGGTATTTTGAATAGGATATGGCCGTAGTCTTTTAGCTAAGTCTTCATCCATAGAACCTGAGAACAACAGCTAGCAGCAACAACGTATTCAGCTTCTGTCGTGGATGTTGAGACACAATTCTGCTTCTTGGAGGTCCAACTGACTAGTTTACCACCTAGGAATTGACAATTCCCAGAGGTACTCTTTCTGTCGAGCATGCATCCTCCATAGTCTGAATCTGTACAGGCTTTAAGACAAAAACCAGAGTTCTGTGGATACCAGAGACCAAGATTTTTGGTCCCCTTTAGGTATCTAAAGATTCTCTTTACAGCATCATAATGTGATTTCTTAGGATTAGCTTGATAACGTGCACAAAGACATGTGGCATGCATAATGTCAGGTTTGCTTCCAGTTAAGTATAACAGAGATCCAATCATGCCTCTGTAGAGAGTGCATTCTACAGAGATGCCATCTGGATCTAAGAATAACTTATTTCCAGTGGCCATTGGAGTTTTAATGGGAGAGGTATCAGAGAGGCTATACTTGGAAAGAATGTCAGAGACATATTTGGCCTGATTTATAAAAATTCCCTCTGATGATTGTTTGACTTGAAGTCCGAGGAAGAATTTTAATTCTCCCATCATAATCATTTCAAACTCACTCTGCATGAGTTTTTCAAAACTTTTGCACTCTTCTGAATTAGTAGACCCAAAAATTATTTCGTCCACATAGATTTGTACAAGCATTATTTCACTGTTTTTGCGTTTATAGAATAAGGTAGTATCTGTTGTACCTCTGTCGTAGCCATTGACTAGAAGAAAGGTAGAAAGTCGTTCGTACCATGCTCTTGGATCCTGTTTCAGTCCGTACAGAGCCTTTTCAAGGTAGTATACATGCCTTGGGAACTTTGAGCTTTCAAACCCTGGTGGCTGATTTACGTAAACCTCTTCTTGGATTTCACCGTTGAGAAAAGCTGATTTTACGTCCATCTGATAAACTTTAAATCCTTTGTGGGCTGCGAAGGCTAAGAATATTCATATTGCTTCGAGCCGTGCGACAGGGGCAAAAGTCTCATCGTAGTTTATGCCTTCTTCTTGTCTATATCCCTTGGCCACTAATCGTGCTTTGTTTCTGATGACCACTCCGTCTTCATCCTTCTTATTTTTGTAGACCCACTTAGTCCCAATGGCCTGTTTCCCTCGTGGCAGAGGTACTAAAGTCCATACTCTGTTACGCTCAAACTGCAGAAGTTCTTCTTGCATGGCGTCTACCCAGTTTGGGTCATCTAGGGCTTCAGAAATCTTCTTTGGTTCTATCATACTGATAAAATTTGTAAAGAAACAAAAATTAGCAGTGGCAGATCTGGTTTTTACTGTGTCAGAAGGTTCGCCGATTATTTGGCTTGGAGGATGGCTTTTTGTCCACTTAGTTGTGCGTGGAAGGTGGTCACCAATGTCATCGAATCTTTCTTCAGAGGCTTCTTGATGTTCTTCTTCTTCTTCTTGTATAGCTTCTGTAGTAGTGCATGCCTTTGTAGTTGATCCTACAGCTTGTGGAATGATTTGTATGAGAGGTGGTGGAGTTTGTTCCTCTGAGGACGTATAGACTTGGTCCTCTATATCCTCTGTAATTGGTTCCTCTGTGGATTGTGAAGTTTGATTTTCAGCAGCTTCTGTGGTCGTTTTCCTCGTTGTTTTATCTTCTGCGGTCTCTACCTCGGCATTTGCATCTGTAGTATTTATAGAAGAAGATGAAGCATTATTTGGTCCAGTGAGAGTCATACCTGTAGGATTTTGACCTATGGAAGATGGTTCTTCAGAAGCTCTGATTGTTCCAACAGAAGGATCAATGTCGTCATGGAACATCTCTAAAAATAGAAGATTTAAGTCTTCTTTCTTTTGCGAGATGCCAGAGGATTCCTCTTTAAGTCCGAGTTCTGAACTGATTTGCTCAGAAGTCTTTTGGAATGAATCATCAAAAGAAACATTGATGCTTTCTACGATTTTGCGAGACCTTGTAAGGAATGCTCTGTAGGCTTTGGAAGTGGCAGAGTATCCAATGAATTTGCCTTCGTCAGCTTTTACTTCAAACTTTCCTCTGGAATCTCTGTCGTTTAAAACAAAGCATTTACATCCGAACACGTGGAAAAATTTGATGTTTGGCCGCCTTTTGTTGATCAATTCGTAAGGAGTCTTGAGGTGTCTTTTCACAATGGTTGAACGATTATGTGTATAACAAGCGGTAGAAATCGCTTCTGCCCAAAAGCTCATCGGTAATCCGCATGCTGATAGCATAGCTCTTGCGGCCTCCACGAGCGTTCGATTCTTTCTTTCGACTACACCGTTCTGCTGTGGAGTGCGTGCGACAGAGAAGTTCTGTGATATTCCTTTTGTAGAAAGATAGGCTTCAATGACAGAGTTTTTAAATTCTGTGCCATTGTCACTTCTTAACTTCTGTATTCTGCATTCATAAAGAACTTGGATTCTTTTCATTAGATTAATCAAGATGATTGGAACATCTGATTTCTTTCGAACAAATTCAACCCATGTGAAACGCGAATACTCATCAATTAAGACAAGTATGTATTTCTTGCTACCTAGGCTCTGTTTGGCAATGGGACCGCAGAGGTCGACATGAAGCATGTACAGAGGCCTAGTGCAAGACACATCTGTTTTGCCTCTGTGGGAAGCTCTTCTGAGTTTTCCCATTTCACATGCAGAACACAAGTGATCCTTATTAAATTTAACATTTGGCAAACCTTTAACTAGATCAAGTTTTACCAGTTTATCCAAGGAGTGAAAGTTTAAGTGACAGAACCTGTTATGCCATAACCAAGATTCTTTACTTTCGCAAGCTACAAGGCAAACTTTGTCCTTGGTTTTTGAACAAAAAATCATCAGATACAGATCACCTCTTCTTTCGGCTCGCAGAAGTTCCATTCCTGTGTCTTCACTTTGCAGAGAGCAGAAAGTTCTTTTGAATAACACATCGAATCCTGTATCACATAGTTGACTTACACTGAGTAGGTTGTGTTTAAGGCCATTCACATATGCAACTTTGTATACAGAGACGTTTTCCTTCTGAATGACTCCATAGCCTTTGATGTGTCCCTTCTTGTCTTCTCCAACAGTTACAGATCCACCATCGTTTGTTTCTTTGTACGTGGATAGTAAACTTTTGTCGCCAGTCATGTGCCTTGAGCATCCGGAGTCAAGATACCAAATTGGCACAAACCGCTTTTGTAAGACAATCACAGAGACTTAGATACCCATATCCACATGGGTCCAATATTGTTAGAATTTTTCAAGTTTGCCTTAGCATAATTGAAATACATTTTTTCTTTTGTAGAAAAATCAGATTGTTTCTCTTTAGGTTCTGACTTTGGAGTTTGAATTTTAGTGGAGAGTAAGCAATCTGGACTTGAGAGGTGATTATTCAATTTGAACATAAGATCAAAGCAATGACAGTATTTAATATGAGACGTGATTTGTTTGAACTTTTCATTGAATTTATTGAACTGAGCCACATAGGCATTACATTCTTTCTTAACATTAGATTTCATATTACAAGAAGATCTATGAATACTAGAATGTTGTTTGCAAAAGTCTTGTTTAGGTCCTGCCTTCTGTGAGTCTCTTCTGTGGTGAACATCTTTCTTCACTGTCACAGAGGAAAAATATTTGTTAGCTTCAGGCCTTTTTCCCTTTTGTTGCCAAGAGGGATTCTTTTTAATTTGCCTTAAAGGTTTTGAAAATTTTTAGCTTTTAGGATTTTCAGAGGCCTTTTTCAGATTATCAAGCTCTGTAGAGGTTTTCACTTGTATACACATTTTGAGAAATTGTTCTGTTAAGAACCTCAGAGGAGAATTTAATATCCTCTGTGTCACAGTAAACTATCCCTGATTTAGAATCAGTCTCTGAGTCGTCAGAGGATGAATCATCCTCATATACAGAGGTTGAGTCATCTCTTTCGACAGAGGCTTGATTTTATGAGCATGTATCGTACGAGCTTTCTTCCTCTGTAGAATAACTTTCATAGATGGCAGAGGTTTCTGATGAAATCTCTTCAGCGAGAATTTGATCTATAGAAGATGTACAGAGATTTTCTAAAACATTTGATTTCAAAACTTCCAAAATTTCTTTTTCAATTGATTCTTTAAGTTTTTCTTCTGAAAAGATGGGTTTAAACTCAGGAGCTTTTGCAGATAATTTCTTTTCGACATTTATCATACAAACAAAAGCGACCTGTGTTTGAGTCTCTGGTTTACCAAACTTAAAGATACCAATCTGATCTTGTGTTTTCAGATATTTCTTTGGTTTGATTCCTCTATTGACAGAGGTTGAAGATGATGAATCTGTGTTTTCAAACCACACATTGATCATCTTCGTATGTTTCCTTAAGTGAGGTTCTGCAGAGATTTTAACCCTTTTACTTACAGAGAGTAAGTTTGGAAAGTTTGGTTTATTTGTTTTTTTCCAAAACAAATAGAGAAGATAGAGGTTTTAGTCTTTTATTTTCAACACCTAAGGTAATATCACTGTACCCTATACCTCGTCTTGCTATTTGGGAGTTTACCTTTTCATACACCTTATGTGCATCTTTATAGTTCTTAAGTAAAACTTCTCTTCTTAGAAGATCTTTCCAAAGTACCTCTCTCTCTCTTTGAAAGTATTCTTTGAGAGCTCTTATGTCAGTTGTTTCACTCCTATAAACTGAAAGCTCTTTTGTTTTGATTTTTAAAGCAGAGGTTAATTCAGAAATTTGCCTTTTAAAAGGATCTACATTTTTGCTCCAATATTTTTCTACTATTTCCTTTTCTTCAAAAATTTTGGCTTTTTCTTGAGTGAGAAGCCTTACTTCTCTCTCATTAAAGGTGAGTCTTTTCTGAATGCTATCATTTATCTCTTTTAGTTCAATCAGTTCAATGTTAAGTTTAATTGAATCACTATCTACAGATTTAGTACAAGAGGTAGAATTTGAAATGGATACCTCAGTGTCAGTGCCGGAGTCGACTTCTGCCATGCCATAGAACAAGGCATTGGTGGTGAATTCATCATCAGAGGTAGAGTCTGACTCGAAGTCCTCCTTGTTTGCTTCAGAATGCCCTTTGTTCGCCATTAGGGATTTTTGCGCATAATATTCAGCCTTCTTTTTGTAAAAAGTTGAATCCTTCTGTGGGCGATTTTGTCTACTTCTGCATTCTTTTGCAAAATGGCCTGGTTTGCCGCAGTTAAAACAACCTTGGGAGGTGTTTCCAGTTCGATCGTCGGACTTCTGTTGGTCTCCACCTTTCTCTGTTCGGCATTCGTTTGCGTAATGACCAGGCTTACCACATTTGTAGCATTCTTGTGTGTGGCCTACCTTGTCATCTGACCTCTGTCGGTCATTTCCTCTGTAGTTTCTGTCGCTCGACCTCTGTTGGTCATCATTTCTTTAGTCTGACCTCTGTCGGTCACTCGATTCTTCTCTTCTTCCATCATCTCTTCTATCGCTCTGGTTGTCTCTGCTATATCTGTCATTTCCAGAATTACTTTGGTTACCTCTGAACTTTCTTGTCAATAGAACCAATGATTTAGCTAATGACACAAGAGTTATCCCTTCCTCTATCAGCTCGTCTTCTTCGCTATCAACCATCACTATCTTCTTCTTCTCCTTCTTCTTCTCCTCTGTTGCTCTCTCATTTCTCGGTCTTTCTATAGCTTCTGTTGATTTACTAACCAATGCGTATGGTGCAATGGTTAGTGTTTTAGCCTGTGCTATTTGAGGCTCTTGTGCAGCTAGTGTTCCATAGAGATCAGAGAGTGTCCATGAGTCTAGATCTTGGTTTGTTTTTAAAGACATAGACAATTGAAGCCACTCATCATTCAGGCTCTTTAGAAACATGACGTTATTTTCTTTCGAGGTTCTGTGAATGCCAGATTTTCTGCATTTGTTTATGAGAGAGTTGAACCGGTCGTATGTTGTTTGCAGAGATTCTGTTGCAGACGCTTTGAAGGCATGATATTCATTTATGTATTGTGCCCTTCGGTTCTTCTGTGTTTTAGCACCCCCTTCCAACTGTCTTTCTAATTCTTTCCAAAGATCGTGCGCTGTTTCGCATGCATCTAAGGATTGAAAAAGTTCGTTGGGGATAGCCATGATCAATATTCTTTTTGTTTTCTGTGCAACTTCATCTTTTGCCTTATCTTGATCTGACCATTCTCCTTTTGGCTTAGGTTTTTGATGTTCAGGGATTTCAGGAGATTCAGCAGTAGCTGGTACACGTGGCATAGTTATGATAGGGACCGGAGGAGGATTGTAAAGATATTGTTTAAGAGTTTTTTCAGTACCCTCAAAGAAATGAACCATTCTTATTTTCCATTGAGGATACTCATCTCGAAGAAGAGTATGAGGTTTGGTTAATGAGCCAACAGTGAAAAAGTTATTGGTATTTGTCATTGTAAGAGTTTTTCAGGGGTTCAGAAAGGATAATATGATGGAGGATTTATGAGTATGAAGATCTGGAAGGATTTCTGGATAATAACTAATATCCAGAATTACGGTGATGAAGAGTAAAAAAATGAAATCTATCAAAAATGTTGTAAAACGAAGATCACTTGATATTGAAAATCAAGCTTAGCTCTGATACCAATTGTTGGTTCCCGTTTTGTTTAAACAAGATTATCAGATCTATTAGTTCAAGTTAATGTTTGATGCGGAAGCGTATTTGAAGAACTAACAGATATGTTTGATAGATTTAGAACACAATATAAATAAACAGTGAACAGGATATAATATCTAAAAGTTTACTGAATATATATATTAAGAACAGATTTAAGAACAGTGAGTAAGCAAAGCTTTAAAACAGATATGACTCTCAAAGTGTTTAAGCTATGTGTTCTTGTGATGTTTTTATCTCTTGATTTCTGATTAGGAAGAACTCAACATGAGTCTTCTTTATATACTACTCTAGGGGGACCATAAAGCATAAGCTACTATTTAGAACGGACGGTATGAATAGTTGAACGGATGGCATGAACAGTTGGACGTGTTGTATTGCATTTAATGCAGCAGACGTCTATTATGTACTAAGCCCTATTGAATCCAATCAGAGTTTGACACGTAGAAGTTGGACAGGGTACGTTGCCATGCAAGTTGATGAACAGGTCCAATAACAGTAGCAAGATATTATAAATATCTTCAAGTCTTTAAATATCTTCCAAGTCGTTGGAGAGGACCACAGAGGCTCTGTAAAGTGTTATAGAGGTTCTACGGTCTGGTTCCTCTGTAAAGTAGTCTTCACTGGATTCCGAGTCTTTGGTCTTCTTTGTGCGTATGACAGAGGTTCTGTAAGACACCTCTGTAGCTTCTGTAGCTTCTTGACCTTGATCTCTCGGTAAGTTCGTCAGAGCCTCTGTAAGAGGCTTTCTTCTCTTAGCCTATTTTTCACTACTTCTAAATACTTCTATGATTAGGAAGATTGAAGCTAACAGCTTTCTTATCAAATTTTCCCAGCTGTTCTCTGTCATTCAATATGTAGCACTTGCAACCGAAAACATGAAAGAATTTCACATTTGGTCTTCTGTTGTTGATGAGTTCATAGGGAGTCTTTTTAAATCTTTTTACTATGACAGCTCTGTTTTGGGTAAAACAGGCTGTTGAGACTGCCTCTGCCCAGAAATTAATGGGAAGGACAGAGTCGGCCAACATGGTTCTGGCGGCTTCTACCAGAGTTCTGTTCTTCCTTTCCACTACACCATTCTGTTGTGGAGTTCTGGCAGCTGAGAAGTGCTGGGAGATTCCTTCTAATGAAAGATAGGCATCCATTCTGGCATTTTTGAATTCTGTCCCGTTATCACTTCTCAACTTTTGCACCTTTAATCCTAACAGAACCTGTATTCTTCTCAACAGATTTATTAAAATTTCTGGGACATCAGATTTTACTCTGATGAACTCAATCCAAGTATATCTAGAATATTCATCAATTAAAACAAGAATATACTTCTTTCCCGACAGACTTTGCACAGAGACAGGACCACAGATCCACGTGCAGCATATGCAAAGGTCTGGGACAACTATGATCACTCTTTGTTCTATGTGAAGATCTTTTCATCTTACCCATTTCACAACTAGAACAGAGATGGTCTTTGTCAAATTTCAGAGAAGGAAGTCCTTTTACTAACTTCAGTTTCACGAGCTTGTCAAGGTTTTGAAAATTCAAATGGGCAAATCTTTTATGCCAGAGCCAGGCATCTTCATTTTTCAAAGACACTAAACAGAGTTTCTCTGTTGTAGAGTTTTGGTTTGGTTTAAAATTCATTTTGTAAAGATTGCCTTTTCTGTCAGCTCTTAAGAGTTCTTGACCAGACTCGGAAAGTAACAAGGAACAGTATTTCTTTCTGAAATTGACATCGAACCCGTGATCACATAGTTGACTTATACTGAGAAGATTATGATTTAATCCTTCAACATAAGCAACCTCAGAGACTGAAACACCACCATTAACTAATGTACCATAACCCTTAATCTGTCTGCCATTGTCTCCTCCGAAGGTTACTGCACTTCCCATCTTGTTCTTAAAAGAAGTTAACATCTCCTTATTCCCCGTCATGTGCCTGGAGCATCCAGAATCCAAATACCAGATCTGCACATGAGGTTTCTGCAAGACAGATTAGTTCATTTTAGGTACCCAGTTCATAATGGGTCCTTTCTTGTTAGGCTTAGGTGGGTTAACAGACTTTCCTTTGGGCTTTCCATACTGTGATGGTGTGCCAGGGGTTTTCCTCTGTGTATTCTGAACAGTCTTGGGGTTTTTCTTTTGAACTGACTTATTCACAACACAGTGGGGACCATTCAGATGATTTTTCAATTTTAGTAACAGCTGAATACAATTGCAGTTGATGGAGCATGACTGATGCACATTGTTTTTATTCAAAAACTGTTTGAATGGTGCTTGATTCTGAAAATTTTTAGGACCATATGTCTTTTCATACAATCTGTCCTGGTTTTGTTTCTTAAAACTGTTATTCCTTGGAACAGACTCTGTTGACATGAAGTTCTTTGGAATAGATTCATTTGACCAGAAAGAAGTTCTTCTTTGATTTACACCAGAATTTGGAATAGATCTGTTGTTTGCTATCCATTTTCCCTTCTGTTCTGGTGTGAATTTTACTGGTTTGAATGCAAGAGGAACATTTGGGTTTACTAAAACACTTTTGTTTTTCTCTTTCTTCTCCACTTCTACTGTATTAGAAGCAAGAATCTTAAAACCTTTGTTGTTAAACTCAGTTACCGGTATAAATCTTGATTGTTTCTTAAAGAAAGAAACATCCTCTTTTAGATCCGTAGATCCTATCGGTATCTGCTTTAACTTGTGTAAAATTTTCTTTTGACCATAAAAGATATGTTCATCTACCTTGGAATCAGAGTCACAGTCAGAGGCTAGAAAGTCTCTAGTGGCTCTGTTGGAGGTAATAGACTCAATGGGTATGACAGAGATATTTGTCTTGACAGTTCTGAACCTTCTCAACTTTGGCTTTAAAGAATCTGAAACAGCATTTTCCTTGATAACTTTCAACAAATCTTCCTCAAAGGATGTTCTTATAGATTCAGGAGTAGGAGAGAAGACTGGGGCTTCTGGATTGAGTTTGCTCTGTGGGATTTCAACAGAGGACTCAGTCACAGAAGTAATAGACTTCTGCCCTTTGAATGAGTTGAAGTTAAAAATCTCTTTTGTATCCAATTCCTTGACAGAGTTAGGAAGTATGATTCTAGCTCTTCCTTGATCAAGAATAAACTCTGAGGATGGTTTTAAAACCTTTTCATGATCAGAGGAATCATAGCTGACGTTCCTAAAGTCAAGATTTCTTGGTTTTGAGAAAGCATCTGAAGTTTTGGTTCTTTTGAAAACAGCATTACCAGATATCACGTCCTCTTGGATTTTCCCAACACAAAAGGCAGAGGACAGAGATGTCTTCTTCCTTTCGTCATAGGGAGCAAAGTCAGAGAAACCAAGACCTTGCGTATCCATCTGTTAATTTATCTTGATGTGCACATCTTGTGCATCCTGGTACTTTTTAATCTTCTTTTCTCTGTAGGGATTGATGCAGAATTTACCTTTCTCTTTGAAAATAATCAGTTAGGGCAACAGAGTTTAGTCTCTCTGTTTCAGACTTTTTTACTTCTTCAGACTTCTGTTTCAAAACGTTTTCATATTCTTTAATTTTGTCAGAAAACAGACTCTCTTTCTTCTTTTGCAAGATTTCTAGCTCAGATTTTTCTTTGAAGATTTCTTCCTTTTCTTGTTCTAAGAGAGTTTTCTCTCTCTTGTAAAAGGACAGATCCTTTTGAGCTAGCTTTCTTAGCTCCTTTTCTTCAGAAAGTTTTTGTTTCAGAAGATGAAATTTCTCATTCAGCATAGAAACATGCATTTCTAATTCTGAGTCAGACTTGGATTCAGATGAACATACCTTGGCACTGGGTCTAGTGGCTTCCAGCGCTCTGTCGTCAGACTCTGTCGTAGTAAGACCAATTGCATGAGCTAGATCTTCTTCTTCTGTTGTTCCCTTCATTATCTCCGGTTCTCCGGTCATCCAGTCAACAGTTTCTTCTAAACTATCATCATCCACAGCAACTCCACAAAAGTTGGCTTGTTCTGGTTCATCATCAGAAGATGAATCAGAGACCTAGTTCTCCATTTCAGCAACATAGCTTCTTTCTTTGTAGTTGTACTTGTATTTGTTCTTGTAGTAGTCCTGGTCTTTTACCAGTTTGCCACTACAATTAACAGAGAAGTGCCCAGGTTTGCCACATCTGAAGCAACGTCCATCATTCTGATTGATGGGTTGGGCAGCATCGCCCTTCTGTTGTGCTGGTGGATTTTCTCTTCTGTTTTGTAGAGGTTGTCTTTGTTCTATAGTAACTCTGTTGTTACTTTGTTCTGGTGCAGCATATCCTCTTCTGTCTTCCTTTCCTTCTCTCTCATATCTACCTCTTCTGTCAAACTTATTGCCAAATCTCTTGTTAAATTGTTGAGTTATTAGAGCAAGAGATTGAGCAAAAACTTGAATGTCATCATCCTCTGATGAGCTTTCCTCTGTTTCACTCTCTGCAACCAAACTTTTCTTTCCTTTCTTTTTGACGGACTTTTCTTTCTTTTTCTCTCTGTTTGAACTCTCTCTGTTGGACTTTTCTGATGTAGTTTTCTTAGAATTAGAAACTAAAGTGATTGGGCCTGCAATGGTCGATTTGCCTTTTTGCTTGACAACATCCTTCTCTTGTGCGGCCAAAGTGCCATACACATCTGTTAGAGACCATGCATCTAAGTCTTGGTTAGCTTGTAAAGACATGGACAGATTTAACCATTCATCATTCAAACTTTTCAAAAACAGAACATTGTTATCTTCCTTCGACCTAACAACCCCACATTTTTTGCATTTGTTTATCAACACATTAAATCTGTTGTAGGTTTGTTGTAAGGTTTCCTCAGGAAGTGCCTTGAAATCGTTGTATTCATTTATACATTGGGTCCTTCTGTTCTGTTGGGTCTTGATACCACCCTCAAGTTGGTTAAGAAGTTGATCCCAGATTTCCTTAGCAGTAACACATGAGTCTAGTTCTTGAAATATTTCATTTGGAATGGCCATTATCAGTAGTCTAACTGCTTTAAGATAATTTTCCATTTTTAGATTTTCCTCATCAGTAAAACCTGTGGTTTTAATCTCATAATGAGCTGGAATCTCAGCAGTAGTTCCTGTTGCGGGTACACGAGGAACAAAAACCATGGGTTGGTATGGTCCATCCGTGACAGATCGCATTAAGTCTTTATCCATACCATCGAAAAAGTTAACCATCCTGATCTTCCACTGAGCATATTCATCTCTCAGAAGAGTAGGAGGTTTTGTTAAAGAACCGGCAGTATAGATAGCATTTATACCGTTGTTCTCCATTTTTGAGAAAAACAGAGTACAGTTGTTACTAAAAGAGTTTCAACTAGAAGATGAGTTTTAAACAGTAACCAATAGAACAGTAACTTTTGAGAGAAACGTTTAAACTAAACTAGAAGGCTTTAAACACAGTTATATGAGCTATGAAAGCTTGTTTAGACTAGGAAGCAGTAAAACAGAGTATATAATGAAGCTTTTTAAAGACACACAGACACAATCAACAACAGTGAGTCAACCTTGGTAGATTGGATTGTTTGGTTTAAGAAAACCAAACAAGCTCTGATACCAATTGTAGGTTCCCAGATTCATGTTGTATCACGATAATGGTAAAGAGATAGACAGCGGAAGCATATTTAATACAGCCATTAAAGTGAGTGATTGTGTAAATGATATTGTAATAGTGAGAATCAATTATAGAACAGGATAAAGATAACAAGATCAAATAAGAAACGCTGCTCGTATATAGATAATGGATAACACCAAGAACAAGATCAATGGTGTATCCTGAAATCTCACAGGGAACAATATCGTACGGATGTAGTGCTCGGGATTGCTGCAGTGAGTGCTTAGACAATTATGGAAAACTATTCTTCCCAAAGCTTACAATTGTTTGTTCCACTACCTCTCTATATATAGCCCTGATAAAGTGAAGACAGTGTACTATCGTACCCTGGAATAACACGTGGAAAGTGTGTCTCCAATCTTTAGGGCATACGTGGAAAGCATGGACACATGTCTAGCACTTGGGGTTTCCTACGAGACTTAGGCTGACAGAGGTCTTTGCTTCACCAGAGCTCTTTCGCAAGAGCTCTGTTTGTCTTCTGTTAAACACTTGTTCTTCTGTTGGAAGTCTTCGGCAGAGCTCTGTTGAGCTCTGTTGGATCCGCCAGAGCTCTGATGAGCTCTGTTGGTTTTCTTGAACTTCTTCCAAGTCTTCTGTCTGATCTCTGATGGTCTTCTGACTTGAACTATTTTCAATACTTTTACATAACAGATACTTGGGGCTAAAAATTCCCGAATCTCACGTCTCCGCAATATTTCTCTTTGTAGTTCGTGAGCAGCTCCCTCCTCCCGGTCATGTGCTTGGAGCATCCAGAATCTAAGTACCACAAATGACCGTCCTGTAAAAACAAGATTAACGGATTTTAGGTACCCATTTGAAAATGGGTCCTGGAGGGTTAGGTTTGACACCTGGCCGAGGAACCTGTTTTGAAGCAGGTTTCCTCTTGGGTGTAGGTTTAACCTCTTTTTGAGGAACCTGTTTTAAAATGGGTTTCCTTTCGTGTTTATGTTTAACCTCTGATTGGGGACCTCGTTTTAAATTGAGCTTATTTTTGTTTTTACGAGGTTTGCGTTTTGGTTAATTATAGACATGATAAGAACCAAACCATTCAGTTGAATTTCTGATGTCATCAAAGTCATTCCAACCGCAACTAGAACAACACAAGCAATCATGCGATAATTGAATCAATTGCTGACTAGAATAAAGTTTAATCGGAAAATTAATATCTTGTTTAACAAAATCATTCTTATGATTCAAAGCACAATCATTCTTTTTCATTCTAGGATTAAAGACAATATTAAATGACTTCGATGCTGCATTGTTCTCGATTGATTCCTTGGCTACCCACTTTGGTTTGTCTTGTTTAGCCCAACCATTTTTATCTAAAACAACATTAACGGTTTGGTCAGTAGAGTGTGAGTAGACAGGATGTTTATCAGTCGATCGTCCGGACTTTTTCCGCGGCTGTGATTGTTTTTTAGAACAAGAATCAGTTTTAGGAACCTTGATCACAGCTGGGGTCTTAGGTTTTGTAGAACATTCGCCTTTTTGAAAATTGACCGGGCGATTTACCGCTGGCGAAAGAAAGTCGGTATGACTTGGAAGAGGTTTATCAAATGAAAATGATTCAAACTCTTCATCTGAATTACCCTCGAAATTCATGAATTTAGAAAAATCGATATCCGGAATCGATAGACTAGGATTGGTCGAGGGAGGTGAGGAACACTTTGTGTCTGTGTGCTTAGGTGAATCAGGTGTGGAAGCTAAGAAAAAATCAGAGTTTAGATTCTTTAAAATACACTTATCTTGAGACTCTTTACCGTTTAAAGAAGATGTTTTGCCAATGAAAGCTTTGCACGAAGATGTGTCAGCCGAGTCCGAGGAAGGTTCGAGTGAAATCGTCTTTTCTTCTTGGAGTAGGTCAAACTTCTCTTGAAGTTGACCATTTCTCACATGCCCCTTCATCGCTTCTGTTACCAAAGCAGACAGTTTTGACGTGAGCCGGTCGATTTCATTCCAAAGGATTTCCTGTCCCTCATCCGACACAGATTCGGTTTTCACGGATTTGAGTGTCTCAATTTATGTGATAAGCGCTTGCTTTTCCTTTTGAAAAATGGATCTTTCCTTCTCGAGTGACTCCTCCAACTCGACTATTTTTTCTTCCAAAACGAGAGGAGGGACATAGAGTTTGAACTCGTCCGTCCCCGTTTTGGGTTCAGGTGCTTTGGCCTCCTCCTTTTTGGAGGAATCATTGGGCGTCGCGACATTATAGCCGTCAAAGTAGTCATTCGAGGGGTATTTCTTTGGATTTTTCTTGTACATGTAGTTCATTGGCTCGTAGCAAAAAGGAAGTTGCATTTTAGTGATGTGTTTGCGCTTGTATTCCTCAGTTTTCGCTTCTCTCTCCGGTTCAAGAGGACCAGTCCATTTTATCTTATATTCATGATACTTTTAACCCAGACCGAGACAACCAAAGTGATAAAGTGTCGGTCTTTTGGCCACAATCTTTTTCAAGTACTGAGGGTTATCGTATCCGATTCCCCATTCCTTGTTGAAATATGTGAATTCCTTGGGTTTATTCATGTGAATGGTTTGATCAGTTCGACCTCTTTTGTGGAGTTTGGTTTCAAGATCTGTTATTTTGGCAATAAACTCCTTGTGTTTTATTTGGAGAGAAGAGCATTGATGGATAATTTTTTCTTTCTCATTCTCACACTGATCAAGCTTAACGGTTAATTCAGATATCTTGGCCCTTAAGTCCTTAGGTGCTATTGAAAGATTGGTACAATTTTCTTTTAAATTAGCATTTTCGGACTTGTATTTTTCAGTTATGCGCTTTTGAACATCTAGCTTTTCTGTTAACGAATTAATTTGAAGCAGTTGTTCATTAGTGGTGGCCTTATAAGAATCTATTCGTTCAACAAGAGGTTCCAACTGTTCAATTAAGCCTTTATGAATAGGTTCACATACCTGACATAGCTTTGCCTTTTCTTCTGAAGGAGAATGGTAGCCCATGAAAGCATCCGCATCTTCAGAGTCGCTTTCACTATCAGAACGAGCTAGCCAGTGGTCATTTTCAACAAAAAGTGCTTCTCCTGCCTCTTTCTGTTATGCTAGCAAGAGTTTGGCCTTGTAGTAGTGTGCGTTCTTCACGACAGGCTTCCTACAATCCTTTGCAAAGTGACCCAACTTCCTGCAGTTGTAGTAAGTGACAGGTTCGTCCTTCTTCTTTGTTTCGGGCTTGCGGTCATCTTTCTCATTCTTCTCCTTCTTGTCAGGCTGCTTGTGCTCATCTGCCTTTTTCTTGCCTTCATATTTATCCTGATAATCATGGCGCTTGTTGGATGAAGTAGAGTAGCGCTGATTATTGGGGGTAGGCTTCTTGAAGAACTTCTTCTGCTGAAAAGATCTGGAAATTAAGGCCATTGCTTTCTTTATAGCAGTCAGTTCGGGATCAGAATCGCTTTCTTCTTCTTCCTCCGATTCGGGTTCGGATTCACTCGGCTCTTGGACTCGTTTGGATCGACGGCTGGAAGATTTGCCTCGTTTTGAAGAAACAAGGGTGAGTGGATCGGCAGTTGACTTAGAGGCGGACTTCTGGCTGCTTTGAATCTCCAAGACTTCATCCCTATCCAGTAGTAGCATCTCGTAGAGTTCATGGATTGCAACGTTTTCCATCAGGTGGTTGTGCTTGATGTTAGAAGCGAATACTTTCCATTCAGGCAAGAGGTTGTTTAGAAACTTGAGCGCATTCTCCGTGTTTGAGCGATTGATGTGGTTTTTGTGGAGCTCGTTCAGTAGGAGGCAAAATCGTACATAGGTCTGTGAGAGGGATTCACCGGTGCACTGCTTAAAGCCATTAAACATGGTTATGCAGCTGTTGATCTTCAGTTGGTTGCCGACTTTGCTCCCACTCATCATCTTTTCTACCTGATCCCTCATGCCCTTTGCTATGTGTTTGTAGCTGTCTATGGCTGTGTAGATCGGATTTGGTAGAGCCTGAACAAGATACCTCCTCTTGGCATGCTTTTCACCATCATGCATGCCCTTTTCGTCCTCGCTCATCTCCAAGTACGTCTTGGCCTCCCTTCGAGGTTGACCACCTTCTTCTGCTGCTGGAATAATATTGACTGGTTCAGGTTGTGGGCCATCGGTTAGAGCACGCCAGATGTACTCGTAGTTATCCTTTGACTCGATGAAAATGAGAAATTTGTCCCGCCATTGGCTGTATTCTCCCTGGTAGAGGGTCGGCGGCTTGGAGTCGGTGCTGTAACATCCCTTAATCCCAACATACAAGTTTCATATAATTCACCACAAAATAACATATCATAATCCAAATACGGTCCCTTAAATTCTACAATTTGGTCTTTCAGTACAAACTTTTTCGAATAAAGTAAAATACATAACAACTACTAAATATAACTGAAATCTTCATAATCATTCAACATCCACAAAAGCTAAACATGAGAATTCCTATCATTGCCTTTTGTTTGCTCCTTGACCTGGAATACATATTTTAAAACAAAAATGAGGGTTAGACCTTGAGGTCTAGTGAGAAAAATCCCCGTTAGTAAAAGAAAACATTTGCACATAATTCACGTAAGAATACCAAATATGACTCATGCATCATGTATCTTTCCATCTCTATCTCTTTTCTTTTCCTTGGCCATATTAATTGGTAGCAAGCCAATTAATTAATTTACACCGCTGTACTAAATACAGCCAACACCACTGTCCCTTTGTACAGCCAACTTTCACCGGTCCTAAGCCCGGCCAACTAGTACTCATACAATGTAATATTCATATAAACAATATATGCACCATATTACATTTAATCACATATATGTATTCCATTTGAAAAATATTTCAAATAAAAACTCACCTCGTGCGTTATTACAAAAACTCTTTCAAGGTAATTCACGTAAGTCGCCCCTTCACCGAATCTGAAATCACAAAATACCAAATATTTCTCTTAACACTAAACTCACGAAATCCTCAACCCAAGTCGCAACCCAAAAAGACATGAAATCGCAATGAACAGTACAAGTCGCAACCGTGATGAACAGTACAAAGTCGCAACCTCTCACTGCGACTTCACCCCCGAAATCGCAACCCACTATTGCGACTTCACCCTAAGTCGCAATCCACCACTGCGATTCCACCCTGGAGTCGCAACCTACTATTGCGATCCCAAACCCGAATCGCAATCAACTACTGCGATTCTAAGCCAAGTCGCAAACGACCATTGCGACTTCATACCCAAGTCGCAACTAACTATTGCGACTTCGATGAATGTCGCAGTCGTCCATTGCGACTTCGATGAATATTAGCCTACTGCGACTTCGATGAATATTAGCCTACTGCGACTTCGATGAATGTCTCAGCCTACTGTTTCATCCTAAAAACCCAGCTTTTTGCAGTTTTATTCTATGCAGGTTTATGTAACTTTGCAGATATGTTTTATACTACCATAAGAACACTATTCCAAACCTAAAATTATCATATCTTTCTAAAATTACCAAAACCCACTTAAAGCTTATCTTGTAACCTCAAGAACACTTCTAATAATTATAATACATACAAGAATGGATTGTTACCTTGTTTTCTTCAGTTTGTTATAAGCAGTTCCAGCAGTAACACTTCTCCTTCTTCTTCTTTCACTTCCTTCGACCTCTCTCACTCTCTCTCTAAAACCGAAAACACACACACACACCTAGGATATTTAGATATTTTGGTTAAGAAGGAGACATCATTTGCCAAATGAAGTACTAAAGGCGGTGGAGGTGGTGATTAGTTTTAGTGATAAGACCAATTTAACCCTCAACTTCTCCTATATGGCAAAACTTACCCCCAAACTTCCAAGTAACAAGTAAAACTTATCCCTTATCTCCTAATTCCATAAAATACTAACATAAAGACTTATAAAATTCCAAATTTAACTTAGATAAAATACCTGGTTATTACAACATCTCCTCCTTAAAAGAATTCCGTCCCGGAATTCGATTAAGTGAACAGATGAGGGTATTTGGCTCTCATCTCCGCCTCCGATTCCCATGTTGCATCCTGACCCCTATGATGTTTCCACTGGACCATTACTTGCTTGATCTCCTTATTCCTTAATACTTTAACCTTGTGATCAACTATAGCTTCCGGTTCTTCCACATAGTTCAGCTTTTCATCAACCTGGATATCCGGTAGAGAGACTGCCTGGTCCGGCGTGACTAAACATTTCCGAAAATTCGACACATGAAACGCGTTGTGAATCCTGCTCAATTCCAACGGAAGATCCAATCTGTATGCTACTTCACCAATTCTTTCTGTAATTTCAAATGGCCCAATATACCGCGGACTGAGTTTACCTTGCTTCCTAAAACGTATGACTCCTTTCCAAGGTGAAACTTTTAACATCACAAATTCCCCAACCTGAAATTCTAACGGTTTCCGGCGTCGATCTGCATAACTTTTCTGTCTGTCTTGTGCCGTTTTCAATCTATCCCGGATCTGAGTAATCTTATCTGCTGTTAACTGTACTATTTCTGGCCCTGCTAACTGCTTTTCCCCCACTTCATTCCAACACAAAGGCGTTCGGCATTTCCTACCATACAATACTTCAAACGGTGCCGCCTGAATACTAGAATGATAACTGTTGTTGTAAGCGAACTCTATCAAAGGCAAATGTTTATCCCATGATCCTCCAAAATCAACTATACAAGCCCGAAACATATCTTCTAACGTCTGAATTGTTCTTTCACTTTGTCCATCAGTCTGTGGATGATATGCTGTACTCAACTTGATTTGCGTTCCCATCTCTTTTTGAAAGATTCTCCAAAATCTAGAAGTAAAACGACTATCTCGATCAGAAATAATCGAAATTGGTACTCCATGTCGAGTTACTATTTCATTAATGTACAGTTTGGCCAAACGTTCCAAAGAATCGGTTTCTTTTATCGGCAAGAAATGAGCAGACTTCGTCAACCTATCCACAATCACCCAAATAGAATCGAATCCCTTTGAAGTTCTTGGTAACTTGGTAATGAAATCAGTTGTGATCTGATCCCATTTCCACACTGGAATATCTAAGCGTTGTAACTGACCAAACGGTTTCTGATGCTCAATCTTTACTTTCTTGCAGGTAATGCAGTCTTCCACATGCTTAGCAATACTTCTTTTCATCCCCGGCCACCAATAGAATTGTTTCAAATCTCTATACATTTTATTTGTACCTGGATGAATGGGGAATCGAGATTGATGAGCTTCTTGTAGTACACGATCACGTAATCCACCCAAACGAGGTACCCAAATCCTATTCCCCAAACACAACAACCCACGGTTATCTTTCCCAAGCAATGCTGATATCCCAACCAACCGTTCAGATTTCAAACTCTCTTCTTGATAAGCATCTAATTGGCACTTCAGTAATTCGTCAAAAATGTTTGGAAGAAGTTCCGCTCTTAAAGATATCGCCTTTATCGTTCCACTTCTTTCTTGTCGACTTAGTGCATCTGCCACCACATTCGCTTTTCCTGGGTGATAAAGGATTTCACAATCATAATCATTCACTAACTCTAGCCACCTTCTTTGCCTCATGTTCAGTTCCTTCTGATCAAAAAGATGTTGGAGACTCTTATGGTCCGTAAAAATTTGACATTTGGAACCATACAGATAATGTCTCCAAATCTTCAATGCAAAGACAACCACTGCAAGTTCCATATCGTGGGTAGGATATTGCCTTTCATGATCCTTTAATTGACGAGAAGCATAGGCAATTACTTTTCCACGTTGCATGAGTACACATCCCAAACCTAACTTAGAAGCATCACTGTAGACCACAAAATCATCCGAACCTTCTGGCAATGCTAAAATCGGCGCGCTGCAGAGTTTCTCCTTTAATATCCTGAATGCCTCGTCCTGTTCTGCCTTCCATTCGAACTTCAGATTCTTCCGAGTCAGCTTCGTCAACGGTGTGGCAATACGAGAGAAATCTTTTATAAACTTTCGGTAGTAGCCGGCCAAACCCAGAAAACTTCGTACTTCTGTTGCTGTCTTTGGCGGTTCCCATTTTTCAACTGCTTCCACTTTCATCGGATCGACTTGTATACCCTTTTCAGAAACTATATGCCCCAAAAACTGAACTTCCCGCAACCAGAATTCACACTTTGAAAATTTCGCATACAACTTTTCTTTCTTCAATAGTTCTAAAATCAAACGAAGGTGTTGTGCGTGCTCTTCCTTGGATCGGGAATAAATAAGTATATCATCAATAAACACAATAACGAATTTATCAAGATACGGCTTACATAACCGATTCATTAAATCCATGAAAGCAGTTGGAGCATTCGTCAATCCAAATGGCATTACTAGAAACTCATAGTGACCGTACCTGGTGCGAAAAGCAGTTTTCAATACGTCTTCTTCTTTGACCTTCAACTGATGATAACCGGATCTTAAATCAATCTTGGAGAAACAACAAGCTCCAACTAATTGATCGAAGAGGTCATCAATTCTAGGTAGAGGATACTTGTTTTTGATTGTGCGCTTATTCAATTCTCTGTAGTCGATACACATTCTCATCGAACCATCCTTCTTTTTCACAAATAAGACTGGTGCTCCCCACGGTGAAGAACTTGGTCTGATGAAACCCTTATCGGATAGATCTTGCAGTTGTGCCATCATTTCTTTCATTTCTGGAGGCGCCAAACGATACGGTGCACGAGCTACAGGGGTGGCTCCAGGAATTAGATCTATACCGAACTCTACCTGTCTAACGGGCGGAAGACTGTTCAAGTCTTCAGGAAATACTTCTGGAAAATCACTAACAATTGGAATGTCTTCCAACTTACTCTTCTCTAGCTTAGTATCTATTACATAAGCTAAGTAACTCTGACAACCTTTACTAACACACTTACGGGCTTTTATCATGTTAATAAGATTATACTGATAATTCCTACGATCGCCATAAATCACTACCGGCCCTTTTTCAGGTAACACAACGTTTATTAACTTCTTATCACAATTTATATTAGCTTGGTTCTCGGCTAACCAGTCCATTCCCACTACCACATCAAACTCTACCAGGGCTATTGGAAATAACTGGATTGGTACCCCGCACCCTTCTATATCTATCACGCAACTATCAAATACTTCTTTAACTGATACTTGATTTTCATTTGCCGTATCTACCAATAAAGCATGATCTAACACTTTCGGCTTTAAACGCATGTAAGCAGCAAATGAAGGAGACACAAACGATCGGTTTGCACCGGAATCAAATAACACCTTAGC
This sequence comes from Saussurea involucrata, assembly GCA_033807775.1. Taxonomy (NCBI): domain Eukaryota; kingdom Viridiplantae; phylum Streptophyta; class Magnoliopsida; order Asterales; family Asteraceae; genus Saussurea; species Saussurea involucrata. Next base: position 56,669,183 of record CM066317.1, read on the forward strand.
ACGTGTAGAATTTATTAAGAATGTACCTGTAACCACGTCCGGAGTTTCCTCCGCTTCTTTTGCTGTCATCAGAAATGAACGGCCTCTTGCTCTTGTTGGCTCTAACCTCGGTGCTGTTGGTCTAACACCCGTTGCTCTTGTTGACGTGCCACCCGATGGTATTCTTCCCAATGGACAATCTGATTGAAGATGATCTGGCAAATTGCATGAATAACAAAATCTAACCACCCTACAATCTTTAGCAATATGACCAATCTTCCCACACTTATAACAATTTCTAGGATCTACCTGACAGCTTCCTTGGTGGAAACGGTGGCACTTTGGGCAAGGTCTTTCAGCTGCTCTAAAAGGTGGACGACTATCAAATCGCTGAAATCCAGACTTCTTCACATCGTGTGGTGGTACTTCCCATTTTCTCTTTCCCGCACTCTTATCCCCAACATCCCTCTTATTGTCTCGCTCCACATTTTCCGCAGCATTGACTGCTTCTGAAAAAGTATTAGGTCTCGCTGCAGTTACCAACTTTCTAATCTCCGAATTCAATCCAAATACATACCTTTCCATTTTCATCTTTTCGGTGGCAACATAATATTCTCCGAAACGCGACTTTTCCAAGAAACCGGCTGTGTAGTCTCTTACCGATAAATTTCCTTGCTGTAGGCTCAGGAATTCCTCTTCCAACTGTCTAACTGCGGCTTGCGGGCAAAACTGTTCCTTAAATGCTCTCGAGAATTCGCCCCAAGTAAAAGTTGAATATACCTCAGGTCCTTCAGAGTCAATAAGGGCTTCCCACCAATACAAGGCGTCTGCTTTCAACATTGCTGTTCCATATAACACTTTATCTTCTTCTGCGCATTTACTGGACTTAAAAACAGCTTCAACCTCCTTCAGCCATCGCATTGCTTTTACTGGATCTCTGTCCCCTCCATAAGTGGGTGGTTTACAGCTTAAAAACATTTTATAATCACACTTTCTTGGTACTTATGTGACAATAGGTGTGATAGGCACTTCGTTTCCAAGGGTAGGGTCTGGTATTGCTGTTTCCGTATGATGAGTCTGGTTAAACATGGCTTGAATATTTGCCTGAAGTCTTCCCATTTCAACCGCTAGATCGTCTCTCGTAACAAACTCCGTGCCTCTCCCCTGTACACCGCCCCCTGTCCTACCTCTGCCTCTTTCTCCCCTCTTCCCCTTCCTCCGGCTGTTTGTCTCGTTCCACTTGCCATTCTGTTGATTCAAACAAGGTTAATATACACATAAGCACATACCCCATATAATAAAGTATTCTGGTTCAAACATGTACCTGTAAGATCATAATTACACTGGCCAGGTGTAATCTGAAATTACCTTACATGATGTTCCTTCTACCTTTTTATATTTATCATCCCAAGGTTCTAAAATAACAAGGACATCCTACTTCGCATGCAGTTTAAGTCTAGGTACAGATACTAATACCTAGATCTCTTAAACTAAGGCTCTGATACCATTTGTAACACCCCTTAATCCCAACATACAAGTTTCATATAATTCACCACAAAATAACATATCATAATCCAAATACGGTCCCTTAAATTCTACAATTTGGTCTTTCAGTACAAACTTTTTCGAATAAAGTAACATACATAACAACTACTAAATATAACTGAAATCTTCATAATCATTCAACATCCACAAAAGCTAAACATGAGAATTCCTATCATTGCCTTTTGTTTGCTCCTTGACCTGGAATACATATTTTAAAACAAAAATGAGGGTTAGACCTTGAGGTCTAGTGAGAAAAATCCCCGTTAGTAAAAGAAAACATTTGCACATAATTCACGTAAGAATACCAAATATGACTCATGCATCATGTATCTTTCCATCTCTATCTCTTTTCTTTTCCTTGGCCATATTAATTGGTAGCAAGCCAATTAATTAATTTACACCGCTGTACTAAATACAGCCAACACCACTGTCCCTTTGTACAGCCAACTTTCACCGGTCCTAAGCCCGGCCAACTAGTACTCATACAATGTAATATTCATATAAACACTATATGCACCATATTACATTTAATCACATATATGTATTCCATTTGAAAAACATTTCAAATAAAAACTCACCTCGTGCGTTATTACAAAAACTCTTTCAAGGTAATTCACGTAAGTCGCCCCTTCACCGAATCTGAAATCACAAAATACCAAATATTTCTCTTAACACTAAACTCACGAAATCCTCAACCCAAGTCGCAACCCAAAAAGACATGAAATCGCAATGAACAGTACAAGTCGCAACCGTGATGAACAGTACAAAGTCGCAACCTCTCACTGCGACTTCACCCCCGAAATCGCAACCCACTATTGCGACTTCACCCTAAGTCGCAATCCACCACTGCGATTCCACCCTGGAGTCGCAACCTACTATTGCGATCCCAAACCCGAATCGCAATCAACTACTGCGATTCTAAGCCAAGTCGCAAACGACCATTGCGACTTCATACCCAAGTCGCAACTAACTATTGCGACTTCGATGAATGTCGCAGTCGTCCATTGCGACTTCGATGAATATTAGCCTACTGCGACTTCGATGAATATTAGCCTACTGCGACTTCGATGAATGTCTCAGCCTACTGTTTCATCCTAAAAACCCAGCTTTTGCAGTTTTATTCTATGCAGGTTTATGTAACTTTGCAGATATGTTTTATACTACCATAAGAACACTATTCCAAACCTAAAATTATCATATCTTTCTAAAATTACCAAAACCCACTTAAAGCTTATCTTGTAACCTCAAGAACACTTCTAATAATTATAATACATACAAGAATGGATTGTTACCTTGTTTTCTTCAGTTTGTTATAAGCAGTTCCAGCAGTAACACTTCTCCTTCTTCTTCTTTCACTTCCTTCGACCTCTCTCACTCTCTCTCTAAAACCGAAAACACACACACACACCTAGGATATTTAGATATTTTGGTTAAGAAGGAGACATCATTTGCCAAATGAAGTACTAAAGGCGGTGGAGGTGGTGATTAGTTTTAGTGATAAGACCAATTTAACCCTCAACTTCTCCTATATGGCAAAACTTACCCCCAAACTTCCAAGTAACAAGTAAAACTTATCCCTTATCTCCTAATTCCATAAAATACTAACATAAAGACTTATAAAATTCCAAATTTAACTTTAGATAAAATACCTGGTTATTACAGTGCCGATAGCAAGAGCGTCACGAGAAGACATTTTTGGTAGTTGCACTAATGTGATCGTCAGACGATATGTTTGATTCAAAGTGGAAACCTAACGCAAGGCACTAAGAGTTATATCCTAATGCAGGTTCTAAGAGTGATGTAAACTAAGACTGGTAAGAAACTAGCTAATCAGAACTTACCGGATAGGAATTCGGATGATATAGTGTTTGATCTGGAAGTGTCCGAATCAGATGTGTGTGAAACTGTCTGAATAGCAGAAGTATCCAGGTAGTAAAGATTCCGGATAAACTAAGGTTACCGGAAAACAGGGAGTTACCGGATACAATAAGTTTACCGGATAGAAATAATCTTACCGGATAACTTGGTTACCGGATAGAAAAATTGAAAGATAAACTTACCGGATGAAAAACTTACCGAATGAAACTAACTGACTTACCGGATGATTGTACTTACCGAATAGCTGGGTGTCCGGTAAGAAGTGGATTACCGGATAAAATTGTGTCTGGAAAGAAACAATTAACCGGAAACTTTTGGTTACCCAGATAAATGAGATTTACCGGGAACTTTTGGTTACCGGATGAATTGTGTCCGGTAAGTTGCGAGAAAATAATACTTACCTGGGAAGTAATGAGAAGTTCCGGAAACTGCTGCTGTGTATTCGAAAACTGCGGTTGTGGTTCAATAGATCGACTGGAATGCGATTAGGGTTGACAAAATCTTTCCTGAACGATTAGAAACCTTCCAAAATAGCAAAATAACACTACCCTAATCGATTTTCAAGCAAAATAACACGATATTGATGAAAAATTTTGAATTTTGATATGAACAGAGACTAAAAACTTGATTTTGCTTAAAAAACTAATCAGATGATCGAATTAGAAGACAAAAAATTGCAGAAACATTTATAATGATAATATGAATCGAATGCAATACACGAAAACGAGCAATTTTACCAGAATCAAATATGAAATAATGGCCATGAACACAGTCGACTTTAAACAAAAAAAATCTTACCATAAACTCTATGAATCACCTTGAATCGAATCGTCTGTATGCTCTGATACCAATTGTGAGTTCCAGATTAGTGCATACAATCAATAGAAATCAATAAAGTAGAAACAATCGTTATGATTTCAACTGGTCATCCCTATCACTTTGATTAACTTTAGAGAATTACAATACGAGTGATTAAGAATGATATAGACGATTAACGATTAACCTATAATTCTAAACAATATAGGATATTTATATACAGGCCTAACACAATAAGGCCTATGCTCAATTTAAACAATTACAAAATCAACCCTTGAACTTCTATTCAACATGATTTTATCCCTAACATATCAACACTTGAAGCATTGGATATCAAATGACTTCCACCATGGGGTTCATTATGTTATTGTACCTCAATTTAATCTTATTATTATAAATTGTTAGGTTCATACTCTCATCGTGTTAGTCTAACACTTCTTATTTTGGATGTGTTGGTAGGACTTTCAAGCGGTGGGGCTCCTCGGGCTTGAGTGAAGAGTCGTGATTAATGATAGCATTTTTTGGAGTACATAGAGGCGTACATGATAGAATGTCAATATCAAATTTTGGTAGCAATTAGACAACGCCCGAATGTAATCTAAGACTTGTTGGTTTAAATTATTAGGTTGTTGGATCATGATTTGCTCGTTATGGTTGCATTGTAAACGCCAATACTTTATTTCCCCATTTATTGGGTGATTTGTCTATGTTAGTCATATATTTTCCGAAATTCCGCAGTTTTTAATTTTACCCAGTTTTAGGTGTGACAAGTTGGTATCAGAGCAGTAGTTTAAGTGAACTAGGTATGTTGTTAAGATGCCTAGACTTAAGCTGGAAAGACTAAGTACGGATTGGTGAGCTTGGGTAGAACTCCTAAGATAGGATGGTCTTAGATTCGACGGAAGTACATAAGTTGAAAGTTGTGACCTTGGTAACAAGAATTCTTATGTGAAGTATGTTCATAATTTCAATTAGCTACTGCTATTATGAATGTATCATTACGTGAGTATGCTTAGATTACTATTGTTATGATGATTGATGCATGTATTAGTACGTTTCTTCATGTTTAAAATCTTATAGCCTAATTCTCACCTCATTCTTGGATGTGTGGCAGACTCCAATGGTTAATACTCACAGTAGAGTGGATGGCCATGATGCCACGACATCTACAGCTGATCAGCTAAGGGTGACAACGACAATGGTACCTCTGCTGGCTAACACCGTTTTGGGAGGGGACCTGAGCATATCCCTCATCACGACCTGGAAACATCTGACCCTGTTATGGAAGAGGTAACAGCCGAGACACACATGATGAAGGTCATGAGCAAGGCCATGGCCCAACATCAAGAGCAGTTTTTGAAAATCATGGAAGACAGGATACGAACAACCATAAGCACGAGATGGTTGTCGAGAACATTGTAGTGGCCGAATCTGGGGGCACTGGCAATGGAATTCCTACTAATGGTTTGGGGACAACGGAAACTGGGCAAGCAAGGAAGGTTTGTTCCTTCAAGACTTTTCTGAGCTGCAGACCACCGAAGTTCAAAGGGGCGGATGATCCGGTTTTTCTGTATGAATTGGATCCGGGAAATGGAACAAGCGTTTCAGACCAGTGAATGTAGGGAGAGTCAAAAGGCGAAGTTTGGGTCTCAAATATTAAGAGGGGCGGCTCTTACATGGTGGAATGTCTATTCCGCATCTCTAGAGGCCACGGTATTGGCAAAACTGAGTTGGGCAACCTTCAAGAAGAAGGTGTTGGAAGAGTAATGCAATGAGAGGGCAATGGACCAGATCGAAGAGGAGTTCCGGAATTTGAAAAAGGGAAATCTGGCAGTAAAGGATTACAACTGTTTGTTCATGGACAAGTTGGGATTGGTGGGACATCTGGTCCTGACAGAGAAAGAGAAGATCAATGCCTACATCAAGGGTCTTCCATCGGACATGATGACTATGGTTCGAGTGTCTAAGGTCTCTACCCTTCGTGAGACGGTGGAGGAGGATCAACTGGTGGAAGATGCCTATGGTCGGGATAAGGAAGAGGTTGCTAGAGTGCCGGAAAAGAGGAGATGGGAAGGTAAGTCCGTACCCTTCAAGAAACCGAGAACGTTTGACAACAATTATCGAGGAGCCTACCCAAAGAGGGAGGCTAGGTGGTGCTCTAAGTGTCGGAGCAAACACTTCGGCCCATGCAACTTTGTTCCGGGGAAATGCTATAAGTGTGGCAAGACTGGGCATTCTATCAATTCTTGTCCCGTCAGGGGGACAATGTGTTTTGAGTGCAAGGAGTCGGGTCACATTAGAAGGGACTGCCCGAAATTGAAGGTCGAAGGAAGCGGAGGACCGAAGGTGGAACCTCCGAAAGCAACGAGAAAAGCTTTCCAGATGTCAACCGAGGAGGCGAAGGCTTCGACGGACGTAGTGTCGGGTACGTTTCTTCTAAACTTTGTACCTACGCGTGTGTTATTTGATTCGGGTGAAAGTTTTTTTTTGTCGACCTCCTTTTGTCAAAAGTTGTCTATGCCCACTAGTGGTTTAGAAGAAGCTATAGTGGTAGAAATAGCCGATGGGTCAGGATATTTTGCGGGGTTGCATGTTAGAAATTGAAGGAAAGAAGTTCTCAATTGACTTGATGCCAATGGTAATCGGGGGATTTGACGTGGTAGTTGGAATGGATTAGTTAGCCGGGAATCAAACCGAAATCTTATGTGCAAAGAAGTTGATTCGCATACCTTCTTTGGATGGAAATTGTGTGGTCATTTATGGTAAACGAAGAAAGGGAGACGTAGTGATCATCTCCATGTTGAAGGCACGCAAATGTCTAGTCAAGGGGTGTACGTCCTTCTTAGCATACGTAATCGATGCTAAGTTAGAAAAGAAGAAGCTCGAGATTTTCCCGACGTATTTCCGGAAGACTTGTCGGGTTTGCCACTGGATCGTTAAGTAGAGTTCAAGATAGACTTGGTACCGGGAGCGGCTCCGATAGCTAGAGCTCCCTACCATTTGGCTCCGTCCAAAATGCAAGAGATGATGATGCAACTCCAAGAGCTTTTGGAGAAGGGGTTTGTGAGGCCAAGTTCATCTCCTTGGGGAGCACCAGTCTTGTTTGTGAAGAAAAAGGATGGCACTATGAGAATGTGTATCGACTACCGGGAGTTGAACAAGGTAACCGTGAAGAACAAGTATCCACTCCCGAGAATCGACGACTTGTTCGACCAACTTCAAGGAGCGGGATGCTTCTCAAAGATCGACTTACGTTCGGGTTATCATCAACAAAAGGTGAGAGAAGACGATATTCCAAAGACGGCTTTTCGGACTCGATATGGTCACTACAAAGTTCTAGTAATGTCGTTTGGGTTGACGAACGCACCGGCGGTGTTCATGGATTTGATGAATCGAGTATGTCGACCCTTCCTCGATAAATCGGTGATTGTTTTCATGGTAGATATCTTGGTGTACTTCAAAGACGAAGTGGACCACGAGTTTCATCTACGAGAGGTGTTAGAGGTCTTAAGAAATGAAAAGTGGTACGCGAAGTTCTCTAATTGCGACTTTTGGTTAAGTGAGGTTCAATTCTTGGGTCATGTGGTTACCCGAGATGGAGTGAAGGTGGACCCTTCCAAAATCGAGGCGATGATGAATTGGGAACCTCCTAAGAGTCTGGGTGAGATTCGAAGCTTCTTAGGTCTGGCGGGATACTACCGAATATTCATTCAAGACTTTTCCAAGATTGCTTCTTCATTGACTACATTAACCCGGAAAAACATAAAGTTTGTTTGGACCAAAGCACAAGAGAAAGCGTTTCGCACTCTACAAAAGAAGTTGTGTGAAGCACCGATATTATCCTTACCCGAAGGATCGGAAGATTTTGTGGTTTATAGCGATGCATCCAAGATGGGTTTGGGATGCGTGTTAATGTAAAGAGGAAAGGTGATCGCTTACGCTTCGAGGCAGCTCAAGGTGCACGAAAAGAAATACCCTACGCATGATTTGGAATTGGTCGCGGTGGTATTCGCGTTGAAGTTTTGGCGTCATTACCTCTACGGCACGAAATGTACGTTGTACACGGATCACAAGAGTTTGAAGTATGTATTCGATCAAAAAGAGTTGAACATGAGACAACGGAGATGGTTGGAGTTACTCAAGGATTATGATTGTGAATTGCTTCACCATCCGGGCAAGGCCAATGTGGTCGCCGACTCCTTAAGTCGAAAGGAGTATAGTGGGAGTCTACGTGCCAACTTCTCAAGGATTGACATCGTGTCAAGTTTAGTGGAATGGATTAGAGCGGCGCAATCCGAAGCCTTGTTGGAAGAAAATCTCAAGGAGGAGGTAATGGTGAAGCAAAAGCATCTTCTAACGGAGGATAGCCGTGGAGTTAACTTGTTCAACGGGCGCGTGTGGGTGCCCAAGATCGGTGGGAATCGGGAGATACTCTTGGACGAGGTTCATAAGTCCAAGTACTCCATTCAACCCGGAAGTACCAAAATGTACCGAGATTTGAAGCTACATTATTGGTGGCCAGTCATGAAATTGGACGTGGCGCACTACGTAGAGCGATGTGTGACTTGCTCGCAAGTGAAGGCTCAACATCGACTACCTTATGGAAGTTTACGACCTTTGGAAATCTCTGAGTGGAAGTGGGAGAAAATCACCATGGATTATGTGACCAAGTTGCCGAATACTTTGAAAGGTGACAACACTATTTGGATGACAGTGGACCGGTTGACGAAAAGTGCACACTTCCTAGCGATGCAGGAAACCTTGCCGATGGACAAATTAGCAAAGCTCTATATTCATGAAGTGGTCTCGAGGCACGGTGTGCCGGTATCCATAGTCTCCGATAGGGATAGTCGTTTCACATCGAGATTTTGGCAAGCTTTGCAAGAGGAACTTGGTACGAGGGTGAATTTGAGCACGACATATCACCCACAAACGGATGGACGGAGTGAAAGGACTATTCAAACCTTGGAGGATATGTTAAGGGCTTGTGTAATCGATTTTGGGGGCAATTGGGATACTCATCTACCGTTAGTAGAGTTTTCTTACAACAATAGTTATCATTCTAGCTTGAAAGCGGCGCCATTTGAGGCCCTGTATGGGAGAAAGTGTAGGACTCCCGCGTGTTGGCTAGAGGCGGGAGAAAAACAATTTTCCGGACCGGAAATCGTCCAAGAAACGGCCAACAAAGTCAAAATCGTTAGAGAACGTTTGAAAGCGGCCCAAGACCGACAAAAGAGTTACGCCGACAAGAAAAGGAGACCGGTAGAGTTCCAAGTGGGAGAGCGAGTGATGTTGAAAGTATCACCTTCGAAAGGGTTGATTCATTTTGGAAAGCGAGGGAAGTTGAGTCCTCGTTTCCTTGGGCCATTCACCATTCTAGAACGTGTGGGTTCGCAAGCCTACAAATTAGACTTACCACCAGAAATGAACGGAATCCATCCAACCTTTCACGTATTTTACCTACGGAAATGTATAGCGGAAGAAGAAAGTGTGATACCACTGTCGGAAATCCGAGTAGGTGACAGCTGTTGCGTTGAAGATCCTGAAGCTATTTTGGAAAGAACGACAAAGAGACTTCGACACAAGGAAGTGGCCATGGTAAAAGTGCAATAGAAGCACCATCGGGGTGCCAACGTGACTTGGGAAGCGGAAGAGGACATGAAGGGCCGATATCCTCGTTTGTTTGCATAGCCTGAGATTTCGAGGACGAAATCTCTACCAAGTTGGGGAGGATTGTAACACCCCGAAAATCCTACTAATGTCGATTATGTAAATGTGTAGATATATTTGGTGATAGTATCGACTTTCAAAGTGTATGTTGATCTGGACTTTTACCGACGAAACCATGTGTGTTGTCATCGTGCGTTTGGCAAGAAAGACCAAGGAAATCGGGTCCGGTACCTACCCGGTGTAACATCCCGTGTCCCATATGTACAACCAATCACATAACATAACATAATATTGATATAACAAACTGAACATCATATACAAATTCGGTCCCAAAGTCTGTTACAAAAAGAGGGAAAACATTCTACTACAACTTTTCGTTAAATACACACATAACGTTTAATATGGTGAAACGACTGCTAACGAGCTAAGATCTTCATATTAAAGTCCTTTGTTAGGTCTAGAGTTTTGTCAAAAACACAAGTGTTGAGTTCTGAGTAGAAGACTCAGAAGTTCTGAGTGAGAAATCTCAAAAAGATTCTAAGTGTTGGATTCTGACTAGAAGGTTCAGAGTTCTGAGTAGGAGACTCAGAACTTCTGACTATGAAGACAAATGTTCTGAAGCGCTTATTCAGAAGTATGTTCAGAATTTATATCTTAGGATATTTTCTGTTATAATCAGTTACTAATTAGGACACGTGTAATTGTTCTATTAGTCTGTTTCTTATATGTACTGTAGCTTTAGTCTTTCTTATACAGTATATATAGGAGTTAGCAATTGTAGCTAACTGAATCTTTGAGAAAATCTTTGATATAATCTTTGGTGAATCCATTTAGAGAAAATTCATTGTAATATCTTATAATTCACAGATTGTTAATAAATCATATGACCAGTTGCTGTGAATACGATCTTAATTGTTCATATTTGATTGTAAGAGTGTATCCTGGACTTTCAATTGGTATCAGAGCCAATCAACAAACAAATTCGTCCAAGAGTGTGTTTGATCGCGTTCTTGAAGTTTCTTGATCAATTCGACAATTGATTCCGTTGCTGCTAACAATTCTTGAATTCCTAACAATTCTTGAATTCGTTTCTATCATTGATTCAAGAAATTTGAATTTGTCTTTCTGTTGAATCGATATCTTACAATCAAGTCATCCAAAGATTTTCTCTCTATGCTGATTAATTCTCGAAATTAAACAGAGATCACAGGTATGTTTTCGAAATTCTTGATTGGTTTCTGGATCAAAGTGATTATATCTGCTGCATGTTGATTAGTATTCAATTTTTTTGTTGAAAAGAAGATTTCATTAATTCATGTACTCTAACTGTTTGATGAAATGCATGTGACAGATTTGATTAATTCTTGCATGTTCTAGATTTGTGTTGATTCTCATTTTTGATCATAATTCATAGTTGATATTCGAATTTGTCATTTCATCATGCCTGAGATTATTGAAGTTTTTGTGAGACCTGCAATTTCTATAACCAGTTCAGACAATTTACAAAAATTAAGTCCTGTAAAAGCAAAAGAAACAATTTCTGAACCAAAAACTGAGATTGTTCATTTTGAAAGCAAGATTGCTAATCTTCAAGCAAAACAAGACGAAAATGCAAAAGTTATAAAGATTTTGCAAAAAGATAAATTCGATCTTCTAAAAGATTTCGAAAAGGCTCAAGAGAACACAAAGGTGTTAGAAAAAGAGAATGTTGATTTGAAAAAGAAAATCAATTTTGAAAGAAAGATGTTGACAGAGTCTGAAAATAGAATCAAATCATGTGAAATGAAAATTTGTCAACTCTTGAAACAGATCTATGATTTTGAACAAGTTCTTATACTTGAAAGAGTGAAATTTGAGAAAGAGAGAAGAGACTTTCAAACTGAGAGGAAAGGTTTTGAAACAAAGTCTGTTGAATTATCTTTGAAAATTTCTGATTTGGAGAAAATTCTTGCAAAAGAAAGAAAAGAGTTTGAATGCAAGAAAAATGTTTTTCAAAAAGAAAAGATTGGTTTTGAAAAAAAGAAAACAGGAATGTTAAATGAGTTTTCTGTAAAAATCAATGAGTTGGAGAAAGAGTTAGAAGATGGAAGGAAAGAGACTGAAAAGAAGAAGGTAAATGGCTTTAAAGAAAAATGCTTAAAAGATGAGTTTGAGAAGGAAAAGAAAGTTTTTCATTTGGAGATAAGGAGGCTTATTAAGAAATTATCTGATTTATCAACTAAAATCATGATAGAGAGGAAGTCCAAATCTGATTTGCAGTCAAGGTTTGATTTGTATGTTAAAAAGTTTAGGGAATTTGAAACGAAAGTTGTTGACAAATCAAATCATAGTTCAAAAGATCAGATTCGTTCTTCTAATCTGTTTTATGATTCTGCTATTGATAAATCTTATAATTGTTCTTTTAAAAAGATAAAAATGGAATGGAGAGTTAAAGGAACAACTTCCAAGAAAGAAGTGCCAAAATCAAAAGTTCCTAATTCAAATGTCAAGAAGAACAATACATTTCAAACAAAATCTTTTGTTAAACCTGATGTGATTTATTCTGTAAATCAATTAGTCAGAGTTGCACAAAAGAAACTTTGTTGTTCATATTGTGGGACTAATGATTTTGTGAACAAGAATTTTATTCAGCACTGGTATGGTTCTTATAGAATATCTGCATATGCTACTGCACCTAACAAACCTGGACCCAAGTTCATATGGGTACCAAAGTCAACTTAATCTGTTTTGCAGGTTATTCATGTGTAGAGCTGAATGATAATACTGACACATGACTTAAAACCGATGCTGTGCTTAAATTGAGAATCTTGACTTTTGGATAATTCAGTCCAAAACTCGGTCTGAATGTGATTATGGACTTACAATTGGTCTCATCTTGATTATGGATTTCTGATTCATACAGATCAATTTGTTGATTTTGAAGAATTTTTTTTTTGAAAAAGTTCTGTTTACTATGGGGTTATCGAACTCATAGATGTGAGTGTTTTTAGTAGAAAACATTTCCAGAGAATGTGTTCAGAATCATATTTTGAGTAACCCTGCAAATTTTGGTTGAAAAATTCTGATTTTTGAGCAAGTTATGGTGATTTGAAATTCAGAATGTTCAAAAATCACAAAATCCAAACATTTTTCTAAGGAATTTTCTCTGGAAAGTTTTATCAGAATTCTGACTCTCTTAATCAGAAGTTCTGACTCTACTACTCAAAATTCTGACTCAACTAATCAGAATTCTGACTCTGATACTTGGAATTTTGAACAAGTCTCTCAGACTTCTGACTCTACTACTCAGAATTCTGACTCAACTAATCAGAATTTTGACTCTGATACTTAGAATTTTGAGCAAGTTACTCAGAATTCTGACTCTTCTAATCAGAATTCTGACTCTACTACTCAGAATTTTTTTATAACTAATGAGGAATCATCGTAGATGATTACCAAAATCTCTTGATTTTGCAGGATTATCTTGATTTCAGAGGAAGTATTGACTCAAAATTTGATCTGATTGTTTCAAGATAATGTTCAAAACCCGTGATTCAACGTTTTAGGTTTTTGAACATATCAGTTCAAAACCCGTACTTAAATGACTATGGCTTCTGAATAATTCAGTTCAGAACCCGTACTTCAGAGACTAAGACTTCTAAACAAATCAGTTTAGAACTCATACTTCTCAGGTGATATCCTTAACTGTCATATTTTTCTGTTTCAAGGAACAAGTGGTGAAAGGTAACATTGCATTATGTTTTATTTCTATTGCTTTGAATGTTTGAATCTTAACAAATTTAATTCAATGATATGATTTTTTTTTTAATTTTCATTAAATGAATGAAATGTGTGTCAAAGATGATTTTACAAGTATTTCTGTATTATCTAAGATATATTTGTTTCAACTTTCATTTCTGAAATAAATCGAAAGGTTAGCAAAACATGAATGAAATTATGCTGAATGCTCAATGTTATGTAAATCTAGACTTATATAGAATATAATGCTCAAAAAGCCTAAATGTCATAATGATGGATGGAAACAAAAATATGGGGGAAGTACTACGTTTTAGAACCAAGTGATTGAGATGCAATAAATATATATAAAATCATTTAGTTTGAAAGTTTGTACATGTGGCCTTTCTGGTTTGGGAGATTAAGTCCTAAGGGGTGCTAGTCACCTAGTCCCTAAGATCAACTGGTCTAGGATCGGCTGACCCAAATCCTTCTATAGAACCAGATAGAAAGCCATGTTCTACTGATACAGATGGGTTTAAGATATATCGATGTGGCCTTTCTGGTTTGGGAAATTAAGTTCCAAGGGGTGCTTGTCACCTAGCACCTAAGACCAACTGGTCTGGGATATGCTGACCCAAATCCTGCTATAGAACCAGATAGAAAGTCATGTTTAACGATGTATCTTATTCTTACTAAACTTTTTGATTAAAAGATGCCAATGTGCATAAAATTAAAAGATGTCAATGAGCACAAAAGAAAAGATGCCAATGAGCACACATCTCTTGAAACTTTGGGAAAATACAAAGTCACAATAAACCTATAAATTTGTGAAAATCCAGATTTTGGACAAATAGTGTGAGTAGAGCAAAGTATTCTTATATGTTTTTGAATTGCATATGCTTGAAACTAATCATATTTCGCATGCTAAGCACGCCAAATAGATTTAATAAAGGGATTAAAACTGAACATTTTTAACTTGATATGCAATGATGACTTGTATTTGAATCCAAACACATGCATTTGATTTCATTTGATTGAAAAATCTGATAAATTTCATTAAGTTGGATTTCTTTTGTAAAATTTTCAAATGATCAAATGTTAGTAGTTATCAAGTGTAGTTCAGTGAATCTTATTTTCCTTGTATAAATGTTTTCATTAAAGCACTATATTTGAAATGAATAATGAAATATATGCATACTTTCAGGGGGAGAAAACAAATTGCTCTATAATTCTTATTTTGAGGGGGAGCAAGGTTATTCATTAAGGAGGAGAAAAAGCATAGACTTCATTCGAAGAAAAAGCATCGCTAAAGTTTTGAAAATCAAGGGGGAGAAAAGCTAAAGATTTTGAAGATGATTTTGCTTTCCAAAACTTTAGGGGGGAGAAAAGCTAAAGATTTTGAAAATTGATATGGTTTTTGTACAGAAATAACAAAAGAGAGAAATGTTATTTTAAGAAGGAGAAGAGGAAAAGAAAACTGATCGGTTGTTTCTTATAAAGAAATCTTATGAAAGCTGAAATGAAGATGAGAATTGTCATTTCAAGGGGGAGCAAAGAAAAAGCAAATATATAACAGAAATAAATTTGGAAATAGTTGCTGCTGCTGATTAAAGACTGACCAGAAGTTGTTAACTCAGATTATTCAGAATTCTGAGCAAAAGTTGTCAAAGCATTCAGAAGAGCTCCTTCTGAAGATTGTTCATGCTCTAAGAATTTGATGATGAATAGTACAAGTGTGTTTGACAAAAAGGGGGAGATTGTTAGGTCTAGAGTTTTGTCAAAAACACAAGTGTTGAGTTCTGAGTAGAAGACTCAGAAGTTCTGAGTGAGAAATCTCAAAAAGATTCTAAGTGTTGGATTCTGACTAGAAGGTTCAGAGTTCTGAGTAGGAGACTCAGAACTTCTGACTATGAAGACAAATGTTCTGAAGCGCTTATTCAGAAGTATGTTCAGAATTTATATCTTAGGATATTTTCTGTTATAATCAGTTACTAATTAGGACACGTGTAATTGTTCTATTAGTCTGTTTCTTATATGTACTGTAGCTTTAGTCTTTCTTATACAGTATATATAGGAGTTAGCAACTGTAGCTAACTGAATCTTTGAGAAAATCTTTGATATAATCTTTGGTGAATCCATTTAGAGAAAATTCATTGTAATATCTTATAATTCACAGATTGTTAATAAATCATATGACCAGTTGCTGTGAATACGATCTTAATTGTTCATATTTGATTGTAAGAGTGTATCCTGGACTTTCATCCTTCACAAAAGTCGACCATCGGTTTCTCTAGTTACTTGCTCTTACGTGATCCATCACCTGGAATACATATTTTTAAAACAAAATGAGGGTTAGACCTGATGGTCTAAGTGAGAAATCCCTGTTAGTTTGAAAACCATTTATATATCTTCATTCATATAATTTCACGCAACACAATTACATATATCCAATTAAGCTCACACACCATATAACTTCCCTTCTCATTCTTCCTGGCCATATTAGTGGTAGCAAGCCAACTAATAATATACAACGCTGTACAACATCTACAGCCAAACAACGCTATACAGGTTCTATAGCCAATCATACCGGTCTTAAACCCGGCCAACGTATTATAAC
Organism: Saussurea involucrata; assembly: GCA_033807775.1. NCBI lineage: Eukaryota > Viridiplantae > Streptophyta > Magnoliopsida > Asterales > Asteraceae > Saussurea > Saussurea involucrata. Next base: position 56,685,405 of record CM066317.1, read on the forward strand.
ACATTTATAATACACATGTAAATATAATACCTCACTATATTATAATTCACATACGAGCACATAATTATCAACAGTTTCGCTCCCTACTCTACCCATATATGTATTCCAGTTAAAAAGTATTTTCAAAGCAAAACTCATCTGATTTGGTTATTATACACGCTCGTAAGCTTCGTTCAAAACGATCCTATCTCTTACCACGATTCCACGGAATCTGAAACAAGTTAAGATACACAAATTGTCTTACTAACCAAATACGTAAAGCCTATCAATTTCCCATCCTCAACTGTTCCAATACACACTGTATTTAACTCACTACCGGGACTACACAGGGTACCGGAACTTCCTACTACCGGGAGTTCCTACTACCGGGAGTCCATAATACCGAAACTCTCTTTACCGAAAGTCTGCTATACCGGGAATCCATACTACCGGGAGTTCACGTTACCGGGAGTCCACACTACCGGGACTCCACACTACCGGGACTCCACCGGTAGTTGAATATACCGGGATTTCACATTACCGGGAGTTACAAGAACACAGTCGTTTCTATTTTACCCAGATTCAGATTAACCGAATACAACCTCAATTTCAAAAGTTCTAATCCGGTAGAAACTATCTAATGATGATTACTAACATAAAAGACCAAAGAGCGTACCTTAAAATCGATTTCAACCTAGTCGATTGAAGCGATGACCGTAACTTTCTTCTTTCTGCTTCTCTTCGCCTCCACACACACAGTACACTTTCTATTCTTAGGTTATGAGATTCATCTGAAGTTAAGAGATATTATTAACCTATATTTACTAAATGAACCCTTAACTTCTCATATATAACCCAAACACCCCTAAACATGTTTATTTTCCAAACATACCCTAAACATCTAACTTTATTTAACGGAAAAAGGGAATTTAACTAACAGACTTACCCGGGGTATGACATCATCTTCCCCTTAAAAGAATTCCGTCCCGGAATTCAGTTAGGCAAAAAGGTGAGGGTATTTGGCTCTCATTTCCGATTCAGATTCCCACGTTGCATCTTGACCTTTGTGATGTCTCCATTGAACTTTCACTTGTCTGACCTCCTTATTCCGCAGCACTTTAACCTTACAATCAACTATAGCTTCTGGCTCTTCTACATAATTCAGTCTTTCGTCGACTTGTATCTCTGGTAGGGAGACTGCCTGATCTTGAGTAACCAAACACTTTCGGAAGTTCGACACGTGAAATGCATTATGAATTCTGCTCAACTCTTGTGGAAGATCCAATCTGTAAGCTACTTCTCCGATCCTTTCAGTTATTGCAAATGGTCCCACATACCTTGGGCTAAGTTTACCTTGTCGACCAAATCTGACGACTCCTTTCCACGGCGAAACCTTTAACATCACGTAATCCCCAACTTGAAATTCCAACGGCTTTCGACGGCGATTAGCGTAACTCTTCTGTCTATCTTGAGCTACTTTCAATCTATCCCGAATTTGGGTAACCTTATCGGCGGTTAACTGAACTATCTCCGGCCCTGCTAGCTGTTTTTCTCCCACTTCGTTCCAGCACAGAGGTGTTCGGCATTTCCTACCATACAATACTTCGAACGGTGCCGCTTGTATGCTGGAGTGATAACTGTTGTTGTAAGCGAATTCGATTAACGGCAAATGCTTATCCCACGATCCCCCAAAATCAACAATACAAGCCCGGAGCATATCTTCTAAGGTCTGAATTGTTCGTTCACTCTGCCCATCTGTTTGAGGATGATACGCCGTACTTAACTTTATCTGAGTCCCCATTTCCCTTTGAAAACTTCTCCAAAATCTTGAAGTAAAATGACTATCACGATCAGAAATGATCGAGATTGGAACTCCATGTCGAGTTACTATTTCATCAATGTACAACTTAGCTAATCGCTCCAACGAATCGGTTTCCTTAATCGGTAGGAAGTGTGCAGACTTTGTCAGTCTGTCGACGATCACCCAAATAGAATCAAATCCCTTCGGAGTCCTTGGTAGCTTTGTGATGAAATTTGTGGTAATCTGCTCCCACTTCCACATGGGTATTTCTAGCCGTTGTAGTTGACCAAATGGCTTTTGGTGTTCGATCTTTACTTTCTTACAAGTATCACATCTTTCCACATACTGAGCAATCCCCCTTTTTATCCCCGGCCACCAATAGAATTGCTTTAGGTCTTTATACATCTTGTTTGTACCTGGGTGAATAGAAAAACGTGATTGATGAGCTTCTTGTAAAACACGTTCACGTAATCCACCCAATCGAGGTACCCATACTCTGTTTTCTAGACACAATAACCCCCGATCATCTTTTACTAGCAATGCTGACATCCCTGCTAACCTTTCTGATTTCAGATGTTCATCATGATAAGCCTCCGCTTGACACTTCTGCAATTCATCAAATAAGTTGGGTAGGAGTTCAGTTCGTAGCGAAATAACTTTTATTGTTCCACTCCTTTCTTGACGACTAAGCGCATCTGCCACTACATTCGCCTTTCCCGGGTGATAAAGGATTTCACAATCATAATCATTCAGCAATTCCAACCATCTCCTTTGTCTCATATTTAGTTCCTTCTGATCAAAGAGATGTTGAAGACTCTTGTGATCAGTATAAATCTGACATTTGGAACCATACAGATAATGTCTCCAAATCTTTAACGCGAAAACGACTACAGCAAGCTCCATATCGTGCGTAGGATACTGTCGTTCATGATCCTTCAGTTGGCGAGAAGCATAAGCTATAACCTTTCCGCGCTGCATCAGCACACAACCCAATCCCAGTTTAGACGCATCACTGTAAATGACAAAGTCTTCAGAACCTTCAGGTAGTGATAGAATTGGCGCTCTGCACAGTTTCTCTTTCAATATTCTGAATGCCTCATCTTGTTCTGCTTTCCATTCGAACTTTAAATTTTTCCGGGTCAGCTTAGTCAATGGTGTTGCGATTCGAGAGAAGTCTTTTATGAATTTCCGATAGTAACCGGCTAAACCCAGAAATCTGCGTACCTCTGTTGCTGTCTTAGGCTGTTCCCACTTTTCAACTGCTTCCACTTTCATCGGATCGACTTGTATACCGTTCTCAGAAACCACGTGCCCCAGAAATTGTACTTTTCGTAACCAGAACTCACATTTTGAAAATTTTGCATACAACTTCTCCTTCTTCAGCAGCTCTAGAATCAAACGAAGATGTTGCGCGTGCTCTTCCTTGGATCGAGAATAGATAAGAATATCATCGATAAAAACAATTACAAATTTATCGAGATATGGCTTACATACCCGATTCATTAAATCCATAAAGGCAGTTGGAGCGTTTGTCAATCCAAACGGCATCAGTAAAAATTCATGATGACCATACCTCGTTCGAAAAGCAGTCTTTAACACGTCTTCTTCTTTAACCTTCAACTGTTGATAACCGGACCTTAAATCAATTTTGGAGAAATAGCAAGCTCCAACTAACTGATCAAAGAGGTCATCTATTCGGGGTAGCAGATACTTGTTCTTTATCGTACTATTATTCAATTCTCGGTAATCAATACACATTCTCATCGACCCGTCTTTCTTTTTCACAAATAACACTGGTGCTCCCCACGGCGAAGAACTAGGTCTGATGAAGCCTTTATCAGATAGGTCTTGTAGTTGTGCCATCATTTCTTTCATCTCTGGAGGTGCCAAACGATACGGTGCGCGAGCGACGGGAGTGGCTCCAGGAATCAGATCTATACCGAACTCTACTTGTCTGACAGGCGGAAGACTGTTCAAGTCTTCAGGGAATACTTCAGGGAATTCATTAACAATAGGAATATCTTCCATCCTATTCTTTTTCGGCTTAATATCTATCACGTAGGCCAAGTAACTTTGACAACCTTTATTAACACACCTACGTGCTTTTACCAACGATATAAGACAAGACCGATGATTCCTACGATCACCATAAATCACTACTGATCCCCTCTCAGGTAATACAACATTTATTAATTTCTTATCACACACTATGTTAGCCTGGTTCTCGGCTAACCAGTCCATTCCCACTAATACGTCAAATTCTATCAAAGTTATAGGAAACAATCGTATCGGCACTCCACACCCCTCTATATTAATTACACAACCATCAAATACTTCACTAACCGACACTTGGTTGTCATTTGCAGTATCTACTAATAGAGCATGATCTAACACTTTAGGTTTCAAACATAAACAAGCAGCAAATGAAGGAGACACAAACGATCGGTTTGCACCGGAATCAAATAACACCTTAGCACGTGTAGAGTTTATCAAAAATGTACATGTGACAACATCCGGAGTTTCCTCCGCTTCTTTCTCAGTCATCTGAAATGCGCGACCTCTGGTTACTGGCGGTTCCAGTCTTGGCACTACTGGTTTAACATTCACTAGCCTGCCTGATGACCCACCTTGCTGTATCCTCCCCCGCGGACAGTTTGACTGGAGATGATCCGGAGAATTGCATAAGAAACATAACCTGGTTACTTTACAATCCTTGATGATGTGTCCGGTCTTCCCACACTTATAACATGCTCGTAAATCACCTTGACAGTTTCCTTGATGGACACGATTGCACTTTGGACATGATCTTTCCGCTGGTCGAAAAGGCGAGCGGTTATCATACCTCTGAAATCGGGACTTCTTCGGGTCGTATTGTGGTCCTTCCCACTTTCTCTTTCCGATACTCTTATCCCCAGCATCTATTCTAATATCTCGTTCCACATTCTCTGCGGCATTAACTGCAGCCGAGAAAGTATCAGGTCTTGTTGCAGACACCAACCTTCTAACTTCTGAGTTTAACCCAAAAATAAACCTTTCTGTCTTCATCGCCTCTGTAGCAACATAGTATTCTGCAAATCGAGATTTTTCCAGAAATCTAGCAGTATAATCTCGAACGGATAAGTTTCCTTGTTGGAGATTCATGAATTCTCCTTCCAGTTGTTTGACGGCTGCTTGGGGACAAAATTGTTCCCTGTAGGCTGCCACAAATTCTTCCCAAGAGAGGGTAGAATAAACATCAGATCCTTTTGAATGAATAAAAGATTCCCACCAATACAACGCATCTCCTTTCAACATGGCTGCCCCGTACAATACTCTATCTTCGTCCGCACATTTACTTGTTTTGAAAATGGCTTCAATTTCCTTCATCCACCTCATTGCTTTCACCGGGTCCCGATCCCCTGAGAACGTAGGAGGCTTGCAGCTTAAAAACATCTTGTAATCACATTTTCTCGTCACCGGTAAGACCGTAGGGGTGATTGGCATCTCCTCTTCATGAGCAGGATCTGGTTCTTCTGTTTCAGTATTATGAGTTTGATTGAACATAGCTTGAATATTATCTTGTAATCTTCCCATTTCTGCCATTAGATCAGCCCTGGTAATGAAATTCGTACTATTTGATTGGGTTCTGCCTCCGGCTCGACCTCCTGATCTACCTCCAGTTCTACCCACAACTCTGCCCCCTGTTCTGCCTCCCCTGTCCCCTGTTCCCACTGACAGATTAGTTCTGTTTGGATTTCTTCCTCCTCCTCGATTTGAATTTCTGGTACCGCTTGCCATTCTGTAGATTTAAACAGGGTTAATATACACATAAGCACATACCCCATATAACAAGGTATTCCAGTTCAAACATTACCTGTAAGATCACAATTACACTGGCCAGGTGTAGTATGAAATTACCTTACATGATGTTCCTTCTACCTTTTATACTTAGTATCCCAAGGTTCTACAATAATAGGGACATCCTACTTCACATGCAGTTTAAGTCTAGGTACAGATACTAATACCTAAATCCCTTAAACTAAGGCTCTGATACCATTTGTAACATCCCGTATCCCATATGTACAACCAATCACATAACATAACATAATATTGATATAACAAACTGAACATCATATACAAATTTGGTCCCAAAGTCTGTTACAAAAAGAGGGAAAACATTCTACTACAACTTTTCGTTAAATACACACATAACGTTTAATATGGTGAAACAACTGCTAACGAGCTAAGATCTTCATATTAAAGTCCTTCACAAAAGTCGACCATCGGTTTCTCTAGTTACTTGCTCTTACGTGATCCATCACCTGGAATACATATTTTTAAAACAAAATGAGGGTTAGACCTGATGGTCTAAGTGAGAAATCCCTGTTAGTTTGAAAACCATTTATATATCTTCATTCATATAATTTCACGCAACACAATTACGTATATCCAATTAAGCTCACATACCATATAACTTCCCTTCTCATTCTTCCTGGCCATATTAGTGGTAGCAAGCCAACTAATAATATACAACGCTGTACAACATCTACAGCCAAACAACGCTATACAGGTTCTATAGCCAATCATACCGGTCTTAAACCCGGCCAACGTATTATAACACATTTATAATACACATGTAAATATAATACCTCACTATATTATAATTCACATACGAGCACATAATTATCAACAGTTTCGCTCCCTACTCTACCCATATATGTATTCCAGTTAAAAAGTATTTTCAAAGCAAAACTCACCTGATTTGGTTATTATACACGCTCATAAGCTTCGTTCAAAACGATCCTACCTCTTACCACGATTCCACGGAATCTGAAACAAGTTAAGATACACAAATTATCTTACTAACCAAATACGTAAAGCCTATCAATTTCCCATCCTCAATTGTTCCAATACACACTGTATTTAACTCACTACCGGGACTACACAGGGTACCGGGACTTACACAGGGTACCGGAACTTCCTACTACCGGGAGTTCCTACTACCGGGAGTCCATAATACCGGAACTCTCTTTACCGGAAGTCTGCTATACCGGGAATCCATACTACCGGGAGTTCACGTTACCGGGAGTCCACACTACCGGGACTCCACACTACCGGGACTCCACCGGAAGTTGAATATACCGGGATTTCACATTACCGGGAGTTCCAAGAACACAGTCGGTTCTATTTTACCCAGATTCAGATTAACTGAATACAACCTCAATTTCAAAAGTTCTAATCCGGTAGAAACTATCTAATGATGATTACTAACATAAAAGACCAAAGAGCGTACCTTAAAATCGATTTCAACCTAGTCGATTGAAGCGATGACCGTAACTTTCTTCTTTCTGCTTCTCTTCGCCTCCACACACACAGTACACTTTCTATTCTTAGGTTATGAGATTCATCTGAAGTTAAGAGATATTATTAACCTATATTTACTAAATGAACCCTTAACTTCTCATATATAACCCAAACACCCCTAAACATGTTTATTTTCCAAACATACCCTAAACATCTAACTTTATTTAACGGAAAAAGGGAATTTAACTAACAGACTTACCCCGGGTATTACACCCGGCGACTGTGACACAAGGTCACTATTGCAGTCATAGTCGTGACGCTTGTACCGTAGGTGGTATGGGGAGGGCGACTATGACTCGCGACTGTGACACATGTCACTATCCCGTGTCAAGGTTGCGGTAGGTGTACCGTAAGTAGGAAGCCCGGGGCGACTATGCCCACGACTAAGCTATCGGGCATAGTCGCACGTCAATGTCGCGGTATGCTGCAGGGGGTATAAAAGGGGGACTTACGGGATTTTAGCTCATTTATAGGTTGGAAGCATTTTTGGCAGCTGTTTTCTTCCCCTCTCAAGGTAGGGTTTCACCCTTCATCCTCTCCTTCCATTAATTCTTGGTTGTTGGGACATTTATGAACATTTATGGTGGGTTTTAGGTTGTCAATCTCATTTAAGTACGAGGGTTCTACTTCTCATCCAAGAATCAACTCCATCCATTTCATTCAAGGATTTGTACTTCTATAAACCCTCCAAGGTGAGTCTATCTTCAAATCCCACTCATATACATGTTTATATATATATATATATATATATATATATATACTACATATATAAGCATTTACATCAAATGTCTTAAAGACAACTTAAGAAGCATAGAGTACAACTATTTTATGCAGAAAATTCAAAAAACTCTTAATTACAAATTTTGATGCATTAGGTACAACTCATTCATGCTAAGAAGTTTAAAACCGGTCCATGTCCAGCCCATGCTTTCTCCTCCATCCCTTGTACTGCCCAACTCTTGATCGACCTCCATCCCTCCTTATACCTCCATCCCTTATACAGTACGTTAAGACCATACCTTCTGACCTCTCCTTCTACCTCTTCACGTCTCAGGCCATACCGACGCTTCTACCTGCTACTTGTTGCCTCCCAATACGAAAAGTTGCATATATACAGTGTGAGACGGAGACCACCAAAGATCACCGGGAGGGTTTTACAATCCAATGTCTTAACCCTCTCTTCACTGCTTCACGAATCCCAGGTACTCCTCTGTCTCAAATCCACTCTCACCTCTAGGGTTTCATAAATCCTTCACTGCTTCACGAATCCCATGTTTTACAACATGTTTTGCATCTGATTTTGTTTTGGTTTGATTCTGTGTTGATAGATTCACTCCCTTTTAGTATCGAGTAATCAACACATCGACTCTCTCCATGGAAGCGTTCCCGGTTGCAAATTAGGCATGTCGTGTTTTCTTTCGTTGTTTCTTCTTCTCCTCATTCACTGATTATTTTTTGTTATACGATGGTTCTACTTTACAACGTCAATGGCATTTAGAGGGTGGATTTCTGGTCATCGTTGATTCAACTGGTTTTTTTGGGTTTTTTAAACACTTAATTTCTGCTCTTTATTTTTTACATCTTTTAATTTGAACTAACATTTAGTGTTTGGAAGAATCGGTCGCTTTGTGGCTAGGGTAGTTTTTAAGAATCTGCCGATTTCCACTAATGTTTGCTTTTACCTAATGGTGATACTGATAACAAATTCCAACATTGCAATTGCTTTCAGAGAGGAGACATTCGTCTACAAATGCTAAACTTTACTAGATCAAGAACTCAGTTGACAGGTAATCTTTAGGAGGTAACTTTACAATTTCATTCAGTAATTATTTCATCAAATATTTTGTGCAGTTTTTATGTTTATAGTAAATTTATTATATTTGTATTTGTTGGTTTATTAGGCATGAAATGTTCTTCGATTACTTTTTGTTTCACATTGCAAACATTGACTTGATGTTAGGTAATGATATTTTTTAACCTTAACTACCGAAATATTTGAGGATTTAAAGTTATTTTTGCTTTAGCTGTTTGTAGGAATGGATTTTGATGTCCAGGGAAAAAGAGTGGTGAGTCTTTGATCCAGATTAGTAGTCACACAAAAGAAAAGGAAAGTTCTTTTTTTTCGGTATCTTTCTTGATTACTCTAAATTCTTTCTTGATTTTTCTAATAGAAAATGATGACAGAAAGTTGAGTGATTTACCAATAGATTGGACCTCTCCTAAAGGTTTCACCTATTCTTCCCCCAACACCGTTCCCTTATTTATACTCAGACCACCAAATGGACTAACAATCTTTTAAGAGGTTCTGACTTACAATGCTTTAGCTTTATTAAATTAGCTAAGGTTAGATGGTCTAGCTATGCTTGTTTGCACATGTTTATTTGATTTATGTAATCCCAGATCTAATCAAGTAACAATGATAAACTTCATGATCTTCATAGAATTAGAGAAAGAATACAAAGAATTGAATTGAGATCTACTTTCTCTCTCTAAACTCTCTCTCTAGGAAGTCATCCCTCTCTATGCTCACCTCTCTCACAACACGTATGAATGACTTACTTTCTAATTACAATTACAAGGTATGTATTTATACCTTTGACCATCTAACTAAACACCTTGACTTTGACCTTTAATGCTTCTACTTTGACTTTGACAAATACATTTGACTCTATACAATTAATACAAATGCATATTAAATCTTGAATACATTTTATGTACTAACAATTTAGATCATGGATTTTAAAAGACTTCTACTGTTAATTTTCGATCTCTATTGCACATTTCGCTATGAGATTTTAAAAGACCTCTGCTGGTTACCCTTTCGGTATGCAGAGTCTTATATGGTTTTGTTCTAAGTCGATAAAGATTCTGATTACTTTAGAGAAAAAGTCTGACATTGGAACACCGTTGCATTAGGAAGCGGTTTCAGCTAAAACAACAACCTCATCAATGAGAAATTTGAGTATGACAATGTAAAATATTTGAGCATTTGTCAGCATTTGTATATGTATGGTTAATACTTGCTTAATTTAACCTCTTTTTTAATGTTTATAGCATAGTGTACGATCAGTGCATAACAGGTTTTCTTCTGGTGAACTTTTCTAGACAGCAGTCCCCTGAACTTTTCTAATTGGAGCTCATAAATGCAGTGATATTAGAATGAATCTTGGTTAACACTTTTTGCCACTAGGAACATGTAGTTTCAACAAATTGTTGATTTTGCTTAATTTTGTTTTATGTTTGCATAGGTTATTTGTACATGTTGAAGAGTGTATACAACTTACTTGGATAATTTGTATTGGATTTCAATAAAACAAAATGGATAAGGTATGTTTTATTGGATGATTATAATTTCTATTCTAGATTTTTTTTAATTAAGAGTTTACATAATTTTGTATTCCTGGTATAAAATGAAGTTTTATATTTTGTGGGTGCACAACCAACAGTTATTATATAAAAGCTAAGAACAACAATTCTTGGTTGGGAAACTCATAACTCTTGCAAAAGAATTCTAATGTCTTTTATATATTAGCATACTTGCAATTAAACCATACAACCTATAAACCGGGATAGAAGAAGAATAAGAAATCATAAAACATGATTACGGAATTGTAATTAATCGCGCAACAACGTGGGTAGATAACTATGATCATTGGAAACGAGTTGTTAGCAAATCATATATGAGTGACTTAGGATTCAACTAGACTATTGTAAGAAATGTTATGGACATGAGAGTTGAGTTTAATGTAAAACAGACTAATTTTCAATCCATTACAAGTTTGCTGCAACATTGAAGGACATAGACTAGAGGTTCTAAGTGCGTATGTAGTATTCGGAAATTCAGAAGTGAACTTCCGATACTTGTCTCTGAGTAAGCAAAGCCGTTCCACCCCTTTGGCAATTGAGCTACACGCCCAAGGGCTTTTCATTTTCCATCTACGATAAAATTTCTCACCTTATTCACCCGATGCATTGCACGGGCACACTGCTAGTATATATATATATATATATATATATATATATATATATATATATATTCTAGTCTAAATGATGATATCTATCTTCACCCTTCATGATTTCTACTTTTGACCTAAAATGGGTTTGATGAATTTTAGGGTTCTAATTGGATAAAATGGTTTGAAAGGTTTTAAATACTTACATTCTTAGTTTACTCATGATTGTTCCCTATATTGTTCATTTGATGAATAAAACGATTTTGACCATTTTAGGTCAAAATCTAGAGTTTGAAAAAGTTGGGTATTTTGATGGAAAAAAGGATTAATTACCAACTCTGGGATTCATGGCTTTTAATACTTCATATTTCGTATTTATGATTACACTCTATATTGGCTATGTATTTATCAATGTTCATAGTTATGAGCTTATTCATGTGGTAATATTATCGTTGTTGGCTTAATTGGGAGTTATGAGTATGTAATTAGAGTGTAATGGATCCATAGGCACTAGAGTCGTAGCACGGAATAGGCATCGGGATCCATGATAAGTAAGATGTGGGCCTATATGGTCGGGCATCGTCTCATGGATAGTAAGGTGTAATTCCAAAGTGCTTGTTTGTGGATTTGGAGTAACCCAATGTATAGACCTGGAGTGGTTGAAATTGGGGACTCACAAGTTATAGACTCCTCGGGGTTGCGCTTGTTTCCAACTTATTGTTGATATGTGATTATTGCTACTAACGATTATGGGACTACCTTGTCTTATGCAATTACTTTTGATCATCAAGTTTCCATCAACACCTGAATTCGAAGCATTGGATATCAATGACTTCCACCATGGGGTTTATTATGTTTCCTATTGTACCTCAATTTAATCTTATTATTATAAATTGTTAGGTTCATACTCTCATCGTGTTAGTCTAACACTTCTTCTTTTGGATGTGTTGGTAGGACTTTCAAGCGGTGGGGCTCCTCGGGCTTGAGTGAAAAGTCATGATGGATGATAGCATTTTTTGGAGTACATAGAGGCGTACATGATAGAATGTCAATATCAATTTTTGGTAGCAATTAGACAACACCTGAATGTAATCTAAGACTTGTTGGTTTTGATTATTAGGTTGTTGGATCATGATTTGCTCGTTATGGTTGCATTGTAAACGCCAATACTTTATTTCCCCATTTATTGGGTGATTTGTCTCTGTTAGTCATATATTTTCCGAAATTCCGCATGTTTTAATTTACCCAGTTTTAAGGTGTGACATTGGCCCTTGATGCACGCCTAAACACATCGGTGTTCTATGTCTGTTAAAAAGAAGACATAAATCAAATAGTACAACCAGATTAAACTCTTCAACCACACGTATCCGATCAATCATTTGGACCTAATACTCATGTGAGATCTACTCTAGGGGTGTGCGCTAAGCATCCTGTAGTCATGATCATCGAACTGTATACCATCGATAGCTAAAAGTCGCTGGATGGCAACCACCATGTGTTACATGCACATATACATATAAACATAAGAAGGTATATATTAGAATGGATCTCATACATATAGAGACATACAAATATCCATACATATATACACATACAAATATACATACATACACATATAGACATGTACACATAGACATACAATATATGTATATATAGTATGTATTGTAGAGGGATAATAATTTGTAAACCTCTAAATATGTGTAAACTTCGGATTTCATAGGTTTTTTGATAAAATTGTTTCATAAAATTGTTTATTTTGATGAAATTGTTTATTTTGATGAACGTGTTTCATATCATTCATTTCTTGATGAAATTGTTTCATATATTTGTGTTTTTTATGTAAAAACGAAAAAGTTTCATCAAACTGAGAAAATATATGAAACAGTTTCATAGGAATGAAAAAAATATATGAAACTACATTAAAAACACAAATATATGAAACAATTTCATCAAGAAATGAATGATATGAAACAATTTAATCAAAATAAACAATTTCATGACAAAATTCATTAAGAAAACCTATGAAATCCAAAGTTTACACGAAAAAAAGTTTACAAAATAGTGGGCCTCATGTATTGTATACATATAAGCAATACATGTACATATGTATACATACATATATAGGGGAGGGATCTTTTGAAAACTTTGCAAACTCGATTGGACCAATCACAGGACTACTAGTAATTTGTTATTATTTTTAATTTTAAGGGAATATTTGTCAATTTGTGTTTGGTGGTTTTATTTTAGGTATTTATTGATTAGATTTATTTACGGTTATCTTCCATATATGGTTATCTCCAATTTGAAAATCCTAAACCCTAGTTCCACACGTCCCACCATCACCATGTATCACCGACCCAATTTTCTTATCCCCTCCGCTGTGAGATCCTATGGAAGGCAGCTGCCGGAAAAACCTACCACCTTCACCACCAAAGTTGTCGTGATCGGCAACGTCCACCATATCGGCCCACTCTTCCACCACGATCTTGCATCTTTATCCCAACACCATGGTGGTCCACTGATTTTCCTCCATTTGGGCTCCGTCCCAACCCTGGTGGTCTCATCGGAGATCCTATCATTTAATGGGTTGTTTTTTCCATGGTTTGGTATTTTTAGAAAGTGGAATAATGAAACAGACTCAACAAGAAGGCGATGGACGTGTGTATCATGATAAAACCAGAGACAAAGTCACATATGGCTTTTTCGAGAACCGGCTATGATCAGGATAACTGCATCAAAGGGAGGTCATCTCCAGTTTCATGAAACAGATTCATCTTCGGTTTAATTTCGCTTCATCTTCGGTTATCTCCGGTTTCATCTCCGTTCATCAATGGTGGAAACCACCAGAATCAGATACAAAATCTGATCACATGTCTCAATCATGGTAAAACCTCGATAACGTTGGAGATGATCATGGTAGCATGGTAGACCGCCATTGAAGCTTCCAGCAAACCCTTCAAATTGACTGCCTTCCAGTACTATAAATATATCAAAATCAATCAAAATTTGATATTTTTTCAAATTCACGGAAAAAAGGGATTTCATTCCCTTTCCTTTTTTCAAATTGGATGGCAAAAGGACAACAATACCCTCCCATTTCATTATTTTAATTTTTAAATATTAATAAACTACGATATCACCATAAATAAAGTGAAACGATCTAGACCGTTGAACGATTACATCAAGGATAAATAGGTGGGTTTCACGGTTTGCAATATAAGAATGGTTTTCAAATGAAACCGCCTCTACATATATATATATATATATATATATATATATATATATATATATATATATATATATATATATATATACATACATACATACATACATACATACATACATACATACATACACATACATACAAACATTCATACATATATACACATACAAACATACATACTGTTAGGACACTGAAGTTGTCCTTTATATTAGAAAGTTTTGTAAAGCAAAGGTTGTTGTATATAGGCTTAGACTTATCTGTTGTAACAAGTGAGGGAGTATAAATAGCTTGTGTAATGTAGTTTTTAACTAAGTCTTTCATTACAATTTCCATAATCCAAGATGTAGATCTCTAAACACTTTGTGTTCTCTCTAGGTTAGATTTACATTTTCAATAATGTTCTTCCTCATCTTGTTGCTAATACTTGAATTGTATGAAGATCATGGACCTAACACATACACATATAGACATGTACACATAAACATACAAGCATATGTATATATAGTGTATATGTACTGTATACATACGTGTACATATACTAATTCCAAATATAAACCAAATAAGACAAAATAGCATCCGTAAAACATCATACGCATACTAAAAACAAAATAAACAAAAAAAATATTAAAATCCGTAGGTAATCTGTCACAAATCACCGAAGGATTGACCACGACCGTCGGTAATCCGTCGGTGATTTGTGACGGATTACCTACGTATTTTTTTTAAATATACATATATTTATTATTTTCCGACCAATCACCGTCGGAGTTTATTTTAAAAATAAATCAAAATTGCGCCGTCCGTCGGTAATCCGTCAGAAACTTCTATCTTTACCGACGGACCACCGACGGAATTTGTATGTCGTCACTATGTCAAGAATCCGTCGATAGTGCGTCGGTGTTCCGTCGCTAATCACCGACGGACGTAATCCGTCGGAAATTTTGAAATTTCTAGTAGTGATGTATATAAATAAAAAACTGAAAGGTTTGCTCATTTTTTCTTTAATTTTTATAAATAAAATAAAGAATAGAATTTATTAATGAAATAAGAGTGTTATCATGTATTTTAGATAGAAAAACAAAGAATTTACAATGGATGTCTCTAAGAAATTAGATAATTTGGAGTTTAAGGGTGCGTTTGGTTCGCAGAATGATTTCTGCAGGAATGGAATATGTCAAAGAAATTGGAATCTGAAAGGAATTGGATTGTCGTTACTCTTCAGTTTTGTTGAGGTCTATCGTGTAGAGCTACTCAAATTGGATCAGTGATCGATTTCTAGGTTTCGTCGTAAACCTAATTGGTAATGGAATGTTATCAGGTTTGAACAACTGTTTGGTTGACAGGAAATGGAATGTAATCTTGAAATTTGTCTGTTTGGTTTGTAACGGAATCGGAATGGAATTATGAAAAATGACAAAAATATCCTTTCTTTAATTTTAATTTTTTTTCTTATAAACAATTATAAAATTAATATTTAATGAGAATAAAATATGTAATTTACCCTTTGTTTGATATATAATTTTTTAGTCTTTTATAAATAATAATAAAATTAACCTTAATTATGAAAAAAAAGTAAATTATTTTTCCTTGGATTTGTTTTCAATTTTGGTAATTGAATTAATAGTGTATTTGTTTTTAATTAATAGTTGGGTAATTGAATCACCCTTTTTCTTCCATATACCCTTCCTTTCGCCCCTTTTTTGACCTAGAACTCCAACCATCCATTCCTCCCCATCGTAACTTCTTCCCCTTTAACACCATCACAACACCATTTTTTGACCAGTAGGAAGAAACGATCAAGAAGAAACGATCTAGAAACAAAGAAAAGCAAACGACCAGTAGAGACATGGGAGGAAACGATCGAGAAGAAAAAACCCAGCTTTGATGAACCAAAGGAGGAAACATCAGCAGTGAACCAGAGGAAGAAAACAAGGAAAAGGATCGAGCAGCTCTCTCTTCTCTGGTCTGGTTCAGAAGATCTCGAGAAGGAAGAGAGGAAGAAGAGACCCTCTGTTGTTGACGAGCATGGATGAAAAAAGCAGATGAAGAATCCTCTCTTGTTGACGAGCAGTGATGAAAAGAAGAAGAGGAGAAGCTGACCCATGAAGAAAAACCAGAGGAAGAAGTCGTTCAACGAAATTGTCGTTCCATGAGAGGCTACGGTTTTACATTCTAATGAGGGTATTTTGTCATTTTGAAAAATTTGGATGGAATGGATTTCAATTCCATCTCATTTATGGAGGAATGATCAAATCTATGTTTAAAGGAATGTTTGGAATTCAATTTCATTCCATGGGTAACCAAACGCATCCTAAAGCTACTTAGATTGAAAGTCAAATTACCAAATAAATATTTCTTATAGTAAAATACACAATTTTCATTTAACGGTATAAAAAGTCTTTAATTAAGTTATTTAATATTTTTATAAATTCAAAACAATGAAAAATAATTTGTATAGATACTTTTATTCTAACAATGTGTCTCGTCATCCTTTGTAATTTTCATTTTTATATATCAATTTTAATGTTCTTTTAATTGTTTATAAATTCTAATTTTATTTATTATTTTTTTAATGTATATAAATAAATAAAAGGGAAATTAATTAAAATACCCTATGTTGATCACCCTTTCATAGATATGCCCCCTCTCTCTCCCGATTTACCAAAATACCCTAAAAATCCGTGGCCAAACTCGTGGCCCACGGATTATTTTTAAAAATAATGAATTTGGCCCCTGAGGTGGCCGTGGGAGCCCATGGGAGACAAACAATTCCGTGGCCCACACATTTGGTCCGTGGCAACTTCAAATCTATGAAAACAAAAATTGCAATTATTTTAATATTTTAGGATGGTATACAACACAACACAACTCAACCTATCAAATTAATTTTTTAACCAATGAAAGTAAATAACTAACCATTAATGCTTAAGCTAGAAATACATGTGGTGGCCACAAATTGCGATTTCTGTCTGTGGGCCACGGACCAAATGTGTGGGCCACGGATTCTTTTGTTGACCACGGGATTGTTTGTCTCCCACGGCCACCTCAGGGGCCAAATTCGTTATTTTTAAAAATAATCCATGGACCACGGGTTTGACTACGGATTTTTAGGGTATTTTAATGAATCGGGAGAGAAAGGGGGCATATCTATGAAATGGTGGTCAACATATGGTATTTCAATTAATTTCCCGCTCATCTTCTCTATAGTTTCTATTTATTTACATAAATAAAATAAATAAAATTTATTAATAAATAATAGTGTTATCATTTAAAAAGAAAATGAAAAGTTTTTGGAAAGGAGGCGACACTCCTACCAATATATTAAAACAAAAAACAGAAAAAAACACATAAACGGCGAAAGACTCCCTCCAAACAAGAAACTCCACCCACAATAGAAGACAGGCCTTAAACGGGACGGAGAATCTCACTAAAGACCAACAAGCATATATGTAGATTCTAAAAGTGTGTCCCATCATTTTTTGTACGTTTTCATTTTCATATATCGATTTTAATAAAAAAAAATTGTTTATAAATTCCTAATTTTATTTATTTTTATGTATATAAATAAATAAGTTGAAAGTGTTGTTGATTCTCTCTAGTTTTCTCTTTATTTACATAACTAAAAGAAAGAAAAAGTTTTTTTTAATGGATAAGAGTGTTATTATTTAAAGAGAAAATGAAAGATTTGTTTATTTTATAACAATTTTTATACAAAAACTTAAGAAAATAGAAAATTATGAATCAACCTTTCAGAATATGTCACATCGTCTCTCTATTATTTTACTTATATATATAAATATAGATTGATTATTGATGTTCAAAAACCAATAAACATGATGGATTATGATACAAATGTTAGGTCATAAATTTGCTACTAAATTGGCGACAACCGAACACGCATGTAACATAACCTTAGAAAAATGAAAAACATACATGTCTCTACTTATCAATATGATATCTCACATACAATAAAGTTATCCTATTTTGGTTTCGCTAAACCATGATCCAAAAAGAGTACATGAAAAATAAATTTTTATGTTGTTTATTCAATGAATATGATTCTAATAAGTTACTCAAAGACCCTTTAATGATGAAAAATCCAAAAGAAACGGTGGCATTGTTTTCAATAACATAAGAGAACGACATTCTTGTTATTTCCATCAACAATATTTCCATTTATGGAAGTAATTGTTATTGCGTGAGTTCTATTCTTCTCTAACATCACTAAAAATATCATTAAGAGGCATAATCGAAGACGAATAAGTGAAATAAGGTGTCTTAGTTTCCTACGCAAACATCCCTTGATTATTTTGACAAGTAATATTTTTGTCATGTGTGTCTAGAAAATCGGGTTTCAATGATCGGATGTATAGTTTTGTAACAACCCTCTAATGCTAATGATAATAATAACAACAATTACAAGAAATAAATAAATAAATCAACTAATTAATTAGTTAAAAGGAAATAAAAATGATTTTTATTTATTTATTTATTTGAGATGTTAAAGTCACAAAATAGCAACTATAAGGAATGTTCAATCAAATAGTGGAAAAAAAAATAGAAGATTCTGAAATATGAAAATCTGCTAAAAGATTTTGTGTTGCCAAAATTCATAGATATTTTGTAAATTAGTAATTACGAATTGCAATCTTAATCAAATCATTATGATTAGTCGATTAGGGTCCTTTGCAAACCAGTTAGTTTGTGCAAATTGTGCAAACCCTTCTCCACCAATCACGTAATTTCTTTTTTTCTTTTTCTTTTTTATATACATTTAATTATTGGAGGGTATTTTAGGGTTTTTAAAATATCCTTTTTTAAATTTCATTATTTATTTTTGTATCTGATTATAGAAAAAAACGTGAAACCAAAAAATCCCAGAATCAAGAACATGAAAACCATGGTGATGAATATGACACCCAGATTCATGAACATCAAAACCAGATTCATGAACATCAAACCCAAAATCATGAATGAAAAACCCAGAAGCAAGAATCAAAACTCAGAATCATGAATGAAACCCCATAATCATGAATGTTGCTATCTTGATAAAGATCGAAATCATGAACACAAAAATCATCAACCCGGATAAAAAGAGGAACAAACCACTTGCTAAACCAAATACACATATGATCAGGCAACAGATATGTAGAACAAACAGATCGAAAAAGAAGATTGAAGTTGAAATAAACCAAATACTCATCTGTAGAACAAATTAACAGATCGAAAAAGAGGCATCTAATCGACCAAATCGCCATCCTGCCTTCTCAGGCCACTACCGTCGGCGAGCAAATCGCGCCTCCCTCTCTCAGTCGCATCCAACAGGGTACGAGTTTCAGACCTGTGTTTCTCCCTCACCATCGATTTCAGACTTGCATCACCATAGATGTCCCCCTCGTTTTTCTTCACGACAGTAGCAGTGCACCAACCCTCCATCTTCTTAAGGATTTCAGACCTAAAACATCAAGCCATCCTCTCCACCCTAACTCTCGTCCTCTCCCTCTCTCGCTATTTTGCCCTAATCGCCACCTGCACCATCTCTATTTTTTTCCTCCTTGATTTCAAATCACAGCAACACCAATCGATTTTCTAATCAACCTCTCCCTCTCGTTTTCAGTCTTCCACAGATCGGCGATGGTGGTCATGAGCGGCGGTAGGCTGATTGGAAGAAGTGTGGTTGAGGAAGAAAGAGAAACAGAAATAAACGTGGGTTAGGTTTTCAATTTCTCAGATTGCCTAATTTACCCTCATGTAGGCATATTTTTTATAAAATAAAATTAAAATATTCAATAATTTACAAAAATGCCATCAAATTTTTTTAGCCGTAGATTGAATAAATTAGTGGCTTAGATCGGGTTTGCACAGTTTGCACAAACTAACTGGTTTGCAATGGATAATTTGCCTAGTCGATTAATGGTCTAAATCCTTTAAAGTATTTTAAGAAGACGAGAGTGTACAACGGTAAAGGAGTGAGGTTTGGAGTTGGTTGAGTTCATCGAGTCTAGCTGCAATTTGAAGGAAAATGTCCATGTTAGTCTAGATTGATAGTCTGATGTTGGCTAGGAACTTGGTATGAGTTGATGATAATTGAAGTCCCTACGTGGGCCAAAGATCATCAATTGTTGACAGTTGTCGTAGTCTGAAGTAGTTAATGTGCAATATCTAGTTTATCGATTTTTAAATATCCAGATAACTTGATTAACGATATCTGAGCATGCATCTGTCTACTCAATATATTTTATCAAGGAACGAGGGAAATCGCTCATGTCAAACCGTATCTTGATTCATGATAGTTTTGCTACAAGATATATGACATACCCAACTATGATTTACCACTCGGTTACAACATGTTTAGTATTAGTGTCAAAATGCATCATTCACTTACAACAAAAACCATGATCTCAAGTTAATCGACCACCTATTCAATGACTATATGGGAAACATGTATGTCACTATATATATAATATCCAATGTAGTGCACTCACATCAACTACATAAGTTTTGTAACTTCTACTCATATATGAACTCTATATCTTATTTCAAACAACATATGAAAATCATTATCGTATTACTTCAATCCGGGATGTATAAGAAATTAAGAATATAATTTTATGCTATGGTTATTATCATGGTTAAACATAACATAGAATATAACTATCACATGTATGGGTTTTTAGTATATTTAATTTTACATGTTTAGACTTCAATAAAGAGAAGTAATGTCCATGAAGTTCTTAGACTATAAATGGAAGAAAACATTCCAAATCCATCCAACAAACATAGTCAACATTAAGAGAAGATGCACCAACACAAAACACAAAACATAAAATTGAGAAAGAACAAGTAAAAATCATCTTTGCTCTCCAAAAAACCATCCATATTGAGCTTTTCACTTATCATTTTCAAAGAAAAAGATGTGATCCACATGAAGAAGGTTGCTTGTAAATGCAAAAAGTGAGTTTTCTTTATCAATGGGTTTTTTTTTACAATCCCGTGTGACAAATAAGCTTTCAAAAAACTAGGCAACAAGCACCAATGTGTATGCTTTAATACAATCTTATTACTTTATGACATTCTTTATCTTTTTGCAGTGAGCAAGAAAATGCATATTTCAGCATGCAATAATTTTTTTTGAAAGGCAGCTTTCGAAAGTTTCTACCCACTGGGCCACGCTTTCAGGAGGTATCGGGCTCCCACTTAAGGGTTCCACCCACTAATCCCCCCCTCGACCCGGACCCGGCCCTATTGACCCGCCCAAGATCGGATATCGCAGAGTTGATGTGCAATAATGTTTAATACCAATTGAATATTTATTTTCTAAAATTGGATACCATATTTAAAGTGAAATTGGTATCATGTTTCATAGATTACAAATACATATGAAACTCGATTGAACTTCAAACTCTACTGTTAAATGAGACATCCGAGTATTCTTGGTTTGATTTATATATATCAGAAATTAGGACTGTTTTAAGAGATTAAATTTGTTTTGATCGTTTCCAAAATTAAGTGTTTGGAATATTTAAGTGTCTATGAAGCAAGACAATAAGGAAATATCTATCGCCATCTATATGTCATTTTTGTAATAAATCAACGGGTAATTTGTGTTACCTTTAGGTTAATAATTAAATAAAAGGTAATGATTTGAATCCGAGGTTTTGTTAGGATTTGCACACGCATGCAACCCAGGTCGTGTATATATGTGGCTATTATTTCCGATGCGAGATTATGATGCCAAATCGGGATTCCTTTGGATCATTTTCTTTTCTTTCACAAATCTGTGAAAGAGATCGTTAACTGTTGGATTTGTTTGATGTAATAACCGTGATCTTGTTGGAAAGAATCAAAGTTTGGGGGGGAAATTTAGAAAGTTGTAAAGGACAGGGACCATTTTGTAAATTCTTCAAGTAGGTATAAAAGAATCTTTTGGGGCACAAAACCCTAGGAGAAATGGCATTTCAGTCTTGTAGCGGCTAGAGAGAATTGAAGGCAGAGAAAGGGGTTTTGGTATCCAAGTGCAATTGAAGAAAAAAGATCAACAAACATCAAATTGGAAGGAGAAGTGGAGTGGAGTGCTATTCTGCAAGTGAATCGATCAGGTAATTCATAAACCAAAAACCATATTTTGATTGTTTAGTTGGATTGTTGAGTTTTTGAGAGTTCTTGGTGAAAAAGTTGCAAATGATGCCTTGAGAGAGAGATTTAAGCACACTAATCGTGTTTGAGTAGCAAAGAATTGTAAGTAATGGATATAGAGTGTTTATGAAGTCATTTATCGCTTTATCGTACTGTTTAAGGGGATTTGAGTAGGGTTTTGTCTCTGAAATTCGTCCCAGCGCCGTACCTGGTAAGTCCTCTGTGATGAGGGTTACCGGAAGAGAACCCGGTAAGTCGTGTAATTCGGTAAGTCGTGTCCGGTAAGTTAAGACCAGGTAAGTTGTGTCCCGGTAAGCTGTGTGATACGGTAAGTTATGTGATCCGGTAAGCCGTGTAATCCGGTAAGCTGTGTGATCCGGTAAGTTATGTGATCTGGTAAGTTGTGTGCCCGGTAAGTTAGCTTACCCGGGCAGTTGTCTGAATAGTGGTGTTGACCGGTAAGTAGTCATACCCGGTAAGTAGTGGTACCCGGTAAGCTAGTTACCCGATAAGTAGTTATATCCGGTAAGTTAGTATACGGAAAGTTGGTTTAGGACCTGAGCAGTTGTATTTCATCCATATCTCAGGTAGACCGATTGAAAGTCAGAAGCAGAGTAAGAAAGGAAGTTAAACGTATCAGGTGAGTTTTTCTAACTAAAATACGTGTTTTTGAACATGTTTTCAGAAGGAAGTGAATGAGTAAAATTGATATGTTTATTTGCATGATTTTACTGTTTGAAAGTTTATATGAGATGTATGCATACATTGTGTTAGACGTAAATTGGCTAAGACGGGAGGTAGACCCGCCAGTGCTCATGCCGGGATGGTGACCCGTTTATGCCATGGAAGGGAGTATCCAGTAAGGCAGTGTGAGACTGACTCGTTGTCACTTTCGGGTGACTTCAGGGTGCTATTTACGAGTGCGGATTTATCCGTGAAAGTGTGTATGAAAAGTTATGTGAAAGTATTTATGAAAAGTTATGTGAAAGTGTTTATGAAAAGTTATGTGAAAGTTTTATGAAATGCTATGAGAAAGTTATAAAGTGTTTTAAATGATTTTTGAGAACTGTCAGGAGGGAGCTCACTAGACCTCATGGTCTAACCCTCGCATTTTTCAAACTAAACATTTTCAGGTAAGCAGATAGTAGGAGGCTCAAGTAATTGAGCAAGAGCAGGATAGAGTACAGATGCAGATAGAGACAGTGTCACTCATACTTTTGTAGGTAGTTATTCTCAGTTGTGTATAGGTTGTTTCCGCCAACCTATGTGTTGAGACAGATGTAGAGAATTTTGGGACCCAGTATTGTAAAGCTTATTATTTATTGCTATGCATGTGTCATTTTAGATTGGGTTGTTACAATTGGTATCAGAGCCATAGTTTAAGGGATTTAGGTGACCGGACAGGCCTAAACTTAAACTTTGGAGTAGAAATCACAACTGAGAATCAGGAAATGCGTTAGGAGGGCACTATTGCAAATATAGGAAATGCGTTAGGAGGGCACTATAGTAGATAGAGGACTAATAGGGTACCGAGAACAGTCATGTAAGGTAAGTTTGGGATTACACCTGGCCAGTGTAATTGTGAACTTACAGGTACATGTATGTGCTTAATCTGACTTATTATTCCAAAGTTGTAGTCTTATGCTAGTTTATATGTCGTATTCTAGTAATCTAGAATGTCAACAAGATCCCTGAGGGGTAGACTGAGACCCCTTGTTGGGGAAGTATCATGAGAGATCATTTATGATGTGATGTATGTATACATCGTAGAGAAGAAATGTTGTATAGAATGTTATGAGTCATGTAGAGATAGATCTTCGTGGATTCGAAGAGGATAAATGATAGATTTTTTGAGTAAGACTCATGTTTCTGGAGAATCCCAGTTCTAGAAATCGTGGGTTAGATCAGTTCGGATGGTAAGGAAGGACAGTGTCGAGATCTTGGAAGTGCCAATTCAAGAGCGAGCTGAGGATTAGAACCCTAACTCTTTAGTCGAGTTGTTCAGTGGCAGGATCATTGAAGAGAGATTTCTGTAGAGTACTGAAAGCGTGTAGAAGTATAATATGAGATGAATTGGTCAAGACGAAAATAGTATGAAATGGTTGAGTAAGTGGACCGTTGAATGTATGTATAGCAAGTTGTTGCAAGGCCGAGAGGGCGATCAATGGTCGAAAGTAGAGTGTCAATGATAAGTTGCGTGA
Source organism: Saussurea involucrata (assembly GCA_033807775.1). Taxonomy (NCBI): domain Eukaryota; kingdom Viridiplantae; phylum Streptophyta; class Magnoliopsida; order Asterales; family Asteraceae; genus Saussurea; species Saussurea involucrata. The sequence continues at coordinate 56,710,041 of CM066317.1, forward strand.
GTAAAGCGATTGACCTTATTTGAGTGAGTAGCCTTCAATCGCGAGTAGAGTTTCATGCATTGAGTTCGTACATGTGTACATGAGATTGTTCATAAGTATAGTAAATGTGTAAATATCAAATTTGATCGAATATGAGTCGGCGTGTGCACGCGTATGTTTAAAGAAAAATGAAAATCCATTTACATCGCACAATGAAGTCTTGAGATTTACGATTTGCAAAATATCCCACTCTTTTCATGATAAGTTAAATTGTTGCAAAAAGTTAAGGAAACGTTTGAATGCCAAACTTTTATAACTAAAATGAGTATTGAAATGTTGAAGTTATATAAATGAATGTGAGAACCGACTGGCTTACTTCGTGTCGGTAATTCCTTTCAAACTTTTGTCGTATGAAAATATTTTCATCCAATATTTATTTCCGTCGTAACAACATATTTTTGGTTGAGTAAGATTAAGTTTTACGGAAAGTTGCATGCAAACGATTCTCAAGATCGTTGTGCAGGGCATTGGAGTTATGAGAATATTGGGGTTGTGTGTACCCAAGTTGTTTCCATGTGTTGTTTCTTTAAAATGATCAAAAGTGTGATGATTTATTTATCGCGTTGTCATGCATGAAGGCTATGAACTCACTAGGTCGTAGAGTACTACATTTTAAGCTAAATCAGGGGAGAATGTTTGTAGTTTTGGTATTTGTGTTCAAGAGGAGAGGTGAGAAGTGGAAGAGTCGGAAGTGGACTTTAGTGTCGGTTGTATGAGGGTCTGTACCCTTGATAGATGACCGGAAATTACAGTTACCGAAGGACGGTTGCGTCCAGAGGAAAGACTAGAAGTCATCAAGGTGTTGGTGTTAGCAACTCGTTATGAGTAGTGTGGTGAAGTAGGAATGAAATATCCTCGACGTCGAATGAGAGTTTTAAGGTGATCTTGTAATATTGACGTTGCTCGAGCGAGTTTGAAATGAGGACGACGGGATGTGAATTTGATTATGGTATGTTGGAAGGATTAGGTTCAGTAAGGGACCCTTGTTGAAGAATAGGTTAAGGAAGTATCAACAGGTCGACTATTGACGTTGAAGTTGGCAGCTGTGTAAGATGTATGAGGCCGAAGACTTGAATCAGAAGGTTGAAAGTTGAAGGACCACCTTGTAGGGGTGTTAAGATAGTAAAAGACTGCTGTTTTAGATAAGCGTTTTACCTATGAGGTGGATGGTTCGTAAAGGATGAAGTATTTAGCACGAACGAAGTGAGTGTATAGATTATGTCGATCTGTGAGGGAATGTGCCCTGTCTATGTAATGGTTTGGAATCGCAAAGAGCTAGTAAAAAATGAGTAGGTTAGAGTTAATCAGAAACTCGTGAGTTGTGGTTCAACTAGAGTTGGGGAGAGACAAAGTAGCGAGATAGGCTCGGTTATTTATGCGGGAGAACATGAAGGTAAGTTTGAGTTGTGTACGAATGACCATGAGAGACCTAGTCTGCAGTAAGATGTTATGGGTGGAGAATGTACGGATAAGTAGTGGCATCAATTGCCAAGATAAATGTGCCACCCAGTATGTGATGTGATGTTAGAAAGAGGAAGCATCAAATGGAAGTCTTTTCGGGGATTTCGGACGATGTGTACGATTTGTTAATCAAGTCATTGGAGCACGTGGTTTGTAAGTTGGCGTTATGACACGACCATTATCGAAATAGAATGTCGGAGCGACCGTGGGTGGTTACCCAAATGAGAAACCAAGTGTTTTGGTTGTGTGAGTCGCTAAGTAAGTATATTTTTGGAATCATTGGAAGTTTAAAGAAGATGATGAGTGTGTTAGTCAAAAGGTGGTGTTGTAGATGCGAAATCTTTAAAGAATGTGAGTTGCTTCTTATGTATGAATGAATTGTCCGAGAAAGTAATAGTTGGAGATTAAAGAATGTGTAGTAACTTCGAACACTGGTGTCGTTTCAAGATGACATGGTTGAATGCCTAAGTTAGAATTTTGGCGCAACTGTTTGGTCATGTATAGTAATGAGAAAGTGTTTTCAGCATGTGGGAAGTGAGATGATGGCGACCTTGCAAGAGATGCAGACGATAAGAAGTTAACTTTTGTCATTAGTGAGAGAGTTAGAGCAGCGGCATACAAGTAAGACTGGTCAGAGGAATTAAAGAATGTTCCTCCGACATTTCATGTCTCGGACTTAATGAAGTGTTTGTCAGATGCCGAGGTGGCTGTTTCTATGGGGGACATCTGTATAGATGAGAGGTTGATGTATGAAAAAGCACCAATGGAAATCGTAGACAGCAAAGTATGGAAAACAAGGAATAAAGAAGTCCGGTTAGTGAAGGTTCAGTGGAGGTATCATAAGGGGCGAGAAGCGACTTGGGAAGTGGAGGAGGACATGAGGTCCAGATACCCCTACCTTTTCGAGAATGGAATTCCGGGGACGGAATTCTTTTGAGGGGGGAGTATTGTAATAACCGTGATCTTGTTGGAAAGAATCAAAGTTTGGGGGAAATTTAGAAAGTTGTAAAGGGCAGGGACCATTTTGTAAACTCTTCAAGTAGGTATAAAAGAATCTTTTGGGGCACAAAACCCTAGGAGAAGTAGCATTTCAGTCTTATGGCGACTAGAGAGAATTGAAGACAGAGAAAGGGGTTTTGGTATCCAAATGCAATTGAAGAAAAAGGATCATCAAACATCAAATTGGAAGGAGAAATGGAGTGGAGTGCGATTCTGCAAGTGAATCGATCAGGTAATTCATAAACCAAAAACCATATTTTGATTGTTTAGTTGCATTGTTGAGTTTTTGAGAGTTCTTGATGAGAAAGTTGCAAATGATACCTTGAGAGAGAGATTTAAGCACACTAATCGTGTTTGTGTAGCAAAGAATTGTAAGTAATGGATATAGAGTGTTTATGGAGTCATTTATCGCTTTATCGTACTGTTTAAGGGGATTTGAGTAGGGTTTTGTCTCTGAAATTCGTCCCAGCGCCGTACCCGGTAAGTCCTCTGTGATGAGGGTTACCGAAAAAGAACCCGGTAAGTCGTGTCCGGAAAGTTAAGACCAGGTAAGTTGTGTCCCGGTAAGCTGTGTGATCCAAAGTTATGTGATCCGGTAAGCTGTGTGATCCGGTAAGTTACGTGATCCGGTAAGTTGGGTGCCCGGTAAGTTAGCTTAGCCGGGCAGTTGTCTGAATTGTGGTGTTGACCGGTAAGTAGTCGTACCCGGTAAGTAGTTGTATCCAGTAAGTTAGTATCCGGAAAGTTAGTATCCGAAAAGTTGGTTTAGGATCTGAGCAGTTGTATTTCATCCATATCTCAGGTAGACCGATTGAAAGTCAGAAGCAGAGTAAGAAAGGAAGTTAAACGCATCAGGTGAGTTTTACTAAATAAAATACGTGTTTTTGAACATGTTTTCAGAAGGAAGTGAATGAGTAAAATTGTTATGTTTATTTGCATGATTTTACTGTTTGAAAGTTTATATGAGATGTATGCATACATTGTGTTAGACGTAAATTGGCTAAGACGGGAGGTAGACCCGCCAGTGCTCATACCGAGAAGGTGACCCGTTTATGCCATGGAAGGGAGTATCGAGTAAGGCAGTGTGAGACTGACTCGTTGTCACTTTCGGGTGACTTCAGGGTGCTATTTACGAGTGTGGATTTATCCATGAAAGTGTGTATGGAAAGTTATGTGAAAGTATTTATGAAAAGTTATGTGAAAGTGTTTATGAAAAGTTATGTGAAAGTTTTATGAAATGCTATGAGAAAGTTATAAAGTGTTTTAAATGATTTTTGAGAACTGCCAAGAGGGAGCTCACTAGACCTCATGGTCTAACCCTCGCATTTTCCAAACTAAACATTTTCAGGTAAGCAGATAGTAGGAGGCTCAAGTAATTGAGAAAGAGCAGGATAGAGTACAGATGCAGATAGAGACAGTGTCACTCATACTTTTGTAGGTAGTTATTCTCAGTTGTGTACAGGCTGTTTCTGCCAACCTATGTGTTGAGACAGATGTAGATAATTTTGGGACCCAGTATTGTAAAACTTATTATTTATTGCTATGCATGTCTCATTTTAGACTGGGTTGTTACATTTGACATGAAAAACTTATATGTATTTAAGATTTAATTGTATATACTTGGTCGAGTTTGGATCAACGGCTAAGAACGAGCTACACATCTATACTCTAACACCCGTAATTTTTGGGTAAGTAGAATTTCAAGTTAGTGTAGAAATCGATCTTTAAGAAAAATAGAGGAAATATGAGTTTGGGCTGATATCCTAGATTTTATAGTCTTGTTGGATGAGGAATTCAAATGTGGTTCCCACGGTTCTTTCCGGAGCAAAATTGGAGCTAAAACGAAGAAGTTATGACCAAAACGGCGTTTGGTACCTTCGATAAGTATATATCACCCGAACGTTTTTACGACTTGAAAATGGTGGGATTTATGTTGGAAGAACATTACTTAAAGTCCCTAAGAGTATCGGGAGTATTGGCGTGGAAGAAGTCTGTTGATCCAAACCCTCAGTGATTTGATAATGACCCTCTCTTTAATACTTAGTGAAAATTGTAAGTAAACAATATGTATCAGAGTTTCACTATCGTTGATAAGTACTAAGACCTTACAGTACCGCTGATAGGAACTCTCACTCTTTAGATTAAACATTCAGCGAACACTGTTCACCATAATACTCTAAGCCTGTTCAGTCCTTATGGTGATCGCTGATAAGTTAGTTGTTTACTTATGATTCCTGAAGACAAGTTTCACGTTAACATATGTTCTACGCTGAAGTCGAAGATCAAGCTCAAGAACCAGCGACAAGTCTCCTAGTGAACTGATGCGGATCAACGAAGACTCAGATTTGTCCACTCAACGTGAAGTATCAAGTACAAGACTTCAGCTATCGCTGAACTTTATCATTCGCTGATAAACAATGATGAAGCGCTGAATCAACGAAAAGCTGATCATGAAGTCCTCCGTACAAAGTACTTTTGTCTTAACCACCCTTGCACGACTCCGTACGATATATCAGAAAAGAACCTCCTTATTGCCTGAAATCGTACAACCACTCTGATACTACACTGTTTAAACATGCGGCTACTAAGGTCGTCTACAAAGGTCAATGACATACAACCAATCAGCTGCTGCCACGTGTAAACTGTAAACTGCCATGCATTAAATGCATGCAGTATATAAGAAGAATAACTCACTTCATTTTGAAGTAACTTGCTAACTCTGGTCAGGTTCATCTGCTTATCTTGAGATAGGTTATTATTAGTAATTTCTTTCTCTTTCTTAGTGCAAGAAACTTAGTGTTCCAACTTGTTTAGATTTTGGTTTATCCTTAATCTTGTTCCGCAACAAGCTGTAAATTGTTAATGATTTATCAATAAACAATTTAGAAAAGTAAAATCTGTGTGTTTGTATTCAACCCCCCCCCCCCTTCTACAAACTTGTATAGCCCTTCGGGACCAACAAAGTCGAGTTTCGGGGCTTGGTATGGGTCCGACTACAATGCCCTGCGACTATGACAGTGTCATAGTCGCACTGGCACAGTCACAGTCACAGGTGGAAAGTAGGCTTCGGTACCTCCTGAGCGACTATGACCCGCGATATTGACATGTGTCATAGTCGCTGGTCAATGTAGCACCAGGGAACAGAATGTGGTACCAACCCCGCGACTGTGACACGCGACTATGCCAAGGGCATTGTCGCCGGGCAATGTCGTCGTCGGGGTGCATGAGGTGTTTTAAATCCGATTTCAACCGTTTCCATCCCCATTTCATTTCCCACTTCTTCCCTTTCATCCCTTTCTCTCCCCAAACCAAAACCCTAAGCCTTCAATACCGTTTTTGAGCACTTAAGCCCCAAGATTTAAGATTTCAAGTGGTTTTCTTCATATATCTTGGTTTTGGGAAGCTAAAGGTAGAACCCTCCCCACTTCATCTTCTTCACCAAGTTTTCTAGGGTTTCATCCAACCCTTTTTGCCCATTTTGAATATTTGGAGTTTGAGGTTCCTTTTGTTGGTGACCTAGAGGTGTTTTGTTGATGGATTCATCTTGTGGTTGAGGTAATCTTCTCTTTTCTTCATCTATGGAAATTAAGGTTTTGGTATGAGTTGAGATAGAGATGTAAAATATTTGGGGAACGATTATAAATGGTTGAATATGGATATTGATGGTTGGAAACTTATGGATCTAGGTTCTTTTTTGGAAGATTTGGCTTGAGGATTCAAGTTTCTTCAAATGAGCTCATATTGGGGAAAATTCTAGATTTAGCCTAAATCTAACAAGGTGAGTTCAAGTTGATTTATGAAAACGTTGTACATGCCAAAATGTTTATTTTAAAGTGTTTATGTGTTTTACATAAATTTATCAATTGTTGAGTTATTTAGTGGGTTCTGATTATTTAAAGTGTTGACCTTTACAAATCTTGTAAAACACCCACATTTGGAATTTTTGGGTAATTGATAAATAAATCACGAATGAAAGTGTTTATTGCATAAGTGGAGTTTGTTTGATCAAAATACACTTTTAGTGTTTGTTGAAATTATACAAAATTTATGATATGTTACGTTTTGAAAATGTGAACGTGTAAGTCGTGGATTTTGGTCAATCTCGATCTTATGAACATTTTGGGAAATGTAAACCTTTTGATTTTGGGCCGAAGGCCAATTGAGAGTCAATAAACAAAGATTTTGAGTAACGATGTATTTTGGTTTATGTAACTGTGATGGCTCGCGTATTTAGCCAAACGTTTATTTTGCCTTTAAGGGCTTGATTCATACTCCAATGGGTCTTTGGGGTGTTTGTCGGTTTTAGTAGCCCGAGATGGAGCTTTGGATGTGTTATGCATTTAATTGCGTTTTATTCGAGAATATGTCATTTTAAGTGTTTTATCTCATAAGTGAATACCATTTGACATTTATGCACTCTTGGTACTTTTTGGGTTTTACAAACCATTGCGAATTATATACATTATCAAGTTATAAAGTATTTGAGTATATATATATATATATATATATATATATATATATATATATATAGTTTAACTTCATTGGAAAGTAGCAATGAAGGGGTTTTGAGCTAGTCATGCCTTGGAGCATGTATTTGCATAATGTGGGTTAGATACACTCCATTTGCATATATTGACTTTTAACAAACGGTCATTTGATCTTTTGAGCTTATGACTCGGCTTTTTACTTTGTTGGGTCTTGAGGACATTTGTTCGATTTTGATGGCTCGATGTAGAGCTTTGGTTATGATTTGCATGTATTGCATCTTAATTGGGAATTACATGATTTGAATGTTTTGGTTATTCTTTTGGAGTCATGTGTAAATTTCTAAATTAAACAAGCTTGTTTTGGATGGTGAGATCCCAAGGTAAAGATCCGGTTTGGGTTGAACTTGGTGGTTTTAGACTAAAGATCTGGTTTGGGTTGATGCGTCAATAGACTAAAGATCTAGTTTGGGTTGATGCGTCAATAGACTAAAGATCTGGTTTGGGTTGATGTCTACGTGGACTAAAGATTCAGTTTGGGTTGATGTCCAAGATTGACTAAAGACCTGGATAGGGTTTATGTCATAGGCTTTTCCATCCATGAAATATGCTTGTAACTCATCCTTGTTTGGATGTTTTGATTAATGGACTTTTATTTGCGTTGATATTATTTAGAAATTTGATATTTATTCACGTCTTGAGTGAGTTTTGGAAATGAGTCCATTGTTGAGAAATGATTTTCATTGGAGCTTTCGTCATGGAATTTGTGTGCGTTTGAAAATGGGTTGTTGGTATATTTAATACAAATCCTTTTTTGGAAATCATGATTTAAGTTGCATCATTTTCGTCTAACGAATTATTTATTTATGATGAAAACTCTTGAACTTACTAGGCGTTAGCCTAACCTTTTTATTTGTCGGCATGTGCAACAGGTTCAGGTTGGAAATGGTTCTAGTGACACTGTGAAGAGATGAGTGCTAGTAGTGTGCTCGAGAAGTGAATTGCTTAGTGAAGTCTTTCGCATTTATTTTGGGAATAGCAACTTGTATTTGGATTAAGTAACATCTAACTTTATTTGGTCATGTTATATGACTTGAGTTATTAATTGTGGGAGTTGTTACGTTTTAAATTTTGAGGTATTTCCAAGGATGGTTTGTAGAAGGGATTTTTATCCTTATTTGGTTGTTTTATCGAAGTTTTTAGTAGTCGTTCTTTCCAATTTTTAGGGTGTTACATATACTATGTTATGTTAGTCAAGAATAATGATTCTATTATAAACCAAGTGGTAGACAAGCTCATTTGGTCAATATTCATTAAATACATATGTGAAATGTGTGTGCAAACACACAAACATATTATATAAAAACAGATAATACTATTTAAAACATTACAAGCTTATCGATATTAGATATTTCTTACTGCTCGAATATATATTATCAAAACTATTACGTCACACATTGACTATGAAGAGTTAAATTATCAAAGGGTGTTGTTGATTTTAGTCTAATCAAACATTTGGTGTAATTGATATTTACAAGAGATTGAAGAGGTTTTGATGAAGCTGCAATGTTGGTTATGAAGTGCGGAGAGCATGCTCTTAGAAGCTAACTTGAACCTAGGATCATCGTACATCGGGGGTCAACGTGGTCGCACTCTCTTTTACGGTGTTTAAGGGAAACAATGATTGTGCGATCAAAAGGAACTGGCACTGAAGTTGTTGCTTTCAATTTCAGTGTCTATTTTCACTGTTTGAGCTTCGTGGTACTAATCTACAACCGCCATCAATGGCACTGATCAGTGAGTGTTCTCACCAATGTTGATCGTGGATGATAATTAGCAAAAGAATGGTACTGATAAGTGCATCTACTCATTTATGCTAAAGATTCCTAACTACTTTATGCATCATTTGAATTTTAAGTAATATGCATCAATAAACAGTACTTGATACATAAAAACTTATTTTTAAGAGTGTTTCTCAAATATTTTATAATATGACATAGATAATGTTTTAGAGATTATATTAAAGTAAAATTTCCCAAAATCGATGTTTTTTTAATTTAATAAATTGTTGGATATGTTTAAAAAACCAATTTATGACCGGTGAAATAAATTTTTTAATAAATTGAATGGGGTCTTAAATATAAAGGCAAAGGTTTTGCGTCCACGGGTATAAAACATCAACTAAAATGGGGTCCATCAAATCATCAACCATCAACCATCAACCATCAACTTCAATTACTTTCAAAATGTGATTTTAAAACTTCAATTTCCAAATTGCCTTTTCTAATTCTTCTTCTTTAATTAAATACTTTTATATTCGGTGGCTAGACCATTTTAAATTACTTGTTTATTATAAACTTATTAGCTTAATGAGACTTAGGGATGTTTACAAAACGATTACTCAGGTAAGTGTTTACCAAGTCACATTAGCTTACCGACTGAATATGGCAATGATTAAGAATTTTACCCGGTAAGAGTCCAAAGCAAAGACCGAGAGTCTTACCCGGTAAGTGAGTGCGAAGGCTCTTACCACGATTAGCGCTTACCGGCTAAATTGTTTCATACGATGCCATTTTGGTGGACTAAAATCTTACCCGGGAAGTAAGTGATGGTGTTGAATTTTACCGGTAAGCACTTACCCGGGTAAGTGATTAGGTAAACAGCCCATTAGAGTTTAGTTAGTAAATTATAAATGATTGTTCGGTAGTAGCTTAACGATATAGAAAGTAACTTATTCAGTAAGCTTCTATCTATAACAACACTTTTCCAAACAAAATCATTCTCAATCTATATAGATAGATTGATCGACATAAACAGATTTATCCCTTACACTTCTAAAAGAGCATTTCAAATATGGTTTCATGACTTCATCTGTATTAAAACACATCGCTTTTCAACCATACATTAAAACATAAAACTCTAAAAGTCATTACTCACATCTTATTGGAAACCATGAAGAGTAGACCTCCAAATATGGAGGACTCGTTCACTATAAACAAAAGAAAATTTGTATTTTAGTGGTGGATGGAGGAAAGATGGTATCTGTTATTGTGTTTTAGCAGTTGGTTGGAAATGCCTCAAAACATAAATAAATTTATGATTTCATATAAGCTTTATGTTTCTAACATATTTCATAAACCTTTTACATCTAATCATAAATTAGACTATGATTTATAACTAAAATTTACCATAGAAAAAAGTGGATGAATTTATTTAATTATTTATTAGAATGGTTTTTGGGTTCATAAGTGGTGTAAGAATAGATCGACACAAATTTTTAATGACATAAACCGGTTTTGTTTTAACTGGCATGACAATGTATCAATCATTTCTTAGAGAAGTCCTTACAACATTTCAAAATCAATGTATTAAAACTGTTTGAAGGGGCGAATCTATTAGGAGTTGATTGGACTCTCTTATATGGCCATCACTCGATAATTACAAGAAAAAACTTTAAAGGGGGGGGGGGGGGAGTTTGAAATAAAATCAAGGTTAATTCCATTTAAAAAATGTATTTTATTCTTCAGATCGATGCAATTGACTATTCTCTAGATCAAACCATGTTAACTTTCTCCTAAGTCAAATAACGATTTTACGATCCTTTGATTCACTTAATTTCTGAATCTACCACTGATAGTTTATATAATTTTATTTAACTGTAATAACCGAGATTTGTATTTAGTCGGTATTTGAGAATTTTGGAAGAATTTCGAAATTTAGAAAGTTGTGTGGTCTAAGTGTAAAAATTAAAAGTTTGGTGCTTATTGAGAAGGTATATAAAGAATGAGAAACCCTAATTTGCTCATTTCTAGCTTTTGTCAAGTGTGTGTTTGTGTGGGAGGCTAAGGGAGAGTGCAAGACAAGGAGATTATAGCAATTGAAGGAGAGATTATTGTGTTGGCAGCTGAGCATTGGATTTATCAGTAAAATCTTCAGGTAATCTACCAATCTGTCTTCTACTTTTTGTTTTGATGAAATATTTTGGGCTGTGAGGAGAGAAACTAGGTTTCATGGAATTTCTTGTGTTTTCCTCATTCAATTGTTAAGAAGGGTTAAGAATGGTTGGTTGTGCTAACCATCGACCCATATTTGTTAATCTGGAGGTGTTGGGAGGATTAGGATAAGAGATGTACAAATTCCTGCGTTTTTGTATTGTTTGTCGCGTCCGGAAACCTTCAAACCAGGATAGTGTCCGGAAGCTTTTGTAGTGTCCGGATGAGTGGCTGTCCGGGTATGAGATGGGGATAGTTTCCGGTAGATTAACCGGAAACCCCTGAGAATCCGGGTAGGTTGTGGTGGAAGTTTCTGGTAGTTAACCGGAAACCCTTGAGATCGTCCAAAAAGCTTGGTCGTCCGGATAGCTTGGTCGTCCGGATAACTTTGGTTGACCGGATAGTTTTGGTTGTCCGGATAAGCCTTCCGGAAAGTAGCTGCGTAGCCCTGTAGTGCAGTCTGATTTTATCCGAGGGGTTAACCGGGTGAGTGTGTAGATAAATCAAATGACTTATCGTGGTAGTGTGTATCCTTATAGGTGCAATTGAAGGGAGAATCAATCTGGTAAGAGGATTAAGCAGGACGACAGGTGAGTCTTTCTGAACCTAAATCTTATACAAACGCGTGGTTGATGATTATCTAATTGTGAGTTTTCCAACGGCTTTTATTATAAAGTGAAGACCTAGCGTGTGGCATGGTTATCATTTAAGCGGTGTGCTTTTCAATTTCTTTTATTGAAAAATGACGAGTAAGTGTGTGGTGTGGTTATTATCTAACAGTGTGCTTTTCAACTGTTTCTATTCCAAAGCGATGATTAATTGGGTGACAATATATGTGATTTAAATGTGTGTGGCCATGCTCTGGCTTTGGTGTGAAATGGGGGTGTGTCCCATGATTAATATATATATGAATTCGTTTCATATATGGGCGGTGTGTCCCCGATTACGCGGTCACGGTGTGTGTGACATGGGCGGTGTGTGCCCGATTGCGTTGTCACGGTGTTTGTGACTTTAGCGCGTGCCAGTAGCATGTGTCAATGTGTGGATATCAATTTTGTGTGCTTGTTATGATTTATACAAATGCTTTCATAACTGATTTTATAAACTGAAATATTTTGGTGTGACTTGGTATGGAGGGAACTCACTAGACCTCATGGTCTAACCCTCACTTTTCAAAACTAAAACTTTTTCAGGTAAGCAGGTAGCCGAGAGCACGTTTAGAGGTATTGGGCAAGACGTGGGTCGGAGCTTTGCGTTTAGAAGAAGTAGAAGAACTTCCCTTTTTGTCTAGTTAGATTTCTCAGCTGTATTTAGGGTTATTTCCGCGAACCCTGTGTTGTAAATCTGGATAGTGTGATCACGTTGAGCCAATTTGGGCGTTTTAAATTAAAGAGTGTAAGTCCAGGATATACTCTTACAATCAAATATGAACAATTAAGATCGTATTCACAGCAACTGGTCATATGATTTATTAACAATCAGTGAATTACAAGATATTACAATGAATTTTTCTCTAAATGGATTCACCAAAGATTATATCAAAGATTTTCCAAAGATTCTCCAAAAGATTCTGTTAGCTACAGTTGCTAACTCCTATATATATACTGTAGAGAATAGCTAAAGCTACAGTACATATGAGAAACAGACTAATAGAACAATTACACGTGTCCTAATTAGTAACTGAATATAACAGAATATCCAAGTCATAAGTTCTGAACATGTTGTTCAGAACTTCTGAACATACTTCTGAATAAGCGCTTCAGAACATTTGTCTTCATAGTCAGAAGTTCTGAGTCGCCTACTCAGAACTCTGAACCTTCTAGTCAGAATCCAACACTTGGAATCTTTTTGAGTCTTCTACTCAGAACTTCTGAGTCTTCTACTCAGAACTTCTGAGTCTTCTGAGTCTTCTTTAGTCTTCTTACTCAGAACTCAACACTTGTGTTTTTGACAAAACTCTAGACCTAACAATCTCCCCCTTTTTGTCAAACACACTTGTACTTTTCATCATCAAATTCTTAGAGCAGGAACAATCTTCAGAAGGAGCTCTTCTGAATGCTTTGACAACTTTTGCTCAGAATTCTGAATAATCTGAGTTAACAACTTCTGGTCAGTCTTTAATCAGCAGCAGCAACTATTTCCAAATTGATTTCTGTTATATATTTGCTTTTTCTTTGCTCCCCCTTGAAATGACAATTCTCATCTTCATTTCAGCTTTCATAAGATTTCTTTATAAGAAACAATAGATCAGTTTCCTTTTCCTCTTCTCCTTCTTAAAATAACATTTCTCTCTTTTGTTGTTTCTGTACAATCATTTTCTATTTTCTTCTCCCCTTAAAGTTTTGTAAAGCAGAAACATATCAATCTCAAAAATCTTTAGCTTTTCTCCCCCTAAAGTTTTGGAAAGCAAAATCATCTTCAAAATCTTTAGCTTTTCTCCCCCTTGATTTTCAAAACTTTAGCGATGAAGTCTATGATTTTTCTCCTCCTTAATAAATAACCTTGCTCCCCCTCAAAATAAGAATTCTGGAGCAAATTGTTTTCTCCCCCTGAAAGTATGCATATATTTCATTAAAATTATTCATTTCAAATATAGTGCTTTAATGAAACATTTATGCAAGGAAAATAAGATTCACTGAACTATACTTGATAACTACTAACATTTGATCATCTGAAAATTTTACAAAAGAAATCCAACTTAATGAAATTTAACAGATTTTTCAATCAAATGAAATCAAATGCATGTGTTTGGATTCAAATACAAGTCATCATTGCATATCAAGTTAAAAATGTTCAGTTTCAATCTCTTTATTAAATCTATTTTGTGTGCTTAGCATGCGAAATATGATTAGCTTCAAGAATATGCAATTCTAAAACATATATGAATACTTTGCTTTACTTACACTATTTGTCCAAAATCAGGATTTTCACAAATTTACAGGTTTATTGCGACTTTGAATTTTCCCAAAGTTTCAAGAGATGTGTGCTCATTGGCATCTTTTAATTTTGTGCTCATTGACATCTTTTAATTTTGTGCACATTGGCATCTTTTAATCAAAAAGTTTAGTAAGAATAAGATACATCTTTAAACATGACTTTCTATCTGGTTCTATTGCAGGATTTGGGTCAGCATATCCCAGACCAGTTGGTCTTAGGTGCTAGGTGACAAGCACCCCATGGAACTTAATTTCCCAAACCAGAAAGGCCACATCGATATATCTTAAACCCATTTGTACCAGTAGAACATGGCTTTCTATCTGGTTCTATTGTAAGTCCAGGATATACTCTTACAATCAAATATGAACAATTAAGATCGTATTCACAGCAACTGGTCATATGATTTATTAACAATCTGTGAATTACAAGATATTACAATGAATTTTTCTCTAAATGGATTCACCAAAGATTATATCAAAGATTTTCCAAAGATTTTCCAAAAGATTCTGTTAGCTACAGTTGCTAACTCCTATATATATACTGTAGAGAATAGCTAAAGCTACAGTACATATGAGAAACAGACTAATAGAACAATTACACGTGTCCTAATTAGTAACTGAATATAACAGAATATCCAAGTCATAAGTTCTGAACATGTTGTTCAGAACTTCTGAACATACTTCTGAATAAGCGCTTCAGAACGTTTGTCTTCATAGTCAGAAGTTCTGAGTCGCCTACTCAGAACTCTGAACCTTCTAGTCAGAATCCAACACTTGGAATCTTTTTGAGTCTTCTACTCAGAACTTCTGAGTCTTCTACTCAGAACTTCTGAGTCTTCTACTCAGAACTTCTGAGTCTTCTGAGTCTTCTTTAGTCTTCTTACTCAGAACTCAACACTTGTGTTTTTGACAAAACTCTAGACCTAACAAAGAGGTAGCTTTTGGCTTGTACTTTTGGTTCAGGGTTGTTACAAATGGTATCAGAGCCTTAGTTTAAGGGATTTAGGTGACCGGATGGGCCTAAACTTAAACTGTGGAGTAGGAGGACACAGCTGAGATATAGGAAACCTTTAGGGAGGACCTTAATCACTGAGAATTTAGGACGAAGGTAGTGAGAACTCTCATGTAAGGTAAATTCAAATCACATCTGGACAATGTCATTATGAATTTACAGGTGCATGAGTGTGCTTGGTTACCGTTGTTCTGATTTTTATAGTGTGTGGAGTGTGGTGGCTTCAGTGTAAAGAATAATAGTAGTGTATGGAGCGTGATGATTAATGTGTGGAGTTCTAACCTTGTCATGATGACAACGGTTTGGTGTGTAGTGTGAAATTATCCTTGGTATGATTGTTGTTGCTATCTAGAAGAAGCATTTTTTTTGAAATGTTTGGAGTGAGTGTCCGTGTGAAGTAGAATCTTGAAGGTTGTTGAGGAAAATAATTGATTGGAAGTGAGTCCCTAATCTCTGATGAGTTTTATTCTGGGAGTTCCCGATGCCGGTGAGTTGAGATCTTGAGAGTTTCAACTCAAGTATAGTGTAACACCCCAAATTTTATCCTATAGGTAATTCAAATACTAATGTTGTTTTAACTTAATTAAAAAGTCTTTGCGTTAACCACTTAGCCATTCTACGTGATCACTATCTGTTACTTGTTTTCTGAAATTCTGTTAATTGGTGCCGATTTTAAAGAAAACTATGGAAAATAGGAATTTAGGTTAAACTCTAGATTTTATGGTTTTGTTGGATGGAGAATTCGAATACGAAACCAACGATACTTTCAAAAGTGGAAACAGAGCAATAACGAAGAAATTATGGCCGAATCAATGTTTAAGAAGAAACCGAATGGACATAGGTCGGCGCCAGTTGTGGCGCCAGTGGACTGGCGCCAGCTTCAGCGCGGATAAAACAACAGAGGCTGGCGCCAGTGGACTGGCGCGGACACTGGCGCAGGACACCTGTCCGAATTTCTCCCTTTATTCCAAGTGTTTCACCTCTTTCATCCTCATTCTCCCAAAAATCAAACTGCAACTTCCTCACTCCCATTTTTGGGCGATTCTCACCTAGAACCAAGGTAAGTCCATGTTTTCTTCATTCCATTTCAATTAGAGCAATTCTATGGAAGATTCATGGTCATAAAATGGTGACTATTAGGTGAAGTCATCTCTTTGTGCCCTAACTAGAAGTGGTCAAATTCAAGAACTCCATTGCTAGGGTTTCCATTTCTTGAGCTCTAATGTGAGTAATCTGAACTTAAAAAGCATACTTGATACATAGTTCATACTATCATTTCTATTGTTCTAACAAATTTACCTTGAAGTACACTTTGAGCTAATTAAGCTCTTATCTCCATAAAGAGGAGGTATGGTAGCTAAAGAGTAAGATAAAGGTTATGTGACACTTACTTTACTTGGAATTGTATATTGCATGTTGGAATTTTAAATTGAAGGTTGTCAAACCCATATGTGATGGTTAGAGCTTAATGGCTAAATTATGTCTTAATGATGAAACCATGATTTATTGATGAAAGTGGCTTAATGTGCAGTTTATATATGTTCTTGGCATGGTGACAATATTCATGTAATATCTGAATGAATGTAGAGAATTTGGGAACCATATGGATGTAAACATTACATGATTAATGAGGTGGTTAGACTGTCCTTCGCAAGAATAATATGTGTTGTTATAAATTTCTGGGAAGTATTAGTGTTGGTGCTCACAAATTGGAGGAGCCCCTAAGTAGGCACTAGTAAGATGTAGTCTTGGATACACCTGGGTGGTGGTGTAGAGACCCACGCCTTTGGGATGATACTTTGGGAAGTAGTCTCGATGTGCCGGGCCTTGAGGCGTTACCTAGAGGTAGACGCTAAGGTATATCTTTACTTACGGTGTAACTCGGGTTGGTGTTTTGGGCCTTCCCCATAGAGTCTAATTTGTGAATGACCAACTTGATCTTCCTTACATGTAAATATTATATGCTTGTTTATATGTTCAACTCACTAGGTGTTTTAAGCCTAACACTTGTTGCTTGTTTAATGTGTAATACAGATGCTAGCGGTTCCGCCTTTAAGAAGGCTTAGTTGGGGACTTATGAGTGGGGAAATACTTTTGATGGTGTCAAAGATAGAAGACTAAGTTTGGACTAATTATGACACTCTTTTGTAATCTTATTTCTTTTAGTAGAGATTAGATTAGCTAGCTGTCATTTAGTCTTCTATTTTACGCATCGTTTGTAAATAGACTTATGTAATTCCCCTCTTATTAGCTCTTGTATTAGCAAAGTATATCACTCTTCCGTTTTATGGAAGTTTGGTTGATCCCTATTTTGGGGGTGTTACATATAGGATGGTAGAGATGTGCTTACTTACTCTCTAGATAGTGGGAGAGTGACAAGTGTGGTTGGGAAATGGTAGATGTATGGATTGGAATCGCTAGTGTTGGTTAACCTATTTGGGGTCGAAGTGAAACGGTATATTTTGCAAATTAGTGGTCAAGTGGTAACCGTGAGGCCGCGTATCTTAGGCGGAGGAGCGGAACAGATACCAAGAACCAACATTGGCACCTCCAACCCTGTGATGGAGGAAAATAACCTTGAAAACAGATTGAGGGATAGCATGCTTCAAGCTATGAACTCTGCAATGGCCCAACAGCAAGAGCGGTTTATGAAAATGTTGGAAGATCGGGATAACAATAATCGACGTCACGAGACAGTTGGGGATAACGCAATGAATGGGCCGGGTGGCTTTGGGATTGGGTTAGCTGTGGATGATCGAACGAACACACAAGACGGTAGGAGAGAAAGAGGGTGTTCGTACAAGACCTTTCTTAGTTGTAAACCACCGGAATTCGCCGGAACTATCGATCCCGTCCAGTGCATGTATTGGATTCGAGAAATGGAAATGGCATTTGAGGCAAGTGAATGTGAAGATTCCAAGCGGGTTAAATTTGCTTCTCATCTTCTTAAGGGCGAGGCCCTTACTTGGTGGAATCTCACTCGAATGTCTCTCACACCCGAAGTATTGGCCAAACTCACATGGCCAACCTTCAAAAAGAAGATCCTCGACAAATATTGTAGCGAGAGGGCTTTAGATAAAATTGAAGAAGAGTTCCGTGGGTTGAAGAAAGGGAATATGACCATTGTCGAGTACTCAAATTCATTCCTTGAAAAGTTAAGTCTGGTGGAGCATCTGGCTCCCAATGAAAAGATGAAAATAAAAGCATATCGGCGGGGATTACCAGCTGTGATGAAGACTGCAGTAAGGAGCGCCAAAGTGACAACCGTACATGAAGCAATTGAAGAATCATCGTTGGTAGAAGATGATTTGGCTCAATGAAAGTTGGAAGTTGGGCAGGTAACTGAGAAAAGAAAGTGGGAAGGGTCGTCTGGACCCGTTCGTCAGCAAAGACCGTTTACCGGGAATAGGAGTGGGAATAACCGTCGTGACGCAAAGTGGTGTAATCAATGCAGGAGAAATCATGTTGGCACTTGTAGTTCCCGACAACACCCGAGCTCAAATGGGTGTAATAATTGCGGAAAGATTGGACATTTCAAGCAGGATTGTCCCACGAAAGGACCGATTTGTTTTGAATGCCGTGAACCGGGACACGTAAAGAGGGACTGCCCGAAATTAAAGTCGAGTGGGAGTGGCGGACCCAAGACAGAATTGCCAAAGGTAACGGGGAGAGCTTTTCAGATGACAACCGAGGAGGAAAAAACTTCAACAGATGTAGTTTCGGGTACGTTTCTCCTAAACTTCGTGCCTACGCGTGTATTATTCGATTCGGGTGCAAGTTTTTCATTTGTATCGGCATCGTTTTGTCAAAAGTTGTCTATGTCTACTAGTTGTTTAGAAGAAGCCCAAGTAGTAGAAATAGCCGACGGTGGGCAAGTTGTAGTTCGAGACATTTTGCGGGGTTGCACGTTAGAAATTGAAGGAAAGAACTTTTCAATCGATTTAATGCCCATGATAATCGGGGGGTTTGACGTGGTGGTCGGAATGGATTGGTTAGCCAAAAACCAAGCCGAGATTTTGTGCGCAAAGAAATTAATTCGTATACCCTCTCCGGACGGGAACCATGTAGTTATCTATGGGGAACGAAGGAAAGGGGATATCGCAATTATTTCCATGTTGAAGGCCCGAAAATGTTTGATTAAAGGGTGTGCATCATTTTTAGCCTACGTGATCAACGCTAAATTAGAGAAGAGGAAAGTGGAAGACGTGAATGTCGTACGTGAGTATCCCGACGTGTTTCCGGAGGACTTGCCAGGTTTGCCACCGGACCGCCAAGTGGAATTCAAGATAGACTTGGTACCGGGGGCTGCCCCGATAGCTAGAACTCCCTACCGTTTGGCCCCGTCCGAAATGCAAGAAATGATGGCACAACTCCAAGAACTTTTAGAGAAGGGGTTTGTAAGGCCGAGTTCATCTCCCTGGGGAGCACCGGTTTTATTCGTAAAGAAGAAAGATGGCACTATGCGTATGTGTATAGACTACCGGGAGTTGAACAAAGTGACTGTGAAAAACAAGTATCCACTTCCAAGGATCGATGACTTGTTCGATCAACTTCAAGGAGCGGGATGTTTCTCGAAAATCGATTTGCGTTCGGGCTATCATCAAGTGAAGGTTAAGGAAGAGGACGTTCCAAAGACGGCTTTCCGAACACGATACGATCATTATGAATTTCTTGTAATGCCGTTTGGATTGACGAATGGACCGGCGGTATTCATGGATTTGATGAATCGGGTGTGCCGACCCTTTCTCGACAAGTCGGTAATCGTTTTCATAGATGATATTTTGGTGTATTCAAATAACGAAATAGACCACGAGTTTCATCTACGAGAAGTGTTGGAGGTATTAAGGAAAGAAAAGCTTTACGCAAAATTCTCTAAATGCGACTTTTGGTTGAAAGAAGTCCAATTCTTGGGTCATGTCATTACCCGAGATGGAGTGAAAGTGGATCCTTCTAAAATTGAGGCGATGATAAATTGGGAACCGCCCAAGAGTCCGGGAGAAATCCGAAGTTTCTTGGGTTTGGCGGGTTACTACCGAAGATTCTATCAAGACTACTCTAAGATTGCTACTCCATTGACGGCATTGACTCGGAAGAATGTAAATTTTTTGTGGACCGAAGCAAAAGAGAAGGCATTCCGTACCCTTCAAAAGAAAGTGTGTGAAGTACCGGTTCTATCCTTACCCGAAGGATCCGAAGATTTTATAGTCTATAGTGACGCATCCAAGATGGGTTTGGGATGCGTGCTAATGCAACGGGGAAAAGTGATTGCGTATGCCTCGAGACAACTTAAAGTGCACGAAAAGAACTACCCTACGCACGATTTGGAATTGGCCGCAGTAGTATTCGCATTAAAGTTGTGGCGTCATTATCTGTACGGCACGAAATGCACCTTGTACACGGATCACAAGAGTTTGAAATACGTTTTTGACCAAAAGGAGCTGAACATGAGACAACGTAGATGGTTGGAATTGCTCAAAGATTATGACTGTGAATTGCTTTACCATCCGGGTAAGGATAATGTAGTCGCCGACGCGTTAAGCCGAAAAGGGTATAGCGGAAGTTTACGCACCAACCTCTCGAGAATCGATATAGTGTCAAGTTTAGTGAAGCAGATTAGGGTGGCACAATCTGAAGCCTTAAAAGAAGAAAACCTCAAAGATGAAGTAATGGTGAAACAAAAGCAATTGTTAACAGAAGATAGTCGTGGAGTTAAGTTGTTCAATGGGCGCGTGTGGGTGCCTAGGATCGGTGGAAACCGGGAGCTACTCTTGGATGAGGTTCATAAATCCAAGTACTCCATCCATCCCGGAAGTACCAAAATGTATCGAGATTTGAAACTACATTATTGGTGGCCGGTCATGAAACTAGATGTGGCACGGTATGTGGGACAGTGCACGATTTGCTCTCAAGTAAAGGCTCAACATCAATTACCCTATGGTAAGATGAAACCTTTAGAAATTCCCGAGTGGAAATGGGAGAAGATCACCATGGACTTCGTGACTAAATTGCCAAAGACGATGAAAGGTCACGACACCATTTGGGTGATAGTGGATCGGTTGACAAAAAGTGCACACTTCTTGGCAATACGAGAGACCTTACCAATGGACAAGTTGGCAAAGCTTTATATTGATGAGGTGGTTTCGCGACATGGAGTGCCCGTATCCATAGTCTCCGATCGGGATAGTCGGTTCACATCAAGGTTTTGGCAAGCGTTACAAGAAGAGCTTGGTACGAGGGTGAATTTGAGTACGGCATATCATCCACAAACGGATGGTCAAAGCGAAAGGACCATTCAAACCTTGGAGGATATGTTAAGGGCTTGTGTAATTGAATTTGGAGGAAATTGGGATACCTATCTACCGTTAGTCGAGTTTGCTTACAATAATAGTTACCACGCGAGTTTGAAAGCGGCTCCATTTGAAGCGCTGTATGGGAGGAAGTGTAGAACTCCTGCATGTTGGTTAGAGGCGGGGGAAAAACAATTTTCCGGACCGGAAATTGTCCAAGAAACAGCTGATAAAGTCAAAAATATTAGAGAACGGTTGAAAGCGGCACAAGATCGACAAAAGAGCTATGCCGATAAGAAAAGGAAACCGGTAGAGTTCCAAGTGGGGGAGCGGGTAATGTTAAAAGTGTCTCCATGGAAGGGATTGATTCGTTTCGGGAAGCGAGGGAAGTTAAGCCCCCGTTTCCTTGGACCGTTTACTATTTTGGAGCGTGTGGGTTCGCAAGCCTACAAGTTGGATTTGCCACCGGAAATAGACGGGATTCACCCGACGTTCCATGTGTGTTATTTGCGGAAGTGTCTAGCGGATGAGGAAGGAGTTATACCGTTGTCGGAAATTCAAGTTGATAACAAACGTTGCATAGAAGAACCCGAAGCCATCTTAGAAAGATCGACGAAAGGAACCCGACGCAAGGAAGTAAACATGGTTAAAGTGCAATGGAGACATCATCGTGGAGCTAACGTGACATGGGAACTGGAAGAAGTCATGAAGCGCCGATACCCTCATTTGTTTGCGTAGCTGGTGATTTCGAGGACGAAATTTATTCTAGTGGGGGAGAATTGTAACACCCCAAATTTTATCCTATAGGTAATTTAAATACTAATGTTGTTTTAACTTAATTAAAAAGTCTTTGCGTTAACCACTTAGCCATTCTACGTGATCACTATCTGTTACTTGTTTTCTGAAATTCTGTTAATTGGTGCCGATTTTAAAGAAAACTATGGAAAATAGGAATTTAGGTTAAACTCTAGATTTTATGGTTTTGTTGGATGGAGAATTCGAATACGAAACCAACGATACTTTCAAAAGTGGAAACGGAGCAATAACGAAGAAATTATGGCCAAATAAATTTTTAAGAAGAAACCGAATGGACAAAGGTCGGCGCCAGTTGTGGCGCCAGTGGACTGGCGCGGGCTTCAGCGCGGATAAAACAACAGAGGTTGGCGCCAGTTGTGGCGCCAGTGGACTGGCGCGGACACTGGCGCGGGACACCTGTCCGAATTTCTCCCTTTATTCCAAGTGTTTCACCTCTTTCATCCTCATTCTCCCAAAAATCGAACTGCAACTTCCTCACTCCCATTTTTGGGCGATTCTCACCTAGAACCAAGGTAAGTCCATGTCTTCTTCATTCCATTTCAATTAGAGCAATTCTATGGAAGATTCATGGTCATAAAATGGTGACTATTAGGTGAAGTCATCTCTTTGTGCCCTAACTAGAAGTGGTCAAATTCAAGAACTCCATTGCTAGGGTTTCCATTTCTTGAGCTCTAATGTGAGTAATCTGAACTTAAAAAGCATACTTGTTACATAGTTAATACTATCATTTCTATTGTTCTAACAAATTTACCTTGAAGTACATTTTGAGCTAATTAAGCTCTTATCTCCATAAAGAGGAGGTATGGTAGCTAAAGAGTAAGATAAAGGTTATGTGACACTTACTTTACTTGGAATTGTACATTGCATGTTGGAATTTTAAATTGAAGGTTGTCAAACCCATATGTGATGGTTAGAGCTTAATGGCTAAATTATGTCTTGATGATGAAACCATGATTTATTGATGAAAGTGGCTTAATGTGCAGTTTATATATGTTCTTGGCATGGTGACAATATTCATGTAATATCTGAATGAATGTAGAGAATTTGGGAACCATATGGATGTAAACATTACATGATTAATGAGGTGGTTAGACTGTCCTTCGCAAGAATAATATGTGTTGTTATAAATTTCTGGGAAGTATTAGTGTTGGTGCTCACAAATTGGAGGAGCCCCTAAGTAGGCACTAGTAAGATGTAGTCTTGGATACACCTGGGTGGTGGTGTAGAGACCCACGCCTTTGGGATGATACTTTGGGAAGTAGTCTCGATGTGCCGGGCCTTGAGGCGTTACCTAGAGGTAGACGCTAAGGTATATCTTTACTTACGGTGTAACTCGGGTTGGTGTTTTGTGCCTTCCCCATAGAGTCTAATTTGTGAATGACCAACTTGATCTTCCTTACATGTAAATATTATATGCTTGTTTATATGTTCAACTCACTAGGTGTTTTAAGCCTAACACTTGTTGCTTGTTTAATGTGTAATACAAATGCTAGCGGTGCCGCCTTTAAGAAGGCTTAGTTGGGGACTTATGAGTGGGGAAATACTTTTGATGGTGTCAAAGATAGAAGACCAAGTTTGGACTAATTATGACACTCTTTTGTAATCTTATTTCTTTTAGTAGGGATTAGATTAGCTAGCTGTCATTTAGTCTTCTATTTTACGCATCGTTTGTAAATAGACTTATGTAATTCCCCTCTTATTAGCTCTTGTATTAGCAAAGTATATCACTCTTCCGTTTTATGGAAGTTTGGTTGATCCCTATTTTGGGGGTGTTACATATAGGATGGTAGAGATGTGCTTACTTACTCTCTAGATAGTGGGAGAGTGACAAGTGTGGTTGGGAAATGGTAGATGTATGGATTGGAATCGCTAGTGTTGGTTAACCTATTTGGGGTCGAAGTGAAACGGTATATTTTGCAAATTAGTGGTCAAGTGGTAACCGTGAGGTTGGAGCAACCTAGTGTGTGGGGGTTGTGTGGACTAGATAGTGGAAACTTATACTTTATGAGCAGGCGAGACATGGTGGTAATGAGTTGTTGTAAGTTTAAGCGGTGGATTAGTGTTGGTGTGGGATGAGCACAAGTGGAAATCAATGCTCGAGATTTGTGTATAGGCTGTTCGATTGTGGCAAAATGGTGTAGGGTGATGCATAAATGTCTAAGTGGTGTGTGGTATGGTTATCCGAGAATAAAAGAATGGGGTGGCAGTTGATGGCTAGCTAAGGAGGGAGTTGTGTGCTCGTGGATTAATTAGTTTATGATGTTTCGTAGTAGATGCGAAACCTTTGGGAATGTTGAGCAAACCTTGGTATGTAAAGGAAAAGAAAATGAGTGGATTTACCGTTTGAGAAATGAGAAGTGGGTGGTTGTTTCGAGCATTGAGTGTGATTTCGGATTAACTTGGTTAAGTTTCTGGTATGAGGTGTGGTGAAACTGTTGGTTAGGTATAGTAATCATTGAAATTGTGTGTATGTAATTGGTTTAAGAGTCGAAGAAAGCTAGCTTGTGTGATCGGTCTAGCGTGAGCACCTCCTAGTGAGCTGTCATTGGGAGAACGTGTTTTATGTTGAGTAGAGAGTGGAAGAAAGTAGTCGAATGTAATGCTCGGGGTGAAGAACCATTGGTTGGGACTTGGTAGTAGGGCGAGAGTGATGTTGTGGTAATAGTGTGTGAATCAATTGTTATCAATGGTTCGTGGTCGGTATAATTAATGCAAGAAAGAGGTTGTCTACCAAAATTTTAGAAGACATTCGCGTGGGCAAAAATTGGCTTATGTGGGGAAACCGTTGACGTGTATAGATCGCAAGGTTGGAAAGCTGAGGAACCGTCTTCCTCGATTGTTCGAAGATGGAATTTCGGGGACGGAATTCTTTTGAGGGGAGGATATTGTAATAACCAAGATTTGTATTTAGTCGGTATTTGGGAATTATGGAAGAATTTCGAAATTTAGAAAGTTGTGTGGTCTAAGTGTAAAAATTAAAAGTTTGGGGCTTATTGAGAAGGTATATAAGAATGAGAAACCCTAATTTGCTCATTTCTAGCTTTTGTCAAGTGTGTGTTTGTGTGGGAGGCTAAGGGAGAGTGCAAGACAAGGAGATTATAGTAATTGAAGGAGAGATTATTGTGTTGGCAGCTGAGCATTGGATTTATCATTAAAATCTTCAGGTAATCTACCAATCTGTCTTCTCCTTTTTGTTTTGATGAAATATTTTGGGTTGTGAGGAGAGAAACTAGGTTTCATGGAATTTCTTGTGTTTTCCTCATTCAATTGTTAAGAAGGGTTAATAATGGGTGGTTGTGCTAACCATCGACCCATATTTGTTAATCTGGAGGTGTTGGGAGGATTAGGATAAGAGATGTACAAATTCCTGCGTTTTTGTATTGTTCGTCGCGTCCGGAAACCTTCAAACCAGGATAGTGTCCGGAAGCTTTTGTAGTGTCCGGATGAGTGGCTGTCCGGGTATGAGATGGGGGCCTTCTGGAAAGTAGCTGCGTAGCCCTGTAGTGTAGTCTGATTTTATCCGAGGGGTTAACCGGGTGAGTGTGTAGATAAATCAAATGACTTATCGTGGTAGTGTGTATCCTTATAGGTGCAATTGAAGGGAGAATCAATCTGGTAAGAGGATTAAGCAGGACGACAGGTGAGTCTTTCTGAACCTAAATCTTATACAAACGTGTGGTTGATGATTATTATCTAATTGTGAGTTTTCCAACAGCTTTTATTATAAAGTGAAGACCTAGCGTGTGGCATGGTTATCATTTAAGCGGTGTGCTTTTCAATTTCTTTTATTGAAAAATGACGAGTAAGTGTGTGGTGTGGTTATTATCTAACAGTGTGCTTTTCAACTGTTTCTATTCCAAAGCGATGATTAATTGGGTGACAATATGTGTGATTTAAATGTGCGTGACCATGCTCTGGCTTTGGTGTGAAATGGGGGTGTGTCCCATGATTAATATATATATGAATTCGTTTCATATATGGGCGGTGTGTGCCCAATTACGCGGTCACGATGTGTGTGACATGGGCGGTGTGTGCCCGATTGCGTTGTCACGGTGTGTGTGTGACTTTAGCGCGTGCCAGTAGCATGTGTCAATGTGTGGATATCAATTTTGTGCGCTTGTTATGATTTATACAAATGCTTTCATAACTGATTTTATAAACTGAAATATTTTGGTGTGACTTGGTGTGGAGGGAACTCACTAGACCTAATGGTCTAACCCTCGCTTTTTAAAATTAAAATCTTTTCAGGTAAGCAGGTAGCCGAGAGCACGTTTAGAGGTATTAAGGCAAGACGTGGGTCGGAGCTTTGCGTTTAGAAAAAGTAGAAGAACTTCCATTTTTGTCTAGTTAGATTTCTCAGCTGTATTTAGGGTTATTTTCGCGAACCCTGTGTTGTAAATCTGAATAGTGTGATCACGTTGAGCCAATTTGGACGTTTTAAATTAAAGAGGTAGCTTTTGGCTTTTACTTTTGGTTCTGGGTTGTTACATTAACTCAATGAATATTTAAAAGAAAAACCTAACCGGTGTTGTGTTTGTGGTTATACAAATTGCCTTTCAAAAAAAAATATTATCATGTCCTAAAAATTTACTGGTTTTAGTACCTACCCATCAATTTTATTAGAATCAGATCAATGTAAAGAATATCCAAACAACCCAACCAACAAATTAAAGGATCCATCACAATCACGATAGAAAGAGAGTTGTATGGCAATTAATTCATATCGTTGAATATTGCATTTACGTTACCCTTTTTTTAGGATTCTTAGTGACCTCTCTACCCTGCAAAATACCTTGTTTATTTAAAATTAATTTTGTGATTTATTTATTTATTACAATACAAAAATAATTAATACTTCTCTATCCTTTTATTCAAGAACAAGATATAGATGAATGAACCATTTGGATTCTGGCATACAGGTAAGGTTTGGCGGATGTAGTGGAAATATCATCTTCTTCATGTCGAATCAAGACGCTGTCAAAATCCTTGCGGCCATGAGGTTCAACTACGATGACTCCATTGTCCAGACCATTCGTAGTCGGCTAGGGAATTGGTGGATGTGTGTAAACTGACTCGGAAACTCATGATTACCCAAAAAGAAGATTTAAATGAATGTGTACCAAATTATGTAACCATTGTGTTTTTGCAGTCTTGAACATATTTTTTCTTACTCACTTCCGTTCTTGACATTTTATAGACCCTTGACGTATGTGCAAAAAGGGTTTCAATAAGTACGATAATAAACTTAGTTAAATGTTTTTTTATTAAAATTGAATACAAGAAATGTTAATAACTCATATTAACTAAAATGACTTATTAGCTTTTATTAAAGTTAGGATACAGACAAATTTTCAAGTAATCTCACATTAAAAGATAAATTAAGACATTTTTTTAAATTCTTTTTTCCTAACACACTTGTTAGGACACCCAAAAACCTTCTATCAACTTAATTATTCTACACTAAATCATTCAGCAAGTTAAGTGTCAAATAACCCCTTATTGTAACATATTGATATACGGCAAAAGTGTTAGTTCTACAAACTTAATTCCTATTGAAGAGTCTATGGGCCACTTAGACACGATATGAATTCCTATAAAACCAATTTTTTTGTAATGAGTGTCATATATATAAGTCTAATAGAAATATTCAAATTTTGAGTTCTATTAAGTGGTGGAACTTCGTATGAACAACTTATTATTTTATATGGAGTAGTCAGGTTTATACGATAATAACAACTAAATAAGAGAACACGAAAACGACTGAATATGTGATTTTACACTAACATCACGTGTAAAATCACATTTGATTCACGCGACTTTACCCAGGTACCCTTAGGGTCGCCCGCTTACCATTGCGTTGATCGTGTTCCATAATCCCATGTAAATCCTATATGATTTAACCGTTTTCTAGTTTTTATTTTTTTATTTTGACGTATTCCCATTTAAACCTTTCTCTATAAAAATAACCCACCTTTATGGCAAACAGTTAATTATAATTGGTTGGTGCGTGGTATAAAATTTTGAATACCAATTGTAATTGGTTGGTACACGGTATACGAAAAAAAACATGGTACCGTACCATGTTCACCCCTGGTGTCTTGAGATAAAGGTAAACGGATACTGTATAAATTTATCATCAAATGATGCTTTGGATGACTTTTAATTTGATTATTTTATTTATAGAAAAAATCCTCACACGTCCATAACAAAACGTTTGGTTTGATGAAATAGTTTTGAGTGATTTTGATTTAATTGGAAGGATTGGATGTAATAACCTAAAATCCTTGTTTGTGATGTTTTTGGAGTTTAGGGATGTAAAAGTGAATTATTCCAATTTAAGAGTTTAGAGTGCAAATAGTGGCTAAAGAAGGTAAAACGTCTAAACCCTTCTCCTTATCATTCATACGTATTTGGTGGCTAGACGCTACTAAACAAACAGGTAAATTCAACGGAAATATCCGACGGGTTATCCGCCGAAAAATCACCGACGGATTTTCAGCGAAAGTTAAGAATAAAAGTCAAACGACATTAACTTCCGCCGGAAATTCGTCTGAATGCCGCCCAAAGTTTTTTTTAATTTTTTTTAAAAAAAATCTTACGTTTTTTTGGGCAGATCTTCGGCTTCTTTCCTACTAATTTTATATATTTATTTTTGAAATCATTAAACTAAAATTAATTAACATTTTGGGCAGATTTCCGGCGGATTTTAATTAATTATTTTGAATTAATTAAAAAGCCGCCGGAAATCCGTCCGAAAAGTTAATTAATAACAATAACTTTTTTTAGAAAAATTAATTTATATATACTTTTAAATATAAAAAAATATTTCATGCAGAAATCCGCCGAAAATATCATTTTAAAAAATAATTTCTCGCTTGATTTTCCGATAGATTTCCGAAAGAAATTTTATTAATTTAATTAAAATTAATTCCAGCCGGAAAATAAATCTAGAAATTATTTTTTAAAATGATATTTCCAACGGATTTTTCAATCGGAAATCCGTCGGAAAATATCATTGAAAAATAATTTTTTATTTCTTTCCGGCGGAATTTAATATTTTTTTTCAAATAAATTATAATTTTAAAATTATTTTCAAAATTTAAAGATAATTCAAATTTATTTAATTAATTAACAATATCGGTGGATTTAATTTAATTTAATTTTAATTTTGAAATTGAAATCTGTTAGTAAATACATTCGGTTCACAAACATACATATATGTTTGTGTTCATATAGTGACACACATGTATGAGTTCACATGTATATACGTTTGGTTCACATGCATACATATATGTTTCTGTTCATATGTATAGCGAGTCACATGTATCATTTCACAAACCTATAGCGGTTCACATACATACATGTTTGTGTTCATAGATATAGGGAGTCACATTTATTGTTTCACATACATACCAAATATAGAGGTTCACATACATATATATATTCATATGTGTAGCAGATCATATACACATACTTCATATACATATAAATTCGTTTCACGTGTAGCGGTTCACATTCATATATATATATATATATATATATATATATATATATATATATATATATATATATATATATATATATATATATATATATATATATATGTTTGTGTTCATATATATAGCGAGTCATGTATCGTTTCACATGCATATAGCGGTTCACATACATATATGTATATGTTCATATATGTTGCAGATGATATACACATACTACATATACATTCGGTTCATATGTAGCAGTTCACATGTAAACATATTCATAATTGTAGCTAGTCACATATATATGTATCGTTTCACATACATACATAGTATACATCTGGTTAGCATGTAGCAGTTCATATACATACTTACTTGGCTTTAATGGATACAATTGGGCTTTAATGAATCCAATTGGGCTTTCATGGATCTAATTGGGCTTTAATGGGTTATGTTGGGTTTTAATGGATCGTTTTGGGGCTTAATGGATCCAATTGGGCTTTAATGGATTCAAATGGGATTTCATTGGTCCAATAGGTGTTTAATGGATGCAGATGAACTTTAATGGGTTATGTTCGGGTTTAATGGACCGTTTTGGTCTTTAATGGATTGTTTTGGGCTTTAATGGACCGTTTTAAGCTTTAGTAGATCGTTTTGTGCTTTAATGGATCCAGTTGGGCTTTCATTGATCCAATAGGTGTTTAATGGATTCAATTGGACTTTAATGGGTTATTTTCGGGTTTAATCGACCGTTTTGGGCTTTTATTTTGAACGATAGTTTTGGGATTTATTTGACTGTAACGATATAATAATAATAATACAATAGTAATAATAATAGTAGTATAATAATAATTATTATTATTATAACATTAAAATCTTTGGCAGAATTCTAGTACCGCCAGATATATCCGCCAGAAGTTCAATGTTTCAATTTTGTAAGAAAATGGAGGATTTTTTATAAATGTTAACTTACAAATATTTCCGACAGATATAACTGCCAGAAATCCGCCGAAGAAAAACAAATTAGGCCAATCCTCACGACGAACAGAACAGAAAACACACAACACAACACACAGACGCCTCCCTCTGCCTTCTGTGACCACTGCGACCACAACCGACGCCGACGTCGACGACGACGGCCCTCCCACCACCAATGCTACCACCTACGGCTTCTGACGACCCACCCTTCCACGTACCATCGACGAATCTCCCTCCCTTCACCCCTTTCATCCGATTGTTTGGTAAAAATTTCATTTTTTATATCAATTTCTTCCTATTTTAACCATGTCTCTACTATATATATATATATATATATATATATATATAGAGGGAGGTTCAGGGGAAAACCTCAAATAAATGGAAAACTAAAAAACACTTTATCAACCGTTAGATTAGATGATCTGATGGATGTGATTAGACGGACAGTTACAACAATATTAATTAAATAAAAAAACCTCACCCCCTATTTTTTATTCGAAAAAAGACGAAAAATAAACAAAATTCGAACGAAATAAATTACACCAAATAAATGATCATATTTTTCTCGTTAATTTGACATCCATATTGATATACTTTTTCCTTCGTATTTTCGTGGTTTTTCGGTTTTCCGGTTATTTAGGGTTTTCCCTTGAACCTGACCCTATATATATATATATATGAAATGGTGAAATATGTGTATATATATGGGTGTGTATGTATATGTGTGTATTTATATGAAAGGGTGAAATATTGTGTGATTGTGTATAAAATCAATATATGTATGTGTTTGCCCTAAAAAAATTAAAATTTGGGAATATGATTATATGTACAAATATAGCGTAATTGTGTATGAATTTTGGGAATATGCATATGTGTACGAATATAGTGTAATTGGGAATTGAATTTGACCTATAATTGCATAGACTATGTGTTTGTGTATGTGTATGGAACAAATATATTGAGTTATGTTTTGATGTATAAAAAATTGCATTTTTGCGTTTGTATGTCTCTAGCATATGTAATGTGTTTGTATGTAATGTGTTTGTATGTAATTGTGAATATGGGTCATATAATGGGTTATGTTGAGTTGTAAGTTTTGATATGTACACATAGAATATGTATAGATATGGCATGTGTCATAGTGTTGAATATATATAGATGTGGAATGTGCCATAGTGTTGAAGACGTATAGATATGGAATGTGCCATAGTGTTAAATATGTATAGATATGGAATGTCCTATAGTGTATAAGTTTTGATTTTGTATAGTGTATAATTTTTGATCTTGTATAGTGCTACAAATTAGTGGATAAGTTTTGATCTTGTATATGTATGAATCTATGTATGGCCACTTGGTTGTTGAATTTTTACCTAACTATTACACCTTTGGTTTCAATTTCTACCTAACTACACTTTATATTGGATTTGTAGCTGTGTCGACTAATATCGATAGATGATGAATGTAACACCCTAAAAAGTTAAACAATAAATATAGGAAATTTCCAGAAAATGGGTAAAATTTAAACCTCAAAATATAATCTAACTATAACCCTTAAATGCAATGGGGTAGTTTAGACACTGCTTAAACATGGGAGTTTTGAGACATAATACATAACAACCTAATAATCTAGAATTATAGTCATCTAGATTAATCTGGGTGTCAATATATCTCCAAAAAGTCTCTCATCTCGATCTCAAAAGCCCGACCTTCCCAAGCTCCTAAGCATGGTCGGCAACACGACGATCTAGACGCCGCTAGGTGGAACCTGTAATCCACAAATGTAACACCCCGATTTTCGTTATGAGTAGTTTATGTAATTGTTTTGCATGTTCAAGTATTTTATTGATATAGCATAGATCGTACCTCGTTAGAATCTATTTCAAAGGCTGAAAAGGGGATCAAATGGGACTTGGTGCCCTTTGGGCGATAGTGACCGGCGAGAGTGCCAGTGTCACTATCGCGGGTGTCACAATCGGCATAATTGTACCGCAAGTGTGTGTGAATTCAAGTCATAGGACCTCGGCGAGAATGCCCAGCGATAGTGACTATGTCACTATCGCTATGTCACAAAAGCTTAAGGTGTACCGAGAGTTGGGGGCTTTGAGCGATAGTGCCCGGCGATAGTGACAGTGTCACTATCGCCCTGTCACAATCGCACCGACTGTTTTGGGTATAAAAATGAGAGTTACGGATTTTTAGCTCATTTCAGAGTAAACTGGGATATTTGGCAGACGTTCCTTTCTCTCTCAAGGTAGGGTTTCGTTGTTCTTCCTTCTTCCCATAAATTATTGGTTGATAGGAGTATTAATGGCTATTATTGTTGGATCCTAGGTGATCAATCTCAACTTCTTGTGTTGTTAGCTAAAAGTGGTCAAGAGCAAGGGTTTCCAATTCTAGGGTTCTCATAATTTGAGCTTTAAGGTGAGTAACTTTGATTTAAAGGTATACTTGTTACATAATTTACTCTATCATTTCATTTATTTCTAACAAGTTTGCCTTGAAGTATACTTTGAGCCAATAAGCTCTTATTTCTCTAAAGAGGAAATTTAAGGGGCTCAATGGTAAGATAAAGGTGATGAAGTATTTTATTCTACTTGGAATTGTATCTTTTATGATGGTGATCATGTGAAATTGGTTAAACCTAAATATTAGGGTTTGGAGCTTAATGGATTAAGCTATGTCTTAATGAAGAAATTATGACTATAATAGAAGTGACTTAATATGCTAATTTAGTATGTGTTGCCATGCTAAATGATGAACTCATGATATCACTTATATGTACGTGGATAAGTGGAGGATTTCTTGTATGTAGAAATCATGTGCTTAATGAGATAGTTGGACTGTCTTTTGATGAAGTTAATGTTGGATTTATGAACTGCTTGGAGTAGTTGTTTGTTGGTATTCACAAATTGGAGGAGTCTCTAAGTAGGCATTAGGAAGATATAATCTTGGGCACTTACCTTGGAGGTATGTGTATCGATCCACGCTTTCGGGATTTATACCATATAGGTAGTCCCGATGTGCCGGGCCTTGAGGCGTTACCTTGGAGGTGAACGCTAAGGTGTATCTTCAAAGATGATGTAACTTGAGTTGATGTTTGGGGTCTTCCCATAGAGTTCGATTTGTGAATGACCAAGTTAATCCTTCTTGAATGACCAAGTTAATCCTTCTTAAATGACCAAGTTAATCCTTCTTAAATGACCTAACTGCATGTTTTATTATATGTTGACTCACTAGGCATTCCACGCCTAACACTTGTTGTGTGTCTGATGTGTGTGTCACAGGTTCTAGTGGTGCCATCCCTAAGAAGGCATAGTTGGGGATATGTGAGCGTGGGGATACATTTGAGATGCTAAAGATAGAAGATCAAAGTTAGTCTAACGATGACACTTTTTGTAAATCTTATTTCTACAGTAGAGGTTAGATTAGTCGGTTGTCATTTAGTTGTAGATATTACACTTTGTTTGTAAACCGGCATGTGTAATCCCCCTCTTTTGTGAGCTCGTGCAATGGCATTATATATCACTCTTCCGTTTTATGGAAGTTTTTGTTAACCCTATTTTTGGGGTGTCACAAGTTGGTATCAGAGCATTAGTTTAAGTGAACTAAGTATGCTGAGGAGATACTTAGACTTAAGCTGTGATGAATTAAGTTATGACTTGCGAGATTTGGGTAGAAGTACTAAGACGGGATAGTCTTAGAGTCGACGGAAGTACATGAATTTAGTACTGTAGCAATAGCAACGAGAATTCTCATGTAAAGTATGTTCGCAATTTCAATTAGCTACTGTTATTATGAACATGAGTTACACGAGCATACTTGTTTCTAAATTGTCACAGTGACTAATGATCGGTAAAGTACGTTTTGCATGTTTATACTCGTATAACCATTTTATGGCTATCTCTTTGTGTTAAAATAGAACGATGGTGGGTACGCCTCCAAGGTCCTTCAATTCTTTGGAGATCAGATCAGTAAATGATTGGAGGTTGGGAAGACAACCTGGAACTGGTAGGACTCATGAAAGCCGCTGAGGCAACCTTAAATAGGTGGATGGAAACGTGTAGAGATAGAATGAAAGGTGATTGATTAAAAAAGAAAATAATATGAAATGATTGTGTAAGTGGGTCGTGGAACGCATGGATAGCAAGTGTTACAAGGTCAATAGGACGACCACTAGTCGGAAGTAGAGTGTTAATGATAAGTGGGGTGAGTTGTCACAATAGCCGTGTCATTTTGAGAATTATAAAGGCGTGAGTCCTTTGGGAAAACCCTTTTTGTTTAACTCGTGATGAGTTTTGGGGTTAATGGTGATTTTGAAATATAGCTTGCCTAAACAAAGTTTAAATGTATTTCTTTTTCCGACGTATGGGTCTAGCAAGCTTAGAGCATTCTGCTTGGTTTTGACTGTGAGTAAGTCTTGGGGACATTGTCCGGCTTAACGGGCTCGGTGTAGAGTCTTGTTGATGGGTTGCTTTTATTGCACCGTTTTGCATTTATTGCACGTTTGAATATTTACATGCTTGGGTGAGTGAGTCATTCCGGGATAGGCAAGATATTTGTAGACTATATTGCATTGGATCCATAGGCATGTTAGTCAGTCATTGGTATTGGTCGGTTGGGTATCTCGGGGTTGGACCTCGGTATTCACGTTTTAACGTCTACATTGTGAAGTGGCGAGTGCTAGTAAGGTGCATAAGAGGTGAATAGCTTAAGTTATATTTCCGCATTTACCCTTGGGGAAATAGCACATGTATTTAGATTAAGTGATGTCTAAAGAGGGTTTAGGTTTGGGAATAAGACTTGAGTAGTATGCGTTGTTTGGAGATAACCATAGTTTGTAATTTGAGGTATTTTACATATTGTTTCGGATGTAATATTGAAAATTTTAATTTAGTTACTTTTTCTAAATTCAAGGGTGTTACAAGTAAGGTGAGTAAAACGATTTACATTGTTTGAGTGAGCAGCCTTCATTTGTGAGTAAAGTTGTATGCAAAAGGTTCTCGAGATCGTTGTGCAGTACACTGAAGTTATGAGAATGTTAGGGTCATGTGTGCCCAAGTTGTTTCAAGCTTCGTCCGTTAAGAAGAGAAAATGGGTGAAATGATTTATTTATCTCGTTTCCATGCATGAAGGCTATGAACTCACTAGATCATAGAGTATTACATACTAAACTAAGAAAGAACTCCAAGAGTGGAGAGGTGTGGGATAAATCATGGGAGAATGTTTATAGTTTTAGTATTTGCGTTCAAAAGGAGAGGTGAATAGTGAGGGGATCGAAAGTAAACTTTAGTGTCGATTGTAAGAAGATCTGTACCATTGTTTAATAATTAGAAATACAGTTGCCAAGGGACGGTTGCGTCCGGAGGGAGGATTAGTAGTCGTTAAGGTGATGAAATTAGTAACTCGCTATGAGAAGTGTGGTGAGACAGAAAGAAAAATATCCTTAAGATTATATCAGAATTTATAGTGATCTTGTATTCCTAGTACCTCGGGTACTAATGAACTTTAGTAAGGTATATATATATATTGTTGGGTATAAAAGAGGTTGTATACACGTGTACATATAGATACATATATGGATTGACTTCATTGGGAAAGTAGCAATGAAGGGGTTGTAAGATTATCACGCCTCAGAGCGTGTGTTACACGATGTGAGTTAGATGTACTTAATTGCATGAGTAGATGTTGATAAATAATCATTGGATCCTTTGAGCGGATGGCTTGGTTTTGGACTCGGTTGAGTATTGGAAGTATTCGCCTGGTTTAAATAAGCCCGACGTAGGCTTGGGGTTGGAATTATATGAATTGTATTATGATTGAAGTTTACATGATATAAATACATTTATTTTCTGAGGTCATATATGAATATTAAGCCTGGAATCATAAGATTAAAAGTTAAAGGACCACCTTGTAAAGGTGTTAGAATATTGAAATACGGTGGTTTTAAATAAGTGCCTTATTTATAAAGTGGATGATTAGTAAGGACTGAAGTAATAGAGACGAACGAAAGGAGTACATAGATTGTGTTGATCTGTGAAAGAGTATGTCCGGTTTATGTAAAGGTTTGGAATCACCAAGAATTAGAAAGTAACGAGTAGGTATGAGTTAATTAGAAAATCGTGAGTTGTGGTCCAACTGAAGTTGGGGAGAGATAACGTGGCGAAATAGACTCAGTTAAATATGCGGAAGAACATGAAGGTAAGTTGATTTATGTATGAATGATCATGAGAGACCTAGTCTGCTGTGAAATGTTATAGTTGTAGAATGTACGGACGAGTAGTGGGATAAATTTTCGATATAAATGTATCAACTAATGTGTAATATGAGGAAAGAAGGAAGAAACTTCAAATGGAAGTCTTTTCGGGGATTCCAGATAAAGAGTACTAGTTATCAATAAAGTTTTTGGAGTATGTGGTTGCAAGATGGTGTAGTGATATGGCTAATATCGAAATAGAATGGCGGAAAGGTAGTGGGTGTTTATCCAAAGAGATGATAGTTGTGTGAATTCCCAAGTAAGTTTATGATTTTGAATCATAGGAAGTTTAACAAAGATGATGAGGGTGTTAGTCAAATTGTGGTGAAATAGATGCAAAATCCTTGAGGAATGAGAGTTGCTTCTTATATGTGAAAGGATTGCCTGAGGAAGTATTAGTTGCAGGTTAAAGAATGTATAGTACCTTGGCACGGTATGTCGTTTCAAGATAACTTAGTTGATTGTCTTAAGTAGAATTTTGGTACAACTGTTTTGTTATGTATAGTAATGAGAAAATGTTATCAGTATGTGGAAAAGTTGAGAGAAAGAGACAGGTAATGTTTGGAGGATAGCACTCCATACTAACGTGGGAAGTAAAGATAAAAAGATCGGACCTAAGAATGTATTTATACTATAGGTTCAATGGAATTATCACTCTTGTTGTACAACGCTTAAGTATTTGGTTGTATTATGGTCGCAAAATGCGATAGTGGTGGGAGAAAATGGTAACACTTGGTACTAAAGAAACGTGTAAGTCGTGGGTGTAACAAAGGTCTGTCGTAATTATTGAAGTATTCAATAGTAGCGAGTATGTTCAATTTAAGGCGAGTGTAGATTTTCAAGTAGTAGATGGTAATATTCTTTTGAGACCCGGAGATCGATTTACGATTAATGTAGGTATGGTAGACTAAGAAATAGTCGGGTAAACATTTGATGATGAATAATTACTCTAAGGAGGTTTGTAAATCCAAGTTGGGGAGCGGATACTAACGAAAGAGGTAAGGTTCAGAAGATATGAAAAGATGAATTCTGGTTCTTTCTGGACTTTTAATTGTGATTAAGTATGTAGGACTTAAAGGGAAGAGAAGTACAAAATATTTCATGTTGATACGATGTGATCTCGTTTACTAAAGTAAGAATGGAAAAGAAGAATTGTGGTGTGGAAGAACCAGAGGCAATCTTCGAAAGGTCAGTTAAGAGGTTACGAAGTGGTAAAGAGATGTCTTTGTAAATAGTGCAATAGGAACCGGAAGAGGACATAAGACGTCGATATCCGTACAATCTTAAATTTCGAGGACGAAATTTTGTTCAAGTTGGGGAGTATTGTAACACCCCGATTTTCGTTATGAGTAGTTTATGTAATTGTTTTGCATGTTCAAGTATTTTATTGATATAGCATAGATCGTACCTCGTTAGAATCTATTTCAAAGGCTGAAAAGGGGATCAAATGGGACTTGGTGCCCTTTGGGCGATAGTGACCGGCGAGAGTGCCAGTGTCACTATCGCGGGTGTCACAATCGCCACAATTGTACCGCAAGTATGTGTGAATTCAAGTCATAGGACCTCGACGAGAATGCCCGGCGATAGTGACTATGTCACTATCGCTATGTCACAATCGCTTAAGGTGTACCGAGAGTTGGGGGCTTTGAGCGATAGTGCCCGGCGATAGTGACAGTGTCACTATCGCCCTGTCACAATCGCACCGACTGTTTTGGGTATAAAAATGAGAGTTACGGATTTTTAGCTCATTTCAGAGTAAACTGGGATATTTGGCAGACGTTCCTTTCTCTCTCAAGGTAGGGTTTCGTTGTTCTTCCTTCTTCCCATAAATTATTGGTCGATAGGAGTATTAATGGCTATTATTGTTGGGTCCTAGGTGATCAATCTCAACTTCTTGTGTTGTTAGCTAAAAGTGGTCAAGAGCAAGGGTTTCCAATTCTAGGGTTCTCATAATTTGAGCTTTAAGGTGAGTAACTTTGATTTAAAGGTATACTTGTTACATAATTTACTCTATCATTTCATTTATTTCTAACAAGTTTGCCTTGAAGTATACTTTGAGCCAATAAGCTCTTATTTCTCTAAAGAGGAAATTTAAGGGGCTCAATTGTAAGATAAAGGTGATGAAGTATTTTATTCTACTTGGAATTGTATCTTTTATGATGGTGATCATGTGAAATTTGTTAAACCTAAATATTAGGGTTTGGAGCTTAATGGATTAAGCTATGTCTTAATGAAGAAATTATGACTATAATAGAAGTGACTTAATATGCTAATTTAGTATGTGTTGCCATGCTAAATGATGAACTCATGATATCACTTATATGTATGTGGATAAGTGGAGGATTTCTTGTATGTAGAAATCATGTGCTTAATGAGATAGTTGGACTGTCTTTTGATGAAGTTAATGTTGGATTTATGAACTGCTTGGAGTAGTTGTTTGTTGGTATTCACAAATTGGAGGAGTCTCTAAGTAGGCATTAGGAAGATATAATATTGGGCACTTACCTTGGAGGTCTGTGTATCGATCCACGCTTTCGGGATTTATACCATATAGGTAGTCCCGATGTGCCAGGCCTTGAGGCGTTACCTTGGAGGTGAACGCTAAGGTGTATCTTCAAAGATGATGTAACTTGAGTTGATGTTTGGGGTCTTCCCATA
Organism: Saussurea involucrata; assembly: GCA_033807775.1. Classification (NCBI taxonomy): domain Eukaryota; kingdom Viridiplantae; phylum Streptophyta; class Magnoliopsida; order Asterales; family Asteraceae; genus Saussurea; species Saussurea involucrata. The sequence goes on from CM066317.1 coordinate 56,749,431, forward strand.
GAGTTCGATTTGTGAATGACCAAGTTAATCCTTCTTGAATGACCAAGTTAATCCTTCTTAAATGACCAAGTTAATCCTTCTTAAATGACCTAACTGCATGTTTTATTATATGTTGACTCACTAGGCATTCCACGCCTAACACTTGTTGTGTGTCTGATGTGTGTGTCACAGGTTCTAGTGGTGCCATCCCTAAGAAGGCATAGTTGGGGACATGTGAGTGTGGGGATACATTTGAGATGCTAAAGATAGAAGATCAAAGTTAGTCTAACGATGACACTTTTTGTAAATCTTATTTCTACAGTAGAGGTTAGATTAGTCGGTTGTCATTTAGTTGTAGATATTACACTTTGTTTGTAAACCGGCATGTGTAATCCCCCTCTTTTGTGAGCTCGTGCAATGGCATTATATATCACTCTTCCGTTTTATGGAAGTTTTTGTTAACCCTATTTTTGGGGTGTCACAACAAACATGCAACATCAAGTGTTAGCCAAAAGTCTAGTGAGATCTCGTGAAATGCACATTTATAAGATTGTGATAAATACACATAAAATAATGTTACCGGCCCCGTGTGATCTCAAATTACCACAAATCAACTCGTTAAACGTTCCCACCTGAACATGATTATATAACCGAGTAACATTTCTTTAACAACAAAACTACGGGGGAGACCCGTTACCATCGGGGTGACAAGAACACGGGAATGGAGTCACCCATGATGTTATGGGATAGCCCCTCAAGTCCCGGTCCTAGTTCCTATGCCATAAAGACATCACAACCTCAAACCATCTCGTACCATGCCTTTAGTGCCTACTCCGTCGAGTTACACCTCAAGGACTTATGGGACCCCATTGCATATCCGAACTAGACGAGTTACACCTCAAGGACCCCAACGTCCCCCATTGCCTACTCGCCAGTGATCCAATACGGCCAACAATCAAATGACCAAGTAGCCCATAAAGGTCTAAATCCTCGTGCACAAGGAGATAGACATACCATAATTCCGTACCATAGAAAGGAGGACATAAAGATTAATCCATAGAAGTTATAGCATAAAGACAATTTCCACATATCAAATACTTAGCATGTGAGACTCATCCTCATGAAGATTCCAAATAGTTACGACCAAGCATCCGCATATATGCATATACCTACACATCTACCTATATTTATGCATATAAAATTATACACACCCATGTGTATATATATATATATATCTATACATACCCATATATATGTGTATACTTACATATATAAATATGCATATAAAATCATACTCACACATATGTATATATATCCATACATACCCATGTATATACTCATACATACATGTACAAATATATATATATATATATATATGTATATGTGTGTATATATATACTAATGGCACATATATATATATATATATATATATATATATATAGGGGTGGGTTCAAATGAAAACTCAAATTCAATTGTAAACGTGAGGACAAACCACAGCCGTTGATTAATAATCTGGTGAAGAGATCAATGGCAAAAAAAACACGGTGGCAATTTTGTAAATAAGTTGAAAACTCTGTCCATGGCTTAATGAATATTTAGCGCGCAGGGGTAAAATTGGAAAGATGAGAATCAGCGCCTATTTTTGTTGAATTTTTATTTTCTTTTTTAATTAAAAAACTTTTACCCCCTTAAATTTTAAAATAAATTATCTAAAAAATTAATAACATTTTAATCAAACAAATTACATCAAAAAAACGAGAATTTCGTGCTCTTCGATATGACATCCATCATGATATAGTTTTTTTTCGATTTAACCGTTTTTTACGTGAAATCGTGTATATGTGTTATATTCAGACTGAATATAACACATATACACGATTTCACGTTATAACACATATTCAGACTGAATATAACACATATTCAGTCTGAATATAACACATATTCAGACTGAATATAACACATATTCAGACTGAATATAACACATATTCAGTCTGAATATAACACATCTTCATCACTCACGTCTTCTTTTGTTCACATCTATTGCTGCATTCTTTCACATTGCATATACATGCCACGCATGCATACTAAGGCCATTCTCCCTTAACCATCTGTGTTGTTCATCGAATATTGTTGCTGTTATTATCCATCTTTGGTTTTCTTGGTGACATACATATCAATACATCGCATGAATTTTTTTGATTTGGTTATTGTTCAACTACCGCTAGCCTCATATTTTTCAGCTACATCTCGGTTTGAAGAACTTGATCATCACGTGATATCATATACCACATATTAGGCTTTACCACACAATTATTAGTCGTGTTTATCGCATGGTTTTATGTGTTATATTCAGTCTGAATATGTGTTATATTCATACTGAATATGTGTTATATTCAGTCTGAATATGTGTTATATTCAGACTGAATATGTGTTATATTCAGACTGAATATGTGTTATATTCAGTCTGAATATGTGTTATATTCAGTCTGAATATGTGTTATATTCAGTCTGAATATGTGTTATAACGTGAAATCGTGTATATGTGTTATATTCAGTCTGAATATGTGTTATAACGTGAAATCGTGTATATGTGTTATATGCCTCGATATGATTTGGCCAATGTTCTTTCATACGAACAATTATCATCCTCCTTCAAAGCTTTTACAGCAACTATATCTTCAGACGATCCTATTCAGAAGCTGTCAAACATAAGGAATGGGTTTTGGCTATGGAACAAGAGTTACAAGCCATGAAGGACAATAATACATGGACGATCGTTCCTTTACCACCAGGAAAGAATAAAGTAGGATGTCGATGGGTTTATAAACTCAAGTTCAAGGCCGATGGTACAATTGAGAGGTACAAGGCACGATTAGTAGCTAAGGGATTCACTCAACAAGAAGGAGTCGATTATATGGAGACGTACGTATAGCCCAGTTGCCAAATCAGTTACTATCAAAACAATGCTTCTTTAGCAGCAATTCGAGACTGGAAATTAGTTCAATTGGACGTAAATAACGCGTTTTTACATGGTGATCTGGATGAGGAGGTGTACATGCAAATTCCTCAAGGATTGTCAAGCAAGGGGGCGACCAATATGGCTTGTAAGTTACATAAGTCAATATATGGTTTAAAGCAATCCTCAAGACAATGGAATGCCAAATTTTCTAGCTTCTTGATGAAAATTGGTTTCAGACGATTTCACGTTATAACACATATTCAGACTGAATATAACACATATTCACTCTGAATATAACACATATTCAGACTGAATATAACACATATTCAGACTGAATATAACACATATTCAGTCTGAATATAACACATATTCATCACTCACGTCTTCTTTTGTTCACATCTATTGCTGCATTCTTTCACATTGCATATACATGCCACGCATGCATACTAAGGCCATTCTCCCTTAACCATCTGTGTTGTTCATCGAATATTGTTGCTGTTATTATCCATCTTTGGTTTTCTTGGTGACATACATATCAATACATCGCATGAATTTTTTTGATTTGGTTATTGTTCAACTACCGCTAGCCTCATATTTTTCAGCTACATCTCGGTTTGAAGAACTTGATCATCACGTGATATCATATACCACATATTAGGTTTTACCACACAATTATTGGTCGTGTTTATCGCATGGTTTTATGTGTTATATTCAGTCTGAATATGTGTTATATTCAGACTGAATATGTGTTATATTCAGACTGAATATGTGTTATATTCAGTCTGAATATGTGTTATATTCAGTCTGAATATGTGTTATATTCAGTCTGAATATGTGTTATATTCAGTCTGAATATGTGTTATAACGTGAAATCGTGTATGTGTTATATTCAGTCTGAATATAACACATATACACGATTTCACGTAAAAAACGGTTAAATCGAAAAAAAACTATATCATGATGGATGTCATATCAAAGAGCACGAAATTCTCGTTTTTTTGATGTAATTTGTTTGATTAAAATGTTAGTAATTTTTGAGATAATTTATTTTAAAATTTAAGGGGGTAAATGTAATAACCAGGTATTTTAGTTGTTAATTGACCAGTAGTATTTTGGTATTCTAGAATTTAGAAGTTTATCTATATAAGTTTTATTTTAGTTATTTAAGGGAAAATAAGTTAAGGGTTAGTCTTGGATATTTTAAGAAAGCTAGAAGATTATTTTGGTCATTTTCTTTTTTAGAAGAAAGAAAGAAAAGATAGGAAAGTGGGAGTTGTTGGAGTTGTTGGGGAGGGGTATGGAGGTGTTCCCTCCATACCGTCCTTTTTGGTTAACATAGGAGAAGTACCACCTTTTACTTTCATTTGAAAAACCAACAAGTGTGTGTGTGTGTTTATCTTTGGTGGAAAGAGAGAAAGAGAGAGAGATCGAGATAGAGGTTGAAGGAAAGAAGGAAATGATTAAGAAGCTTTGTTGCAGAAATTCAAGGTAAACAATCCCTCCATTTGTTGTGTTTTAATTACTTAGAAGTGTTCTTGAATATTAGTTGAGTTCTTGGTGGGTTTTTTTGCTATTAATGGATGTTTTGGGAAGTCTAAGCTTAAGGATAGGATATGTATATAGTCTTGAACATATCTACAAATTTTCAATAGCATACATAGAGTAAAACTGCAAAAATCTGGGTTTTAGAATGAGCAGTGGGCTGAGATTCATCGAAGTCGCAGTAGTCTGAGATTCATCGAAGTCGCAATGAACGACTGCGACATTCATCGGAGTCGCAATAGTTGGTTGCGACTCGGGTATGAAGTCGCAGTGGTCGTTTGCGATTTGGGATGGAATCGCAGTAGTTGGTTGCGACTTGGGTTGGGATCGCAATAGTGAATTGCGACTTGGAGTGGAATCGCAGTAGTGGGTTGCGATTCCAGGGTGGAATCGCAATAGAGGGTTGCGACTCCAGGGTGGAATCGCAATAAGGGGTTGCGATTTGGGTACTGTTCATAGCGATTTTTAGTGGGTTGCGACTCTAGATGTGAATTTTGTAAGTTTAGTTTTTAAAAGAGATATGTGGTATTTTATATGATTTCAGATTCTGTGAAGAGTGGAAATACGTGATACTAACTTGGAAAAGCTTTGGGATATACGTTTCAGGTGAGTTTTATTTTAAAAACGTTTTTCAACCGGAATACATATATATATATATATATATATATATATATATATATATGTATGTATGGATTAAGAGTGTGATACCTAATGTGATTATGTGTGTTTATTGAAATGTTTATATACATGATGGTATACCGTAATTATATGGGTATTCTGCGAGAATACGGGGCCGGGATCCGAGGGCGGACCGGTGTGTTGCCGGGTTCCGGTAAGCGGACAGGCGTGTTTACTGTAGATGTTGTACAGCAGAGTAAATTGACTAGTTGGCTTGCAACCACTAGTTTGGCCAATTGTGGAGGAATAAGGGGGAATGAGTGGATTTCGGAACGCAAGTTTTGGTTGGTATTTATTTAAGTGTAATATATGTGTACTTGTATATATATGGGTTTTATACAAATGGATTCTTGGCAGGTTTCAACTAACAGGGATTTTCTCACTAGACCATTAGGTCTAACCCTCATTTTCTGTTTTAAAAATATGTATTCCAGGTGGTGGTTCAGGTAAGGGCAAGTGAACAGTTTATGCCGTGGATATCTTTTGTGAAGACTTTTGTGTTGATGACATAACTATGTTTTGATCCCATGACTTTGTTATTGATCAACATGTGTTGTATTCCGCGAAAAATTTATACTCGTTTATTTTATGTTACCTAGACCTTGGGACCGAATGTGTTATAGACATATAATGTATCTTTTGATGATATTATGGCATGAATATATGTTATTTGCATATTGGGATATCGGGGTCGTTACAGTTGGTATCAGAGCCATAGTTTAAGGGATTTAGGTATAAATATTCGTACCTAGACTTAAACTGCATGTGAAGTAGGATGTCCCTATTATGATAGAACCTGGGGATTGCTAAGTATAAAAATGTAGAAAGAACATCATGTAAGGTAATTTCGAGTTACACTTGGCCAGTGTAATTATGTTTTTACAGGTGCATGTTTGAACTGGAATACCTTGTTATGTGGGGTATATGCTTATGTGTATATTAACCTTGTTCGAATCTACAGAATGGCGAGTGGCACTAGACAGAGAATTCGGAGGGGAGGAGAGAATCCGGATGAAGAAAACCCACCCATAGGAACAGGGAGAGGAGGGGGAAATCGTGGTAGAGGCCGAACTGGAGGCAGGACTGGAGGTAGAACTGGAAGTGGAACAGGGGGCCTAACCGGGGGAAGAACTCAAGGTACAGAGTTCGTTACGCGAGAAGACCTGGCTGCTGAAATGGGAAGGTTGCAGGCTAGTATACAAGCAATGCTTGAACGAAGTCAACACAGTGAAGCTGATCCACCAGGTGCGGAACAAGAAGTCGGAATACCAATCACCCCTACCGTCTTACCAGTAACGAAGAAGTGTGATTATAAGATGTTTCTCGGTTGCAAACCCCCTACATATTCAGGAGACCGGGATCCAGTGAAAGCAATGAAGTGGCTGAAGGAAATTGAAGCTATATTCAAGACAAGTAAGTGTGCAGAAGAGGATAGAGTACTGTATGGAACAGCAATGCTGAAGGGTGATGCCTTGTATTGGTGGGAGGCTCGTATGGAATCCGAAGGAGCAGACATATATTCTACTTACCCTTGGGAAGAATTTGTTTTAGTTTTCACACAACACTTCTGTCCACAAGCAGCTGTCAGACAACTGGAAGAGGAATTTATGAGTCTGCAACAAGGGAGTTTGTCAGTTAGAGACTATACCGCTAGGTTCTTAGAGAAATCTCGTTTTGCGGGATATTATGTTGCTACAGAGAGATTGAAGATGGACAGATACATTTATGGGCTCAATTCAGAGGTCAGAAGATTAGTTACTGCAACAGGGCCAGATACCTTTACAGCCGCAGTGGACGCTGCAGAAAATGTGGAACGAGATGACATGAGAGATGCCAGTGATAGGAGTATGGGGAAAAGGAAATGGGAAGGACCACCTCACGATCCGAAAAAGTCCAGATCTCAGAAGTTCGATAACCGTGCACCTTTCCGACCGATGGAAAGACCTTGTCCGAAGTGCCACCGTGTTCATCAAGGGAACTGTCAGAGTGAATCGCGGGATTGCTATAGGTGTGGGAAGACCGGGCATGTTGCTAAAGATTGTCGCGTTACACGATTTTGCTACACATGTAATTCTCCGGATCATCTTCAGTCACATTGTCCGCAAAGAAGAATACAACAGGGTGGATTATCAGGGAAACTAGCAATTGCCAGCCCCGTGATTCCAAGAATAGAACCGCCGAAAGCAAGGGGTCGTACGTTCCAAATGACCGCTAAAGAAGCGGAGAAAATTCCGGATGTGGTTACAGGTACATTTTTCATAAACTCTACACGTGCTAAGGTGTTATTTGATTCTGGTGCAAATCGATCCTTTGTGTCGCCTTCGTTTGCTGTTCACATGCATTTAGAGCCCAAACTGTTAAAACATGCTTTGCTGGTAGACACTGCGAATGATAATCAGGTGTCGGTAAAAGAAGTATTTGATGACTGTGTGATTGATATAGAGGGTTACGGTGTACCAATACGATTGTTTCCTATAGCCTTGATCGAATTTGACGTGGTGGTAGGAATGGATTGGTTAGCTAAGAATCAGGCTAGCATAGTTTGTGATAAGAAGATAATTAATATTGTTCTACCTGATAAGAGAGCAATGGTGATTTATGGTGATCGTAGCAATCATCAGTCTTGTCTTATTTCTATGATAGAAGCCCGTAAGTGTGTCAGCAAGGGTTGCCCGAGCTACTTAGCCTATGTGATAGATAGTAGGCCTGAAAAGAATAGATTGGAAGAAATCCCTATTGTTAGTAAGTTTCCAGAGGTTTTCCCTGAGGACTTGAATAGTCTCCCTCCTGATAGGCAAGTAGAGTTTGGCATAGACCTGATACCTGGAGCCACTCCTATTGCTCGTGCGCCGTACCGACTTGCTCCTCCAGAGATGAAAGAGATGATGACGCAACTGCAAGACCTATCCGATAAAGGCTTCATCAGACCTAGCTCTTCGCCGTGGGGTGCACCAGTGTTGTTTGTAAAGAAGAAAGACAGCTCAATGAGAATATGTATCGACTACCGGGAACTAAATAAGCGCACGATCAAGAACAAATATCCGCTTCCTAGAATTGATGATCTCTTCGATCAGTTAGTTGGAGCTTGCTATTTCTCCAAGATTGATCTCAGGTCTGGCTACCATCAGTTAAAGGTTAAAAAAGAAGATGTTTTAAAGACTGTTTTTCGTACGAGGTACGGTCACTACGAGTTCTTAGTAATGCCATTTGGATTGACAAACGCTCCGGCCGCTTTTATGGATCTGATGAATCGGGTATGTAAGCCTTATCTCGATAAATTTGTAATTGTATTTATCGATGATATACTTATCTATTCCCGATCCAAAGAGGATCACGCGCAACATCTTCGTTTGATTTTGGAGTTACTGAAGGGGGAAAAGTTATACGCTAAATTCTCAAAGTGTGAGTTCTGGTTGCGGGAAGTTCAGTTCTTGGGGCATGTTGTTTCAGAGAAAGGCATTCAAGTAGATCCGACGAAAGTGGAAGCGATTGAAAGATGGGAACCGCCGAAGACGTCAACTGAAGTACGTAGTTTTCTGGGTTTAGCTGGGTACTACCGAAAGTTTATAAAGGACTTCTCTCGTATTGCTACACCTCTCACTAAGTTGACTCGAAAGAATCTGAAGTTTGAATGGAAAGCAGAACAGGATGGAGCATTCAGGATACTGAAGGAGAGACTCTGCAGCGCGCCGATTTTAGCATTGCCAGAAGGTTCAGAAGATTTTGTTGTCTACAGTGATGCTTCTAAACTAGGATTAGGATGTGTACTTATGCAGCGTGGGAAGGTGATTGCGTATGCTTCTCGTCAGTTGAAAGATCATGAACGGCAGTACCCTACACATGATATGGAATTGGCAGCAGTGGTATTCGCGTTGAAGATTTGGAGACATTATCTTTATGGTACCAAATGTCAGATTTTTACTGATCACAAGAGTCTCCAACATCTTTTCGACCAGAAAGAATTGAATATGAGACAAAGGAGATGGCTGGAATTAGTAAATGATTACGATTGTGAAATTCTCTATCATCCGGGAAAGGCGAATGTGGTGGCCGATGCTTTGAGTCGTCAGGAAAGGAGTGGAACAATAAGGGTTATTTCGTTGAGGGCTGAACTTCTACCGAGCATCTTTGAAGAATTGCAAAAGTGTCAAATAGAAGCGTTTCAAGAAGAACATCGGAAGTCAGAACGATTAGTGGGGTTGTCAGAATTGCTAGAAAAAGATGATCGCGGGTTGCTGTGTTTGGGGAACAGAATTTGGGTGCCTCGTTTGGGTGAGTTACGCGATCGTGTACTGCATGAAGCTCATAAATATCGTTTCTCTATTCATCCGGGTACGAATAAGATGTATAGAGATTTGAAACAATTTTATTGGTGGCCAGGGATTAAGAGAAGTGTTGCTAAGTATGTGGAAGATTGTAATACGTGCAAGAAGGTAAAGATTGAACATCAAAGGCCGTTTGGTCAGTTGCAGCGATTGGAAATACCGATGTGGAAATGGGAGCAGATTACTACGGACTTCATCACTAAGCTACCAAGGACTTCGAAGGGATTTGATTCTATTTGGGTAATTGTCGACAGATTGACGAAGTCTGCTCATTTCTTGCCGATAAAGGAAACTGATTCAATGGAACGCCTAGCCAAATTATATATTGATGAAATAGTAACTCGACATGGGGTTCCAATCTCGATTATTTCTGATCGGGATAGTCGTTTTACTTCGAGATTTTGGAGAAGCTTTCAAAGGGAGATGGGGACGCAGGTAAAGTTAAGTACAGCATATCATCCTCAAACCGACGGTCAGAGTAAAAGAACAATCCAGACTCTAGAAGATATGCTCCGGGCTTGTATAGTTGATTTTGGGGGATCGTGGGATAAACATCTACCGTTGATCGAATTTGCCTACAACAACAGTTATCATTCCAGCATTCAAGCGGCACCGTTTGAAGTATTGTATGGTAGAAAATGTCGAACGCCTCTGTGTTGGAATGAAGTGGGAGAGAAACAATTAGCGGGACCAGAAATAGTTCAGCTAACCGCGGATAAGGTTACTCAGATCCGAGAACGTTTGAAAGTGGCACAAGACAGACAGAAAAGCTACGCAGATCGACGCCGGAAACCGTTAGAGTTTCAGGTTGGGGATTTCGTGATGTTGAAAGTCTCGCCATGGAAAGGAGTCATTAGATTTGGAAGGCAAGGTAAACTTAGCCCGAGGTATATTGGACCGTTTGCAATTACAGAAAGGATTGGGGAAGTAGCTTACCGATTGGATCTACCGATAGAGTTAAGCCGTATCTACAACGCGTTTCATGTATCGAACTTTCGGAAATGTTTGGTTACGCCAGGTCAGGCTGTCTCTCTTCCAGATATTCATGTTGATGAAAGGTTGAACTACGTGGAGGAACCGGAAGCCATAGTTGATCACAAAGTTAAAGTATTGCGGAACAAATAGATCAGGCAAGTAAAAGTTCAGTGGAAACATCATAGAGGTCAGGATGCGACATGGGAATCGGAGTCGGAGATGAGAGCCAAATACCCTCATCTGTTCTCTTAAACTAAATTCCGGGACGGAATTCTTTTAAGGGGGAGATGTTGTAATAACCAGGTATTTTAGTTGTTAATTGACCAGTAGTATTTTGGTATTCTAGAATTTAGAAGTTTATCTATATAAGTTTTATTTTAGTTATTTAAGGGAAAATAAGTTAAGGGTTAGTCTTGGATATTTTAAGAAAGCTAGAAGATTATTTTGGTCATTTTCTTTTTTAGAAGAAAGAAAGAAAAGATAGGAAAGTGGGAGTTGTTGGAGTTGTTGGGGAGGGGTATGGAGGTGTTCCCTCCATACCGTCCTTTTTGGTTAACATAGGAGAAGTACCATCTTTTACTTTCATTTGAAAAACCAACAAGTGTGTGTGTGTGTTTATCTTTGGTGGAAAGAGAGAAAGAGAGAGAGATCGAGATAGAGGTTGAAGGAAAGAATTAAATGATTAAGAAGCTTTGTTGCAGAAATTCAAGGTAAACAATCCCTCCATTTGTTGTGTTTTAATTACTTAGAAGTGTTCTTGAATATTAGTTGAGTTCTTGGTGGGTTTTTTTGCTATTAATGGATGTTTTGGGAAGTCTAAGCTTAAGGATAGGATATGTATATAGTCTTGAACATATCTACAAATTTTCAATAGCATACATAGAGTAAAACTGCAAAAATCTGGGTTTTAGAATGAGCAGTGGGCTGAGATTCATCGAAGTCACAGTAGTCTGAGATTCATCGAAGTCGCAATGAACGACTGCGACATTCATCGGAGTCGCAATAGTTGGTTGCGACTCGGGTATGAAGTCGCAGTGGTCGTTTGCGATTTGGGATGGAATCGCAGTAGTTGGTTGCGACTTGGGTTGGGATCACAATAGTGAATTGCGACTTGGAGTGGAATCGCAGTATTGGGTTGCGATTCCAGGGTGGAATCGCAATAGAGGGTTGCGACTCCAGGGTGGAATCGCAATAAGGGGTTGCGATTTGGGTACTGTTCATAGCGATATTTAGTGGGTTGCGACTCCAGATGTGAATTTTGTAAGTTTAGTTTTTAAAAGAGATATGTGGTATTTTATATGATTTCAGATTCTGTGAAAAGTGGAAATACGTGATACTAACTTGGAAAAGCTTTGGGATATACGTTTCAGGTGAGTTTTATTTTAAAAACGTTTTTCAACCGGAATACATATATATATATATATATATGTATGTATGGATTAAGAGTGTGATACCTAATGTGATTATGTGTGTTTATTGAAATGTTTATATACATGATGGTATACCGTAATTATATGGGTATTCTGCGAGAATACGGGACCGGGATCCGAGGGCGGACCGGTGTGTTGCCGGGTTCAGGTAAGCGGACAGGCGTGTTTACTGTAGATGTTGTACAGCAGAGTAAATTGACTAGTTGGCTTGCAACCACTAGTTTGGCCAATTGTGGAGGAATAAGGGGGAATGAGTGGATTTCGGAACGCAAGTTTTGGTTGGTATTTATTTAAGTGTAATATATGTGTACTTGTATATATATGGGTTTTATACAAATGGATTCTTGGCAGGTTTCAACTAACAGGGATTTTCTCACTAGACCATTAGGTCTAACCCTCATTTTCTGTTTTAAAAATATGTATTCCAGGTGGTGGTTCAGGTAAGGGCAAGTGAACAGTTTATGCCGTGGATATCTTTTGTGAAGACTTTTGTGTTGATGACATAACTATGTTTTGATCCCATGACTTTGTTATTGATCAACATGTATTGTATTCCGCGAAAAATTTATACTCGTTTATTTTATGTTACCTAGACCTTGGGACCGAATGTGTTATAGACATATAATGTATCTTTTGATGATATTATGGCATGAATATATGTTATTTGCATATTGGGAAATCGGGGTCGTTACAGTAAAAGTTTTTTAATTAAAAAAGAAAATAAAAATTCAATAAAAATAGGCGCTGATTCTAATTTGACGAAAATACCACTAAAGCTGAATTTTAGGAATGGCTTAAATATGGCTGCGATCAATGGACGAGATTTGTCCTCATGTTTACAATTGAATTTGAGTTTTCATTTGACATTTCCTCTCTCTCTCTCTCTCTATATATATATATATATATATCTTTATATATATATGTATACATACACAAGGACACATTTATACATTAAGATGAACATAATGTGGATGTATACATGTATCGTCCAATTCCCATCATTTTCGTAAACCCTAGTCTCTTGGACAATGTCATAACCTCGTGAATCAATCCACATTTTGCTAAAAGAACGTTATAGTTAAATAAGATGAAATAAATACTCACCAACTAGGGTTTTGTAGGAGAAACCCCAACCTTGTAGGAACCCTAGAATATGGAATACTTGGATCTTGAAGATGGAAACCCTAGATTCAAAAGTAGGAGTTCTCAATATGATGATCTTATATAGAGATGTAAGAAATCTAACCAAAACTAAACTTACTTGAAGTGTTGGAAATGGAGAATATTCTAAATGAGGAAACCCTAGTTTCTTCCTTTCCAAACAATCTTCCTTTCAAGGATCTTGGGGAGAGGAGATAGTTACCAAGAACTTAATGTAAGATCACCAACCAAAACTCACTAACATTAACTAGGAACCCTAGATTTGAATGAAGAGAGAGGGTGAGGAAGTGAGGGTAAAAATCGCAGGGAAATGAGGGAGAATCGGAGGTTTCAGCTGCTGGAGAAATAAAAGGAGAAGTGAGAACAAAATCCCCCAAAAATTGACTAAGTGCAGTAGCTCCTTCCCCCATCGCGACCTTGCCACGACGACAATGACCTTGGCAAAGTCGCCGAGCATTGTCTCCCTCAACATGCAAGCTTCTGTTCGTTTTTCGATTACTCAACACCCACCGCGACATTGACCTCGCGACAATGCCCATGGCAAAGTCGCGGGTCATAGTCGCTACTTCCTACCAGGTTGCTGTCCAACACCAAAATCCGACGAAACGACACGATTGGCTTGCTAAATAATTTTGGTAGTGAGTTGTATGGCTGGAGGATGTTTTGCATGGAATAAGGGTCATACTCTATAAATATATCCATAGATACACACTCATAAATATATATACCATCATATATATATATATATATATATATATATATATATATATACGGTCGCGAGTAAAGTGAACTTAAAACGTCAAGCGGCGATTTGGAACGATTAAACTTACGAGAATTTCGGGGTGTTACAATCCTCCCCTCCTTGGAGAAAATTTCGTCCTCGAAATTTGGTGCTAACCGAAATGATGAGGGTGCCTCCTCTTCATATCCTCTGTCGATTCTCACGTGACATTTGTCCCTCGGTGATGCTTCTATTGCACCATTACAACTAAAGCTGTCCTCAATACCACTTGTTGACCAATCGCTATTCTATAACTAATACCTCGAGTAGTGTACTACAGACACAGACAAAGATTTGCAAAACACAATCGAACAAAAGAGCAGTTGGTGCCAGCATCAAGCAATGCTCAAGCGGGTAAGAAATTGAGTAAGAATGTACCCGACACTACGTCTGCGGTTTCCTTCGCCTCTTCCTTTGTCATTTGAAAGGCTCTCCCTTGAGCCTTAGGGATGGCCTCCCTTCTTTGTTGTGTCCCTGAGTGAGTCCCCTCCACAGCTCCCTTCAACTTGGGGCACTCCCTCCTCATGTGTCCCATCTCCTTGCAATCATAGCACACCGTCCCCCTTACAGGACAATCCGGGCTGATATGCCCCGGTTTTCCACACTTGTAGCATGAAGTTTGGCTTGCGTTGCAAGAGCCGAAGTGCTTACTCTTGCATTCAGGGCACCACCTTGCCTCCCGTCGACTGTCCCCTCTTTTTCCATTTGGTTGTAGTCTCGGCTCCTCAATCGAGCTTGAAGAGTTCTCCCACTTCCTCTTCTCTCTGACCCTTTTCTTTTCCTCGCTATCCCTTGCATAAACCCTTTCCATCACTTTCGCTTCTTCAATAGTCTCCCGAAGATTAGTGGCTCTCTGTTGGTCCCGAAGGCCTATACAAGTTTGTAGAAGGGGGGTTGAATACAAACACACAGATTTTTACTTTTCTAAATTGTTTATTGATAAATCATTAACAATTTACAGCTTGTTGCGGAAACAAGATTAAGGATAAACCTAAATCTAAACAAGTTGGAACACTAAGGTTTCTTGCACTAAGAGAGATAAGGAAATTACTAATAATAACCTATCTTGAGATAAGAGATTTGAACTTGTCCAGAGTTAGCAAGTTACTTCAAATGAAGTGAGTTCATCTCTTTATATACTGCATGCATTTAATGCAAGTCAGTATACACTTTACACGTGTCATCAGCTGGTTGGTTGCATGTCATTGACCTTTGGTGATAACCTTAGTAGCCGCATGTATGAACAGTGTAGTGTCAGAGTGGTTGTACGAATTCAGATAATCGGAGGTTCTTTTCTGACATTTCGTACGGAGTCGTGCAAGGGTGGTTAAGACAAAAGTACTTTATACGGAGGACTTCATGATCAGCTTTCGTTGAATCAGAGCTTCATCATTTCTATTCAGCGAATGATAAAGTTCAGCGATAGCTGAAGTCTTGTACTTTATACTTCACGTTGAGTTGGACAAATTTGAGTCTTCGCTGATCCGCATCAGTTCATTAGGAGACTTGTCGCTGGTTCTTGAGCTTGATCTTCGACTTCAGCGTAGAACCTATGTTGACGTGAAACTTGTCTTCAGGGATCATAAGTAAACAACTAACTATCAGTGATCACCATAAGTACTGAACAGGCTCAGAGCATTATGGTGAACAGTGTTCGCTGAATGTTTAATTTAAAGAGCGAGAGTTCCTATCAGCGGTACTGTAAGATCTTAGTACTTATCAGCGATAGTGAAACTCTGATACATATTGTTTACTTACAATTTTCACTAAGTATATAACAGAGGGTCATTATCAAATCACTGAGGGTTTGGATCAACAATCTCCCCCTATTTGATTATGACATAGCAACAAAGAGAATTGCTATTTAATGAAAACATAAGGATAAAAAGAACTCATAAAATATTTGTCCCTTTTACTGTTTTCTGGGATCTTTTCAGTACTGATGGAGTAAAGTACATTCGCTGAAATCTTTCTTTAGAACTTTGAATCAGGTTACAATTTGAATATAGAAAGATTACAAGTACAAGCGAAATAAATTACAAGTACAGAAGGATAACTGATACAATAGAGAATAAGGCGATTATATCAGCCTTCAAAGGGTTCTTCCTTAATGAGAAGTTCATCAAGGGTCTTGTCAGTGGGGATCATCCAGTCAGGGACCTTTACTCCTTGATTCTTTAACTTCAGAGCAGCTTCAAAAATCAAGGGCTTCAGGTGTCTAGCTTTGACGTCGTGTCTGACTTCGCACCAGTGTACGAGATCTCTGAGTTGTTCGATTGGAGCGATGTGTAGCTCATAGACACGTTGAAAGTGAGGATTTCCATCATAGTCTAAAAAGAATATACCATAAGGATCACTTACCACTGTGCCAGGGATGAAAGTTTCTCCAGGTGGTAGGGAGGTGTCAAGCATTGAAAGATCAGCATCAGGGCCAAGAACTTCAGCACGAGAGAAACCAATACCTGTTTCATTTTGAATGATTGGACCTGAGTCAGAGACTTTCTTTTTCTTAGCAGAGGCTTTCTTCGGTTGAGGAAGAGTAGGAGGAATATCCACAGCAGATGAAAGCAGGTCGATCTGTTTGTTTAAGATCATCTCGACGTGGCTTTTGAACTTTGAGAGTGATCCCTGAATGGCTAATTTCGTTTCTAACCATTCAGAGAGACCAAACTTTTCTAATGAAGCAGTATAGAAGGTTTGCTTGGTTTTGTCATCTCTGTAGACATCCACTTCAACAACAGGAACATCAGCGAACAGTTTTCCTCTGATGTTGGCTTTGATTATTTTGGATGGTCTTGATCGATAGGTCAGCATTTGTTTAGCCCATTCCAAAGTTGTATCAGAGACCTTTGTCTTTTCTCTAACGATCTCTTGAGCATCATCCCAGAGTTGACGTTGAACATCAATGGGAACTCTTTTCATCTTGGGATCTTTGATTGGTCGTTGAGTAAGCTTGATGGCGTATTCTCTGTCTTTCTCTTCTGCTTCCTTTCTTTCAGCGATGAGGCGTTCAGCTCTGAGGTGTTCCTGATATTCAGCTTTGGAGATTTTGAACTTTGGGTGAGCTGAAGGAAGTTGATCACGCTTCAGAATTATTCGCTGATCCTCGAATCGCTTTATCATTTCCTCTCTTCTCTTCTGATCCTCTTCACTTAGCGTTTGAGGAACTAAAGAAGGTCTGTTTCTGTGTGAGAGAGGCTGTTCTTCTGGTTCATCAGTCTCAGAGATCAAATCTAAGACTGGGATTATTTCATCATCAGCAGCAGCTGGCTTTATTGGTTAAGTAGTAGAACCTTCAGCGACATCCTCAAACAGGGGAGAGGACTAGCTGAAACACAGCGATCTTATAAATAAGAACATGAGTAGAAGAACTTGGGTAGAAGGAGAAAGAGAAAAATGTTCAGGTGTAGGCTAGGGTAGTAGAACTTATAGAGGAGGGATGGAGTGAGATATGATTAGTGTACCTGACAAACCGGCTTTTCAAGCAAGATCGCCAGATTTTCATCTTCAGCGACGCCTTTGCCTTTGCCTTTCTCAGCGCCAGAGGCTGAGGACTTTGTCTTTGTCCGCTCCCCTGTTGGTTCATTTATTGAAATTCCCTTACGAGCTTTGATCCTTGGGGCAGGTTTGACGACAAAGAAGTCATCGTCATCTTCATCATCATCATCATCATTCCTTGGAGAGGAGGATGGTTCATTGTCAGGGATGTCGATGTCTTCATCATCTTCTGCTTCGGATTCTTCAGCTTCGTCTTCGAGTTGCTCCCCCTCAGATACATAGGCGAGCTTCTCGGTTCCCTCAGGGTTTTCATCTCCCTGAGGTCCAGCGTTAAGATCTTCATTCTTCTCTCCCCTGATAGATTCATCATGGGAAAGATCTTCAATGCTCTTTTCAAGATCTTCAGCGCTCTTCTCCCCGGTATGTTCAGCGCTCTTCTCCCCCTCTTTCTCATGATTGGGGGAGGAATGAGTGGACTCAGCATTTGTATTTTCTCTGTCTTCTTGGCCAGAGATTTTAATACAACCTTCAATCGCTGCTAATCTGTCTTCAAGGCCAGATATAGCAGGAGTGATCTTCTTCAGCTCTTTGCGATCCGCCGCTGTGAAAGTTTCCAATACAGGGGCAGGGGCAAGAGCAGGAGTATTTTCCTTGTTGACCAGCGTCTCGATCATCATCTTCATAGAACCAACGTCGGTCTTTACAGAACCCAAGTCGGTCTTGACAGCTGACATATCCCCCTCGAGATGTTCAACCGATGTTTTCAGCTTTGTAACATCGCTGGACATGTTGGAAACTGCGGTTTTGAGGCTGGTGTAGTCAGTGTAGATGTCAGAGAGTACTTTGGCAAAATCGCTGAGCGTCTTATCAAGGCCCTTAATGTCAACTGTGGAAGCTTTCTTCTCCACCACCGTAGTCAGCTTTGTCAAATTCTCTCCAGCGGTTGTTACAGCTGTAGAGTTGTTGGAGAGTGTGGTGGTGAGACCGGTCAACTTTGTTTCCACGGACTTCAGAGACTCGTTGATGTCTCCCAAATTAGGACCTGTAACAGATAAAAACTTGTGAACAGAGGAAAGCTCAGAAGTTTGGGGTTTAGTCACAGTGTATAGGATTTTGTGTGTACCTGCAGGAGGGTTTACGAACTCGTCAAAATTGCGGGTTCCTGAATAATGTTCCATATCTTCCTCAAAAGTACGGTGAGGTATGGTGATCTCCGCAGGTCCTGTCTTCATCATTCTTTGAGAAGCTTCAGCGGTGGCTTTTGGAATGATGGCATCTCCAGTGTTCTTTGGAGGAGTGTCCAAGTGAGTGGAGGGAGAAGCGAAGGATAAGAATGGAATGCGGGTACTGAGTTCAGCGTTGGATTCGCTGAGAATCACTTCATCAGTCTTTTGAGAGACTGAAGGAGGTTGGGTAGGTTCCAAGTTTCTAACCTCAGCGTTTGGAGACGCTGAAGTTTGGATTGAAGGGATGGCTTGAATGGGTGTGGCAGAGCGTACCACAGAACTTTCCTTCAGCTCTGCAGAATGAGCTGAAGAGTCTTCAGCATGGGATTGCTGGGGTTGCTCCTTGGTTTTCTTGTTCCTTTTGGAACCAAGATGGGTTGAAGAGTGTTTCCTTTTCTTAGAAGGAGAGGGTTGTGTGACCGGGGTATCAACGATGGGTATTGTCGCTGAAGGATCCACAGAAGTCGAAGAATTAGGGTTAAGAAGAGAGACAAGGGTAGAGAGACGTACCTCATTGTCGACAAGTTTGAAATCCAGTACCTTAGGGCCAACCTGAGAGAGTTTCAGGTCACCCTCTTGAGGATAGCTGTCCTTCAGGCCATATTGGAAGATGGCGCTGATGAATCGGGGGTAGGGAACCCATGCAGGTCTGTCAGCGGTATAATCCACGCGTTGTACTAAGTCATCATAGATTGCAGATGCCCAGTCAATGTGTAGACCTTTCAGCAGAGCATATCCCATAGCTTGCTGAGGTTGAGCGGCTTGATCAGAGGAGCCGGTCTTCGCTGTCATGCAGCTGATCAGATGGGCGAAGATGAAATTCATCTCGCTTGGCATTTTGGACTTCTTGATTATTGTCAGCTTCTTCTCGGGCTTCTTGTCCCTTCCAATTTCCCAGATGTAACCCATTGCGTCGAGGAAAGCAATGATGGCGTCTTTGTCAGCTTTCTTCTTATGGTCAAGGAATGGAACGAAAGGTTTTTCTTTGGTAGCGTTGGGAAAGTTCAGGGCTTTTCGAATTATAGCGGGGGTTATCTTTATTGTGCCATACTCAGTATCGATGAGTATGCAGTCAATGGTTTTGGATGAATCTTTGGCAGAGGGTAGCTGAGTGTGTCTGGCAGAGTACCAGAACTGGGATAGCAGTAGCTGACATGCAGGAGGTGAAATGGTCAGAGCTGTTGAAATGCAGCTATTCTTCAGGAATTTCACAGCATCATCCAGATGTGTGACTTGTTTTCGAGGAGGAAACTCGAAAAGCGCAGAGAGGTTGTTTATCTTTGTCCAATCTAGTTGATCCAGCATGAACTTAACCTGAGGGGCTTTGATGATTTCCACTTCCTCAGAGTCAGTGGAGATGGTCTCAGCGGTAACATTGATCTTTGAATTTGCCATTTCTCTGTATTATCAGTTCAACCAAAGATGTTAACAAATAAGAATAATCTTAATATGGAAAGAATTTCCATTAAGATGGTTCGAATTTTGTCCATTTCATTCAGACATAAATGTCTTAATGAAGATTAGGGTTTTTCTTGTTTTTGAAAAACGAATTTTACACCCATAAAGTCTTGTATTCCAGTTTCTTTGAAGAAAAAGAATCTGGATACGAATGAAGAACAAGTTTAAGATTTAAATTTAAAACTTGAAGAACAACCATGAAATGGTTGTGTTCATAAAACCATGAAAGAAATGATTTCATTTTGAAGAAGTTCTTTTGTTTGATCTTGTTTAAAACAACGATAAGATCAGAAACAAGTTATCTGCATTTGAGAAAATAAGAACATATTAACCTTGATGTTTTGATGAAGAAGATGATGAATAGTTCTTTGAAGATTGGAGAGCACAAATGCAACAGTAATTCTTTTCTTGCGGAGAAAGATTGATCACGTAAAAGACAAATATAAACCAAGAAATTGTTTATATAGGGAGTTTTTGAGAGAGAAAACCTTGAGCGGGAAAAGGTTTTCATCATGACACGGACACGTGTTTGCATTTGATTGGAAGTTTGAACGAAACGTGCAAACGTGTGTCAGAAAGAAATCGTGCCTGGTGTTATCCGTTGCAATGACGTCACAACTGTCCTTTCATATTCTTTGGTTGTCTCTGAGGTTTTGAAAGCTCAGGGACTCTTTTGAAAATATGAAGCACTGAATAGAAATATCAGTGATGGTTTTAAGAACTTTCAAAGTATCGCTGTTAAGGAAGAGATATTCAGCGATGCATTTTTTTTGAAATCTTGCATTTTCATGCGTTTGTCAGAGAGAGAAAAACATACCTTGATATCAGCTAACCAAGTTTATTCAGAGAGAAGATGATGAAATAGGTTATACGAATTGATTTTATCCAATCGCTGAACAATGTGAACCACTGAAGATTTTATCCTTCAAAGTTCAGCATTCCAAGCTCGCTGATGAGAAAGTTGAATCTTGTCTCATCAAGAGGTTTGGTAAATAAATCAGCTAACTGATAATCAGTTGGGATAAAATGAAGTTCAATATCACCATTCATCACATGATCTCTGATAAAATGATATCTGATTTCTATGTGTTTCGTCTTTGAGTGTAGCACTGGATTGTTTGCTATAGCGATGGCACTACTGCTGTCGCAATAGATTGGAATTTTGGAGAGCTGAAGATCATAGTCTAGTAGCTGATTTCTCATCCACAAGACCTGAGAACAACAGCTTCCAGCAGCTACATATTCAGCTTCAGCTGTGGAAGTGGACACTGAGTTTTGCTTCTTACTTGTCCAACTTACCAGCTTTCCACCCAGGAGCTGACATCCTCCTGTGGTGCTTTTCCTATCCATTTTGCAACCTGCAAAATCACTATCTGAATAGGCGGTTAGATCGAATCCTGAGTCTTTGGGATACCAAAGGCCTAGATTCGTTGTACCCTTCAGATATCGAAAGATTCGCTTTACAGCTTTCATATGAGATATCATAGGTTCAGCTTGATATCGTGCACACAAACATGTTGCAAACATGATATCGGGTCGGCTAGCTGTCAGATACAAGAGAGAGCCGATCATCCCACAGTACAGCGTGACATTAACAGGTATTCCCTTTGAATCCTTGTCAAGTGTCAGCGGTGGTGCCATTGGGGTTTTCATAGCTGAACTATGTGTTAAATCAAATTTCTTCAGCATATCTCTAACATATTTTCCCTGATTTATAAAAGTTCCTTTTTCAGTTTGCTTAATCTGAAGACCAAGGAAATATGTTAGTTCACCTATCATACTCATTTTATACTCATCTTTCATCCTATCAGCGAAACGAGTACAAAGCTCAGGGTTAGTAGAACCAAATATAATGTCATCAACATATATTTGAACTAAAATGATATGACCTTTCACTTTTCTAAAAAATAGAGTTTTGTCAATTTTACCTCGCCCAAACTGTTCAATGTGGAGATAAGTTGAGAGAGTGTCATACCATGCACGAGGAGCTTGCTTTAAGCCATAAAGTGCCTTGTCCAGTTTATAAACATAACCTGGACGCTTAGGATCTGAGAATCCTGGAGGTTGTTCCACATAAACTTCTTCATTCAGCTTTCCATTCAGAAACGCTGACTTAACATCCATCTGATGTACAGTGAAGTTTTTGTGTACAACACATGCTAAGAAAAGACGAATAGATTCAAGTCTTGCTACTGGAGCAAATGTTTCGTCATAATCTATGCCTTCCTCTTGTCTGTATCCCTGAGCAACAAGACGAGCTTTGTTGCGAGTTACAGTACCATGTTCGTCCAACTTGTTTCGATAGACCCATTTAGTGCCTATCACTGTTTTGTCAGTTGGTCTACGAACGAGTTTCCAAAATTTGTTTCTTTCGAATTCAGTAAGCTCTTCTTGCATAGCGCTGACCCAGTTTGGATCTCTGAGGGCATCATCTATTTTCTTTGGTTCAGTTAGTGAAATAAAATTAACAAATAGACAAATATTACCTGCACTTCGTCGTGTCTGAATACCAGCGTTTGGATCACCAAGAATTTGATCGATTGGGTGATTTACAGTCCATCGCTGAGCCGGAGCATACGTCGCTGACTCAGTCTGAATTGGAGAAACTGAAGATGAGGCTTCAGCTACTTCTGGATTATCAGCTAAGAGAGGAATGTTTGCATTTGTCACTTTATTCACTGATTGCTGAGAAATAGATGGAATTTCTGAGATTTTTGGATCAACTGCAGGTATAGTGTTTATAGGAACAGCTGAGACCCAAGATGTTTCAGCTTCACTATTCTGCATGTTTGAAATGATAGTAGGACCATCATTTTCTATGGTGTGAGTATGAGGAGTGGGAACTTCTTCTGAATCACCAAGATGAGAAAACATCCATTGATTCAGTTCTTCAGTATCAGCGGACGGTTTAGAGTTCGCTGAACGGGATTCGTCAAACGTGACGTGAATAGTTTCTTCTACAGTTTGTCTTCTACGGTTGAAGACTCTGAAGGCTCCGGAAACTGAGGAGTATCCAAGAAAGATTCCATCATCAGCCTTAGGATCAAACTTTCCAAGGGCATCTCTGTTGTTCAGTATGAAACACTGACAACCAAAGATGTGAAGAAAGCTGATTGAAGGCTTTCTCCCATGAAAAAGTTCATAGGATGTCTTTTTGAATCTTTTAACTATCAGCGACCTATTTTGCGTAAAACAAGCAGTGTTGACAGCTTCTGCCCAAAACTGAGTAGGCAGGTGAGAATCGCTAAGCATTGATAGTGCGGCTTCAATAATTGTTCTATTTCTTCTTTCAGCGACTCCATTTTGTTGCGGTGTTCTCACTGACGAAAAGTTGTGAGAAATACCCTTACTCTCAAGGAAGGAATCAAGAGAACTGTTTTTGAATTCAGTTCCGTGATCACTCCTTATTGAGCGAACAGTCATATTGTTCAGAGTTTCCATCTTCCGAACAAAGGTGATGAGTTCTTCAGGGGTGTCACTCTTAGAACGGAGAAACATTACCCATGTGAAGCGAGAGAATTCATCAACTATGACCAGCGTATATTTCTTTCCAGCGATGGATTGTTTGTTAACAGGGCCAAACAAATCCATATGGAGTAGTTGTAGAGGAGATGACACTGAGGAGACTTGCTTTGACTTAAAGCTTGCCTCGGTCTGCTTCCCTTTTTCACACGCTGAACATAAAGACTCTTTGGCGTATGAATGCTGAGGTAGACCAGTGACTAACTCTTTTGAAGAAAGAGTATTCAGTGTCTTGAAATTTAGATGTGAGAGCCTCTTGTGCCATAGCCAGTTGACATCAGAAGATGCCTTTGAGAAGAAACAGGAGTTCTCAGTGGTTGTTGAGTCCATGTTTATTACATAAACATTTTCCAAACGATAACCGCTGAGAGCTATCTTCTCCTTTTTGTCAGTGACAAAGCAGGATTCCTTAGTGAAAATCACTTTGTTATCCATGTCGCAAAGCTGACTGATGCTCAGAAGATTATGTTTCAGCCCTTCAACATATGCGACTCTTCTGAAGGAGGTTGTACCATTTGAAAGTACACCATACCCTCGGGTATGTCCTTTTCCATTTCCACCGAAAGTCACAGAGGGACCCTTCTCTTCCTTGTATTCAGCGAGCAGGTTTTTCTTTCCAGTCATGTGTCTAGAGCATCCTCTATCGAGATACCAGATACCCTTCTTAACCTGCATTTACAAAGGAAGATTAGTTTTGCTTGGGTACCCACTTAACCATGTATACGCGTTTATCAGTGGAAGTGGTTGGAATAGAAGGTTCAGCGTTCTTCGCAGCATTTGAAGATTCAGCTTTGTCTTTCTTCACTTTGGTCAATTTCTTAACCTCAGCGGTAGGAGTCACCTTGACCTGAATTGTAACTGGGTTGGTCTTCTTTGCCTTGGGGGCAATCTTCACCTTAGCTATCTTTTCAGCTTTGGTGGCTGTGGGGCACTTACTAGCAATATGATCGGTAAGTCCACAGTGATAACATTTCCTATAACTAAAAGTAGTTCTAGGACCACTTGTATGCTGAGCTTTTAATTTCGAATTAGAAGTGCCAGCACCAAGTAAACTTTTGGCTTTAGAAATGGGACGAACATTCAGTTCTTCAGATTTCTTACCAAGGACATCCACTCTGAGTCTAGGAGTGGATCGCTGAACAGATCCAGAGATCTGATTTCTAGAACCAGAGGAGTGGATCACTAAAGCTTTGGAAGCATTCAGCTTTGGTACTAAGGTACCCTTCTGAGGATTTTGGTAAATAACAATTCCTTTACCTTTGTCTTTAGAGACAGAGGTAGGTTTTGAATAAACCATTTTCTCCTTTCCTTTTGAGGAGGTAGGAGTTTCCTCAGGGATTGGTGTAATGGACGAGGAGCACTGAGATGATGAAGTGTCAGCGACTGAGGATACGAACGTTCCAAATTTCAGCATTGAACGTTCAGTGGTTGGTTTTGGAGTATCATATTTGTAACCCAAACCACGTTTATCACTCAGAGGAATCTGAGCCTTAATTATCTCAGTGATCTTTGTTGAATAATTACACCATCCTTCAACAGTAGCTTTTCAGCTTTTAATGCAGCGATAGCTTCTGCTCGTTCGATTTTGACTAGCTGATTTAAATAGACTTGATCTTTAAAATCATCTTCAATTTTAGAAAGCTTTTCTATTTGAAGGTGACAGTTTTTCAATTTTTCAGCGAGATCAAGGTTTTGGTTTTCAACCACAGTTTTGCTGTTCATGGCTTCATATAAACTTCTAGTCAGCAGATCGATTTTGCAGAGGTTGAAGTTGAGGGAATGTCTGAACTTTCTTCCTCTTCTTCAATCTTAGCCATAAGGCAGAGTTTGGCTTCATCATCTTCAGAGTCAGATGATGATTCTTCTTCATCAGAAGCAGACCAATCGTAGTTGGCCATAAAGCCTTTTCCTTTCTTCTTAATGCTTTTCAGCTTTGCATACTTTTCCTTCAGCTTTGAGTATTTGTCATCTTTATTCCTTGGAACAAAGTTTTTCTTTGGGAAAGCTGAAGGTCTCATGACTTTCTTTGACCTGCACTCATTAGCGAAATGACCTGTCTTTTCGCAGTTGAAACAAGTAGCAGTAGCCTTATCAACAAAAGCTGATGATTTAGGTTTGTCAGTTATTGAAAGAGGTTTGTTCTTTCTAAACATTTTCTTCTTGGCGAATCTCCTGAAGTTTTTAGTTAGGAGAGCCAAGGATTCATCATCATCTGAAGAATCAGAATCTGATGACCTTTCAGAGTTACTTTCTAACTCAGTAATAGTGACCACGTGTCGCTAAGTAGAAGGTTCCTCTGAGAGTAAAGCAACAGGGGTGCTTTTGGAATCTTTTACAATATTCTTCTTAAGATGGCTAGATTGCTCATGATTCAGCAATGTACCATATAAGGTTGAAATGGTCATTGATTTAAGATCCTTTGACAGCTTGAGACACATGGAATAATTGTCCCAGCTTTCAGGTAAACATTCTAGAAACTTTGTCAGCACTTCAAAGTTAGAATATTCCTTACCAACAGTTTTTAGATCTATAATTAAGCAATTAAAACGTTGGTGAACTTCAGAGAGAGTTTCATTCTTACCAGAAATGAAGCTTTCGTATTGTCTTACCAGGTTGATCTTTCTTGAGTCCTGGACTTCAGACGTTCCTTCATACTGAACACATATTGTGTCCCACATGGCCTTTGATGTTTTCAGGTTCATGACGGAATGGTAGACTTCGTCAGGAAGGGTCATGGACAGTATGGATCTGGCTTTTGTATCTATAGCCACTTTCTTCTTATCTTCATCGGTCCACTGAAAGATTTCCTTAGGAATCAGCCTTTCTGGAATAGCAGGTCTATTCGCAGTGGCTGGTACTGCAGGATCAATTGTTACAGGGATGAATGGACCATTCTCGATATAGTAAGGCATAGTAGGGTCTACACCTTCTAAGAAGAGTATCATCCTATTTTTCCACAAGTTGAAGTTATCTCTGGAAAATCTAGGGGGTTTTGCAAGAGAACCATTGTCTATATAATTTGTGTTTGTGTTGGAGGCCATTTTCAGATAATAGCAAGGAAGAGAAATATCTTAGATTAGATCTTGTTTATGAGATTAAACAAATCTGCTCTGATACCACTTGTTGGTCCCGAAGGCCTATACAAGTTTGTAGAAGGGGGGTTGAATACAAACACACAGATTTTTACTTTTCTAAATTGTTTATTGATAAATCATTAACAATTTACAGCTTGTTGCGGAAACAAGATTAAGGATAAACCTAAATCTAAACAAGTTGGAACACTAAGGTTTCTTGCACTAAGAGAGATAAGGAAATTACTAATAATAACCTATCTTGAGATAAGAGATTTGAACTTGTCCAGAGTTAGCAAGTTACTTCAAATGAAGTGAGTTCATCTCTTTATATACTGCATGCATTTAATGCAAGTCAGTATACACTTTACACGTGTCATAAGCTGGTTGGTTGCATGTCATTGACCTTTGGTGACAACCTTAGTAGCCGCATGTATGAACAGTGTAGTGTCAGAGTGGTTGTTCGAATTCAGATAATAGGAGGTTCTTTTCTGACATTTCGTACGGAGTCGTGCAAGCGTGGTTAAGACAAAAGTACTTTGTACGGAGGACTTCATGATCAGCTTTCGTTGAATCAGAGCTTCATCATTTCTATTCAGCGAATGATAAAGTTCAGCGATAGCTGAAGTCTTGTACTTGATACTTCACGTTGAGTTGGGCAAATCTGAGTCTTCGCTGATCCGCATCAGTTCATTAGGAGACTTGTCGCTGGTTCTTGATCTTGATCTTCGACTTCAGCGTAGAACCTATGTTGACGTGAAACTTGTCTTCAGGGATCATAAGTAAACAACTAACTATCAGCGATCACCATAAGTACTGAACAGGCTCAGAGCATTATGGTGAACAGTGTTCGCTGAATGTTTAATTTAAAGAGCGAGAGTTTCTATCAGCGGTACTGTAAGATCTTAGTACTTATCAGCGATAGTGAAACTCTGATACATATTGTTTACTTACAATTTTCACTAAGTATATAACAGAGGGTCATTATCAAATCACTGAGGGTTTGGATCAACACTCTCGAATTTTGGACCATCGCCATCATGTCCGCCGACAATCCATTCAAATATGCCTTCATCCTTTCCTTCTCAGTCGGGGCCACATGCCCCACAAGGTTCAACTTTTCCATAAAGATGCGGGTGTACTCCTTCACCGACATATTTCTCTTCTTCAATGACCGGAACTCCTCCTCGATCATATCCATCTCTTGCTCGTTACAATACTCTTCCAAAATCTTCTTCTTGAATGTAGCCCAAATCATTTTAGCTAGTACCGAAGTCTCTAAAGTGGAAGTGTAGACATTCCACCAAGTCAAAGCCAAACCCCGAAGCATTTGAGAACCAAACTTCACTTTCTGATTCTCCTCACAGTCACACGCCCGGAAGGCCTGCTCAACCTCCCGAATCCAGTTCATGCAGGCAAATGGATTGTCCGAACCGGCGAACTCCGGCGGTTTACAACATAGGAAGGTTTTGTAGGAACATATTCTCCCCGTCGGCCACGTCTCTAAAGTAACTAACCCATCGGTCCAGTTTTCATCACCTGTTCCCCCGGACCCCACAACTCCCACATTTTCTTTAATCGTTTCATGACGACGCGGTTGAGCATCCCTATCCTCCAAAAGTTTCATGAACAACTCTTGCTGCTTAACCATAGTATCATTCATGGCCCGCATCATGTCCATCATTTGAGCTTGAGGGGTCACTTCCGTTATGACCGGGTTGGTAGAGGCAATATTTCTTCTTGGGATCTGCTCCACTCTCCCGCCCAACAGAGGCGAAAGTGGAGGAGGCAAAGCTGATGCATCAGTGTTCGGCTGCTCGGCTGTGGATTCGGTCACGACATTATCTTCTTGAGTTTTGCCCCGAGTATTTACCATTTCTGTCAGTCTGTCACAACCGAGAATAAAGATAAGAACATAGACTACGAGATACACAAGGAAACATACTAGAACGATCATTGATCCTCATAATTATAGTAATCAAGCATGCTCACGTAACAATACATTCATAATAGCAGTAGCTAATTGGAATTATGAACATACTACACATAAGGATTCTCATTACGACTTTCATAATTCACAATAATGTAAGTTCCGTTGACTCCGAAACGTCCCATCTTAGTGCTTTTACCCAATTTCCTCACATTCCATCACCTAATGGTCTCAGCTTAAGTCTAGGCATCACACTAGCACACCTAGTTCGCTTAAACTAGAGCTCTGATGCCAACTTGTAACACCCTAAAAATTTAAACAATAAATATAGGAAATTTCCGGAAAATGGGTAAAATTTAAACCTCAAAATATAATCCAACTATAACCCTTAAATGCAATGGGGTAGTTTAGACACTGCTTAAACATAGGAGTTTTGAGACATAATACATAACAACCAAATAATCTAGAATTATAGTCATCTAGATTAATCCGGGTGTCACTATATCTCCAAAAAGTCTCTCATCTCGATCTCAAAAGCCCGACCTTCCCAAGCTCCTAAGCATGGTCGGCAACACGACGATCTAGACGCCGCTAGGTGGAACCTGTAATCCACAAACATGCAACATCAAGTGTTAGCCAAAAGTCTAGTGAGATATCGTGAAATGCACATTTATAAGATTGTGATAAATACACATAAAATAATGTTACCGGCCCCGTGTGATCTCAAATTACCACAAATCAACTCGTTAAGCGTTCCCACCTGAACATGATTATATAACCGAGAAACATTTCTTTAACAACAAAACTACGGGGGAGACCCGTTACCATCGGGGTGACAAGAACACGGGAATGGAGTCACCCATGATGTTATCGGATAGCACCTCAAGTCCCGGTCCTAGTTCCCATGCCATAAAGACATCACAACCTCAAACCATCTCGTACCATGCCTTTAGTGCCTACTCCGTCAAGTTACACCTCAAGGACTTATGGGACCCCATTGCATATCCGAACTAGACGAGTTACACCTCAAGGACCCCAACGTCCCCCATTGCCTACTCGCTAGTGATCCAATACGACCAACAATCAAATGACCAAGTAGCCCATAAAGGTCTAAATCCTCGTGCACAAGGAGATAGACATACCATAATTTCGTACCATAGAAAGGAGGACATAAAGATTAATCCATAGAAGTTATAGCATAAAGACAATTTCCACATATCAAATACTTAGCATGTGAAACTCATCCTCATGAAGATTCCAAATAGTTACGACCAAGCATCCGCATATATGCATATACCTACACATCTACCTATATTTATGCATATAAAATTATACACACCCATGTATATATATATATATATCTATACATACCCATATATATGTGTATACTTACATATATAAATATGCATATAAAATCATACTCACACATATGTATATATATCCATACATACCCATGTATATACTCATACATACATGTACAAATATATATATGTATATGTGTGTATATATATACTAATGGCACATGCATATATTATATATATGTATATATGTATATATATCTTTATATATATATGTATACATACACAAGGACACATTTATACATTAAGATGAACATAATGTGGATGTATACATGTATCGACCAATTCCCATCATTTTCGTAAACCCTAGTCTCTTGGACAAGGTCATAACCTCGTGAATCAATCCACATTTTGCTAAAAGAACGTTATAGTTAAATAAGATGAAATAAATACTCACCAACTAGGGTTTTGTAGGAGAAACCCCAACCTTGTAGGAACCCTAGAATATGGAATACTTGGATCTTGAAGATGGAAACCCTAGATTCAAAAGTAGGAGTTCTCAATATGATGATCTTATATAGAGATGTAAGAAATCTAACCAAAACTAAACTTACTTGAAGTGTTGGAAATGGAGAATATTCTAAATGAGGAAACCCTAGTTTCTTCATTTCCAAACAATCTTCCTTTCAAGGATCTTGGGGAGAGGAGATAGTTTCCATGAACTAAATGTAAGATCACCAACCAAAACTCACTAACATTAACTAGGAACCCTAGATTTGAATGAAGAGAGAGGGTGAGGAAGTGAGGGTAAAAATCGCAGGGAAATGAGGGAGAATCGGAGGTTTCAGCTGCTGGAGAAATAAAAGGAGAAGTGAGAACAAAATCCCCCAAAAATTGACTAAGTGCAGCAGCTCCTTCCCCCATCACGACCTTGCCACGACGACAATGTCCTTGGCAAAGTCGCCGGGCATTGTCGCCCTTAACATGCAAGCTTCTATTCGTTTTTCGATTACTCAACACCCACCGCGACATTGACCTCGCGACAATGCCCATGGCAAAGTCGCGGGTCATAGTCGCTACTTCCTACCAGGTTGTTGTCCAACACTAAAATCCGACGAAACGACACGATTGGCTTGCTAAATAATTTCGGTAGTGAGTTGTATGGCTGGAGGATGTTTTGCATGGAATAAGGGTCATACTCTATAAATATATCCATAGATACACACTCATAAATATATATATACCATCATATATATATATATACGGTCGCGAGTAAAGTGAACTTAAAATGTCAAGCGACGATTTGGAACGATTAAACTTACGAGAATTTCGGGGTGTTACAATCCTCCCCTCCTTGGAGAAAATTTCGTCCTCGAAATTTTGCGCTAACCGAAATGATGAGGGTGCCACCTCTTCATATCCTCTGTCGATTCTCACGTGACATTTGTCCCTCGATGATGCTTCTATTGCACAATTACCACTAAAGCTGTCCTCAATACCACTTGTTGACCAATCGCTATTCTATAACTAATACCTCGAGTAGTGTACTACAAACACAGACAAAGATTTGCAAAACATAATCAAACAAAAGAGCAGTTGGTGCCAGCATCAAGCAATGCTCAAGCGGGTAAGAAATTGAGTAAGAACGTACCCGACACTACGTCTGCGGTTTCCTTCGCCTCTTCCTTTGTCATTTGAAAGGCTCTCCCTTGAGCCTTAGGGATGGCCTCCCTTCTTTGTTGTGTCCCTGAGTGAGTCCCCTCCACGGCTCCCTTCAACTTGGGGCACTCCCTCCTCATGTGTCCCATCTCCTTGCACTCATAGCACACCGTCCCCCTTATAGGACAATCCAGGATGATATGCCCCGACTTTCCACACTTGTAGCACGAAGTTTGTCTTGCGTTGCAAGAGCCGAAGTGCTTACTCTTGCATTCAGGGCACCACCTTCCCTCCCGTCGACTGTCTCCTCTTTTTCCACTTGGTTGTAGTCTCGGCTCCTCAATCAAGCTTGAAGATTTCTCCCACTTCCTCTTCTCTCTGACCCTTTGCTTTTCCTCACTATCCCTTGCATAAACCCTTTCCATCACTTTCGCTTCTTCAATAGTCTCCCGAAGATTAGTGGCTCTCGAACTTCGGGCCATCGCCATCATGTCCACCGACAATCCCTTCAAATATGCCATAGTCTACTAGCATATCAGTAGACGCGATGTCCTTGAACTGTTCTTCCGTTTATGTAAACATTAACACACTTCACACAAGATTCTTCATGACATAGTAAAGTCCTCATTGGTGTGTTCGTTTTGGTCATGAACACTTTCCTGGTTCCCACGAGAACTGTTAGGAATTAAGCCCTCATAATTCCCTTAGAAGCGACCCCACTTCTTCTCACATAGGTGATCTCACTTTGATCATAAAAAGCCATATGCTTAACCTAATACCACTCACTGTTTATCAAAGGAATGGACAGGGGTTACCCCCAGAGTGATCTAACTTAGTTCGTACAATTAGGTTGTCCCGTTGAACCTAGATCTTGGGATCTATAGTCACCTAGGTTGGGTTTCCTTCGCACAAACGTTTCCATGGGCTTCAGTCACATTCCCTTCAGACGACTTACTCACCAACTCTCTATTTGGTTAGCGGATCCGCAATGTTATCCTTTGACTTAACTTTGTCAACAAAGATAATCTTAGTAGTGAGTATTAGTCGCATGGTGTTACATCTTTGATGAACACGTATAGACTTCATGTCACTCCATCTTAGATGTAGCTTTCTATAATTGTTTCCATAGCTATGACATTAGACTCCATAGTGAACCATGTGTTTGAACGATTTCGAGATTATACTGCTCCTCCAAGTGTGATCACAAACCAACCGGTTACTTGGAGTCTTTATTATCTAAAATTTAATATGAATCGTTAAACCTTTCATCATCACAAAGTATATAGACACACACAATCTATACTCACAAGTTTATCTTGTGGCTCGAATTATTTGAGTACTTACTCAATCTAGCATAAGTTGAATCTGATAAAACTTCTTTATTCTCTTCAACATCCTCATTGATTAACGTCTTCTTCTCCATCATTTATAGAGATTGAGACTATACCATAGACACCACATAATGCGTTTTACATTTCTCTTGCACTAGTCGACATGATCAAGTACACATATATGTATCGGTGGATTCACAATAACATTGGCCAGATGTAATTGTCAATACACCATACATGAGGGTTCTTGTCACCACCAATTAACGCATGTGCTTATATCAACTCCTTATAGGTGACAACCTTAGGTATCCCATTTCAAGGATCCTAGTTGTCATATTTCATTAACATATAGTCATCTTCAACGATAAGTATATCATCAACATAATGTGAAGATACAACTATAAATCCAAACTCCATCATTATTTGGTCAAACTTTTGACGTCCTTGCATTAGAGTTTGATTTACAACATTTTCATCAACAATAACTACATGTCGTTTGATGAATTTGATCAAAATTTATTGGATTTGCATCAAATCATTATTGGATTCAGATTCATGAACAAGGAATTAGTAGCATGATATAGTCAACAATATTTTTACCAATTCTCATATCCTTTGGCAAGACATCCCCACATTTCAAGGTATTCAACCTTTCTTTGTGTTTTCTCGTGGGCATACATACTTTTACAAGTTACAAGCTGATAACATGACATATTTCTCACTTCTAAATCTCAACATTTGAGTTATGTACTCTACTAACAATGTTAGTTTGTGAATCAACATATTCACTACCATGATCACTTTATCATATACTAAATTCTATCATTTTATTTGACTCAACCAAATACATTTTAAAAATCTATTTAGTCATTAAAACCACCTTCAACATTGGTCGGTTACGATATTAATTGGGATTACAACATATATTAAAACCCAATTTAATATCAAATAAAATATTAAAGTGAAATCAATATTTGTCCAAAATTTTGGTTACGTTAAAATACCACATTCTAACAAACTCATTTCTTAACGATTGAAAATAGATAAACTATTTTTATTTATTGCAAAACCCAAAATTCCATCGGCCACAAATCAAATGGAGTTTATGTTTACAAACTTTTCACTTTTTGAAATCTCCATATTAGGACTCTTGTTCTTGAGAATTAATTTGTACATCTCATCTTGGATGCATCATTTGCCCAAGAAACAAATGGTCCTAACAATTAAAGCACCTCCCTCCATGTGGAGTGCTAAGAGTATCCATCTTCAACCAACTTGCGTGTGGATACCAAACATTCTTCTCTATTGGCCCTTCCTTCTCTATCTGCCTAGAGAACCTCTTAATTTTTTAGTGAGGGAAACCAGAACATTGGTCAAGAGAGAGAAAGAGCGTTTAAGAACAATATTCTTTAATGTATATCCCATAGAAATCATAGTTCTACTTTTCCAAATTTCGTCACTCTTAAGCAACGATCATCAACGAGTACCACATATTTCATTCCAAACCACTCACACAACATTTGGTTTCAGAAGCTAAGTAACATCCCCTTCACGAGGATATTCTTTCTTTAAGACTGACATTACCCGTTTTTGTTTCCCACAAAGAAAACAATGCACACTTGTATTTATACAAGTTTCTCACTCTTATAAACATCTTTAAAAAACGAACATTTTTTTATATAAAACTACAATCACCGTTGCAAGAGCCAAAAGCATAGAAAAACAACCGTAACAAAAGCCCACTATTTGCTCGATGAAACAAAGAAAGAAAAAATCGGTTTTAAGATTGTAGGAATTTTTTTTCACCAAAACTGAATTAAAGAAAGCCTGGAACAAAATTGAATATCGAGTCGAGGCCCGTGTTGGACACGGTTTCCTTAAAACTGATTCGCCCCATCCGGTGCGTCGATTTCCCAGGATACAACGACTCTAAACAGAATCGAGTTCTGTCGGACTTCACCTTCATGCTTGAACATGAGAACGTCTTTTCTATACTTGATGCCTCGGTTCTCCATTTTTGTTCTCTTTTCCCTTGTAGTTTCTTTTTTTCCCCATCTTTTTCTTGTTCCAAACCCAAGGTTTTGTTCTTAATATATAGAAGACATTTGTAACCCACGGAAGGTTAAAGGCTACCATAATGGAATATAAATCCATTGGTTTGTAACAGAAGCAAATGGTAGGTTAAAAAACCTTGTCCATAAATTTCCATTTAATTCAAATTAATTGGTATATTAATTTTCCAACAATAAGATATAGAAAACTGTTCTAAATGATTAAAACCCAAATGGATCCAATGATGCATTTAATTAAAATCAAACCACACACCATATGATTTAGAATTGTACCTTTGTAGATTTGTCGGGATTGTGTTGAAGCACCAAGAAACCAAAACAGGTTTCCTCTACCGGTAGTCCACACGCGAACACGTTTTCTGTGAATATAATTAAATACTTATTATTAACCATCTCATTAATAAATAAAATATATCTATTACATTTAATATCATTAATACATAAAATAAAATAACAATATTACATTTAATATCACTAATTAGGATCAATACATAAAATAAAATTAAAAATTTAGACGCATTATATATATATATATATAGGAAAGTTCAAATGAAAACTCAAATTCAATTGTAAACATGAGGACAAATCTCGTCCATTGATCGCAGCCATATTTAAGTCATTCCTAAAATTCAGCTTTAGGGGTATTTTCGTCAAATTAGAATGAGCGCATCCTTTATTGACTTTTTATTTTCTTTTTTAATTAAAAAACTTTTACCCCCTTAAATTTTAAAATAAATTATCTCAAAAATTACTAACATTTTAATCAAACAAATTACATCAAAAAAACGAGAATTTCGTGCTCTTCGATATGACATCCATCATGATATAGTTTTTTTTTGTTTTAACCGTTTTACGTGAAATCGTGTATATGTGTTATATTCAGAGTGAATAAAGGTACATCTATTCAGTTTTGAATATTTACCTTTATTCAGTCTGAATATATAGAGTTATTCAGACTGAATAAAGGTACAAAATTTAAACATTTATTCGTTTTGAATATCTACCTTTATTCAGTCTGAATATAACACATATTCAGACTGAATATAACACAAATTCAGTCTGAATATAACACATATTCAGTATGAATATAACACATATTCAGACTGAATATAACACATATTCATACTGAATATAACACATATTCAGACTGATGTATTTATATGTAGTTAATCTTGCACATATAACCGTTTGATTTAATAGAGTGAAATGGCACTTGCCTTCATGTAATTATATATATGAAACCATAATAATCTCTTTTTAGGTATGTAACAATTGCAGGTACATTCCTGCATATACATCGTATTTGGGAACTAATAACAAGGAAAAGAAGAAGAGAAAGAAGAAGAAGAGGATGGTAGACGAACTCCTCTTCTCTCCTCTCTCATACATCATCATATTCATCATTCTAAGTTGCATAGCCGAGAGAAAGAAAATGGAAGACGATCCCCTCAACTTCAATTCCTTAAGCATTGTTATTGAAGTTGTAAGGTAATTCATCACTTCTATAACTTTAACTACTTGTATGTATATATGTGTATATATATATATATATATATATATATATATATATATATATATATATATATATATATATATATATATATATATATATGTGTGTGTGTGTGTGTGCGTGTGCGTGTATGTTAACTGTTTTAATAGAGTATTTAGTTCGACTTTTAAAATGATAGGTCCCACAAGTATAATTGACTTATATAAAAACGGTAAAAAAATGGTATGGCAAATTTGAGCAATATGTAACACATATTCAGTCTGAATATAACACATATTCAGTTTGAATATGTGTTATATTCAGTCTGAATATAACATATATACACGATTTCACGTAAAAAACGGTTAAATCGAAAAAAACTATATCATGATGGATGTCATATCGAAGAGCACAAAATTCTCGTTTTTTGATGTAATTTGTTTGATTAAAATGTTAGTAGTTTTTGAGATAATTTATTTTAAAATTTAAGGGGGTAAAAGTTTTTTAATTAAAAAATAAAATAAAAAGTCAACAAAAGAGGGTTGATTCCAATTTTACCCCTGCACGCTAAAAATTCACTAAGCCATGTACATAGTTTTCAAGTTATTTACAAAATTACCACCGTGTTTTTTATTCATTGATTTAATCACATTTTTCTTAATCAAGGGCTGTGGTTTGTCCTCACGTTTACAATTGAATTTGAGTTTTCATTTGAACCCACCCCTATATATATATATATATATATATAATTATAATTATAGTCAGAACTAAAAATTATTAGGCCATCCACACACGTGCAATTCATTTACACTTTCAATTGTGCCACATCACCTTTTGCAATTATCATCCCCATACCTGCAATTCATTTACACTTTCAATTGGTCCCCACTACAACATTTATTAATTATTTTATAAATTATTATATATATTCTAATTATTTTTAATTAATAAATATATGATATAATAATATAAAGTAAGAAATGACTCCACATGGGACCCACATTTTACTTGCAAATGGAATTGCAAGTATAGCAATCCCTTTCTTACGTGGCTTGCAAAATTGGGACCCACAACCAATTGCAAGTACAATTGAAACGCATGTGTGGATGCTCTTAGAATCAATATGTATAAAAGAAGAAAAAAGCAATATATAAATATTAAATTAGAGTAAGCAGATATATAAAATTAGAAATAATAACTTATTACAATTATTAATATATAAATTATTTCGATTTTAATTTCTTTAGTTTAAATTGAAATTAAACTGTATACATAAAAATAAATTAGAATTAGTATAATACCTTTCATTTTAAATAAAATGATTAAAAGCTATTTTTTTCAAAAACAATTAACATGAAACCAAACTATGAAGAACCAGTCTCGAACAGACCGAAAAAACTCGAACAAATGAAATGAAAAATTAACAACTCAATTGGACTTGCCTAGAGTCAAAGTGGTGACAAGTTGACAACTACTCTCACTCTTCGTGCAATCGTAGGTTTGGGAAGTGTGGGTTTTGAAGAGGGTTTATGGCCAAAGTTACAAAACAAGTACATTACAACAAATGTAAGAAAATTATCAAAATGTCTCACAATTATGCAAAACAAGGTAACAACATCGCATTTGCATGGTAAATCAAATATTTTATGGAAATATATGTAGATGATATAAATCGTTATATTATGAGTTATGACAAAAACAATTCTAGTTATACACTTCGAGATTTATAATCATTTGCCTCACACGTTTCATTTACCATTATGAGCCAATTACAAAGTTTGATGATGTAGAACATTTAATTTAGTTATATATATGGGGGTTAAATCATGCGAGAACCAAAAAAAAGTTGAGAACCGTGAGAATCGATCTAAGCCGTACTTTGGTTTTGATCTTATGGTTTTAATTAAAATTTGTTCCACCACATGAAAAGGGCATAATCGTCATTTGGTAACTGAGATTCACCTATGAAACACATACTATTTCACCTCATAAAATAAAAATGAATTTTTCATAAATATGATATTTTCATATCTATGTTATTTCACCACATGAAACTAAACACTGAACGTTATTTCACCACATGAAACCAAAGTCTGAATGTTATTTCACCACATGAAACCAAAGTCTGAATGTTATTTCACCACATGAAACCAAATACCGAATGTTATTTCACCACATGAAACCAAACCTCATATGTTTGAATCTAAACCATACTTTGATATGAATATTAACATCTTCAATATCCATACGTAAACCGATGAACGAACGAACTTTATCGAAGCAATTTCTGTTTAGAGGGAAGTTCATCGAGATCTACTCCAAAAGAAAGTAAAAGAAGAATCATTTCCAACCAAAATCATTTCAACTCAACAATGGCTTATCTCCTTTCTCCATTTATATCTCCCATCTCAAATTTACAAAATTCAAATTCCCAATTAGATTCATCCATAGATTCAAAGAATTTTTCCTTAATTTAACACTTCAATCTCAAGTTAGGTCAATCCACCGCCACCATCGATCCCACTCCTTAACCACTCATCTCTTTCAACAACCATCAAATTCAACTATAAATACTTCAAACATCCAAACCCATCTCAGACATACATATTGGTGAATTGGGTTGGAGGAGTTGATTCCAGATAAAAAAAGAAGTTGCACGCGTTGCAACAGAGTTATGCAACTTGGGGGGGGGGGGGGGGGTTGGAGCAACAGGTTCATAAGTCAATCGCCGTTAGCTTCGTCGATATAAGGTGTCTCCGTCGCCGTAGATCTCCAACAAGTATCTTTTGCTTGATCCTTCACTGTTTCTGCTGCATCAGTAGTATCGTCCTCGTATTTAGGGTTTTATGTTCACTAATTTGGGTGCAGATGTAGGTGGAAGAATTGGGGGTTTTGACGTACCTATAATGAAGGGCATGGTTTTCATATCGCCTTTGCGATCATTATGACCAGGAATGCGTAATTTGATCTGTAGTTCTTTATTCGATCTCCTTCCATGGGCAATAGAGGGTTTTCTTATGTTTGATCGATTGGGAATTTGGGATGGTGGGGGAGGAGAGGGTATTGTAATCTTACATATCATATTTTTAATACCCAATATGCCCTTTCAATTTTTATTTCATTCCATAACAAATCATAAACTTCTAATTTATTTCAAAATTGCCATTGCTTTTAGTGGAGATAGAAAAAGAATCAAGAGAGAACGAGCATAAGAACTAGAGAGGCTCGTGAGCGACCCCAAACCAGCGTCAGCCAGGTAGCCACATCTGCTATCTCGTCTCATCCGTTGGGACGAGGTATTGAAGAAGCCTCCGTGGACCTAGCGGCGCAATTGCACAACCTCCTTAGCCACTCACCCGTCTCTCAACAGATGGGTGTTTCACATTTACACGCGGACTTAGCACAACGTCTACCGATCTCTCACTCAGAGAGTATTGGTATTTAAACAAGAGACCAGCCTCCCCTGGTCACGACTTCTTTCGATGCACGTTCGAGTCTAGAGCCGCTCAATATTATTCATTCTTCGGCTATTACACCGGACGAGACTCCACAAATCGGTGTTCTTCGTGACCCGATCGGAACTTCCGTAGTGTCTCCGCCTTTGAGCGGAACACGAGGATCGGAAGGAAATCCTACCACGACCACACCATTGCCATCCGTGAACGTAGGTGGTACTACCTCTACGGTAGATACCTCAACGGGTAATTGTTAATGCCAAAAATCGCACCAAAGGGACAACTTAAGGTTGATGTGGACTTAAACAACTAAAGAAAGAATCTTTCGACGAGACGTGCGACGATAAATAAAATAAAGAAACAAGGGATTTGATGACGCAGGAAAAACCTCAAACGAGGAAAAAACCTGCGGACGATAGGGGGTGTCGTCGCTGCACTATGGTCGCCAAGCAGGGGCGATGTCCTTGGATACTGGTGTCGATCGTACAGTGATTACAATACAAATGAAGAAAATGCTTCGAAATGTAAAGTACAAGTGTTTGGAATGTAAAAATAGGTGTTTGTCGTGTACGAAACAAAGTGTGAACTGCTGGTCGGGGGCTGTTGTCATGCGTCGAGAGCGATACTTAGAATAATGGTTCTTCACTTCAGGTGTTCTTGAATATTGCTTCGGTTGTTAATCGCCGGATATTCGATGTATGGAAATGTTGATTGGGCTTGATATTTATAGTCTTCGTGTTCTTAGCTTCATCCATGAATGCTTCTTTAATGGCCTTAACGGTTGGAAACGGTCGCCGGAGTAATGATCTTCGTCCGTTACGGTCACCGGCTGTTTAATGATTGCGTCGGTTATAGTCGTTGCTCCTTAATGACTTTTACTCTTGCATTAAAAACTTAACAAACGGTTATGGTTAACGTTAGCTTTGGTCGAGGTCACACGTCCGTATATAATAGTCGTGCGGATCGGACGACGCTATAGTCGAGCGTCGTAAGGAACTCTCGACTTACCTTTTATGAGGGACGACGATGGTGTTCTGGGTCTTTATCGAGACCTTATCTTAATACAAGATATAGTCCTTAATCATACGTCTTACCTGTTCTGGTCGCGATAGAGCGACGTGATTTTTTGCCCAAACAGTAATCTAAGTGATTCCGGAGTTAAGTTGCCCGACGTTTTGTCAAGGGAATATCTGGACGACGCCCTAAAGGCTGTCTGCGAGGAAATGGAGCAGCTGTTCACCACAGAGCTCGACAAAATCAAGATCTTGATCAAAAGGAAAGAGAAGATAGTCGAACCTGAAACCTCACCAACAGCAGGTTCAGACCATCAGGACTGACAACGGGACGGAATTTAAAAATCAAACGGTGAACGAATACCTGACATCCGTCGGTATCTCACAAATCTTTTCGGCCGCACGCACTCCTCAGTAAAACGGAGTGGTGGAAAGACGCAACCGTACCCTAGTTGAATCCGCTCGCATGATACTGTCAGAGTCAAAGCTGCCTCTATTTCTCTGGGCTGAAGCGGTGTCAACTGCCTGCTACACACAAAACCGCTCGATCATCAACAAGCGGTTCAATAAGACGCCGTACGAGATCATCAAAAACCGCGTTCCGAACATCAAGTACTTCCACGCGTTCGGATGCACGTGCTACGTCCTCAACGACAAGGATGATCTCGGGAAATTCAGTCCGAAGGCAGACGAAGGAGTTTTCATAGGATACTCCATGCAGGCTAAGCCGTATCGCGTTTACAACAAACGGACAAAAACCGTTCTCGAGATTGTAAACGTGACATTCGACGAAGCCGCAGATTTGGCTTCTGAACAACTCAGTTCAGAACCCGGTTTAACTGGCGTGCTAGCTTCCGATCTTTCACGTTCGGGAGTTGCACAACCCAAAGTAAATCCAAATCATGCATCTACGTCGAATGCTCAACTTTCTGATTTAGATTTACTGTTTCAATATTTCTATGATGATTTATTTAACGCTCCTACCCCTCGTGTCTCAGCGCAACCAAGAATTGAAGTTGCTCAAATCGAGGTCTCGGCGAATCGTTCTGGTCCGCCGCCTTCGACCAGCACTCCAACGATCACTCTGGAGACATCTCAACCCTCAACATCAACATCAACTGATACGACCATCCCCCCGGAGGAACCAGTACAAAACCCGGAGATCGCTCCTGAAGATTCGTCCTTGACTACACTCGTAGATCAACCTCTGAATTCCCCGGAACCAGAAGTTGCTCAAACTTCGACGAATCCTGCCAAGTATCCTCCGAGAAACCAACCTGCTACACTTGAAGCTGTTCAAGACCTTCCAACTGGTGACTACGTGGATCCGGACACCTCACACTCAACTCAACAGCCGGTTCCACACACCAGCAAATGGACCAAAGCTTATCCCCTGCATCAGATTATCGGTGAACCCTCTACACCAGTACGCACGCGAGGCGTATCGACTAACTTCTGCCTCTTCTCTGGATTCCTGAGTAAGATCGAGCCTACAACCGTCTCCAAAGCATTAGAAGATCCGGACTGGGTCATGGCCATGCAAGAGGAACTCAATCAATTTGAGGCCCTCAAAGTATGGCAACTTGTCCTACGTCCATCTCACAAGATGGTGATCGACACAAAATGGATCTTCAAGAACAATAAGGATGAGGATGGTATCATCGTGCGGAACAAGGCGCGTCTCGTGGCCAAGGGATACCGTCAACAAGAAGGGATAGACTAAAACGAGACGTACGCTCCGGTTGCAAGAATCGAAGCAATACGTATGTTCCTTGCATACGCCGCGCATAAAAACTTTACGGTCTTCCAAATGGATGTGAAGACCGTTTTCCTCAACGGCGAGATCAAGGAAGAAGTGTACGTATCGCAACCGGACGGGTTCGTGGACGAAAAGAAGCCTAATCATGTCTACATTCTGGACAAGGCGCTATACGGTTTGAAGCAGGCTCCACGGGCCTGGTACGATGCGTTGTCTAAGTTTTTAATAAAATCGGGATTTTCAAAAGGTAAAATCGATACAATCCTATTTATTAAAAACGAACAAGGTCATATAGTGTTAGTTCAAGTGTATGTTGATGACATCATTTTCGGCTCTACTAACCCACTGTTTTGTAAGAACTTTGCCACGTTAATGGGACAATACTTTAAAATGAGTATGTTGTGTGAGATGAATTTTTTCCTTGGTCTTCAAGTTAAACAACTGTCGACCAGGATATTCATAAATCAGGCCAAGTACATCCGGGATATTCTTCGGAAATTCCAGATGGAACAGTCCTCACCAATGAAAACTCCCATGGCACCCGGTACAAAGTTACACGCCGATCCTAACGGAAAGGCTGTGGACACAAAAACGTACCGGGGAATGATCGGTTCTTTAATGTATCTAACTGCTAGTAGACCGGATATCATGTTTTTGACATTTCTTTGCACCCGGTTTCAGTCAAAACCTAAGGAGTCTCATTTAATAGCTGTTAAACGAATATTTCATTATTTGACAGGTACTGCTGATATTGGCTTGTGGTACCCGAAAGAGACAGGTTTTGAGCTTTCGCCAAACTCCGATGCGGACCACGCGGGAAACATGATGGATCGGAAGAGCACATCGGGACATGTGCAGTTCTTAGGCGACAGTTTAGTGAGTTGGACATCCAAGACGCAACAGTGCGTCTCTACGTCAACTGCCGAGGCGGAATACGTGGCCGCCGCAAGCTGCTGTTCACAAGTTATCTGGATGCGCACGCAACTCAAGGATTACGGTTTCACTTACACCAAGGTTCCCATCTACTGCAACTCGAAGAGCGCCATAGCCATATCCAGCAATCCGTTCCAGCATACAAAGACAAAGCACATAGACGTTCAGTACCACTTCATCAAGGATCATGTCGAAAGAGGTACAATCAAACTCTACTTTGTGAATACAGAACATCAGTTAGCAGACCTCTTTACTAAACCCCTGGACAAAAAATGCTTTAATTATCTAGTGTCCAGGTTAGGTATGCTAAATCTGAAGATTTGATCAGATCATGTGCCCGATACAAGTTCCATACATCTACGAAAAACTGTCTATTCATCATCTGTTGTTTATACTCTAGATGTTTGAGTACACACTTCCTCGCATCTGTATTCTATTTGTGTCGTATACACTTTTTGGTTAAATCTCTGTATTAATTAGGTAGATTTCGTTTGTTTGATTTCTTTTAACGTGTGTTTCCCTTTTCTGTTTATTACTGTCGTCTACTCTCTATGATTATATATGTGCTTTCACAACATTGTTCATGTGTTCAGGGGGAGCATGAACAAGTATCAGGTAAATTTATTCTACTTTTGAGAGGGAGTGTTGCACAACTATTTTTCTAACTTCCAAAAGTCCTTTTGTGTGGACATCCCAAGTGTGCTTCATATCACACTACTTGCACATTCTGAGGGGGAGCAAATTACTATTTGTTCATCAGTTGAAGGGGAGCAACACACAATTTTCTTTAAATGTCCAAAGCTTTTATATGTGTTCGTCTCTCCATTGCACTCACATGCACAATCCGAGGGGGAGCAGAGAAATCCCCATGCTCAGTTTGAGGGGAACGAG
The DNA here is from genome assembly GCA_033807775.1 of Saussurea involucrata. NCBI lineage: Eukaryota > Viridiplantae > Streptophyta > Magnoliopsida > Asterales > Asteraceae > Saussurea > Saussurea involucrata. The sequence goes on from CM066317.1 coordinate 56,793,866, forward strand.
AAAATGTTATTTCAAATCCAAACTGATATTGCTTTAAGAATTTTGAAAAGTCCAGGGGATAAGATTGAAATTTGACTTTCAAAACTGTCCGGACAGGTTCTCGGATACCCCTATCCGGATAGGTTTCCGGACCGGACACCTATCCGGACCGGATAGGTATCCGAATGACCCACCCGGAAAGTCACACCTTATAAAATCAATCCGGATACCATCGTTTCATTATTTCCGGATTCTTAAAAAACCCACAAAACTCTTCACTTTTTCTCTCTCGCCCGGAAACTCTCTCATATTGGCATTGTCATCGATTTCGACCTATACTTACCAGGTATGGTTTCTATACAAGTATCGATCTCGATTTTGACTCATGTACACACTGATTTACACATATCAACCATCAATCTAGTCGATTAAAGGGTTTCTGAAACCCTGTTTTAGCGTCGATCAATATTCGGTTCATTTCTTTGCTGCTTAGATCGATTTAAATACTCTTGTATGCTTCTATGCTAGATTCGACGCTGTTAGATTGCTTAGATATATGTTTGAGGTTGGATTTAGGCAAGATTGAACAAACCGGATGTCGTCCGGATAGTTTCAAACTATCCGGACACGTTCAAGTTTACCCGGAAACTACCATGTGCTAGATATTTTATCCGGACACTCATACACCCGGTAACCCTAGTTGTCCGGAAACCTTAGGGTTTCCGGTAAGTTCAACCATCCGGATTGTGAGTGGTGTCCGGTAACCATTTTGTATCTGGTAACCTTATCATTCGGAAACTTATTTGTCCGAATACATCTTGTCCGGATACCTATACTTTATCCGGATACCTATACTTTATCTGGAAACCTTTGTTTGTCCGGATCCTATTCTGTCCGGACACTTTGTATGTCTGGATACCATGTTGTCCGGTAACTTTGTGTGTCCATATGCATTTTATCCATACACTTTCAACGGTCCAGTACCTTGTTTTACACTGTCAATCCTCAACGTGTTCCAGATTGAGCCGCTTTTTGCCAAGGTACGCGTCGACAATTGTTCATCCGCCTTTATGCTAACACTGTTCTTTTTCAGATATAAATGGCGGATCAAGAACAGCAACAACCTCAAGAAAATATTCCTCCTCAAGAGGAATTCATTTACGAAGTAGCTGACAATGCTTTGGTCCAACCAGACCATGGCATTGAAATCGAGGCCAACAATCATCAATTAGACGCTGTCGAGTTCCGACCACAACACCGTGTGGTCGTGGACATTCTTCTCGGTCACCCTCTCCGCGAGGCACTCACCGCAACGGCTGACGTTCCCGTTCTCTACATATACTTAGTCTGACTTTCAGCTCAAGTCGTCACGGCTGCCAACTCTCAGACTATCACGACGCGGATCGACAATCACCCTTCACGCTCACACCAGAATCTTTTAGACGGCTTCTATCGCTGCCTGAAGCAACTGCCGGCGGACATCAATCCTACGACTCTATGTGCAGAAGTCCGAGCCCTCGACTACAACCATGGACTCCACCGCCCCTCAGCATTGAACCGCAAGTATCTAGCGCCCATCTGGTACACGCTGTTCACGATTCTGAACATGTGTCTCTCATCTAGATGGAGGGGCATAGATCAATGTACCGGCGACTTCCTACGACTCTTCCATGCCGTATGCTACAATAGGCACATAGACTACGCGATGGTGATATGGCGTGAATTGGTTAAAGCCATCAGACAGATCGGTGGGACAAAGCAGAAAACATTCCTACCATACCCACGATTCCTCTTGCTGGCTGTTCGTCAGCACATGGACGCGAATCTGGGGATACCGTGACGCATTAACCATCCGATATGTCCTTCTTTTCATTTACGCTATCTGGTGATTCGAAACCCGTCCAACGCCTAACCAATTCCCTTACCTGAAGCCCTACTGGTACATGCGGACCCCAATGCACCGAGTGTGTTAGAATATAGGAGAGTGTTAGGAACTCCCATGGTCCAGCAGAGCCGGAGGGACCTCCCCAGGGACATAGACCTGAGAGGCGTGAGGGTCCGAGGACTCAAGGAGGTAGAGTCCGGGTAGTTGGGGCTCCCAGACGGGGTGTGTTGAGAGTACATGGGAGGGGAACAGGCGCGGGCGGTGCATTGGATACGCATGCCAGTACTACCTATTCTAGCCAAGCCGGAACTAGCCAACAACCCCACACTCACACCACCCTAAGAACTGATGACGCCGGACTATCGACAACACTACACGAGGTCCCGGTCGTCACTGAAACTGAAAGACCAATGCTTCATTGCGACCCCGGAACAGACACCACTAAACCCTTATCCCCGTTCGCCCAAACTGACGCAATAGATTCTGAATCCACTGACTCCGATACGGAACGCGCAATCCGCCTTTCGTTAATACCAACACGTATCGGAGGTCATCCACCTGTAACTGAAGGATCTCCTTCTGACTCACCCACACCCCCATCTCAGCCTATTACGGGAGACACAAGGAGAGAGGAGGGAGTAATAGTTGAAAATCTTGAACAGGCGAGTCGAAGAGAGTGGAGATCGATAAAGAATCAAGAGAGAATAAGAATAAGAACTAAAGAGGCTCGTGAGCTACCCCAAACCAGCGTCAGCCAGGTAGCCACATATGCTATCTCGTCTCATCCGTTGGGACAAGGTATTAAAGAAGCCGTCGTGGACCTAGCGGCGCAATTGCACAACCTCCCTAGTCACTCACCCGTCTCTCAACAGATGGGTGTTTCACATTCACACGGGGACTTAGCACAACGTCTACCGATCTCTCACTCGGAGAGTATTGGTATTGAAACAAGAGACCAGCCTCCCCCGGTCTCGACTTCTTTCGATGCACGTTCGAGTCTAGAGCCACTTGATATTATGCATTCTTCGGCTAGGACACAGGACGAGACTCCACAAATCGGTGTTCTTCGTGACCCGATCGGAACTTCCGTAGTGTCTCCGCCTTTGAGCGGAACGCGAGGATCGGAAGGAAATCCTACCACGGCCACACCATTGCCATCCGTGAAAGTAGGTGGTACTACCTCTACGGTAGATACCTCAACAGGTAATCTAAGTGATCCCGGAGTTAAGTTGCTGATAACGCCACTTTTTGGCGTTATTTTCAGTTCTCAAACCAATGAGATTGGCTTGTATTCTAGCAAAAAGGCATGGATTTTATGGTTTATCGAGTGATTTATGCAGGTTATCTAAAAGACAGCGTTCATCGAGAAAAGAAGCTAAAAAGACCCCAAAAAGAGCCAAAACGAAGCCCAACGGAAGCCCGAGATCCAAGCCCAAGACCCGCGCCCGACCAGGACCCAGATCAATGACCCGAAGCTGACCCGGAGGCCAAAAAGAAACACGCGCGACTTGCCACGCGACTTACAAGTCGCGCAACAAGCCGCGTAACCCTCTGCTTCAGTTTTTAACTTTGGCGAATTTCAGTTTTTTAGGGCATCTCGATACAGCCTTCACACGACGAACGACAGACGACTTGGGGCGATTTTGAGAGCTTTTTCGGAGCTTTTGGAGTGACGATAGAGTAATATCGATACAGCCTTCACACGACGAACGGCAGACGACTTGGGGCAATTTTGAGAGCTTTTTCGGAGCTTTTGGAGCGACGATAGGGGATCAATTGGAGCCACGTTCAACACGCGAAGGAGACACGAGCACACGAGAAGGGAGTTCACCATTACATTCCACACGTTCACTTTTACTATGTTTTCATTCATTGTTTCCATTCTCTCTATTGTGTTTGAATCCACCACCAACATGAACTAATTTCTATATGTTGGGGGTTGGAATGAATTTGATTTAAGCATATGAACATGTATCTTGAGACTTTTATCAGTTTTTCCTATATTAATGAAGCATGTGATTTGGATTTTAATGCCTTTGTGAATTTGGCCAATTTACAATTGATTTGTTGTTTCTAATTAAGTTCGAGAGAATTAATTGCAACTAGAACTAGAAATTGCATGCCTAAGGTGAGAAAGGGGATAGAGATATACCGAGTAAGCCTTAGTCCCGTTAAAATCTTGAGCTTAATGTATTTTGAATTCCATAGGTGAGATCGAGAGATAAACTTGTGCTTTTCAAGATAAAACCCGTAGTTGCTCGAAAGAGAACAACGGTGATTTTTACAAGATTGGGTATTCATTATACGGAATAACTAGTAACTGTTTTGGGTCAATTGTTTGTATGTGAAAGTCTTAGGATTTCCAACCCTCAACTGTTTTCTCTATCGGAATTTCCTTAAGCTGTTTCTGTCTCGTTTGTGATTTATTTTTCTTGCATTTAATTAGTTTATAAACCAACCTCTCAAAGTTGCGACGTTCAGTTAATAGCAATTGTAGTTATTGTGATACTTAGTTCCTAGTTCCTGTGGATTCGATAATCGTACTTCCGTACGTATTACTTGATTTCGACACCGTACACTTGCGATTAGATTTAGGGGGGGTGATACCCGCCTATCAAGTTTTTGGCGCCGTTGCCGGGGAACTAGTTGCAACTGATAGCACTACCAGCTATAAGCGCTATTGCATTGAACATTTTTTTTGTTTATTACTTTGTTCCATCACTTTCAATTTCCGGATTACTAACTTTGCTTACTTTCTTTTCAGGTACTACTTGGTGTATGCCAAGGACGACCCGAGGGAAGGAAATCGAACAACTTGATCCGGAGATCGAGAGAACCGTCCGCCGAATACGCCAAGAGACCAAAGCCAAGAGACATCTAAAGATGGGTGACGAAATGCCCGTCAATAGATCACCTGTCAACAATCCACCTCCTCCTCTTGAGCAACGCCCTATGAAGTCGTTTGCCAATCCGAATGTGGCAGCGGTACGCATAGCCATTCAAGCACCTGCCACTGCAGCAAACTCCTTTGAGCTCAAACCGAGTACAATTGTGATGGTACAACAAAATCAGTATGGAGGAACACCGACAGAAGATCCGCATGCATACCTCCATGCGTTTGAGAGGATTTGCAACACATTCAAGATTAATGGGATGGAAGAGGATGCCATCAAGCTGAGGCTGTTCAGCTTTTCACTCAAAGGTAGAGCCGAAACATGGACCGAGAGTATCCGACCGGACTCGATCACTACCTGGGCACAACTGAAAGCGGCCTTCCTCCAGAAATTCTTTCCACCGGGAAGAACCGCTCAATTAATGGCTGACATCACTCATTTTGCGCAATGGGATCAAGAGACCTTATATGAGGCGTGGGAGAGATACAAGGATATGATCAAGAAGTGCCCTCATCATGGATTGCAAGGTTGGGTCATCATCCATACATTCTTTGGAGGCCTTCACCCACAATTCAAGAATGACATCACAGCTGCAGCGGGTGGAGCATTAATGGAGAAATCATATGAAGAAGCTGTCACCTTGATCGAGAACTTGGCCGAACACAGTTTCTCTACTCCACGATCAGCTGTTAGAAGAGTTGCAAGTATTCAAAAGTTGGATGAGCTGAAAGAAATAAAGGCTCAATTAGCTGCGATCACAAGCCATTTGAAAGGGGGTATTCCACAAGAACCCGAGCAAGTCCAGTTCTTACAGAACCGGAACAACCAGCCGAGGAACGACCCGTTCTCGAATACCTACAATGAGGGGTGGAAGAAGCACCCGAACTTCTCATGGAGTCAACCCGGTCAACAGCCAGGTAATTCTTCTAACTTTTCCAATTCGTCTAATGCTAACAATGTTTACCGTCCTCCAGGTTATAACCAAAGGAATCTCAATGAGGGACCATCTATGGAGAAGAAACTGGGGCTGGAAGACATGATGATGAAGTTCATGACCAAGATGGACAACTTGGTTGGAGAGTTAGCGAGCACAGTTAGCACAGTCAAGGCGGCAACTGATCAGAACACCGCATCGATCAAAATTCTAGAGAGGCAAGTGGGGAAGATTTCGGAAGCCCTACAAAATCGACCTCCCGGAACATTTCCGAGTCAGACCGAAAGGAAAAACCGGGAAGAATGTAATGCCATTTATCTGAGAAGTGGAAAGGAGCTGAATAGAGATCTTACAAGAGAGTCGTCATCAAAGGACGTCGAGCCCGAAATGCAAGATGTTGAGACCATAGAGGTGGACGAGTTGGAAACCGAGAAAGATATAGTGACTAAAGAGGCCAAGAAGAGTGAAGAGAAAAAGAGGCAACCACCAATCAACCCGTCGGTACCACCGCTACCATATCCGAATCGGGTGAAGGCATGCAAGGATGAGGAACAGTTCAAGAAGTTCCTCGATGTCTTCAAGAAGCTACACATCAACATTCCATTCGTGGAGGCACTTGCTCAAATGCCGACCTACCTCAAGTTCATGAAGGAGATTCTATCCAAGAAGAGGGCGATCGATCATCAGTCCACCGTTGCACTTAAAGAAGAGTGTAGCACGATCATCCAGAACAAGATTCCCCCGAAGCTTAAAGATCCAGGGAGTTTTTCAATCCCAATCCAAATTGGGAAGTTTAATTTTGATAAAGTGTTGTGTGATCTAGGAACGAGTATTAACTTAATGCCTTTATCTGTTTTCAGGAAACTGGGATTGGGAGAAGTGCAACCGACGTACATGACGATCAAACTCGTGGATCGATCGATCATGTACCCGTATGGAGTGATAGAAGATGTGCTCATCAAGGTTGGAAATTTCTATTTCCCGGTGGACTTCGTGGTGCTGGACGTTGATGAAGATGTAGAGGTCCCGCTCATTTTGGGGAGATCATTCCTGGCCACGAGTAGAGTATTGATAGATATGGAAGAAGGAGAGATGACCTTAAGAGTTGGCGGTGAGAAGGTAATATTCAAGATGTTCGAAAGTGGGAGAGGTCGGAATGAAGAGGAACCCGGAGATGGTAAAGGAAAGCCAGATGAAGAAAAATCCGCGGAGAATCGCATGTGTGGGCGAAGCAATTCTGCGGATACCGAGCCAAGTTGAGATCCACATAGTCGTGCCACGACTTAAACCAAGGCGCTGGGTTTGAGGCAACCCACCGAGGTTAGTTTTCTTTTTAATTTCCACTTTTTGAGTGTGTTCTTAGTTACGAAAGACAATAAAAATGAAAAAAAAACGAAAAATAAAAAAAGAGCTGAAACAGGGACTTAGGCGGCTTGTGCCGCGGTCTACAAGCCGCGCGCCAAGTCGCGGGGTGTTCTGTTAGTTTTCTGGAATAGTGGGTTACGCGGCTTGTGCCGCAGTTTCCAAACCGCACGCCAAACCGCGCGGCTCCCCTGTTTTTGTTTTCGTGCTGTGTTTTCTTTTCCTGCTTTGTGTGTTTTGTTGTTTTGCTTTCTGTCACTTTTTGTTTTGTTTTCCTGGTGTCTACCCTCTCTCGCTCCATTTTCTCCGATATCTCTCGTTCGTGATTGCTCAATCTTTCAAGAGGATTTCTCCGTCCGGGCAAACAGGTATGGTCTCAACTTTATATATAACGAGTAGTGTATGATGTTGTTCCCTATGCAGTTAAACGAGATGCAACAAACCTAAGTTTCACTTAGGTTTAGGGTGCCTCACTTTTCAAACATCTACACACTCACTTTTTACCCCTGTGCAAACCTCGGTTTCACCGAGCTTTGGGGTTGGCTTTTGTTTTGACAAACCTAGGCCGCAGCCTAGGTTTGGGGTGCCCCTTATTGAAAATATTTAGGCTAGCTCTTTTATGTTTCTTGCTATACTATGCCTTGCCTGTCTACTACCTGTAATAACCGCACAACGATACTTGTTTTAGTATCGCCTACGCCGACATTTTCACATTGGGGACAATGTGTGGGTAAGGTTTGGGGTTGCCCAATCGGGCCCACGTTATGCACGTAGATTTCCTGCACTTCTGAGTACCTAGATCACTTCAGCTAAACTTTTTGTTTGTTTGAATGATTGAGACCAACCATTGTAGGAAGAATCTTGTGATAGTGACGTGACCGCTAGGGAAGGACCGGGAAAGTACATGACTAGGGACATTAGTGGAGACAACCCAATAGCGAGTTTTGAGCCTAAAAGACGTTGTTCATTTCGAGGGATTCATACACTTGATTCATATATACTTTTTCGAGTTCCTTATCGTAAATATAGAATGATCTTGCTATATTATTGCATTGAGTAGCAAAGACAACCATCGGGATATTGGGAAGGGGTATAGTAGACCAAATCGTGTGGACCTTAAGATGTGATTCCAGGCAATGTGTGTTTTGTTTTAACCTATTTTTAGCTATCGTATTTTTTTTACCCATTTGTGTGTACCCATAACCCATTTTGTATCCAAACACTCACCACCTGTTCATTTCTAAACCCACCTTTAAACCCAAGCCAAAAGCCTTAGCTAACCCTTATCCGAAAGTGTGTCAATCAGAAGCGGTACAGGCCAATTATAAAAATAGATAGAAAAGAGGGCCAATGCAGCCCCAATTTGAACAAAGAGGACCAATGAAGTCCCAAGTAAAAAAATAAAATAAAATAAAATAATACAGTTATTTAGATAGCTTTACAACAGCTCAATAAGAGAGTCAAAACGACTCCAGTAGTGATAAAGAGGGCCAAAAGATAGAATGTGAAGAAGTTCAGAATTGCTAAAGTTTGACACACCAAGGATCTTTGTTCCTTTTTACCCTTCGTTTCTTAGCCATAACCCTAGCCCCGTTACAACCCGTGTAAAGACCTGGATGATCTTCTGGAAAACGTGATTACGGTATACGACCACCTTTACTGATATTCCCTATCTTGCTACTTGATTCCATTCTGAGATCAATTTTTGGACATTTGTGCGTCTTTCTTTAGAGTTGCCATGAAATTTTCGAGTATTATTATACATAACTTCCTATACATGACAACATGTGCGATAACCTATGTTCGAGCGAAATGAGAGAATCCCGTGAGGTAGGGTCGAGGCGAAATGTTTTCCCTAGTATGTATGGACCTAGAACAACCTTAGTGAAATCAGAGCAGTCACGAGTTCAACTTACAATGGAAGGCCATAGATTAATCAGAATAAGGATGAGGCGAGAGTGAGATAAGCATCCACGGGTATAAGAAATCACTAGTGCATCACTTGGTACCGATTGGGAGTTGTTCAATTATTATATTTCACTGATATGTGCTTTTACTCTATTTTATCGCTAATTTGCTTGGGGACAAGCAACGCTCGGTTTGGGGTTGTTGATAACGCCACTTTTTGGCGTTATTTTCAGTTCTCAAACCAATGAGATTGGCTTGTATTCTAGCAAAAAGGCGTGGATTTTATGGTTTATCGAGTGATTTATGCAGGTTATCTAAAAGACAGCGTTCATCGAGAAAAGAAGCTAAAAAGAGCCCAAAAAGAGCCAAAACGAAGCCCAACGGAAGCCTGAGATCCAAGCCTAAGACCCGCGCCCGACCAGGACCCAGATCCATGACCCGAAGCTGACCCGGAGGCCAAAAAGAAACACACGCGACTTGCCACGCGACTTACAAGTCACGCAACAAGCCGCGTAACCCTCTGCTTCAGTTTTTAACTTTGGCGAATTTCAGTTTTTTAGGGCATTCTCGATACAGCCTTCATACGACGAACGACAGACGACTTGGGGCGATTTTGAGAGTTTTTTCAGAGCTCTTGGAGCGACGATAGGGCATTCTCGATACAGCCTTCACACGACGAATGGCAGACGACTTGGGGCGATTTTGAGAGCTTTTTCGGAGCTTTTGGAGCGACGATAGGGGATCGATTGGAGCCACGTTCACCATTACATTCCACACATTCACTTTTACTATGTTTTCATTCATTGTTTCCATTCTCTCTCTTGTGTTTGAATCCACCACCAACATGAACTAATTTCTATATGTTGGGGGTTGGAATGGATTTGATTTAAGCATATGAACATGAATCTTGAGACTTTTATCAGTTTTTCCTATATTAATGAAGCATGTGATTTGGATTTTAATGCCTTTGTGAATTTGGCCAATTTATAATTGATTTGTTGTTTCTAATTAAGTTCGAGAGAATTAATTGCAACTAGAACTAGAAATTGCATGCCTATGGTGAGAAAGGGGATAGAGATATACCGAGTAAGCCTTAGTCCCGTTAAAATCTTGAGCTTAATGTATTTTGAATTCCATAGGTGAGATCGAGAGATAAACTTGTGCTTTTCAAGATAAAACCCGTAGTTGCTAAAAAGAGAACAACGGTGATTTTTACAAGACTGGGTATTCATTATACGGAATAACTGGTAACTGTTTTGGGTCAATTGTTTGTATGTGAAAGTCTTAGGATTTCCAACCCTCAACTGTTTTCTCTATCAGAAGTTCCTTAAGTTGTTTCTGTCTCGTTTGTGATTTATTTTGCTTGCATTTAATTAGTTTATAAACCAACCTCTCAAAGTTGCGACGGTCAGTTAATAGCAATTGTAGTCATTGTGATACTTAGTTCCTAGTTCCTGTGGATTCGATACTCGTACTTCCGTACGTATTACTTGATTTCGACACCGTACACTTGCAGTTAGATTTAGGGGGGTGATACCCGCCTATCAGTTGCCGGACGTTTTGTCAAGGGAATATCTGGACGGCGCCCTAAAGGCTGTCCGCGAGGCAATGGAGTAGCAGTTCACCACAGAGCATGACAAAATCAGGAGCTTGATCAAAGGGAAAGAGAAGATAGTTGAACCTGAAACCGCACCAGATAGTTGAACCTGAAACCGCACCGTTCAGCCATCCTATTTGGTGGACACACTCAAGACTATGCTTCTGGCTCAGTTGCTTCAGCACACCGACACCGATGCGTCAACGGAAGCGGACCTGGTATCAGTTCTGCTCTCCCAGGTGTTAATGCCAAAAATCGCACCAAAGGGACAACTTAAGGTCGATGTGGACTTTAACAACTAAAGAAAGGAATCTTTCGACAAAGGCGTGCGACAAAGACAAAAATGTAAATGAGACAAAGAATTTGATGACGCAGGAATAACCTCAACGAGGAAACAACCTGCGGACGACAGTGGATGTCGTCGCTGCACTATGGTCGCCAATCTGGGGCGATATCCTTGGTGTTCTGGGTGTCGATCGTACAGAGATTACAATACAAATGAAGGAAAGACTTCGAAATGTAAAGTACAAGTGTTTGGAATGTAAAAACAGTGTGCGTCGTGTGTGAAAACTATGTATAAACTGTTGATCGAGAGCGATAGTCTTTCGTCGAGAGTGATCTTCTATGAATGATCTCTTTGCTTCGAATGAATATTCTTCGAGTGTTTGTGTTTTCTTCTGTTGTTCGATGCTCTTATTCTATCTCTCTGTGTGTTATTCGGTGTTGATCAGGTGTCTTGAACTGATGATTGAGCTTGGATTTTATAGTCTTTGGATGACTTTAATAAGATCTTTGATGATTGTTGTAACGGTCGTCGTCTTCAATGTGAGTTTAGATGCTCATAACTGATTTCGTCGATTATAGCCGTTTGTCCATAAATGACTTTGACTCCTGCATTAAACACTTAAACAAATATAACAGTTGTATAACGCGTTAGTCGGTCGAGGTCGTACGATTTTATGCGACGATCGTGCGTAACGGGCGACGTCGAGGTCGAGTGTCGTGAGGAACTCTCGACTTACCTTTTAGGAGGGATGACGGAGGTTCTTAGGGTCTTCGTCGGGACCTTATTTAAATACAAGGTATAACTCATGACATACGTCTTACCTTCTTTGGTCGCGGTCGAGACCTGTGAAATTTTGCCCAAACAGTTTGCCCCAAAATTTTGAAAGTAGGATGGCAAATTCGAATTTTAAATTTTGCTCGTCGGGTGCTTAGGGTTCTGCGTTAAAAATACCTTGGTTGTTTCGGAATCGAATTGGTTTAATTCTATCCGAATGAGAAGTCGAAGAGAAAACGAGGTCGTGACATCATACTGACGTACGTTTATGCTTACCAGCTGTCTTTGACAGGTGTCGACGATCCCTGCAGTCATACGAAGGGACGGGGGCACGTGGCGATCATCTAAGGGATCTGATCGTTTTCTTAAATAGAGACCTCAATGGGTCTATTCTGGTTTACGATTTCGAAGCGTCTTTGAGCAAAGATTTCCCTTTGCTCTTCTTGCTGCTCTTTACCTGTTTATTCACAAATCCTTCGAGAATCTGCGACTCAGTTAGGTTTTTTGAGGTCTTTGAGTGCTTATATATAAGGTACGACTTCCTTGATCCCTCCAATCTGTTTAGAGATGTCGACGGACCCTGAGAGCAATATTCAAGATCAGTCGGATCTTGATGACTTTAGGAGGTTATCTAAGCTCCCTGCGTGGGTTGAATTGATCAGCCCAGGTCATATTCGATCGAACGAATGTCCTGAGGGGTATATCATGATTTACGAATATCCCTTTAAGATAGGTTCTGAATGGCCCTACTCACCTCTAGCTAAGGCTTTTATGCTAGAATTTGACATAGCACCGGGTCAATTAATGCCCCAGTTTTGGCGAGTGGTGCAAGTGATCGAGCGTGTCACTAAAAGTTGGGAGTCTCCCATTAATGTGCGCGACCTCCTTTTGGCTTATCAAGCCATGAAGGACGGATGTCATCGCTGTAGTCTATACTCTAGACTTAAAGGTGAGCGTGCTCTGGTCCTCAAGACCGCTGTAAACGATCACGGGTGGAAGACTCGATACGGATTTGTGCGTAAGTCGACCCTTGATTATGAGAGTGATTGGATTAGGGCCAGCTGGAATACATCGGGTGAGCTTTGTACTTTTTGTTGTCTGTCGTCTGCGTTTTTTGGTTTTTAACTTGTTTTATATGTCGACATCCATAAAGTTCGAGGACGTGAAGCCTTACGCTAATTCTCAAGGAAAGATCGACGCGTTCTTAGAGTTCAGCACTGGGGAATGGTCATTTGTCGTACGATAATTGGTGGACGATGACGAGGATTTAATATACTTAGGAGAAAATCAGGGGGAGAAACATGATGAAGGAGGGGAGTCGAAAGAAGAAAGAGAGATGATTGGTAAGCGTACCTTCTTATTTCTTTCTGTGTTAATTCGATTCTTCTTCCCTTGATTTTCATAATTTTTATTCTTCTGTGGTTTCCAGGGGATTCTCAACCACGGATGCCGCGTGTCTCTGCTAAAAGAGAAGCTGAGCTCGAGCTTGCTTGTAAGGGCAAGGAGCAGAGGCAGAAGCTTATGTCCAGTGGTCCAGATGTTCCGAAGAAGACGCGGACGACGATTCCGAGGGAACCGTCTTCGGGAGTTCCCGACTCGTTTAGAATCGCTACGCCTGAAAAGGCAAAGGTCGCATCGCCCAAGAAGTCGTCTTCTGATGCGATCGCTGCGAAACCTATTAGTTCTGCGCCTCCGGCGGAAACAGTGAAGTCCCCGTCAGCCACGCCGGATCCTTTGTCGGCCGGCAAGGGCAAGGATCAGTCGACGGGAGGGGCTAAGGTTACGACGGTTAACTTTACATTGCCGTCGGACTTTATGGCCAGCAGTGTCCTAGACGGGACGAACTTATTTCCTCACCTGGGGAAATATCTGCTCCCTTCTTTCAGGGAGCGTTTCGTGGGATTTCCTATCGAGGAGACGGGGGCTCATGTCGTCGGGCTGACATTCATTGTAAGTCTCTCTTTCAAGACTTAGTTTTGTCGTTGTTTCGTTGTCGTTGTCGTTGTTCGTTGTCGTTGTCGTTGTTCGTTGTCGTTGTCGTTGTATACTAATAATGTTTGTTTTATGATTTTGTAGGCGTTTCAGGCTTCCCTGGCTTTGCGGGGTGAGACGATGAAGATAAATGATCTAACGTCTGCTGCGCAAGAGAGGGAGAACGCGGCGTTGGATAGGGCGAAGGTCGCCGCAGAGCGTGAAGAGGCTCTGTTAAAACGTCTGGATGACGCTCGAAACCATTTAGAGGTCGTCGGTCGTGCGAAGGATGATGCTAGTCATCATTTAGCGCAGTTCTTATCCATGATTGCTGACCAGAGGGAGGAAATAGAGAGGATTAAAGGATCTTTGGCTGCAGCTACAAAGGAAGCTGAGGATTCCAAATCCAAGGTAAAGGGTCTGGAGAGAGATGTACAAGCTGCTAAGGACGAGGGTAAGTCTGTTTTTGCCATAGCTCGTCTGACTGCTAGGGCAGCGATCATGAGGCGACATTTGTTGGGGAAGGATCCTCTTGGTTCGGCGTCGGAAGAGCTCGAAATTTACTTGAACGACGTCGGGACGGTGAGAGACCTTGATTCGGATGACGAGAAGGACGTCGAGGAGGAGGTGGTAGACGAAGGTCTTCAGGGCGAGACCTCAGGCAAGGATACGACTGATGCCCCTCCTCAGATCTAACCGCAAAAATTCTTTATTTTTGTTTTTATTGATCGACCGTTGGTGGTCGAGATGTAATTGACGGTTTATTTGGTGAATGAATTTTGGGTTTCTTTTGAACTTGCGCTTTATAAAATATAACATCGACTGTTAAATTCATAAAGTACAAGGAATCATGCGACTTAGGCATCTATTGTAACACAATAACTGGAACGTAAGCCCTAAGACTTTTAAATCGTATGTATAAACATAAGCACATGCGACTAAAGCATACATTCGGAGTATAAAATTTTTCTAAGTTAAAAGACTTCGATCATGAGATCGTTTAGACTTTGCAATCGTACGACTGAGTCGTGCGATGAATTTGAATCGCGTGTCCTTGTATAGGATGATCAAGTCATAGACTTGGTCGTTTATGTCGTGCGACCTGGCGAAACTAGAGTCGTTTGATTATTGTCGTGCGATTCTGCGGAATAAACAATGTCAGAGGTTGGTCGTTGGATAACCAACGACCCTCCGATGCTTAAGTCAGTAATCGTCGTCATGAAAAACTCGTATGAAAAAAGAAAAAGAAATTAGAAAACGTACCTTCTTAGATTCCTCTTTAATTAACGGAGTATTTGCCCCCCATCATTTAATATCATATTCTTTCTAGGAGAGGATAGATTTTAAATGACGGATCGACACAAAGATCTTGGGAAATGCCATCTAGGTGTGCATTGACTGTGTTTTCGCGCGACAGGGCCATATGGTCATTTTATTCCTGTAGACAAGGTATAAGTTTGTTTCTAAGGATAGAAAGACGAACCTGTCATGCCGCATCTGCTAAGCGATTTACTTTCGCGGTTTCAGAGTTGATTTTTAGCAGTCACGAGCGACTTTCGGCTCACTTTTGATTTCCTGGATGCCCCACGGCGTAGGGAACTTCAGGGTCTGATGATATGTCGAGGGAACGACTTTCATTTCGTGGATCCATGGTCGACCTAGAATGATGTTATAGGCCGACGCACAGTCTATGACGCTGAACTTGGTCTGCTTGTTGATTCCTCCGGCGTAGACTAGCAAGATGATATCTCCATATGTGCTCGTCGCTTCTCCATTGAAACCGACCAAAGGTGTCGAACGTCGGGTGATTTCCGAGCGATCGATTCTTATGGCCTTGATGGTGTCAAGGAAGATGACGTTTGCTGAACTGCCCCCGTCGATCAAGACTCGACGAGTTAGATAGTTACCAACCGTGAGTTGAATGATCAACCAGTCGTGATGCTTCTGATACGAGTCGCCGAGGTCGACTTGGTCGAATACGATCTTCATAGCTTCCAACTCCAAATCTCCTCTGGGCCTTGATGAATGCGGAATAGGCTGATCGTCTAGCGCTTGACTGGCGTGACGTTTGGCTGCGGAATACGTTAGACCGCATACGTCAGAACCACCAGTGATACAATTGACGACTTTCGCATGCTCGGGGGTTGACGGTCGAACATCGTTAGCTGGGGTAACGACGTCGTCGATGATGTCTTTGAGATTGCCCTTTGGGACGTGATATGCCAGCTCCTTTTTGAGAGCTATGCAATCATCTGTCGCATGACCATGGTCGACATGGAAGTCGCACCATTTAGATTTATCTTTCTTAGCATCGTCCTGACCGGACTTCGTTGGCCATCGAATAGTCGCCTGGGCGGTCTTCAAAGCTTCAACCAAATCTTTAGTGGACCCTTTGAATCCGTAAGATGATATCTTGGGGTATTGAGGAAATTTGGTCGCGGTTTTAGCCTCTGCTTTTGTCTTGAATCGGGCGTTCGAGATCTGGCGGGCGGGCTCTATTTTGGAAATCGCTTTCGTCTTGAACTCTGACTTCTTTACGCCTAACGACCTCTTGTCGTCGGTATGCTTGCGACGAAAGGCAGCGTCGTCCTCTACTCTCATATATGCTAAGGTTCGAGCTCGGACGTCATCAAAATTCTCCGGGGGATACTTAGTCAGGTCAGTGTATAAACCTGAACTGTCATCCAGACCTCGCTTATAGGCTTCGATCGCGGTCTTGATGTCACAATTGCGAATGCTGATCATCTCTGCATTGAATCGATTGAAATAACTGTGGGTAGACTCATTAGTCTTCTGCACAACGTAATATAAGTCATTGGTCTGCTTCTCCATCTTGCGACTGCTGGCGAATTGCTGGGAGAATTGATTGACTAATTCAGTGAACGACTCGATAGACTTGGGTTTGAGATTGATCAGCCATTGGAGAGCAGGACCAGTGAGAGTTGCACCAAAGCTTTTGTACATACAGACTTCCTGATACATGTGTGGGATTGAGATCTTCCACATGAGTACTTGGGCGTGAAGGCGGGGACATTTTACTTTTTCGGGACCTTGACAGTCGCGATCTCATCGATGAATGGTGACGCTTGAAATCCTGATCGGGGCTCGACGTCGACAGGCACGGTTGCCCCAGGCAGCTTGGCGAGCAAAGATAGGACGCGCTCGTTCTGATCTTCTAGCATTTTCAATCGCTGGGTGATGGGGTCATTGGGGTTGAGATTTACCCCTGCTTGCGGATTGATTCTTGGGCTGGTGCCATTGACATGCGACGAGCCATTGGCATCTCCGTTGAAAGGAACAAAATACGGTTGCGACCCTTTCTGAAATGGCTGCGATCCATTCTGCATGGGCGGTGGCCTTATATGCTGAGGAGGGACCGTCCCGAACTGGGGATTTGGATTGAACGATCCCGACTGCTGGTTTTGCATGGTCGGACCTGGATGCTGATTCTGAGCGAACGGACCTGATCCTGGACCTGGATTATGCGCGAATGGTCGAGCACCATTCTGACCGAACGATCCTTGGCCTAGATTCTGAACGAATGGCCTAGGACCACTCTGAGGTCCAAAGGGATTCCTTAACCGTGCGATCTCTTTAGCTGCTCTACGGCTTTGCTCCGCCATGGCGTTGATTTAATTTCGGGCGACTTCAAGCTCCTGGTACATCTGAGCAATGACATGCTGCTGATCTCCAGGGGCTGCCGTTTTCCTGCAACATAGAACAATGAAAACTCCAAGAAACTGTTAGCAAGACGCACGTTTGTCGAAGATTTTCTCTAGATGGGGTCCCACGGATGGCGCCAAACTGTTAATGCCAAAAATCGCACCAAAGGGACAACTTAAGGTCGATGTGGACTTTAACAACTAAAGAAAGGAATCTTTAGACAAAGGCGTGCGACAAAGACAAAAATGTAAATGAGACAAAGAATTTGATGACGCAGGAAAAACCTCAACGAGGAAAAAACCTGCGGACGACAGTGGATGTCGTCGCTGCACTATGGTCGCCAATCAGGGGCGATATCCTTGGTGTTCCGGGTGTCGATCGTACAGAGATTACAATACAAATGAAGGAAAGACTTAGAAATGTAAAGTACAAGTGTTTGGAATGTAAAAACAGTGTGCGTCGTGTGTGAAAACTATGTATAAACTGTTGATCGGGAGCGATAGTCTTGCGTCGAGAGTGATCTTCTATGAATGATCTCTTTGCTTCGAATGAATATTCTTCGAGTGTTTGTGTTTGCTTCTGTTGTTCGATGCTCTTGTTATATCTCTCTCTGTGTTATTCGGTGTTGATCAGGTGTCTTGAACTGATGATTGAGCTGGGATTTTATAGTCTTTGGATGACTTTAATAAGATCTTTGATGATTGTTGTAACGGTCGTCGTCTTCAATGTGAGTTTAGATGCTCATAACTGATTTCGTCGGTTATAGCCGTTTGTCCATAAATGACTTTGACTCATGCATTAAACACTTAAACAAATATAATAGTTGTATAACGCATTAGTCGGTCGAGGTCGTACGGTTTTATGCGACGGTCGTGCGGAACGGGTGACGTCGAGGTCGAGTGTCATGAGGAACTCTCGACTTACCTTTTAGGAGGGATGACGGAGGTTCTTAGGGTCTTCGTCGGGACCTTATTTAAATACAAGGTATAACTCATGACATGCGTCTTACCTTCTTTGGTCGCGGTCGAGACCTGTGAAATTTTGCCCAAACACCAGGTATCTGCTCCTTCGTCATCCATGAATAGCATATTGGACCAGCTTGATTCGACTCTTAAGGACGTTCGGAAAGCCTTAAACCTTCTGTCCGAAAGAGTCACCTCACTAGAAGACACATGCAAGGGTCAAGCTGGCGGACTCAAGAGACGGCACGATGACCAGGACGAACCTGATCACCGTGAGGGGGAGAACAAGAGACAAAGACTGTCTGAGTCCGAGCCAATCCTCACTACAACAACAACGGTTCAACCAGAACCATCAACTGTGGCACCCGCAACTGAAGACTAACCAGAAGCCCAGTTGAGCTTAGCTGAAATGGAGATAGACATGGATATCTCAGACGACGAAGACCCGATGGTTGAAAAGCCCGAGGAAAACTCACAGGCGCTGATCATGTACACTGCACCGGAAGGGGATGCTCTTAATCTGATTGATCCCGATTCAGAGATTGACCCGAAAGCCGAAAACGCATGGTATCAAAAAGCCACCAGTGCGATAAACTTCGAAGTAAATCTCGTATTTCCCACCGATGCCGACGACGAAATCGACTACGACCAGTTCCTGCTACAAAATCTGTACGGTACACCTGCCCACACTTCATAGATCCCCGAGACTTTTACTGCAATTCCGACATCTCCTCAACAACCGACACCTTCTGATCAACCTCCTCCTCCACAACAACAAATCCGATGGGAGAAGATCATGAAGAAGCTCTATGTTCACAGGTTACGCCCAATCCTTATTCCTCATCTGGAGGAATCTCTGAAGAAGCTCTATGTTCACAGGTTACGCCCAATCGAGCTGACTTTCTGCCTTGGGATTTCCAAGTTCGACAAGGAATACCAAAGCCAGTAAGTAAAGGTAATGAAGCGGTGTCTTCCAGTCAACCAAGTCCGAACAAAGCACAAAATCACTGAAGTGGTTAACATCCAGACCGGCCGGATTCTCAGAGTCTTATTTCCAATATTTACCGTCCGACGTGAAGACGAAAATGAATGGAGATTTTCTGAAGCATATTTTAAAAATCTCAGGCTGTTTGACTTCCAGGCTATTCTGAAAGATCTCCGAACCAAAACCATCCGACCACTTCATGTTACCAAAGCGCTCGAGACTGTCTGTCGATTCCTGCTCCACAAAGTAATGATTTCTTACATCACAGACTTCCAAATGGGAATCGAGCACAGAACTAAGAAGATAAACTTGCTGAAACCAAATCTGAAAGCACCCGAGCTGAAGATGTATCCCGAGAACTCACTGCTTCTAGAACGAGAATTTGGGATAATATACCTCAACGAACAGAAAGAAAAGAGGTTTCTCCACTTCAGTCAGGTCGACAGATTCTGCGATGGCACGCTCCTTAAAGTCAGAGATGCTCTTCGAAACATCATCACCCACGAATCCGAAAATCGAAAATCGTCGTTTGTCTCCAATCCAAACAAGACAACCGCACGAGAAGCCTTAGAAGTGATTGAAGATCGCATCGACTACCGCCGAGCCATCAGAAGTTTCGAGATCTACTTTGCGCTCCGAAAGAGATACTGTTAGATCTGAGTTTTGTCAATAAACTAAGTGTTGAAGATCTGAAAAGAAGGCTCAGATGTTCTGAGAAGAAGAGTCAGAGTTCTGACTGTGAGAGGTCAGAAGTATTGCTGAGAAATGTTACCAAGTACACAAGTCTGATAAGAGAAGTCAGAGGTCTGAGAAGAGAAGTCAGATGTCTGAGATAAAGAGTCAGAAGATCTGAGAAGCGTTATCAGAAGAATGTTCAGAAGTTCTGAACAACCTGTTCAGAACTTATGACGAGATACTTTACTTAGTATTTTGTAAACTAATTAGGACACGTGTATTGTTCCTATTAGTCTTTCATATTTGTACTGTAGCTTTAATATTTCCATTGCAGTATAAATAGTAGTTAGCATTACTTTGCTAACTGATTGATTTTCCCGAATATACTTGTATTCATTCCTTGTAATCTTTGAGATTCTCTCTCTCTTAGATCTGTAATTATGTTCATCATTGAATACAATTGGGCTTGATCATACAATTCTCAATTACTGCTTTCTATATTGATTGTGAGAGTAGATCCTGTACTTTCAATTGGTATCAGAGCCAATCAACAAACAAATTCGTTCAAGATTGTGATCGCGAAGATCTATTGATCAATTTCTTGAAGATTTCTTGATTCGTGCAAAATCGATTCCGCTGCTAGGGCTAGTTCTTGAATTCTTGGCAATTCTTGAATTAACTGTTACCTTTCGATCAAGAAACGCGAATTTGTCTCTCTGTTGAATATTCTTACAATCATGTCTTCTAAAGAATATCTAGCTATGGGATCTGAAACGAAGCCACCTGTTCTAATTCCAGAGGAGTACCAGCAATGGAAAATACGAATGATACAGTTCTTGGATAACATAGACGAAAATTTGATGGTATCAATTCGAGAAGGTCCTATTGAGGTTTATATCGATGTGGAAGCAACTCCTGCGACAGAGACGACTCCAGAAATTCCAGCGACAAGGGTGAAGAAGAACTATTCCCAATACACAGCTGAACAGAAGAATAGGCATGCTATCGACAAAAGAGCAATTACTTTAATGACACTTGCAGATCCGAATGAAGTTCTTAATAGAATTGACAGTGGTTCATCCGCCAAGGAAATGTGGGATGAATTGGAAAGACAAATGTTGGGGACTGTCAGATCAATTCAAGCAAAATTGAATCAAAGCATAAATGCTTATGAACGATTTAAAGCAAAAGAATCTGAAAGCTTAAGTCAGACGTATAGTAAATTTTGCACTATACTGAATGATCTGAGAAGGAATGGGCTGAAAAAGACAAAATCAGAAATAAACTACAAATTTCTGAACAATTTAAACTCTGAGTGGTCATCATTTGCTATAAGTCTGCAAATGAACAAGGATATGTGTGAAGAAGATCTAAATGATCTATTTTGTGTTCTTAATCAGCATGAGGACTCAGTGAAAATTGTGGTTGAAGAGAAGAAGAATGTTGCAGAACAATTAGCCTTTCTGTCAAAGGCCAAAACTGTGAAAGCATCCAAGAAGGCTGCATACATATCTGAGATACCCAATCTGGAGGAGTCTGATAAGGAAGAAGGATCAGAAGAAGATGAAGATATAAAGATGATTGCTGAAAAGCTTGCCTTGTTGACTAACACTTTCAACAAGAGGTATGGAAAGGGAAAATTTCAGGGCAAGTATAGAAAAGAGCAGGGAGGTTCAGATTTTAAGAAAAGGGAAGAGAGAGGAGAGAGTAAGTATGAAAAGAAGGAAGAAAGAAGGGAAGAAAATAGAGAAGAGAAGGAAGAAAGAAAAGAAAAGAATTTGTGTTTCAAGTGTGGAAAATCTGGTCACTTTGCAAAGGATTGTAAAGTGAAAATAGTGAAAGATTATGAGTACTATACTAAAAAGGCTCAGCTGGCTAAGAAAAGAGATGATGAAGTGGCAATGTTAGCTGAACAAGAAAATTGGTTGTACTACACTTCAGATGAGGATGACTGTATTCACTTTTCCCAGATGCAGAGCTATATGGCAAAAATGAAGAATGAGGATGATTCTGACTTTGAAGATGCTGATTTTGAGTCATCTGCTGAGGTACATTCTGCACTTGAAATAGACTTAATGACACAGATTGGTGAAATGAAAACTGAATTTGTTAAACTAAGAAAACAAATAAAAGGAGAAAGAAATTTAGTTAACAAATTCAGAATTGAAAAAGAAGTGATAAAAGAACAATATGAAGAATCTGAGGTTGAGAAACAGAAAATTAAAACTGAAAATTCTGAGTTGTTGAAAAACCTTTCTGAATTAAAAATTGAGCTTTTAAAAGTTAAGGATGAAAAGGGTGATCTACAAATAAAGTTTAATATGCTATTTGAGGAAAGAAAGAATTTATACTCTAAAATCAAAGAATTAGAAGATCTTAACTTGAAAAGAGGTCAGACTCAGCAAACATTAAATCTTCTAACAAGTAATGTTAAAGATACAAGATTTTATAATCCAAAGAAGGGATTGGGACTGGAAGAAAATGTTGTTTTAAAAAGAGCTCCAGTTAACTTGTATGATTTTGTAAAACTTCATGTTCCAAAACCAAAAGTTCCAGAAGTTGTTGAAGTTTTTAAAAGATCTCCAAGTTCTATCACAAGTTCTGGCAATTTACAAAAATCAAGTACTAAAAAGGCAAAGGAAATAATTTCTGAATCAAAAACAGAAAAATCAGATGTTTCATAAAATAAGGTTAAGAAAGAAATTTCTAAACCAAAAGAAGAGAAACCAAAATATAATGATGCTAAATTCGAATATGACTCTTTAAATGTCAGTTACAAAAATAAACAACAAAGTTTTTCATATTCTGACATAGAAAGTATATTTGATACAAGTAAGGTTTCTGATTCTGAAGGTCAGAAATCTGAGTCCATTAATCAGAATTCTGAATCAAAGAGTCAGAATTCTGAATCAAAGAGTCAGAATTCTGAATCAAAGACTCAGAATTCTGAATCAAAGAGTCAGAATTCTGAATCCACTGAAAATTCTGAAACAAAATCAGAAGAATTTTTACAACTTGAAAAGAGGTTTAATCTTGTAAGTCAAGAACTTGAGGACTTAAGGAAAACTTTTGATGAACTTGAAAATGACTACTGTGAGGTGGATTTTAATCTTGAAAATGCTATAAAAGAAAAAAGTGTTTTTACTCAGAAAATAACAGAGCTTGAGAAACTGAAGGCTGAATATGATCTGTTCAAGGTTAATGCTTCAAAAGAAAAGAATGGTTTTATTCAGAAAATAACTGAACTTGAAAAATTGAAAGCTGAATATAATTTGTTCAAGATTAATGATAAATTCTTTAAATCAAGTACATATGAAAAAGGTGAATCATCTACTTCTTCTTCTAACAAAAAGAAGTTGAATCTTTTAGAAAAAGAGGAAAGCAAAAGGAAAGATGGTGTGAATAGAGTTTCTGAGATGAATGAAGAGGTTCCTGCAACTGTACCAAAAGTACATAGTTATTGTGATAAATGTACTTGTACATTGAAAAACAGCAATAAAAATGAAAAAGCTTATGGTACAGATCTGTTGTTACTAGCAAAGAAAAATCTTAGTTGTGTTCAATGTAAAAGTGACTCTTTTCAATATTCTCAGAAATGTCCAATCACAATAACATCTGTTTCCTACTTAAGAAAAGATATTCAGAAAACAGAAAAGAAGAATGTTTCTGTTCCTCAGAAAACAGAAAAGAAAAATGTTTTTGTTCCTCAGAATACAGAAAAGAAGAAAGTTTCTGTTCCTCAAACTCAGAAGAAAGAAAAGACAAAAGAAGTGAATCCTCAAATAAACATCAAAAGAAAGAATGAGAAAGAGATTAATGTAAAAGAAAAGAAAGTTGAAAATATTGTGATATCCAAATTTACAACTTTCAAAAAGAAATTGAACAAGTTTGTGAACAGAAAATGTTCTGACTTCATAAAAGTTCAAGGTAAGTGGTGTTTAAAGAAAGATTTTGAATGGAAAGTCAAAGGTACTTATGTTAAATCTAATGACAAAGCTAACAAAGATGGACCCATTCCAAAATGGGTACCTAAAACTAACTGATCCTTTTTGCAGGGCTGTCATGTGTGGTTTTTAGATTCAGGAGCTTCAAGACACATGACAGGTCAGAAGTCTTTTCTATCAAACTTCACAGAAAAGGCTGGAGGAGCAGTGAACTTTGGAAACAATAGCAAAGGTCAAGTTAAAGGTTATGGGGATTTAACTAAAGGAGATCTGACTATCCAAAAGGTTTTCTATGTTGAAGGATTACAACATAATCTTTTCAGCATAAGTCAGTTCTTAGACAGTTATTGTCAAATCAAGTTTCAAATAACAGGTTGCATGATTTTAACTGAAAATGATGTTAAAGTCTTCTGGGCCAAAAGACATATGGACTTATTTGTAGTTAATTTTTCAAAATTGAAAACATTAAATCCAGTTTGTCTTTTATCAAATTCAACTGCAAATGAATGCTGGCTTTGGCACAGAAGATGTTCTCATCTGAATTTCAAAGATCTTAATAATCTTGTTGCAAAACATCTGGTTAAAGGTTTACCAAAGATTAAATTTGAAAAAGAATCATTATGCTCAGCTTGTGAAATGGGCAAGATGAAAAAGAGTTCTCACAAATTAAAAAATGGACTCATCTTGCAAAGCACCATTAGAAATGATTCATACTGATCTTTGTGGTCCAATTTCAGTTCAATCTATGGGAGGAAAGAAATATATGCTTGTGATTGTTGATGAATTTTCCAGATACACATGGGTTGAGTTCCTAAGAGCTAAGTCAGAAGCTGCTACTACATTGATAAATTTTATCAAAAGGATTCAAGTTCTCTTACAACTTCCAGTTCAGAAAATCAGAAGTGATAATGGAACAGAGTTCAGAAATGAGACTCTTCAGAATTTTTTAGAAAGTTCTGGGATTTCTCACAATTTTTCTGCTGCCAGAACTCCTCAACAAAATGGTGTTGTTGAAAGGAAAAACAGAACTCTAGTTGAAGTTGCGAGAACAATGCTGGCTTATGCAAATCTTCCTACCTTCCTATGGGCTGAAGCAATTGCAACTGCCTGTTTTACACAGAACAGAACTTTAATCAATAAAAAGATTAAATAAGACTGCTTATGAACTGATAAATAAAAGAAAACCATTAATCAAATTCTTTCATGTCTTTGGTTGCAGATGCTATGTTCTTAGAGAAAGAGAAAATCTTGCCAAATTTGACAAGAAGGCAGATGAAGGATACTTTGTTGGTTATTCACTAACTTCAAAAGCATTCAGAATCTACAATAGAAGAATAAAAAGGATGATGGAAAGCATAAATGTAACCTTTGATGAAGCCAGAATGAAGACTTCTGAACAAAACAGTTCAGAACTCGTGCAAAACAAGACAAAAATGACTTTTGATAAAAATTCTAATCCTATTTGTTCAGAACTCAATTTACTGTTTAAGGATGCTTTCATTGAACTAATTTCTGATTCTTATGCAGAATATGAAAACCCAAAGATGGTCAAAGAGATGAAAAATAAGAATCCATAAATAGTTCAATCAACTGTAATTTCTGATAAAGGTCCATCTGAGGAATGTCCAAATCTGATAAATACAAGTAGTGAAAATTCTGAACCATGTATTCAGAATTCTGAACCTAGTAATCAGAATTCTGAACCTTGTAGTTAGAACTCTGGTCAAGTTACTCAGAAGACTGACTTCATTACTCAGAATACAAACACACATGGAACTCCTACACGTATATCCGAACGAGGGGACAGTTCAGAATTACATGCAATCATTGATGAGAATGATACAAACAACAATTTTTCAGAGATTGATGTGCTTCCCAGTGCAAACAAGTGGACTAAAAATCATCCTATTCATCAAGTAATAGGTGATCCATCAGCAGGAATAAAAACCAGATCAGCGACAGCAAATGAAGCCATGTTTGCAGGTTTCTTAAGTGTAATTGAACCTAAGAAAGCAAATGAAGCCCTAGAGGATCCAGATTGGATATCAGCAATGCAAGAGGAATTGCTACAATTTGAAAGAAACAAAGTCTGGAGACTCATTCCAAGGCCTGAAGGTAAATCTATTATTGGAACTAAATGGGTATTCAGAAATAAAAAGGATGAGTCAGGTGTTGTTATCAGAAATAAGGCAAGATTGGTTGCTAAGGGATACTGTCAACAAGAGGGAATTGATTATGATGAGACATTTGCACCAGTGGCAAGAATAGAGGCAATCAGAATATTTTTGGCCTATGCTGCACACAAGAACTTCAAAGTGTATCAGATGGATGTTAAATCAGCCTTTCTGAATGGTAAACTTAATGAAGAGGTGTATGTTCATCAACCTGAAGGTTTTGTTGATTCAGAATTTCCTGACCATGTTTATATCTTAGATAAAGCACTATATGGTCTAAAACAAGCACCAAGAGCCTGGTATGACACTCTTACTCAACATTTGTTAAAATCAGGGCTCAAGAAAGGTAAGATTGACACAACTTTGTTTTTAAAGAAACAAGGTGAGGATTTAATTCTTATTCAGATTTATGTTGATGACATAATATTTGGGTCTACCAGTCAAGAATTATGTGATAATTTTTCTAAAATCATGTCATCTGAATTTGAAATGAGCATGATGGGTGAACTGAATTTTTTCCTTGGTCTTCAAGTCAAACAATTACCAAGAGGTATTTTTATAAATCAAGGAAAATATGTCAGAGATATTCTGAAAAAGTTCAAAATGTCTGATTGTGCTTCTATGAGAACTCCTATGGCAACAAACATAAAGTTAGATGCTGATCTCAAAGGAGTTTCAGTAGACAACAAACTCTATAGAGGCATGATTGGATCATTACTTTATCTGACTGCAAGTAGGCCTGATATTATGTTCTCTACTTGTTTCTGTGCTAGATTTCAATCCAATCCAAAACAATCTCATATGTTGGCTGTCAAAAGAATTTTAAGATATCTAAAAGGCTCACCTGATCTAGGTTTATGGTATCCTAAAGAAACTGATTTCAAATTGACTGCTTTCACTGATGTTGACCATGCAGGAAGTAGATTGGACAGAAAGAGTACATCTGGTGCTTGCCACTTTTTGGGTGATAAAATAGTGAGTTGGGCATCAAAGAAACAGAATTGTGTGTCCACTTCAACTGCTGAAGCAGAGTATGTTGCTGCTGCTGCTTCATGCTCTCAAACCTTGTGGATGAGAACACAACTCATGGACTATGGATATCAACTCAACAAGATTCCCATCTATTGTGACTCAGAAAGTGCAATTGCCATTACTTAGAATCCTGTTCAACATTCAAAGACTAAGCATAAAGATGTGAGGTATCATTTTATAAAGGATTATGTGGAAAAAGGAACTATAGAGATGCACCTTTTGCATACAAAGTATCAATTGGATGACTTGTTCACAAAGCCTCTTGATCACAAAATGAAAGTCCAGGTTACACTCTTACAATCAAATATGAACAATTAAGATCGTATTAATAGCAACTGGTCATATGATCTATTAAAGATATTACAATGAATTTCTCTCTCAATAGATCTAACAATTTATGCGTAAAGAGTTATCCAAAAGGTTAGCCAAAGATTCAGTTAGCTACAGTTGCTAACTCCTATATATACTGTAGATAATAGCTAAAGCTACAGTACATATGAGAAACAGACTAATAGAACAATTACACGTGTCCTAATTAGTAACTGAATATAACAGATAATATCCCAAGATATGAATTCTGAACATACTTCTGAATAAGCGCTTCAGAACATTTGTCTTCATAGTCAGAAGTTCTGAGTCTCCTACTCAGAACTCTGAACCTTCTAGTCAGAATCCAACACTTAGAATCTTTTTGAGATTTCTCACTCAGAACTTCTGAGTCTTCTACTCAGAACTTCTGAGTCTTCTGAGTCTTCTTTAGTCTTCTTACTCAGAACTCAACACTTGTGTTTTTGACAAAACTCTAGACCTAACAATCTCCCCCTTTTTGTCAAACACACTTGTACTTTTCACCATCAAATTCTTAGAGCAGGAACAATCTTCAGAAGGAGCTCTTCTGAATGTTTTGACAACTTTTGCTCAGAATTCTGAATAATCTGAGTTAACAACTTCTGGTCAGTCTTTAATCAGCAGCAGCAACGATTTCCAAATTGATTTCTGTTATATATTTGCTTTTTCTTTGCTCCCTCTTGAAATGACAATTCTCATCTTCATTTCAGTTTTGATAAGATTTCTTTATAAGAAACAACCGATCAGTTTCCTTTTCCTCTTCTTCTTCTTAAAATAACATTTCTCTCTTTTGTTATTTCTGTACAAAAACCATATCAATCTTCAAAATCTTTAGCTTTTCTCCCCCTAAAGTTTTGGAAAGCAAAATCATCTTCAAAATCTTTAGCTTTTCTCCCCCTTGATTTTCAAAACTTTAGCGATGCTTTTTCTTCGAATGAAGTCTATGCTTTTTCTCCTCCTTAATGAATAACCTTGCTCCCCCTCAAAATAAGAATTCTGTAGCAGTTTGTTTTCTCCCCCTGAAAGTATGCATATATTTCATTAAAATTATTCATTTCAAATATAGTGCTTTAATGAAAACATTTATACAAGGAGAATAAGATTTACTGAACTACACTTAATAACTACTAACATTTGATCATTTGAAAACTTTACAAAAGAAATCCAACTTAATGAAATTTATCAGATTTTCAATCAAATGAAATCAAATGCATGTGTTTGGATTCAAATACAAGTCATCATTGCATATCGAGTTAAAAATGTTCAGTTTCAATCCCTTTATTAAATCTATTTGGTGTGCTTAGCATGCGAAATATGATTAGCTTCAAGCATATGCAATTCTAAAAACATATACGAATACTTTGCTCTACTCACACTATTTGTCCAAAATCAGGATTTTCACAAATTTACAGGTTTATTGCGACTTTGAATTTTCCCAAAGTTTCAAGAGATGTGTGCTCATTGGCATCTTTTAATTTTGTGCTCATTGACATCTTTTAATTTTGTGCTCATTGACATCTTTTAATTTTGTGCACATTGGCATCTTTTAATCAAAAAGTTTAGTAAGAATAAGATACATCGTTAAACATGACTTTCTATCTGGTTCTATAGCAGGATTTGGGTCAGCATATCCCAGACCAGTTGGTCTTAGGTGCTAGGTGACAAGCACCCCTTGGAACTTAATTTCCCAAACCATAAAGGCCACATCGATATATCTTAAACCCATTTGTACCAGTAGAACATGGTTTTCTATCTGATTCTATTGCAGGATTTGGGTCAGCCGATCCTAGACCAGTTGATCTTAGGGACTAGGTGTCGAGCACCCCTTAGGACTTACTCTCCCAAACCAGAAAGGCCACAGGTACAAACTTTCAAACTAAATGATTTTGTATATATATATTGCATCTCAATCACTTGGTTCTAAAACGTAGTACTTCCCCCATATTTTCGTTTCCATCCAACATTCTGACAAATTATGCTTTTTGAGCATTATATTCTATATAAGTCTAAATTTCATAACATTGAGCATTCAGCATAATTTCATTCATGATTTGCTAACCTTTCGATTTATTTCAGAAGTGAAAGTTGAAACAAATATAGCTCAGATAATACAAAAATACTTGTAAAAGCACCATTGACACACATTTTATTCATTGAATGAAAAATAAAAAAAATCATATCATTGAATTAAATTGTTAAGATTCAAACATTCAAAGCAATAGAAATAAAACATAATACAATGTTACCTTTCACCACTTGTTCCTTGAAACAGAAAAATATGACAGTTAAGGATATCACCTGAGAAGTATGAGTTCTAAACTGATTTGTTTAGAAGTCTTAGTCTCTGAAGTACGGGTCCTGAACTGAATTATTCAGAAGCCATTGTCATTTAAGTACGGGTTTTGAACTGATATGTTCAAAAACCTAAAACGTTGAATCACGGGTTTTGAACATTATCTTGAAACAATCAGATCAAATTTTGAGTCAATACTTCCTCTGAAATCAAGATAATCCTGCAAAATCAAGAGATTTTGGTAGTCATCTACGATGATTCCTCATTAGTTATCAAAAAAAAATTCTGAGTAGTAGAGTCAGAATTCTGATTAGAAGAGTCAGAATTCTGAGTAACTTGCTCAAAATTCTAAGTATCAGAGTCTGAATTCTGATTAGTTGAGTCAGAATTCTGAGTAGTGGAGTCAGAATTCTGAGTAGTAGAGTCAGAACTTCTGAGTAACAGAGTCAGAATTCTGATAAAACTATCCAGAGAAAATTCCTTAGAAAATTTTTTGGATTTTGTGATTTTTGAACATTCTGAATTTCAAATCACCATAACTTGCTCAAAAATCAGAATTTTTCAACCAAAATTTGCAGGGTTGCTCAAAATGTGATTCTGAACACATTCTCTGGAAATGTTTTCTACTAAAAAACACCCACAACTATGAGTTCGATTACACCACAGTAAACTGAACTTTTTTAAAAAAAATGCTTCAAAATCAACAAATTGATCTGTATGAATCAGAAATCCATAATCAAGATGAGACAAATTGTAAGTCCATAATCACATTCAGACCGAGTTTTGGACTGAATTATCCAAAAGTCAATATTCTCAATTTAAGCACAGCATCGGTTTTAAGTCATGTGTCAGTATTATCATTCAACTCTACACATGAATAACCTGCAAAACAAATTAAGTTGTCTTTGGTACCCATATGAACTTGGGTCCAGGTTTGTTAGGTGCAGTGGCATATGCAGATATTCTATAAGAACCATACCAGTGCTGAATAAAATTCTTGTTCACAAAATCATTAGTCCCACAATATGAACAACAAAGTTTCTTTTGTGCAATTCTGACTAATTGATTTACAGAATAAATCACATCAGGTTTAACAAAAGATTTTCTTTGAAATGTATTGTTCTTCTTGACATTTGAATTAGGAACTTTTGATTTTGGCACTTCTTTCTTGGAAGTTGTTCCTTTAACTCTCCATTCCATTTTTATCTTTTTAAAAGAACAATTATAAGATTTATCAATAGCAGAATCATAAAACAGATTAGAAGAACGAATCTGATCTTTTGAACTATGATTTGATTTGTCAACAACTTTCGTTTCAAATTCCCTAAACTTTTTAACATACAAATCAAACCTTGACTGCAAATCAGATTTGGACTTCCTCTCTATCATGATTTTAGTTGATAAATCAGATAATTTCTTAATAAGCCTCCTTATCTCCAAATGAAAAACTTTCTTTTCCTTCTCAAACTCATCTTTTAAGCATTTTTCTTTAAAGCCATTTACCTTCTTCTTTTCAGTCTCTTTCCTTCCATCTTCTAACTCTTTCTCCAACTCATTGATTTTTACAGAAAACTCATTTAACATTCCTGTTTTCTTTTTCTCAAAACCAATCTTTTCTTCTTGAAAAACATTTTTCTTGCATTCAAACTCTTTTCTTTCTTTTGCAAGAATTTTCTCCAAATCAGAAATTTTCAAAGATAATTCAACAGACTTTGTTTCAAAACCTTTCCTCTCAGTTTGAAAGTCTCTTCTCTCTTTCTCAAATTTCACTCTTTCAAGTATAAGAACTTGTTCAAAATCATAGATCTGTTTCAAGAGTTGACAATTTTTCATTTCACATGATTTGATTCTATTTTCAGACTCTGTCAACATCTTTCTTCTAAAATTGCCTTTCTCTTTCAAATCAACATTCTCTTTTTCTAACAACTTTATGTTTTCTTGAACCTTTTCAAAATCCTTTAGAAAATCAGATTTCTCTTTTTGCAAAATCTTTATAACTTTTGCATATTCGTCTTGTTTTGCTTGAAGATTAGCAATCTTGCTTTCAAAATGAACAATCTCAGTTTTTGGTTCAGAAATTGTTTCTTTTGCTTTTACAGGACTTAATTTTTGTAAATTGTCTGAACTGGTTATAGAAATTGCAGGTCTCACAAAAATTTCAATAATCTCAGGCATGATGAAATGACAAATTCGAATATCAACTATGAATTATGATAAAAAATGAGAATCAACACAAATCTAGAACATGCAAGAATTAATCAAATCTGTCACATGCATTTCATCAAACAGTTAGAGTACATGAATTAATGAAATCTTCTTTTCAACAAAAAATTTGAATACTAATCAACATGCAGCAGATATAATCACTTTGATCCAGAAACCAATCAAGAATTTCGAAAACATACCTGTGATCTCTGTTTAATTTCGAGAATTAATCAGCATAGAGAGAAAATCTTTGGATAACTTGATTGTAAGATATCGATTCAACAGAAAGACAAATTCAAATTTCTTGAATCAATGATAGAAACGAATTCAAGAATTGTTAGGAATTCAAGAATTGTTAGCAGCAGCGGAATCAATTGTCGAATTGATCAAGAAACTTCAAGAACGCGATCAAACACACTCTTGGTCGAATTTGTTTGTTGATTGGCTCTGATACCAATTGAAAGTCCAGGTTACACTCTTACAATCAAATATGAACAATTAAGATCGTATTAATAGCAACTGGTCATATGATCTATTAAAGATATTACAATGAATTTCTCTCTCAATAGATCTAACAATTTATGCGTAAAGAGTTATCCAAAAGGTTAGCCAAAGATTCAGTTAGCTACAGTTGCTAACTCCTATATATACTGTAGATAATAGCTAAAGCTACAGTACATATGAGAAACAGACTAATAGAACAATTACACGTGTCCTAATTAGTAACTGAATATAACAGATAATATCCCAAGATATGAATTCTGAACATACTTCTGAATAAGCGCTTCAGAACATTTGTCTTCATAGTCAGAAGTTCTGAGTCTCCTACTCAGAACTCTGAACCTTCTAGTCAGAATCCAACACTTAGAATCTTTTTGAGATTTCTCACTCAGAACTTCTGAGTCTTCTACTCAGAACTTCTGAGTCTTCTGAGTCTTCTTTAGTCTTCTTACTCAGAACTCAACACTTGTGTTTTTGACAAAACTCTAGACCTAACACAAAAGGTTCTCTTTTCTCATATGTGAAATAGGAATGCTTAATCTAACTAATTGAAAATATTTGTGTTTCTGAAAAATAGTAAATTTTTCTAAGTAAAATTTTCTGAGTAGTGTACTCAGAACTTCTGAGTCTTGAGTTAAGAACTTCTGAGTCTTGAGATCAGAACTTCTGAGTCTTGAGTTCAGAACTTCTGAGTCTTGAGTTCAGAACATCTGAGTCTTGACTTCAGAACTTCTGAGTCTTGACTTCAGAACTTCTGAGTCCTATAATCATATATTCTGAGTCAATACTTCAGAAATTTAACTTTCAAAATTTATTTTTGAGAAATTCAAATACTTCAATTTTGTGGATTAATTTTTTTTTCTATTATCTTATTATCTCATCTTTATGTATCAAAAATGGTCAAATACATGCTAA
This sequence comes from Saussurea involucrata, assembly GCA_033807775.1. Lineage (NCBI taxonomy): Eukaryota > Viridiplantae > Streptophyta > Magnoliopsida > Asterales > Asteraceae > Saussurea > Saussurea involucrata. Next base: position 56,827,153 of record CM066317.1, read on the forward strand.
AGTCAAGGGGGGGCATCAATATCTTTTGGAAAATATTTTTATGATGCTTAAAAGATTTGGTTTTCATTTCTTATCTCTGATCATTCAAAGAAGAACAAGCTTTTAATGATAAAATTTTTCTACTTGTTCAAACTATATCTGAATTAAAAAAAATTATTCAGATATAAGATTTTAAATTATTTTTAAAAATCATCATTTTATGGACAGAATTTTGATGATAAAATGTGTTTCTATCTGTTCAAACTTCTTCTGAATAACTCAAAGTTTTATATTTGTCAGAAGTTGTTTTTAAATAAAATTTTGGTTACAAGGCAAAATTCTTCTGAATCATGGAATCAGAACTCTGATTAAGGAAAGTACTGAGCGTGTTATTCAGATCTTTGACTTGAGTCAAAATTCTATCCGCTAACACGTGTCAGCTTCATATTTTGTTGATTATGCCACGTATTTCATTTAAATCTTCTGTGGCATTTCAAAAGTTTTGACTCCGTCATAACGTTCGACTCGCTTTTCCGTCAAACATTTCAACTTCTTGGGTTTTAAATAGGTCTTAAAATCCCTAATTCAAACTTTTTCAAATTCCCAAGCGAAAAGTGAGATACGAATCACTCCAGAGTTCTTTGAATTTGTTTTCTTCTTAAATCATGTCTGGAATTCGAAGAAGTGGTCAAATTTCTCTACATTCAACTAAATCTTTGATGGATTCCTCTGATTCGGAAAATGATGAAGTACAGAATAGAGCTGTAGAGGAAGGGGCAATAAGAAATGATGGAGAAGATGAACAAATGGATGAATCTGAAGGAAATGCAGATGAGGTAAACATTAATATTGAACATGAACAGAGTGCTGCAGGTTCTATTATGTCAGATAGACCTATTTTAGTGGAAAGAATTGTTCCTGAGAGTGAATGGTTGAAATTATCTGAAAATAACTGTGTTATATTATTTGAGGAAAGTCGTTTTAAGCCTGAACACAGAATTATCATGGAGTTATTCAAACACCATCCTTACAGAAAATGGTTTACGAGAAGTAAAAATGTTCCTGTTCAGTATATACAACAGTGGTGGAAACATCTTAGGTTAGAGGATAATAAATTTGTGTCTGAATTTGGAGGAGTAACTTTTGCCCTATCCATCTCTGCGTTAAGAGAAATGTTGAATCTACCAGAAAAAGATGATGTACAAAGAAGAACAGATTTTGAAGACTCACCCCTAACAGAGGAATTAATAGCAGAGTTTATGAAATTGGGATACAATGAAGGATTGAGGACTCTCAGTTTGTTCAGAAGAAACAAACTACCACCTATTTGGGCTTGCTTCTTTCATGTGGTAAATAAGTGTTTGTCAGGGAAAAATAGTTCTGCTGATCAAGGTTCTAAACAAATTCTTCAGATCTTTCAGGGCTTAGTGAAGAATAGGCATTATGACTACACTTCAATACTTTGGGAAGATATGAAGAATACATTTGAGAAGAATCAGAAAGCAATTCAGAGGAAAACAAAGGATACTCCACTGACATACATACCTTACATAAGGTATTGGCAGATTGTAATCTGGTATGCAATGCAGGAAAACAGAACTATCTCAAGAAGAACAAATGAAGAGCAAGGTCCTACTTTCTATTTGGGTAAGATGACCTCAGTAACAAGACTTGAAAACTATCCCAATCATAAACTGTTGCCAAAATCACTTAGGAATTATATTCCAAGGGAGAGTGAGATTTTAAAAGCTTATTGCACCTCTATGGGAATTGAATTACCTCAAATCCCTACCCAAGAGGACCAACCTGAGAAGAGAGGTGAGGGGTCTAGTCGAATTAGAGAGGGGGAGGATGTTCAGATGGGTGAACATTCTGAGAGACTTGAGGGGGAAAATTCAGAGAGCTTGGTTAGACTCAGTGAGGAAAAACAGAATGAGAGTGGTGAGGATGAGAGATTGTTAACAGAGGTTCAAACAGAAAGAGATGCCTCTGAACCAGCTAATCTTGGCCAGGTAACCACAACTGCTATTGGTTCACATTTCTTGGTGTCCAATATTGAAACAAACACCATGGACCTAGTGGTGGATCTTGAACAACCCATCCATGCCCACTCAGAAGCATTTCAACATGCTACTGTTTCACAAAATTCAGGGGAACCATCCCAAACTCATTTGGAGGGAGGTGATCAATCCCAACCTATTTTTCAACACATTGAGTCTGAATATCACAGTCTTATTCATATTGAGCCTGAAATTCCTTCTCACACTTGCACAAATCAGGAGTTTCGTATTCCCGAAACAACATTCATAGACATACCTAATGTTGGGTGTCGAGGATTGGATGGAAGTCCTGGTGAGGTGAACATTACAAAAGCCTCATTCAAACGTGCATCTGTTGTACAAGATGACTTTGTGTTATCTACAGGCCATGAGCCCTCTGGGCACATGAAAACTGGACCATCTATTGGTTCAGGTTCACTGTTAGAAACTTCTGAATTTGAAAAGATTCAGAAACAAAACAAGGAGATGGGGGAAAAAGTAGAAAATTTGGAGAAGAAGGTGGAGGATTTGAATGATGAGGTGTCAGATTTGAAAGTTGTGTTGGAGAAAAAGTTAATTTCTGTTGAAACCAAAGTAGATGATGTAAAGAAATCCTTGGATTCTCACAAAAAGGAGATCATGGATATAATGTCTGGTTTTCAAAAAGATATGTTAAAACAAATGCAAGGTATGCAGGAATCTATACTGAAAGCACTGAGTGTATCAATGACTTCTACTTCAAAGCCTCTTGAGCATGTTCCTGTTGCAGAAGCTGAACCTGAAGGTACTTCCAATCAGAACTTGAAAAGAAAGTTTGATGATAATGAACCTCATGATCATCAAAAGGGGGAGAAAAGACAGAGGTTAAGTTCTGATGATGACATTGGCATAGAAGATTTTGAGATAGCAGATATGCACTTAGCCAGTACAAAAAGTTCAGAAGATCAGACACAGGAAAATTTAAAGGAAATGATTCAGATAGTTCAAATTGATAGCTCAGATACAGAAGAAATGGATTTAGGGAGTATTGATGGTAATGACACAGATAAAACAGAGGAATTAAACTTAGATACAGAAATGGAAGGAAATTCTGATGAAACTGAAACTGTTGAAGAATATGTATTGATATCAGAAGAAACAGTGGAAAGTGCAGTGGTAAACAGGTGTACATATATCATTGTTTATAACAAAAGAAGGATAAGTGAATAATTGATAAGTACTGAATCAGAAGAAAGGAGGTTAAGTGAAGAGTTGATCAGAAGGATGCATAATAATTTAGTCAGAGCTTTGAATGTTCAAAAAGTTCAGCAAGGAATAAAAATGGTAAGACCTATTGATCTAATGGAAGAAGAAGACAGAACTGTGAATTATACTCAGGATTTTGAAGATGAATTTAGATTTAACTTTTGTGATGAGTTAAATACAGAAGAAGAGTATGTGAAAGTGAAAGACTACTTTATGCCTTCTGAGTATGTATTCAGAAAACCAATTGAGATCCCAAAGATTAACTTGCAGAGACTAGAAGAACCTGTATGTGATTTCATCCTAGAGTTAAGTGATGTGCCATTAGCCAGACAATTTCATGATGATATTTTTCCTGAGGAAATGTATGATAATCTCTACTACACAGAAGGAGAGTATGAGCTTTTGGAAAGTAACATTGATGGTTTTATGGATGACAGAGCTCAGATAGTCTACTCAGAAGCTTCTAACAGATTCAGAATTCCTGACTCAAGACTGCATATCCAGAAAAGAATTGAGAAAGTTCTGATGTTTCAACAAGAAGAATTCAGTGGTTTAATGTTTGTTAGAATGGAAGTGCTGAAAGAAAGAAATACAAAGGTTTCCATGTCTACTTTTGATTTTCACAGATTGACTCTTGATGATCAGATCTTTCTAGTCAAGTTCTTTGCCAGTACTGAAGAAGCCTTAATGGAAATTGAATGCAGAAGACTTCTGGGTATCTATGTCAGAAATATACACTTGTATGATTTCCAATTAGCCATTGAAGGAAGAAAAGAGAAGTGTAATCTGAGTTCTCCCACAAAGAAAACAGAAATTGGTGTAGATTTGAAGGGATTTGTGAATGAAGGAATGGAGACAGAAGGGTTCACATATATAGTTCACGGAAGGCTTGAAATGTTCAGATTAAAAGAGTTGGTGAAGTACAGTGATGCAACTCTAAATTGGTTATTGATTGAAATGGAAGTAAGTGTGGAAACTGAAAGAGAGAGTTTAAAGAAGAGATGTATGAACTCTGTGAAGAGAAGGTTGGATCTTAGAAGAAAAATCAGAAACTGTAGTGAATGGTTGCTATCTGAGGTGAATCCCAAAAAGATTCTACATAATGACTTTGTGTTTCCTGCTGAGTATGAAGTGAATGAAATTCTGTCAGATGAAGTTGAAGAAGTTCAGGACACAACACCTCAGAATGTGCAGATAACTAGTTTTGATCAAGCTGAACAGTCTGAACCCAAAGAAGATGAAATATCCATTGATCTAAATGGATACTTTCATGAATTTGATCTGCCTGAGTTCTTCAAACCAAAAGAAGTACAATTCTTGGATGTGTATTATGATAGACCTAAGGAGACTCATATCTGGTTGGCTGAAAAATCAAGATGTCTTGGGAAAACAAAGCAAGCTGTTTACTCAGATTTTCTAATCACTGGAATCAGAGAATTGAAGGTTAAGAAATTCAGAAAGTTGGAGTATTTATCTTTTGAAGTTCTGAGAGAGGATGGCAAGGTATATTATTTCACTGATGCAGATTTTGAGAAATTATCAGTGGTTGACTTCTATATATTACACAGTTTTCTATGCTTTAAAGGGTCAAGCAAGGACAGAAATGAAAGAAAAGCTAGAAGTGTGGTGATTGAGGCTATGTTTTACATCTTGAGGTGGCATTGTTATACAGATTTTCAAATTGCTCTGTATCTACAAAGGCCATGTGTTTATCTGGCAAATCCCAACACAGAGCATGATCAGAAAAAGGTGTTAAAGACTGGAAGTGTTCTCAAACATCCAGATTTGGGAGTCTTTTTGAAAAACAAGAGTAGAAAGATCTTCTTCAGAGCAAAGGAAACTTCAAAATATTGTTCTGGAACTTTAAGGATCATAAAGCACAATTTGGAGAAAAAGTTGCTGAAAGTGAAGGAAGCAAACATAACTCAAGAAGTAATCAATCAGCGAGTTGAAATTATTCAAGAAATCATTGTCAAAATTGATAAGAGGCTTAATCTGAGAAATGTGCTACTTCAGAAAATTGTTCCTGCTCTGAAAGAACTGGATGATGCAAAGTTCAAGTTTATTTGACAAAAAGGGGGAGATTGTTAGATCTGAGTTTTGTCAATAAACTAAGTGTTGAAGATCTGATAAGAAGGCTCAGATGTTCTGAGAAGAAGAGTCAGAGTTCTGACTGTGAGAGCTCAGAAGTATTGCTGAGAAATGTTACCAAGTACACAAGTCTGATAAAAGAAGTCAGAGGTCTGAGAAGAGAAGTCAGATGTCTGAGATAAAGAGTCAGAAGATCTGAGAAGCGTTATCAGAAGAATGTTCAGAAGTTCTGAACAACCTGTTCAGAACTTATGACGAGATACTTTACTTAGTATTTTGTAAACTAATTAGGACACGTGTATTGTTCCTATTAGTCTTTCATATTTGTACTGTAGCTTTAATATTTCCATTGCAGTATAAATAGTAGTTAGCATTACTTTGCTAACTGATTGATTTTCCCGAATATATTTGTATTCATTCCTTGTAATCTTTGAGATTCTCTCTCTCTTAGATCTGTAATTCTGTTCATCATTGAATACAATTGGGCTTGATCATACAATTCTCAATTACTGCTTTCTATATTGATTGTGAGAGTAGATCCTGTACTTTCAGATACGTCGAGAACTGGCGCGAACTCGAACTTCAATTCAAAGGGGAGATTGTCAGGGATAAAATCTGTTGAATAGAAGTTCAAGGGCCTATTATGTAAAAGGTGTATTTTGGGCTTAATTGTGTAAACGGGCCATGGGCCTTAGTGTATTAGGCCTAGATATAAATAGCCTATTATGTTTAGAAAAATAGGTTAATCGTCATTAATCGCATTAGTTGTCTAATCACTCGTATTGTAATTCTCTTAATTAATCAAAGTGAATTGGATGACCAGTTGAAACCATTCTGATTGTTTCTACATATTGATTTCTACTGTTTGTATGCACTAATCTGGAACTCACAGGTTCATATATGAATTAGTTAAAAGAGTTCATATGTGAATTACATGGGTTCACATATGAACAAATAGTTCACATGTAATCACACAGATTCATATATGAACTCGTCCCGTGTTTTTGTGAAAGTTACGAAACTGCCCTTCTATTTTTGGAACAACCACAACTTTTGACCAATTAAAGCCGATCTTGACCGAATAAATGACCAAGATTACTTCTCTATTTCTCATATATTTAGCATTTCTCAAATGAACCTAAGGCTATATATATATATATATATAGTGAGAGAGAGAGAGAGAGACAGAGAGAGACTGACCCATTGTTTTGTAAACTCTATTAATTGTATAAAGTTGTAAACCAAGGATATTTGGGTCTTTTCCCCAAATTCTATTTTTTTTGAATAATTCATATTTTTAGCAACAACAAACTTTTTCTTAATTTTCTCAGTTATCTTCATCACACACACACACACACACACTCTCTCTCTCTCTCTCTCTGGCGACCTCCCACTCCGGAGACCTTCACTCCGGTGACCTCCTCCCACTCCGGCAACCTCCCCCTAAATTCCGGCGAGTATTATAATTTTTTCGAGTTTCATAAACTGTTTTTTCGAAATTTTCACGTTTCATAGGAGAAAACATATGAAACTTAAAATATATGATTATTTCAAAAAAAACTCTGAATATTCATATACGAGAAAGTATATGAAACATATAAATCTAATTATTCATATTAGAGAAAAATATATGAAACCGTTTATGAAAAAAAATAAAACCGTTAATGAAAATATATGAAACTGTTTATTAAAATATATGAAACTGTCGCCGGGAGAAGGAGGGCATCGCCGGAGAGGGAGAAGATTCTCATAATCATCATATCTTTCATATACGGTGTGCGTGCAGAAAACCTCCATCACTTTTGTCTCCAAATCACCGTCCATGGTGGTGCGTGTGCAGAAAACCAACGGAGTTTTGAAGGCTTCGCCGGAGTTTGGCATCGAATGTTCTTGTTCTTCATGGTTGCCTCATATCGTTTGTCTCCGTGAAGAACCACCGTCCACGGTGGTGCGTGTGGAGAAAACCCACCGTGAAGAACCACCGTCCACAATGGTGCGTGTGCAGAAAACCCACCGTAAAGAACCACCATCCACGGTGGTGCGTGTGCAGAAAACCACCGTGAAGAACCACCGTCCTTGTTCATCATGGTGGCCGAATTTTTTTTAGAGAGATAGAGAGAGATTAGGTAAATATGGAAAAAATTTAGAAGATAATGTAACCATAACTGGAAATTCAAATTAATTAATAATTTAAAATTTAAAATACCTAAAAATTATTCCCAAACTACCCTTTCCCTATTTTTTAATAAATTTAAATCCAAAAATTTCTCAATCGTTGTAACAACCCAAAAATCCATAACCGGCATAAGAATAAAAATGTCCCAAAATGGGTCCCAATACTTATCATAATATCTCAAAAGAGTTACAATACTTGCAGCGGAAACAAACTTCCATAGTCGAGAAACTAACTAAGCTAACAAGATAAGCTTAAGAGAGCTACATTACTCTAAACTCGAGTCTTCAGCCTCTACCTTCAGACCTTTGCTTTGCCCTTAGAGAAAGCACCACTACCTTTCTTGCCTGAAAATGGTTTTAGTTTTGGTTAGACATGGAGGTCTAGTGAATTCCCTCTCGAAAACAGTTTAAACAAATCTCATCTTTAAACACGTAAACTGCCATAATATAAAATAAAATAACAGTTTCAAGTAACCATCTCCACATAAGGGTATTTGCACAGTGGTCTCCACGCCCATCACCTCCATGTGATGTCCACACTCGGGGCCCCCAGTAGATCCCCACGGCCCCCCAGTAGATGCCATAACCGTGTGCGCGAGAAACAAATTAAAGGCACACGGTTAACCAAACTCCCAAGGATCCTCAATGATCCAAGGTACAACCAACCCCACTGTGCAACCCGACTCCACATACAAGTATACCAAGCAAGGCTAGAAATCATATAGCAGTTGTATGTATCTTTGTAAAAACAGATTCATAGCGTACGAGTATAACGTTCCCAAAACATATAGTTAATGCGAGAAATAAGGTTGAATTTATAAATAAAATCATGCTTGCATATCATACCATTATCAGCGGTAAAAAATGTAATTAACATCTCAATTCAAGTAAAAAGGGTTAAGGGAACTCACCTGATTGTAGCGCCCCTTCACGAACAAACCGAGTCGAACCCAACACCAAAGGCAAACCATACACTTCGATCAGTAACATACCCAAAAATAAGGATTCCGGAATCCGAACTCTGACATCTGATACTAACTTCAACTCCGGGATTCCCCAATCCGGGATCCGGTACTCAAATCCGGGATTCCCCAATCCGGGATCCGGTACTCAAATCTGGGATTCCCCAATCCGGGATCCGATACTCAAATCCGGGATTCGAACGGTAAAACCCCAAATTCACAACCCAATCATCCAAAAGCGATTAAATCCCTAATGCTTAAGTAAATACACCACATGTTTGCATTTGTAATGAAAAGCTTCCATTCCGATCATCCTTATCGACTTTTACTTGGTCCAAAAAGAGAATCTTCTCCATTCCTTTTTTTAAAAAGAGAAAACAGAGAAATAGGCGATGCTTAATCAATTCTGGTAGTCTAAATCAACCTATAAATGCAGTATTTTATCCCACAACAGAGAGGAGGATTCAAGATTCCTACCTTAGTGAAGCTCTTTCTTAGCCGATTTCTCTCCTTCTCCTCTCGTTTTCTTTCTCAGCCGCCAGTTGCACAGAATGAAGAGTTTTCTAGGGATTTGTCCCCTTATATACTTCTAATAATTTGCAAATTGGTCCCTTCCTAACTTACTCCCATTTTTCACTTTGGCCACAAGTTTTCCACTTATTAACACAAATAACCGGTTGTTACAACACCCCCCCTTAAAAGAATTAAAGAGTAAACCTAATCTAAACAACTTGTAATAACACCACCACACCGGCCTTCAACCCACGCTCTCATAAAAGAGGCATGAAACACCTCACGTATCCCACATATCCATAAAACATACTCATTCTATAAACTGATTCCTCAAGTCGGAGTATCACTACAACCGACTCACTAAAACGTGGCTCAATCCTCTTTTCTTTCGCTATACCCCATTTCAACATCCAAATTCAATCCGAACTAAGCCAAACCAATCCAAACCGAACCAAACTGAACCAAACTAAACCAAGCTGAACCAAACCAAACCAAACCAAACCAAACTGAACCAAATCAAACCAAGCTGAACCAAACCAAACCAAACCAAATTGAACCAAACCGAACCAAATCAAACCAAGTTGAACCAATACCTTTGGCATCAAACCGACCCCCAACTTAGGTTTCACGATTCGCACTTCCAAATTTAACAACTTTGGTTTCAACGAATCTTCCAAGCACCTCTGTATAAGATCACGACTTCCTTACATTAGGAATACTCACATAATGTACTTGTAGTCCTTCCGACCATTATACTAGATAAAAAGTAACACCTCAGGGATCTTAAAACATGTCTCATAACGACTTTCCCATACCGTTTCACTTCCTTAAAGAAGAAATTTCATCGAGTTTCGCAACAATGACATGAATCCTTTACTAACATCGGCAACCACCCAATTTGCCAATCTTAGCACCTGGTCAAACATGAACTTTCTAATCCACCTTCCTACCACGTCAAGCGCCTAACACACCAGTATTTCTTTTCTTCCAAAACACGTTGACCTCAAGTCAACACTATATACCGATACATACGCTTCCACTACGTCCTCTTTCCATACTCGTATACAACTAACCCCCCATCCAGGGTAAGGAATAAATCACCTTTAAGTTTTACGTTCACCTTTTCACTCCATCCAATAGACATCCAACTAAAAGGAGCGGCCACGCCTACTCTAAACTATTCCAAGTAACACATTGTTGAACCATACGCTCACTTCGGAATAGTTAACATCTCAATACTTATTCAAATCTGATGGTCTTACACTTTGAGTGCCCCGTACAACCACCTATGCCATGCCCTTCCGAAGGTATAGATCACATTCCTTCAAGGAAAGATTCATTGACTCATACGAGTCCCTCAACACTTAACCCAAGACGTACACCAAAATGTCTCCCTCTCGTAACTACACGAGTAGTTCCAATACCCGTCATTTGCACCGCTTTAAACATTTTTCCATCCATATGGTGTCAATACCACTCTTCTCACTTTAAGCCCTTCCACTTGCTTGAACATATCGTCCTAACCTCCTCATGCTAGCCTGGGCATTGCTTGCCTATCAACATCCACTTCATTCCCAAACATTCCAAACATGACAACCACACTTTTGTTACCAAGCCCAACCAACGGTTTCACCACCGTTTGTTGATCCAAACCCTCAGTGATTTGATAATGACCCTGAGAAACACTTAGTGAAAATTGTAAGTAGACAATATGTATTAGAGTTTCACTATCAAAGATAAATACTAAGTTCGTTTAGTACCGCTGATAGGAAACTCAAGTTCTTTAATTTATGCATGCAGCGAACACTGTACATCAGTGAGCCCTAAGCCTGTTCAGTCTCACTGATTATCGTTGATAGATATGTTGTTTACTTATGATCCCTGAAGACAAGATTCACGTCAACCATGTTCTACGCTGAAGTCGAAAATCAAGACAAAGAACCAGCGACTAAGTCTACTAGTGACCTGATACGGATATCAGCAAAGCCAAGACTTGTCCATCTTACGTGAAGTTTCAAGTAGAAGACTTCAGCGAACGTTGAACTTTATCATTCGCTGATAAAGAATCATTCAGCGAACGCTGATCATGAAGCCTCCTCTACAAGCAATTTTTGTCTTATCCCCTTGCACGCCGCCGTACGATTTTGTCAGAATGGACACCCCTTTTGTCCAGAATCGTACAACCAACTCTTATTCTAGACTGTTCATCATGTGGCCACTAGGTTGTCTACTGAAGTCAAAACCATGCAACCAACCAAAGGCTGCCACGTGTAAAGGTATACTGATATGCATTAAATGCATGCAGTATATAGAGAAAACCCTACTTCATTTGTGAAGTAATCGGCCATTCCCTCTCGTTGAACTACTGTGTGTTAGAATACTCTCCTTAGTGTTCTTATTTTCCTTCTATCTTACTTCTAGTGCAAGAACTCTTAGTGATTTTCATAGTTTGTTTAGATTAGGTTTATTCTTTAATCTTGTTTCGCAACAAACTGTAAATTGTTTGATACATATCAATAAACAATTTAGAAAGATAAAAATCGTGTGTTTGTATTCAACCCCCCTCCCCTCCCGCCTTCTACAAACTTGTATAACCCCTTTGGGACCAACAAGTTGTATCAGAGCGATTTGTTTAATCTAATAAACAAGATCTTGCCTATACTCTCTATTCTTTTCTCTTCCTTGCTATTTTTTCAATCTGGCAAACTCCATAAATACAAACTATATCGATAATGGCTCTTGCAAAACCCCCTAGGTTTTCCAAAGATAACTTCAATCTATGGAAAAATAGGATGATGCTCTTCTTGGAAGGTGTAGATCCCACTATACCTTACTATATTGAAAATGGGCCTTATGTCCCTTTCATGATAGACCCTGCTGTTCCAGGCCTTGCTACTAAAGCTGCCATCCCTGAAAGAATCATTCCCAGGGAAGTTAGTATGTGGACTGATGAAGACAAGACGAAGGTGGCCATTGACATTAAGGCCAGATCCATCATCTCTATGGCTCTTCCTGATGAAGTCTACCACTCCATCATGAACCTGAAGAGTTCTAAAGCCATGTGGGACAAATATGTGTTCAATATGAAGGTACATCTGAAGTCCAGGATTCAAGAAAGATCAACCTGGTAAGACAGCACGAAAGTTTCATTTGTGGTAAGAATGAAACTCTCTCTGAAGTTCACCAACGTTTAACTGTTTAATCATTGACTTAAAAACTGTTGGTAAGGAATATTCTAACTTTGAGATGTTGACAAAGTTTCTGGAAAGTCTTCCTGAAAGATGGGACAATTATTCAATGTGTCTTAAGCTCTCAAAGGATCTGAAATCAATGACCCTCTCTACCTTATTTGGCACTATGCTCAATCATGAGCAGTCGTGTAATCTTAAGAAGAATCTTGTAAAAGATTCCAAAAGCACACCAGTTGCTTTACTCTCAGAGTTAATGCCCACTCAGCGCTCTACTGTCACTATCACTGAGTTGGAATCTAACTCTGATGAATCATCAGAAGCTGATCCTTCAGAAATTGATGACTCACTGGAACTCCTGACTAATACATTCAGGAGATTTGCCAGAAAGAGTAACTTCAGAAGAAATAAACCTCTTTCACTCACTGATAAGCCAAAATCTTCAACCCTTGGAGATAAGGCAACTGCTACCTGCTTTAACTGTGAAAAGGTATGACACTTTGCTAGTGAATGAAGGTCAAAGAAAATCTTCAAACCCTCATCTTCTTCCAACAAGAAATCCTCTAACCCCAAGGCTAGAGATGACAAATACAAGAAGCTGAAAGAAAAATATGCAAAGTTGAAAAGCTTTAAGAAAAAGGTAAAGGCATGATCGCTAAAGATCATGACTGGGCTGCATCTGATGAGTAATCATCTGACTCCGAAGATGATGATGAGGCCAATCTCTGCCTCATGGCTCAAATAGAAGAAGAGGAAGAACAAGCTGAAATTCCCTCTACTTCTACCTCCACCTCTCAGGTATCAAACTCTCTCACTTATACTCATACTTCAGCCCTAAGTGATATCGAAAGACGTCAGACTGTCGATCTTTTGACTATTGATTTATATGATGCCATGAATGGCAATACCAAAGCTGAAAAACTAAATATTGATCTTGCTGAACAACTTAAGAATTGTCATCTAGAAATTCAAAAGCTTTCTAAAATAGAAGAAAATTTGAAAGATCAGGTCTGCATAAATAAAATCATCCGTATTCAGCGAGAAAGCGATTAAATCCCTAATGCTTAAGTAAATACACCACATGTTTGCATTTGTAATGAAAAGCTTCCATTCCGATCATCCTTATCGACTTTTACTTGGTCCAAAAAGAGAATCTTCTCCATTCCATTTTTTAAAAAGAGAAAACAGGGAAATAGGCGATGCTTAATCAATTCTGGTAGTCTAAATCAACCTATAACCGCAGTATTTTATCCCACAACAGAGAGGAGGATTCAAGATTCTTACCTTAGAGAAGCTCCTTCTTAGCCGATTTCTCTCCTTCTCCTCTCGTTTTCTTTCTCAGCCGCCAGTTGCACAGAATGAAGAGTTTTCTAGGGATTTGTCCCCTTATATACTGCTAATAATTTGCAAAATGGTCCCTTCCTAACTTACTCCCATTTTTCACTTTGGCCATAAGTTTTCCACTTATTAACACAAATAACCGGTTGTCACAACACCCCCCTTAAAAGAATTTCGTCTCTGAAATTCCTTGGTTGAAAAGACGCGGGTACTTCGCCCTCATCTCCGACTTCCATTTCCCATGTTGCCTCTTGAGCTTTATGATATCGCCATGAACCTTTACAAGGATGATCTCCTTGCTCCTTAATTTCTTCACTTAGAATCCGAAATGGCTTCGGGCTCTTCCACGAAATTTAGTTTTTCGTCTATTCGCACAACTTGTAATGACACCACCACACCGGCCTTCAACCCACGCATCTGATGAGTAATCATCTGACTCCAAAGATGATGATGAGGCCAATCTCTGCCTCATGGCTCAAATAGAAGAAGAGGAAGAACAAGCTAAAATTCCCTCTACTTCTACCTCCACCTCTCAGGTATCAAACTCTCTCACTTATACTCATACTTCAGCCCTAAGTGATATCGAAAGACGTCAGACTGTCGATCTTTTGACTATTGATTTATATGATGCCATGAATGGCAATACCAAAGCTGAAAAACTAAATATTGATCTTGCTGAACAACTTAAGAATTGTCATCTAGAAATTCAAAAGCTTTCTAAAATAGAAGAAAATTTGAAAGATCAGGTCTGCATAAATAAAATCATTCGTATTCAGCGAGAAAGCGATTAAATCCCTAATGCTTAAGTAAATACACCACATGTTTGCATTTGTAATGAAAAGCTTCCATTCCGATCATCCTTATCGACTTTTACTTGGTCCAAAAAGAGAATCTTCTCCATTCCTTTTTTTAAAAAGAGAAAACAGGGAAATAGGCGATGCTTAATCAATTCTGGTAGTCTAAATCAACCTATAACTGCAGTATTTTATCCCACAACAGAGAGGAGGATTCAAGATTCTTACCTTAGAGAAGCTCCTTCTTAGCCGATTTCTCTCCTTCTCCTCTCGTTTTCTTTCTCAGCCGCCAGTTGCACAGAATGAAGAGTTTTCTAGGGATTTGTCCCCTTATATACTGCTAATAATTTGCAAATTGGTCCCTTCCTAACTTACTCCCATTTTTCACTTTGGCCATAAGTTTTCCACTTATTAACACAAATAACCGGTTGTCACAACACCCCCATTAAAAGAATTTCGTCTCTGAAATTCCTTGGTTGAAAAGACGCGGGTACTTCGCCCTCATCTCCGACTTCCATTTCCCATGTTGCCTCTTGAGCTTTATGATATCGCCATGAACCTTTACAAGGATGATCTCCTTGCTCCTTAATTTCTTCACTTAGAATCCGAAATGGCTTCGGGCTCTTCCACGAAACTTAGTTTTTCGTCTATTCGCACAACTTGTAATGACACCACCACACCGGCCTTCAACCCACGCATTTGATGAGTAATCATTTGACTCCGAAGTTGATGATGAGGCCAATCTCTGCCTCATGGCTCAAATAGAAGAAGAGGAAGAACAAGCTGAAATTCCCTCTACTTCTACCTCCACCTCTCAGGTATCAAACTCTCTCACTTATACTCATACTTCAGCCCTAAGTGATATCGAAAGACGTCAGACTGTCGATCTTTTGACTATTGATTTATATGATGCCATGAATGGCAATACCAAAGCTGAAAAACTAAATATTGATCTTGCTGAACAACTTAAGAATTGTCATCTAGAAATTCAAAAACTTTCTAAAATAGAAGAAAATTTGAAAGATCAGGTCTGCATAAATAAAATCATTCGTATTGAGCGAGAAGATGCTATAGCTACATTAAAGGCTGAAATCCGGGATTCCCCAATCCGGGATCCGGTACTCAAATCCGGGATTCCCTAATCCGGGATCCGGTACTCAAATCTGGGATTCCCCAATCCGAGATTCGAACGGCAAAACCCCAAATTCACAACCCAATCATCCAAATGCGATTAAATCCCTAATGCTTAAGTAAATACACCACATGTTTGCATTTGTAATGAAAAGCTTCCATTCCGATCATCCTTATCGACTTTTACTTGGTCCAAAAAGAGAATCTTCTCCATTCCTTTTTTTAAAAAGAGAAAACAGAGAAATAGGCGATGCTTAATCAATTCTGGTAGTCTAAATCAACCTATAACTGCAGTATTTTATCCCACAACAGAGAGGAGGATTCAAGATTCTTACCTTAGAGAAGCTCCTTCTTAGCCGATTTCTCTCCTTCTCCTCTCGTTTTCTTTCTCAGCCGTCAGTTGCACATAATAAAGAGTTTTCTAGGGATTTGTCCCCTTATATACTTCTAATAATTTGCAAATTGGTCCCTTCCTAACTTACTCCCATTTTTCACTTTGGCCACAAGTTTTCCACTTATTAACACAAATAACCGGTTGTTACAACACCCCCCCTTAAAAGAATTTCGTCTCTGAAATTCCTTGGTTGAAAAGACGCGGGTACTTCGCCCTCATCTCCGACTTCCATTTGCCATGTTGCCTCTTGAGCTTTATGATATCGCCATGAACCTTTACAAGGATGATCTCCTTGCTCCTTAATTTCTTCACTTAGAATCCGAAATGGCTTCGGGCTCTTCCACGAAACTTAGTTTTTTGTCTATTCGCACAACTTGTAATGACACCACCACACCGGCCTTCAACCCACGCTCTCATAAAAGAGGCATGAAACACCTCACGTATCCCACATATCCATAAAACATACTCATTCTATAAACTGATTCCTCAAGTCGGAGTATCACTACAACCGACTCACTAAAACGTGGCTCAATCCTCTTTTCTTTCGCTATACCCCATTTCAACATCCAAATTCAATCCGAACTAAACCAGACCAAACCAAACCAAACCAAACTGAACCAAACTAAACCAAGCTGAACCAAACCAAACCAAACCAAACTGAACCAAACCGAACCAAATCAAACCAAGCTGAACCAAACCAAACCAAACCAAATTGAACCAAACCGAACCAAATCAAACCAAGTTGAACCAATACCTTTGGCATCAGACCGACCCCCAACTTAGGTTTCACGATTCGCACTTCCAAATTTAACAACTTTGGTTTCAACGGATCTTCCAAGCACCTCTGTATAAGATCACGACTTCCTTACATTAGGAATACTCACATAATGTACTTGTAGTCCTTCCGACCATTATACTAGATAAAAAGTAACACCTCAGGGCTCTTAAAACATGTCTCTTAACGACTTTCCCATACCGTTTCACTTCCTTAAAGAAGAAATTTCATCGAGTTTCGCAACAATGACATGAATCCTTTACTAACATCGGCAACCACCCAATTTGCCATTCTTAGCACCTGGTCAAACATGAACTTTCTAATCCACCTTCCTACCATGTCAAGCGCCTAACACAGCAGTATTTCTTTTCTTCCAAAACACGTTGACCTCAAGTCAACACTATATACCGATACATACGCTTCCACTACGTCCTCTTTCCATACTCGTACACAACTAACCCCCCATCCAGGGTAAGGAATAAATCACCTTTAAGTTTTACGTTCGCCTTTTCACTCCATCCAATAGACATCCAACTAAAAGGAGCGACCACGCCTACTCCAAACTATTCCAAGTAACACATTGTTGAACCCTACGCTCACTTCAGAATAGTTAACATCTCAATACTTATTCAAATCTGACGGTCTTACACTTTGAGTGTCCCGTACAACCACCTATGCCATGCCCTTCCGAAGGTATAGATCACATTCCTTCAAGGAAAGATTCATTGACTCATACGAGTCCCTCCACACTTAACCCAAGACGTACACCAAAATGTCTCCCTCTCGTAACTACACGAGTAGTTCCAATACCCGTCATTTGCACCACTTTAAACATTTTTCCACCCATATGGTGTCAATACCACTCTTCTCACGTTAAGCCCTTCCACTTGCTTGAACATATCGTCCTAACCTCCTCTTGCTAGCCTGGGCATTGCTTGCCTATCAGCATCCACTTCATTCCCAAACATTCCAAACATGACAATCACACTTTTGTTACCAAGCCCAACCAACGGTTTCACCACCGTTTGTTGATCCAAACCCTCAGTGATTTGATAACGACCCTGAGAAACACTTAGTGAAAATTGTAAGTAGACAATATGTATTAGAGTTTCACTATCAAAGATAAATACTAAGTTCGTTTAGTACCGCTGATAGGAAACTCAAGTTCTTTAATTTATGCATTCAGCGAACACTGTACATCAGTGAGCCCTGAGCCTGTTCAGTCTCACTGATTATCGTTGATAGATATGTTGTTTACTTATGATCCCTGAAGAGAAGATTCACGTCAACCATGTTCTACGCTGATGTCGAAAATCAAGCCAAAGAACCAGCGACTAAGTCTACTAGTGACCTGATACGGATATCAGCGAAGCCAAGACTTGTCCATCTTACGTGAAGTTTCAAGTAGAAGACTTCAGCGAACGCTGAACTTTATCATTCGCTGATAAAGAATCATTCAACGAACGCTGATCATGAAGCCTCCTCTACAAGCAATTTTTGTCTTATCCCCTTGCACGCCGCCGTACGATTTTGTCAGAATGGACACCCCTTTTGTCCAGAATCGTAAAACCAACTCTGATTCTAGATTGTTCATCATGTGGCCACTAGGTTGTCTACTGAAGTCAAACCATGCAACCAACCAGAGGCTTCCACGTGTAAAGGTATACTGATATGCATTAAATGCATGCAGTATATAAAGAAAACCCTACTTCATTTGTGAAGTAATCGGCCATTCCCTCTCGCTGAACTACTGTGTGTTAGAATACTCTCCTTAGTGTTCTTATTTTCCTTTTATCTTACTTCTAGTGCAAGAACTCTTAGTGATTTTCATAGTTTGTTTAGATTAGGTTTATTCTTTAATCTTGTTCCGCAACAAACTATAAATTGTTTGATACATATCAATAAACAATTTAGAAAGATAAAAATCGTGTGTTTGTATTCAACCCCCCCCCCCCCCCCCCGCCGCCTTCTACAAACTTGTATAACCCCTTTGGGACCAACAAGTGGTATCAGAGCGGTTTGTTTAATCTAATAAACAAGATCTTGCCTATACTCTCTATTCTTTTCTCTTCCTTGCTATTTTCTCAATATGGCAAACTCCATAAATACAAACTATATCGATAATGGCTCTTGCAAAACCCCCTAGGTTTTCCAAAGATAACTTCAATCTATTGAAAAATAGGATGATGCTCTTCTTGGAAGGTGTAGATCCCACTATACCTTACTATATTGAAAATGGGCCTTATGTCCCTTTCATGATAGACCCTGCTGTTCCAGGCCCTGCTACTAAAGCTGCCATCCCTGAAAGAATCATTCCCAGGGAAGTTAGTATGTGGACTGATGAAGACAAGACGAAGGTGGCCATTGACACTAAGGCCAGATCCATCATCTCTATGGCTCTTCCTGATGAAGTCTACCACTCCATCATGAACCTGAAGAGTTCTAAAGCCATGTGGGACAAATATGTGTTCAATATGAAGGTACATCTGAAGTCCAGGATTCAAGAAAGATCAACCTGGTAAGACAGTACGAAAGTTTCATTTGTGGTAAGAATGAAACTCTCTCTGAAGTTCACCAACGTTTTAACTGTTTAATCATTGACTTAAAAACTGTTGGTAAGGAATATTCTAACTTTGAGATGTTGACAAAGTTTCTGGAAAGTCTTCCTGAAAGATGGGAAAATTATTCAATGTGTCTTAAGCTCTCAAAGGATCTGAAATCAATGACCCTCTCTACCTTATTTGGCACTATGCTCAATCATGAGCAGTCGTGTAATCTTAAGAAGAATCTTGTAAAAGATCCCAAAAGCACACCAGTTGCTTTACTCTCAGAGTTAATGCCCACTCAGCGCTCTACTGTCACTATCACTGAGTTGGAATCTAACTCTGATGAATCATCAGAAGCTGATCCTTCAGAAATTGATGACTCACTGGCACTCCTGACTAATACATTCAGGAGATTTGCCAGAAAGAGTAACTTCAGAAGAAAAAAACCTCTTTCACTCACTGACAAGCCAAAATCTTCAACCCTTGGAGATAAGGCAACTGCTACCTGCTTTAACTGTGAAAAGGTAGGACACTTTGCTAGTGAATGCAGGTCAAAGAAAATCTTCAAACCCTCATCTTCTTCCTACAAGAAATCCTCTAACCCCAAGGCTAGAGATGACAAATACAAGAAGCTGAAAGAAAATTATGAAAAGTTGAAAAGCTTTAAGAAAAAAGGTAAAGGCATGATCGCTGAAGATCATGACTGGGCTGCATCTGATGAGTAATCATCTGACTCCGAAGATGATGATGAGGCCAATCTCTGCCTCATGGCTCAAATAGAAGAAGAGGAAGAACAAGCTGAAATTCTCTCTACTTCTACCTCCACCTCTCAGGTATCAAACTCTCTCACTTATACTCATACTTCAGCCCTAAGTGATATCGAAAGACGTCAGACTGTCGATCTTTTGACTATTGATTTATATGATGCCATGAATGGCAATACCAAAGCTGAAAAACTAAATATTGATCTTGCTGAACAACTTAAGAATTGTCATCTAGAAATTCAAAAGCTTTCTAAAATAAAAGAAAATTTGAAAGATCAGGTCTGCATAAATAAAATCATTCGTATTCAGCGAGAAAGCGATTAAATCCCTAATGCTTAAGTAAATACACCACATGTTTGCATTTGTAATGAAAAGCTTCCATTCCGATCATCCTTATCGACTTTTACTTGGTCTAAAAAGAGAATCTTCTCCATTCCTTTTTTTAAAAAGAGAAAACAGGGAAATAGGCGATTCTTAATCAATTCTGGTAGTCTAAATCAACCTATAACTGCAGTATTTTATCCCACAACAGAGAGGAGGATTCAAGATTCTTACCTTAGAGAAGCTCCTTCTTAGCCGATTTCTCTCCTTCTCCTCTCGTTTTCTTTCTCAGCCGCCAGTTGCACAGAATGAAGAGTTTTCTAGGGATTTGTCCCCTTATATACTTCTAATAATTTGCAAATTGGTCCCTTCCTAACTTACTCCCATTTTTCATTTTGGCCACAAGTTTTCCACTTATTAACACAAATAACCGGTTGTTACAACACCCCCCCTTAAAAGAATTTCGTCTCTGAAATTCCTTGGTTGAAAAGACGCGGGTACTTCGCCCTCATCTCCGACTTCCATTTCCCATGTTGCCTCTTGAGCTTTATGATATCGCCATGAACCTTTACAAGGATGATCTCCTTGCTCCTTAATTTCTTCACTTAGAATCCGAAATGGCTTCGGGCTCTTCCACGAAACTTAGTTTTTCGTCTATTCGCACAACTTGTAATGACACCACCACACCGGCCTTCAACCCACGCATCTGATGAGTAATCATCTAACTCCGAAGATGATGATGAGGCCAATCTCTACCTCATGGCTCAAATAGAAGAAGAGGAAGAACAAGCTGAAATTCCCTCTACTTCTACCTCCACCTCTCAGGTATCAAACTCTCTCACTTATACTCATACTTCAGCCCTAAGTGATATCGAAAGACGTCAGACTGTCGATCTTTTGACTATTGATTTATATGATGCCATGAATGGCAATACCAAAGCTGAAAAACTAAATATTGATCTTGCTGAACAACTTAAGAATTGTCATCTAGAAATTCAAAAGCTTTCTAAAATAGAAGAAAATTTGAAAGATCAGGTCTGCATAAATAAAATATTCGTATTGAGCGAGAAGATGCTATAGCTGCATTAAAGGCTGAAATCCGGGATTCCCCAATCCGGGATCCGGTACTCAAATCTGGGATTCCCCAATCCGGGATTCGGTACTCAAATCCGGGATTCGAACGGCAAAACCCCAAATTCACAACCCAATCATCAAAAAGCGATTAAATCCCTAATGCTTAAGTAAATACACCACATGTTTGCATTTGTAATGAAAAGCTTCCATTCCGATCATCCTTATCGACTTTTACTTGGTCCAAAAAGAGAATCTTCTCCATTCCTTTTTTTAAAAAGAGAAAACAGAGAAATAGGCGATGCTTAATCAATTCTGGTAGTCTAAATCAACCTATAACTGCAGTATTTTATCCCACAACAGAGAGGAGGATTCAAGATTCTTACCTTAGTGAAGCTCCTTCTTAGCCGATTTCTCTCCTTCTCCTCTCGTTTTCTTTCTCAGCCGTCAGTTGCACAGAATGAAGAGTTTTCTAGGGATTTGTCCCCTTATATACTTCTAATAATTTGCAAATTGGTCCCTTCCTAACTTACTCCCATTTTTCACTTTGGCCACAAGTTTTCCACTTATTAACACAAATAACCGGTTGTTACAACACCCCCCCTTAAAAGAATTTCGTCTCTGAAATTCCTTGGTTGAAAAGACGCGGGTACTTCGCCCTCATCTCCAACTTCCATTTCCTATGTTGCCTCTTGAGATTTATGATATCGCGATGAACCTTTACAAGGATGATCTCCTTGCTCCTTAATTTCTTCACTTAGAATCCGAAATGGCTTCGGGCTCTTCCACGAAACTTAGTTTTTCGTCTATTCGCACAACTTGTAATGACACCACCACACCGGCCTTCAACCCACGCTCTCATAAAAGAGGCATGAAACACCTCACGTATCCCACATATCCATAAAACATACTCATTCTATAAACTGATTCCTCAAGTCGGAGTATCACTACAACCGACTCACTAAAACGTGGCTCAATCCTCTTTTCTTTCGCTATACCCCATTTCAACATCCAAATTCAATCCGAACTAAACCAGACCAAACCAAACCGAACCAAACTGAACCAAACTAAACCAAGCTGAACCAAACCAAACCAAACCAAACTGAACCAAACCGAACCAAATCAAACCAAGCTGAACCAAACCAAACCAAACCAAATTGAACCAAACCGAACCAAATCAAACCAAGTTGAACCAATACCTTTGGCATCAGACCAACCCCCAACTTAGGTTTCACGATTCGCACCTCCAAATTTAACAACTTTGGTTCCAACGGATCTTCCAATCACCTCTGTATAAGATCACGACTTCCTTACATTAGGAATACTCACATAATGTACTTGTAGTCCTTCCGACCATTATACTAGATAAAAAGTAACACCTCAAGTCTCTTAAAACATGTCTCATAACGACTTTCCCATACCGTTTCACTTCCTTAAAGAAGAAATTTCATCGCGTTTCGCAACAATGACATGAATCCTTTACTAACATCGGCAACCACCCAATTTGCTAATCTTAGCACCTGGTCAAACATGAACTTTCTAATCCACCTTCCTACCACGTCAAGCGCCTAACACAGCAGTATTTCTTTTCTTCCAAAACACGTTGACCTCAAGTCAACACTATATACCGATACATACGCTTCCACTACGTCCTCTTTCCATACTCGTACACAACTAACCCCCCATCCAGGGTAAGGAATAAATCACCTTTAAGTTTTACGTTCACCTTTTCACTCCATCCAATAGACATCCAACTAAAAGGAGCGGCCACGCCTACTCCAAACTATTCCAAGTAACACATTGTTAAACCCTACGCTCACTTCGGAATAGTTAACATCTCAATACTTATTCAAATCTGATGGTCTTACACTTTGAGTGTCCCGTACAACCACCTATGCCATGCCCTTCCGAAGGTATAGATCACATTCCTTCAAGGAAAGATTCATTGACTCATACGAGTCCCTCCACACTTAACCCAAGACGTACACCAAAATGTCTCCCTCTCGTAACTACACGAGTAGTTCCAATACCCGTCATTTGCACCGCTTTAAACATTTTTCCACCCATATGGTGTCAATACCACTCTTCTCACTTTAAGCCCTTCCACTTGCTTGAACATATCATCCTAACCTCCTCTTGCTAGCCTGGGCATTGCTTGCCTATCAGCATCCACTTCATTCCCAAACATTCCAAACATGACAACCACACTTTTGTTACCAAGCCCAACCAACGGTTTCACCACCGTTTGTTGATCCAAACCCTCAGTGATTTGATAATGACCCTGAGAAACACTTAGTGAAAATTGTAAGTAGACAATATGTATTAGAGTTTCACTATCAAAGATAAATACTAAGTTCGTTTAGTACTGCTGATAGGAAACTCAAGTTCTTTAATTTATGCATTCAGCGAACACTATACATCAGTGAGCCCTGAACTTTATCATTCGCTGATAAAGAATCATTCAGCGAACGCTGATCATGAAGCCTCCTCTACAAGCAATTTTTGTCTTATCCCCTTGCACGCCGCCGTACGATTTTGTCAGAATGGACACCCCTTTTGTCCAGAATCGTACAACCAACTCTGATTCTAGACTGTTCATCATGTGGCCACTAGGTTGTCTACTGAAGTCAAACCATGCAACCAACCAGAGGCTGCCACGTGTAAAGGTATACTGATATGCATTAAATGCATGCAGTATATAAAGAAAACCCTACTTTATTTGTGAAGTAATCGGCCATTCCCTCTCGCTGAACTACTGTGTGTTAGAATACTCTCCTTAGTGTTCTTATTTTCCTTTTATCTTACTTCTAGTGCAAGAACTCTTAGTGATTTTCATAGTTTGTTTAGATTAGGTTTATTCTTTAATCTTGTTCCGCAACAAACTGTAAATTGTTTGATACATATCAATAAACAATTTAGAAAGATAAAAATCGTGTGTTTGTATTCAACCCCCCCCCCCCCTCCCGCCTTCTACAAACTTGTATAACCCCTTTGGGACCAACAAGTTGTATCAGAGCGGTTTGTTTAATCTAATAAACAAGATCTTGCCTATACTCTCTATTCTTTTCTCTTCCTTGCTATTTTCTCAATATGGCAAACTCCATAAATACAAACTATATCGATAATGGCTCTTGCAAAACCCCCTAGGTTTTCCAAAGATAACTTCAATCTATGGAAAAATAGGATGATGCTCTTCTTTGAAGGTGTAGATCCCACTATACCTTACTATATTGAAAATGGGCCTTATGTCCCTTTCATGATAGACCCTGCTGTTCCAGGCCCTGCTACTAAAGCTGTCATCCCTGAAAGAATCATTCCCAGGGAAGTTAGTATGTGGACTGATGAAGACAAGACGAAGGTGGCCATTGACACTAAGGCCAGATCCATCATCTCTATGGCTCTTCCTGATGAAGTCTACCACTCCATCATGAACCTGAAGAGTTCTAAAGCCATGTGGGACAAATATGTGTTCAATATGAAGGTACATTTGAAGTCCAGGATTCAAGAAAGATCAACCTGGTAAGACAGTACGAAAGTTTCCTTTATGGTAAGAATGAAACTCTCTCGGAAGTTCACCAACGTTTTAACTGTTTAATCATTGACTTAAAAACTGTTGGTAAGGAATATTCTAACTTTGAGATCTTGACAAAGTTTCTGGAAAGTCTTCCTGAAAGATGGGACAATTATTCAATGTGTCTTAATCTCTCAAAGGATCTGAAATCAATGACCCTCTCTACCTTATTTGGCACTATGCTCAATCATGAGCAGTCGTGTAATCTTAAGAAGAATCTTGTAAAAGATTCCAAAAGCACACCTGTTGCTTTACTCTCAGAGTTAATGCCCACTCAGCGCTCTACTGTCACTATCTCTGAGTTGGAATCTAACTCTGATGAATCATCAGAAGCCGATCCTTCAGAATATGATGACTCACTGGCACTCCTGACTAATACATTCAGGAGATTCGCCAAAAAGAGTAACTTCAGAAGAAAAAAACCTCTTTCACTCACTGACAAGCCAAAATCTTCAACCCTTGGAGATAAGGCAACTGCTACCTGCTTTAACTGTGAAAAGGTAGGACACTTTGCTAGTGAATGCAGGTCAAAGAAAATCTTCAAACCCCCATCTTCTTCCTACAAGAAATCCTCTAACCCCAAGGCTAGAGATGACAAATACAAGAAGCTGAAAGAAAAATATGCAAAGCTGAAAAGCTTTTAGAAAAAAGGTAAAGGCATGATCGCTGAAGATCATGACTGGGCTGCGTCTGATGAGTAATCATCTGACTCCGAAGATGATGATGAGGCCAATCTCTGCCTCATGTCTCAAATAGAAGAAGAGGAAGAACAAGCTGAAATTCCCTCTACTTCTACCTCCACCTCTCAGGTATCAAACTCTCTCACTTATACTCATACTTCAGCCCTAAGTGATATCGAAAGACGTCAGACTGTCGATCTTTTGACTATTGATTTATATGATGCCATGAATGACAATACCAAAGCTGAAAAACTAAATATTGATCTTGCTGAACAACTTAAGAATTGTCATCTAGAAATTCAAAAGCTTTCTAAAATAGAAGAAAATTTGAAAGATCAGGTCTGCATAAATAAAATCATTGGTATTGAGCGAGAAGATGCTATAGCTGCATTATTGTAAAAACATTTACAAATTACCAATTAGAATTTTCAAGTTTAAAATTTGAATTTTCGGTCCAAATTTGGTAACATACCACAACGTTGTAAATCATTTACAATTACCGATTAAATTGATTGTGATTTGATTTTTCCTTTTATAAAATATTTGCATTAATTATAACAAATAATTATAAAGTAAATAAGTAAAACGCAAACACAATCAACCACAAAGCAACCAAACGGATTCGGTATGACCCAGTAATGGGGTTTCCGTGAGCCCACACGGAAAACCTCGATCAAACCGTAAGGATATTGCCAAAGCTCCCACTAGCTCTGCCAACCGAGGTGGACTCCGGGACTTCGTCTTCGATTCTTTCGGTCTTCCAAAAAATTTACTAATACAAACTAATGTAATAAAAGGCTAAAACTAACCTAACTATTACATTACAATTGAATTATAAAAAAAAACGATACACAGATCGCAATTAAAAATTACATAACCCACATAATTATACATTTTAATTTCTGAAATTAAAATAAAACATACAACCACAGGTCAAACGAGATAAAACCGAATCCGACAACCAAAACAACCAAACGGGCTTTGGTCCAATGAACATAAAGAAACAAACAAGCCCAAAACAAAATTGGGCCAAAACCCGGTAAAGGCCCAAAACTTTTAGGCTCAAGAAAAACCCTAAAACCTAAAATTTAAAAAATTAGGGTCGGCTAACCGAAAAACCAACACCACCCAAAAGGATACCGGGCCGCGACGTGGCACGCCACGCCCGGCAACCCGTCGCATGGCGTTGGCGGCGGCGGTTCGGGTGCCGTTTTTCGTTTTAACCGATTTTGTCCAATTTTAAGGCTCTGATACCACTGAAGCGTTTCGACGGGATCGCAGCAGAAAAACAATATACAAACATGCATAAACAATATAAAAGAAAACCGCGAAACCCCACTAGCCCGGATCAGTAACAAAAAAAATAAAGACCAAAAATCAAACCATATGGTGTTTAGAAAATACCTCAAGTGGTTGAATCAGGATGAAATCAAAGCACTAGAAACCAACGTAGGTTTCCCCTAGAAGTATCCACACGAGAGTATGTCGCGATTCCCGAACGTTTGCTAGCCCACGAGAACCAAACCAACACACACACAAAAAATGATTGTGTGTGTGTGTGTGTCGACGCCACCAAGGGGAGAGGAGGGAGGAGAGAATTTTCTTGCTCTCTAAGTTTTTCAAAAAATTAATTCATTCTCTTAAACCTAATTAAGGTTAGTATTATATACTCCACTTTCCATATATTGGATCGGGCCTTAATTAAATAAAACTTTCATGGGCTTTAAGCCTATTATTAATTATTAACATAATAATTAATATTAACTTAAAATTACCCATTAGACGTTGGCCCTTTCGATTTAATTATTAACATAATAATTTATCCGAATTAAGTCCAATATATATAGTTAACATAATTATATATATGTAAAGACACGATTATTATTCTACTAGAATAATAATTATTCCCATTACAACATGTAATTGTATTTGGTTCACGCTCATCATGGTTTATTCGAGAACTACGTACTCAATTGCATGCGACCCTCATAAGTTCATATGATATCAGCAGTGTGTTCATGTGACGTGGGCATAGAGAAACTTACAATTTCACTAGAGAACACTTACTCTGGACATACTGTTAGTGGAGTTAGCCTACAACAACAGTTATCAATCGAGCATTGACTTGGCATCGTTCAAATTCTTGTATAGCCGAAAGTGTAGGACTCCTTTTTGTTGGTAGGAAGCAAGAGAGAAACAATTCCCTGACCCGGAGATTGTGCAAGAGACGACCGACAAGGTGAGAGGTATTCAAGAACGTTTGAAGATGGCTCAAGATTGTCAAAAGAGGTGTGCGGATAAGAAGATGAGACGTATAGAGTTCCAAGTGTGTGATCGAGTGATGTTAAATGTATAACCTTGGAAGGGAATCGTTAAATTTGAAGAAAGTAGGAAGCTTAGTCCCCGATTTCTTGGACCCTTCACTATTATTGGCCGCGTTGGACTTCAAGTGTATAAGTAAGAATTACCACAGGTTAAGATGGACAAGATTCACAACGCTTTCCATGTATGCTACTTACGCAAGTGTTTAGCCGAGGAAGAAAGCGTTATTATGTTATCGGAGATCCGAGTAGACAATAATCCATGCGTGAAAGAACCCGATGCCATTTTGGTT
Organism: Saussurea involucrata; assembly: GCA_033807775.1. NCBI lineage: Eukaryota > Viridiplantae > Streptophyta > Magnoliopsida > Asterales > Asteraceae > Saussurea > Saussurea involucrata. The sequence goes on from CM066317.1 coordinate 56,855,344, forward strand.
AGGAAGTCGAAGAGATTCCGTCACAAAGAAGTGGTCATGGTTAAAGTTCAACGGAAGCACCACCAAGGTGCAAATGTGACATGGGAAGCCGAAGAGAACATGAAAATACGGTATCCTCATCTTTTTGGTTAGTGCGAGATTTCGAGGGAGAAATCTTTTCTAATGAGGAGGGGATTGTAACACCCTGAATTTTCGATTATGCACCACTCTTTATTTTGGGATATAGCATAAGATTCCTTAAATCAATTGTGACCTCCTATTTTAAACATTATGTGTGCGTTTGTGAGTTTACTAACTTTATTTGTTGGACTTTCGAGAAATAGTAATGTCGGGTTGAAAAGTTGGATTTTCGAGGCTTGGACATGTCCAGCGACTATTCTCGGTGAGAGTGCCATGGGCACAACCGTGTGTCATTATCGCACGAGAATGCGTGCATTATTGTGACAATGCCACTCTCGTTGTGGCACTATCGCCCGTAGGGAGGAAACCGCGGTACAATATTATAGAGTAAGCCCGATGATTGTGACAAGGGCACTATCACCCTATCACTCACACCCGCGAGCAGCAGAGTCTTATACCAAATCCAATTTTTTATTTTTGAAGTGCTCACTTTTAGATATGTTTTGAGGACCGATTTCCACTCTACTTAGGAGGGATTTTCCACTACTATACCCCCTCTCTCTCTCTCTCTTCATTTATTGCTAATCAAAGACTCAAGGAGTTAATGCTCTTATACTACGGGAACTCCTTTGAGGTTAACTTATTGCTTATGGTCATAGGTGGTTTTGATGTAGTAGTAAGTATGGATTGGTTAGTGAGGAATAAGGATGACATCTTTTGTTCTAAGAAAATGGTTCAAGAAAATGATTGGTGGTGTGGTTACTATCTATGGAGAAAAAGAAAATAGAACCACTTCAATCTTCTTGTCAATAAAAGCTCGTAAGGTTTTAGCGTAGGGATGTTCTTTGTATTTGGCATATATAGTGGATGCAAATATAGAAAAGAAGAAGATTGAGAATGTAGAGGTAGTGCGGGAGTACCGGACGTCTTTCCGGAAGACCTACTCGGTTTACCGTCAGAACGTCAAGTGGAATTCCGAATAGACCTTACGCCGGGAGTGGCTCCGATTGCACGCGCTTCTTATCGTTTAGCTCCTATGGAAATGAAAGATAAGATGACACAACTTCAAGAGCTTTTAGAGAAGGGATTCATAAGACCGAGCTCGTCACCTTGGGGAGCTTCGGTGTTGTTCGTAAAGAAGAAAGACGGATCTATGTAGATGTGCATAGATAACCGAGAGTTGAACAAGGTCACGGTGAAGAACAAGTATCCACTTCCCTGAATAAATGACCTTTTTCACCAATTGAAAGGTGTGGGATGCTTCTCTAAAATTGACTTACGATCCAGATACCATCAAGTAAGAGTAAAGAAGGATGACATTCCTAAGACGGCCTTCCGAACGAGGTATGGACACTACAAGTTCTTGGTGATGACATTCGGTTTGACAAATGCTTCGAACGTGTTTATGTACTTGACGAACCATGTATATTGTCCCTTCTTAGACAAATTAGTGATAGTCTTTATCGATGACATTCTAATCTACTCAAAGAACAAGGACGAACATGGGCAACATTTAAGAGAAGCGTTGGAAGTTCTTCGAAGGGAGAGGATGTTTATTAAATTTTCTAAGTGTGAATTTTGGCTTGAAGAAGTCCAATTCTTGGGCCACGTGGTATATAAAGACGGAGTAAAGGTGGACCCGACAAAGGTCGAGGCAATGATGAATTGGGAACCACCAACGAGCCCAAGGAAATCAGGAGTTTCTTGGAATTAGCCGGTTACTATAGAAGATTCATTCAAGACTTCTCGAAGATTGATTCGTCGTTCACGTCATTGATAAGGAAGAATGTCAAGTTTTCGTGGGCCGAGATACAAGAGCAAGCTTTTAGGACTCTTAAAGAGAAATTGTGTGAAGCACCAATTTTATCCCTACCCGAAGGGTCGGACGACTTTGTAGTTTCTAGTGATGCTTCCAAGATGGGTCTCGGGTGCGTGTTAATGCAAAAGGCTAAAGTAATAGCTTTTGCATCACGACAATTAAAGGATCACGAAAAGAATTATCCAACTCATGATTTGGAGTTAGCGACGGTGGTCTTTGCCTTAAAGTTATGGCGACACTATTTGTACGGGACAAAGTGTACCCTATTCACCGATCATAAGAGTCTTAAATATATATTTGATCAAAAGGATCTAAACATGCGTTAAAGGAGGTGGCTCGAATTATTGAAGGATTTCGATTGTGAATTGCTACAGCATTTCGGTAAAGCCAATGTGGTGGCGGATGATTTAAGCAAGAAGAGTCATGGGAGTGGTGTTAACCTAACACTCACTAGAACTGATGTAATGTCTTGATGGAGAGAATTAGAGCATGTCAAGGGGAAACACTTCAAGAAGAGAATCTTAAGGCCGAAGTTATGGTGAAACAAAGAGAACTCCTAACGGCAGATAGTCGTGGAAACCACGAACTACTCTTGGAAGAAGCTCACAAATCCATGTATTCTATACATCCTAGTAGTACGAAAATGTATAGAGACCTAAAGCTAAATTATTGGTGGCTGATGATGAAGCTTGATGTAGCAAATTATGTGGGGAAACATGTCATATGTCTATAAGTTAAGACGGAACATCAAAAGTCATACGGTAGCTTGCAGCCCTTGGCGATTCCGGAATGGAAATAGGACAACATCATGACAGACTTTGTGACGAAGCTACCAAAGACCTTCCGGGGCCACGATACGATTTGGGTGATAGTAGATCGGTTAACTAAGAGCGCACACTTCCTAGCAATTCAGAAGACGTTGCCAATGAAGAAGTTGGCCAGACTCTACATCAATGAGGTAGTGTCAAGGCATGGTGTGCCACAATCTATCATGTTCGATAGGGATAGCCGATTTACTTCCAACTTTTGGGCAAGTCTACAAAAGGAGTTAGGCATGAAAGTCAAGCTAAGCACGGCCTACCATCCTCAAACGGATGGTCAAATCGAAAGGACAATCCAGACACTTAAGGACATGTTGATGTAACACCCTAAAAATTGGAAAGAGCAACTAAACAAAAACTTTGATTCAATAAACAAATAAAGACAATTTTTCTTATACAAACCACCCTTGGAAATACCTCAATACTAAAAACATAACAACTTCAACAATTCAATATCCTAAGTCCTACACCAAGATATAAAAGGTCAGGTGCTACTCAAACTCAATACAAAGTCGCTATTCCCAAAACGCAGAAGGATTCACCAAGCCACTTACTTCTTGAACTCCCATCTAGCTATCAATTCTTCACAATGTGACTAGAAATATTACCCAACCGGAACCTGTTGCAAATGCTGACAAATAAAAAGGTTAGGCTAACGCCTAGTGAGTTCAAGAGTTTACATCATGATTAAAATAACTTATTAAATGGAAGAGTACTATTTAAATCAAGATTTCTAAAAGGGTTTATGATGAGAATGCAAACAACTTCTTTTCCAACGCACACAAATTCCATGTCCAAAGTTCCAAAACGTATTTTTCCAAAAAAAATTCCTATCCAAACTCACTCAAAACGTGAATAAACGTTTAAATCTCGATTATGTAGAAGTGAATAAAGCTCTATCATTCAATTTATTCAATCAAGGATGAGGCCTAATGTCCGACTCATGTAAAACGTTACTTAAAATACGAATAAAACCTGATACTCACGCAAGCATAAAAGGGAGCGAACACCAAATACCAAAACATGGAAATGACATGCTTCATTCAAACCTTAATATGCGTGGAGGGAAATCCAATATTAAAGTTATCATTTGCAGTCAAACGCACAAGACCAAAGATAATATAGTAAGGACATTAATATCCAAAATAGTCTTGGACGACAACGGGGGAGACCCGTATCCATTGAGAGTGGAGGAACACAAAAGTATGCCACTCAACAACTTTAATCGGATGAGACTTCACGACATGAAAGCCCAAGTGTCCCTACAACTCCTTTCAAGTTACACCCAAAGAGACACTTGTCCTTAGCAAATATTACCATGAATACCGCCAAAGGCCCGACCCATGCGGGGTTACAACCATGGCGTTCCTCCAACATGTCGGAGGTCCCAAATGCCCATCAATCATGATAGCACAACCGGACTCAACCCTCCTAGTGTACCCTTGCAAGGTAAAGGTCATAAAACATGGGGCTCGGGTCAAATCCCGCAACACCGAGCAAACCATCAATTGAAGACCGACTTATGTGTCTATGGATCCAATGTAACACGGTCTAAGATTACATGGCTACACAAGAATGACTAATGCGCTCGAGCATGTAATTATTAATAATATGCAATAACATGTGATAAGTTGCAATAAATGTGAACCATAAAATAGGACTCTACATTGAGCCATCGAAATCGGACAAGATTTCCCCAAGACTCTTTTAAAGTCAAAAACAAGTTAAATACTCAAAACCCATTAAACCAACAAATAACGGTCCTCATAATGTAAATTGCATTTAGACGACATGTATGTAAACGCATACCTTAAAGGCATGATTAACTCAAAACTCGATATTGATCGAGATATATTATTTTACAACTGGACTCATACCCTTATATTTTCCATCATGACTCGTACCATGAAAATGTGCATTTTCCAAATATTTGATAAAGTCAATTACACCAAAAATGCAAGAACCCTTGAATAGACCTATTTGAACAATAAATCATTAAAGGACAAATTTATGATATTTACTTATCAAAATATCCGAAAATCCCAATTATGGGTGTTTTGCAAGGTTTATAAAGTTATTGGAGCAAATAACTTTATAAACCTTGCAAAACACCCATAATTGGTTATAAAGTTATACACTTCTAGTGATCAAAACCCATCAAATAACTCGATCAATCGATAATTTTATGTAAAACACACAAATACTTGAAAAATGATATTTTTGGCATGTACAACGTTTTCACAAATCAACTTGAACTCACCTTGCTACATTTAGGCTAAATATAGATTTTCCCCAAACTTGAGCTCCTTTGAAGAAACTTGGATCTTCAAGTCAAACCTTCCAAAAACCTAGATCCACAAGTTTTCAATCATAAATAATTATCCCCAGACACTTAGAATCGCTTCCCCAAACATATTACATCAAAATCACCAAGAATACCAAAACCCTAATTTCTTAGATGAAGAAAAGAGGAGCTTACCTCACCACCACTTGAATCCACCAAACAAACACCTCTAGGGTTACCAATATGAACTTCATTCTCCGTTTTTTCAGGAGGGAAGGAAAGGGTTTAGATGAAGGTTAGGTAAAACTTTAGAAAGTGTAGAAATCTCACCAAAATGAAAGTGAGATGAAGAACTCCAAGATTCATCCATAAATCCTTACTAAGAGATGAGGGAGAGGTTTTGAATCACAAGATTTATTACTTCAAAGGCTCCGGAAATGATTTAGAGGTTAGGGTTCGGTTGGGAGAGTTTAGAGAGAGTGGGGTGGAATAGAAATGAGAAAGAGCTGAAAATCGTGGGTTTGAAGCCTTCTGGAGCCCGTCGGCGAGAGTGACAGGCGAGATTGCCACTGTCACTCACTCGAGGCAATATCGCTCGCTATGTACCGAACACTCAGCCCCTTTCGTGCGATTGTACCACGACGAGAGTGACCATGTCACAATCGCCGGACACTTTCGTCCAACCTATACCGAGAGGGGTACATTGTAACACCTCGAATTTCCATTATATTATATTTAATATGAATGGGGTCGAAATGTAATTTATTTCAAGATTTGGACTATTTGTAAATGTAAAATTCAAAGGGTTGAAATTTCAATTGACCAAAGTTTAAGTTAATTATGAAACTTGAAACTTGGAGGTTGATTCTGTCAATTTTGGAAAGTTGATTTTATACTTAAGTTGTGAGTCGGCAAAGGAATTGAGAAAATATCTCATTTGGGTTTTCCTGGAGTCGGTGTCCATCAGAGAAGGAAAGAAAGAAGAAGAAACAAAATTGAAATCGTTGGGTGAGTTCTTGTGATTTTCTTGAATCCAACCTGAAAGTGATTCATGTTGGTGTTTTGATTTGGAAGGTTGATTGATTATTTGATGAATACGATTGAAGTCGAGTTTGAAAAATCAAGTTCTGTACTGTCTCAAGAATTGCCAGGTGAGTTCATCCTCTCTTTTGTTTAAATCGATGTTTCTTTCAAATTAAGCAATAAATTGGTATTGTTATGAGTATTGGAAATGAAGGGCTAGTTGTAAAATAAGTTGGGGGGAACAGATATCGATCTGGGTAGAAATCTGGTGTGCAGGTCGAAGTTACCGGACAATTTGGATAGTGTCTGGACTTTCAGTTTGGTTTCCGATATTACTCGGTATTCCTTTGACATTTGATATGATTTCGACGATTCAATAATATCTGAAGATTTTCAATTTCAATATTATGCACGGTTATGAACGAAGTTTATACTTGATGTGACTTTTGGATTATGATTAGTTTTATGTGATGCATACATATGCGAGTGTAACGTATCCATAGGCATTGGCATTAATTGCACTTGGCAGAGCTTCTGTGGAAGCTCTTCTGTACTTGGCCATTTTTCAATACTTCTAATATTTCAGAATATTGGAGCTAACAATCTCCCCCTAAGTATTGAAAAATAAAAGGTTGAATTTATGCATTTTAACCTAAGTAAAGAAGAGGTTAAACAATACCTCAGAAGATTATTTCATTCATTTTGGAATTTATGCCAGAGGCATTTACATTTAAGTACACAGAAATAAACGTTGACAAAGATTCTTTGAAGAGACTCGGATTTTTGCATTTGGGAAGTCGTCGAACTTTCTGTTGTCGTTTCCTACTTCCTTGAGTTTTCATAGAATTTGAGGCAGAGATTTCGTAAGTCGAGTGTAGCATCAATTTCTTGGATCATCAACAGAGCAGATTCTTCGTCCATAAGCTCTGTTGCTTTATTCTCCTCTAGTATCTTTCTGAACATGTTCAGAGTACGAGTTGTGTACTTCTGACAGTCCATTGTCACAAACAGTTTAAGTTGATCAGCAGGATTCTTGAATACTAACCCGTACCTTGGAGTTTTGATGATTGAATTGGGTATGGCATTGGGTGGGCAGAAATCCTCTGGTGGTCTGATACTTAGAGTAGTTACGCCTAGATCGATGGCTAATTGAATGTCGAGCATGCTGTAGATTTGGAGCTTTTCACGCATCGCCTTTCTGAGAACTCGATAAGACCTTTTGTGGCAGTCGTCATTGAAGTTGTCTTTAGTCCATTGCAGAAGGTCAGGTAAGTCATAGGGATTGAGGTTTCGGATATCAGCATCAGAAAATTGATTCTCTGATCTGTCAGACCTTTTGACTTTCCAGATTGTATACACCGTATGAGGATAGGTTCTCATTTTGGAGTATTTGCAATAGATTGCCTTTTTATTTTGTGAATGGAGTAAACTTGATTGACTGGTTTTGACTTTGTAGAGGTGAAGATTGCATCGAATTCCTCTCTTAGCTTCTGATCTCGGACATGGGCTGGCAGATCGCTCTGGAAGTGTTGTCTGTAGAGATAACTGTAGACTTGTTCTTCCATTTGTTCAATGGTTGAAGTAGATCTTGGAATTGGTCTCCTTAGCTCATCCATCTTTCGAGTGATGTCTGCTACTCTACCTTCTGTTACCTTAGCTGTGGGATTCAGGGATGGGTTTTCTGACAGAGGATTCAAGTTGAATGCCCAGTCTTCCTCTTCGGGTTTAGGAGTGATGAAGGCATTAAATGCACCTTTCATCAATTTCTCTGTAGCAACTGGCATCTTCTTCTTTGGCTCTTCTTCTGTCATTATTCCCTTGCCTTTATCTTTTGGCTTTGAGGTTTCAGATATTGGGTTTTGGATTTGTGTGGGTGGAACCTCTGTTGATTTGACAGTTGGAGGTTCTGTGGGTTTTGGGGTTGGATGCTCTGATGTTTTGGTTGTTGCCTCTGAAGGTTTTGATACTTCGGGTTGAGAGAACTCTGTTGGTGAAGAATTTTCTGGTTTTGGAGGTGGGATGTCAAAACATGTTGCTGATTGAAAAGCAGATACAAATTCCATTCTGCGAAGAATGAATTCTGCAGTGCGTTTTGGTCTTTTGGGTTTTCGAGCTATGGATTTTACTCTTGTTTTGCGCAGGATTGGTTGTGAGGTTGGTGTTGGTTCTTTGGGTGAGGGTGGAGTTTGTTCTGAGGATGAGGATGCAAGATTGATTACCTTAGGTTCTGTGGTTGGTGCATCCTCTGGTGAGATAGAGGTGTTTTGCCTCTGTTGTTTTCCCTTCTGGGTTTCTGTCGTAGAGGGTTCTGCAGTTTTCTCCGTAGTTTTTGCAGAAGCAGCCTCCGTTGTTTCCTTTGTTTTCTCCCCCTCAGGATGACCATATGCTCCATCATCAGGATCATCCTGCCTTCTTTTAGCAGCAACTTCTATTCTGCAGGTGTCTTGAGCTGCTTGCCTTGCTGCATTTTTCTTCATTGTTTCAAAGTAGATTGCAATCGAAGTTTTGAAGGCTTTGGTCGCACTTTTCTCGAACTCTGCAGCGGTTGTTTTGGCAATGTTAGTGGCAGAGGTGATGGCAGCAGTAGCAGAAGTTTCTGTAGATGACTTCATTTCTTCAAGGGCTGTTTTAACCTCTGTGGATAAGGTATCCACTTTGGTATTTAATCCCGTAAGCGCGTTTGAAGTTGAATCTGTAAAAATCGTGAATGAGCTTTGCAACTCATTCAATGTTTGAGTTACAGAGGTTACAAAGGCTTGGAACTCATCCTTCGTAACATGTTCCTCTTGGGTAACCTCTGGAGGAACAACTCCTTCTCCAGAGTGAGTCCCTGTTCCTGGGACACCTTCGTTCACCCTTGTTTGTACGTTGGGGGTGGAAGGATTTCCATCTGATCCTCGAGAAGAAACATGAGTTTCAGTCTCTACAGAAGTTCTGTGAAGAACATTGTCCAAATCCACTCCAGAGGTGGGTATCGGAATATTCTTCTGTTGACTCGGAGACTTGTCTAGAGTCTCTTCGTCATGGTGCTCTCTACTTCTCTCTGAAAGAAGTTTTGGCCCTCTATTGTGCGTGTCAGAGGAAACGAATTCCTCTGTAGGGTGTTCTAGTGTGATCTGGGGCGATGGATCACGAACTATAGGTGAGTCTCTCTGAGGAGACTCCCTAGGAATGGATTCCCCGGCTTCTGTGGGCACAGAGGTTGAAAGAGTAACCTCTGGCTGGATGGGTTGGGTGAGGTTCGAGCTGTGCTGCTCTATTTCAATGACACCTTCTGCAGCTAGACCTGCGGTGTCAGATGTGTGGGTTGCACTGGGAGGGGTTGAGGGATGTGTGCCTTCTGCAACTTCGGCATCTTTTTCTTTTTCATTTTGTTTTTCTCCAGACGTTTCTACCCTATCCTCTAACCTATTTTCAGTAACTTTACCTATTTGGACCTCTTCTTCTGCAGTCCCTTGTCTTGGAAGAAGTGTATCACGACCCTCTGTAATTATTTGGGTTTGCAGAGGTGAAGGTTGAGGTTGTGATTGAGGTTGTTCTTCTTTGATTCCCTCTGAAATTGATTGCAGAGGAGAAGATGGTTTCTTCTTCTTTGGTTTTGGTGCTCCCTCCTCTGTAGATTTTGACTTTCTTTTTCTTTTGGAAGAGGAAGGGGCAGAGGGACCTTGGATTTGTGGTGGAGATGAGGGTTCTGTGGGATGTTCAGTGGGTGGAGAAGATGGTTCTGCAGGAGTTTGTTGGATAGCAGAAGCAGAGGCAAGTTGTTCCTCTGTAGGGGTCTTGGTTTTCTTTCCCTTTTTCTTCTTCTTCTCTTTAGATCCCTCAGAAGACTTCCTCTTTGAAGAATAGAGGTCTTTCCTTATATCTCTGAAGTTCTTCTGGTTGGCCTTGTGTTTAGCCAACTTTATCTTCCATTCTTCTTCTGTAAGTTTCTCTACTACATTTCCTCCTATGGGCATTCCTATACGCGGGGGTGTTACAGAACTGGGTTCAGGAGTTCTGTAAACGCGTGTGTACTCACTAACTAGTTCTTCATCACTAGCATAACCTAACATTACCTTTGATAGTGGCCTGATGTGTGGGTAGCCATCCTCATGTTCTGTAGGGGTGTTCTTGGACATAGGAAATTGCTTAGGTTTGGGACCGTCCATTGGCCATTTTTGGATAAGGAGTAGGGGTTCGAAAAGTACACTGAGGATTCGCTGGAACTGCAGAGGGGGTAACCAGTTGTGATCAGACATTTTGGCTTTCTGGGAGGCGATTTTGCGATCGATGGTGTTGATGATCTCTTGCATCATTATGGTGGCATAATCTAGGGGTAGATCATAGTACACACCATACATGATTGAGAGAATTTGGGGTGAGCTTTGATCGATGCTTCCGATTTTGCCCGTGAGGCAACGATTTAGGATGGAGAATAAGGTATTCCACAGAGGAGGTAGTCTTGCTCTGCGGAAATCGTTCCTCTTTTTCAACTATTGGTTGTACCCTAACATGTGCAGAAAGTCAACAAGTTCTTCATTTGTTGGTTGGGGTGCATACTTTTTGATTCCCATGAGTCCTCTTGTTGGAAGGCCAAATTCTAATGAGAACATGGTGCGATTGAACATCAGTTCAAGGCTCTTACTTTGGTCAGGTTTAGAAATGTAGCCTCTGATTAAATCGGTGTCAGCGTCATAACGGCAAGATTGCCAAAACTGATGTAGGTAATGTACTGGTATTTGTTCACCGGTTTTGCTCAGAAGAGGGTAAAGAAAGTGGTTCTCTAGGATGTTTAGCAGGATGGCATGTTCTTTGCCAAATGCCGTAGGAGAAGGAACAAGATAACAGTTGTTCGATTTAATGGGAAGGGTTTGCTCGAAATGGTCATTTGAGAAAAATTGTTGCAGGTGGGTAGTGGGTACGAAGGATGCCTCGTCGCCGGAGTCATGTCTGTCGGCATTGTTGGCGATGTGTGGCTTGTGGGAGTGCTCAGAATGCACTGGAGAGGATGTCGGAGAGTTCATTGGTGAAACGTGAGCAGATTTGGAACTGGAAGCCATTTGTAGGTTTGAAAGTTCTAGGTTTTCAGAAAGAAATAAGCAAGTTCGCCGGAGAAGATGAGAGAATAGTAAAGTTTTGAAAGTGATTTTAACTTGGGTTTATATACTGTGGTAACGGATAGAATTCGGAACGGTGAAAATGTGAGAAAGTTAATAAAATTTGAGGTCCACACTTGAGTTCATTCGGCGTGGTGCAAGTTTCTAGGACGACGTGATATGTACATCAATGAAAACTTGACACGTCATTAATGTCAGTGACGACGAGACGTCGTGGGCGGCCACATTAAATGAAAAACGCGTGGGTTTTAAATTTTCACCACAGAAAAGTTACCGTTACAGATACAGAGATTCCCATGTGGAAATCTTTACAGAGGCTCTGTGGGTACAGAAGCTCTGTGATTTTGAAAAATGTTTATCTCTGTAGATTGTATCTTTAATGAAAATCGTTTGAAAAACACAGAGAGGATCAATAAATTTTTAGTAGAGAAATTATCCTACAGAGGTTTTTGTACCTCTGCCAGAGCCAGCAGAGGCTCTGCGACAGGAAATTTCTAATAACTAATAATTTATAAACATTTTTAATCATCCAAGTTTTTGATCAGTTTTAACAATGTATTTAGGACTTATTTGAAAGTTGGTGTCCTAGAAAATTGTAAATCTCAAAGATTTTGTGCAGCAGAAGTCATTTGAATGATTTGAGTGATCTACAGAGGTTCTTTGGTTGTGAGAACTCTGTGGCTTATGACTTATGTGGCATTGTGTGAGTGCGAGATACCAACCTATTTTTCTTCTTGATCGACGAATGTGATCTCTTCTGTCGTATTCTTAGCTTCCCCTTGACTTATAAATCTCTGTAGATTCAGCAAGGTCTCCTTTTTCGCTCCCCCTTGATCTAACAACCTTTGTAGGATTGATTTCTGTGGTTTGAAACCTGCCTATCCATCTCTTGAAGCTTGTACTTTTACCAAAAACGTTTGAAAAACATTGGAGAGGATCGATAAATCTTTAGTAGAGAGAAATTATCCTACAGAGGTTTTTGGACATCTGCCAGAGCCAGCAGAGGCTCTGTTACAGGAAATTTCTAATAACTAATAATTCATAAAACATCTTGATCATCCAAAGTTTTTATGTTTTTAAACATTGTTTTTAGGACATATTTAGAAATTTTTGTCCTGGAAAACTGTTTTGGAAAAAGATTTTGTGCGACACATACCTTTTAGAGTGTCTAGTTTGGACGACAGAGACTCTTGTTGATCATAATCCTCCTTTGGCTCCCCCTTGAATGATCAACCTCTTCAGAGGTTCTGTGGAGATTGTCATAGGCTCTGAGCAATTCCACAGAGGTTCTGTGAAGTATAGAACCTTTGAAGGATGAGTTTTAAACAAAGTGTTTAAGAGTCATAGTGAACTTTGAAGCTTGAGTCCTTAATAGAAGTATTAAGGAGTCCATTGTTTGCTGAAGAGTGAGTCCTGATCTGTAATGGTCAGAAGTCATTTTCTGATGAAGCTCGAGTCTTAAACTGATTTGTTTAAGAGTCTTTTTCACTAAAGTGCGAGTCCTAAACTGATGTGTTTAGAAGTCCTTTTCTCCTTTGAAGAGCGAGTCCTGATCTGTAATGATCAGAAGTCCTATTACCTGCAAGACGGATCAAAGAACTTTTCGTACCCATATCCAAATGGGTCCTTTTTTGTTAGGATTTGGAGCTGTCTTTAGGTCCTCTGGTTTGCCAATCTCTGTTGGTTTGCCAACTTTCTTTTTATGACCTTTCTCATTTTGGGTCTTTGGATTTTTCTTTTGAAATGACCCATTTTGTACACAGAAAGATTTAGAGAAAAGGTTTCTTAATTGAAGCAGAAGATCAAAGCATTTATATGAATGAAAAGATGAAGGCTTTGTAGAAACAAATGGTTTTGGAGCATTTTTGTCAGGAATAGAGTTTTTGACTTTCCAAACCATTTTCATCTTTTTGTAAACAGGATTATTTGAATTTTTAGCACAAGAGTTTGCTAAGACAAGGTTCTTAAGCCTTTTAGCTAAAACATCTTTTTCTTTAAGGTTTAAATCAAATTTTCTTAGAAGATCTGATTTATACCTCTTCTCCAACATAATCTTGTTTGACAAATCGGATAGTCTCTTTGTTAAATTTGACATTTCAGCTTTAAAGACCTTTCTTTCCTTCTCAAACTTGTCTTTTAAACACTTTGTTTGAAATCTTTCTCTCTTCACCTTTTCAGACTCTTTTCTTTCAAAATCATGCTCTTTCCTCTCCTTTTCAAGAGATTTCTGTAATTTTGAGATTTTGAAAGAAAGTTCCATATTCTTTGTCTCAAGAAGAGTTTTCTCTTTTCCAAACTTTTCATTTTCACTGATTATAAGTTTTTCAAAGTTGGAAATCAGTTTAGAAAAGTTTAGACACTTAAGCTCAAGGCTTTTCTTCTCTTCTTTAAAAACAGTCTTAACTTCCTCAAACTTCTCTTTTTCCTTTTTACCAAGCTCTTCTGACTCAGATAGTTTCTTTTTCAGTTCAAGATTTTCACAGTTTAGGAGTTTACCTGATTCTTCAAGCTTGGCAATGTTGTCTGAGTCAATAAGAATACTCTTGTTTCTTTCTTCTAATTCTTTCTCAAGAGTAGGAATTATTTTCTTAAAATTTGTGCTGAGTTTGAAATAATAATGAAAATCAGCATCAGCACTAAATTTTAGTCTTGACATATTGAATGAAGTTTTTAACGAAAGAAACGGTTTCTTGGATGTTACCAGATCGAATAAATCGAAAATGGCAGTAAAACAGAATCTGTTTGAAGGAATGAAGAATAGGTTACGAACAGACAGTTTCTATCAAGAATCTTGTCTAAACGAGGATCACTTGATATTGAAAACCAAGCTTTGCTCTGATACCAATTGTTGGTTCCCGTTTTGCTTTAAACAAGATTATCAGATCTATTAGTTCAGGTTTAAGGTTTGATGCGGAAGCGTATTTGAAGAACTAACAGATATGTTTGATAGATTTAGAACACAATATAAATAAACAGTGAATAGGAAATAATATCTCAAAGTTTACTGAATATATATATCAAGAACAGATTTAAGAACAGTGAGTATGCAAAGCTTTAAATAGATATAACTCTAAATGTGCATAAGCTATGTGTTCTTGATGTTCGATTGAAGTGTTCTTGTTTTTCTGTTTTTGTGTGTTGTTGTGTTTTTAGGAAGAACTCAACGCGAGTCTTCCTTTTATACTACTCTTAGAAGACTATGAAGTAGGTCACTGTTCCTTTTACGGCATGAATAGTGTACTGGATGGTGTGAACAGTTGTTTGAGCCATGCGCATTTAATGGAGCAGATGTACTATTGGTAAATGCATTAAATGGCGCAGACGTCTATTTTGTACCATGCCCTATTGAGTCCACTCAGAGTTTGACACGTGTTGAAGTTGGACAGGGCAAGTTGCCATGCAAGTTGATGAACAGGTCTTGGAACAGTAGCAAGATATTATAAATATCTTCCTAGTCTTTAGAGGACCATAGAGGCTCTGTAATGTGTTACAGAGGTTCTGCGGTCTGGTTCCTCTGTAAAGTAGTCTTCACCGGATTCCGAGTCTTTGGTTGTTTACTTCTGCAGAGCTTTTGTCAAGGGTGGCAGAGGTTCTGAGGCTCGGTCCTCTGTGAGAAGTCTTCTTGGTTCCTTGTCTTCTGATGTTGTCCGCAGAGGCTCTGTTATTGGTAACAGAGGTTCTGCGGTCTTGGTCTTCTGAAAGCGTCCTTCTGTAGTTTCCTCGGTCTTTGATCACTCTTGATCAAACTTCCTTTGATTCTTCTGAGATGCCCGGCAGAGCTTCTGTTGCACTCAGCAGAGCTTCTGTGGAAGTTCTTCTGTACTTGGCCATTTTTCAATACTTCTAATATTTCAGAATATTGGAGCTAACAAAGTCAATTACACCAAAAATGCAAGAACCCTTGAATAGACCTATTTGAACAATAAATCATTAAAGGACAAATTTATGATATTTACTTATCAAAATATCCGAAAATCCCAATTATGGGTGTTTTGCAAGGTTTATAATGTTATTGGAGCAAATAACTTTATAAACCTTGCAAAACACCCATAATTGGTTATAAAGTTATACACTTCTAGTGATCAAAACCCATCAAATAACTCGATCAATCGATAATTTTATGTAAAACACACAAATACTTGAAAAATGATATTTTTGGCATGTACAACGTTTTCACAAATCAACTTGAACTCACCTTGCTACATTTAGGCTAAATATAGATTTTCCCCAAACTTGAGCTCCTTTGAAGAAACTTGGATCTTCAAGTCAAACCTTCCAAAAACCTAGATCTACAAGTTTTCAATCATAAATAATTATCCCCAGACACTTAGAATCGCTTCCCCAAACATATTACATCAAAATCACCAAGAATACCAAAACCCTAATTTCTTAGATGAAGAAAAGAGGAGCTTACCTCACCACCACTTGAATCCACCAAACAAACACCTCTAGGGTTACCAATATGAACTTCATTCTCCGTTTTTTCAGGAGGGAAGGAAAGGGTTTAGATGAAGGTTAGGTAAAACCTTAGAAAGTGTAGAAATCTCACCAAAATGAAAGTGAGATGAAGAACTCCAAGATTCATCCATAAATCCTTACTAAGAGATGAGGGAGAGGTTTTGAATCACAAGATTTATTACTTCAAAGGCTCCAGAAATGATTTAGAGGTTAGGGTTCAGTTGGGAGAGTTTAGAGAGAGTGGGGTGGAATAGAAATGAGAAAGAGCTGAAAATCGTGGGTTTGAAGCCTTCTGGAGCCCGTCGGCGAGAGTGACAGGCGAGATTGCCACTGTCACTCACTCGAGGCAATATCACTCGCTATGTACCGAACACTCAGCCCCTTTCGTGCGATTGTACCACGACGAGAGTGACCATGTCACAATCGCCGGACACTCTCATCCAACCTATACCGAGAGGGGTACATTGTAACACCTCGAATTTCCATTATATTATATTTAATATGAATGGGGTCGAAATGTAATTTATTTCAAGATTTGGACTATTTGTAAATGTAAAATTCAAAGGGTTGAAATTTCAATTGACCAAAGTTTAAGTTAATTATGAAACTTGAAACTTGGAGGTTGATTCTGTCAATTTTGGAAAGTTGATTTTATACTTAAGTTGTGAGTCGGCAAAGGAATTGAGAAAATATCTCATTTGGGTTTTCCTGGAGTCGGTGTCCGTCAGAGAAGGAAAGAAAGAAGAAGAAACAAAATTGAAATCGTTGGGTGAGTTCTTGTGATTTTCTTAAATCCAACCTGAAAGTGATTCATGTTGGTGTTTTGATTTGGAAGGTTGATTGATTATTTGATGAATAGGATTGAAGTCGAGTTTGAAAAATCAAGTTCTGTACTGTCTCAAGAATTGCCAGGTGAGTTCATCCTCTCTTTTGTTTAAATCGATGTTTCTTTCAAATTAAGCAATAAATTGGTATTGTTATGAGTATTGGAAATGAAGGGCTAGTTGTAAAATAAGTTGGGGGGAACAGATATCGATCTGGGTAGAAATCTGGTGTGCAGGTCGAAGTTACCGGACAATTTGGATAGTGTCTGGACTTTCAGTTTGGTTTCCGATATTACTCGGTATTCCTTTGACATTTGATATGATTTCGATGATTCAATAATATCTGAAGATTTTCAATTTCAATATTATGCACGGTTATGAACGAAGTTTATACTTGATGTGACTTTTGGATTATGATTAGTTTTATGTGATGCATACATATGCGAGTGTAACGTAGCCATAGGCATTGGCATTAATTGTAACGTGGAACAGGCATAAAGTAAATTGTAATTCCCTTTGACCGGAAATGAGGAATAGGCATAAAGTAAATTGTAATTCCCATTTCGTAAGGTGATATGAAATAAGAAATAGGCATAAAGTAAATTGTAATTCTTATTTCACAGTGTGATGTGGAAATGAGGAATAGGCATAAAGTAAACTGTAATTCCCATTTCGTACTGTGATGAGAAATCTAGGAATAGGCGAGAGTTAATCGTAATTCCTTATTTCTATGGGACGGTAAGAGATAGGCATAAAGTAAATTGTAATATCTACTTCCACTCCAAGAAATAGGCATAAAGTAAATTGTAATTTCTTAGACATGAGCAATGATCACGAATCTGTGATGATTCGTAGTAGGCTCTTGAACATGATGATATGACTTACTGAGTGTGAGTCATATTCATGGAATCGGGTACGTTTCCGTCATCGCAAGATGTGTATGTGTACGGTAAGAATGATGGCAAACCAGGTTTGTTATACGCTTTGTTTACATTGGTTTCCAAAGCTTATAAGTTTTAATTTGAAGATAGATGTTCTCACTAGGCGTAAGCGTAATCTTTTCAAATTAAATTTTCTTACCAGGTACGAGCTCAGGAAAGTAACAGGAAGAGGGACGAGTGATTTGTGATATTCAACTTTTGGTGATGAATGGAGAAGTTAGCATATGCGAGGATGTTTTGGTGAATGGACTAAACAACCAGTACAATCTGATCTTAATGTTAGGATTAGATTAGTAGGTTGTTTTGATAAGTTCAATTTGTATATATATGAACCCTCATAGCTAATTTCCATTTATGTATAAAAGTTTAGATGAAATTTTGGATAACTTTGATAAATTTTAAGGTTTAAATTTATCCTGATTTTTGGATGTTTCATACATACCCCGCGAATTTGACTAGCGATTATGCCCTTTGGCATAGTCGTTGGGCATAGTCGCCTAGAGGCCACCAACTTCCAAAATCTTCCTTTTTTGTACGAACCAAGTCACGAGAGGCCACCAAGACCAAGGATAATGTTATCCTTACCATTTTAAGATTCTCGGGTCTAAAGGGAAAGGAATGGTCTTGATTACCGAATTTGTCGGGTGTTAAAATCCTCTAAACCTTAAAAGAGATTTTGCCCTTGAAATATGTTCCCATACACCGAGAGGTTACCGAACTCAACACTTCTTATGTCCCGTCAGTTTCCAACTGAAATCCGAATTTTCCTTCTTGATTACACTGCTATGACAAACCTTAATGTTGATACTCACAACGAATGTCCGCTCAGGCACATTACACTTGTATCCGAGTAAACGCTTGACTTCCGAAAGTAGCTTCTAACCACAAGACCTCGGCTGCCTCCCAACCTAAGGTGATCCATACTTCTCAAACGGCAGATCCCGACTTCCAATCAGTCCAGCTCTACACGCTTATAAACTCCTCCTCCAGTTATCCCAAAGTACAATCTCCACTGAAAACAACAACAAATCCCCAAGTTCAACTGTCCCCACTATTGAACTATCACCTAGCTCTAACGGGTACTACCAGACCCCAAAACAGATGGTCGTCCTTGATCCATCGATTATACAACTCCAAAAATACGCCCAATTACCAATCATCCAAACGACAGGTTATTTTACCATTCAAGAAAAGTCATCCCACTAAATCCACTTATCACAATATGAACTTCTTAAAATTGCTACAACCGATACCAGTAACCCTTGATATTAGACTAAAATATTCCAATTACACTAACGATTTTGGGCCTCGAAACTCGGAGGTCGACACCGAACCAACTCACCAGGACTCGAACCAATGCAGAACTTCATACATGAGTTTCATTCGATTATTCCTTTTGGCATAGTCGTTGGGCATAGTCGCCCAGGGGCCACCAACTTCCAAAATCTTCCCTTTTCATACGAACCAAGTCACGAGAGGTCACCAAGACCAAGGATAACGTTCTCCCTACCATTTTAAGATTCTCGGGTCTACAGGGAAAGGTATGGTCTTGATTACCGAATTTGCTGGGTGTTACAATCCCCCCAACCTTAAAAGAGATTTCGCCCTTGAAATATGTTCCCATACACCGAGAGGTTACCGAACTCAACACTTCTTATGTCCTGTCAGTTTCCAACTGAAATCCGAATTTTCCTTCTTAATAGCATTGCTATGACAAACCTTCATGTTGATACTCACAACAAATGTCCGCTCAGGTACATTACACTTGTATCCGAGTAAACGCTTGACTTCCGAGAGTAGCTTCTAACCACAAGACCTCGGCTGCCTCCCAACCTAAGGTGATTCATACTTCTCAAATGGCAGATCCCGACTTCCAATCAGTCCAGCTCTACACGCTTATAAACTCCTTCTCCAGTTATCCCAAAGTACAATCTCCACTGAAAACATCAACACATCCCCAAGTTGAACTGTCCCCACTATTGAACTATCACCTAGCTCTAATGGCTACTACCAGACCCCAAAACAGACGGTCGTCCTTGATCCATCGATTATACAACTCCAAAAATACGTCCAATTACCAATCATCCAAACGACAAGTTATTTTACCATTCAAGAAAAGTCATCCCACTAAATCCACTTATCAAAATATGAATTTCTTAAAATTGCTTCAACCGATACCAGTATTACTTGATATTAGACTAAAATATTCCAATTACACTAACGACTTTGGGCCTCAAAACTCGGAGGTCGACACCGAACCAACTCACCAGGATTTGAACCAATGCAGAACTTCATACATGAGTTTCATTCGATTATGCCCTTTGGCATAGTCGTTGGGCATCGTCGTCTAGAGGCACCCAACTTCTAAAATCTTCCTTTTTCATACGAACCAAGTCACGAGAGGCCACCAAGACCAAGGATAATGTTCTTCCTACCATTTTAAGATTCTCGGGTCTAAAGGGAAAGGTATGGTCTTGATTACCGAATTTGCCGGGTGTTACAATCCCCCAACCTTAAAAGAGATTTCGCCCTTGAAATATGTTCCCATACACCAAGAGGTTACCGAACTCAACACTTCTTATGTCCCGTCAGTTTCCAACTGAAATCAGAATTTTCCTTCTAGATAGCACTGCTATGACAAACCTTCATGTTGATACACACAACAAATGTCCGCTCAGGCACATTACACTTGTATCCGAGTAAACGCTTGACTTCCGAGAGTAGCTTCTAACCATAAGACCTCGGCTGCCTCCCAACCTAAGGTGATCCATACTTCTCAAACGGCAGATCCTGACCTCAAATCAGTCCAGCTCTACACGCTTATAAACTCCTCCTCCAGTTATCCCAAAGTACAATCTCCACTGAAAACAACAACAAATCACCAAGTTGAACTGTCCCCACTATTGAACTATCACCTAGCTCTAACGGGTACTACCAGACTCCAAAACAGACGGTCGTCCTTGATCTATCGATTATACAACTCCAAAAATACGTCCAATTAGCAAACATCCAAAACGACAGGTTATTTTACCATTCAAGAAAAGTCATCCCACTAAATCCACTTATCACAATATGAACTTCTTAAAATTGCTACAACCGATACCAGTATCCCTTGATATTGGACTAAAATATTCCAATTACACTAACGATTCTGGGCCTCGAAACTCGGAGGTCGACACCTAACCAACTCACCAAGATTCGAACCAATGCAGAACTTCATACATGAGTTTCATTCGTCGAGCATACCCCCAAACCAAAGTTATCAGTACGGTATCTAAAGGGTCCTACACATCCCTTATGCAAAACTGACCAAAACCCAAAACAAGGCAGTCGAAATGGATGGTTACCATAAGCATTAACAGGACATACCGCAAGCCTTCCTCTTCAGTTACTA
The DNA here is from genome assembly GCA_033807775.1 of Saussurea involucrata. Classification (NCBI taxonomy): domain Eukaryota; kingdom Viridiplantae; phylum Streptophyta; class Magnoliopsida; order Asterales; family Asteraceae; genus Saussurea; species Saussurea involucrata. The sequence continues at coordinate 56,876,127 of CM066317.1, forward strand.
AAAGAACACTGACTTGTAAACGGTCCCACTCAACTTACGGTACTATCAAGTGACGGAAAATCCAACATTCCACTATCAAGGTTCTACACGCCCCACCCTTAATCGGTGTTGTTTAACCTTCCAAGGTTCTAATGAGTTCAAGGTTCCAAGTGAAAGACTCAACAAATATGTCAACCAAAATTTTCATATGATTTTTTTTCAAGACGAATATTTTTATAACAATTAATCGTACGAGTAAAAATCTACTATCACGTACCCAGTGGTCGTGCAAAATGGACACACTCGTCCCACATATGAAAATCATTTTGAAAACTATTTCATCACAATTCAAGTTAGTAATGAAACGCAAAAGTATGCTCTGCAACTTTTAAAATGAATCGCCATGGTCCTAGCATGGATTTACCTATGCCATGTACGTAAAGTAATTTCCTGTGCAACAAAAATGTTCGTACGGAACATCGAAAAGAAATTTAAACGACATCAAACTCCAAATTTATATCTTTTAACGATAGAACGACATGGAATAAAATTCACCAACAGAAGTCGCATGTGTTAGTCTATTTCGTAAAAATGACGTAACGATCTATATATATATATACCTTGGTTAAAATGTGAAATGATTTGTACCGGTTTCAAGTTTAAAGCAAAATAACAACATGCTTTCATCCTTTGAAAATATCGACTAAAACATTGGGAAGATGTCTTAAATCGGAATATGCATGCAACTTGTAACACTCTCCTAATAGTTTTCTTGAAATAAAATAACATGCGACAAATGTCCATGCGAAATTTCAAAAGAGGAGCTTCGTTATATCAAATTTCGAAATTTCCTCGTCCAATCATTTAATGACATGGAAGTAAAATTTTCTGACAAGACTCGCGCATATTATTATATTTTTTTCAGAACATAGGAAAACGATAAGTGCATGTAATTTAGTTGACACATAAAATAATTTAAATCTACTTCGAATTTTTAAGTTGTACAAACAATGCGCATTAACGTTTCAAGAATAGTGTCTACAATGCTATGCATACCAATAAATCAATATAATGCATTTGCGTGAAATGATAACAAAGCAACCAATTAACCGAAAGTGCATAAAGCAAAACATTAAGATAAACTATCACGATGCTCTTATATGCATTACTCACGCCACGTATAACTCAATTCGTACGCTAAACAAGGTGTAACTAAACATGGTAGCATAAATCTAAAATTAGAAAACCAAGCGACGCCAAAATTCCAAAAGTATCCTTCTTGGTTGCCTTGCGACATAAAATAACATTCTCAACAAAACTAGCATGAGACAAAATGCCCAATAAAACCCATCCATTAACACACATAAATATTAAAGTACACACATTTCAAAGTTGTACCCACGCGACACAAAACATCGTAAAATAAAACTCCATAAAACTCAATAAATTGGTATTGTTATGGAAAACTGAGGAACACCCTGGTAGCCCTTCATTTGGACGGTAGTGCATATGCACAAGTGCTACCAGGGTGTTCCTCCGTTTCCCATTTTTTAAGGTTTTTCCTTGAACCTCCTTATATATATATATATATATATATATATATATATCTGTGTGTGTGTGTGTATGTGTGTGTGTGTGTGTTAATGCAAGGAAAAAGAAAAATAAAATAAAATTTTCAAAAGGTTTATGTGTTGAGTGTGGTAGAGAAAAGCGCGGATTTAGTTGTGGAGTTGCACGTCTGGAAAAAAATATATTATTAACAAATATAAGAAGTGAAGTTGGGTTAGTCTTGCTATTTGGTTAAGCTTGAGGAGGGGCTACTTATGCAAAACACATAAAAAGTTTCAATTAGAGATTTTGGGTCTTGAGAATCTGCAACCCTCTTTCCTCTTTCTTCTTTTTTTTCATACGATAAAACTTCATCCCTAATGCTGTATGCCTTTATTCGCTAAAGGAAAAACTCCACAGACATGGGATCAATCGATTTAGAGAATAGAAGAGGAATCGGTGGCAAAGGCAGACAAAATTTCGTGGAATTATCGTCGTCTTAAGGTAAGTATCTATCCCATTCTCGAATTTATGTAACTAGTAATCGGGTTGAGTTTGTAGGAGTATTTGGGGTAGAAACGGAGTTGTTCCGGTGGCTCGAAAGTCACCGATTCGGTAAAAGAAATTAATGGCAGCAGTGGAGGATGTTAAAATCGTCTCTAAAACCTTAAAAATTCTGCCCGTTTTCCTCTCGTTTATAGTTCTAATTTATGCGTAACGTGAGTAGTTATGGTTGCCGTTATTTTATTGCTAAGAGATGTGCAAAATTGCCAGAAAAATGGGCGAAACGACTTGATTTTAGTAGTGAATTGCTGCTGTGTTTTAGACGTTTCTAATTCGATTTTAGTCATAGTTTGTTGCTGTGTTTTGGACTATTATTAGTCGAGAATTGTTAGGGTCAAAGTTGGTTGAATAGAAGTTCAAGGGCTGAATTGTTATTTCCTTAATTTGAGCCTTATTTGTGTAAACGGTCCATGGGCTTACATTCCATGGGCCCAACATATATAATGTTGTTTATCTTAGAAAAATAAGCTAGTTGTCATTTTTACTTTCTCAAGCTTATTGTAAACTCTCTCATATTGAAAGTGAATTGGATGACCATTGGAAATCATAATGTCTTGTTCTACATCTATTGATTTCTATCGTTTGTTGCACTTATCTTGAACTCTCAATTGGTATCAGAGCAAACGGACGAATCGGTTCAAACTGATTCTTGATTTCTGGTAAGATTTTTTTTTCAAAAAGAGTCGACTGTGTTCTTGATATTGAAAACTCATATTTTGATTTAGGTAAAATTGATTGTTTTCGTTTATCACATTCTGTTCGTATCATCTTTATAAACGAATCTATAAGTTTTTCATCATCTAATTCGATCATCTTAGTGGTTTTTAAGCAAAATCAAGTTCATAAGTTTTTGGTTTTGTTCTTGCAAAAATTCATATTTTACCATCAAAAACTTGTTATTTGGCTTCAAAATCGATTTGGGTATTGTTATTATTGCGTTTTGTCAAGTTCCTAACCTTTCAGGAACAATTTTGAGCAACCCTAGTCGATTTCCAATCGAATTGGAAACCACAACCGCAGTTACCGGATACCACAGTCGTGGTTACCGGGTCCTTCAACGTGTTACCGGGTAAGTTCCATATTCTTCGATTGTTACCGGGTAACTCCAAGTTACCGGGTAATCCTACTCCTTACCGGTTATTTTAGCACTTACCGGACATCACTCCCGGTAAGTCCCAAATACCGGTCAAGTCTCACATCCGGTAAGTACGTTCCCGGTAAGCACTCCTTTTCATTCGGTAAGTTCACTCACCCAGTAAGATTGTTATTTATTGTATTTCTCTTATCGGTAAGTTCTGATTTAGTTGTTTCATCCGGTAACATCCAGTCATCCGGTAAGATCCACATCCGGTAAGCTCTTCCACCAGGTAAGTTTCTTTCTTCTTATTTTTCATCAGGTAACTTGTCTCACCCGGTAACCCTCTGTTACACGGTAACTCAAGCTCATCCGGTAAGCTGTGCAAATTTACCTGTTTTTCACAATCTGATCCGGACACTTCCAGATCAGATATCGTTCATCTGGATTCCTATCCGGTAAGTATAGTCTAGTCGATTTCTTACCTGATTTAGCATAATCTACTCTTAGAACCTGCGTTAGGATATCACTCTTAGTGCCTTGTGTTAGGTTATCACTTTGAATCGAACCAATCGTCTGACGATCACTCTAGTGCACCTTAAGATGTCTTCACGCGATGCTCTCGCTATCGGCGCCGATTCCAAACCACCTTGCCTCTAGCAAGGTGAGTACAGCTAGTGGCGCGACAGATTTCTAATTTTCAACGAGTCAAAGGACAACTTCGAGTTTATCTGGAAAACTTTAGAAGACGGGCCAATTCCTGAACCCATAAAGACTATACCAGCAACTGAAGCAGGTGCTCCAGCTCGTGTCGAGAAAAAGACACTCTCCGATATGACTGTCGACGATAGAGGCATGATTGAGGGAGAAAAGCATGCCAAAAGGTACCTTGTTCAAACTCTACCCAACATGATATACACTGCCATCGACAACTACAAAAAGACAGCAAAGGGCATGTGGGATCAGGTGGAGAAAATGATGCGCGGGAGCGAAGTCGAAAATCAACTGAAAATCAACAGCTCCATAACCAAGTTTGATGGGTTTAAGCAGCGCACCGGCGAATCCCTCTCCCAAACCTATGAACGCTTCTTTCTCCTTCTCAATGAGCTTCACAAGAACCAAATCACTCGCTCTAACACGGAGAACGCGCTCAAGCTTCTCAACAACCTCTTGCCTGAATGGAAAGTATTCGCATCTCCTGTCAAGCACAACCACTTAATGGAGAAAGTCGGCATCCACGAGCTCTATGAGATGCTACTGCAGGACGAAGATGAAGTGATGGAGATTCTGAACGTGAAGAAGTCTGCATCCAAGCCAGCTGCGGATCCACTAGCACTTATGTCTCCTAAATGAGGGAAATCTTCTGGCCATCATTCCAAACGTGCCCAAAAGAAAAGCGAATCTGAGTCAGAACCTGAGGAAAAAAGAAGACAGTGATTCTGATCCTGAACTATCTGCCATTAAGAAAGCAATGGCCCTACTCTCCAAGTCCTTCCAACAACAGAGGTTCTATAAGAAGCCGACGTCTAACAATCAGCGCTACTCCACCTCCTCCAACAAGCGCCATGATTATCAAGACAAATATGAAGAAAAGAAGAAAGCCGACGAGCCCGACCAGTCTGACAAGAAGGAGAAGACAGAGAAAGATGACCGCAAGAAGAAAGACGAACCCGTGACTTGTTATAACTGCAGGAAGCTTGGTCACTTTGCGAAAGATTGTCGGAAGCCTGTTGTAAAGAATGCTCACTATTACAAGGCGAAGCTCGCATTGGCAGAACAGAAGGAAGCTGGAGAAGCTTTATTTGTTGAAGACGACTATTGGTTGGGTTGTTCTGATGATGAAAGCGAGTCTGATGGTGCTGATGCTTTTATGGGCTACCACTCTCCCGCTGATGAAGAAAAGGCAAAGTCAAGTCAGGTATGTGAACCTATCCATCAAGATTTCTTTAATCAAATGCAATCTCTTGCTGAAAGAATAGATTCCTACAAGACCACCGCTGACGAACAACTGCTTGAGATTAGATCACTATCTGAAAAGCTAGATGTTCAAAAGCGAATAACTGAGAAATACAAGTCCAAAAATGCTAATTTAAAAGAAAAATGCAAAAAACTTTCAATAGCACCTAAGGACTTAAGGGCAAAAATATCTGAACTACAGTCACAGCTTGATCAGTGTGAGAATGAGAAAGCAGAAATTGTTTATCAATGCTCTGCTCTTCAAATTCAGCACAAGGAGTTTGTCAATAAAATAGTTGATCTTGAAACCAAACTCCACAAAAGAGGTCAAACTAATCAGACCATCCACATGAATAAACCCAAGGAGTTCACTTACTTTAACAAGGAATAGGGAATCAGATACGATAACCCACACTACTAGAAAAGGGTATATTCAAAAGACCTACACTGTATGACTTTGGTTGTTTTGGAATAGACAAAAAGTATCCAGAATATGGGATTAAATGGACTGGTCCTCTTGAACCTGAAAAGGAAGAGGAAAGTGAGGAATATAAGCGTAAACACACGTCTAAAATGAAACTTCCTTTTTGTTATGAGCCTTTGAATTATTACTATGAGAAAAATTAAAAGAAGTACCTCTCGAATGACTACTTTGACTGCTATAAGGTTGTAATGCCCAAGGATTCCTCCAAAAAGGATGAGGTCCAAATAACCGAACCCAAGACTGAGATGGATGAGTTCAAACTTTATGTTCCCCCTCTCATCTTGGAAGCAAAAATAGTCGAGTTAGAGGAGTCACTCGAGAAGGAAAGGTCCAGTTTTCAAAAGGAAAAGCAAGCGCTAATCACTGAACTTGAGAATCTAAAATCCGTCAAAACCGAAGCTGTGTCTGATGAAGGACAGGAAATCCTTCGGTGTGAAATCAACAAGCTCACATCAAAATTGTCTCCCTTGGCAACAGAAGCGATGACGGAGCATACGAGAAATGGTCAGCTTAAAGAGCAGATTGACCTACTCCAATCTGAAAAGCTGATTTCACCCGACTCATCCTCCAACTCATCTGACACGTCTTCGTGTAAAGCATTCATTGGCAAAATCTCTTCTACAAAAGACGGTAAAGAATCTCAAGATGAGAGTGTTTTAAGGAATTTAAACTCTGATTTTTTCTTAGCTTCCGTACCAAGTTCCCCGAAACACACAAGCACAGAGTGTTCCTCGCCTTCCTCGACCGATCCAAGTCCTGTAATTCCGGATATTGATTTTTCAAAATTTATGAATTCCAAGGGCAATTCTGATGAAGAGTTTAAATCGTTCCCTTTCGATAAACCTCTTCCAAGTCACGAGAGGCCACCAAGACCAAGGATAATGTTCTTCCTACCATTTTAAGATTCTCGGGTCTAAAGGGAAAGGTATGGTCTTGATTACCGAATTTGCCGGGTGTTACAATCCCCCAACCTTAAAAGAGATTTCGCCCTTGAAATATGTTCCCATACACCAAGAGGTTACCGAACTCAACACTTCTTATGTCCCGTCAGTTTCCAACTGAAATCCGAGTTTTCCTTCTAGATAGCACTGCTATGACAAACCTTCATGTTGATACACACAACAAATGTCCGCTCAGGCACATTACACTTGTATCCGAGTAAACGCTTGACTTCCGAGAGTAGCTTCTAACCATAAGACCTCGACTGCCTCCCAACCTAAGGTGATCCATACTTCTCAAACGGTAGATCCTGACTTCAAATCAGTCCAGCTCTACACGCTTATAAACTCCTCCTCCAGTTATCCCAAAGTACAATCTCCACTGAAAACAACAACAAATCACCAAGTTGAACTGTCCCCACTATTGAACTATCACCTAGCTCTAACGGGTACTACCAGACTCCAAAACAGACGGTCGTCCTTGATCTATCGATTATACAACTCCAAAAATACGTCCAATTAGCAAACATCCAAAACGACAGGTTATTTTACCATTCAAGAAAAGTCATCCCACTAAATCCACTTATCACAATATGAACTTCTTAAAATTGCTACAACCGATACCAGTATCCCTTGATATTGGACTAAAATATTCCAATTACACTAACGATTCTGGGCCTCGAAACTCGGAGGTCGACACCTAACCAACTCACCAAGATTCGAACCAATGTAGAACTTCATACATGAGTTTCATTCGTCGAGCATACCCCCAAACCAAAGTTATCAGTACGGTATCTAAAGGGTCCTACACATCCCTTATGCAAAACTGACCAAAACCCAAAACAAGGCAGTCGAAATGGATGGTTACCATAAGCATTAACAGGACATACCGCAAGCCTTCCTCTTCAGTTACTAAAAGAACACTGACTTGTAAACGGTCCCACTCAACTTACGGTACTATCAAGTGACGGAAAATCCAACATTCCACTATCAAGGTTCTACACGCCCCACCCTTAATCGGTGTTGTTTAACCTTCCAAGGTTCTAATGAGTTCAAGGTTCCAAGTGAAAGTCTCAACAAATATGTCAACCAAAATTTTCATATGATTTTTTTTCAAGACGAATATTTTTATAACAATTAATCGTACGAGTAAAAATCTACTATCACGTACCCAGTGGTCGTGCAAAATGGACACACTCGTCCCACATATGAAAATCATTTTGAAAACTATTTCATCACAATTCAAGTTAGTAATGAAACGCAAAAGTATGCTCTGCAACTTTTAAAATGAACCGCCATGGTCCTAGCATGGATTTACCTATGCCATGTACGTAAAGTAATTTCCTGTGCAACAAAAATGTTCGTACGGAACATCGAAAAGAAATTTAAACGACATCAAACTCCAAATTTATATCTTTTAACGATAGAACGACATGGAATAAAATTCACCAACAAAAGTCGCATGTGTTAGTCTATTTCGTAAAAATGACGTAACGATCTATATATATATATATACCTTGGTTAAAATGTGAAATGATTTGTACCGGTTTCAAGTTTAAAGCAAAATAACAACATGCTTTCATCCTTTGAAAATATCGACTAAAACATTGGGAAGATGTCTTAAATCGGAATATGCATGCAACTTGTAACACTCTCCTACTAGTTTTCTTGAAATAAAATAACATGCGACAAATGTCCATGCGAAATTTCAAAAGAGGAGCTTCGTTATATCAAATTTCGAAATTTCCTCGTCCAATCATATAATGACATGGAAGTAAAATTTTCTGACAAGACTCGCGCATATTATTATATTTTTTTCAGAACATAGGAAAACGATAAGTGCATGTAATTTAGTTGACACATAAAATAATTTAAATCTACTTCGAATTTTTAAGTTGTACAAACAATGCGCATTAACGTTTCACGAATAGTGTCTACAATGCTATGCATACCAATAAATCAATATAATGCATTTGCGTGAAATGATAACAAAGCAACCAATTAACCGAAAGTGCATAAAACAAAACATTAAGATAAACTATCACGATGCTCTTATATGCATTGTTGGAACCCATATACACTTAATCAAGATTAACAGTCTATTAGTTGAGTTTAGAGTTTGATGCGGAAGCGTATTAAACTAACAGATATGTTTGATAGATATTAGAACGCACATATATAAAGAAAACAGTAAGGAATAAAAAGGATTTCTTGAACAGTTACTGTTATTCAATATGTAATAAGAACACGAAGAACAGATTAAGAACTGTTGGTGTGTGTGAGAATATAACACTCAGATATTTGACAATAACGTTTTAGAGTATTAGTGATTCCTTGTGTATTCGTTCTTAGGAAGATCTCAACATGAGACTTCCTTTTATACTACTCTTAGAAGACTATGAAGTAGGTCACTGTTCCTTTTACGGCATGAATAGTGAACTGAATGGTGTGAACAGTGGATTGGATGGTGTGAGCAGTTGTTTGAGCCATGCGCATTTAATGGAGCAGATGTACTATTGGTAAATGCATTAAATGGCGCAGACGTCTATTTTGTACCATGCCCTATTGAGTCCACTCAGAGCTTGACACGTGTTTTGACAGTACTTTTCCATGCAAGTTGATGAACGTATCCAGTAATATCTTCCAAGTCTTCATAGCAGACCACAGAGGCTCTGTAAGGCATTACAGAGGTTCTATGGTCTGACCTTCTGTGGAGCAGTCCACTTGTTTCCGAGTTGATCTTCTTCTTGCGCACTACAAAGGTTCTGTGATTACCTCTGTAGCTTCCGTGGCTTTCTGGACTTGATCTTCTGGAAGAAGTGGCAGAGCCTCTGTGAGAGGCTTTTCTATACTTAGCCTATTTTTCACTACTTCTAAGTATTTCTATGATTAGGAAGATTGAAGCTAACAATCTCCCCCTAAGTAGTGAAAAATAAAAAATTTGACTTTGAGTTTAGTTAGGCTAAGTTGGATAAGACAGAGGTTAAACAATACCTCGAAATTTCTTTCATTTAGAAATATGCCAGAGACATTTTACATTTGAGTACAATGAAAGATAAACTTTTAACTTTGTTTGCAGAGATTGGAGGTCTGAGAATTAGATTTTGGCATCTTTGAAATCATTGTAGCTTCTGTTGTCTCTTCCAACTTTTCTGATCTCTTTGTAGAATCTGATGCAGAGTTCTCTTAGGCGAATTGTTGCGTCAATCTCTCTTATGATAGTATCTGCAGCATCTTTTTCCATTTTCTTTGAACCTCTGTATTTCACAAGGCTTGCTATGAACTTGTTCATAGTATTTGTTGCGTACTTCTGACAGTCCATGCATACAAATAGTTTATTTTCGCCTTGAGGGTTTTGAAATACTAACCCAAACCGTGGTTCTGTGATGATTGAGTTTGGTATGGCGTCTGGTGGGCAGCGATCCTCTGGTGGTCGTAGATCCAGATGTTTGAGACCGAGATCCTTTCCCAGCTGGAAATCTATCATGCTGTAGACCAGAAGCTTTTCCCTCATCGCTTTTCTCAATACTTGATAGGCTCTGGTGTTTGCCTCTGTGTTGTAGTTGTCCTTTGTCCATTGCAGAAGGTCAGGTAGATCGTATGGATTGATGTTTCTTAAGTCAGCATCAGCGAAGGTAGATTCTGAATTGTTCTCTCTTCTGACTTTGTAAAGATTGTACCTGGCCCTTGGATAGGTTCTTGTGAAGGAGAATCGGCAGAAGATCACCTTTTTGATCTTGTGAATTGAGAAAACATCTGCTTTGGTTCTTGGCTTTGTTCTCGTGAAGATGTTCTCAAATTCTTCTCTGATCCTTGGATTTGTCACATGATCTGTTTGATAGTTTGTCTGAAAGGATTGTTTGTAGAGGTATTTGTATACCACTTCTTCCATTTCTTTATGTGTTGGACCAGGTCGTGGAATTTGTCTTCTGAGACTCTCCATCTGTTGAACAACTTCTGCAGCTCTACCAGTTAAAGGAATTTCTGACAGAGGCTTCAATTCATGTGCCCAGTCAACTTCTTCGGGTTTTGGGGTTTGAAAGGCGTCAAACGCACTCTTCATCAGTTTCTCTGTTGGCTTTGACAATGTTTTCTTCTTCTTAGGCTCTTCTGTCAGTATCCCTTTGCCTTTATCTTTTGTTGTCGTGGCAGAAGCTGTTGCTTCTGTGGGATTTGAGGTTTGCACTTCTGTAGGTTTGATGGAGGTTGCCTCTGTGGATTTTGACGATTGTGACTTAGAGGACTTTTGTGGCGATGGTTCTGTTGGCTTGACTTGCTATGTAACCTCTGTTAGAGGTTGTTTGGTGACTTCTTCTGTGAGCTCAGTTTCTGTTGATGAAGTGTTGTCATTGAATCTTCATGCCATTCTGAAAGCTAAAGTGAACATGTGCCTTTCTTCTTCTCTCTTTACCATACGATCATTCATTGTTGTGTGCATCCTTTTCAGAATGTCAGAAGCAGAGGTCGTTGCTCTTTTTGGTTTGGTGGCAATCCACTTTCTTCTGGGTATGGTTTGGGGTGTTTCCACAGAGGTGGGTGTTTTCTCTGTGGTTGGTTCATCTGTTTCTTCCAAAATGATTACCTCAGGGGCGGTAGTTGCCTCTGAGGTTTGCTTATCTGCTTCTGTAGTGTTGGGTTCTTCAGAGGTTGAATCCACAGAGATGGGTGTATTCTCTGTGGTTCTTTGAGTTTGTTGTTGGGTTTGTTCTTGAGGGGCTTGGCTGATTGGTTCTGCTGCGATTGGTGGAGATTGAATTCCTCTGCTCGTAGCTTTCTCCCTTAAATTCTCCCCCTCAGGATTATCTGATGGACCAGGTTGGTCATCATCAGAATCATCCTGACTCTTATCCGAAGTACCCTCTGCTCTGCAAGAAGTGTTGGGCTTCTTTGGCAATTCAGCTCCTGCTGCCTTCAATTTTTCACATATATCATCGCAGAGACCAATAAATGTCGCAAGCTCTGCTTCTGTCTTGAAACGCATTTTGCCGACACTTTTCTTGAAGTCCTTCACATAGTTGGCATTTGCAGTTGTGAAGGAGACAATGACTTCTGTGACCTGGTTTATGACGTTTTGTCCTAGCTCTGTTAGCTGTGCTCTGGTCATATAGTCTTTTGGCTGCATCATTGTCGTGGTTCGTATTGCCTCTGCTTGAACTTGTGATAACGCATTCTGTAAGTCTGCAGGAGTAATGCCCTCTGCTCTGTTGGATTGCGTATTCAATTGTTCAAGGAAATCTTTGACCGAGTCCCTGAACGCAGAAGTTGCAGTTGTTTCGAATTGATGAGCGGCAGAAGTGGCTGATTCTTTGGCAGTGGTTGTTGCAGAAGACTTCATCTCTGAGATGGCGGTTTTCACCTCTGTGGACAGATCGTCCATTTTGGTGTTCAGATTCAAGAGAGCTGTAGATGTTGTCTCTGCCAAGGATTTGAAAGAGCTTTGCAACTCTTTCATTGTTTGGTTCACAGAGGTGACAAGGGTTTGGAACTCATCCCTTGATACTTGTGTTCCTTGTGTGTTAGATCTGAAGTTTTGTCAATAAACCAAGTGTTGAAGATCTGATAAGAGGACTCAGATGTTCTGAGTAGAGAAGTCAGAGGTCTGACTGTGAAGACAGAAGTATTGATCGGTGGAAAGAGAAGTCAGATGTCTGATAAGAAGAGTCAGATGATCTGAGTAGAGGAGTCAGAAGATCTGAGAAGCTTTATCAGAAGAATGTTCAGAAGTTCTGAATTACCTGTTCAGAACTTATGACAAGATACTTTACTTAGTATTTTATAAACTAATTAGGACACGTGTTATGTTCTTATTAGTCTTTATTATTTGTACTGTAGCTTTAAGATGTTTGTTGCAGTATAAATAGAGTGGTTAGCACTACGTTGCTAACTGATTGATTTTCCCATATTACTTGTATTCATTCCTTGTAATCTTTGAGGTTATCTCTCTCTTAGATCTGTAATTCTGTGCATCATTGAATACAATTGGGCTTGATCATACAATTTCTCAATTACTTCTTTCTATATTGATTGTAAGAATAGATCCTGCACTTTCAATTGGTATCAGAGCCAATCAACAAACAAATTCGTTCAAGATTGTGATTGCGAAGATCGATTGATCAATTTCTTGAAGATTTCTTGATTCATTCAAAATTCGATTCCGCTGCTAGGGCTAGTTCTTGAATTCTTAGCAATTCTTGAATTACCTGCTACTTTTCGATCAAGAAAATCGAATTTGTCTTTCTGTTGAATTTTCTTACAATCATGTCTTCTAAAGAATATCTAGCCATGGGATCCGAAACCAAACCGCCTGTTCTTATACCAGAAGAGTATCAGCAATGGAAAACTCGTATGATCCAATTCCTTGACAACATCGATGAAAATCTTATGATTTCTATTCGAGAAGGTCCAATCGAAGTATATATCGATGTCGCCGCAACCCCTGCTACAGAGACAACTCCAGAAATTCCAGCGACCAGAGTAAAGAAGAATTATTCCCAATACACTGCTGAACAGAAAAATAGGCATGCTATTGACAAAAGAGCAATTACTTTGATGACTTTGGCTGTCCCGAATGAGGTTCTTAACAGGATTGACAGTGGATCATCAGCTAAAGAAATGTGGGACGAATTGGAAAGGCAAATGTTAGGAACTGTGAGATCTATTCAGGCAAAGTTAAATCAAAGCATAAATGCTTATGAAAGGTTCAAAGCAAAAGAGTCAGAAAGTTTGACACAGACATACAGTAAATTTTGCACTATTCTAAATGACTTGAGAAGAAATGGACTGAAGAAAACAAAATCAGAAATAAATTACAAATTTCTGAACAGTCTAAATTCAGAATGGTCATCATTTGCCATAAGTCTGCAAATGAACAAGGATATGTGTGAAGAAGACTTAAATGATTTGTTCTGTGTTCTTAATCAACATGAAGACTCTGTCAAGTTAGTTGTGGAAGAAAAGAAAAATGTTGCTGATCAGTTAGCGTTCTTATCAAAGTCCAAAGCAATCAAAGCACCCAAAAAGACTGCATATCTATCAGAAATACCGAGTCTGGAGGAATCTGACAAAGAAGAAGGATCAGAAGATGATGAAGATATCAAGATAATGGCTGAAAAGCTAGCTTTGCTGACAAATACTTTCAACAAAAGGTATGGGAAGGGCAGATTTCAAGGAAATTATAAGAGAGCTGGAAGTTCAGATTATAAGAAGAAAGATGACAGAGAAGAAAATAAGATTGAAAAGAGAATAGAGAGAAGTGAAGAAAACAAGGAAGAGAAGGAAGAGAGAAAAGAAAAGAATATGTGTTTCAAGTGTGGAAAATCTGGCCATTATGCCAAGGATTGCAGAGTTAAAGTTGTGAAAGATTATGAATACTACACGAAGAAGGCTCAGCTTGCAAAGAAGAGAGATGACGAGAGTGCGCTATTGGCTGAACAGGAGAATTGGCTGTACTACACTTCTGATGAAGATGATCATATCAACTTTCCACAGATGCGAAGCTATATGGCAAAAATGAGGAATGAGGATGATTCTGATTTTGAAGATGCTGATTCTGAGTCATCTGCTGAGGTACATTCTTCACTTGAATTAGAGTTAATGACACAGATTGGTGAAATGAAAACTGAATTTGCTAATCTAAGAAAACAGATAAAAGGAGAAAGAACTTTGGTTAACAAATTCAGAATTGAAAAAGAAGTAATAAACGAACAATATGAAGAATCTGAGGCTGAGAAACAGAAAGTTAAAGATGAAAATTCTGAATTGATGAAAAGGCTTTCTGAACTAAAAGTTGAGTTTTCAAAAATAAAGGATGAAAAAGGTGATTTACAAATAAAATTTGATATGTTATTTGAAGAAAGAAAGAATTTATACACCAAAATCAAAGAATTGGAAGATTTGAATTTGAAAAGAGGTCAGACTCAGCAAACATTAAATCTTTTATTAAGCAATGTTAAAGATACAAGATTTTACAATCCAAAGAAGGGATTGGGATTGGAAGAAAATGTCATTTTAAAAAGAGCTCCAATACTTCAAGTTTCTAAGCCAAAAATCCCAGAAATTGTTGAAGTTTTCATAAGACCTGCTAGTTCTATAACAAGTTCTGACAATTTGCAAAGACCAAACTCTAAAAAGTCAGATGAGACAATTTCTGAGTCTAAAACAGAAAAGTCAGTTGGTTCAGAAGAAAAGGTTAAGAAAGAAGTTTCTAAACCAACAGATGAAAAGCCAAGATACAATGATACTAAATTCAAGTATGATTCCTTAAATGTCAGCTACAAAAATAAACAACCAAGTTTTTCATATCATGACATTGAGAGCATATTTGATACAAGTAAAAATTCTGAAACAGTCAATCAGAAGTCTGAAACTTCTAGTCAGGATTCTGAACTTTGTAGTCAGAATTCTGAGTCTAAAGATCAGACATCTGAGTCTGTAAATCAGAACTCTGACTCAGGTAGTCAGAAGTCTGATTCAACTGGATTTTCTGAAACAAAATCAGACGAATTTTTGCAACTTGAAAAGAGATTTAATCTTGTGAGTCAAGAACTTGAGGATTTAAGGAAAGCTTATGATGAACTTGAAAATGATTTCTGTGAGGTGGATATTAAACTTAAAGAAGCTTTGAAAGAAAAGAATATTTTTATTCAGAAAATAACAGAGCTTGAAAAACTGAAGACTGAGTATGATCTTTTTAAAATTAATGCTTCAAGAGAAAATGATAAATTCTTTAATGAATCAAGTACATATGAAAAAGGTGAATCATCTAATTCTTCTAACAAAAAGAACTTGAATTTTTCAGAAAAAGAAGAAAGCAAAAGGAAAGATGATCTTGCAAAGTTGAATGATCTGAAAAGGGAACTTGAGAAGCTTAGAATGAAATCTACTTCTGAACTAAACGCTAGAAATTCTTGTAATAAGGGCAATTGTACTCTGAACAGTATAAATAAAAATGAAATGATCTATGTTTCAGATTTATTGTCACTTGCAAAGAAAAATCTTGTTTGTGTTAGATGTAAAAATGATTCATTCCAATATTCTCACAAATGTCAAGTCAAAATAACTTCTGTTTCATACATAAGAAAAGATATTCAGAAAGTTTCTGTTTCTCAAAATACAGAAAAGAAGAAAATTTCTGTTCCTCAGACTCAGAAGAAAGAAAAGATAAAAGAAAAGAAAGTTGAAAACATAGCAAAACCAAAAGTTACAACTCTCAAAAAGAATTTGAACAAACTTGTAAGCAGAAAATGTTCTGACTTCATAAAAGTTCAAGGAAAGTGGTGTTTGAAGAAAGATTTTGAGTGGAGAGTAAAAGGTACTAATGTTAAATCCAATGACAAAGCTAACAAAGATGGACCCATTCCAAAATGGGTACCTAAACCTAACTGATCCTTTTGCAGGGCTGTCATGTGTGGTTTTTAGATTCAGGAGCTTCAAGACACATGACAGGTCAGAAGTCTTTTCTATCAAACTTCACAGAAAAGGCTGGAGGAGCAGTAAACTTTGGAAACAATAGCAAAGGTCAAGTCAAAGGTTATGGGGATTTAACTAAAGGGGATCTAACTATCCAAAAGGTTTTCTATGTTGAAGGATTACAACACAATCTTTTCAGCATAAGTCAGTTTTTAGACAGTCTTTGTCAAATTAAGTTTCAAATAACAGGTTGCATGATTCTAACTGAAAATGATGTCAAAGTCTTCTGGGCCAAAAGACATATGGACTTATTTGTAGTTAATTTTTCAAAATTGAAAACATTAAATACAGTTTGTCTTTTATCAAAATCAACTGCAAATGAATGCTGGCTTTGGCACAGAAGATGTTCTCATCTGAATTTCAAAGATCTTAATAATCTTGTTGCAAAACATTTGGTTAAAGGCTTACCAAAGCTTAAATTTGAAAAAGAATCATTATGCTCAGCTTGTGAAATGGGCAAGATGAAAAAGAGTTCTCACAAATTAAAAATGGACTCATCTTGCAAAGCACCATTAGAAATGATTCATACTGATCTTTGTGGTCCAATTTCAGTTCAATCGATGGGAGGAAAGAAATATATGCTTGTGATTGTTGATGAATTATCCAGATACACGTGGGTTGAGTTCCTAAGAGCTAAGTCAGAAGCTGCTACTACATTGATAAATTTTATCAAAAGGATTCAAGTTCTCTTACAACTTCAAGTTCAGAAAATCAGAAGTGATAATGGAACGGAGTTCAGAAATGAGACTCTTCAGAATTTTTTAGAAAGTTCTGGGATTTCTCACAATTTTTCTGCTGTCAGAACTCCTCAACAAAATGGTGTTGTTGAAAGGAAGAATAGAACTCTAGTTGAGGCTGCGAGAACAATGCTGGCTTATGCAAATCTTCCTACTTTCCTATGGGCTGAAGCAATTGCAACTGCTTGTTTTACACAAAATAGAACTTTAATCAATAAGAGATTAAATAAGACTGCTTATGAACTGATAAATAAAAGAAAACCATTAATCAAATTCTTTCATATTTTTGGTTGCAGATGCTATGTTCTCAGAGACAGAGAAAATCTTGCCAAATTCGATAAAAAGGCAGATGAAGGATACTTTGTGGGTTATTCTTTAACTTCCAAAGCATTCAGAATCTACAATAGAAGAACCAAGAGGATGATGGAGAGCATAAATGTAACTTTTGATGAAGCCAGAATGCGGACTTCTGAACAAGACAGTTCAGAACTCATGCTGAACAAGACAAAAATGACTTCTGATACAAATTCTAATCCTATTTGTTCAGAACTCAATTTACTGTTTAAGGATGCTTTTAGTGAACTAATTTCTGATTCTTATGCAGAATATGAAAACCCAAAGATGGTCAAAGAGATGAAAAATAAGACTCCAGAAATAGTTCAATCAACTGTAATTTCTGACAAAGGTCCATCAGAGGAGTGCCCAAATCTAATAAATACAAGTGGTGAAAACTCTGAACCTTGTAATCAGAATTCTGATTCTTGTACTCAGAACTCTGAACAAGTCAATCAGAACTCTGACTTCATTAATCAGAACTCAAACTTGGATGCAACTCCTACTCATACGTCAGAACAAGGTGACAGTTCAGAATTACGAGCAATCATTGATGAGAATGATGCAAACAACAATTATTCAGAGATTGATGTACTCCCTAGTGCTAATAAATGGACTAAAAATCACCCTATTCATCAAGTAATAGGTGATCCATCAGCAGGAGTAAAGACAAGATCAGCTACAGCAAATGAAGCAATGTTTGCTGGTTTCTTAAGTGTAATTGAACCAAAGAAAGCTAATGAAGCCCTAGAGGATCCAGACTGGATTTCAGCAATGCAAGAGGAATTGCTTCAATTTGAAAGAAATAAAGTTTGGAGACTCATTCCAAAGCCTGAAGGTAAATCTATAATTGGAACTAAATGGGTGTTCAGAAACAAAAAGGATGAATCAGGTGTTGTCATCAGAAACAAGGCAAGATTGGTTGCTAAGGGATACTGTCAACAAGAGGGAATTGATTATGATGAGACATTTGCACCAGTGGCAAGAATAGAGGCAATCAGAATATTTTTAGCCTATGCTGCACATAAAAACTTCAAGGTGTATCAAATGGATGTCAAATCAGCCTTTCTAAATGGCAAACTTAATGAAGAGGTGTATGTCCATCAACCTGAAGGTTTTGTTGATCCAGAATTCCCTGATCATGTTTATATTTTAGACAAAGCTTTATATGGTCTAAAACAAGCACCACGAGCCTGGTATGACACTCTTACTAAACACCTGTTAGGTTCAGGATTCAAGAAAGGTAAGATTGACACAACTTTGTTTTTAAAGAAACAGGGTAATGATTTGATTCTGATTCAGATTTATGTTGATGACATAATATTTGGTTCTACCAGTCCAGAATTATGTGATAATTTTTCAAAAATCATGTCATCTGAATTTGAAATGAGCATGATGGGTGAACTGAATTTTTTCCTTGGTCTTCAAGTCAAACAACTACCAAAAGGTATTTTCATAAATCAAGGAAAATATGTCAGAGATATTCTGAAAAAGTTCAAAATGTCTGATTGTGCTTCTATGAGAACACCTATGGCAACTAACATAAAGTTAGATGCTGATCTCAAAGGTGTTTCAGCAGATATCAAACTTTATAGAGGCATGATTGGATCATTACTTTATTTGACTGCAAGTAGACC
This sequence comes from Saussurea involucrata, assembly GCA_033807775.1. Classification (NCBI taxonomy): domain Eukaryota; kingdom Viridiplantae; phylum Streptophyta; class Magnoliopsida; order Asterales; family Asteraceae; genus Saussurea; species Saussurea involucrata. Next base: position 56,894,846 of record CM066317.1, read on the forward strand.
AGATATCATGTTTTCTACCTGTTTCTGTGCTAGATTTCAATCTAACCCGAAAGAATCACATATGTTGGCTGTCAAAAGGATTTTAAGATATCTCAAAGGAACACCTGATCTAGGTTTATGGTATCCAAAAGAAACTGACTTCAAATTGACTGCTTTCACTGATGCTGATCATGCAGGAAGTAGGTTGGACAGAAAGAGTACATCTGGTGCTTGTCACTTTTTGGGAGATAAAATAGTGAGTTGGGCATCAAAGAAACAGAACTGTGTATCCACTTCAACTGCTGAAGCAGAGTATGTTGCTGCTGCTGCTTCATGCTCTCAAACATTGTGGATGAGAACACAACTCATGGACTATGGATATCAGCTTAATAAGATTCCCATCTATTGTGACTCAGAAAGTGCAATTGCTATTACTCAGAACCTTGTTCAACATTCGAAGACTAAGCATATAGATGTGAGGTATCATTTTATAAAGGACTATGTGGAAAAAGGAACTATAGAGATGCACTTTGTGCATACAAAGTATCAATTGGCTGACTTGTTCACAAAGCCTCTTGATCACAAAAGGTTTTCTTTTCTCATATGTAAAATAGGAATGCTTAATCTGCCTAGTTGAAAATATTTTTTTCTTAAAAATGCTAAATTTTTCTAAGTAAACTTGTCTGAGTAGTGTATTCAGAACTTCTGAGTCTTGAGTTCAGAACTTCTGAGTCTTGAGTTCAGAACTTCTGAGTCTTGAGTTCAGAACTTCTGAATCTTGAGTTCAGAACGTCTGAGTCTTGAGATCAGAACCTCTGAATCTTAAGGTCAGAAATTCTGAGTCAATACTTCAGCAATCTAACTTTCAAAAATTTATTTTTGAGAAATACAAATAACTTCAACTGTATGGATTATGCTTCTTCGATTATCTTTTTATCTCATCTTTATGTATCATTAATATTCAAATGCATGCTCAAGTCAAGGGGGAGCATCAAAATTCTTTTGGAAATCATTTTGTGATGCTTAAAAGATTTGTTTTCATTTCTTATCTGTTCAAACCTCTTCTGAATAATCAAAATGTTTTATATTGGTCAGAAGTTGATTTTAAAAGACATTTTGGTTACAAGGCAAAATTCTTCTAAGTCATGGAATCAGAACATCTGTGCGTGTTATTCAGATCTTTGACTTGAGTCAAAATTCTATCCACTAACACGTGTCAGCTTCATATTTGTTTGACAATGCCACGTATTTCATTTAAATCCTTTGTGGTATTTCACATGTGTTGACTCCGTTATAACATTGATTTCGCTTTTCCGTTAAACCTTTCAACTTCGCGGATTTTAAATAGGTCTTAAAATCCCTATTTCAAATTTCTTTCAAATTCCAGAGCGAAACGTGAGATACGAATCAAATCCAGAGTTCTTTGAATCTGTTTTCTTCTTAAATCATGTCTGAAATACGAAGAAGTGGTCCAATTTCTCTACATTCCACAAAATGGATAATGGATTCATCCGATTCGGAAAATGATGAAGTACAAAATAGAGTTGCAGAGGAAGGGGCAATAAGAAATGATGAAGAAGATGAACAAATGGATGAATCTGAAGGAAATGCGGATGAGGTAAACGTTAATATTGAACATGAACAGAGTGCTGCAGGTTCTATTATGTCAGATAGATCTATTCTAGTGGAAAGAGTTGTTCCTGAGAGTGAATGGTTGAAATTATCTGAAAATAACTGTGTTATATTGTTTGAGGAAAGTCGTTTTAAGCCTGAACACAGAATTATCATGGAGTTATTCAAACATCATCCGTACAGAAAATGGTTTACAAGAAGTAAAAATGTGCCTGTTCAGTACATACAACAATGGTGGAAATATCTTAGGTTAGAAGATAATAAGTTTGTGTCTGAAATTGGAGGAGTGACATTTGTCTTATCTATCTCTGCACTAAGAGAGATGCTGAATCTACCAGAGAAAGATGATGTACAAAGAAGAACAGATTTTGAGGATTTACCCCTAACAGAGGAATTAATAGCAGAGTTCATGAAGTTGGGATACAATGAAGGATTGAGGACTCTCAGTTTGTTCAGAAGAAACAAATTACCACCTATTTGGGCTTGCTTCTTTCATGTGGTAAATAAATGTTTGTCAGGGAAAAATAGTTCTGCTGATCAAGGTTCTAAACAAATTCTTCAGATATTTCAAGGTTTAGTGAAGAATAGGCATTATGACTATACTTTAATACTTTGGGAAGATATGAAGAATACATTTGAGAAGAATCAGAAAGCAATTCAGAAGAAGACAAAGGATGCTCCACTGACATACATTCCCTACATAAGGTACTGGCAAATTGTTATTTGGTATGCCATGCAGGAAAACAGAACAATCTCAAGAAGAACAAATGAAGAGCATGGTCCTACATTTTATTTGAGTAAGATGACCTCAGTAACAAGACTTGAAAATTATCCCAATCATAAACTGTTGCCAAAATCACTTAAGAATTATATTCCAAGGGAGAGTGAGATTTTAAAAGCTTATTGCACCTCTATGGGAATTGAATTACCTCAAATCCCTGCCCAAGAGGACCAACCTGAGAAGAGAGGTGAGGGGTCTAGTCGAATTAGAGAGGGGGAGGATGTTCAGATGGGTGAACATTCTGAGAGACTTGAGGGGGAAAATTCTGAGAGCTTGGTTAGACTCAGTGAGGAAAAACAGAATGAGAGTGGTGAGGATGAGAGATTGTTAACAGAGGTTCAAACAGAAAGAGATGCCTCTGAACCAGCTAATCTTGACCAGGTAACCACACATGCTATTGGTTCACATCTCTTGGTGTCCAATATTGAAACAAACACCATGGACCTAGTGGTGGATCTTGAACAACCCATCCATACCCACTCAGAAGCATTTCAACATGCTACTGTTTCACACAAATCCGGGGAACCATCCCAAACTCATTTGGAGGGAGGTGATAAATCCCAACTTATTTTTCAACACATTGAGTCTGAATATCACAGTCCTATTCATATTGAGCCTGAAATTCCTTTTGACACTTGCACAGATCAGGAATTTCGTACTCCTGAAACAACATTCATAGACATGCCTAATGTTGGGTGTCGAGGATTGGATGGAAGTCCTGGTGAGGTGAACATTACAAAAGCCTCATTCAAACGTGCATCTGTTGTACAAGATGACTGTGTGTTATCTACAGGCCATGAGCTCTCTGGGCACATGAAAACTGGACCATCTGTTGGTTCAGGTTCACTGTTAGAAACTTCTGAATTTGAAAAGATTCAGAAACAAAACAAGGAGATGGGGGAAAAAGTAGAAAATTTGGAGAAGAGGATGGAGGATCTGAATGATGAGGTATCAGATTTGAAAAATGTGTTGGAGAAAAAGTTAATTTCTGTTGAAACCAAGGTAGATGATGTAAAGAAATCCTTGGATTCTCACAAAAAGGAGATCATGGATATAATGTCTGGTTTTCAAAAAGATATGTTGAAACAAATGCAAGATATGCAGGATTCTATACTGAAAGCACTGAGTGTATCACTGGCTTCTACTTCAAAGCCTCTTGATCCTGTTCCTATTGCAGAAGCTGAAGCTGAAGGTACTTCTAATCAGAACTTAAAAAGAAAGTTTGATGATAATGAGCCTCATGATCATCAAAAGGGGGAGAAAAGACAAAGGTTAAGTTCTGATGATGACATTGGCATAGAAGATTTTGAGATAGCAGACATGCACTTAGCCAATACAAAAAGTTCAGAAGATCAGACACAGGAAAATTTAAAGAAGATGATTCAGATAGTACAGCTTGACAGTTCAGATACAGAAGAAATGGAGTTGGGAAGTATTGATAGTAATGAATCAGATAAAACAGAGGAATTGAACTTGGATACTGAGATGGAAGGAAACTCAGATGAAACTGTAGCTATTGAGGAATCTGATTTGAGAATAGAAGAAATAGTGGAAAGTACAGTGGTAAACAGGTGTACAGATATTGTGGTTTATAACAGTGAAAGGGCAATGGAGTCTGAATCAGAAGAAAGGAGGTTGAATGAAGAATTGATCAGAAGAATGCATAATGAAGTAGTCAGAGCTTTGAGTGTTCAGAAAATTCATAAAGGAATAAAAGTGATAAGACCCATTGATCTGATGGGTGAAGAAGACAGAACTGTGGATTACACTCAGGATTTTAAAGATGATTTTAGGTTTAACTTTTGTGATGAGTTAAATTCAGAAGAAGAGTATGTGAAAGTGAAAGACTTCTTTATGCCTTCTGAATATGTATTCAGAAAACCAATTGAGATTCCAAAGATTAAATTGCAAAGACTAGAAGAACCTGTGTGTGACTTCATTCTAGAGTTAAGTGATGTGCCATTAGCCAGACAATTTCATGATGATATTTTTCCTGAGGAAATATATGATAATCTCTACTACACAGAAGGAGAGTATGAGCTTTTGGAAAGTAACATTGATGGTTTTATGGATGACAGAGCTCAGATGGTCTACTCAGAAGCTTCTAACATGTTCAGAGTTCCTGACTCAAAACTGCATATTCAGAAAAGAATCGAGAAAGTTCTGATGTTTCAACAAGATGAATTCAATGGTTTAATGTTCGTTAGAATGGAAATACTGAAAGAAAGAAATACAAAGGTTTCCATGTCTACATTTGATTTTCACAGATTGACTCTTGATGATCAGATCTTTCTAGTCAAGTTCTTTGCTAGCACTGAAGAAGCCTTGATAGAAATTGAATGCAGAAGACTTCTGGGTATTTATGTCAGAAATATATACTTGTATGACTTCCAGTTGGCTATCGAAGAAAGAAAAGAAAAGTGCAATCTGAGTTCTCCCACAAAGAAAACAGAAGTTGATCTGCATGTGAAGGGTTTTGTGAATGAAGGAATGGAGACAGAAGGGTTCACATATATGGTTCACGAAAGACTTGAATTGTTCAGATTAAAAGAGTTGGTGAAGTACAGTGATGCAACTCTGAATTGGTTGCTGATTAGAATGGAAGTAAGTATGGATGCTGAAAAAGAGAGTTTAAAGAAGAGATGCATAAACTGTGTGAAGAGGAGGTTGGATTTTAGAAGAAAAATCAGAAACAGTAGTGAATGGTTGCTATCTGAGGTGAATCCCAAAAAGATTCTACATAATGATTTTGTGTTCCCTGCTGAGTATGAAGTGAATGAAATTTTGTCAGATGAAGTTGAAGAATTTCAGGACACAACACCTCAGAATGTGCAGATAACTAATATTGACCAAGCTGAACAGTCTGAACCCAAAGAAGATGAAATATTCATTGATCTGAATGGATACTTTCTTGAATTTGATCTGCCTGAGTTTTTCAAACCAAAAGAAGTACAATTCTTGGATGTGTATTATGATAGGTCTAAGGAGACTCAGATCTGGTTGGCTGAAAAATCAAGATGTCTTGGCAAAACAAAGCAAGCCGTTTACTCAGATTTTTTAATCACTGGAATCAGAGAGTTGAAAGTTAAGAAATTCAGAAAGATGGAGTACTTATCTTTTGAAGTTCTGAGAGAAGATGGCAAGGTTTATTACTTTACTGATGCAGATTTTGAGAAACTATCAGTAGTTGACTTCTACAGATTACACAGTTTTCTATGCTTCAAAGAGTCGAGCAAAGACAGAAATGAAAGAAAGGCCAGAAGTGTGGTAATTGAGGCCATGTTCTACATCTTGAGGTGGCATTGCTATACAGATTTTCAAATAGCTTTGTACCTACAAAAGTCATGTGTTTATCTGGCAAATCCCAACACAGATCATGAACAGAAAAGGAATTTAAAGACTGGAAGTGTTCACAGATATCCAGAGTTGGGAATATTTTTGAAAAACAAAAGTGGAAAGATCTTCTTCAGAGCAAAGGAAACCGCAAAATACTGTTCTGGAACTTTAAGAATCATAAAGCACAATTTGGAGAAAAAGATGCTGAAAGTGAAGGAAGCAAACATGATTCAAGAAGTAATTAATCAGCAAGTTGAGATTATTCAAGAAATCATTGACAAAATTGATAAAAGGCTTAATCTGAGAAATGTGCTACTTCAGAAGATTGTTCCTGCTCTGAAAGAACTGGATGATGCAAAGTTTAAGTTTATTTGACAAAAAGGGGGAGATTGTTAGATCTGAAGTTTTGTCAATAAACCAAGTGTTGAAGATCTGATAAGAGGACTCAGATGTTCTGAGTAGAGAAGTCAGAGGTCTGACTGTGAAGACAGAAGTATTGATCGGTGGAAAGAGAAGTCAGATGTCTGATAAGAAGAGTCAGATGATCTGAGTAGAGGAGTCAGAAGATCTGAGAAGCTTTATCAGAAGAATGTTCAGAAGTTCTGAATTACCTGTTCAGAACTTATGACAAGATACTTTACTTAGTAATTTATAAACTAATTAGGACACGTGTTATGTTCTTATTAGTCTTTCTTATTTGTACTGTAGCTTTAAGATGTTTGTTGCAGTATAAATAGAGTGGTTAGCACTACGTTGCTAACTGATTGATTTTCCCATATTACTTGTATTCATTCCTTGTAATCTTTGAGGTTATCTCTCTCTTAGATCTGTAATTCTGTGCATCATTGAATACAATTGGGCTTGATCATACAATTTCTCAATTACTTCTTTCTATATTGATTGTAAGAATAGATCCTGCACTTTCATTGTGTAACCTCTGGAGGAACACATTCGTCTCCAGAGTGAGTCCCTGTTCCTGGGACACCTTCGTTCACCCTTGTTTGTACGATGGGGGTGGAAGGATTTCCTTCTGATCCTCGAGAGGAAACCTGAGTTTCGTTCTCTACAGAAGTTCTGTGAAAAACAGAGTCCAAATCCACTCCAGAGGTGGGTATTGGAATGTCCTTCAGTTGACTAGGAGACTTGTCTAGAGTCTCTTCGTCTCTGTGCTTACTACTTCTCTCTGAAAGAAGGTTTGGCCTTAATGTGTGCGTGACAGAGGAAACGAATTACTCTGTAGGGTGTTCTTGTGTGATCTGGGGCGATTGATCACGAACATTAGGTGAGTCTCTTTGAGGAGACTCCCTAGGAATGGATTCCCCGGTTTCTGTGGGCACAGAGGTTGAAAGAGTAACCTCTGGCTGGATGGGTTGGGTTAGGATCGAGCTGTGCTGCTCTTTTTCAATAACTCCTTCTGCAGCTAGACCTGCGGAGTTAGAAATGTGGGTTGCACTGGGAGTTGGGTTTGGTTGTGTGCCTTCTTCAACATCGGCATCTTTTCTTGTTTCTTCTTCTGGTTCTGTGGAAGTTCCTTGCTCTGTGCGCAAGGAGTCATACATGTGATGAGATCCGTATAATCTCATGACATGAGGATGATAGAGACCTTTTCGTATCCAGATAGCCTCTTCTTCATCTGAATCTACCTCTGAGATTTCTATCCCTGTTTCTGTGGTTTCTTCTACAACCGTTGCCTCTATAACTTCAGTTGTATTCCACTCAGCTTCGGTTTGTTCTGTATCTTCTGAAGCTTGGTTTGGACTTCTTCTGTGGACGTCCAATCCTTGAATGAAAGGGTTTTGTAAAATCACAGGGGTTTCGGCTGGTTGATTTCTGGGCGTTGTGTCATCTTCTTGTAGATGTGTGTCAATGCCAGAAATGAAGAAATCTTGTTCTTCTGGAGAGTGGTGGTCGAGAGGTTGTGCCGTCCACCCTGCTGTATTAAGGGTGTTTGCAATTTCGGGGTTCTGTAGGAAATCATTCAGGTCTCCCTGGTGAGTAAATCTATCTGGAGATTGATAGGATGATTGATATCCTTCTTCTGTCATTCCTATTTCTGCATCTTCTTCTTCTGCAGTTTCACCCTCTATGATTGCCTCTTCTGCAATGGTAACCAATTTTTTAAGTGATTTACCATGCTTCTTTTTGGTTTTCCTCCTTTTTGGTTTTGGTGCCCCTTCCTTTGTTGATTTGGATCTTTTCTTTTTCTGTTTTGTGAAAAGGGGAGGAGCAGAGGAGCCAATCTCTGTGGCATGGGGAGGTGAAGGTCTATCTTCTGCAGTGCTAGTTGATGTGCCTTCTGCGGTTTTTCTCTTCTTAGCTTTTGGAGTAGAAGCAGAGATCTTTGCTGAAGATTTCTTTCCCATTATTTCTGCGCGTTTGGCTATGAAGCTGAGTTGAATAGCCATGTGTTTTGCTAACTTGTGATCCTTTTTTGCTTGAGTGGAAAGAGGTTTTGCTATCATTGTTCCTAGGGGGACACCTAAACGCGGGGGTGTCATAGGACTCGGTTTTGGAGTTCTATGATCGCGTATATACTCTTTCTGAAGGGATTTGTTCGATGCGTAGCGCAGAAGTTTCTTTGACAGAGGTCTGCAGTGTGAGTAGCCATCAACATGATCAGTGGGGGTATTTTTGTTCATCGGGAACTGTTTGGGAGTTGGCCCTTCCATTGGCCAATTTTGGATTAGCAGCAGAGGTTCGAACAGTACTCCCAATATTCTTTGGAATTGCAGAGGTGGTAGAAAGTTGGGATCGTTCTCTTTGACCCTTTTCGTGTTGTTCTTTCTGTCGATGGTGTTTACGATCTCTTGCATCATTATGGTCGCATAATCTAGTGGAAGATCATAGTAAACCCCATACATGATGCTCAAGATTTGATGTGAGCTCTGGTCAATACTCCCTATCTTTCCTGTCAGGCATCTGTTAAGAATAGAGAACAAAGTGTTCCACAGAGGTGGTAATCGGCCTCTGCGGAAGTCATTTCTCTTCCGTAGTTGGGTGTTGTACCCAAGCATTTCCACGAATCGACAGAGCTCTTCGTTTGTTGGTTGCTCTGCATAACTTTTCAATCCCAGAAGACCCCTTGTTGGTAGGTTGAATTCAAGTGAGAACATTGTTCTGTTGAACTTGATTTCAAGATGCTCAGATTTATCAGGTCTTGAAATGTACCCTTTGATAAGAGAATCGTCTTTATCAAATCGGCAGCTTTGCCAAAATTGGTTCAAATAACGGACTGGAATTTTGTTAGGGGTTCTTGATAGTAGAGGGAAGAGGACATGGTTTTCCATGATGTTTAGAAGTATGGCATGGGCTTCGCCGAAAGTAGTGGGTGAGGGGACCAAATAGCAGTTGTTGGATTTGATAGGAAGAGTGGCTTCGAAATGATCCTTAGCTATGAAGTTTTGCAAGTGTGTCGTCGGAGCAAAGTCTGCGGAGTCCCCGGAATCTTGTTGTTCAATATCTCTTGCAAGGCTGGGGTTTTCAGAATGTTCTGAATGAGCAGGGGAGTTTTCCGTTGAGTTCGCCGGAGAGAGTTCAGAGGATGTAGCTCGAGAAGATGAAGTCATTTGCAAGTGTTTTGCAGGGTATCGCCGGAGAAGAAGATGAGAGTTTGTAAAAAGTTTTGTGAGAGGGGAGGGTTTGTTTTTATAGGATGGTAAAACGGTAGACTTCGAAAGGGTAAAATATATGGCAATGGATTAAAGTTTGGAATCCGCACTCGAGTTTGAGCGGCGGGTTCAACTTACCAAAAAAAACGTTCCATGTTTGCCCAATGAAAATGGGACACGTAGGCCATGTCAGAAGATGACAGGACGTCGTGCGCGGCCCATTAATGCTAGGCGCGTGGAGTTGTTCTTAGCCATATGAGTTTCACTCTCAGTAAAAGTAACCGTTATTGTTACAGAAATGCCCAAATTAACAAAATAGCAGAGCCTTTGTTAGTTTACAGAAGCTCTGTGATGTTGAAAATTTTGAAGTTTAACCCTTTTCTCATATATCTCATTGTTATCATTGATGAAGGTTCTTCTTTAAACGAAAACGTTTGTAAAGATATTGGAGAAGATCAATAGGATTTTGTCAAGAAATTTTACTCACAGAGGTTTTGTAGCTCTGATAGAACTTGCAGAAGCTCTGCAAGAGCCAGCAGAAGCTCTATGAGAGAAAAAATCTTATAACTTGAATTCTATTAACTTTCTGATCACCCAATTTTTGATCTGTGTTAAGAGATGTTTTTCGCACATTCTTGAAGGTTGGTGTCCGAGAAAACTATTTTGATAAACGTTTTGTTCGAGATAACATTCCAAAAGATCGACAGAGGGTTAATTTATGATCATAGAGCATATTTCCTGCACAAGCTCTGTTGAGCTCAACAGAAGCTCTATGACCTTAAATTTCTACTATCTCGAATTTTGTTAAACCTTTTGAACTTTTGATTTTTGAAATGTTATTCACATTATATTTAGGACATATTTGACAATTCTTGTCCTAGAAAACTGTTTTCTAAAAACCTTTCGTGCGAGAGACATACCTTTTGGTTCTTCTGTTCTCGGGAGTTTTGTCTTACTTCTGTCGATGGAAAATTATCGACATTCTTCTTTGGCTTTCCTTTGAAAGATTTATCTCTGTAGATCATTTGAGGGCCCCTTTTGCTCCCCCTTGATCTAATCACTTCTGTAGATCAAGAATTTTCCTTTTGCTCCCCCTTGATCTAATCATTTCTGTAGATCAAGAATTTTCCTTTTGCTCCCCCTTGATCTATGCTTGGATCAGAATATGATAAGTTTTGCATAGTACATAGGTCAAGTCTATCAGAGGTTCTGTGAAGGTTGTCAGAGGTTCTGAGCAGACCTTACAGAAGTTCTGTAGTTTCAAGAACTATTGAAGGTTTTAAGAATTTACATATAGAAGTAGAATCTTTCAAGACAATAATTTAAGCAATGTATTTACTTATTATTTACAGAAGATAAAACTATACTTACTGAGGATTTTCACACCATGTTAATCATTCCTATCTTACCCACCAAGAAGTTGAATCTTTTCTCGTCTAGTGCTTTGGTGAATAAGTCAGCGAGTTGATATTCTGTGGGCACAAAATGCATTTCGATTGTACCGTATTCAACATGATGTTTCAAGAAGTGATACCTTATATCGATATTCTTGGTTTTTGAGTGTTGCACAGGGTTGGCAGAGATAGCAATAGCACTTTTGGAATCGCAGAAGATGGGTATTTTGAACAGAATGTGGCCGTAGTCTTTTAGCTGAGTCTTCATCCATAGAACCTGAGAACAACAGCTAGCGGCAGCAACGTATTCAGCTTCTGCAGTGGATGTGGAAACACAATTCTGCTTCTTGGAGGTCCAACTGACTAGTTTACCACCTAGGAATTGACAACTCCCAGAGGTACTCTTTCTGTCGAGCATGCATCCTCCATAGTCTGAATCTGTATAAGCTTTAAGACCAAAACCAGAGTTCTGTGGATACCAGAGACCAAGATTTTTGGTCCCTTTTAGGTATCTAAAGATTCTCTTTACGGCATCATAATGTGATTTCTTTGGATTAGCTTGATAGCGTGCACAGAGACATGTGGCATGCATAATGTCAGGTCTGCTTGCTGTTAAGTATAACAGAGATCCAATCATGCCTCTGTAGAGAGTGCATTCTACAGAGATGCCATCTGAATCTAAGAATAACTTGTTTCCAGTGGCCATTGGAGTTTTCATTGCAGAGGCATCAGAGAAGCTATACTTGGAAAGAATGTCAGAGACATATTTAGCTTGATTTATAAAAATTCCCTCTGATGATTGTTTGACTTGGAGTCCGAGGAAGAAAGTTAATTCTCCCATCATACTCATTTCAAACTCACTCTGCATGAGTTTTTCAAATCTTTTACACTCTTCTGAATTAGTAGACCCAAAAATTATGTCATCTACGTATATTTGTACAAGCATTATCTCACTACTTTTGCGTTTATAGAATAAGGTAGTATCTGTTGTACCTCTGTTGTAACCATTGACTAGAAGAAAGGTAGAAAGTCGTTCATACCATGCTCGTGGAGCCTGTTTCAGTCCATATAGAGCTTTTTCAAGGTAGTATACATGCATTGGAAACTTTGAGCTTTCAAATCCTGGTGGCTGATTAACGTAGACCTCTTCTTGGATTTCACCGTTGAGAAAAGCTGATTTTACGTCCATCTGATAGACTTTAAAACCTCTGTGGGCTGCGAAGGCTAAGAATATTCTTATTGCTTCGAGCCGTGCGACAAGGGCAAAAGTTTCATCGTAGTCTATGCCTTCTTCTTGTCTATATCCCTTTGCTACTAATCTTGCTTTGTTTCTGATGACCACTCCATCTTCATCCTTCTTGTTTCTGTAGACCCATTTAGTCCCAATGGCCTGTTTTCCTCTTGGCAGAGGTACTAGAGTCCATACTCTGTTACGCTCAAATTGTAAAAGTTCTTCTTGCATGGCGTCTACCCAGTTTGGGTCATCTAGGGCTTCAGAAATCTTCTTTGGTTCTATCACACTAATAAAATTTGTAAAGAAACAAAAGTTAGCAGTGGCAGACCTTGTTTTTACTGCGTCAGAAGGTTCTCCGATTATTTGGCTTGGAGGATGGCTTTTTGTCCATTGAGTTGTGCGTGGAAGATGATCATCAATGTCATTCAGACTTTCTTCTTGTGTTTCTTCTTGTGTAGCCTCTGTTGTTCTTCGTGCCTTGGTAGTTGATTCTACCGTTTGTGGAATGATTGGTATGAGTGGTGGTGGAGTTTGTTCCTCTGAGGACGTATAGTCTTGGTCCTCGATTTCCTCTGTAATTGGTTCTTCTGTGATTTGTGCAGCTTCTGTGGTCGTTTTCCTTGATGTTTCATCTTCTTCACTTTCTTCTGCTTCGGCAATTGCATCTGTAGTATTTACAGAAGAAGATGAAGTATTATTAGGACCAGTTAGAGACAAACCTGTAGGATTTTGTCCGACAGAGGATGGTTCTTCAGAAACCCTGATTGTTCCAACAGAAGGATCAATGTTTTCGTGGAGCATCTCTAAAAATAGAAGATCCAAGTTTTCTTTTGCTTGTGAGATGTCAGAGGATTTCCCTTTAATTCCGAGTTCTGAACTGATTTGTTCAGAAGTCATTTGGAATGAATCATCAAAAGAAACATTGATGCTTTCTACAATCTTGTGAGATTTTGTAAGGAATGTTCTGTAAGCTTTGGAAGTGGCAGAGTATCCAATGAATTTGCCTTCATCTGCTTTTACATCAAACTTTCCTCTTGAATCTCTGTCGTTTAAGACGAAGTATTTGCATCCGAATACATGGAAAAATTTGATGTTTGGCCGCCGTTTGTTAAGCAATTCGTAAGGCGTCTTGAGGTGTCTTTTCACAATGGTTGATCGATTTTGAGTATAACACGCAGTAGAAATTGCTTCTGCCCAAAAGTTCATTGATAATCCGCATGCTGACATCATAGTTCTTGCGGCTTCCACAAGTGTTCGATTTTTTCTTTCGACAACACCGTTCTGTTGTGGAGTGCGAGCTGCAGAGAAGTTCTGTGATATTCCTTCTGTTGAAAGATAGGCTTCAATGACAGAGTTTTTAAATTCTGTGCCATTGTCACTTCTTAACTTCTGTATTCTGCAATTATAAAGAACTTGGATTCTTTTCATTAGATTTATCAATATATTTGGAACATCTGATTTCTTTCTAACGAATTCAACCCATGTGAAACGCGAATACTCATCAATTAGGACAAGTATGTATTTCTTGCCACCTAGGCTCTGTATAGCAATGGGACCGCAGAGGTCGACATGAAGCATGTACAGAGGTCTAGTGCAAGATACATCTGTTTTGCCTTTGTGGGAAGCTCTTTTGAGTTTTCCCATCTCACAGGCAGAACATAAATGATCCTTATTGAACTTAACATTTGGCAAACCTTTAACTAGATCAAGTTTGACCAGTTTTTCCAATGTGTGAAAATTCAAGTGACAGAACCTGTTGTGCCATAACCAGGCTTCTTCACTTTTGCAGGCAACAAGGCAAACTTTGTCTTTGTTCTTTGAGTTGAAGTTCATTAGATATAGATCACCTATTCTTTCAGCTCACAGAAGTTCCATACTTGTTTCTTCACTTTGTAGAGAGCAGAAAGTTCTTTTGAACAACACATTGAATCCTGTATCACAAAGTTGACTTACACTGAGTAGGTTGTGCTTAAGGCCATCCACATATGCAACTTTGTATACAGAAACGTCTTCATTCCTTATGACTCCATAGCCTTTTATGTGTCCTTTCTTGTTGTCTCCAAAAGTCACAGATCCACCATCTTGTGTTTCTTTGTACGTGGATAGTGCACTTCTGTCACCAGTCATGTGCCTTGAGCATCCGGAGTCTAGATACCAGATTGGCACATACTTCTTCTGCAGGACAATCACAGAGATTTAGGTACCCATATCCATATGGGTCCAATATTGTTAGAGTTTTTCAAGTTTGCCTTGGCATTCTTGAAATACATTTTGTTCTCTGCAGAAGAGTCAGATTGTTTCTTTGTGGGATTTGACTATTGAATTGTCGTAGAGAGTAAACAAACTTGACTTGAAAAATGATTATTAAGTTTAGACATAAGATCAAAGCAATGACAGTATTGAATATGAGATGTAATTTGCTTGAACTTTTCATTGAACTTTTTAAACTCAGCCACAGAGGCATTACATTCTTTCTTTACATTAGATTTCCTATTACTAGAAGATCTATGAATACTCGAATGTTGTTTGCAAAAGCTCTGTTTAGGACCTGCCTTCTGTGGGTTGCTTCTGTGGTGAACTTCTTTCATCACTGTCACAGAAGAAAAAGATTTATTAACCTTGGGTTTTGAAAATCTAGAACTTATAGGATCAATAGAGGTCTTCTGTAACATTTTAAGCTCAGCAGAGGTTTTGATATGTAGATTCAATTTTAGAAAATCTTGGCAGATTGGAAGCTCTGTGAGTTTCTCTTTTGGAGAAATAGTTCTGTGAGGAACTTCAGAGGAGAATTTGACATCCTCTGTGTCACAGTGAATTATCCCTGATTTGAAATCAGTCTCTGAGTTGTCAGAGGATGAATCGTCCTCGTATACAGAGGTTGAGTCAATTCTTTCAATAGATGCTGGATTTTCTGAGCATGTATCGTACGAGCTTTCTTCCTCTGTAGAATAGTTTTCATAGATTGCAGAGGTTTCTAATAAGATTTCTTCAGTGAGAGTTTTATCTATAGAAGATGTACATAAATTTTCTAAAACGCTTGATTTCCATATTTCCAAAATTTCTTTTTCAATTAAATTTTTAAAGTTTTCTTCTGAAAAAATGGGTTTAAACTCAGGAGCTTCTGCTGATAATTTCTTTTCAACGTTTATCAAACAGACAAAAGCAACCTGTGTTTGGGTCTCTGGTTTACCAAACTTGAAGATACCAATCTGATCTTGTGTTTTCAGATATTTCTTTGGTTTGATACCTCTATTGACAGAGGTTGAAGATGATGAGTCTGTGTTTTCAAACCACACGTTAATCATCTTCTTATGTTTCTTCAAGTAAGGATCCACAGAGATTTTCGCCCTTTTGCTTACAGAGATTAGATTTGGAAAATCTGGTTTGTTCGTTTTTCCAATCACAAATAAAGAGGACAGAGGTTTGTTTCTTTTGCCTTCAACACCTAGGGTGATATCATCATACCCTATACCTCGTCTTCCTATTTGTGAGTTTACTTTTTCATAAACTTTCTGTGCATCTTTATAGTTTTTAATCAAAACTTCTCTTCTGAGTAAATCTTGCCATAATACCTCTCTTTCTCTTTGAAAGTATTCTTTAAGAGCTCTTATGTCAGTAGTTTCGCTCCTTGAAACTGAAAGTTCTTTTGTTTTATCTTTTAAAGTATTGGTTAATTCAGAAATTTGTTTTTTTAAAGGATCTAGAGTTTTGTTCCAATTCTTTTCTATTCTCTCTTTTTCCTCAAAAATCTTTGCTTTTTCTTGAGTGAGAAGCCGTACTTCTCTCTCATTGAAGGTGAGTCTTTTCTGAATAATTTGATTTATCTCTTTTAGTTCAATTAATTCAATGTTAATTCTAAGTGTATTATCATCTACAGAGGTAATACAAGAGTTGGAATTTGAAGTAGATACCTCAGAGTCAGTGCAGGAGTCGACTTCTGCCATGCCACAGAAGAGGGCATTGGCGGTATGTTCATCGTCAGAAGTAGAGTCTGACTGGAAGTCTTCTGTGTTTTCCTCAGAATGTCCTTTTGCCATTAAGGATTTTTGAGCATAATACTCGGCTTTCTTTTTGTAGAAAGCAGAGTCCCTCTGTGGGCGATTTGATCTGCTTCTGCATTCATTCGCAAAATGGCCTGGTTTGCCGCAGTTAAAACATCCTTGAGGAATGTTTCCTGTTCGATCATTGGACTTCTGTAGGTCTCCGCCTTTCTCTGATCTACATTCATTTGCATAGTGACCAGGTTTGCCGCATTTGTAGCATTCTTGCTGCGTGTGGCTTACCGAGTCATCTGACCTCTGTCGGTCATTTTCTCTGTAATGTCTTTCGCTTGACCTCTGTCGGCCACTCGATTCTTCTTCTCTTCTGTCATCTCTTCTGTTTTCTCTATCATATCTTTCATTTCCGGAACCTCTTCTGTTTCCTCTGAACTCTTTTGTCAATAGAGCTAAAGATTTAGCTAGTGACGCAAGAGTTATTTCTTTTTCTGCTTGCTCTTCTTCTTCACTGTCTATTATCACCATCTTCTTCTTCTCCTTCTTCTTCTCCTCTGTGGCTTTTTCATTTCTTGGTCTCTGTGCATCTTCTTTAGTTTACCTAACCAATGCATATGGTACAATGGTTAGTGTTTTAGCCTGTGCTATCTGAGGTTCTTGTGCGGCTAATGTTCCGTAAAGATCAGAGAGAGTCCAGGTGTCTAGATCCTGATTTGTCTGTAGGGACATAGACAGCTGGAGCCATTCTTCATTTAGACTTTTTAAAAACATGACATTGTTTTCTTCAGAAGTTCTGTCAATGCCTGATTTTCTGCACTTGTTGATTAGAGAGTTGAATCTGTCGTATGTTGTTTGCAGAGATTCTGTTGAAGAGGCTCTGAATGCATGATATTCATTGATGTACTGTGCTCTTCGGTTTTTTTGTGTTTTAGCACCTCCTTCCAACTGTCTCTCCAGTTCTTTCCACAGATCATGCGCTATTTCACATGAATCCAAGGATTGAAAGAGTTCGTTGGGTATTGCCATAATCAATGTCCTCTTGGTTTTCTGAGCAACTTCATCTTCTGCTTTATCTTCGGTTGACCACTCCCCTTTTGGCTTTGGTTTTTGATGTTCGGGGATTTCGGCAGATTCAGCAGTAGCAGGTATACGAGGTACTACTGTCATGGGAATAGGAGGAGGATTGTACAGATATTGTACTTGATTTTTTTCAGTGCCCTCGAAAAAATGGACCATTCTTATTTTCCAATGAGGATACTCATCTCGAAGGAGACTAGGAGGTTTAGTGAGAGAACCAGTAGTAAAGAAATTATTTGTATTTGTCATTTTTGAAGATTTTAGAAAGAAGGTATGACTAAAGAGTTACTTCGATGAACTTGAAGATTTTCTGAGTTTAAGCAGTTTCCAGATACAGTAATATCTATCACGAATCTTGATAAGTGGATCACTTGATATTGAAAATCAAGAGAGGCTCTGATACCAATTGTTGGAACCCAGATACACTTAATCAAGATTAACAGTCTATTAGTTGAGTTTAGAGTTTGATGCGGAAGCGTATTAAACTAACAGATATGTTTGATAGATATTAGAACGCACATATATAAAGAAAACAGTAAGGAATAAAAAGGATTTCTTGAACAGTTACTGTTATTCAATATGTAATAAGAACACGAAGAACAGATTAAGAACTGTTGGTGTGTGTGAGAATATAACACTCAGATATTTGACAATAACGTTTTAGAGTATTAGTGATTCCTTGTGTATTCGTTCTTAGGAAGATCTCAACATGAGACTTCCTTTTATACTACTCTTAGAAGACTATGAAGTAGGTCACTGTTCCTTTTACGGCATGAATAGTGAACTGAATGGTGTGAACAGTGGACTGGATGGTGTGAGCAGTTGTTTGAGCCATGCGCATTTAATGGAGCAGATGTACTATTGGTAAATGCATTAAATGGCGCAGACGTCTATTTTGTACCATGCCCTATTGAGTCCACTCAGAGCTTGACACGTGTTTTGACAGTACTTTTCCATGCAAGTTGATGAACGTATCCAGTAATATCTTCCAAGTCTTCATAGCAGACCACAGAGGCTCTGTAAGGCATTACAGAGGTTCTATGGTCTGACCTTCTGTGGAGCAGTCCACTTGTTTCCGAGTTGATCTTCTTCTTGCGCACTACAGAGGTTCTGTGATTACCTCTGTAGCTTCTGTGGCTTTCTGGACTTGATCTTCTGGAAGAAGTGGCAGAGCCTCTGTGAGAGGCTTTTCTATACTTAGCCTATTTTTCACTACTTCTAAGTATTTCTATGATTAGGAAGATTGAAGCTAACATGCATTACTCACGCCACGTATAACTCAATTCGTACGCTAAACAAGGTGTAACTAAACATGGTAGCATAAATCTAAAATTAGAAAACCAAGCGACACCAAAATTCCAAAAGTATCCTTCTTGGTTGCCTTGCGACATAAAATAACATTCTCAACAAAACTAGCATGAGACAAAATGCCCAATAAAACCCATCCATTAACACACATAAATATTAAAGTACACACATTTCAAAGTTGTACCCACGCGACACAAAACATCGTAAAATAAAACTCCATAAAACTCAATAAATTGGTATTGTTATGGAAAACTGAGGAACACCCTGGTAGCCCTTCATTTGGACGGTAGTGCATATGCACAAGTGCTACCAGGGTGTTCCTCCGTTTCCCATTTTTTAAGGTTTTTCCTTGAACCTCCTTATATATATATATATATATATATATATATATATATATATATATATATATATATATATATATATCTGTGTGTGTGTGTATGTGTGTGTGTGTGTGTGTGTGTTAATGCAAGGAAAAAGAAAAATAAAATAAAATTTTCAAAAGGTTTATGTGTTGAGTGTGGTAGAGAAAAGCGCGGATTTAGTTGTGGAGTTGCACGTCTGGAAAAAAATATATTATTAACAAATATAAGAAGTGAAGTTGGGTTAGTCTTGCTATTTGGTTAAGCTTGAGGGGCTACTTATGCAAAACACATAAAAAGTTTCAATTAGAGATTTTGGGTCTTGAGAATCTGCAACCCTCTTTCCTCTTTCTTCTTCTTTTTCATACGATAAAACTTCATCCCTAATGCTGTATGCCTTTATTCGCTAAAGGAAAAACTCCACAGACATGGGATCAATCGATTTAGAGAATAGAAGAGGAATCGGTGGCAAAGGCAGACAAAATTTCGTGGAATTATCGTCGTCTTAAGGTAAGTATCTATCCCATTCTCGAATTTATGTAACTAGTAATCGGGTTGAGTTTGTAGGAGTATTTGGGGTAGAAACGGAGTTGTTCCGGTGGCTCGAAAGTCACCGATTCGGTAAAAGAAATTAATGGCAACAGTGGAGGATGTTAAAATCGTCTCTAAAACCTTAAAAATTATGCCCGTTTTCCTCTCGTTTATAGTTCTAATTTATGCGTAACGTGAGTAGTTATGGTTGCCGTTATTTTATTGCTAAGAGATGTGCAAAATTGCCAGAAAAATGGGCGAAACGACTTGATTTTAGTAGTGAATTGCTGCTGTGTTTTAGACGTTTCTAATTCGATTTTAGTCATAGTTTGTTGCTGTGTTTTGGACTATTATTAGTCGAGAATTGTTAGGGTCAAATTTGGTTGAATAGAAGTTCAAGGGCTGAATTGTTATTTCCTTAATTTGAGCCTTATTTGTGTAAACGGTCCATGGGCTTACATTCCATGGGCCCAACATATATAATGTTGTTTATCTTAGAAAAATAAGCTAGTTGTCATTTTTACTTTCTCAAGCTTATTGTAAACTCTCTCATATTGAAAGTGAATTGGATGACCATTGGAAATCATAATGTCTTGTTCTACATCTATTGATTTCTATCGTTTGTTGCACTTATCTTGAACTCTCAATTGGTATCAGAGCAAACGGACGAATCGGTTCAAACTGATTCTTGATTTCTGGTAAGATTTTTTTTTCAAAAAGAGTCGATTGTGTTCTTGATATTGAAAACTCATATTTTGATTTAGGTAAAATTGATTGTTTTCGTTTATCACATTTTGTTCGTATCATCTTTATAAACGAATCTATAAGTTTTTCATCATCTAATTCGATCATCTTAGTGGTTTTTAAGCAAAATCAAGTTCATAAGTTTTTGGTTTTGTTCTTGCAAAAATTCATATTTTACCATCAAAAACTTGTTATTTGGCTTCAAAATCGATTTGGGTATTGTTATTATTGCGTTTTGTCAAGTTCCTAACCTTTCAGGAACAATTTTGAGCAACCCTAGTCGATTTCCAATCGAATTGGAAACCACAACCGCAGTTACCGGATACCACAGTCGTGGTTACCGGGTCCTTCAACGTGTTACCGGGTAAGTTCCCTATTCTTCGATTGTTACCGGGTAACTCCAAGTTACCGGGTAATCCTACTCCTTACCGGTTATTTTAGCACTTACCGGACATCACCCCCGGTAAGTCCCAAATACCGGTCAAGTCTCACATCCGGTAAGTACGTTCCCGGTAAGCACTCCTTTTCATTCGGTAAGTTCACTCACCCAGTAAGATTGTTATTTATTGTATTTCTCTTATCGGTAAGTTCTGATTTAGTTGTTTCATCCGGTAACATCCAGTCATCCGGTAAGATCCACATCCGGTAAGCTCTTCCACCAGGTAAGTTTCTTTCTTCTTATTTTTCATCAGGTAACTTGTCTCACCCGGTAACCCTCTGTTACACGGTAACTCAAGCTCATCCGGTAAGCTGTGCAAATTTACCTGTTTTTCACAATCTGATCCGGACACTTCCAGATCAGATATCGTTCATCTGGATTCCTATCCGGTAAGTATAGTCTAGTCGATTTCTTACCTGATTTAGCATAATCTACTCTTAGAACCTGCGTTAGGATATCACTCTTAGTGCCTTGTGTTAGGTTATCACTTTGAATCGAACCAATCGTCTGACGATCACTCTAGTGCACCTTAAGATGTCTTCACGCGATGCTCTCGCTATCGGCGCCGATTCCAAACCACCTTGCCTCTAGCAAGGTGAGTACAGCCAGTGGCGCGACAGATTTCTAATTTTCAACGAGTCAAAGGACAACTTCGAGTTTATCTGGAAAACTTTAGAAGACGGGCCAATTCCTGAACCCATAAAGACTATACCAGCAACTGAAGCAGGTGCTCCAGCTCGTGTCGAGAAAAAGACACTCTCCGATATGACTGTCGACGATAGAGGCATGATTGAGGGAGAAAAGCATGCCAAAAGGTACCTTGTTCAAACTCTACCCAACATGATTTACACTGCCATCGACAGCTACAAAAAGACAGCAAAGGGCATGTGGGATCAGGTGGAGAAAATGATGCGCGGGAGCGAAGTCGAAAATCAACTGAAAATCAACAGCTCCATAACCAAGTTTGATTGGTTTAAGCAGCACACCGGCGAATCCCTCTCCCAAACCTATGAACGCTTCTTTCTCCTTCTCAATGAGCTTCACAAGAACCAAATCACTCGCTCTAACACGGAGAACGCGCTCAAGCTTCTCAACAACCTCTTGCCTGAATGGAAAGTATTCGCATCTCCTGTCAAGCACAACCACTTAATGGAGAAAGTCGGCATCCACGAGCTCTATGAGATGCTACTGCAGGACGAAGATGAAGTGATGGAGATTCTGAACGAGAAGAAGTCTGCATCCAAGCCAGCTGCTGATCCACTAGCACTTATGTCTCCTAAATGAGGGAAATCTTCTGGCCATCATTACAAACGTGCCCAAAAGAAAAGCGAATCTGAGTCAGAACCTGAGGAAAAAAGAAGACAGTGATTCTGATCCTGGACTATCTGCCATTAAGAAAGCAATGGCCCTACTCTCCAACTCCTTCCAACAACAGAGGTTCTATAAGAAGCCGACGTCTAACAATCAGCGCTACTCCACCTCCTCCAACAAGCGCCATGATTATCAAGACAAATATGAAGAAAAGAAGAAAGCCGACGAGCCCGACCAGTCTGAAAAGAAGGAGAAGACAGAGAAAGATGACCGCAAGAAGAAAGACGAACCCGTGACTTGTTATAACTGCAGGAAGATTGGTCACTTTGCGAAAAATTGTCGGAAGCCTGTTGTAAAGAATGCTCACTATTACAAGGCGAAGCTCGCATTGGCAGAACAGAAGGAAGCTGGAGAAGCTTTATTTGTTGAAGACGACTATTGGTTGGGTTGTTCTGATGATGAAAGCGAGTCTGATGGTGCTGATGCTTTTATGGGCTACCACTCTCCCGCTGATGAAGAAAAGGCAAAGTCAAGTCAGGTATGTGAACCTATCCATCAAGATTTCTTTAATCAAATGCAATCTCTTGCTGAAAGAATAGATTCCTACAAGACCACCGCTGACGAACAACTGCTTGAGATTAGATCACTATCTGAAAAGCTAGATGTTCAAAAGCGAATAACTGAGAAATACAAGTCCAAAAATGCTAATTTAAAAGAAAAATGCAAAAAACTTTCAATAGCACCTAAGGACTTAAGGGCAAAAATATCTGAACTACAGTCACAGCTTGATCAGTGTGAGAATGAGAAAGCAGAAATTGTTTATCAATGCTCTGCTCTTCAAATTCAGCACAAGGAGTTTGTCAATAAAATAGTTGATCTTGAAACCAAACTCCACAAAAGAGGTCAAACTAATCATACCATCCACATGAATAAACCCAAGGAGTTCACTTACTTTAACAAGGAATAGGGAATCAGATACGATAACCCACACTACTAGAAAAAGGGTATATTCAAAAGACCTACACTGTATGACTTTGGTTGTTTTGGAATAGACAAAAAGTATCCAGAATATGGGATTAAATGGACTGGTCCTCTTGAACCTGAAAAGGAAGAGGAAAGTGAGGAATATAAGCGTAAACACACGTCTAAAATGAAACTTCCTTTTTGTTATGAGCCTTTGAATTATTACTATGAGAAAAATTAAAAGAAGTACCTCTCGAATGACTACTTTGACTGCTATAAGGTTGTAATGCCCAAGGATTCCTCCAAAAAGGATGAGGTCCAAATAACCGAACCCAAGACTGAGATGGATGAGTTCAAACTTTATGTTCCCCCTCTCATCTTGGAAGCAAAAATAGTCGAGTTAGAGGAGTCACTCGAGAAGGAAAGGTCCAGTTTTGAAAAGGAAAAACAAGCGCTAATCACTGAACTTGAGAATCTAAAATCCGTCAAAACCGAAGTTGTGTCTGATGAAGGACAGGAAATCCTTCGGTGTGAAATCAACAAGCTCACATCAAAATTGTCTCCCTTGGCAACAGAAGCGATGACGGAGCATACGAGAAATGGTCAGCTTAAAGAGCAGATTGACCTACTCCAATCTGAAAAGCTGATTTCACCCGACTCATCCTCCAACTCATCTGACACGTCTTCGTGTAAAGCATTCATTGGCAAAATCTCTTCTACAAAAGACGGTAAAGAATCTCAAGATGAGAGTGTTTTAAGGAATTTAAACTCTGATTTTTTCTTAGCTTCCGTACCAAATTCCCCGAAACACACAAGCACAAAGTGTTCCTCGCCTTCCTCGACCGATCCAAGTCCTGTAATTCCGGATATTGATTTTTCAAAATTTATGAATTCCAAGGGCAATTCTGATGAAGAGTTTAAATCGTTCCCTTTCGATAACCCTCTTCCAAGTCATATTGACTTCCTTTCACCAGTGGTTAATCGACCGGTCAATTTTCTAAAAGGTGATTGTTCCACAACAAAGACCCCGCCTGTGATTAAGATTTCTAAAACCAAATCAGATTCTCAAAAACAATCACAGCCGAGGCAAAAGACCGATCAATCGACTGCCAAGAATTCTCTTTCCTCAAAAGCCACTGACCATGTTGTCAATGTTGTTTCAGATAAAACCGGTTGCGCTAAACAAGATAAACAAAAGTGGCTAGCCAAGGAATCTATCGAGGATGCTGCATCAAAGTCATTTAATACTGTTTTCTATACTATAATTAACAAAAATGATTGTGCTTGGAATCATAGGAATGATTTTGTTAAACAAGATGTTAATTTTCCGATTAAGCTTTATTCCATTCAGCAATTGATTCAATTATCGCATGATTGTTTGTGTTGTTCTAGTTGTGGATGGAATGACTTTGATGACATTAATAATAATGATTGGTTTGGGTCATATCATATATATAATCATAC